>CM076140.1:30367500-31848750 GCA_038025085.1 Tetragonia tetragonoides
TGGGGGTAGGAAATTCCGGCCCTCACCCATGCTTTTTTGTATTTTGTATCTGTGTTTTCAGATAAGGGAACCACTGCATGTAGTGAGTTACCCCTAGGAGAGTAGGGTTGTAAGGAACAAAGGGATGCAGAGGAAGAGGAACCCTACCTAGTAGGTGGCCTTGGAATTGCATTACCTATGGACTGTAATCTGTGTAACATTACAGTAAGCAATAACACAATTTCTGACTTGCACCAAAAAACATTGGCATCGCGTAAAACCGCCCTTACAAGCCTATCAGAGACCCGATAACCGACCCTAGGGGCCTCCCACGTCCCCTAGGAGTCTCCCGTGCGACATGGGGCGAAAATATTAACGTCAAAAAGTTTGCGTCCGAAGGCCCAAAACACGTCCCCCAAGAGCACTCCCAGGGCCAGGTTGCCTCTTTCGCGCGAAAATTTGTCGGGCCCTCTATTATGGCCCTAGGGGACCCCCGGTGCCCCGGGGGGGTCACCTTGAATCCCGAACTCAGATATCACCCATGTCGCCAGTTTTTGGGCCCTAACATTGGTATCCCGTAAAACCGCCCTTACAAGCCTATCAGGGACCCAATAACCGACCCCAGGGGCCTCCCATGTCCCTTAGGGGTCTCCTGTGCGATATGGGGCAAAAATATTAACGTCGAAAAGTTTGCGTCCGGAGGCCCAAAACACGTCACCTAGAGCATTCCTGGGGCATGGGTGCTCACGGGGCCCGGTCATGGTGCTGCATGGTGCTGCAACGCATGGGTCATGGTGGTGCACGGTGTTGCATCGTGCTGCGTCATGGGACATGGGTCATGAGACAAGGTGCTGCGTCATGGGGCATGGGACAAGGTGCTGCGTTTTGGGACATGGGACATGGGTCATGGGACAAGGTGCTGCGTCATGGGACATGGGACAAGGTACTGCGTCATGGGAGAAGGTGCTGCGTCATGGGACATGGGACAAGGTACTGCGTCATGGGAGAAGGTGCTGCGTCATGGGACAGGGGTCATGGGGACAAGGTGCTGCGTCATGGGACATGGGACATGGGACAAGGTGCTGCATCATGGGACATGGGACAAGGTGCTGCGTCATGGGTCATGGGACAAGGTGCTGCAGCGCCATGGGACAAGGGTGCTGCAGTCCCATAGGACAAAGGAGCCATAGCTTCTAGGACATGTTCTTCATACATGGGATGTTTTCATACTTAGCACGCACATGAGGCCTCTTTCCTTGTCGATTGTCTCTTGTGTTCATGCTTAGACCTTGTATCCTTTTTACTTACCTCTTTTTAACCCAACATAGCAAGAATTAGTGATTTGTGGGGAGGGGGGAGAGACGAATCGAAGCATTTAGGGTTGAATCTCAGTGGATCGTGGCAGCAAGGCCACTATGCCACTTACAATACCCCGTTGCATATTTAAGTCATCTGCAAAGGATTCAACTCGCCCTTCGGTAGGAATTGTACTTCAAGGCGGCCCTCGCGGCGCATCCGCCGCGCTGGCTTATCCTACGACACGTGCCCTTAGCCCGGATTATGACTTAGAGGCGTTTAGTCATAATCCAGCACACGGTAGCTTCGCGCCACTGGCTTTTCAACCAAGCGCAATAACCAATTGTGTGAATCAACGGTTCCCCTCGTACTAGGTTGAATTACCATCGTGACATTGTCATCAGTAGGGTAAAACTAACATGTCTTACGACGGTCTAAACCCAGCTCACGTTTTGTATTGGTGGGTGAACAATTCAACACTTGGTGAATTCTGCTTCACAATGATAGGAAGAGCCGACATCGAAGGATAAAAAAGCAACGTCGCTATGAACGGCTGCCACAAGCCAGTTATGCCTGTGGTAACTTTTCTGACACCTCTAGCTTCAAATTCCGAAAATCTAAAGGATCGTTAGGCCATGCTTTCACGGTTCGTATTCGTCCTGAAAATCAGAATCAAACGAGCTTTTAACCTTCTGTACCACACGAGATTTATGTTCTCGTTGAGCTCATGTTAGGACACCTGCGTTATCTTTTAACAGATGTGCCGCCCCAGCCAATCTCCCCACCTGACAATGTCCTCCGCCCGGATCGGCCCGCAATGCGAGCCTTAGGTCCAAAAAGAGGGGCAGTGCCCCGCCTCCGACTCACCTGACAATGTCCTCCGCGCCTCGAGCTGATTGGCGGACCGACTTTTGGCCGTTCCACATCCGACCGAGGCACATCGCCGGCTCCCATCCGCTTCGCTCCCGACAATTTCAAGCACTCTTTGACACTCTTTTCAAAGTCCTTTTCATCTTTCCCTCGCGGTACTTGTTCATTATCGGTCTCTTGCCACTATTTAGCCTTGGACAGAATTTACCGCCCGCTTATGGCTGCATTCCCAAACAACCTGACTCGGCGACAGCGCCTCATGGTGCGACAGGGTCCGGGCACCACGGGGCTCTCACCCTCTCTGGCGCCCCTTTCCAAGGGACTTGGGCCCAGTCCATCGCAGAGGACGCTTCTCCAGACTAAGGATGGCGAGGCCGCCCGATTTTAAAGTTGGGCTCTTCCCGGTTTGCTCGCCGCTACTAGGGGAATCCTCATAAGTTTCTCTTCCTTCGCTTATTGATATGCTTAAACTCAGCGGGTAGCCCCGCCTGGCATGGGGTCGCAACGGTTGTGAGCGTTTGCTCGGGGTCCTTCGAGCTCTTCTGGCGGCGTGCGTGCGCAACGCGATCCGTGAGTTTTTAAAATCCACCAATCGTCGCGACTACTCGTCGGCGTGGGCTCCCTATTTAGGCCAGCCGCGCCCGCTGAAGCACGGGAGGCCATTCTCCTTCCCCTCCCACGCGAGGTATAACCGTTGTAAGGCTCAACTTGTCAAACTGAATGCATGTCTAAATAAGGGTTAATAATAAATGTTGTGATGCTTGTGATGAACCAATTAATAGTCTAAGTCTAGGTTGTTAATCCGGTTTTGCATGGGAATTATGTCTTTAAATTATTAAACAAACTTGGGTTAGTAGAGGCCGTCATAATACGGGCGAGTTGGGTGCCTAATACCTTCCCACCTCGTACCTTCGCCCCCGAACCTATTATTCTTGGGTACTTATATGTTTTATATGAGCGGGAATCTTTCTAAAAACCTGATTAGTTCACTTTTCGCGCTATTGGGTTGTCCCTTCCATAAAACGCCGATAGCATATTTGTGACCTCTTTCATGGTTTTTATTCAATTCATGTCTTTACAGAATCCTTTCTAACTCGATGGTCCCTTGAACTTATCTAAACCCCCAACATACAAATTTTCTATAAGGACGCACTCTGTGAAAACGAATTCATTCGTGCATTCGCTTGCTTATAATTTGTCGTGGTAACCTCACAGAAGCCAAATGCCTCTAACCCACATTCGTGCATTCGCTTGCTTATTGTGCATGTGTCGTTGTAATGCCCGTCTGATCACATGTTTGCCTGTAAACTGCGTTGTTATTATGCTTGCATGGATGCATGAATATTGTGATTATGTGCCAACATGTACTTACGTGCTAGGAGTCTTTTCTTGTATTTTTAGCTAGTTGCTAATGCCCGAAGATGGTGCGAGAATTCTAATTCAATGAACACTCATCATTTTCCCGATGATATATTCTAAAAAGTCATGAACAATCTTCTAGGATCTTTTAGTAAAAAAAGAGTCAATCTTTCAATTTCCCCTTCCCTTTTTTCATATTTCTTTATTTTCTTTTTTTTTTTTTTTGATGTAATTCAGATTCAGTCTTAAAAAAAAGGGGAAAAAAAAAATTCAGCAAAAAAAAAAACGAAAAAATGCCGCCGAACAAAAAAATCGAAAAAAATAAATAAATAAGAGAGACCGAAATTCTTTTATTTATTTTTGTTCTATCCCATTTTCCATTTTCTTCGAGCCTAGAAAAATAAAAAATAGGATAGTCCATCTTTTTCTATTCTTCTTATTTTCGTTCATTGACTTTATTTTCCTTGGATATTAGGGAAATATTCGGGCATTTAGGCTTAAGGACTTTTTTTTTAGGACAATGTGCTTTCTATCTATGTGTGGGTCAACTTTTCATTATGTGAGTGTCTCATGGTTTTTTCTTGTTACTAAGTACTCCGTGTTTCCTATTATGGATAGGATCCGAAGAAGAAAGATTTGGCTAGGGTTCGATTCACTTTTCTACCATACATTGATTCAAACCACCTTGATCACATCATGATCAGAACAAATCAGGAGAATCTGGTCGAGATGACTGACCGAATGGATAGGTTGGAAGCCGACATCACCAACATTAAGTCAAGACAATTGTGGGATACACCGATGTTTGTGCCTTCGTCTGAAAACCGGAAATCCGTGACTCCGGGAAAGCGTGATCCTTTTCCCCAAGGGCTAGAAAAAAAAACGTAAGAGCAATGCGTCTTCCTCCAATGTCTCATCAAGGGAATACTAGTAAGCCGAAATCGGAAGTTTTGGCAACCTCCTGGGTGCTATCAACCATATTACAATCGAGGAGCCCAAATATTACTCTCACCTCATTTATGGTGAGGAAACCACCTTGATTTCCCAAAAATCCTATGAAGAAGGACCAGACGTGACAGGCAACAAAACAGTGGATGACAAAAATCAAATACAACAAAGTATGGCTCGTATAATCAAAGAGATACAAGAGATAAGGGAGAAGGTTGACATTCTAGAAGAACGCACCTCCAAGCGCTGGAACGCAGTCATCTTGACCAAAGAAGAAACTTGGTGGCGCCAAGACCTTCTTTATCACAAAATGTCCGTGTATGGGTATGTTCGTCAAAGGACTCCCACATCAAAGCTCCTTCCAAGAGACGAAAATCCATTTCTAAGCTGTACGTACTGCGCGGCTGAGGGACATCACATCAATTAGTGCAGGCGCTTTAAAGGGCTAGTCTTGCGTTTCATTGACCAAGGGACAATGTGGCCACCATATACTTGGACAGTCAGTTGGTGTCGTCATAGTCAGGAAAAGTACACCCCTCTCTTTGCATCAATGGAAGCCGTGATGAACGCATTAGTATGGAGAGGTGACATCCAACCCCACATCCCTTTGGAAGATGCCAAGTCAGAACCAGGTGAAAACCGCCCCTATTGCAAGTATCTTCAAGTATTCGGACACCATACAGATGACTGCCTACTCCTAAAAGACGACGTCCAAGGTATCATTGTCAGGGGAGAGGTTCCGCCACCGCTAAGGGATGGCAATGTGGACGAGGAAGCCTGGAATTAGTTGCTTACCCGCAAGAGCTAGAGGAATCGAGTCTGAGTCCCCAAGTTTTGTCGAGTTAGGGTCCTAGCTAAATCTTTAGGTTGAGTCTTGAATAGGGGGTGTTCCCCTTTCTACTTTCCTTCTAAGTCTAGTTTCTTTTTGACGGATATTAGAGACCCACTTCTCTAAAGTTATGTGTCCTTATCTCTTTTTGCAAATCAATAAAAATTCCTCTTGCACATTTCTTTCCTTGTTTGGCTATTGATAAATCCAATGAACACAAAGTTTCACAAATCATTAACTAATCAATTTAAGCAATGTAAGTAAACTTTGTAAAGCAAAAATGCAGATTTTCACCTTTACAGGAACTTGAGTGGCTGAACTCTCTCAATAATGCCGCTCCACAAAGAAGAAGCGAGCCAGCCTTTTGCAACAACCTCGACACAGAAATGACTTTAGCTTCGATCGAAGAGGATCCTTGGTACCAAGACATTCTCAACTACATCACCAACGGAATATACCCTCAAGATGCACCATTAAGAGCTCAACGGGCCATCCGTCTCTTAGCGGCGCAATACATACAATACGAGGGGGTTCTGTACAGAAAGTCCCACAACGGGGTCAACCTTAGATGCGTGAACTAGCCGCAGAGATTATGGACGAGGTACACAATGGTGTGTGCGGGCCACACATGAATGGTCGAATGCTCTCTAGAAAGGTCCTACGGTTGGGATACTACTGGACTACTATGGAAAGGTATCGCTACGACTATGTCAAGAAGTGCAAGAAGTGTCAGATATATGTCATCCTGCAGCATACGCCACCCTCAATGCTCCACAACTTCACATCCCCTTGGCCATTTTCCGCATGGGGAATAGATATCATTGGTAAGATCACCCCAAAGGGCTCAGGAGGACATGAATACATCCTAGTAGCCATAGACTATTTTACCAAATGGGTCGAAGCCCAATCCTATGCCGTCCTTACCTCTAAACAAGTGTCCAAATTCATAAGGAACAACACCATTTGGCGATACGGTGTTCTGCATGAAATCATCAGTGACCATGGATCCCACTTCAAAGCCGAAACATCCACCCTCCTCAAAAATTACAAAATCCAGCACGACAAATCTTCCCCTTACCGTCCCCAAACCAATGGCACAGTAGAAGCCACCAACAAAAACTTCAAGACTATCATTGAAAAGATGATGGAAAACTACAATGATTGGCCCATCAAACTCCCATTTTCCCTATGGGGATATAAGACATCCATAAGATCCTCTACGGGAGCAACACCTTATTCCCTAGTCTACGGAATGGAAGCAGTTCTACCCATAGAAGTCCGACTACCCTCCATGCGCATAGCCCTAGAGGGTGAAATTCCCGAAACCCAATGGTTACAAGCCCGCTACGAAGAGTTCATGTTCACGGATGAAAGATGCCTACGGGCCCTAGACTGTTCCTACATGTACCAGCAACGCATGGCAAGAGCTTTCAACAAAAAGGTCCGACCTCGAAATTTAAAGGAAGGGGACTTAATTTGGAAAGAATTACGTGCCACAGTTACCGACCCCAGGGGCAAATTTCGACCCAACCGGTCCCGTCCGTTCATCATCAAAGACGTTTTGTCAGGAGGCGCAGTCAAGCTCATGGATATTGATGGCATCGAGTTCAGAAGTGCTACGTCTAAAAAAAAAAAATTTAGTTCTGAAAATTAAAAAAAAAAAAAGACGTACACAATTTGAACGAACTACGCTGGCCTGATTCCACACTGGATACGTAGGTAACCCTTTTAAGGGGCCCAGCCAAAATCAATCCAAAATTCCTTTCAACTCATTCAAAAAGGGATAATCTTTATTCAAACTGAACGAATAAGCTTGCATTGCAAAAATTCTTAGCTCATTAAGGTTACAAAAAAAATAATAAATGCAATTATGAGGGTTTAAGCTAAACAAATTCTTATAATTATTTTTTTCAAAACTAGACTTGCTTTCTTAGAAGACTACATTAATCCTTCTTCCCTTTAGAAGGCATCGTTGAAGAGTTCTTCTTTGAAGGACCTTGGCTTGAGGACGACCTGTGATCGCTTCCTTGAGCTCGGGGCTTGCCTCTCTTCGATACGTGATAGTCTCCCATTTGAGACAGTTCCTTTCTTTTTTCTTGCCTCCTGTTTGTGAGTCATATCCAGGCTTTAGTTGGTCCCACTCCTCATGACGAAGGGCTCGTCTCACTTCTCCATCATTGCAAGAAAGCCAGTTTAGGTAGATCTCAGAGACCTGAGTTGGGGCAATCACCCGAGGTACAGTTCAACGATGCCGGCTACGCCAATACTTTCCCCACTCCGAAGCAAATTCAGTGATTAAGGCTACGACGTTTGGTCTCGTAGTCTCCTGACATGGGATCACCTACTTGAAACCGTATTGCCTCATGACCCTAGAGGGAAAGAAGAAAGTGGTCTTGTATAGACCCAGTACAGTAGTATGAAGGATCAAGTCATCACAAGCCACTAAAGAAGTCAAGCTCCACCAGGGCACATGCTAACGGATGATAGGTCCCACTTGGAAAAGGACATCCCATTCAGCAAGGGACTTTTCAGAATATAGCCTTTTCCTAACCAGAAAGCTAGCAACAGTATAAGTTTTCTTTTACCAGGTCCGAGGAACACGAATAATCAGATTATCTGGTGACTCTATCAACCTCAGATGCTCACATAACCAGATCTGAAGCAGCAGGGGGCTGCCTGAGAAAGATTGGTTGGGAGATGTTTTCAACTTGTCAAGCTCAATAATGGTTTCCCCTACGACCAGAGGTAAGGGAGAATGTTCTTCAACCATTTGATTAACCACTCGCAGCAACAAGGCTCTACCCAAGTTGGAAGATTCTGCATTAAAAAACAACAGGAGGTTTAACAAGCACAGTACAAAAGCCTGTCGACGGCAATGCCTGAATATGACATCTTTTTCAGAAGAAATAGCGAACTTTTCGCAAAGTTGAACCAAGTCCACATCGACAAGCACCATCTTTTTTGCTTCTGCGGATGACAAACCCAAGGATTTCCTGTATTGATCCCTAAAACCACCCCTCACATAATGCACAGCTGGGGGAAGAACATCAGGAATATTAGTGATCGCAGCAAATTCCTCAACCAAAGGGCATAGTTTGGAATTACCAAAACGGAAAACAGGCAAGTCAGGATCCCAATAATTCAAAGCAGACCGAAGAAGGGGCCACAGTATTTTGGTTGGTTTTAAAGTCAGCAAGGTAGAAACGTGAAACGGGGCTAGTTCAAGCTTATCTTCTACGGTCAGATTTTTGCACCAGGCATCGAACAGATCTTCAAAGGATTTCACCATGGCAAAAAAGTGGTACAACATCAAACAGATCTTATAGACAGGAACGCGGGCCGAAAAAGCCAGAAATCAGCAAAAAAGAGTCGTTAGCAGCAGTGGTCAGCGCCGCTAGCGGCCCTGACCCTGACCCGATCCGAATTTCCCTTTTGCTCTAGTTCGCGCTTTTGATCCAGACGACCCGATTTCGGCCCAGTTTTAATACCCGCGCAGAATTACAAAGCCCGAGACTCTCTTAGATTTATCTTTTTTTATTTTTCTTTTCTTTTTTTCTTTTTCATTTTTTTAGGGGGTATAATATGTGTAATTTTTGCTTTCTCCTTTGCATTTTTCTTAGGCTTCGTTGAAGAGTTCTTCTTTGAAAGACCTTGGCTTGAGGACGACCTATGATCGCTCCCTTGAGTTGGGGGCTTGCATCTTTTCAGTACGTGATAACCTCCCACTTGAGGCCCTTCCTTTCTTTTCTTGCTTCTTGTTTTTGAGTCATAGTTAGGCTTTAGCTGGTCCCACTCCTCATGACGAAGGGCTAGTCTCGCTTCTCCATCACCGCAGGAAAGCCAGTTCAGATAGGTCTCAGAAACTTGAGTTGGAGCAATCACCCGAGGTACGGTCCAGCGGTCCCGGCTACGCCAATACTTTCCCAAATCCGTAGCAAACTCAGTGGTCAAAGCTACGATAGTTGGTTTTGTAGTTTCCTGACGAGGAATAACCTGCTTCAACCGATATTGCCTCATGACCCTAGACGGGAAGAAGAAAGTAGTCATGTACAAACCCAGTATGGTAGTATGAGGAACCAAATTGTCACAAGCCACTAAGGAGGTCATGTTCCACCAAGACACATGCCAATGGATAACAGGTCCCGCATGGAAACAGGCATCCCATTTAGCAAGGGACTTTTCAAAATATAGTGTTTTTCTAACCAAGAAGCTAGAAGCGGTATAGGTTTTCTTCGACAAAGCCCGAGGAACACGAGTAATCATATTATCTGGCGATTCTATTAGCCTCAGATGCTCACATAACCAAATTTGAAGCAGTAGGGGGCTGCCAGAAAAAGCTTCGTGAGGAGAGATTTTCAACCTATCGAGCCCAATAATAGTTTCCCCTACAACCAGATCAAAGGAGAATGCCCTTCAACCATTTGACTAACCACTCGCAGCAACGAGGCTCTACCGAAGTTAGGCGATTCTATGTTAGCAAACAATAGGCAGTCTAACAGGGAAAATACAAATTTTTACACTTGAATATCACATTCTTTTCAGAAGAACTAGCAAACTTTTCACAGAGTTGAACCAAGTCCATATCAACCCCAACAACCATGCGTTTGGCTTCTGCAGATGACAAACCCAAGGATTTCTTGTACTGATCCTTAAAACCATCTCTCACATAAGGCATAGCCGGGGGAAGAACATCAGGAATATTAGTGATCACAACAAATTCTTCAACTAAAGGGCATAATTCATAGTTACCAAAACGGAAAACATGCAGGTCAGGGTCCCAATAATTCAGAGCGGATCGAAGAAGGGGCCACAATTTTTTAGTTGGTCTAAAGGTCAGTAAGGTAGAGACATGGAACGGAGCTAGTTCAAGTTTATCTTCTACGGTCAGATTTTTGCACCAGGCATCGAACAGGTTTTCAAAGGATTTCACCATGGTAGGAGATTTGGGAAATTTTGGAGAGTTAAGGTCTGAAAAGTGATACAACATCAAGTATCCCGTAAATCCTATTTTTAGGTAAAAACGCGGGCCAAAGAAGTCATAAATCCACAAAAAAGCCCAAAAAAGAGCCGTCAACGGCCCTGGTCAGCGCCGCTAGCGGCCTCAGCCTGCAGCCCAGCGCCGCTAGCGGCCCTGACCCTGGCCCGGTCCTATTTTCCTCTCGCTCTTGCTCGCCCATTGATCCATTCTGCCCAATTTAAGCCCAGTTTAGATACCCTCGCTGAATTACAAAGCCCAAGACTCTCTTAGCTTTATCTTTTCTTTTCTTTTTTTCCTTTTTTTTCCTTTTTTTTAGGGAGTATAGTATGTGTAATTTTTGGTTTTTCTTGCAAAGTTTTACCCTTTTCTTTATTTTATTCCCTAAATAATGGCTTTTTCCTACTGTATAGCACATTGCATATTTAGAGATCAAACGGGCATAGTCGAGTCGTCTTATCATACATATCATAAAAATGCATAAAAATAGGAGTTCGAAATCTCAAGATCAATGTCTACAAGGAAATCCAACATCGCTCAGCTAGAGTAGTCATCACCGTTCCTGTCAGCTTCATCATCAACGGACAGCCCCTGGCCGTAGTTCCCAGTCGAATAGTGGAGAGAAGAGCTATAAATGGGCCTGCTATTTTCGGGCTTCATGTCCTACCCATCATATGATGGTTCACGCATAGGGGTTCCTGCCGGAAACCCCGCGGCAAAGAAACTCTCTGTGGCCTGACTGGCGAAATCCATAGAGCCATATCCTTATGCGAAGGCCCTGTATGAGACACAGATCTCAGAGGTCTGCTCCTGGTTCAGCTACAAATAAAAAAAAGAGCAACACAAAAGATAGAGTCAGCAATCAAAAGCACACAGAAACACAGGAAGGGATGAAAAGGAGCTTACCCCCGTATAACCATCAGGCAAGGGCAAGCCCTCCACAGCCTCTCCGTCAGCCATATGAAGAGGGAATTCCTCTACTGTACGTCCCCCACTTTCCCCAATGTACCTCACCTCATTGGTCGGCAAGGTCACGCTTGGGGGTTGACCCCGAACTTTAGAATGGGATCTCCTAGGACCCTAAGGCGCTAGGCGATCCGCCTACGAGAAACAAGAAGTCAGTATATCACACATACAGCTGAAAAAATGCAGATAAGTTTCTTACCTCAGAAGTAAGGTCCGACATCAAATGATCGAAGTAGTAGGCCAGGTACAAGGCCGTGTGATCCAGGCCAACAACCTCCGGCATAAGAAACTCCGTGGCCGCCATACCACGGATCACGACCCCCAAGTCCCGCACGCTCAGACCATGCAGAGAGAACATGGTCAAAGGAGGATTTTTTGGAACCAGGTGACTACCCAGGGAGGGATAGATCAGTCGAGTCAAACGGTCGCCCAAGTACCATACAAAGCCAAATGGCCCCTCAAAGACTACTCGCGGAGAAGACACTCTAAAGGACTCCAGGGTAATATGGGGTGGAACCCCAGGGATACCATCAAAAGCGGACCATGACACCTGCAGGTTACCAGTTCAAAAGTTCATTCACATCAAATAAACCAAAAAAAATGCACAAGTAAACAACAACATACCATAGATGCGGCATGACTCTTAAAGAAAGCCCGAAATTGCTCCAGAGAGGTAAACTAGTGGTTATCCCTACCAACCCACCGTTAACCTAATGGGAACATCTTCAAACCAGGACTTTGAGGACCAAAAGCTGGAAAGTACTCAAAGAACCATAGCTGTCATACAAGCAAACAAAAAGGATGATTTCCACATTCAAAAGCATACGCAAAAATAAAAGAAGAAGAAGGAGTGAGGTATGTGAGCCTTCCTCCAGTATCCTCCATGGGCCCGAGATAGATGTCCTCTCACTCGTCTCCTTAGGTCTACAAGCCCGACGACACCATCTCACCAAGGAAGCATAAGCAGAAGCACCCGAAGTTGTACTCATGGACCTTGGTCAAATCCTCTAAACATGTCAAGAAATCGACTTGACATATGCTCTTCTTCTGAGCAAAGATGGTAGACCCCAGCAAGCAGGCCAGGAAAATACGGGCCTTCTGCTCCTCAGTAAGCCCCTGCTCCGCCAAAGCCGCCCACAACCGCGCCAAGGAAACCTGATCCTTATCAAAGTGGACAGACACGGGCCCATAAAGCTCGAGCAAACTATCACTCTGTCTCCAGTAGCTCGCGTCGTACCGAATACGACGCCCTCTAAAGGATAGCCCCGTCAGCACAGCAAACTAATAAGGGGTGGGGAATATCTCTCCTATAGGTGTATGCGTGGAATCACAAAACCTCTCCAATAACCCCCTGGCAATGATCCTAGAATCCTCCGAGTGACAAACAGGAATAACAGTCATGAAATGGTCCAAACCCGAACCTAGTACAAAGTTTCTAGCCCCCACTGAAAAGGTCTCCAGCATCATAGCCCAATGGGAGGTAGCCCCATGAGCATGCAACAAGACACCAACACCCTAGCCAACAAACAAATTTTCCTCAACACCCCATATACTACGGATACAGCTAAAATAATTCTACACAAATCATATGCAGCTCACCACCAATCCAGTACAAGTCCCAATTTGTCGACGCACTAATAGTTCCAATTTTCAGTTCAAATATACTAAACAGAAAAAAGGAAAATCAGAAAACATACCAGCTCCAAGTTAGACAGATGACTCTGCCTATCCGGTAGTAGAACACTGCGGTTCCAAACCCCAGCCTGGCGCCACTCCAACCGCATGAAAGAATACAGGTACAACTGAGCTCCATCCGCGTGACTAGTCGGAGGTGCACTTGTAGAAGGTATCCCGTGCGGAAAAGGCTCCGATCATACTCCTCCTCACTCATGGGACGTTTTCCCTTATCCACGGGAGCCATGGGAATACAATGAAGCTTTCTCTCTCTACAAGTGGGAAATTAAAAGTTTCAGATTTGCAAAGAACAAGTACGCATTCAATAATGCAACCCAAAATTTAGCAACTAGGCGGAAAAATAAGGAAGTTCAAGACAAAAATCGAAGAATTAGGTCAAGAATCGACTTACCTCAAGCAAAGTGGAGCACTCAACAATGGAGGGAGCTCGAAAATCTGCTCTCGACAATGAAGCTCGGTGAGGAAGAAGAATGCACGCGAAAAAAAAAGGAAGCGCCGAAGCGCTTTTTACTCGGCTCAAGCCCAGAGCCGATAGCGGCCCTGCAGACCTGCACGTGCGGGCCCCTCTGCTGTCCTACGGCCCCTTTTTTCAGTCCAAAATTCGTAACTTCAGTTCGTTTGCGGCAAATATCAGTACCAAGCGCGCGGGAGCAAAGCACTCTGCCCCACAAATTCAAATTCGACAGTTGGCCCATTTTATGGTACCAACTATTTTCAGGTAAAACTAACCCGTTTATTTTGCAGGTCCCAAATACTGAAACTCGGATCTACACTGCGACAACTCTTACCGCTCAAACTGCCGAGATTATCTTTAAAGCCCGAAAATTCTGTCGGCCTTACTAAACAGCTCAAAATTACAATGTTTTGGGGTCTGTCAATGATCGCTTAAGCTATTGCTGTTAAACTGTCCTCCTACGAGGCCACAATTTTTGGGGTCAGTCAATGGTCACTTAAGCTATTGCGGTTAAACTGTCCCTCTGCGATGTCACAAATTTTAGGGTCAGTCAATGGTCGCTTAAGCTATTGCGGTTAATGTGTCCCTCTCGAGGTTACAAATATTAGGGTCAGTCAATGGTCGCTTAAGCTACTGCGGTTAAAGTGTCCTTCTACAAGGTTACTTATTATGTGTCAGTCAATGATTGCTTAAACTGTTGCGGTTATGCTGTCCATTTCTTTTTTATATGTTTCAGTCAATGATTGCTTAAGCTATTGCATTTAAACTGTTCATATGTCCTAACCATTTTTACATCCGTTATTTTTAATCGCGCTGTCTCGTTGACTTTTACTTTTGTCATACAAGGACAAAATCTCGACATCCGTCGAGCAGTGTTTAGTCACTGTTTGTCGAAGCACTCCATGTTGATCATTCTCAAAGTATTACTAACCTTTTCATTCACTCTGAATACAGGTCCCCAGCAGACGTTTAGACCATCTATGAGCGGTGTTCTATCCTGCTACCATAACCTTTATTTTCTCTTGTGTTCACAGAGATGAAATCTTAGCGCGCCACGAGCATGTCCCAACTCAGGTTTGTCTTCATATGCATACATACTGTACACTCTCACACACCGTGTGCACAATAGCATCCTGCATGTCGCCTTCGGAATACTTTGATCGTCGCTTTTACTGAAGCTTGATCAAAGTGGGGCTTTTGTAGACGCCAAAAAAGCGCCTTCAGATTTCTCAGCAAAAGCCCGATGATGAAAGGAGTAATTTACAAAATTGAACGCTATTTTTGCTTTAATAGTTAAGATAAGGTCTCAGGTTTCTTCCAAACACTCCTTCATTCCACTTCATTCAAAAGCCCCGTTCAAGAGCTTTCCAACGACACGTCTCATGCCTCTAACCGACTCCCGGTCGCCAAGTTGCGATTTAGGGGTAGAACTGTCTTTTACCGTTCAGGGGTAAAACGGTATTTACACATTTTTCGAAATATTTAAATTCCTCCGGAAAATAAAAATGGACTGAATGTCGTCATTATGACGACTTCCAGCTGGCAGCTGACAGCAGTCAGCGGCCCTGGCCAAGGCCGCTAGCGGCGCTGACTCTGCTTTTGGCCCGACTCATTTTTCAGCCTAAATCCAATTTTCGGCTCCTTTTCAGCCGTCCAACCCTACTTTCTACGCCTATAAATACGACCCTCCACCCTCAGTTCAAAACACACAGTCTAAAGTTGACAACCTCTATTCTCGGTTGAGTGCTCCCGAGCTTCTCCCTCTTTCTTCTAAATTTTGAGATCTTGCCTTTTACTATTTTTGTCAAATATAGCTTACAGTTCAGGTACAAATTCTTGAGGGCTCAAATTAAATTAATTTCTTAATTGTTCATTTTTCTAGTAATCATAATGTAGATATCATGCTAGAATAACGTTTTATTGCTTCCTAAATATCATCTGTATAGCCGTTGTAATGCTCAACTTGTCAAACCGAATGCATGTCTAAATAAGGGCTAATAATAAATGTTGTGATGCTTGTGATGAACCAATTAATATTCTAAGTCTAGGTTGTTAATCCAGTTTTGCATCGGAATTATGTCTTTAAATTATTAAGCAAACTTGAGTTAGTAGAGGCCGTCATAATACGGGCGAGTTGGGTGCCTAACACCTTCCCACCTTGTACCTTCACCCCCGCACCTATTATTCTTGGGTACTCATATGTTCTATATGAGCGGGAGTCTTTCTAAAAACATGATTAGTTCAGTTTTTGAGCTATTGGGTTGTCCCTTCGGTTTGTCCCTTAGATAAAACGCCGATAGCAGATTTGTGACCTCTTTCATTGTTTGTATTCAATTCATGTCTTTACAAAATCCTTTCTAACTCGATGGTCCCTTGAATATATCTAAACCCCCAACTTACAAATTTTCTATAAGGACGCACTCCGTGGAAACCAATACATTTATAAAAGGATTGGACGAAAACCCCGGGTCCTTACAGTCACCGGCGGGAAACCGCCCACGTCTCTGCGATCAGAACATTTCACCTGACCATTCAATCGGTAGGAGCGGCGGGCGGTGTGTACAAAGGGCAGGGACGTAGTCAACGCGAACTGATAACTCGCGCTTACTAGGAATTCCTCGTTCAAGACCAACAATTGCAATGATTTATCCCCATCACCATGAAATTTCAATGATTACCCGGCCTGTCGGCCAAGGCTATAGACTCGTTGAATACATCAGTGTAGCGCGCGTGCAGCCTAGAACATCTAAAGGCATCACAGACCTGTTATTGGCTCAAACTTCCGTGGCCTGGAACGCCATAGTCCCTCTAAGACGCTAGCTGCGAAGGTATGACTCCGCATTGCTAGTTAGCAGGCTGAGGTCTCGTTCGTTAACGGAATTAACCCGACAAATCGCTCCACCAACTAAGAACGGCCATGCACCACCACCCATAGAATAAAGAAAGAGCTCTCAGTCTGTCAATCCTTATTATGTCTAGACCTGGTAAGTTTCCCCGTGTTGAGTCAAACTAAGCCGCAGGCTCCACTCCTGGTGGTGCCCTTCCGTCAATTCCTTTAAATTTCAGCCTTGCGGCCATACTCCCCCCGGAACCCAAAAACTTTGATTTCTCATAAGGTGCTGGCGGCGTCCTAAAAGTAACATCCGTCGATCCCTGGTCGGCATCGTTTATGGTTGAGACTAGGACCTATGTGATTGCAAGAACCCTCGCCTTTCCGGCGGTAATTGAAATACTTGGTTGGAATCAATGGTTCTTAAAAAATACGTCATATGCAATTTAAATTATAATGGGGAATAACAATTTGCAAGAAATGAACCCGCCACCAATTTTTAAGGAAACAATTGGAAACCATCAAAAAGTGCACCCAATTCGCCCGAATTGAGTTCGGGGGTGTAGGTACGAAATAAACAAAACGAATCTCATCTAAGTCGCCCGAATAAACGGCCTCTACTAAGCATATCCATGTCAAATATTTATGTATGCTATATGGTTCCATATAAATTCGGTCGTCCAAGACCCTACATTAACTAGGCGGGTTAAAGACAACCAAATTACCTACGTTATCACTTTGCACAATTTATATCCAATTTGCATGCATACTATTATCGCACATAAACAAGAGATAAGAGCAATAATTTAACGCTCCAACCTACCACAGTTTGCTAAACGCGCCAAGCATTGCATATGCACATTAATAAATTTGTTAGTAACTCCAAAGGAAGAACAAAGGAAGAACAATGCAAAAATATTAACTTTATGCTAAAATAAACCAAGAAGGTTGCTATATGCATGCACAAACTACAAAAAAGATGCAAACTTGTATAAACTAATAAAAAGATGCAAACTTTATTATGCTAACCATGCATAATTATTTACAAGGACCTATGCATGCAAATTTATTCAACCATAATCAAAAGCTAAATGAAACATGATTATAAACAATAAACAAGAGATTTAATTGTGCTCTCAATGCTCATAAAACTATAAACTGACCAACCTCCCTCAAAACAGGGTGAAAGGGAGTATTTATAGAGTTAGGGAACAGAAATAGAGGCTTAGGGTAAGAAACCGGAGCCAAAACTCGGCCCAGCCAGAAAACAGGCCCAGCGGCCAGCTGAAAGGCAGCTGGAGCCCAGCGGCTGCCCTGAGGGCCCCCGTTGTCACGCGCGTGCCACCGGACTGACAGCGTCAGCCGCTGGCCCGGAGGTGCACGCTTGTCTAGGGATTTTTGACTTTTTATGCTCAGTAAATTACGAAATTGCCCTTGGGCTGACCCAAGGGGTCGGGATTGAGCGGTTTTGACTCAAATCTTCGAGACTCGATATCTTTTGATCCGGGAACCTGATTGAGGCAAGGTCAAAGGCGTTTGAATCCTTATAACAAGGGCTAGCCAAAGACTGAGGTTTCAAGGAATTTGGTCCAGATTTCCAAGCAATGTCCTTTTCTACTTACGTCCATGTTAATCCATTACCATCATCATCGGGCGTTGCGGTGCCAGAGGATGAGAACCGATTAGGGTGTCTACAGAAGCCCCCACTTTGGCCGAGCTTGTGAAAGAGAAGGTCAAACTATTTGCAAAAAAATAACTCCAGTGTTTTGAAAAATACTTTATGTTAGAAAGAAAAAAGCGTAGACTCCTGACCGTCTGTGGTCAGGGTTACCTGCTTTGCGGGTGCCAACGCGATGCTAATTTTAATAGCCTAAATGTCAAAGAGCGTTGTGTAGCTCTGCTTTGCGGGTGCCAACGTGACGCTAATTTTCATAGCCTCGACGTCAAAGAGCGTTGCGTAACTCTGCTTTGCGGGTGCCAACGTGACGCTAATTTTAATAGCCTCAACGTAAAAGAGCGTTGCGTAGCTCGACTTTGGTAATGCCTGTGTCTTGGAAAATTGTGCCTGCAAAAATAGATAAAGTGCCTGCGCCTGCGAAAATTAGATTGAATGCCTGTGCCTGCGAAAAATAGATAATACCGGGTCCCTAAGATAGGAAACCGTGTTGTGGGGGCAAAAGAGTCATTTTAGGTGACATGTCCGGACTTCTAACGGTCCAGAAATGCAATCCCGCGCGGCATTTGAACTTGCGGGCCCGCCCTATGAGAGGCGGAAGAGAAAATGGGTTCAGAGGCCATGCACAGGGCCGCTGAGGGCTCGGCGGCCTAATCGGGCCTGCCCAGCGGCTCAATTAACGGTGCGAAGATGTTGAGGGCCCGGCCCGCCAGGGCCAACGGCCTTGAACCGGGCCGCTGGGCCGGTTCAGAAGCGTGGATTGGGGTTTAAACAGGGGAGAGCCGAATTTTGGGGTCATTTCTTCCCCAAAATTTCGAGACGCTCTCTCTCTCTACCTCCATTGTTGCCCAAACTTCATTTCTTGCTCAAATTTGCTAAAATTTGTTCTTTTTTGCTTGCAATTGGTTGCTTTTGCATAATCTTTGCATAATTTGAAGCTTATTTGTGATTTCTCACAAATTTGGGGTGAATTTTAGAGTGGGTTTTTGAGACCCTTGGAGAGAGAAAATCCAAAATTCTCCATCTTTGCTTGTTGCTCTTGCTAGCTTTGTTCATTCTTCTTCTATGGCTCCAAAATTGGCAAAGAAGAGGAGTAGGAGGATCGAGGTGCGAGAGGAGGTCGAGGAAATCGACATCTTCACCAAGGCTTTTCCATCTCATGTGAAGCCTTCAAAGAGGAAGCCTAATGTGGCTTTTCCTCAAGATCAATATACCCGATCGGATAGGATGCCCGACATTGTTTGGGATCGATCGGAGTTGGTTTTCCGACCGGCGACTCATTTGAGCTGTCGGGGTTCCATGTTCGTGGTAAGTCTTCAAGCCTTTGAATTCATAGTTTTATGCATTGAATTTAAGTTTATGTGCTTTGCCTTGAGTAGAATTTGTGTAGAATTTGTATGACATTGTCAAGTTTGTAGCGCTTGTGATCTTGCGCGGCTTGAACGAACGTAGAAGCATGCCTAGGATTGAACATTTGATTGAAATATGAACCTAAGAGGTTGCAAATTTGATCATAGGAACCCGATGGGAATTTGAAGGCCCATGTAAACTATGGTTCTTCGATTAAGCTTTATAACATCTTGCCCAAAGAGGTGCAAGATGCGGTCTTGAATGCGGGGTTCGGGCCCCTTTTGAAAGTGGCGGACTCGGTTGAGCGAGTCAAGAGGTGTATTGTCCGTTTATCCTTGGAGTGTTTATGGGACACTACCAATACGTTCCATTTCCCTAATGGGGAAATGATGATCACTCCTTCGGAGTTTGCTATGTTGACCGGGGTACCTTGCCTGGGTACGCCTATAGTTTATGACGTTTCCATTTGGAAACGTAAGGCGGAGATGGTGGAGCTATTTGGCCATTGGGGGAACACTTGGGGTTACCATTATCGTTCCTATAGCGAGCTCTTTACTGCTTTGAAGGACCCGAGGTATGTTTATCGCCTACCTCCTTGCCACCACCATCTTTGGTGACAAGGGGGAACGCATTCATGGCATTTACCTCACGAGCCTGCTGCACTGGGAGAGAGTTAGAGAGTACAACTGGGGGTTGCCGGATACGCCAACCTCATGAGATGCATGCGGTATGCTTGCCGCGTGAACGACGATGGGTACAAGCAGTCGACTCTTCCTCCCGTGAGCTTATGCGGCTTTTGGAAGGTGTTGCAGGTGTGTTTTCTCTTTGTATTTGCTTTTCGTGATTTGCATCGTTTAAGTATGCGGTGCTTAATTTCATGTTTTGATGTAGCCTTGGTTTTTTTGAGCATTTTCCTGACATGGTGCCCACGGGCTGGGAGTTAGACTTCCCGGTTTCTAGGGCATGGCGCCATAGGGGTCCTGCGCCTCTGCAAACTCTCCTGTAGTATAGGGAGGCCCTCTTGCGCCTGGACTGGCACAAGCTAACGTAATATTTGCTCTTTGTTGCATGATTTCTAGGTGTGGAAATATCTTATGTTGCATGCTTGTGTAGATTGACTACTTCCGATGGGCGAAGTATCATGGGTCGACACCGGACGCCATCCTAGCTTCTAGGGCGGTGGATCGTCAGAGGATCCTGATTGCGGGCCCGTTCTCTTTTGAGTGGTATCTGGGAGAGCGGATCTTCCGTTAGGTTTATCCTGATTTGGAGGGCCCGAGGATTCCTTTAGATCCTCCCTCGACCATGTTCTTCGTAAGGTGCTTGTCTCGCGAGCAGGTTGCGGAGGCAATGATGGGCTCGGATGCTATGCGGTATTTGAGGGAGCCTGCGGAGGACCTTGCGGGGCACTATGAGCAATTCCGCCGTGATCGCTCATGCCTTAATTCGTGGGCTTGAAGGTAAGAATTTATGCTTGATGTTCTATCCCTTTCTTATCTTGCTGGATGCTAACTTACTTTGCTTTGTAGGAGCCTCCGGTTGATGACGCCGAGGCCGGGATTATTGCGAGAAGGAGTGCTGGGGAGAAATCCCCATGACGGAGGACCTTGATGAGGACATTCAGGGTCTTCCTCTTCCCGTTGGGCATCCAGGGGTAAATTCATAATTTATCGAAATGTACGATACTTTACCATTATATTATAGGCTTGTACTAACTTTTCTTTATGCAGCTTGATCATGAGCAGACTGGGAAGATCTTCAAGATGATGCATGCCATGAAGTCTTGGATATCCCGAGCTCTTTCGAAGGATACTTGCTCAAGGGCAGACTTGGACAAGGTAAACTTTGATTTTTTATTTTCAAAGTTGCATGCTTTGAAAAATGTATCCTATATTTTGTGGGCTGCAGGTTGAGTACCGCCGGCCTCTTCCTCGTCGGTCACGAAGGTAGTGTTGTCGGATGATGAGGGCGTGAGCTCTCCTGAGCGTAGTCCTTCACGCGAGAGGAACCCTCGGAGGGAGACTCCTAGGAGAGAGAGGGTGCCTGTACATCGGACGGACAATCCTGGGGGGAGTAGGATGACTCCGTATGTGGAGCCTGCTCCTATGCCTATTCCGATGTATCGTTCTTATCCCGGGTATGCGGGGTATCCTTCATATGGCGGTCTTTACTACCAGCCCCCGGTTCCTGCTCCTATGATGCCTACCATGCCTCCTCGTTGTTCGTGGGGGTATGATTCGAGTTATGTTGGGGAGGAGAGTTCATACCGGGAGCCTGGCCGACATTCTTCGCTTGACCCTAGCCAGTTTGTGGCGTCGATCTTTGGTGATGAGCCGCGGAAGTCGGAGGACCACTTTGAGGTGCCCCGTACGGATGTTGATGCGGGTGATGAGTTTTATGATAATGTATTTGGTTGAAATACATTTTGAACATTTGTATTGAACAAACATTTGGACTTTGCTTGTAAATATTGCCTGCATATTTATTTGTCCCTACAGATAATTAGGCTAATGCAAATGCACAAGTAGTCAAGAAAAAGCGCAAGTAATAGCCATTTAGCAAAAATGGTACAACCAAAAAGTTAAAAATTGGGTGTACCCTATCTCCCCTAAAAAAATGAAAAAAAAGGAAAGGGGTGAAAAAATGAAATGCAAATAATAAGTAAAAAGGGGTTAATAAAAAAGATATAAAAAGAACAGATCATAATCATCCAAAAAAGAAATAAGGAAATTGTGGAGTTTCCATTAATAATAAGGAAATAATACAAAATAGAAATAATAGTGGAAATAGGAAAAAGAGCCAAATTTGAGTCCAAAACGGTTAAGGAAAGTGTCCAAAATCAGAGAAAATGGGGACTTGTCTCGAAAAAAGGGTCCGGCGGCCAAAGGGACCGCGTCCAACAGCACACGCGGAGCAGCGGGGGCAAAAAGAGGGGCCGCTGGGGCTCGGCGGCGTGCCGCTCAAGCTTAACGGCTAGGCCGCTGGGCCTCGGCTACTCTATCGGGGCTGCTAGGCCTTCAGCGGCGGTCCCAGGGGCCGCTGAAGCCCCTTTTTGATGGGTTGCCATATTTTTTCGTCTTTTCCGTGCGAGCCCTATATAAGCCTTGGGTTAGTCCGGTTTTGGGACATCACCTTCATAATCTTCTAGCAATAGAGAGCTTTTAGAGAGACAAACCCCCTAATTAATTTAGATTTCAGCCATGACAAGCTTTGATGTTAAATTTGACAAGTGGTTACAATTTATGACCCCCGAAGAGAGGATGAGACTTGTGCCTTTCCACTTGAATGCTCTCTTCCACCTGAAGCAAGTTCAAATCATCTGGAACCTCCTTGAGGCCGTCGTTGAGTTTTGGGATGACAAACTCCATGTCTTTCGATTTCGGTACAATGAATTATGCCCACTTCCCGAAGAATTTGCCGCCATCCTTGGGTTCCCTCATGATCAAGCTCCCGCCACTCCATGGCTCGGGGCAAACCTTGAAGGCTACTATAAAAGGTATCTTGGCCTATCACTAACACAAACCTCCTCCGTTGTTAGGAGTGGTGAGTTAGACCTCAATGGTGTAATTGATATCTTTTTTCCCAAGGTAAGAGATAACCGTGATGTGATGGGTGAGACGTATTATAAGCGTGCTTTTATCTTATGTCTCTTGCATAGGTACCTCTTTGTTGGTGGAGGTAATAATGGTAAAACTTGTATGCTTAGAATTGTTGAACAAGTCCAAAATGATTTTACCCCTATGTCTCTTATTTTTGGCGAAACCTTGATTTGCTTGGACCTTAAGAAACAAGGGTCGTCGCTCGTTGGATGGACGGGAAGCCCTCTTCTCCTTCAAGTGAGTGCTTTGAATAATTTTCTTTGAATAATTTTGGTTAATAAAGTTTGAATCTTTAATGGATATTTAACTTTATATGTTTTGCCTTGTTTTTCTTTTTGTAGATATGGCTCCTTGAGCATAAGTCCTTCATTGAGAGGCCCGCGAATGCGCTCAAATATCAACCAAAGCAATTTCCCACCCGCTGGAGGCTTTATTATGAATCCACTATTGATGAGTGGCGCGGGTAGCTTAAGGCATGCCCTTTGCTACGATGGACCGTCAAGTGGTGGGGCCTAAAATCCGCAATCGGATGTAGCAAGGAAACGGGATTTTACCAAGTCCTTGGCCTTTATAACCTGACTTACATATTTCCTAGTCCTATCATGCGGCAATACGGGAAATGTCAAATTATCCCACAAAAGGATAGCGTTGCTCCTACTACGCGGGCCTTGACAATTAGCATGGTGAGATCATTGGAGTGTGCATGGGATCGTCGTCCCAAGTGGACTATTCCTCATATCAAGGCCCCAACGGCCATATCTTCGTCCTGAAGCTTGGATGGATTGCAAGACCGCGAACGGTCGTCGTGCATGCAGGAAATCCGAACAAGGCGATCTTAAGGCCCAGTCGTTCAAAGCTAGCTTAAGACTCTCAAACCCTAATGACCTTAAAGGGAAGGGTAAGAAAAAGGGAGTTAAGCATGTGAGAGGCATCCTCAACCCGAAGGCCAAGAAAGCTTTGGAAAAGATTACTACCAAGCGGCAAGTGGAGCCCCAAATTCGGGCCAATGATCATGAGGCCTCCTCAAGAACACCTCTAATGGAGGTTGAAGAAGAAGGGCCCATAGTTTGAGAGAGATGGGCTCCCAAGGAACGCGATGTGCAAGGCCCAAAAATGGATGAGCCTATGGAGGATGCGGGCCCTACTACCGAAGCTACGGAGTAGACTTGTAAGGACCGGGGATTTTTCCAATCCTTGTTTCCACGGAGTGCGTCCTTATAGAAAATTTGTCAGTTGGGGGCTTAGATAAGTTCAAGGGACCCTCGAGTTACAAAAGCTTTTGTAAAGACTTGAATTGAATAAAAACCATGAAAGAGGTCACAAATCTGCTACCGGCGTTTTATCGAAGAGACAAACCGAAGGGACAACCCAATAGCGCGATAAGTGAACTAATCATGTTTTTAGAAAGACTCCCCCTTATATAAAACATATAAGCACCCAAGAATGAAGGGTTCGGGGGCGAAGGTACGAGGTGGGAAGGTGTTAGGCACCCAACTCGCCCGTTTATGACGACCTCTACTAACTCAAGTTTTGCTTAATAATTTAAAGACATAATTCCCATGCAAAACCGGATTAACAACCTTTAAACTATTAGTTGGTGTATCACAAGCATCACAACATTTATTTTTAACCCTTATTTAGACATGCATTTGATTGACAAGTTGGGCACCACAACGATTATACAGACAATATTTAGGAAGCAATAAAAACATGACCTAGCATGATATCTACATTATGACTACTTAGAAAATAAACAATTAAGCAATTAATTTAATTTGAGCTCTCAGGAATTTGTACCTGAACTGTAGGCTATATTTGACAAGAATAGTAAAAATAGATCTCAAGTTTGGAAGAAAGAGGGGAAAGCTCGGTGTCAATACTCCCGAGAATAGAGGTTGTCAACTGTAGACTGTGTGTTTTGAACTGAGGGTGAAGAGTTGTTTATATAGGCGTGGAAAAGTAGGGTTGTACGGTCGAATTCGAGCTGAAAAATGAGACGGGCTTGAAAAATGAGCAGGGCCCGAAGGGAAGTCAGCGCCGCTACCGGCCCTGGTCAGCGTCGCTAGCGGCCTTGGGAATTTGGTCAGCGCAGCTAGCGGCCTTGGGACTTTCCCCAGGGCCGTTGACGGCTGTCAGCAGCCAGCTGGATGACGTCATAATGACGTCATTCCAGCCCATTTTCATTTTTCGGAGGATTTTAAATATTCCAAAAAACATGAAAATACCGTTTTACCCCTGAACGGTAAAAGATGGTTTTACCCTTAAATCGCAACTTGGTGACTGAGAGTCGGAATGAGGCATGAGACGTGTCGTTGGAAAGCTCTTGAACGGGGCTTCTGAATGCAATGGATTGAAGGAGTTTTTGGAGGGAAAAACCTGAGACCTTATCTTAACTATTAAAGCAAAATAGCAATTCAAGCTTAAAAATTACTCCTTTCATCATCGGGCTTTTGCGGAGAAATCTGAAGACGCTTTTTTAGCGTCTACAGAAGCCCCCACTTTGATCGAGCTTGAGTAAAAGCGAAGATCAAAGTACTCCGAAGGCGACATGTAGGATGCTGATATGCACATGGTGTGTGAGAGTGTACAGTATGTATGCATATGAAGACAAACCTGAGTTGGAACACGCTTGTAGTGTGCTAAGATTTCATCCCTGTGAACACAAGAGAAACAAAGGTTATAGTAGCAGGATAGAACACCGTCCGTAGATGATCTAAACGTCTGCTGGAGACCTGTATTCAGAGTGAATGAAAAAGTTAGTAATACTTTGAGAATGATCAACGTAGAGTTCTTCGACAAATAGTGACCAAACACCGCTCGGCGGATGTCGAGATTCCGTCCCTGTACGAGAAACGAAAAAGTCAACGAGACAGCGCGATTAAAAATAATCGGCCGTAAAGTGGTTAGGAAATATGAACAGTTTAAGCAATCATTGACTGAAACATATAAAAATAATGGACAGTATAACTGCAACAGTTTAAGCAATCATTGACTGACACAAAAAATAGTAACCTCGTAGAAGGATAGTTTAACCGCAATATCTTAAGCGATCATTGACTAACCCCCATAATGTTTTTAGATCAACACACTACGAAGAAACTTCAAAAATTTATTATAGAAATCCAATACCTGAACCAGTAGGAGAATCCTCATCTCCTCCTAATTCTCCTACTCTCTCTGCAATGAAACCACCAACTTATTCCTCCATTAATGTTATATCCAAACCTTTCCAAATAAATTTAGATTATTTAAATGAAGAATTTAATTCAAAAGAAAAGCAAGATAAAAAGGACTGGTTTTTAGGATCCTTTGATAATATTAGTAAAAACCATATCAGATTGGAATGGTACTCTGAAATGGAACGTCTAAAAACCAATATTCCCTTTTTTACATGGTTCTCAATATTTACTTCCAGAAATCAAATCCCTTATCCTTTTTCTCAACTCCAAATTAATACTCAAATAGACTTAACCCAAAAATGGACCCTTAAAGATGGAAGAATAATCACTTCTGTTCATCCACCATTAACTGAAATTCAAATTACTAATAATGAAGGATCTTTTGTCATCGCTCCATTTAAAATGGGAAGAAAAGATAACGACAATTCCCAAGTAAGTTTAGGAGATATTAAAAAAAAATATCATCAAAATAATTACCCTAATCAACTCCTCAGTACCATCTCTAAGCAAGTGGAGATGTTATCTACCCAAATCGAATCAATTCCTAAGTCTTCGAAAACAAAAACCATAACTCCAAACAAGTCAAAAGAAGTAAAATTTCCCTATGATATATCTCAACCTTATTTTAAGCCTTCAGGTATGCCGTTAGAAAGACAAAAAATGATTAGTGTACCAGATGAAATTGATACTTCTAAGTTAATAAATAAAATTACTCAAAAACTTTCCTCTCTAGCAATCTCAAAAGAACAACTAAATGTTCTTAACAAAACTTCTCAAAAAATTGAGTCAAACTCCTCCTCTACCAATAGTTCTGAAAATGAAGATAATATTGATCTTAATAAAATAACCTCAAGAAACAAATCCTCATGGAGAAATATCCCAACAAGAAATTACTATTCTCGTGCTACTCCACCTGACATTCAGAATGAAGAGCGCTCTTTATTTCGTACTGAAGGTTATGATGGTAGTGCCATATATGAATGGAATATAGATGGAAGGTCTGAATATGAAATATTAAATGTCCTTCACAATATGGCAATGACTATTACAGCTTATAGAACTAAAAAAAACTAGGAACAAAGAATTATGGATTTGTTGGTCAGTGGATTTATCGGCCAACTAAAATTTTGGTGGGATAACGCAGTAGGAGAAGCTGACAGAACTTATATTTACAACCATAAAGTTGATAGTAAAACTGACATGGTTGATAATAAAACTGACATAGAAGAAGTTCATGATGGCACCTCTATACTCATTCATGCCATCTCCATGCATTTTATTGGTAATCCAAAAGAAGAATTAACCTCATCCAAAATAGTACTAACTAACCTCAAATGTCCAACTCTTAATGATTATATATGGTATAAAGATGTTTTTCTTACTAATGTCCTCAAAAGAGCAGATTGTAACGAACCCTTTTGGAAAGAAAAATTTATTTCCGGACTTCCTTCTCTGTTCTCCCAAAGAATTTTCATAAAAATCAGAGAAAGTATGGGACAGGAAGAAATTTCTTATAATCAAATGACTTATGGACATATATTTGCCTTCATTAAAAAAGAGGTTATATCCCTATGTCAAGAATTAAAGATACAATCTAAATATGTCTCTGAAAAATCCTAATGTAGAAAAGAGCTCGGATGTTTTTGCGATGCTTTTGGCCTTCCCCAAATCCAAGCTCCTTCAACCATAAAAAGGAAAAAATCAAAACATTTCCATAACAAAAATCTTATAACCCTCCAAAAGTTATCCTTCTCAAGAGCAATTCTATAAAAAATCTCCAAGAAAGTACTCAAAGCCAAAAAGAAACAAAAAAATAACTATTATGTGTTACAAATGTGGACGAGTAGGACACAAAGCCAATAAATGTAATATGAAACAAAAAAAATATCTGAAATTTGTGCTAAAAATCCAGAACCTAGTGAAAAACTTTCTTCTTTAGTAATACTAGAAGAAGCATCAAGATCCAGTTCCCTCAGTTCTGAAGATTATGATCAACTCATTCAAATCCAATCTACTTCTGATAATTTTAGTGACTCTTCCTCTAATGAATCATCAAGAATTTGTTTAGAAAAATGCATTAATGTAATTGCGGAAAGCAAAGATGAAAAGGAATTTCGTTTCGAACTTATAGATCGAATTGAAGACCCTGATGTCAAAAAAGAGTATCTATTAAAACTAAAAGAACTAGTCATAAAAGAAGAATATTTTTCAAGACCAGAACCTGTTAATCTTACAAAAATATTTGATCGTTATCCAACTCATAATATATTCAAACAAATTACTACCAAAGATCTTCAAACTGAAGTCGATAACTTAAAATCACAAGTTAAAGAACATCAACAACAATACTTTAACCTTAAACCAAAGGATCTCGAACTACAAACTCGACTAGCCATACTTGAGCCCAAAGTTGATAATTTAGATGAACCTTCTTCATCTCATACTCCAGAATTACCTCCTATTCAAATTTCTTCACAAGAACCTACGTCAGACCAACTTAATGTTATTGATAAAATTAATTTTCAAAAATGGCACATCATTATTTCCATCAAAATTGGAAATGACTTTAATATTAGCACTATTTCTCTCCTTGATAGCAGTGCTGATCAAAACTGTATTAGGGAAGGACTAATACTTTCCACTTTTTACGAAAAAACCACAGAAAAACTCCATGGTGCCAATGGAGATCCTCTCAAAAATAAATATAAACTTTCAAAAGCCTATATTTGTAACTATGGTTATTGTTTCAAGAATACATTCATTCTTGTAAGAAACATTAATTGTGACGTAATATTAGGTACTCCATTTATTACTCAAATTTATCCCTTTAATGTGGACAGAACTGGTGTTCATACAAACATTATGGGAAAGAAATTATCTTTTCAATTTCTCTCTCTTGTTTTTCAAAAGGATGTTACTTTACTTCAATCATCCTCTATCTACCAACAAATTAATTTAATACAAAAAAAAAATCTCAAATCTTTTTCCTATAAAAGGAAATCTCATATCTAAAGATAGAAGAACAATTACAAAATCCTTCACTCCAAAAGAAAATATCTGATTTACAAGATATTTTCCAAAAGGAAGTTTGTGCTGATATTCCAAATGCATTCTGGGAAAGGAAAAAACATGTTGTTTCTCTTCCTTATGAGAAAGAATTTTCTGAGAAAAATATCGCCACAAAAGCTAGACCAATCAGATGAATCATGAAATGCTTGAATTCTGTAATAAAGAAATTCAAACACTTCTCGATAAAAAAATTAATTCGCCCTTAAAAATCTCCCTGGAGTTGTGTAGTCTTTTATGTTATGAATCAAGCTGAAAAGGAACGTGGCGTTCCCATATTAGTTATTAATTATAAACCTCTAAATAAGGTACTTCAATGGATTAGATATCCAATCCCTAATAAAAAAGATTTATTAAACCGTCTTTATGACGCAAAAATATTTTAAAAATTTGATATGAAAAGTGGATTTTGGCAAATCCAAGTTATAGAAGAAGACAAATATAAAACTGCCTTTACTGTTCCCTTCGGATATTATGAATGGAACATCATGCCCTTTGGATTAAAAAATGCTCCCTCTGAATTTCAAAATATTATGAATGACATTTTTAATCCATATAGTCAATTTATTATAGTTTATATAGATGATGTATTAATTTATTCCACTTCAATAGATCAGCATTTTAAACATCTCCAAACCTTTTTACATGTTATAAAGAAAAATGGTCTAGTAGTCTCATTCCCAAAAATGAAATTATTTCAAACAAAAATTCGATTTTTAGGACATGACATATATCAAGGAACAATTAAACCTATTTACTAGAGCTATAGAATTCGCAAATAAATTCCCTAATGAAATTAAGGATAAAAATCAATTACAAAGATTCCTTGGATGTCCTAATTATGTAGCTGACTTTTTTCTAAATTACGGCAATATTGTGCCTGCCTTTATAAAAGATTACAAAAGAATCCTCCGACTTAGTCTCAGGAGCATACTAAAATAGTTCAAATGCTTAAAGAAAAAGTCAAAGCACTTCCATGCCTAGGCATCGCTCATCCTAATGCATTCATGATAGTAGAAACAGATGCATCAGACATAGGATATGGAGGTATACTCAAACAAAGATTGTCCGAACAAAAACAAGAACAATTAGTTAGACTACATTCAGGTATATGGCTTGGACCACAAAAGAATTATTCTACTATCAAAAAGGAAATTTTATCAATTGTTCTATGTATCTCAAACTTTCAAGATGATTTATATAACAAACAATTTTTATTACGTATTGATTGTAAATGAACAAAAGAAGTTTTAAAAAAAGAGGTACAAAATATAGTTTCAAAACAAATATTTGCCAGATGGCAAGCTATACTTTCAGTTTTTGATTTCGAAATCGAATATATCAAAGGTCAAAGTAATTCTCTTCCTGATTTTTTAACAAGGGAATTCCTTCAAGGGAGAAATGAGAGCAATGACAAACAAAAAATTCATATTCTGCAGGAAAAACAATGAGTAAAGAGAAAGAGAAAGGAAAAGGAATTCAAAAACCACAAGATTACGCCATGGGTATTCAAAAACTACAACCATCCTACCAAACTCAAAAAATTCCCCTTTCAAATAAATTTGAAGCCTTCTCAGACTTTCCTCCTCTCAGTTACTCTCAAGCTATAAAATATCCCATTCAAGCCACTCAAACAAAACCTTCTACTCAAACTCAAATCTCAAACTTGGACCAATTCAAATATATGACAAAACCGACTATAGAACCTATGTTTCTTATTAGATATTTAGAAGCTCCTCAAAATCATGACCTTTTCAAATTCATAGAAACCCTCTTTCCTACAAGATGTCAATATCGTTCTGAAAGTCCCGTTAAAACCAGAGAGTTTTACGAACTCATACTTATTGACACCAATTCAGCAGAAATTGAACACACCTATGATAACAAAAACAAAAATAAAATTGCCTACTCAAAATGCAAAATACTCAAAGTCATTTCCCCCACGTCGGCTATCAATTTATGCTCCAAAATCATTTTTGGTCACCTATTACCCACGAGACTATAATTATATCGACTATCAAATGGCCTGATTTAGAGCCTTCCTACTAAGAGCATTTGACCATTCATGGTATATTAATTTCGATCCTAGGTAGTATAAAGTAATATAAAGTATAAACTTTATACTTTATACTTTATACTACCTGGGTAAAAACTGGTATCAGAGCCAATTAGAGAACATGTTAAAAACTTTGCTGTCATTTATCGTATTTATTTTAGATTAATGTCTTCTCATTTAAATTCTAAATGTTTATTACATCCTTCTTTTGATGAAACTGTTTTATTAAAAGTAGAAACGGAGAACGCTACTACTTTTACTCCAAGAAAATTAAGATGGGATGAAATAACTATACCTCAACGATTTTTAATTCAAAATAATCAACCTCGTAAGAGTATCGCTCAAAAACAAGTTGAACAAATTATAGAAGAGCCAGATGGCCAAATTATTATTAAATTTGGTTCGTCTAGTATCCCTATGGAAGTACCTCCTAGCTCGTCTTTTATTTATAAAGACACGGCTAGTAGCTCTTCCTCTCATAATGTTTTTATACCAACCCACTATGAAGAAACTTCAAAAATTTATTATAGAAATCCAATACCTGAACCAGTAGGAGAATCCTCATCTCCTACTAATTCTCCTACTCTCTCTGCAATGAAACCACCAACTTATTCCTACATTAATCTTATATCCAAACCTTTCCAAATAAATTTAGATTATTTAAATGAAGAATTTAATTCAAAAGAAAACCAAGATAAAAAGGACTGGTTTTTGGGATCCTTTGATAATATTAGTAAAAACCATATCAGATTGGAATGGTACTCTGAAATGGAACGTCTAAAAACCAATATTCTCTTTTTTACATGGTTCTCAATATTTACTTCCAGAAATCAAATCCCTTATCCTTTTTCTCAGCTCCAAATTAATACTCAAATAGACATAACCAAAAAATGGACCTTAAAGATGGAAGAATAATCACTTCTGTTCATCCACCATTAACTGAAATTCAAATTACTAATAATGAAGGATCTTTTGTCATCGCTCCATTTAAAATGGGAAGAAAAGATGACGACAGTTCCCAAGTAAGTTTAGGAGATATTAAAAAAAATATATCATCAAAATAATTACTCTAATCAACTCCTCAGTACCATCTCTAAGCAAGTGGTGATGTTATCTACCCAAATCGAATCAATTCCTAAGTCTTCGGAAACAAAAACCATAACTCCAAACAAGTCAAAAGAAGAAAAATTTCCCTATGATATATCCCAACCTTATTTTATGCCTTCAGGTATGCCGTTAGAAAGACAAAAAATGATTAGTGTACCAGATGAAATTGATGCTTCTAAGTTAATAAATAAAATTACTCAAAAACTTTCCTCTCTAGCAATCTCAAAAGAACAAATAAATGTTCTTAACAAAACTTCTCAAAAAATTGAGTCGAACTCCTCCTCTACCAATATTTCTGAAAATGAAGATAATATTGATCTTAATAAAATAACCTCAAGAAACAAATCCTCATGGAGAAATATCCCAACAAGAAATTACTATTCTCGTCCTACTCTACCTGACATTCAGTATGAAGAGCGCTCTTTATTTCGTACAGAAGGTTATCATGGTAGTGCCATATATGAATGGAATATAGATGGAAGGTCTGAATATGAAATATTAAATGTCCTTCACAATATGGCAATGGCGATTACAGCTTATAGAACTAAAAACATACTCGGAACAAAGAATTATGGATTTGTTGGTCAGTGGATTTACCGGCCAACTAAAATTTTGGTGGGATAACGCAGTGGGAGAAGCTGACAGAACTTATTTTTACAACCATAAAGTTGATAGTAAAACTGACATGGTTGATAATAAAACTGACATAGAAGAAGTTCATGATGACACCTCTATACTCATTCATGCCATATCCATGCATTTTATTGGTAATCCAAAAGAAGAATTAACCTCATCCAAACTAGTACTAACTAACCTCAAATGTCCAACTCTTAATGATTATAGATGGTATAAAAATGTTTTTCTTACTAATGTCCTTAAAAGAGCAGATTGTAATGAACCCTTTTGGAAAGAAAAATTTATTTCCGGACTTCCTTCTCTGTTCTCCCAAAGAATTTTCATAAAAATCAGAGAAAGTATGGGACAAGAAGAAATTCCTTATAATCAAATGACTTATGGACATATATTTGCCTTCATTAAAAAAGAGGCTATATCCCTATGTCAAGAAATAAAGATACAATCTAAATATGTCTCTGAAAAATCTCAATGTAAAAAAGAGCTTGGATGTTTTTGCGATGCTTTTGGCCTTCCAAAAATCCAAGCTCCTTCAACCAAAAAAAAGAAAAAAATCAAAACGATTCCATAAAAAATCTTATAAACCCTCCAAAACTTATCCTTCTCAAGAGCAATTCTATAAAAAATCTCCAAGAAAGTACTCAAAGCCAAAAAGAAATGAAAAAAGAACTATTATTTGTTACAAATGTGGACGAGTAGGACACAAAGCCAATAAATGTAATATGAAACAAAAAATATCTGAAATTTGTGCTAAATATCCAGAACTTAGTGAAAAACTTTCTTCTTTACTAATACTGGAAGAAGCATCAAGATCCAGTTCCTACAGTTCTGAAGATTATGATCAACTCCTTCAAATCCAATATACTTCTGATAATTCTAGTGACTCTTCCTCTAATGAATCATCAAGAATTTGTTTAGACAAATGCATTAATGTAATTACGGAAAGCAAAGATGAAAAGGAATTTCTTTTCGAACGTATAGATCGAATTGAAGACCCTGATGTCAAAAAAGAGTATCTATTAAAACTAAAAGAACTAGTCATAAAAAAAGAATCTTTTTCAAGACCAGAACCTGTTAATCTTACAAAAATATTTGATCGTTATCCAACTCCTAATATATTCAAACAAATTACTACCACAGATCTTCAAACTGAAGTCAATAACTTAAAATCACAAGTTAAAGAACTTCAACAACAATATTTTAACCTTAAAGCAAAGGATCTCGAACTACAAACTCGACTAGCCATACTTGAGCCCAAAGTTGATAATTTAGATGAACCTTCTACATCTCATACTCCAGAATTACCTCCTATTCAAATTTCTTCACAAGAACCTACGTCAGACCAACTTAATGTTATTGATAAAATTAATTTTCAAAAATGGCACATCATTATTTCCATCAAAATTGGAAATGACTTTAATATTAGCACTATTGCTCTCCTTGATAGCGGTGCTGATCAAAACTGTATTAGGGAAGGACAAATACCTTTCACTTTTTATGAAAAAACCACAGAAAAACTCCATGGTGCCAATGGAGATCCTCTCAAAATTAAATATAAACTTTCAAAAGCTTATATTTCTAACGATGGTTATTGTTTCAAGAATACATTCATTCTTGTAAGAAACATTAATTGTGACGTAATATTAGGTACTCCGTTTATTACTCAAATTTATCCCTTTAATGTGGACAGAACTGGTGTTCATACAAACATTATGGGAAAGAAATTATCTTTTCAATTTCTCTCTCCTGTTTTTCAAAAAGATGTTACTTTACTTCAATCATCCTCTATCTACCAACAAATTAGTTTAATACGAAACAAAAAATCTCAAATCTTTTTCCTACAAAAGGAAATCTCATATCTAAAGATAGAAGAACAATTACAAAATCCTTCACTCCAAAAGAAAATATCTGATTTACAAGATATTTTCCAAAAGGAAGTTTCTGCTGATATTCTAAATGCATTCTGGGAAAGGAAAAAACATGTTGTTTCTCTTCCTTATGAGAAAGAATTTTCTGAGCAAAATATCCCCACAAAAGCTAGACCAATCAGATGAATCATGAAATGCTTGAATTCTGTAAAAAAGAAATTCAAACACTTCTTGATAAAAAATTAATTCGCCCTTCAAAATCTCCCTGGAGTTGTGCAGCCTTTTATGTTATGAATCAAGCTGAAAAGGAACGTGGTGTTCCCAGATTAGTTATTAATTATAAACTTCTAAATAAGGTACTTCAATGGATTAGATATCCAATCCCTAATAAAAAAGATTTATTAAACCGTCTTTATGACACAAAAATATTTTCAAAATTTGATATGAAAAGTGGATTTTGGCAAATCCAAATTATAGAAGAACACAAATATAAAACTGCCTTTATTGTTCCCTTCGGACATTATGAATGGAACGTCAAGCCCTTTGGATTAAAAAATGCTCCCTCTGAATTTCAAAATATTATGAATGACATTTTTAATCCATATAGTCAATTTATTATAGTTTATATAGATGATGTATTAATTTATTCCACTTCAATAGATCAGCATTTTAAACATCTCCAAACCTTTTTACATGTTATAAAGAAAAATGGCCTAGTAGTCTCATTCCCAAAAATGAAATTACTTCAAACAAAAATTCGGTTTTTAGGACATGACATCTATCAAGGGACGATTAAACCTATTACTAGAGCTATAGAATTCGCAAATAAATTCCCTGATGAAATTAAAGATAAAAATCAATTACAAAGATTCCTTGGATGTCTTAATTATGTAGCTGACTTTTTTCCTAAATTACGGCAATATTGTGCCTGCCTTTATAAAAGATTACAAAAGAATCCTCCGGCTTGGTCTCAGGAGCATACTAAAACAGTTCAAATGCTTAAAGAAAAAGTCAAAGCACTTCCATGCCTAGGCATCCCTCATCCAAATGCATTCATGATAGTAGAAACAGATGCATCAGACATAGGATATGGGGGTATACTCAAACAAAGATTGTCCGAACAAAAACAAGAACAATTAGTTAGACTACATTCAGGTATATGGCTTTGACCACAAAAGAATTATTCTACTATCAAAAAGGAAATTTTATCAATTGTTCTATGTATCTCAAAATTTCAAGATGATTTATATAACAAACAATTTTTATTACGTATAGATTGTAAATCAGCAAAAGAAGTTTTACAAAAAGATGTACAAAATATAGTTTCAAAACAAATATTTGCCAGATGGCAAGCTATACTTTCAGTTTTTGATTTCGAAATCGAATATATCAAAAGACAAAATAATTCTCTTCTTGATTTTTTAACAAGGAAATTCCTTCAAGGGAGAAATGAGAGCAATGACAAACAAAAAATTCATATTCTGCAGAAAAAACAATGATTAAAGAGAAAGAGAAAGGACAAGGAATTCAAAAACCACAAGATTACGCCATGGGTATTAAAAAACTACAACCATCCTACAAAACTCAAAAAATTCCCCTTTTAAATAAATTTGAAGCCTTCTCAGACTTTCCTCCTCTCAGTTACTCTCAAGCTATAAAATATCCCATTCAAGCCACTCAAACAAAACCTTCTACTCAAACTCAAACCTCAAACTTGGACCAATTCAAATATATGACAAAACCGACTATAGAACCTATGTTTCTTACTAGATATTTAGAAACTCCTCAAAATCATGACCTTTTCAAATTCATAGAAACCCTCTTTCCTACAGGATGTCAATATCGTTCTGAAACTCCCGTTAATATCATAGAGTTTTACGAACTCATACTTATTGACACCAATTCAGCAGAAATTGAACACACCTATGATAACAAAAACAAAAATAAAATTGCCTACTCAAAATGCAAAATACTCAAAGTCATTTCCCCCACTGACTGGCTATCAATTTATGCTCCAAAATCATTTTCGATCACCTATTTCCCACGAGACTATAATTATATCGAGTATCAAATGACCTGGTTTAGAGCCTTCCTACTAAGAGCATTTGACCATTCATGGTATATTAATTTCGATCCTCAATGCCCCAGTAATTTTCCAATCTGGTTCTACGAATGGTGGCTATACTTTGGAAGCTCACAAGATATATGGCCTACTGAAGTTCAGGATGCCTTCGAATTCTACTCAAAACAAGCATCCAATTTTCCATATCTCAAAGAAGTTCAATTCCATAGGGAATTCTGCATCCCATGGATCATGTGCTGGTCATATAAGATATATCAACAATACCAACGTCCTTATCCAATGTCCTTGGTTAGGGAATTCAAAATCAAATGGTGGGAAAAGTTTTCGGTAGACAAGATATGCTCACTCAAAATAGTTCAAGAACATCTACTATACGGCAAACGGATAGAAAAGGCAATCAAAGATATTCCATCTCCTCCTACCCCGAGGAAAGAAAAAGAGTCAAAGCCCAAAGGAGAATCCAAGATTCAAGAGCTCGAAAGAGAAATTATGATACTCAACCTGGCAAAAATGAGGGCCATAAATTCAAAAGATCCCGCTAAGTGAAATATCACTTAAGCAAAAATTAGGGACATTCCTAACTCAAAGTTTTCTTTCATGTCCAGGTTTCAAAAAATTTTCAAAAAATCGCCTTTCAAATCGTCTGTCGGACAAACCGATCATCAAAAGAAAAGACAAAATAGTTGTACCCGACAAAATTGCCGGATACGAAAAAAATCACCGAACAAAAGCAACAGCATCAAAGCTTCATCATCAAAACAAAAACACATAGCAGCTCCATGCTCTCAGTCATCAAGTAGCATAGAAGACAAAAGTTCAAGTTCCATCACCTGCGTGCATGCACCTGCTAAGATTCTCAAATATGACAAAAGCTCAAAATCAAGAGCATGCATTCACATGTTATCTATTGACATATGATATAATATTAGATAGATAAGCTTGTAACTTTCTTCCGTCTTGTGTATAAATAGCTAGCTCAAATATGTTGTAAGGCAGAGTGTGTTTTACTATCAGTTGTTTTAGAGGAAATAAGTGAGTGTTGTGTGACAATAAAGTTTGTAAGTGTTGAGTGTTCTTCCGATCCCCTTGTATAAATTCCGCTTTCAATAAAAGTAAGTTCTTTTCAAATCCTTGTTATTCAATCTTCTTAATCTCTTTCATTCAAATTCGTTGTTTTAATTCTAAACTTATAATTTCTTATTCAAATTAAACTTTTGATTATAATCAACTTATAACTTATAAGAAATTTAATCTTACAATTTAATTTTACAATCGCACTATAGACTACCTGGGTATAAACTGATACCAGTTTTGACCCAGGTAGTATAAAGTAGTATAAAGTATAAACTTCGATTATAAATAATTAAATTGATTATAAGTTGAGTATAAAGATGTTATTATAAATTAAATTGATTATAAGTTGATTTTAATCAAAAGTTTATTTTGAATATGAAATTATAAGTTTAGAATTAAAACAACTAATTTGAATCAAAGAGATTAACAAGATCAAATAACAAGGATTTGAAAAGAACTTACTTTATTGAAAGCGGAATTCATACAAGGGGATCGGAAGAACACTCAACACTTACAAACTTTATTGTCACACAAAACTTACTTATTTCTTCTAAAAAACTGATAGTAAAACACACTCTGCCTTACAACATATTTGAGCTACCTATTTATACACAAGAAGGAAGAAGTTACAAGCTTATCTATCTAATATTATATCATATGTCAGTAGATAACATGTCAATGCATGCTCTTGATTTTGAGTTTTTGTCATATTTGAGAATCTTGGCAGGTGCATGCACGCAGGTGATGGAACTTGAACTTTTGTCTTCTATGCTACTTGATGACTGAGAGCATGGAGCTGCTACGTGTTTTTGTTTTGATGATGAAGCTTTGACGCTGTTGCTTTTGTTCGGTGATTTTTGTCATATCCGGTAATTTTGTCGGGTACAACTATTTTGTCTTTTCTTTTGATGATCGGTTTGTCCGACAGACAATTTGAAAGGCGATTTTTTGAAAATGTTTTGAAACCTGCACATGAAAAAAAAACTTTGAGTTAGGAATATCCCTAATTTTTGCCTATGTGATATTTCTCTTAGCGGGATCTTTTGAATTTATGGCCCTCATTTTTGCCAAGATGAAGCTGCGGGCTCTTTTGAGTTTTGTGGCCCTAATTTATGCCAGGATAAATTTCATGCGGGCTCTTTTTATAAATGTTTTTATTGAAGATACGGATCCTGAGAACCTTGACCTCTGAATGGATCATGGATCGGAGAATTGACTGATGAGGACGATTCATCTGAAGTCTTTGCTATCAGTAGTTCCTTTTCTTTTTTGAGTACCATAATTTCTCTTTCGAGCTCTTGAATCTTGGATTCTCCTTTGGGCTTTGACTCTTTTTCTTTCCTCGTGGTAGGAGGAGATGGAATATCTTTGATTGCCTTTTCTATCCGTTTGCCGTATAGTAGATGTTCTTGAACTATTTTGAGTGAGCAAATCTTTTCTACCGAAATTTTTTCCCACCAATTGATTTTGAATTCCCTAACCAAGGACATTGGATAAGGACGTGGATATTGTTGATATATCTTATATGACCTGCACATGATCCATGGGATGCAGAATTCCCTATGGAATTGAACTTCTTTGAGATATGGATAATTGGATGCTTGTTTTGAGTAGAATTTGAAGGCTTTCTTAACTTCAGTAGGCCATATATCTTATGAGCTTCCGAAGTATAGCCACCATTCGTAGAACCAGATTGGAAAATTACTGGGGCATTGAGGATCGAAATTAATATACCATGAATGGTCAAATGCTCTTAATAGGAAGGCTCTAAACCAGGCCATTTGATAGTCGATATAATTATAGTCTTGTGGGTAATAGGTGACCGAAAATGATTTTGGAGCATAAATTGATAGCCAGTCAGTGGGGGAAATGACTTTGAGTATTTTGCATTTTGAGTAGGCAATTTTATTTTTGTTTTTGTTATCACAGGTGTGTTCAATTTCTGCAGAATTGGTGTCAATAAGTATGAGTTCGTAAAACTCTCTGGTTTTAACGGGAGTTTCAGAACGATATTTACATCCTGTAGGAAAGAGGGTTTCTATGAATTTGAAAAGGTCATGATTTTGAGGAGCTTCTAAATATCTAGTAAGAAACATAGGTTCTATAGTCGATTTTGTCATATATTTGAATTGGTCAAGTTTGAGGTTTGAGTTTGAGTAGAAGGTTTTGTTTGAGTGGCTTGAATGGGATATTTTATAGCTTGAGAGTAACTGAGAGGAGAAAACTCTGAGAAGGCTTCAAATTTATTTGAAAGAGGATTTTTTTGAGTTTGGTAGGATGGTTGTAGTTTTTGAATACACATTGTGTAATCTTGTGGTTTTTGAATTCCTTTGCCTTTATCTTTCTCTTTACTCATTGTTTTTCCTGCAAAATATGAATTTTTTGTTTGTCATTGTTCTCATTTCTCCCTTAAAGTAATTCCCTTGTTAAAAAATCAGGAAGAGAATTATTTTGACCTTTGATATATTCGATTTCGAAATCAAAAACTGAAAGTATAGCTTGCTATCTGGCAAATATTTGTTTTGAAACTATATTTTGTACATCTTTTTGTAAAACTTCTTTTGCTGATTTACAATCAATACGTAATAAAAATTGTTTGTTATATAAATCATCTTGAAATTTTGAGATACATAGAACAATTGATAAAATTTCCTTTTTGATAGTAGAATAATTCTTTTGTGGTCCAAGCCATATACATGAATGTAGTCTAACTAATTGTTCTTGTTTTTGTTTGGACAATCTTTGTTTGAGTATACCCCCATATCCTATGTCTGATGCATCTGTTTCTACTATCATGAATGCATTAGGATGAGGGATGCCTAGGCATGGAAGTGCTTTGACTTTTTCTGTAAGCATTTGAACTGTTTTAGTATGCTCCTGAGACCAAGCCGGAGGATTCTTTTGTAATCTTTTATAAAGGCAGGGACAATATTGTCGTAATTTAGGAAAAAAAGTTAGCTACATAATTAAGACATCCAATGAATCTTTGTAATTGATTTTTATCTTTAATTTAATCAGAGAATTTATTTGCGAATTCTATACCTCTAGTAATAGGTTTAATTGTTCCTTGATATATGTCATATCCTAAAAACCGAATTTATGTTTGAAATAATTTCATTTTTGGGAATGGGACTACTAGACCATTTTTCTTTATAACATGTAAAAAGGTTTGGAGATGTTTAAAATGCTGATCTATTGAAGTGGAATAAATTAATACATCATCTACATAAACTATACTAAATTGACTATATGGATTAAAAATGTCATTCATAATATTTTGAAATTCAGAGGGAGCATTTTTTAATCCAAAGGGCATGACGTTCCATTCATAATGTCCGAAGGGAACAGTAAAGGCAGTTTTATATTTGTCTTCTTCTATAATTTGGATTTGCCAAAATCCATTTTTCATATCAAATTTTGAAAATATTTTTGCGTCATAAAGACGGTTTAATAAATTTTTTTTATTAGGGATTGGATATCTAATCCATTGAAGTACCTTATTTAGAGGTTTATAATTAATAACTAATCTGGGAATGCCACGTTCCTATTCAGCTTGATTCATAGCATAAATGGCTGCACAACTCCAGGGAGATTTTGAAGGGCGAATTAATTTTTTATCAAGAAGTGTTTGAATTTCTTTTTTACAGAATTCAAGCATTTCATGATTCATCTGAATTGATGTAGCTTTTGTGGGGATATTTTGCTCAGAAAATTCTTTCTCATAAGGAAGAGAAACAACATGTTTTTTCCTTTCCCAGAATGCATTTGGAATATCAGAACAAACTTCCTTTTGGAAAATATCTTGTAAATAAGATATTTTCTTTTGGAGTGAAGGATTTTGTAATTGTTCTTCTATCCTTAGATATGAGATTTTCTTTTGTAGGAAAAAGATTTGAGATTTTTTATTTTTTTATTAAATTAATTTGTTGGTAGATAGAGGATGATTGAAGTAAAGTAACATCCTTTTGAAAAACAGGAGAGAGAAATTGAAAAGATAATTTCTTTCCCATAATTTTTGTATGAACACTAGTTCTGTCCACATTAAAGGGATAAATTTGAGTAATAAACGGAGTACCTAATATTACATCACAATTAATGTTTCTTACAAGAATGAATGTATTCTTGAAACAATAACCATCGTTAAAAATATAAGCTTTTGAAAGTTTATATTTAATTTTGAGAGGATCTCCATTGGCCCCATGGAGTTTTTCTGTGGTTTTTTCGTAAAAAGTGGAAGGTATTAGTCCTTCCCTAATATAGTTTTGACTTCAGTTTGAAGATCTTTGGTAGTAATTTGTTTGAATATATTAGGAGTTGGATAACGATCAAATATGTTGTATCAGAGCCATTTTTAAGGGGTGGTAAGGATACTGTAGATTGAAGAAATTTGCATATAGTCACGTATGTTTGCATTTAGCTTAGAATCATTAAACTATGGTAGTTACTTCACCTCTCACATGTTAATAAAATATAGTAGTTATTAAAACATTGTTTACTACTTTGCAACTTCCTACGTAAAGTTGGAACTAGCTAGCTAAGTCTTTTGCTTAGTGATTTGCCTACTTCAGTAATCCTTTAACTAAGTGCATCATTAATTAAGTTACGTGCTTTTAATTGTTGGTTAAACGTTGGTCAGCCCTAGAGTTAAACCGTTGGTCAGCCGAAGTTAGGTGGTCCCAGTTAGGGTGGTCCAGTTGGTCCCAATTGACTGCATAATCTCAATTAATCCTTGCATTAATTTAAATGATTACTTGAAAATGGCAATAGCACTTAGAAAATACTTAGCATCTAAATCCAACAAACATTCGGAGTCTGCAGATTCAAATATTGTTAATAGTAAAGAAATTTCCTTTCCTATAGATTTTCAAAATTGGTCAATTCCAAAAAGACAAATAGATACTATTTATCAAATCGGAAAGTTTGACTTCAAAATCGCTTTTTCGGTAAAAAATCATGAAGAAACAATTAGTCACAATGAAGAATTTCAAAAAAGAAAATTACTATCTAAAACTGCCATAACCAAATACCTTAAAAATTTTAGATATATTCATTTTGGCATGATTCAAATTGCTTTAAAACCTCTATCTAGAGAAGGTTTAAATTTTCCTGTTTATATGGCATTAAGAGATAATCGTATAGTTGGTTATAAAGATTCCCTACTACCTATGGTCCAAACAAATATTTGTAACGGACCTATATATTTTAATTGTTGTCCAAAGTTTTCAGTTAACTTAACTGATCCTTGGATTTTAGACATGTTAACTTTAGACGTTCATCTTCCAAGTTATTCAAATGATCAAAATACTGAGCATGCAAAAACTGTGCAATTTAGAGAACATGTTAAAAACATTGCTGTCATTTATTGTATTTATTTTAGATTAATGTCTTCTCATTTAAATCCTAAATGTTTATTACTGATGTGAAATAAGTAACAAAACGGAAATTAACCTTTGATAGTATCACACAAAGGGATCTTGTTCAAGAATCACTCAAGAACAACTCACGAATCACTCGTAAGGGTTTCAACCTGAATCACTCAGTTTGAGGGGTAAATACTCACGTATTCAATAATTAATCATCAAAGCAAGAGTTTACAGTAGCAAAGATCTCCCCTATTTATAGACAAAGAAATCTAAAGCTATTCGGAATCCTAATGCTAGTCCAAATAGGAAACTAACTACAAAACTGACTACAATTGTAAAACGGACTAACTAACAGCTTTCCTAACACCTAATGGACTTCTAATACTAATAACAATCAGATTATTACTCTCCTAAACATATTCTAACTAATTAAGGGAATACTAAACGAAATCAAACTAAACAACTGATTACCTAGCGCCCAAGCCTAAAACCGGTTGTAACAGCTTTGCACTGTAACTTCAATTGCCTTTTCAACCTCGTTACATTCTGAATATAGGAAAATTCAAAGCATGAGAGTTTTAGATCTTGTTTCCAGCTTTCTACAGAATTTTGAATCACCATAATCCCATGTCATATGAGTGAGTTATGATCGAAATACGAACCAGTGTAGAAGCAATCCTTATAACGAATGTTATCATATAATAAGAGCTTTAATCCCGATCTTGTGTGTAAAATCCATGTAATTATCTTTGTAGGAGTCAATTTAATGCATAACCACCAAATAAACTCGATATAAATAAGAATAGATGTTCTCTTGCTAGTTCCTTGGCTGTTCTGTTTACTTTGCACACTTGCTCCCGCATCAATCTCCCTTTCTTCAAAAAGAATTGTCCTCAATTCTTCGTATGTAGTAATCTTCTCCTGAACCTGTATATTCATCAAATTTTCTTTACAAATATCCAATGAACCCACAAGGTTAAGAGCCTTGTTGTTGTCTTCTTGATGGACATCTCTTTCTTGTTCTTGATCAAAGCTAGATTCAAGAAGTTACAACTCCATCTCGGATTCCTCTTGCATATCATCAATATAATCAAGATCTTCAAGGAAATCACCAATATTTTCTGGTTCAATGAATATTTCTTCGATATACTCATCAACCACAGTTGGTAGTCTTGAATTATTAACTTGAACAACAATAAGGGGGTCAATATTATTGGTCTTTTCTTGTGAATCTTCCATAGGAACAATATCTTTAAAGTAATCATCAAGATCTGGTTTTCCTTTGAATCTATCCATAATAAAGAGCCTATCTTCATTGATGGGTTGATCATTTATTATGCATCCTTTCATGTAGTCCAACTTATGATTTCGACGTTGAAGCGCTTGTTGGTATGCTTGTTGTGCTCGTAGGTGCACTAGTTGTTGCTCCTTCTCTTGCCTCTCAATCTTGAGAGCTATCTTGCATACATACTCAAAGGATATGAAAGGAACAAGCTCCACCTTGTGCCTTAGAGTTGAGTTTAGTCCTTTGATGAATCTTGCAATCTTTAACTCCTCCTTCTCCACGAGATCACACATCATGTGCGCGTTTTCAAACTTTTGGAGGTAGTCTTGTACACTTGAGGTTTCTTGGCTTAAGGACGTGAGTTTCAAGAACTATGCTTGCTCAAACTCTTTAGGCAAAAATCGGTTCTTTAAATGTTTCTTGAGTTTCTCCCAAGTCTCAATCTTTGCTTTCCCGTCCTTCTTGCGTCGAGCCTTTAGTTTTTCATACCAAAAAGAAGCATGCTTGGTGAGTTTATGCGTGGCTAACTTGCATCTTCGCCGCTCATCATACTCCTTGTATTCAAAGACTCTCTCCATAGTTCTAAGCCAATCAAGAAAGGCCTCTGGATCGTAGGAACCGTCATATTCAGGGAGTTCGACTTTCAAGTTCCTATCATCATCATAGGGGTGTCGTGGTTTAGGAGCGTCATTGGTTCTAGTCCCACTTGTGTCTTCAAACTCCTCATCGAAGTTGGGGTCATGGTTGTGGTTTCTCCAATGAATTCCGCGCATCCTTGTCTCCATGTTTTCCTTATCTTCTTGGTTTCTTCTTTCTATAGCAGCCATCCGCTCTTCTTGAGATTTAAAAGACGTCCTAAGATCCTCCATGGCTGTTAACAAATTTGCTAGTTCGTTGGGGTCACCCATAGCTTCGGTTGTTGGTTTCTTGGGGGTTTCCTGGCTGTCTTCGTGAACAAAGGGCGGATCTTGCAAGAATCTTTCTCTAAAGCTCGCTATGGTGTCGTGTTTATGCTCAGGACCGTATTGTTTAACCTTAAGAAAGCTCAAACCTTTAGCTCTGATACCAAGTTGATGTGAAATAAGTAACAAAACGGAAATTAACCTTTGATAGTATCACACAAAGGGATCTTGTTCAAGAATCACTCAAGAACAACTCACGAATCACTCGTAAGGGTTTCAACCTGAATCACTTAGTTTGAGGGGTAAATACTCACGTATTCAATAATTAATCATCAAAGCACGAGTTTACAGTAGCAAAGATCTCCCCTATTTATAGACAAAGAAATCTAAAGCTATTCGGAATCCTAATGCTAGTCCAAATAGGAAACTAACAACGAAACTGACTACAATTGTAAAACGGACTAACTAACAGCTTTCCTAGCACCTAATGGACTTCTAATACTAATAACAATCAGATTATTACTCTCCTAAATATATTCTAACTAATTAAGGGAATACTAAACGAAATCGAACTAAACAACTGATTACCTAGCGCCCAAGGCTAAAACCGGTTGTAACAGCTTTGCACCGTAACTTCAATTGCCTTTTCAACCTCGTTACATTCTGAATATAGGAAAACTCAAAGCATGGGAGTTTTAGATCTTGTTTCCAGCTTTCTACAGAATTTTGAATCACCATAATCCCATGTCATATGAGTGAGTTATGATCGAAATACGAACCAGTGTAGAAGCTATCCTTATAACGAATGTTATCATATAATAAGAGCTTTAATCCCGATCTTGTGTGTAAACTCCATGTAATTATCTTTGTAGGAGTCAATTTAATGCATAACCACCAAATAAACTCGATGTAAATAAGAATAGATGTTCTCTTGCTAGTTCCTTGGCTGTTCTGTTTACTTTGCACACTTGCTCCCGCATCAATCTCCCTTTCTTCAAAAAGAATTGTCCTCAATTCTTCGTATGTAGTAATGTTCTCCTGAACCTGTATATTCATCAAATTTTCTTTACAAATATCCAATGAACCCACAAGGTTAAGAGCCTTGTTGTTGTCTTCTTGATGGACATCTCTTTCTTGTTCTTGATCAAAGCTAGATTCAAGAAGTTCCAACTCCATCTCGGATTCCTCTTGCATATCATCAATATAATCAAGATCTTCAAGGAAATCACCAATATTTTCTGGTTCAATGAATATTTCTTCGATAAACTCATCAACCACATTTGGTAGTCTTGAATTATTAACTTGAACAACAATAAGGGGGTCAATATTATTTGTCTTTTCTTGTGAATCTTCCATAGGAACAATATCTTTAAAGTAATCATCAAGATCTGGTTTTCCTTTGAATGTATCCATAACAAAGAGCCTATCTTCATTGATGGGTTGATCATTTATTATGCATCCTTTCATGTAGTCCAACTTATGATTTCGACGTTGAAGCGCTTGTTGGTATGCTTGTTGTGCTCGTAGGTGCACTAGTTGTTGCTCCTTCTCTTGCCTCTCAATCTTGAGAGCTATCTTGCATACATACTCAAAGGATATGAAAGGAACAAGCTCCACCTTGTGCCTTAGAGTTGAGTTTAGTCCATTGATGAATCTTGCAATCTTTAACTCCTCCTTCTCCACGAGATCACACATCATGTGCGCGTTTTCAAACTTTTGGAGGTAGTCTTGTACACTTGATGTTTCTTGGCTTAAGGACGTGAGTTTCAAGAACTGTGCTTGCTCAAACTCTTTAGGCAAAAATCGGTTCTTTAAATGTTTCTTGAGTTTCTCCCAAGTCTCAATCTTTGCTTTCCCGTCCTTCTTGCGTCGAGCCTTTAGTTTTTCATACCAAAAATAAGCATGCTTGGTGAGTTTATGCGTGGCTAACTTGCATCTTCGCCGCTCATCATACTCCTTGTATTCAAAGACTCTCTCCATAGTTGTAAGCCAGTCAAGAAAGGCCTCTGGATCGTAGGAACCGTCATATTCAGGGAGTTCGACTTTGAAGTTCCTACATCATAGGGGTGTCGTGGTTTAGGAGCGTCATTGGTTCTAGTCCCACTTGTGTCTTCAAACTCCTCATTGAAGTTGGGGTCATGGTTGTGGTTTCTCCAATGAATTCCGCGCATCCTTGTCTCCATGTTTTCCTTATCTTCTTGGTTTCTTCTTTCCATAGCAGCCATCCGCTCTTCTTGAGATTTAAAACACGTCCTAAGATCCTCCATGGCTGTTAACAACTTTGCTAGTTCGTTGGGGTCACCCATAGCTTCGGTTGTTGGTTTCTTGGGGGTTTCTTGGCTGTCTTCGTGAACAAAGGGCGGATCTTGCAAGAATCTTTCTCTAAAGCTCGCTATGGTGTCGTGTTTATGCTCAGGACCGTGTTGTTTAACCTTAAGAAAGCTCAAACCTTTAGCTCTGATACCAAGTTGATGTGAAATAAGTAACAAAACGGAAATTAACCTTTGATAGTATCACACAAAGGGATCTTGTTCAAGAATCACTCAAGAACAACTCACGAATCACTCGTAAGGGTTTCAACCTGAATCACTCAGTTTGAGGGGTAAATACTCACGTATTCAATAATTAATCATCAAAGCACGAGTTTACAGTAGCAAAGATCTCCCCTATTTATAGACAAAGAAATCTAAAGCTATTCGGAATCCTAATGCTAGTCCAAATAGGAAACTAACTACGAAACTGACTACAATTGTAAAACGGACTAACTAACAGCTTTCCTAACACCTAATGGACTTCTAATACTAATAACAATCAGATTATTACCCTCCTAAATATATTCTAACTAATTAAGGGAATACTAAACGAAATCGAACTAAACAACTGATTGCCTTTTCAACCTCGTTACATTCTGAATATAGGAAAACTCAAAGCATGGGAGTTTTAGATCTTGTTTCCAGCTTTCTACAGAATTTTGAATCACCATAATCCCATGTCATATGAGTGAGTTATGATCGAAATACGAACCAGTGTAGAAGCTATCCTTATAACGAATGTTATCATATAATAAGAGCTTTAATCCCGTTCTTGTGTGTAAACTCCACGTAATTATCTTTGTAGGAGTCAATTTAATGCATAACCACCAAATAAACTCGATGTAAATAAGAATAGATGTTCTCTTGCTAGTTCCTTGGCTGTTCTGTTTACTTTGCACACTTGCTCCCGCATCAATTACATCCTTCTTTTGATGAAACTGTTTTATTAAAAGTAGAAAGGGAGAACCCTACTACTTTTACTCCAAGAAAATTAAGATGAGATGAAATAACTATACCTCAACAATTTTTAATTCAAAATAATCAACCTCGTAACAGTATAGCTCAAAAACAAGTTGAACAAATTATAGAAGAGCCAGATGGCCAAATTATTATTAAATTTGGTTCGTCTAGTATCCTATGGAAGTACCTCCTAGCTCGTATTTTATTTTTAAAGACACGGCTAGTAGCTCTTCCTCTCATAATGTTTTTAGACCAATACACTACGAAGAAACTTCAAAAATTTATTATAGAAATCCAATACCTGAACCAGTAGGAGAATCCTCATCTCCTCCTAATTCTCCTACTCTCTCTGCAATGAAACCACCAACTTATTCCTCCATTAATGTTATATCCGAACCTTTCCAAATAAATTTAGATTATTTAAATGAAGAATTTAATTCAAAAGAAAACCTAGATAAAAAGGACTGGTTTTTAGGATCCTTTGATAATATTAGTAAAAACCATATCCGATTGGAATGGTACTCTGAAATGGAAGGTTTAAAAACCAATATTCCCTTTTTTACATGGTTCTCAATATTTACTTCCAGAAATCAAATCCCTTATCCTTTTTCTCAACTCAAAATTAATACTCTAATCCTTGTTATTCAATCTTGTTAAGCTCTTTCATTCAAATTCGTTGTTTTAATTCTAAACTTATAATTTCTTATTCAAATTAAACTTTAGATTATAATCAACTTATAACTTACAATCGAACTATAGACTACCTGGGAGATTTGAGTTCTTTTGTGTTGCATATTCAGAGAATGTACCCAAATGTTTTGTTTGCATTCATTTCAGTATGAAACTACACCAAAAATCTTTGAAAGTACAAACAAGCTTGAACTCAAGCTTTTGAATGCATTTACGCGTTTTAAAAACTCTTACGAGTAGTGCGAAAGAGATTTGTGTTCTTTTGTGTTATATATTCAGAGAAAGCATCCAAATACTTTATTTGCATTCATTTGAGTGTGAAACTACACGTAGGATGTTTACAAGTACAAACAAGCTTCAACTCAAGCTTTTAAATGCATTTACGCGTTTTAAAAGCTCCTACGAGTAGGGTGAAAGAGATTTGAGTTCTTTTGTGTTGTACATTAAGAGAAAGCAGCCAAATACTTTGTTTGCATTCATTTTAGTGTGAAACTACACGTAGGATGTTTTCAAGTACAAACAAGCTTCAACTCAAGCTTTTGAAAGCATTTACGCGTTTTAAAAAAGCTTGTACGAGTAGGGTGAAAGAGATTTGAGTTCTTTTGTGTTGTATATTAAGAGAAAGCATCCAAATACTTTGTTTGCATTCATTTGAGTGTGAAACTACACCTAGGATGTTTACAAGTACAAACAAGCATCAACTCAAGCTTTTGAATGCATTTACACGTTTAAAAAGCTCATACGAGTAGGGTGAAAGAGATTTGAGTTCGTTTGTGTGGTATATTAAGAGAAAGCATCCAAATATTTTGTTTGCATTCATTTAAGTGTGAAACTACACCTAGGATGTTTAGAAGTACAAACAAGCTTCAACTCAAGCTTTAGAATGCACTTATGCGTTTTAAAAGCTCGTACGAGTAGGGTGAAAGAGATTTGAGTTCTTTTGTGTTGTATTTTAAGAGAAATCATCCAATTACTTTGTTTGCATTCATTTGAGTGTGAAACTACACCTAGGATGTTTAGAAGTACAAACAAGCTTCAACTCAAGCTTTTGAATGCATTGACGCGTTTTAAACGCTCTTACGAGTAGGGTGAAAGAGATTGGAGTGATTTTGTGTTGTATATGAAGGGAAAGCATCCAAATACTTTGTTTGCATTCAGTTGACTATAAAACTACACGTAGGATGTTTACAAGTACAAACAAGCTTCAACTAGAGCTTTTGAATGCATTTACGCGTCTTAAAAGCTCGTACGAGTAGGGTTAAAGAGATTTGAGTTCTTTTGTGTTGTATATTAAGAGAAAGCAGCCAAATACTTTATTTGCATTCATTTGAGTGTGAAACTACACGTAGGATATTTTCAAGTACAAACAAGCTTCAACTCAAGCTTTTGAATGCATTTACGCGTTTTAAAAGCTCGTACGACTAGGGTGAAAGAGAATAGACTTCTTTTGTGTTGTATATTAAGAGAAAGCATCCAAATACTTTGTTTGCATTCATTTGAGTGTGAAACTACACCTAGGATGTTAACAAGTACAAACAAGCTTCAACTCAAGCTTTTGAATGCATTTACGCGTTTAAAAAGCTCGTACGAGTAGGGTGAAAGAGATTTGAGTTCGTTTGTGTTGCATATTAAGAGAAAGCATCCAAATACTTTGTTTGCATTCATTTGAGTGTGAAACTACACCTAGGATGTTTACATGTACAAACAAGCTTCAACTCAAGATTTTGAATGCATTTACGCGTTTTAACAGCTCTTACGACTAGGGTGACAGAGATTGAGTTCTTTTGTATTGTATTATTTAGAGAATGCACCCAAATGTTTTGTTTGCTTTTATTTGAGTATGAAACTACACCAAAATTGTTTAAAAGTACAAACAAACTTCAACTCAAGCTTTTAAATGCATTTACGCGTTTTAAAAGCTCTTACGAGTAGGGTGAAAGAGATATGAGTTCTTTTGTGTTGTATGTTAAGAGAAAGCGCCCAAATGTTTTTTTTGCATTCATTTGAGTATGAAACTACCCCAAGAATGTTTTATAGTACAAACAAGCGTCAACTCAAGCTTTTTTAATGCATTTACGCGTTTTAAAAGCTCATAAGAGTAGGGTGAAAGAGATTTGAGTTCGTTTGTGTTGTATAATAAGAGAAAGCACCCAAATAGTTTGTTTGCATTCATTTGAGTGTGACACTACACCTAGGATGTTTTCAAGTACAAACAAGCTTCAACTAAAGCTTTTAAATGCATTTACGCGTTTTAAAAGCTCGTACGAGTAGGGTAAAAGAGATTTGAGTTCTTTTGTGTTGTATATTAAGAGAAAGCAGCCAAATACTTTATTTGCATTCATTTGAGTGTGAAACTACACGTAGGATATTTTCAAGTACAAACAAGCTTCAACTCAAGCTTTTGAATGCATTTACGCGTTTTAAAAGCTCGTACGAGTAGGGTGAAAGAGAATTGAGTTCTTTTGTGTTGTATATTAAGAGAAAGCATCCAAATACTTTGTTTGCATTCATTTGAGTGTGAAACTACACCTAGGATGTTTAGAAGTACAAACAAGCTTCAACTTAAGCTTTTTTAATGCATTTACGCGTTTTAAAAGCTCATACGAGTAGGGTGAAACAGATTTGAGTTCGTTTATGTTGTATATTAAAAGAAAGTATCCAAATACTTTGTTTGCATTCATTTGAGTGTGAAACTACACCTAGGATGTTTACAAGTACAAACAAGATTCAACTCAAGCTTTTGAATGCATTTACGCGTTTTAAAAGGTACGAGTAGGGTGAAAGAGATTTGAGTGATTTTGTGTTGTATATGAAGGGAAAGCATCCAAATACTTTGTTTGCATTCAGTTGACTATGAAACTACACGTAGGATGTTTACAAGTACAAACAAGCTTCAACTAGAGCTTTTGAATGCATTTACGCGTTTTAAAAGCTCGTACGAGTAGGGTGAAAGAGATTTGAGTTCTTTTGTGTTGTATATTAAGAGAAAGCAGCCAAATACTTTATTTGCATTCATTTGAGTGTGAAACTACACGTAGGATGTTTTCAAGTACAAACAAGTTTCAACTCAAGCTTTTGAATGCATTTACGCGTTTTAAAAGCTCGTACGACTAGGGTGAAAGAGAATAGACTTCTTTTGTGTTGTATATTAAGAGAAAGCATCCAAATACTTTGTTTGCATTTATTTGAGTGTGAAACTACACCTAGGATGTTAACAAGTACAAACAAGCTTCAACTCAAGCTTTTGAATGCATGTACGCGTTTAAAAAGCTCGTACGAGTAGGGTGAAAGAGATTTGACTTCGTTTGTGTTGCATATTAAGAGAAAGCATCCAAATACTTTGTTTGCATTCATTTGAGTGTGAAACTACACCTAGGATGTTTACATGTACAAACAAGCTTCAACTCAAGATTTTGAATGCATTTACGCGTTTTAACAGCTCTTACGACTAGGGTGACAGAGATTGAGTTCTTTTGTATTGTATTATTTAGAAAATGCACCCAAATGTTTTGTTTGCTTTTATTTGAGTATGAAACTACACCAAAATTGTTTAAAAGTACAAACAAGCTTCAACTCAAGCTTTTAAATGCATTTACGCGTTTTAAAAGCACTTACGAGTAGGGTGAAAGAGATATGAGTTCTTTTGTGTTGTATGTTAAGAGAAAGCGCCCAAATGTTTTTTTTGCATTCATTTGAGTATGAAACTACCCCAAGAATGTTTTATAGTACAAACAAGCTTCAACTCAAGCTTTTTTAATGCATTTACGCGTTTTAAAAGCTCATAAGAGTAGGGTGAAAGAGATTTGAGTTCGTTTGTGTTGTATAATAAGAGAAAGCATCCAAATACTTTGTTTGCATTCATTTGAGTGTGACACTACACCTAGGATGTTTTCAAGTACAAACAAGCTTCAACTAAAGCTTTTAAATGCATTTACGCGTTTTAAAAGCTCGTACGTGTAGGGTAAAAGAGATTTGAGTTCTTTTGTGTTGTATATTAAGAGAAAGCAGCCAAATACTTTATTTGCATTCATTTGAGTGTGAAACTACACGTAGGATATTTTCAAGTACAAACAAGCTTCAACTCAAGCTTTTGAATGCATTTACGCGTTTTAAAAGCTCGTACGAGTAGGGTGAAAGAGAATTGAGTTCTTTTGTGTTGTATATTAAGAGAAAGCATCCAAATACTTTGTTTGCATTCATTTGAGTGTGAAACTACACCTAGGATGTTTAGAAGTACAAACAAGCTTCAACTCAAGCTTTTTTAATGCATTTACGCGTTTTAAAAGCTCATACGAGTAGGGTGAAACAGATTTGAGTTCGTTTATGTTGTATATTAAAAGAAAGTATCCAAATACTTTGTTTGCATTCATTTGAGTGTGAAACTACACCTAGGATGTTTACAAGTACAAACAAGATTCAACTCAAGCTTTTGAATGCATTTACGCGTTTTAAAAGGTACGAGTAGGGTGAAAGAGATTTGAGTGATTTTGTGTTGTATATGAAGGGAAAGCATCCAAATACTTTGTTTGCATTCAGTTGACTATGAAACTACACGTAGGATGTTTACAAGTACAAACAAGCTTCAACTAGAGCTTTTGAATGCATTTACGCGTTTTAAAAGCTCGTACGAGTAGGGTGAAAGAGATTTGAGTTCTTTTGTGTTGTATATTAAGAGAAAGCAGCCAAATACTTTATTTGCATTCATTTGAGTGTGAAACTACACGTAGGATGTTTTCAAGTACAAACAAGTTTCAACTCAAGCTTTTGAATGCATTTACGCGTTTTAAAAGCTCGTACGACTAGGGTGAAAGAGAATAGACTTCTTTTGTGTTGTATATTAAGAGAAAGCATCCAAATACTTTGTTTGCATTTATTTGAGTGTGAAACTACACCTAGGATGTTAACAAGTACAAACAAGCTTCAACTCAAGCTTTTGAATGCATGTACGCGTTTAAAAAGCTCGTACGAGTAGGGTGAAAGAGATTTGACTTCGTTTGTGTTGCATATTAAGAGAAAGCATCCAAATACTTTGTTTGCATTCATTTGAGTGTGAAACTACACCTAGGATGTTTACATGTACAAACAAGCTTCAACTCAAGATTTTGAATGCATTTACGCGTTTTAACAGCTCTTACGACTAGGATGACAAAGATTGAGTTCTTTTGTATTGTATTATTTAGAAAATGCACCCAAATGTTTTGTTTGCTTTTATTTGAGTATGAAACTACACCAAAATTGTTTAAAAGTACAAACAAGCTTCAACTCAAGCTTTTAAATGCATTTACGCGTTTTAAAAGCACTTACGAGTAGGGTGAAAGAGATATGAGTTCTTTTGTGTTGTATGTTAAGAGAAAGCGCCCAAATGTTTTTTTTGCATTCATTTGAGTATGAAACTACCCCAAGAATGTTTTATAGTACAAACAAGCTTCAACTCAAGCTTTTTTAATGCATTTACGCGTTTTAAAAGCTCATAAGAGTAGGGTGAAAGAGATTTGAGTTCGTTTGTGTTGTATAATAAGAGAAAGCATCCAAATACTTTGTTTGCATTCATTTGAGTGTGACACTACACCTAGGATGTTTTCAAGTACAAACAAGCTTCAACTAAAGCTTTTAAATGCATTTACGCGTTTTAAAAGCTCGTACGTGTAGGGTAAAAGAGATTTGAGTTCTTTTGTGTTGTATATTAAGAGAAAGCAGCCAAATACTTTATTTGCATTCATTTGAGTGTGAAACTACACGTAGGATATTTTCAAGTACAAACAAGCTTCAACTCAAGCTTTTGAATGCATTTACGCGTTTTAAAAGCTCGTACGAGTAGGGTGAAAGAGAATTGAGTTCTTTTGTGTTGTATATTAAGAAAAAGCATCCAAATACTTTGTTTGCATTCATTTGAGTGTGAAACTACACCTAGGATGTTTAGAAGTACAAACAAGCTTCAACTCAAGCTTTTTTAATGCATTTACGCGTTTTAAAAGCTCATACGAGTAGGGTGAAACAGATTTGAGTTCGTTTATGTTGTATATTAAAAGAAAGTATCCAAATACTTTGTTTGCATTCATTTGAGTGTGAAACTACACCTAGGATGTTTATAAGTACAAACAAGATTCAACTCAAGCTTTTGAATGCATTTACGCGTTTTAAAAGGTACGAGTAGGGTGAAAGAGATTTGAGTTCTTTAGTGTTGCATATTAAGAGAAAGCATCCAAATACTTTGTTTGCATTCATTTGAGTGTGAAACTACACGTAGGATGTTTACATGTACAAACAAGCTTCAACTCAAGCTTTTGAATGCATTTACGCGTTTTAACAGCTCTTACGACTAGGGTGATAGAGATTGAGTTCCTTTGTGTTGTATTATTCAGAGAATGCACCCAAATGTTTTGTTTGCTTTCATTTGAGTATGAAACTACACGAAAATTGTTTGAAAGTACAAACAAGCTTCAACTCAAGCTTTTAAATGCATTTACGCATTTTAAAAGCTCTTACGAGTAGGGTGAAAGAGATATGAGTTCTTTTGTGTTGTATGTTAAGAGAAAGCACCAAAATGCTTTTTTTGCATTCATTTGAGTATGAAACTACCCCAAGAATGTTTTATAGTACAAACACGCTTCAACTCAAGCTTTTTTAATGCATTTACGCGTTTTAAAAGCTCAAAAGATTAGGGTGAAAGAGATTTGAGTTCGTTTGTATTGTATAATAAGAGAAAGCATCTAAATACTTTGTTTGCATTCATTTGAGTGTGACACTACACCTAGGATGTTTTCAAGTACAAACAAGCTTCAACTAAAGCTTTTAAATGCATTTACGCGTTTTAAAAGCTCGTACGAGTAGGGTAAAAGAGATTTGAGTTCTTTTGTGTTGTATATTAAGAGAAAGCAGCCAAATACTTTATTTGCATTCATTTGAGTGTGAAACTACACGTAGGATATTTTCAAGTACAAACAAGCTTCAACTCAAGCTTTTGAATGCATTTACGCGTTTTAAAAGCTCGTACGAGTAGGGTGAAAGAGAATTGAGTTCTTTTGTGTTGTATATTAAGAGAAAGCATCCAAATACTTTGTTTGCATTCATTTGAGTGTGAAACTACACCTAGGATGTTTAGAAGTACAAACAAGCTTCAACTCAAGCTTTTTTAATGCATTTACGCGTTTTAAAAGCTCATACGAGTAGGGTGAAACAGATTTGAGTTCGTTTATGTTGTATATTAAAAGAAAGTATCCAAATACTTTGTTTGCATTCATTTGAGTGTGAAACTACACCTAGGATGTTTACAAGTACAAACAAGATTCAACTCAAGCTTTTGAATACATTTACGCGTTTTAAAAGGTACGAGTAGGGTGAAAGAGATTTGAGTTCTTTAGTGTGGCATATTAAGAGAAAGCATCCAAATTCTTTGTTTGCATTCATTTGAGTGTGAAACTACACGTAGGATGTTTACATGTACAAACAAGCTTCAACTCAAGCTTTTGAATGCATTTACGCGTTTTAACAGCTCTTACGACTAGGGTGATAGAGATTGAGTTCCTTTGTGTTGTATTATTCAGAGAATGCACCCAAATGTTTTGTTTGCTTTCATTTGAGTATGAAACTACACGAAAATTGTTTGTAAGTACAAACAAGCTTCAATTCAAGCTTTTTTAATGCATTTACGCGTTTTAAAAGCTCATAAGATTAGGGTGAAAGAGATTTGAGTTCGTTTGTATTGTGTAATAAGAGAAAGCATCTAAATACTTTGTTTGCATTCATTTGAGTGTGACACTACACCTAGGATGTTTTCAAGTACAAACAAGCTTCAACTAAAGCTTTTAAATGCATTTACGCATTTGAAAAGCTCTTACGAGTAGGTGAAAGAGATTGGAGTTCTTTTGTGTTGTATATTCAGAGAAAGCACCCAAATGTTTTGTTTGCATTCATTTGAGTATGAAACTACACCAAGAATGTTTTATAGTACAAACAAGCTTCAATTCAAGCTTTTTAAATGCATTTACGAGTTTTAAAAGCTCATAAGAGTAGGGTGAAAGAGATTTGAGTTCTTTTGTGTTGTATATTAAGAGAAAGCATCCAAATACTTTGTTTGCATTCATTTGAGTGTGAAACTACACCTAGAATGTTTACAAGTACAAACAAGCTTCAACTCAAGCTTTTGAATCATTTACGCGTTTTAAAAGCTCGTACGAGTAGGGTGAAAGAGATTTGAGTTCTTTTGTGTGGTATATTAAGAGAAAGCATTCAAATACTTTGTTTACATTCATTTGAGTGTGAAACTACACCTAGAATGTTTAGAGGTAAAAACAAGCTCCAACTCAAGCTTTTGAATGCATTTACGCGTTTTAAAAGCTCGTACGAGTATGGTGAAAGAGATTTGAGTTCTTTTATGTTGTATATTAAGAGAAAGCATCCAAATACTTTGTTTGCATTCATTTGAGTGTGAAACTACACCTAGGATGTTTAGAAGTACAAACAAGCTTCAACTCAAGCTTTTTTAATGCATTTACGAGTTTTAAAAGCTCATACGAGTAGGGTGAAACAGATTTGAGTTCGTTTATGTTGTATATTAAAAGAAAGTATCCAAATACTTTGTTTGCATTCATTTGAGTGTGAAACTACACCTAGGATGTTTACAAGTACAAACAAGATTCAACTCAAACTTTTGAATACATTTACGCGTTTTAAAAGGTACGAGTAGGGTGAAAGAGATTTGAGTTCTTTAGTGTGGCATATTAAGAGAAAGCATCAAAATTCTTTGTTTGCATTCATTTGAGTGTGAAACTACACCTAGGATGTTTACAACTACAAACAAGCTTCAACTCAAGCTTTTGATTGCATTTACGCGTTTCAAAAGCTCATACGACTAGGGTGAAAGAAATTTGAGTTCGTTTGTGTGGTATATTAAGTGAAAGCATCCAAATACTTTGTTTGCATTCATTGGAGTGTGAAACTACACCTAGGATGTTTAGAAGTACAAACAAGCTTCAACTCAAGCTTTTGAATGCATTTACGAGTTTTAAAAGCTCGTACGACTAGGGTGAAAGAGATTTGAGTTCTTTTGTGTTGTATATTAAGAGAAAGCATCCATATACTTTGTTTGCATTCATTTGAGTGTCAAACTACACCTAGGATGTTTACAAGTACAAACAAGCTTCAACTCAAGCTTTTAAATGCATTTACTCGTTTTAAAAGCTCTTACGAGTAGGGTGAAAGAGATTGGAGTTCTTTTGTGTTGTATATTAAGAGAAAGCACCCAAAAGTTTTGTTTGGATTCATTTGAGTATGAAAATACACCAAAAATGTTTTATAGTACAAACAAGCTTCAACTCAAGCTTTTCTAATGCATTTACGCGTTTTAAAAGCTCATACGAGTAGGGTGAAAGAGATTTGAATTCGTTTGTGTTGTATATTAAGAGAAAGCATCCAAATACTTTTTATTGCATTCATTTGAGTGTGACACTACACCTAGGATGTTTTCAAGTACAAACAAGCTTCAACTCAAGCTTTTAAATGCATTTATGCGTTTTAAAAGCTCTTACGAATAGGGTGAAAGATATTGGAGTTCTTTTGTGTTGTATATGAAGAGAAAGCACCCAAATATTTTTTTTGCATTCATTTGAGTATGAAACTACCCCAAGAATGTTTTATAGTACAAACAATCTTCAACTCAAGCTTTTTTAATGCATTTACGCGTTTTAAAAGCTCATACGAGTAAGGTGAAAGAGATTTGAGTTCGGTTCTCTTCTATATTAAGAGAAAGCATCCAAATACTTTGTTTGCATTCAATTGAGTGTGACACTACACCTAGGATGTTTTCAAGTACAAACAAGCTTCAACTCAAGCTTTTAAATGCATCTACGAGTTTTAAAAGCTCTTACGAGTAGGGTGAAAGAGATTGGAAATCTTTTTCAGTTGTATATTAAGAAAAAGTACCCAAATGTTTTGTTTGCATTCATTTGAGTATGAAACTACACCAAGAATGTTTTATAGTACAAACAAGCTTCAACTCAAGCTTTTTTAACGCATTTACGCGTTTTAAAAGCTCATACGAGTAGGTTGAACGAGATTTGAGTTCTTTTGTGTTGTATATTAACAGAAAGCATCGAAATACTTTGTTTGCATTTATTAGAGTGTGAAACTACACCTAGGGTATTTTCAAGTACAAACAAGCTTCAACTCAAGCTTTTAAATGCATTTACGCGTTTTAAAAGCTCTTACGAGTAGGGTGAAAGAGATTGGAGTTCTTTTGTGTTGTATATTAAGAGAAAGCACCCAAATGTTTTGTTTGCATTCATTTGAGTATGAAACTACACCAAAAATGTTTTATAGTACAAACAAGCATCAACTCAAGCTTTTCTAATGCATTTACGCGTTTTAAAAGCTCATATGCGTAGGGTGAAAGAGATTTGAGTTCCTTTGTGTTGTATATTAAGAGAAAGCATCCAAATACTTTGTTTGCATGAATTTCAGTGTCAAACTACACCTAGGATGTTTTCAAGTACAAACAAGCTTCAACTCAACCTTTTAAATGCATTTACGCGTTTTAAAAGCTCTTACGAGTAGGGTGAAAGAGATTGGAGTTCTTTTGTGTTGTATATTAAGAGAAAGCACCACAATGTTTTGTTTGCATTCATTTGAGTATGAAACTACACCAAGAATGTTTTATAGTACAAACAAGCTTCAACTCAAGCTTTTTTTAATGCATTTACGCGTTTTAAAAGCTCATGCGAGTAGTTTGAACGAGATTTGAGTTCTTTTGTGTTGTATATTAACAGAAAGCATCCAAATACTTTGATTGCATTCATTAGAGTGTGAAACTACACCTAGGGTGTTTTCAAGTACAAACAAGCTTCAACTCAAGCTTTTAAATGCATTTACGCGTTTTAAAAGCTCTTTCGAGTAGAGTGAAAGAGATTGGAGTTCTTTTGTGTTGTATATTAAGAGAAAGCACCCAAATGTTTTATTTGCATTCATTTGAGTAGGAAACTACACCAAAAATGTTTTATAGTACAAACAAGCTTCAACTCAAGCTTTTCTAATGCATTTACGCGTTTTAAAAGCTCATATGCGTAGGGTGAAAGAGATTTGAGTTCCTTGGTGTTGTATATTAAGAGAAAGCATCCAAATACTTTGTTTGCATGAATTTCAGTGTCAAACTACACCTAGGATGTTTACAAGTACAAACAAGCTTCAACTCAAGCTTTTGAATGCATTTACGCGTTTTAAAAGCTCGTACGACTAGGGTGAAAGAGATTTGAGTTTGTTTGTGTGGTATATTAAGAGAAAGCTTCCAAATATTTTGTTTGCATTCATTTGAGTGTACTACACCTAGGATGTTTAGAAGTACGAACAAGCTTCAAATCAAGCTTTAGAATGCACTTACGCGTTTTAAAAGCTCGTACGAGTAGGGTGAAACAGATTTGAGTTCTTTTGTGTTGTATTTTAAGAGAAATCATCCAAATACTTTGTTTGCATTCATTTGAGTGTGAAACTACACCTAGGATGATTAGAAGTACAAACAAACTTCAACTCAAGCTTTTGAATGCATTTACACGTTTTAAAAGCTCTTACGAGTAGGGTGAAAGAGATTGGAATTCTTTTGTGTTGTATATTAAGATACGACTAGGGTGATAAAGATTGAGTTCTTTGTTTGCGTTCATTTGAGTGTGAAACTACACCTAGGATGTTTTCAAGTACAAAGAAGATTCAACTCAAGCTTTTGAAAGCATTTACGTGTTTTAAAAGCTCTTACGAGTAGGGTGAAAGAGATTTCAGGTGCTTTGTGTTGTATATTAAGAGAAAGCATCCAAATGTTTAGTTTGCATTCATTTGAGTATGAAACTACTACACGAGTCTTTTATAGTACAAACAAGCTTCAACTCAAGCTTTTGAATGCATTTACGCGTTTTAAAAGCTCGTACGAGTAGGGTGAAAGAGATTTGAGTTCTTTTGTGTTGTATATTAAGAGAAAGCATCTTAATACTTTGTTTGCATTCATTTGAGTGTGAAACTACACCTAGGATGTTTTCAAGTACAAACAAGCTTCAACTCAAACTTTTAAATGTATTTACGCGTTTTAAAAGCTCTTACGAGTAGGGTGAAAGAGATTTGAGTTCTTTTGTGTTGTATATTAAGAGAAGGCATCCAAATACTTTGTTTGCATTCATTTGAGTGTGAAACTACAAGTAGGATGTTTACAAGTACAAACTAGCTTCAACTCAAGCTTTTGAATGCATTTACGCGTTTAAAAAGCTCATGCGAGTAGGGTGAAAGAGATTTGAGTTCGTTTGTGTGGTATATTAAGAGAAAGCATCCAAATACTTTGTTTGCATTCATTTGAGTGTGAAACTACACCTAGGATGTTTAGAAGTACAAACAAGCTTCAACTCAATCTTTTGAATGCATTTAGGAGTTTTAAAAGCTCGTACGAGTAGGGTGAAAGAGATTTGAGTTCTTTTGTGTTGTATGTTAAGAGAAAGCATCCAAATAATTTGTTTGCATTCATTTAAGTGTGAAACAACACCTAGGATGTTTTTAAGTACAAACAATATTCAACTCAAGCTTTTGAAAGCATTTACGTGTTCTAAAAGCTCTTACGAGTAGGGTGAAAGAGATTTGAGTTTTTTGTGTTGTATATTAAGAGAAAGCATCCGAATAATTAGTTTGCATTCATTTGAGTATGAAACTACTACAAGAATGTTTTATGGTACAAACAAGCTTCAACTCAAGCTTTTGAATCCATTTACGCGTTTTAAAAGCTCGTACGAGTAGGGTGAAAGAGATTTGAGTTCATTTGTGTTGTATATTAAGAGAAAGCATCTTAATACTTTGTTTGCATTCATTTGAGTGTGAAACTACAAGTAGGATGTTTACAAGTACAAACTAGCTTCAACTCAAGCTTTTGAACGCATTTACGCGTTTTAAAAGCTTGTACGAGTAGGGTGAAAGTGATTTGAGTTCTTTTGTGTTGTATATTAAGAGAAAGCATCCAAATACTTTGTTTGCATTTTGAGTGTGAAACTACACGTAGGATGTTTACAAGTACAAACAAGCTTCAACTCAAGCTTTTAAATGCATTTACACGTTTTAAAAGCTCGTACGAGTATGGTAAAAGAAATTTCAGTTCTTTTGTGTTGTATATTAAGAGAAAGCATGCAAATACTTTGTTTGCATTCATTTGAGTGTGAAACTACACCCTAGGATGTTTATAAGTACAAACAAGCTTCAACTCAAGCTTTTGGATGCATTTACGCGTTTTAAAAGCTCTTACGAGTAGGGTGAAAGAGATTGGAGTTCTTTTGTGTTGTATATTAAAAGAAAGCACCCAAATGTTTTGTTTGCATTCATTTGAGTATGAAAGTACCCCAAGAATGTTTTATAGTACAAACAAGGTTCAACTCAAGCTTTTTTTAATGCATTTACGCGTTTTAAAAGCTCATACGAGTAGTGTGAAAGAGATTTGAATTCGTTTATGTTTTATATTAAAAGAAAGCATCCAAATACTTTGTTTGCATTCATTTGAGTGTGAAGCTACACCTGGGATGTTTACAAGTACAAACAAGCTTCAACTCAAGCTTTTGAATGCATTTACGCGTTTTAAAAGGTACGAGTAGGGTGAAAGAGATTTGAGTTCTTTTGTGTTGCATATTAAGAGAAAGCATCCAAATACATTGTTTGCATTCAGTCGAGTGTGAAACTACACCTAGGATGTTTACATGTACAAAAAAGCTTCAACTCAAGCTTTTGAATCCATTTATGCGTTTTGACAACTCTTACGACTAGGGTGATAGAGATTGAGTTATTTTTTGTTGTATATTAAGAAAAAGCATCCAAATACTTTGTTTGCATTCATTTGAGTGTGAAATTACACCCTAGGATGTTTATAAGTACAAACAAGCTTCAACTCAACCTTTTGGATGCATTTACGCGTTTTAAAAGCTCTTACGAGTAGGGTGAAAGAGATTGGAGTTCTTTTGTGTTGTATATTAAAAGAAAGCACCCAAATGTTTTGTTTGCATTTATTTGAGCATGAAACTACCCCAAGAATGTTTTATAGTACAAACAAGCTTCAACTCAAGCTTTTCTAATGCATTTACGCGTTTTAAAAGCTCATACGAGTAGGGTGAAAGAGATTTGAGTTCGTTTATGTTGTATATTAAAAGAAAGCATCCAAATACTTTGTTTGCATTCATTTGAGTGTGAAACTACACCTGGGATGTTTACAAGTACAAACAAGCTTCAACTCAAGCTTTTGAATGCATTTACGCGTTTTAAAAGGTACGAGTAGGGTGAAAGAGATTTGAGTTCTTTTGTGTTGCATATTAAGAGAAAGCACCCAAATACTTTGTTTGCATTCATTTGAGTGTGAAACTACACCTAAGATGTTTACATGTACAAACAAGCTTCAAGTCAAGCTTTTGAATGCATTTACGCGTTTTAACAGTTGTAACGACTAGGGTGATAGAGATTGAGTTCTTTTGTGTTGTATTATTCAGAGAATGCACCCAAATGTTTTGTTTGCTTTCATTTGAGTATGAAACTACACCAAAATTATTTGAAAGTACAAACAAGCTTCAACTCAAGCTTTTAAATGCATTTACGCGTTTTAAAAGCTCTTACGAGTAGGGTGAAAGAGATATGAGTTCTTTGGTGTTGTATGTTAAGAGAAAGCACCTAAATGTTTTTTTTTGCATTCATTTGAGTATGAAACTACCCTAAGAATGTTTTATAATACCAACAAGCTTCAACTCAAGCTTTTTTAATGCATTTACGCATTTTAAAAGCCCATAAGAGTAGGGTGAAACAAATTTGAGTTCGTTTGCGTTGTATATTAAGAGAAAGCATCCAAATACGTGTTTGCTTTCATTTGAGTGTGACACTACACCCAGGATGTTTTCAAGTACAAACAAGCTTCAACTAAAGCTTTTAAATGCATTTACGCGTTTTAAAAGCTCTTACGAGTAGGTGAAAGAGATTGGAGTTCTTTGCTGTTGTATATTAAGAGAAAGCACCCAAATGTTTTGTTTGCATTCATTTGAGTGTGAAACTACACCTAGGATGTTTTCAAGTGCAAACAAGCTTCAACTAATGCTTTTAAATGCATTTACGCGTTTTAAAAGCTCTTACGAGTAGGGTGAAAGAGATTTGAGTTCTTTTGTGTTGTATATTAACACGAAGCATCCAATTACTTTGTTCGCATTCATTTGAGTGCAAAGCTACACCTAGGATGTTTTCAAGTACAAACAAGCTTCAACTCAAGCTTTTAAATGTATTTACGCGTTTTAAAAGCTCTTACGATTAGGGTGAAAGAGATTTGAGTTCTTTTGTGTTGTATGTTAAGAGAAAGCATCCAAATACTTTGTTTGCATTCATTTGAGTGTGAAACTACACGTAGGACGTTTACAAGTACAAACAATCTTCAGCTCGACCTTTTGAATGCATTTACGCGTTTTAAAAGCTCGAACGAGTAGGGTGAAAGAGATTTGAGTTCTTTGGCGTTGTATATTAAGAGAAGGCATTCAAATACTTTGTTTGCATTCATTTGAGTGTGAAACTACACCTAGATGTTTACAAGTACAAACAAGCTTCAACTCAAGCTTTTGAATGCATTTACGCGTTTTAAAAGCTCGTACGAGTAGGGTGAAAGAGATTTGAGTTCTTCTGTGTTGTATATTAAGAGAAAGCATCCAAATACTTTGTTTGCATTCATTTGAGTGTGAAACTACACCTAGGATGTTTACAAGTACAAACAAGCTTCAACTCAAACTTTTGAACGCATTTACGCGTTTTAAAAGCTCGTACGAGTAGAATGAAAGAGATTTGAGTTCTTTTGTGTTGTATATTAAGAGAAAGCATCCTAATACTTTGTTTGCATTCATTTGAGTGTGAAACTACACCTAGGATGTTTACAACTACAAACAAGCTTCAACTCAATCTTTTGAATGCATTTACGCGTTTCAAAAGCTCATACGACTAGGGTGAATGAGATTTGAGTTCTTTTGTGTTGAATATTAAGAGAAAGCATCCAAATACTTTGTTTGCATTCATTTGAGTGTGAAACTACAAGTAGGATGTTTACAAGTACAAACAAGCTTCAACTCAAGCTTTTGAACGCATTTACGCGTTTTAAAAGCTCGTACGAGTAGAATGAAAGAGATTTGAGTTCTTTTGTGTTGTATATTAAGAGAAAGCATCCTAATACTTTGTTTGCATTCATTTGAGTGTGAAACTACACCTAGGATGTTTACAACTACAAACAAGCTTCAACTCAATCTTTTGAATGCATTTACGCGTTTCAAAAGCTCATACGACTAGGGTGAATGAGAATTGAGTTCTTTTGTGTTGAATATTAAGAGAAAGCATCGAAATACTTTGTTTGCATTCATTTGAGTGTTAAACTACACCTTGGATGTTTACAAGTACAAACAAGCTTCAACTCAAGCTTTTAAATGCATTTACTCGTTTTAAAAGATCTTACGAGTAGGGTGAAAGAGATTGGAGTTCTTTAGTGTTGTATATTAAGAGAAAGCACTCAAAAGTTTTGTTTGCATTAATTTCAGTGTGAAACTACACCTAGGATGTTTACAAGTACAAACAAGCTTCAACTGACGCTTTTGAATGCATTTACGCGTTTTAAAAGCTCGTACGACTAGGATGAAAGAGATTTGAGTTCGTTTGTGTGGTATATTAAGAGAAAGCATCCAAATACTTTGTTTGCATTCAGTCGAGTGTGAAACTACACCTAGGATGTTTACATGTACAAACAAGCTTCAACTCAAGCTTTTGAATCCATTTACGCGTTTTAACATCTCTTACGACTAGGGTGATAGAGATTGAGTTATTTTGTGTTGTATATTAAGAGAAAGCATCCAAATACTTTGCTTGCATTCATTTGAGTGTGAAATTACACCCTAGGATGTTTATAAGTACAAACAAGCTTCAACTCAAGCTTTTGGATGCATTTACGCGTTTTAAAAGCTCTTACGAGTAGGGTGAAAGAGATTGGAGTTCTTTTGTGTTGTATATTAAAAGAAAGCACCCAAATGTTTTATTTGCATTTATTTGAGCATGAAACTACCCCAAGAATGTTTTATAGTACAAACAAGCTTCAACTCAAGCTTTTTTAATGCATTTACGCGTTTTAAAAGCTCTTACGAGTAGGGTGAAAGAGATATGAGTTCTTTTGTGTTGTATGTTAAGAGAAAGCACCCAAATACTTTGTTTGCATTCATTTGAGTGTGACACTACACCTAGGATGTTTTCAAGTACAAACAAGCATCAACTAATGCTTTTAAATGCATTTACGCGTTTTAAAAGCTCTTACGAGTAGGTGAAAGAGATTGGAGTTCTTTTGTGTTGTATATTAAGAGAAAGCACCCAAATATTTTGTTTGCATTCATTTGAGTATGAAACTACACCAACAATGTTTTATAGTACAAACAAGCTTGAACTCAAGCTTTTTAAATGCTTTTTTGTGTTTTAAAAGCTCATACGAGTAGGGTGAAAGAGATTTGAGTTCATTTGTGTTGTATATTAACAGGAAGCATCCAATTACTTTGTTCGCATTCATTTGAGTGCAAAACTACACCTAGGATGTTTACAAGTACAAACAAGCTTCAACTCAAGCTTTTGAATGCATTTACGCGTTTTAAAAGGTACGAGTAGGGTGAAAGAGATTTGAGTTCTTTTGTGTTGCATATTAAGAGAAAGCATCCAAATACTTTGTTTGCATTCATTTGAGTGTGAAACTACACCTAGGATGTTTACATGTACAAACAAGCTTCAAGTCAAGCTTTTGAATGCATTTACGCGTTTTAACAGCGGTAACGACTAGGGTGATAGAGTTTGAGTTCTTTTGTGTTGTATTATTCAGAGAATGCACCCAAATGTTTTGTTTGCTTTCATTTGAGTATGAAACTACACCAAAATTATTTAAAAGTACAAACAAGCTTCAACTCAAGCTTTTAAATGCATTTACGCGTTTTAAAAGCTCTTACGAGTAGGGTGAAAGAGATATGAGTTCTTTGGTGTTGTATGTTAAGAGAAAGCACCTAAATGTTTTTTTTGCATTCATTTGAGTATGAAACTACCCCAAGAATATTTTATAATACCAACAAGCTTCAACTCAAGCTTTTTTAATGCATTTACGCATTTTAAAAGCTCATAAGAGTAGGGTGAAACAAATTTGAGTTCGTTTGCGTTGTATATTAAGAGAAAGCATCCAAATACTTTGTTTGCTTTCATTTGAGTGTGACACTACACCTAGGATGTTTTCAAGTACAAACAAGCTTCAACTAAAGCTTTTAAATGCATTTACGCGTTTTAAAAGCTCTTACGAGTAGGTGAAAGAGATTTGAGTTATTTTGTGTTGTATATTAAGAGAAAGCACCCAAATGCTTGCATTCATTTGAGTGTGAAATTACACCCTAGGATGTTTATAAGTACAAACAAGCTTCAACTCAAGCTTTTTTAATGCATTTACGCGTTTTAAAAGCTCATACGAGTAGGGTGAAAGAGATTTGAGTTCGTTTATGTTGTATATTAAAAGAAAGCATCCAAATACTTTGTTTGCATTCATTTGAGTGTGAAACTACACCTGGGATGTTTACAAGTATAAACAAGCTTCAACTCAAGCTTTTGAATGCATTTACGCGTTTTAAAAGGTAGGAGTAGGGTGAAAGAGATTTGAGTTCTTTTGTGTTGCATATTAAGAGAAAGCATCCAAATACTTTGTTTGATTTCATTTGAGTATGAAACTACACCAAAATTGTTTGAAAGTACAAACAAGCTTCAACTCAAGCTTTTAAATGCATTTACGCGTTTTAAAAGCTCTTACGAGTAGGGTGAAAGAGATATGAGTTCTTTTGTGTTGTATATTAAGAGAAAGCACCCAAATATTTTGTTTGTATTCATTTGAGTATAAAACTACACCAAGAATGTTTTATAGTACAAACAAGCTTGAACTCAAGCTTTTTAAATGCATTTACGTGTTTTAAAAGCTCATACGAGTAGGGTGAAAGAGATTTGAGTTCTTTTGTGTTGTATATTAACAGGAAGCATCCAATTACTTTGCTCGCATTCATTTGAGTGCAAAACTACACCTAGGATGTTTTCAAGTACAAACAAGCTTCAACTCAAGCTTTTAAATGCATTTACGCGTTTTAAAAGCTCTTACGATTAGGGTGAAAGAGATTTGAGTTCTTTTGTGTTGTATATTAAGAGAAAGCATCCAAATACTTTGTTTGAATTCATTTGAGTGTGAAACTACACGTAGGATGTTTACAAGTACAAAAAAGCTTCAGCTCAACCTTTTGAATGCATTTAGGCGTTTTAAATGCTCGAACGAGTAGGGTGAAAGAGATTTGAGTTCTTTTGCGTTGTATATTAAGAGAAGGCATCCAAATACTTTGTTTGCATTCATTTGAGTGTGAAACTACACCTAGGATGTTTACAAGTACAAACAAGCTTCAACTCAAGCTTTTGAATGCATTTACGCGTTTTAAAAGCTCGTACGAGTAGGGTGAAGCAGATTTGAGTTCTTTTGTGTTGTATATTAACAGAAAGCATCCAAATACTTTGTTTGCATTTATTTGAGTGTGAAACTACACCTAGGATGTTTACAAGTACAAACAAGCTTCAATTCAAGCTTTTGAACGCATTTACGCGTTTTAAAAGCTCGTACGAGTAGAATGAAAGAGATTTGAGTTCTTTTGTGTTGTATATTAAGAGAAAGCATCCTAATACTTTGTTTGCATTCATTTGAGTGTGAAACTACACCTAGGATGTTTACAACTACAAACAAGGTTCAACTCAATCTTTTGAATGCATTTACGCGTTTCAAAAGCTCATACGACTAGGGTGAATGAGATTTGAGTTCTTTTGTGTTGAATATTAAGAGAAAGCATCCAAATACTTTGTTTGCATTCATTTGAGTGTTAAACTACACCTTAGATGTTTACAAGTACAAATAAGCTTCAACTCAAGCTTTTAAATGCATTTACTCGTTTTAAAAGATCTTACGAGTAGGGTGAAAGAGATTGGAGTTCTTTTGTGTTGTATATTAAGAGAAAGCACTCAAAAGTTTTGTTTGCATTCATTTGAGTATGAAACTACACCAAAAATGTTTTATAGTACAAACAAGCTTCAACTCAAGCTTTTCTAATGCATTTACGCGTCTTAAAAGCTCTTACGAGTAGGGTTAAAGAGATTTGAGTTCGTTTGTGTTGTATATTAAGAGAAAGCATCCAAATACTTTGATTGCATTCATTTGAGTGTGACACTACACCAAGGATGTTTTCGAGTACAAACAAGCTTCAACTCAAGCTTTTAAATGCATTTACGCGTTTTAAAAGCTCTTACGAGTAGGGTGAAAGAGATTGGAATTCTTTTGTGTTGTATATTAATAAAAAGCACCCAAATGTTTTGTTTGCATTCATTTAAGTATGAAACTACACCAAAAAGGTTTTATAGTACGAACAAGTTACAACTCAAGCTTTTCTATTTCATTTACGCGTTTTAAAAGCTCATATGAGTAGGGTGAAACAGATTTGAGTTCCTTTGTGTTGTATATTAAGAGAAAGCATCCAAATACTTTGTTTGCATTAATTTCAGTGTGAAACTACACCTAGGATGTTTACAAGTAAAAACAAGCTTCAACTGAAGCTTTTGAATGCATTTACGCATTTTAAAAGCTCGTACGACTAGGATGAAAGAGATTTGAGTTCGTTTGTGTGGTATATTAAGAGAAAGCATCCAAATACTTTGTTTGCATTCATTTGAGTGTGAAACTACACCTAGGATGTTTACAACTACAAACAAGCTTCAACTCAATCTTTTGAATGCATTTACGCGTTTCAAAAGCTCATACGACTAGGGTGAATGAGATTTGAGTTCTTTTGTGTTGAATATTAAGAGAAAGCATCCAAGTACTTTTTTGCATTCATTTGAGTGTGAAACTACAAGTAGGATGTTTACAAGTACAAACTAGCTTCAACTCAAGCTTTTGAACGCATTTATGCTTTTTAAAAGCTTGTACGAGTAGGGTGAAAGAGATTTGAGTTCTTTTGTGTTGTATATTAAGAGAAAACATCCAAATACTTTGTTTGCATTTTGAGTGTGAAACTACACGTAGGATGTTTACAAGTACAAACAAGCTTCAACTCAAGCTTTTGAATGCACTTACACGTTTTAAAAGCTCGTACAAGTATGGTAAAAGAAATTTCAGTTCTTTTGTGTTGTATATTAAGAGAAAGCATGCAAATACTTTGTTTGCATTCATTTGAGTGTGAAACTACACCCTAGGATGTTTATAAGTACAAACAAGCTTCAACTCAAGCTTTTGGATGCATTTACGCGTTTTAAAAGCTCTTACGAGTAGGGTGAAAGAGATTGGAGTTCTTTTGTGTTGTATATTAAAAGAAAGCACCCAAATATTTTGTTTGCATTCATTTGAGTATGAAACTACCCCAAGAATGTTTTATAGTACAAACAAGGTTCAACTCAAACTTTTTTAATGCATTTACGCGTTTTAAAAGCTCATACGAGTAGTGTGAAAGAGATTTGAATTCGTTTATGTTTTATATTAAAAGAAAGCATCCAAATACTTTGTTTGCATTCATTTGAGTGTGAAATTACACCTGGGATGTTTACAAGTACAAACAAGCTTCAACTCAAGCTTTTGAATGCATTTACGCGTTTTAAAAGGTACGAGTAGGGTGAAAGAGATTTGAGTTCTTTTGTGTTGCATATTAAGAGAAAGCATCCAAATACATTGTTTGCATTCAGTCGAGTGTGAAACTACACCTAGGATGTTTACATGTACAAACAAGCTTCAACTCAAGCTTTTGAATCCATTTACGCGTTTTAACAGCTCTTACGACTAGGGTGATAGAGATTGAGTTATTTTGTGTTGTATATTAAGAGAAAGCATCCAAATACTTTGTTTGCATTCATGAGTGTGAAATTACACCCTAGGATGTTTATAAGTACAAACAAGCTTCAACTCAAGCTTTTGGATGCATTTACGCGTTTTAAAAGCTCTTACGAGTAGGGTGAAAGAGATTGGAGTTCTTTCGTGTTGTATATTAAAAGAAAGCACCCAATTGTTTTGTTTGCATTTATTTGAGCATGAAACTACCCCAAGAATTTTTTATAGTACAAACAAGCTTCAACTCATGCTTTTTTTAATGCATTTACGCGTTTTAAAAGCTCATACGAGTAGGGTGAAAGAGATTTGAGTTCGTTTATGTTGTATATTAAAAGAAAGCATCCAAATACATGGTTTGCATTCATTTGAGTGTGAAACTACACCTGGGATGTTTACAAGTACAAACAAGCTTCAACTCAAGCTTTTGAATGCATTTACACGTTTTAAAAGGTACGAGTAGGGTGAAAGAGATTTGAGTTCTTTTGTGTTGCATATTAAGAGAAAGCATCCAAATACTTTGTTTGCATTCATTTGAGTGTGAAACTACACCTAGGATGTTTACATGTACAAACAAGCTTCAAGTCAAGCTTTTGAATGCATTTACGCGTTTTAACAGCTGTAACGACTAGGGTGATAGAGATTGAGTTCTTTTGTGTTGTATTATTCAGAGAATGCACCCAAATGTTTTGTTTGCTTTCATTTGAGTATGAAACTACACCAAAATTTTTTGAAAGTACAAACAAGCTTCAACTCAAGCTTTTAAATGCATTTACGCGTTTTAAAAGCTCTTACGATTAGGGTGAAAGAGATTTGAGTTCTTTTGTGTTGTATATTAAGAGAAAGCATCCAAATACTTTGTTTGCATTCATTTGAGTGTGAAACTACACGTAGGACGTTTACAAGTACAAACAATCTTCAGCTCGACCTTTTGAATGCATTTACGCGTTTTAAAAGCTAGAACGAGTAGAATGAAAGAGATTTGAGTTCTTTTGTGTTGTATATTAAGAGAAAGCATCCTAATACTTTGTTTGCATTCATTTGAGTGTGAAACTACACCTAGGATGTTTACAACTACAAACAAGCTTCAACTCAATCTTTTGAATGCATTTACGCGTTTCAAAAGCTCATACGACTAGGGTGAATGAGATTTGAGTTCTTTTGTGTTGAATATTAAGAGAAAGCATCCAAATACTTTGTTTGCATTCATTTGAGTGTTAAACTACCCCTTGGATGTTTACAAGTACAAACAAGCTTCAACTCAATCTTTTGAATGCATTTACGCGTTTTGAGAGCTGTTACGAGCAGGGTAAAAGAGATTTGAGTTCTTTAGTGTTGTATAGTAAGAGAAAGCATCCAAATACTTTTTTTGCATTCATTTAAGTGTGAAACTACACCTAGGATGTTTACAAGTACAAACAAGCTTCAACTCAAGCCTTTGAATGCATTTACGCGTTTTAAAAGCTCATACGAGTAGGGTGAAAGAGATATGAGTTCGTTTGTGTTGTATATTAAGAGAAAGCATCCAAATACTTTGTTTGCATTCATTTGAGTGTGACACTACACCTAGGATGTTTTCAAGTACAAACAAGCTTCAACTCAAGCTTTTAAATGCATTTACGCGTTTTAAAAGCTCTTACGAGTAGGGTGAAAGAGATTGGAGTTCTTTTGTGTTGTATATTAAGAGAAAGCACTCAAAAGTTTTGTTTGCATTCATTTGAGTATGAAACTACACCAAAAATATTTTATAGTACAAACAAGCTTCAACTCAAGCTTTTCTAATGCATTTACGCGTTTTAAAAGCTCTTACGAGTAGGGTTAAAGAGATTTGAGTTCGTTTGTGTTGTATATTATGAGAAAGCATCCAAATACTTTGTTTGCATTAATTTCAGTGTGAAACTACACCAAGGATGTTTACAAGTACAAACAAGCTTCAACTGAAGCTTTTGAATGCATTTACGCGTTTTAAAAGCTCGTACGACTAGGATGAAAGAGATTTGTGTTCGTTTGTGTGGTATATTAAGAGAAAGCATCCAAATACTTTGTTTGCATTCATTTGAGTGTGAAACTACACCTAGGATGTTTACAACTACAAACAAGCTTCAACTCAATCTTTTGAATGCATTTACGCGTTTCAAAAGCTCATACGACTAGGGTGAATGAGATTTGAGTTCTTTTGTGTTGAATATTAAGAGAAAGCATCCAAATACTTTGTTTGCATTCATTTGAGTGTGAAACTACAAGTAGGATGTTTACAAGTACAAACAAGCTTCAACTCAAGCTTTTGAACGCATTTACGCGTTTTAAAAGCTCGTACGAGTAGAATGAAAGAGATTTGAGTTCTTTTGTGTTGTATATTAAGAGAAAGCATCCTAATACTTTGTTTGCATTCATTTGAGTGTGAAACTACACCTAGGATGTTTACAACTACAAACAAGCTTCAACTCAATCTTTTGAATGCATTTACGCGTTTCAAAAGCTCATACGACTAGGGTGAATGAGAATTGAGTTCTTTTGTGTTGAATATTAAGAGAAAGCATCGAAATACTTTGTTTGCATTCATTTGAGTGTTAAACTACACCTTGGATGTTTAGAAGTACAAACAAGCTTCAACTCAAGCTTTTAAATGCATTTACTCGTTTTAAAAGCTCTTACGAGTAGGGTGAAAGAGATTGGAGTTCTTATTATGAGAAAGCACTCAAAAGTTTTGTTTGCATTCATTTGAGTATGAAACTACACCAAAAATGTTTTATTGTACAAACAAGCTTCAACTCAAGCTTTTCTAATGCATTTACGCGTTTTAAAAGCTCTTACGAGTAGGGTTAAAGAGATTTGAGTTCGTTTGTGTTGTATATTAAGAGAAAGCATCCAAATACTTTTATTGCATTCATTTGAGTGTGACACTACACCTAGGATGTTTTCAACTACAAACAAGCGTCAACTCAAGCTTTTAAATGCATTTACGCGTTTTAAAAGCTCTTACGAGTAGGGTGAAAGAGATTGGAATTCTTTTGTGTTGTATATTAAGAAAAAGCACCCAAATGTTTTGTTTGCATTCATTTGAGTATGAAACTACACCAAAAAGGTTTTATAGTACGAACAAGTTTCAACTCAAGCTTTTCTATTGCATTTACGCGTTTTAAAAGCACATATGAGTAGGGTGAAAGAGATTTGAGTTCGTTTGTGTTGTATATTAAGAGAAAGCATCCAAATACTTTCATTGCATTCATTTGAGTGTGACACTACACCTAGGATGTTTTCAAGTACAAACAAGCATCAACTCAAGCTTTTGAATGCATTTACGCGTTTTAAAAGCTCGTACGAGTACGGTGAAAGAGATTTGAGTTTTTTTGTGTTGTATATTAAGAGAAAGCATCCAAATACTTTGTTTGCATTCATTTGAGTGTGAAACCACACCCTAGAATGTTTATAAGTAAAAACAAGCTTCAACTCAAACTTTTGGATGTATTTACGCGTTTTAAAAGCTCTTACGAGTAGGGTGAAAGAGATTGGAGTTCTTTTGGGTTATATATTAAGAGAAAGCACCCAAATGTTATGTTTGCATTCATTTGAGTATGAAACTGCCCCAAGAATGTTTTATAGTACAAACAAGCTTCAACTCAAGCTTTTTTAATGCATTTAGGCGTTTTAAAAGCTCATACGAGTAGGGTGAAAGAGATTTGAGTTCGTTTGTGTTGTATATTAAGAGGAAGCATCCAAATACTTTGTTTGCATTCATTTGAGTGTGACACTACACCGAGGATGTTTTCAAGAACAAACATTCTTCAACTCAAGCTTTTAAATGCATTTACGCGTTTTAAAAGCTCTTACGACTAGGGTGAAAGAGATTGGAGTTCTTTTGTGTTGTATATTAAGAGAAAGCACCACAATGTTTTGTTTGCATTCATTTGAGTATGAAACTACGCCAAGAATGTTTTATAGTACAAACAAGCTTTAACTCAAGCTTTTTTAATGCATTTACGCATTTTAAAAGCTCATACGAGTAGGGTGAAAGAGATATGAGTTCGTTTGTGTTGTATATTAAGAGAAAGCATCCAAATACTTTGTTTGCATTCATTTGAGTGCGACACTACACATAGGATATTTTCAAGTATAAACAAGCTTCAACTCAAGCTTTTAAATGCATTTACGCGTTTTAAAAGCTCTTACGAGTAGGGTGAAAGAGATTGGAATTCTTTTGTGTTGTATATTAAGAAAAAGCACCCAAATATTTTGTTTGCATTCATTTGAGAAAGAAAATACACCAAGAATGTTTGATAGTACAAACAAGCTTCAAGTCAAGCTTTTTTAATGCATTTACGCGTTTTAAAATCTCATACAAGTAGGTTGAAAGAGATTTGAGTTCTTTTGTGCTGTATATTAACAGAAAGCATCCAAATACTTTGTTTGCATTCATTTGAGTATGTAACTACACAAAAAATGTTTTATAGTACAAACAAGCTTCAACTCAAACTTTTTTAATGCATTTACACGATTTAAAAGCTCATACGAGTAGGGTGAAAGAGATTTGAGTTTGTTTGTGTTGTATATTAAGAGAAAGCATCCAAATACTTTGTTTGCATTCATTAGAGTGTGAAACTACACCTAGGATGTTTTCAAGTACAAACAAGCTTCAACTCAAGCTATTGAATGCATTTACGCGTTTTAAAAGCTCTTACGAGTAGAGTGAAAGAGATTTGAGTTCTTTTGTGTTGTATATTAAGAGAAAGCATCCAAATATTTTGTTTGCATTCATTTGAGTATGAAACTACACCAAGAATGTTTTATAGTACAAACAAGCTTCAACTCAAGCTTTTTTAATGCATTTAGGCGTTTTAAAAGCTCATACGAGTAGGGTGAAAGAGATTTGAGTTCGTTTGTGTTGTATATTAAGAGGAAGCATCCAAATACTTTGTTTGCATTCATTTGAGTGTGACACTACACCGAGGATGTTTTCAAGTACAAACAAACTTCAACTGAAGCTTTTAAATGCATTTACGCGTTTTAAAAGCTCTTACGAGTAGGGTGAAAGAGATTGGAGTTCTTTTGTGTTGTATATTAAGAGAAAGCACCATGATGTTTTGTTTACATTCCTTTGAGTTTGAAACTACGCCAAGAATGTTTTATAGTACAAACAAGCTTCAACTCAAGCTTTTTTAATGCATTTACGCATTTTAAAAGCTCATACGAGTAGGGTGAAAGAGATATGAGTTTGTTTGTGTTGTATATTAAGAGAAAGCATCCAAATACTTTGTTTGCATTCATTTGAGTGTGACACTACACCTTGGATGTTTTCAAGTACAAACAAGCTTCAAGTCAAGCTTTTAAATGCATTTACGCGTTTTAAAAGCTCTTACGAGTAGGGTGAAAGAGATTGGAATTCTTTTGTGTTGTATATTAAGAAAAAGCACCCAAATATTTTGTTTGCATTCATTTGAGAAAGAAACTACACCAAGAATGTTTTATAGTGCAAACAAGCTTCAACTCAAGCTTTTTTAATGCATTTACGCGTTTTAAAATCTCATACGAGTAGGTTGAAAGAGATTTGAGTTCTTTTGTGTTGTATATTAACAGAAAGCATCCAAATGCTTTGTTCGCATTCATTTGAGTATGTAACTACACCAAAAATGTTTTATAGTACAAACAAGCTTCAACTCAAACTTTTTTAATGAATTTACGCGTTTTAAAAGCTCATACGAGTAGGGTGAAAGAGATTTGAGTTTGTTTGTATTGTATATTAGGAGAAAGAACCCAAATACTTTGTTTGCATTCAGTAGAGTGTGAAACTACACCTAGGATGTTTTCAAGTACAAACAAGCTTCAACTCAAGCTATTGAATGTATTTACGCGTTTTAAAAGCTCTTACGAGTAGAGTGAAAGAGTTTTGAGTTATTTTGTATTGTATATTAAGAGAAAGCATCCAAATACGTTGTTTTCATTCATTTGAATGTGAAACTACACCTAGGATGTTTACAAGTACAAACAAGCTTCAACTCAAGCTTTTAAATGCATTTACGCGTTTTAAAAGCTCTTACGAGTAGGGTGAAAGAGATTTGAGTTCTTTTGTGTTGTATATTAAGAGAAAGCATCCAAATACTTTGTTTTCATTCAATTGAATGTGAAACTACACCTAGGATGTTTACAAGTACAAACAAGCTACAACTCAAGCTTTTAAATGCATTTACGCGTTTTAAAACCTCTTACGAGTAGGGTGAATGAGATTTGAGTTCTTTTGTGTTGTATATTAAGAGAAAGCATCCAAATATTTTGTTTGCATTCATTTGAGTATGAAACTGCACCAAGAATGTTTTATAGTACAAACAAGCTTCAACTCAAGCTTTTTTAATGCATTTACGCGTTTTAAAAGCTCATACGAGTAGGTTGAAAGAGATTTGAGTTCTTTTGTGTTGTATATTAACAGAAAGCATCCAAATACTTTGTTTGCATTCATTTGAGTGTGAAACTTTACCTAGGATGTTTACAAGTACAAACAAGCTTCAACTCAAGCTTTTAAATGCATTTACGCGTTTTAAAAGCTCTTACGAGTAGGGTGAAAGAGATTTGAGTTCTTTTGTGTTGTATATTAAGAGAAAGCATCCAAATACTTTGTTTTCATTCATTTGAATGTGAAACTACACCTAGGATGTTTACAAGTACAAACAAGCTTCAACTCAAGCTTTTAAATGCATTTACGCGTTTTAAAAGCTCTTACGAGTGGGGTGAAAGAGATTTGTGTTCTTTTGTGTTGTATATTAAGAGAAAGCATCCAAATACTTTGTTTGAATTCATTTCAGTGTGAAACTACACCTAGGATGTTTACAAGTACAAACAAGCTTCAACTCAAGCTTTTAAATGCATTAACGCGTTTTAAAAGCTCTTACGAGTAGGGTGAAAGAGATTGGAGTTCTTTTGTGTTGTATATTAAGAGAAAGCACCCAAATGTTTTGTTTGCATTCAATTGAGTGTGAAACTACACCTAGGATGTTTACAAGTGATGCGTTAGCATCAGGTCATCAAGTTACTAGCATGAGCGTTAATGCATTAATCATGGCATTTGGGACTGTCTCACGTTTGAATGGTGATAATTCTGGTCCTAGAGGTCTTAGTGTCCTTTTGGCCACTTAATCTAGGTTATGTCCGTACAAGATTAGTCCGTACAAATAAGCATTTGTGATTAGTGTTAATTATAGTGCACCCTGCATGTAATTAACGTAATTAACAAATGTAATTAGTTGTTATTTGAATTCCCTAAGTAGTTGCTGAGTAAGGCGCGCCTAAGAGCACATGGAGCAGGTAAGGATGAAGAATGAGGCTCCTTACAGCTCACCCATGTTTGTCCTTATGCAAGGACAAGCAACAGCTGTCAAGTGGTCCAAAACGGAAGGAAATGCGCTCCAAATTGTACTGCACGTATTTGGCTCATTTCTGGGCAAAATACTGAAGTTTCAAATTGCTTGGGCAGTACTCTTTAATAGCTCACCCTTTCTAGAGTATTCCTAAGTTATTTGGGCACATTTGTGACCCCTATAAATATGTGAGAATAGCTGATGTAAAAGGCACTTGAGTTTGATTGAAAAATACACGGCTGCTGCCTTCTTACAAACCTTGTGTTCTTTACAATAATCTTAGGGTTATTTGGTGAGCAAGTAGTAATCTTTATCCATAGCTTGGTGGTTTAATCCTTTATAGCTTTAGTGGTGATACTCAGTATCCTTTCTTCTCTTAATCTTCTGTTTTTGTTTACAAATTGCTAAGGTTGTAATTGCAAACGTATCATTTGGTATCAGAGCATAGGTTTAACCTTAGCACCATTTTATCTCATCAAAGTTTTCTCCTTTTTTGTCTTAATCACGTCCAAAGTTCCTATCTTTGAGTCACAAAAGAACCCATTTACAGCCCAAACACAATTCCTAGCTTAAACACAACCAAACTCACAAACAACCATGGATGATGAACAAATACCCAGAAATTTAACTCTTGAGCAAGCTAAAGAGCTTAAGAGAGAAAGGGCGATGCGTGAGGTTAAGGAACAACTTAACGACCTCACTCAACAAATGACTGATTTTCTCAACATTGGTAGAGGTAGACACCGTGGTCGAGGTGATGATGATGGTTCTCTTAGTCCAAGGAGAAAAGATGAGCAATGGGGTTATTTAAAGTTTGAACCCCCTGATTTTGATGGTGGTACAAACCCAGATGACTATTTGGAGTGGGAGCAACAAATGGGTAGATTGTTTGATACCAAGGGGTATAGTGAGGAAAAGAGTTTCAAAGTTGCTGTTTTGAAGCTCAAGAAGTATGCTTCTTTGTGGTATGAAAGCATGAAACTACAAAGAGAGTGTGAGGGTAAATCTAGTGTGCGTTCATGGCCCAAGCTTAAGAAAATCATGCACAAACGCTTTGTGCCCCCTTCCCATACTCAAGATCTCTACCTCAAGCTCACAAATTTCAGTCAAGGAACTCTAAGTGTAGCAGATTATATTAGAGATTTCGGGCAACTACAAATCAAAACCGGCATTGTAGAGGATCTACAACTTTCAATTGCGCGTTTTATTTCTGGTTTAGACACCAATATTGGTAATAGAGTTGAAGTACAGCCTTTTTGGTCCCTAGATGATGTATACAAGTTGGCTTTGAAGATTGAAGAGCAAGAGAAAGCCAAGAAACCAGCAGCAAAGCCCTCATTTAGGAGTTTTACTCCTCGGGTAGAAAGTTCTTCTAAAGGGAGCAAAAATGACAAAAGGTTTCCTAGAGATCCTATGTCCAACAAGGATGCTCTTAGACCATCTCTCTCTAGGAAATGCTTCAAGTGTCAAGGCTATGGACACTTTCAAGCTGAGTGCCCCAACAAGAGAGTGTTATCTCTCCGTGAGTATGATGAACTTAGGCAATTGGATGACGAGAAGGAGCAGATTGAAGAGTAATCTATTGACGATGAATTGGACATTGAACCTGACCAAGGCTCACCTCTCTTGGTAGTTCAAAGGGTCCTTCATGCTAGAGAGGCAGAGAAGACACTATCTCAAAGAGAGAAGATATTTCAAACCAAGTGCACCGTGAAAGAAAAGCTTTGCACTTTGATCATTGATGGCGGTTCTTGCACGGCGTCTACTCTCATGGTGGAAAAGCTTGGATTGGCCACCAAAGAACATCTTCATCCTTATTCCTTGCGATGGTTAGAGAAGGGAAGCAAAAGCCAAGGTAACGAAACAAGTCACAATCCCTTTTTCGATTGGAAAAGTATACAATGATGAGATTTTGTGTGATGTGATCCCCATGGATGCTTGTCATTTGCTGTTAGGTAGACCTTGGTTATATGATAGAAGAGTAATGCATGATGGCTTTAGAAATGTTTACTCTTTTGAGGTTCATGGAAAGAAAATTAATTTGCAACCCGCAAAATTGTCTTTATGTGGGGGAACGCAAGTTGGGGAGGGTTCTTCAGTTTCTAACTCATTAAAGCATGCTATGATTGTTAAAGGTGTTGATTTAGAGTATGAAATGGTGCATGGAAATGTTGTTTATATGCTGGTGTTACTTGGGGAGAATGAGAACATTGTTGGAAAGCCGCAACCTTTGCTTGAGAAGTATGTCGACGTGTTCCCATCTGAATTGCCCCCTGGTTTGCCACCCATTAGGGGCATAGAGCATCAAATAGACTTTGTTTCGGGAGCCTCACTTGCTAACAAAGCAGCTTATAGGTGTAATCCCCAGGAGACTAAGGAGTTACAACATCAAGTAGAGGAGTTACTTGATAGGGGATACATTAGAGAGAGCATGAGTCCTTGTAGTGTACCAGCTCTCCTTGTGCCAAAAAAGGATGGAAGCATGAGAATGTGTGTCAATAGCCGTTCAATTAACAACATTACAATTCAGTATAGATATCCAATTCCTCGCTTGGATGATATGCTTGATGAGCTGTTTGGTTCTTGTGTGTTCTCTAATGTGGATTTGAGGAATGGTTACCATCAAATTAGAATGAAGGATGGGGATGAATGAAAGACAGCCTTCAAGACAAAAGGAGGTCTTTATGAATGGCTTGTAATGCCATTTGGGTTGTCCAATGCTCCTAGCACATTCATGCATCTTATGAATGAGGTATTGCGTTCCTTTATTGGTAAATTTGTTGTTGTGTATTTTGATGATATTCTCATATACTCTAAGAGTGATTCTGAGCATGTGCAGCACCTAACACGCGTTTTTGAGGCTTTAAGGCAACACAAGCTGTTTGCTAAGCTTGAGAAGTGTGATTTCTTTGTCCCTAGTGTCACGTTTCTTGGTTACATTGTGTCCAAGGATGGTATAGTTGTTGATCCCAGCAAGTTTGAGGCGATTAAGACATGGCCTACTCCTACTAGCATCACGCAAGTAAGGAGCTTCCATGGGCTGGCTTCTTTTTATAGAAGATTCATCAAGCAATTCAGCTCTCTTTTAGCACCACTTACGGATTGGATGAAGAAAGGTGTCTTTGAGTGGACTCCCATGGCTCAAAATGCTTTTGAGGCCATCAAGGAAAGGCTTAGCTCAGCCCCTGTACTAGCTTTGCCTAACTTTGATCAACCATTTGAAGTGGAATGTGATGCTTGTGGAACCGGTATTGGAGCTGTTTTGGTGCAAAATAAGCGTCCTATTGCTTATTTCAGTGAGAAGTTGAATGGTTCAAGAGGGAATTACAACACTTATGACAAAGAGTTCTATGCAATTGTGAGGGCTCTTGATCACTGGGCTCATTACTTAAAACCAAGGCAATTCATTTTGCATTCTGATCATGAAGCGTTGAAGTATATTAATGGGCAGCAGAAGCTGAGTTCAAGACATGCTAAATGGGTGAAATTTCTTCAATCATTCTCCTTTGTATCTAAGTACAAAACTGGTGCAAGCAATGTGGTAGCCAATGCTTTGTCAAGGCGACATTCTATGTTGTCTATCCTCGAGGCCAAGGTTTTAGGCTTCTCTTTCATAAGGGAACTTTACAAAGATGATCCAGATTTCTCTCCCATGTTTGATGGTAGCAAGGAGATGGAAAAATGCCCTTTTCACATGCATGAAGGGTTCTTTTTCAAGCACAACAGATTGTGTATCCCTAGGGGCTCAATCCGAGAGCTACTTATAAGGGAAGCTCACTTAGGAGGATTGGCTGGCCACTTTGGCATTGTGAAGACTCTTGAGGTCTTAAGTGAGCACTTTTATTGGCCAAGAATGCAAGGAGATGTCCAATCCATATTAACGAGGTGTGCCTCTTGTCAACATTCTAAGTCCCATTTTCACCAGGGGTTGTACAAGCCTCGTCCTACTCCCACTTGTCCATGGCATGATCTAAGCATGGATTTCATAGTGGCACTTCCTCGTACACCAAGAGGCAAGGATGCCGTGATGGTTGTTGTCGACAGATTCTCAAAAATGGCTCACTTTGGTCCTTGCAACAAAACAAGTGATGCCTCACATGTTGCTGAGTTGTTCTTCAAAGAGATCATTCGCCTTCATGGGGTTCCAAGGTCCATTGTCTCGGATAAGGACTCTAAATTTCTGAGTTACTTTTAGAAAATATTGTGGAAATTGTTGGGCACCAAGCTCTTGTTCAGCACTGCCTATCATCCCCAAACCGATGGGCAAACCGAAGTGACCAATAGAACCCTCACAACTCTTCTTAGAGGGTTGGTCAAGAAGACACTCAAGGGGTGGGATCAAACTCTACCACATGCTGAGTTTGCATACAATCGGGCTCCTCATTATACAACGGGCAAGTCGCCTTTTGAAATTAATTATGGGGTCAATCCTTTAACTCCTATTGATCTTTTGCCCTGGCCTATTGAGAGGAAGGTGAGTCCAGATGCTGAAACGTTTGCTAAAGACATGAAAAGGCTACATGAGCAGATTACAAGCCGCATTGAGAAGATGAATGAGTTGTATAAGAACAAAGCAAACAAGCACCGAAGGCAACATGAGTTTAATCCAGGAGATTTAGTGTGGTTGCACCTTAGGAAGGAGAGGTTTCTAGCAAAAACAAAGCACAAGTTGATGCCCAGATCAGAAGGCCCTTTTAAAATCATCGAAAAGACCAACGATAATGCATACAAGCTTGAACTGCCTGGAGAAAGCTCAATTTCAGCAACTTTTAATGTGGGAGATCTGCTCCCTTATTTGGAGGATGAATATCTTGATGATTTGAGGGCAAATCCAAAAAAAGTTGGGGAGAATGATGCGTTAGCATCAGGTCATCAAGTTACTAGCGTGAGCATTAATGCATTAATCATGGCATTTGGGACTCTCTCACGTTTGAATGGTGATAATTCTGGTCCTAGAGGTCTTAGTGTCCTTTTGGCCACTTAATCTAGGTTATGTACGTACAAGATTAGTCCGTACAAATAAGTATTTGTGATTAGTGTTAATTATAGTGCACCCAGCATGTAATTAGCGTAATTAACAAATGTAATTAGTTGTTATTTGAATTCCCTAAGTAGTTGCTGAGTAAGGCGCGCCTAAGAGCACATGTAGTAGGTAAGGATGAAGAACGAGGCTCCTTACAGCTCACCCATGTTTGTCCTTATGCAAGGACAAGCAATAGCTGTCAAGGGGTCCAAAACGGAAGGAAATGCGCTCCAAATTGTATTGCACGTATTTGGCTCATTTCTGGGCAAAATACCGAAGTTTCAAATTGCTTGGGCACTACTCTTGGATAGCTCACCCTTTCAAGAGTATTCCTAGGTTATTGGGGCACATTTCTGACCCCTATAAATATGTGAGAATAGCTGATGTAAAAGGCACTTGATTTTGAATGAAAACTACACGGCTGCTGCCTTTTTACAAACCTTGCGTTCCTTACAATAATCTTAGGGTTATTTGGTGAGCAAGTAGTAATCTTTATCCATAGCTTGGTGGTTTAATCCTTTATAGCTTTGGTGGTGAAACTCATTATCCTTTCTTCTCCTAATCTTCTATTTTTGTTTACAAATTGCTAAGGTTGTAATTGCAAACGTATCAACAAGTACAAACAAGCTTCAACTCAAGCTTTTGAATGCATTTACGTGTTTTAAAAGCTCGTACGAGTAGGGTGAAAGAGATTTGAGTTCTTTTGTGTTGTATATTAAGAGAAAGCAACCAAATACTTTGTTTGCATTCATTTGAGTGTGAAACTACACCTAGGATATTTACAAGTAGAAACAAGCTTCAACTCAAGCTTTTGAATGCATTTACGCGTTTCAAAAGCTCATACGACTAGGGTCAAAGAGATTTGAGTTCGTTTGTGTGGTATACTAAGTGAAAGGATCCAAATACTTTGTTTGCATTCATTTGAGTGTGAAACTACACCTAGGATGTTTAGAAGTACAAACAAGCTTCAACTCAAGCTTTTGAATGCATTTACGCGCTTTAAAAGCTCGTACGAGTAGGGTGAAAGAGATTGGAGTTCTTTTGTGTTGTATATTAATAGAAAGCATCCAAATACTTTGTTTGCATTCATTTGAATGTGAAACTACACCTAGGATGTTTACAAGTACAAACAAGCTTCAACTCAAGCTTTTGAATGCATTTACGCGTTTTAAAAGCTCCTACGAGTAGGGTGAAAGAGAGTTGAGTTCGTTTGTGTTGTATATTAAGAGAAAGCATCCAAATACTTTGTTTGCATTCATTTGAGTGTGACACTACACCTAGGATGTTTTCAAGTACAAACAAGCTTCAACTCAAGCTTTTGAATGCATTTACGCGTTTTAAAAGCTCCTACGAGTAGGGTGAAAGAGATTTGAGTTCTTTTGTGTTGTATATTAAGAGAAAGCATCCAAATGTTTTGTTTGCATTCATTTGAGTATGAAACTACATCAAGAATGTTTTATAGTACAAACAAGCTTCAACTCAAGCTGTTTTAATGCATTTACGAGTTTTAAAAGCTCATACGAGTAGGGTGAAAGAGATTTGAGTTCTTTTGTGTTGTATACTAAGAGCAAGCAACCAAATACTTTGTTTGCATTCATTTGAGTGTGAAACTACACCTAGGATGTTATCAAGTACAAACAACGTTTAACTCAAGCTTTTGAATGCATTTACGCGTTTTAAAAGCTCTTACGAGTAGGGTGAAAGAGATTTGAGTTCTTTTGTGTCGTATATTAAGAGAAAGAATCCAAATGTTTTGTTTGCATTCATTTGAGTATGAAACTACACCAAGAATGTTTTATAATACAAACACAGCTTCAACTCAATCTTTTTTAATGCATTTACGCGTTTTAAAAGCTCATACGAGTAGGGTGAAAGAGATTTGAGTTCTTTTCTGTTGTATATTAATAGAAAGCATCCAAATACTTTGTTTGCATTCATTTGAATGTGAAACTACACCTAGGATGTTTACAAGTACAAACAAGCTTCATTTCAAGCTTTTGAATGCATTTACGCGTTTTAAAAGCTCATACGACTAGGGTTAAAGAGATTTGAGTTCGTTTGTGTGGTATATTAAGTGAAAGGATCCAAATACTTTGTTTGCATTCATTTGAGTGTGAAACTACACCTAGGATGTTTAGAAGTACAAACAAGCTTCAACTCAAGCTTTTGAATGCATTTAGGCGTTTTAAAAGCTCGTACGAGTAGGATGAAAGAGATTGGAGTTCTTTTGTGTTGTATATTAAGAGAAAGCACCCAAATGATTTGTTTGCATTCATTTGAGTATAAAACTACCCCAAGAATGTTTTATAGTGCAAACAAACTCCAATTCAAGCTTTTTTAATGCATTTACGCATTTTAAAAGCTCATACGAGTAGGGTGAAAGAGAGTTGAGTTTGTTTGTGTTGTATATTAAGAGAAAGCATCCAAATACTTTGTTTGCATTCATTTGAGTGTCACACTACACCTAGGATGTTTTCAAGTACAAACAAGCTTCAACTCAAGCTTTTGAATGCATTTACGCGTTTTAAAAGCTCCTACGAGTAGGGTGAAAGAGATTTGAGTTCTTTTGTGTTGTATATTAATAGAAAGCATCCAAATACTTTGTTTGCATTCATTTGAATGTGAAACTACACCTAGGATGTTTACAAGTACAAACAAGCTTCATTTCAAGCTTTTGAATGCATTTACGCGTTTTAAAAGCTCATACGACTAGGGTTAAAGAGATTTGAGTTCGTTTGTGTGGTATATTAAGTGAAAGGATCCAAATACTTTGTTTGCATTCATTTGAGTGTGAAACTACACCTAGGATGTTTAGAAGTACAAACAAGCTTCAACTCAAGCTTTTGAATGCATTTAGGCGTTTTAAAAGCTCGTACGAGTAGGATGAAAGAGATTGGAGTTCTTTTGTGTTGTATATTAAGAGAAAGCACCCAAATGATTTGTTTGCATTCATTTGAGTATAAAACTACCCCAAGAATGTTTTATAGTGCAAACAAACTCCAATTCAAGCTTTTTTAATGCATTTACGCGTTTTAAAAGCTCATACGAGTAGGGTGAAAGAGAGTTGAGTTTGTTTGTGTTGTATATTAAGAGAAAGCATCCAAATACTTTGTTTGCATTCATTTGAGTGTGACACTACACCTAGGATGTTTTCAAGTACAAACAAGCTTCAACTCAAGCTTTTGAATGCATTTACGCGTTTTAAAAGCTCTTACGAGTGGGGTGAAAGAGATTTGAGTTCTTATGTGTTGTATATTAAGAGAAAGCATCCAAATACTTTGTTTGCATTGATTTGAGTGTGAAACTACACCTACGATGTTTTCAAGTACAAACAAGCTTCAACTAAAGCTTTTGAATGCATTTACTCGTTTTAAAAGCTGTTACGAGTAGGGTGAAAGAGATTTGAGTTCTTTTGTGTTGTATATTAAGAGAAAGCATCCAAATGTTTTGTTTGCATTCATTTGAGTATGAAACTACACCAAGAATGTTTTATAGTACAAACAAGCTTCAACTCAAGCTGTTTTAATGCATTTACGAGTTTTAAAAGCTTATACGAGTAGGGTGAATGAGATTTGAGTTCTTTTGTGTTGTGTATTAAGAGAAAGCATCCAAATATTTTGTTTGCATTCATTTGAGTGTGAAACTACACCTAGGATGTTTTGAAGTACAAACAAGCTTCAAGTGAAGATTTTGAATGCATTTACGCGTTTTAAAAGCTCTTACGAGTAGGGTGAAAGAGATTTGAGATGTTATGTGTTGTATATTAAGAGAAAGCATCCAAATACTCTGTTTGCATTCATTTGAGTGTGAAACTACACCTAGGGTGTTTTCAAGTACAAACAAGCTTCAACTCAAGCTTTTAAATGCATTTACGCGTTTTAAAAGCTCTTACGAGTGGGGTGAAAGAGATTTGAGTTCTTATGTGTTGTATATTAAGAGAAAGCATCCAAATACTTTGTTTGCATTGATTTGAGTGTGAAACTACACCTACGATGTTTTCAAGTACAAACAAGCTTCAACTAAAGCTTTTGAATGCATTTACTCGTTTTAAAAGCTGTTACGAGTAGGGTGAAAGAGATTTGAGTTCTTTTGTGTTGTATATTAAGAGAAAGCATCCAAATGTTTTGTTTGCATTCATTTGAGTATGAAACTAAACCAAGAATGTTTTATAGTCTAAATAAGATTCAACTCAAGCTGTTTTAATGCATTTACGCGTTTTAAAACCTCATACGAGTAGGGTGAATGAGATTTAGGTTCTTTTGTGATGTATATTAAGAGAAAGCATCCAAATACTTTTTTTGCATTCATTTGAGTGTGAAACTACACCTAGGATGCTTTCAAGTACAAACAAGCTTCAACTAAAGCTTTTGAATGCATTTACGCGTTTTAAAAGCTCTTACGAGTAGGGTGAAAGAGATTTGAGTTCTTTTGTATTGTATATTAAGAGAAAGCATCCAAATACTTTATTTGCATTCATTTGAGTGTGAAACTAAACCTAGGATGTTTAGAAGTACAAACAAGCTTCAACTCTAGCTTTTGAATGCATTTACGCATTTCAAAAGCTTATACGTGTAGGGTGAAAGAGATTTGAATTCGTTTGTGTGGTCTATTAAGAGAAAGCATCCAAATACCTAGTTTGCATTCATTTGATTGTGAAACTACATCTAGGATGGTTCGAAGTACAAACAAGCTTCAACTCTAGCTTTTTAATGCATTTATGCGTTTTAAAAGCTCATACGAGTAGGGTGAAAGAGATTTGAGTTCTTTTGTGTTGTATATTAAGAGAAAGCATCCAAATACTTTGTTTTCATTCATTTGAGTGTGAAACTACACCTAGGATGTTTTCAAGTACAAACAAGCTTCAACTCAAGCTTTTAAATGCATTTACGCGTTTTAATAGCTCTTACGAGTAGGGTGAAAGAGATTTGAGTTCTTTTGTGTTGTATATTAAGAGAAAGCATCCAAATACTTTGTTTGCATTCATTTGAGTGTGAAACTACACGTAGGATGTTTACAAGTACAAACAAGCTTCAACTCAAGCTTTTGAATGCATTTACGCGTTTTAAAAGCTCGTACGAGTAGGGTGAAAGAGATTTGAGTTCTTTTGTGTTTTATGTTAAGAGAAAGCATCCAAATACTTTGTTTGCGTTCATTTGAGTGTGAAACTACACCTAGGATGTTTTCAAGTACAAACAAGCTTCAACTCAACCTTATGAATGCATTTACGGGTTTTAAAAGCTCTTACGAGTAGGGTGAAAGAAATTTGAGTTCTTTTGTGTTCTATATTAAGAGAAAGCATCCAAATACTTTGTTTGTATTCATTTGAGTGTGAAACTACACCTAGGGTGTTTTCAAGTACAAACAAGCTTCAACTCAAGCTTTTAAATAAATTTACGCGTTTTAAAAGTTCTTACGAGTGGGGTAAAAGAGATTTGAGTTCTTATGTGTTGTATATTAAGAGAAAGCATCCAAATACTTTGTTTGCATTGATTTGAGTGTGAAACTACACCTGGGATGTTTACAAGTACAAACAAGCTTCAACTCACGCTTTTGAATACATTTACGCGTTTTAAAAGCTCGTACGAGTAGGGTGAAAGAGATTGGAGTTCTTTTGTGTTGTATATTAAGAGAAAGAACCCAAATGATTTGTTTGCATTCATTTGAGTATAAAACTACCCCAAGAATGTTTTCAAGTACAAACAAGCTTCAACTCAAGCTTTTAAATGCATTTACGCGTTTTAAAAGCTCTTACGAGTAGGGTGAAAGAGATTTGAGTTCTTTTGTGTTGTATATTAAGAGAAAGCATCCAAATACTTTGTTTGCATTCATTTGAGTGTGAAACTACACCTGGGATGTTTACAAGTACAAACAAGCTTCAACTCACGCTTTTGAATGCATTTACGCGTTTTAAAAACTCGTACGAGTAGGGTGAAAGAGATTGGAGTTCTTTTGTATTGTATATTAAGAGAAAGCATCCAAATACTTTATTTGCATTCATTTGAGTGTGAAACTACACCTAGGATGTTTAGAAGTACAGACAAGCTTCAACTCTAGCTTTTGAATGCATTTACGCGTTTCAAAAGCTTATACGAGTAGGGTGAAAGAGGTTTGAATTCGTTCGTGTGGTCTATTAAGAGAAAGCATCCAAATACCTAGTTTGCATTCATTTGATTGTGAAACAACACCTAGGATGTTTAGAAGTAAAAACAAGCATCAACTCTAGCTTTTGAATGCATTTACGCGTTTTAAAAGCTCATACTGGTAGGGTGAAAGAGATTTGAGTTCTTTTGTGTTGTATATTAAGAGAAAGCATCCAAATACTTTGTTTGCATTCATTTGAGTGTGAAACTGCACTTAGGATGTTTACAAGTACAAACAAGCTTCAACTCAAGCTTTTGAATGCATTTACGCGTTTTAAAAGCTCGTACGAGTAGGGTGAAAGAGATTTGAGTTCTTTTGGGTTGTATATTAAGAGAAAGTATCCAAATACTTTGTTTGCATTCATTTGAATATGAAACTAAACCAAGAATGTTTTATAGTCCAAACAAGCTTCAACTCAAGTTGTTTTAATGCATTTACGCGTTTTAAACGCTCATACGAGTAGGGTGAATGAGATTTGAGTTCTTTTGTGTTGTGTATTAAGAGAAAGCATCCAAATATTTTGTTTGCATTCATTTGAGTGTGAAACTACACCTAGGATGTTTTGAAGTACAAACAAGCTTCAAGTGAAGATTTTGAATGCATTTACGAGTTTTAAAAGCTCTTACGAGTAGGGTGAAAGAGATTTGAGATGTTATGTGTTGTATATTAAGAGAAAGCATCCAAATACTCTGTTTGCATTCATTTGAGTGTGAAACTACACCTAGGGTGTTTTCAAGTACAAACAAGCTTCAACTCAAGCTTTTAAATGCATTTACGCGTTTTAAAAGCTCTTACGAGTGGGGTGAAAGAGATTTGAGTTCATATGTGTTGTATATTAAGAGAAAGCATCCAAATACTTTGTTTGCATTGATTTGAGTGTGAAACTACACCTACGATGTTTTCAAGTACAAACAAGCTTCAACTCAAGCTTTTGAATGCATTTACGTGTTTTAAAAGCTCGAACGAGTAGGGTGAAAGAGATTTCAGTTCTTTTGTGTTGTATATTAAGAGAAAGCATACAAATACTTTGTTTGCATTCATTTGAGTGTGAAACTACGCCTAGGATGTTTACAAGTACAAAAAGGCATCAACTAAAGCTTATGAATGCATTTACACGTTTTAAAAGCACGTACGAGTATGGTGAAAGAGATTTGAGTTCTTTTGTGTTGTATATTAAGAGAAAGCATACAAATAGTTTGCTTGCCTTCATTTGAGTGTGAAACTACACCTGGGATGTTTACAAGTACAAACAAGCTTCAACTCACGCTTTTGAATGCATTTACGCGTTTTAAAAGCTCGTACGAGTAGGGTGAAAGAGATTGGAGTTCTTTTTTGTTGTATATTAAGAGAAAGTACCCTAATGATTTGTTTGCATTCGTTTGAGTATAAAACTACCCCAAGAATGTTTTATAGTACAAACAAGCTCCAACTCAAGCTCTTTTAATGCATTTACGCGTTTTAAAAGCTCATACGAGTAGGGTGAAAGAGATTTGAGTTCGTTTGTGTTGCATATTAAGAGAAAGCATCCAAATACTTTGTTTGCATTCATTTGAGTGTGAAACTACACCTAGGTTATTTTCAAGTACAAACAAGCTTCAACTCATTCTTTTGAATGCATTTACGCGTTTTAAAAGCTCTTACGAGTAGGGTGAAAGAGATTTGAGTTCTTTTGTGTTATGTATTAAGAGAAAGCATCCAAGTACTTTGTTTGTCTTCATTTGAGTATGAAACTACACCTAGGGTGTTTTCAAGTACAAACAAGCTTCAACTCAAGCTTTTGAATGCATTTACGCGTTATAAAAGCTCGTACGAGTAGGGTGAAAGAGATTTGAGTTCTTTTGTGTTGTATATTAAGAGAAAGCACCACAATGTGTTGTTTGCATTCATTTGAGTATGAAACTACACCGAAAATGTTTTATAGTACAAACAAGCTTCAACTCAAGCTTTTTTAATGCATTTATGCGTTTTAAAAGCTCATACGAGTAGGGTGAAAGAGATTTGAGTTCGTTTGTGTTGTATATTAAGCGAAAGCATCCAAATACTTTGTTTGTATTCATTAGAGTGTGAAACTACACCTAGGATGTTTAGAAGTATAAACAAGCTTCAACTCAAGCTTTTGAATGCAGTTACGCGTTTTAACAGCTCTTACGACTAGGGTGATAGAGATTGAGTTCTTTTTGTATTGTATATTCAGAGAATGCACCCAAATGTTTTGTTTGCATTCATTTGAGTATGAAACTACACCAAGAATGTTTGAAAGTACAAACAAGCTTCAACTCAAGCTTTTGAATCCATTTACGCGTTTTAAAAGCTCATACGAGTAGGGTGAAATAGATTTGAGTTCTTTTGTGTTGTATAGTAAGAGAAAGCATTCGAATACTTTGTTTGCATTCATTTCAGTGTGAAACTACACCTAGGATGTTTAAAAGTACAAACAAGCTTCAACTCAAGCTTTTGAATGCATTTACGCGTTTTAATAGCTCGTACGAGTAGGGTGAAAGAGATTTGAGTTCTTTTGTGTTGTATATTAAGAGAAAGCATCCAAATACTTTGTTAGCATTCATTTAAGTGTGAAACTACACCTAGGTTTTTTACAAATACAAACAAGCTTCAACTCAAGCTTTTGGATGCATTTACGCGTTTTAAAAGCTCTTACGAGTAGGATGAAAGAGATTGGAGTTCTTTTGTGTTGTATATTAAGGGAAAGCACCCAAACGTTTTGTTTTCATTCATTTAAGAATGAAACTACACCAAGAATGTTTTTAAGTACAAACAAGCTTAAACTCAAGCTTTTGAATGCATTTACGCGTTTTAAAAGCTCTTACCAGTGGGGTGAAAGAGATTTGAGTTCTTATGTGTTGTAGATTAAGAGAAAACATCCAAATACTTTGTTTGTATTGATTTGAGTGTGAAACTACACCTAGGATGTTTTCAAGTACAAACAAGCTTCAACTCAAGCTTTTGAATGTATTTACGCGTTTTAAAAGCTCGTACGAGTAGGGTGAAAGAGATTTCAGTTCTTTTGTGTTGTATATTAAGAGAAAGCATACAAATACTTTGTTTGCATTCATTTGAGTGTGAAACTACACCTAGGATGTTTACAAGTACAAACAAGCTTAAACTCAAGCTTTTGAATGCATTTACGCGTTTTAAAAGCTCTTACCAGTGGGGTGAAAGAGATTTGAGTTCTTATGTGTTGTAGATTAAGAGAAAACATCCAAATACTTTGTTTGTAATGATTTGAGTGTGAAACTACACCTAGGATATTTTCAAGTACAAACAAGCTTCAACTCAAGCTTTTGAATGTATCTACGCGTTTTAAAAGCTCGTACGAGTAGGGTGAAAGAGATTTCAGTTCTTTTGGGTTGTATATTAAGAGAAAGCATACAAATACTTTGTTTGCATTCATTTGAGTGTGAAACTACACCTAGGATATTTACAAGTACAAACAAGCATCAACTCAAGCTTTTGAATGCATTTACACGTTTTAAAAGCTCTTACGAGTAGGGTGAAAGAGATTTGAGTTCTTTTGTGTTGTATATTAAGAGAAAGCTTCCAAATACTTTGTTTGCATTCATTTGAGTGTCAAACTACACCAAGAATGTTTTATAGCACAAACAAGCTTCAACTCAAGCTGTTTTAATGCATTTACGCGTTTTAAATGCTCATACGAGTAGGGTGAAAGAGATTTAAGTTCTTTTGTGTTGTATATCAAGAGAAAGCATCCAAATACTTTGTTTGCATTTATTTCATTGTGAAACTACACCTAGGATGTTTACAAGTACAAACAAGCTTCAACTCAAGCTGTTTTAATGCATTTACGCGTTTTAAATGCTCATACGAGTAGGGTGAAAGAGATTTAAGTTGTTTTGTGTTGTATAATAAGAGAGAGTATCCAAATACTTTGCTTGCATTCATTTGAGTGTGAAACTACACCTAGGCTTTTTAGAAGTACAAACAAGCTTCAACTCTAGCTTTTGAATGCATTTACGCGTTTCAAAAGCTCATACGAGTAGGGTGAAAGAGATTTGAATTCGTTTGTGTGGTCTATTAAGAGAAAGCATCCAAATACTTTGTTTGCATTCATTTGAGTGTGAAACTACACCTAGGATATTTACAAGTACAATTATGCTTCAACTCAAGCTTTTGAATGCATTTACGCATTTTAAAAGCTCGTACGACTAGGGTGAAAGAGATTTGACTTCGTTTGTGTGGTATATTAAGTGAAACTACACCTAGGATGTTCAGAAGTACAAACAAGCTTCAACTCAAGCTTTTGAATGCATTTACGCGTTTTAAAAGCTCGTACGATTAGGGTGAAAGAGATTTGAGTTCTTTTGTGTTGTATATTAAGAGAAAGCATCCAAATACTTTGTTTGCATTCATTTGAGTGTGAAACTACACCTAGGATGTTTTCAAGTACAAACAAGCTTCAACTCAAGCTTTTGAATGCATTTACGCGTTTTAAAAGCTCTTACCTGTAGGGTGAAAGAGATTTGAGTTATTTTGTGTTGTATATTAAGAGAAAGCATCCAAATACTTTGTTTGCATTCATTTGAGTGTGAAACTAAACCTGGGATGTTTACAAGTACAAACAAGCTTGAACTCAAGCTTTTGAATGCATTTACGCGTTTTAAACGCTCGTACGAGTAGGGTGAATGAGATTTGAGTTCTTTTGTGTTGTATATTAAGAGAAAGCATCCAAATACTTTGTTTGAATTCCTTTGAGTGTGAAACTACACCTAGGATGTTTACAAGTACAAACAAGCTTCAACTTAAGCTTTTGAATGCATTTACGTGTTTTAAAAGCTCGAACGAGTAGGGTGAAAGAGATTCAGTTCTTTTGTGTTGTATATTAAGAGAAAGCATACAAATACTTTGTTTGCATTCGTTTGAGTGTGAAACTACGCCTAGGATGTTTACAAGTACAAACAGGCATCAACTCAAGGTTTTGAATGCATTTACACGTTTTAAAAGCTCGTACGAGTATGGTGAAAGAGATTTGAGTTCTTTTGTGTTGTATAGTAAGAGAAAGCATACAAATACTTTGTTTGCCTTCATTTGAGTGTGAAACTACACCTGGGATGTTTACAAGTACAAACAAGCTTCAACTCACGCTTTTGAATGCATTTACGCGTTTTAAAAGCTCGTACGAGTAGGGTGAAAGAGATTGGAGTTCTTTTTTGTTGTATATTAAGAGAAAGTACCCTAATGATTTGCTTGCATTCGTTTGAGTATAAAACTACCCCAAGAATGTTTTATAGTACAAACAAGCTCCAACTCAAGCTTTTTTAATGCATTGCGCGTTTTAAAAGCTCATACGAGTAGGGTGAAAGAGATTTGAGTTCGTTTGTGTTGCATATTAAGAGAAAGCATCCAAATACTTTGTTTGCATTCATTTGAGTGTGAAAGTACACCTAGGATATTTTCAAGTACAAACAAGCTTCAACTCAAGCTTTTGAATGCATTTACGCGTTTTAAAAGCTCTTACGAGTAGGGTGAAAGAGATTTGAGTTCTTTTGTGTTATGTATTAAGAGAAAGCATCCAAATACTTTGTTTGTCTTCATTTGAGTATGAAACTACACCTAGGGTGTTTTCAAGTACAAACAAGCTTCAACTCAAGCTTTTGAATGCATTTACGCGTTTTAAAAGCTCGTACGATTAGGGTGAAAGAGATTTGAGTTCTTTTGTGTTGTATATTACGAGAAAGCACCCCAATGTGTTGTTTGCATTCATTTGAGTATGAAACTACACCGAAAATGTTTTATAGTACAAACTAGCTTCAACTGAAGCTTTTTTAATGCATTTATGCGTTTTAAAAGCTCACACGAGTAGGGTGAAAGAGATTTAAGTTCGTTTGTGTTGTATATTAAGCGAAAGCATCCAAATACTTTGTTTGTATTCATTAGAGTGTGAAACTACACCTAGGATGTTTAGAAGTACAAACAAGCTTCAACTCAAGCTTTTGAATGCATTTACGCGTTTTAACAGCTCTTACGACTAGGGTGATAGAGATTGAGTTCTTTTTGTATTCTATATTCAGAGAATGCACCCAAATGTTTTGTTTGCATTCATTTGAGTATGAAACTACACCAAGAATGTTGTATAGTACAAACAAGCTTCATTTGAGTGTGAAACAACACCAGGGATGTTTACAAGTACAAACAAGCTTCAACTCAAGCTTTTGAATCCATTTACGCGTTTTAAAAGCTCATACGAGTAGGGTGAAATAGATTTGAGTTCTTTTGTGTTTCATAGTAAGAGAAAGCATTCGAATACTTTGTTTGCATTCATTTCAGTGTGAAACTACACCTAGGATGTTTAAAAGTACAAACAAGCTTCAACTCAAGCTTTTGAATGCATTTACGCGTTTTAATAGCTCGTACGAGTAGGGTGAAAGAGATTTGAGTTCTTTTGTGTTGTATATTTAGAGAAAGCATCCAAATACTTTGTTAGCATTCATTTAAGTGTGAAACTACACCTAGGTTTTTTACAAATACAAACAAGCTTCAACTCAAGCTTTAGGATGCATTTACGCGTTTTAAAAGCTCTTACGAGTAGGATGAAAGAGATTGGAGTTCTTTTGTGTTGTATATTAAGGGAAAGCACTCAAACGATTTGTTTTCATTCATTTAAGAATGAAACTACACCAAGAATGTTTTTAAGTACAAACAAGCTTCAACTCAAGCTTTTGAATGCATTAACGCGTTTTAAAAGCTCGTTTGAGTAGGGTGAAACAGATTTGAGTTCTTTTGTGTCGTATATTAAGAGAAAGCATCCAAATACTTTTTTTGCACTCATTTGAGTGTGATACTACACCTAGGATGTTTACAAGTTCAAACAAGCTTCAACTCAAGCTTTTGAATGCATTTACCCGTTTTAACCGCTCTTACGACTAGGGTGAAAGAGATTTGAGTTCTTTTGTGTTGTATATTAAGAGAAAGCATCCAAATATTTTGTTTGCATTCAATTGAGTATGAAACTACACCAAGAATGTTGTATAGTACAAACAAGCTTCAACGCAAGCTGTTATAATGCATTTACCTGTATAAAAGCTCATACGAGTAGGGTGAAAGAGATTTGAGTTCTTTTGTGTTGTATATTAAAAGAAAGCATCCAAATACTTTGTTTGCATTCATTTGTATGTGAAACTACACCTAGGATGTTTTCAAGTACAAAAAGACTTCAACTAAAGCTTTTGAATGCATTTACGCGTTTTTAAAGCTCTTACGAGTAGGGTGAAAGAGATTTGAGTCCTTTTGTATTGTATATTAAGAGAAAGCATCCAAATAATTTATTTGCATTCATTTGAGTGTGAAACTACACCTAGGTTGTTTAGAAGTACAAACAAGCTTCAACTCTAGCTTTTGAATGCATTTACGCGTATCAAAAGCTTATACGAGTAGGGTGAAAGAGATTTGAGTTCATTTGTATTGTATATTAAGAGAAAGCATCCAAATACATTATTTGCATTCATTTGAGTGTGAAACTACACCTAGGATGTTTAGAAGTACAAACAAACTTCAACACTAGCTTTTGAATGCATTTACGCGTATCAAAAGCTTATACGAGTAGGGTGAAAGAGATTTGAGTTCTTTTGTATTGTATATTAAGAGAAAGCATCCAAATACTTTATTTGCATTCATTTGAGTGTGAAACTACACCTAGGATGTTTAGAAGTACAAACAAGCTTCAACTCTAGCTTTTGAATGCATTTACGCGTATCAAAAGCTTATACGAGTAGGGTGAAAGAGATTTGAATTCGTTTGTGTGGTCTATTAAGAAAAAGCATCCAAATACTTTGTTTGCAATCATTTGATTGTGAAACTAAACCTAGGATGTTTAGAAGTACAAACAAGCTTCAACTCAAGCTTTTGAATGCATTTACGCGTTTTAAAAGCTCGTACGAGTAGGGTGAAAGAGATTTGAGTTCTTTTGTATTGTTTATTAAGAGAAAGCATCCAAATGTTTTTTTTGCATTCATTTGAGTATGAAACTACACCAAGAATACTTTATAGTACAAACGAGCTTCAACTCAAGCTGTTATAATGCATGTACGCGTTTTAAAAGCTCATACGAGTAGGGTGAAAGAGATTTGAGTTCTTTTGTGTTGTATCTTGAGAGAAAGCATCCAAATAGTTTGTTTGCATTCATTTGAGTGTGAAACTACACCAAGGATGTTTTCAAGTACAAACAAGCTTCAGCTCAAGCTTTTAAATACATTTACGCGTTTTAAAAGCTCGTACGAGTAGGGTGAAAGAGATTTGTGTTCTTTTGTGTTATATATTAAGAGAAAGCATCCAAATACTTTGTTTGCATTCATTTGAGTGTGAAACTACACGTAGGATGTTTACAAGTACAAACACGCTTCAACTCAAGCTTTTGAATGCATTTATGCGTATTAAAAGCTCGTACGAGTAGGGTGAAAGAGATTTGAGTTATTTTGTGTTGTATAATAAGAGAAAGCATCCAAATACTTTGTTTGCATTCATTTGAGTGTGAAACTACACCTAGGATGTTTATAAGTAAAAACAAGCTGCAACTCAAGCTTTTAAATGCATTTATGCGTTTTAAAAGCTCATACGAGTAGGATGAAAGAGATTTGAGTTCGTTTGTGTTGTATATTAGGAGAAGCACCAAAATGTTTTGTTTGCATTCATTTGAGTATGAAACTACACCAAAAATATTTTAAAGTACAAACTAGCTTCAACTCAGGCTTTTTTAATGCATTTACGCTTTTTAAAAGCTCATACGAGTAGGGTGAAAGAGATTTGAGTTCGTTTGTGTTGTATATTAAGAGAAAGCATCCAAATACTTTGTTTGCATACATTAGAGTGTGAAACTACTCCTAGGATGTTTTCAAGTACAAACAAGCTTCAACTCAAGCTTTCGAATGCATTTACGCATTTTAAAAGCTCGTACGAGTAGGGTGAAAGAGATTGGAGTTCTTTTGTGTTGTATATTAAGAGAAAGCACCCAAATGATTTGTTTGCATTCATTTGAGTATAAAACTACCCCAAGAATGTTTTATAGTACAAAGAAGCTCTAACTCAAGCTTTTTTAATGCATTTACGCGTTTTAAAAGCTCATACGAGTAGGGTGAAAGAGATTCGAGTTCTTTTGTGTTGTATATTAAGAGAAAGCATCCAAATGTTTTGTTTGCATTCATTTGAGTATGAAACTACACCAAGAATGTTTTATAGTACAAACAAGCTTCAACTCAAGCTGTTTTAATGCATTTACGCGTTTTAAAGTTCATACGAGTAGGGTGAAAGAGATTTGAGTTCTTTTGTGTTGTATATTAAGAGAAAGTATCCAAATACTTTTTTTGCATTCATTTGAGTGTGAAACTACACCTAGAATGTTTTCAAGTACAAACAAGCTTCAACTAAAGCTTTTGAATGCATTTACGCGTTTTAAAAGCTCTTACGAGTAGGGTGAAAGAGATTTGAGTTCTTTTGTGTTGTATATTAAGAGAAAGCATCCAAATGTTTTGTTTGCATTCATTTGAGTATGAAACTACACCAAGAATGTTTTATAGTACAAACAAGCTTCAACTCAAGCAGTTTTAATGCATTTACGTGTTTTAAAAGCTCATACGAGTAGTGTGAAAGAGATTTGAGTTCTTTTGTGTTGTATACTAAGAGAAAGTATCCAAATACTTTGTTTGCATTCATTTGAGTGTGAAACTACACCTAGGATGTTTACAAGTACAAACAAGCTTCAACTCAAGCTTTTGAATGCATTTACGCGTTTTAAAAGCTCGTACGAGTAGGGTGAAAGAGATTTGAGTTCTTTTGTGTTGTATATTAAGAGAAAGCATCCAAATACTTTGTTTGCATTCATTTGAGTGTGAAACTACACCTAGGATATTTTCAAGTACAAACAAGCTTCAACTCAAGCTTTTGAATGCATTTACGCGTTTAAAAAGCTCTTACGTGTAGGGTGAAAGAGATTTGAGTTCTTTTGTGTTGTATATTAAGAGAAAGCATCCAAATACTTTGTTTGCATCATTTGAGTGTGAAACTACACCTGGGGTGTTTACAAGTACAAACAAGCTTTAACTCAAGCTTTTGAATGCATTTACGCGTTTTAAAAGCTCGTACGAGTAGGGTGAAACAGATTTGAGTTCTTTTGTGTTGTATATATTAAGAGAAAGCATCCAAATACTTTGTTTGCATTCATTTGAGTGTGATACTACACCTAGGATGTTTACAAGTTCAAACAAGCTTCAACAAAAGCTTTTGAATGCATTTACCCGTTTTAACCGCTCTTACGACTAGGGTGAAAGAGATTTGAGATCTTTTGTGTTGTATATTAAGAGAAAGCATCCAAATGTTTTGTTTGCATTCAATTGAGTATGAAACTACACCAAGAATGTTTATACTACAAACAAGCTTCAACCCAAGCTGTTATATTGCATTTACCCGTTTAAAAGCTCATACGAGTAGGGTGAAAGAGATTTGAGTTCTTTTGTGTTGTATATAAAGAGAAAGCATTCAAATACTTTGTTTGCATTCATTTGAGTGTGAAACTACACCTAGGATGTTTTCAAGTACAAACAAGCTTCAACTAAAGCTTTTGAATGCATTTACTCGTTTTAAAAGCTCTTACGAGTAGGGTGAAAGAGATTTGAGTTCTTTTGAGTTGTATATTAAGAGAAAGCATCCAAATGTTTTGTTTGCATTCATTTGAGTATGAAACTAAACAAAGAATGTTTTCTACAACAAACAAGCTTTAACTCAAGCAGTTTTAATGCATTTACGCTTTAACTCAATACTTTATTTGCATTCATTTGAGTGTGAAACAACACCTAGAATGTTTAGTAGTACAAACAACCTTCAACTCTAGCTTTTGAATGCATTTACGTGTTTCAAAAGCTTATACGAGTAGGGTGAAAGAGATTTGAATTCGTTTGTGTGGTCTATTAAGAGAAAGCATCCAAATACTTGGTTTGCATTGATTTGATTGTGAAACTACACGTAGGATGTTTAGAAGTACAAACAAGCTTGAACTCAAGCTTTTGAATGCATTTACGCGTTTTAAAAGCTCGTACGAGTAGGGTGAAAGAGATTTGAGTTCTTTTGTATTGTATATTAAGAGAAAGCATCCAATTGTTTATTTTGCATTCATTTGAGTATGAAACTACACCAAGAATATTTTATAGTACAAACAAGCTTCAACTCAAGCTGTTTTAATGCATTTACGTGTTTTAAAAGCTCATACGAGTAGGGTGAAAGAGATTCGAGTTCTTTTGTGTTGTATATTAAGAGAAAGCATCCAAATACTTTGTTTGCATTCATTTGAATGTGAAACTACACCAAGGATGTTTTCAAGTACAAACAAGCTTCAACTCAAGCTTTTAAATGAATTTACGCGTTTTAAAAGCTCTTACGAGTAAGGTGAAAGAGATTTGAGTTCTTTTGTGTTGTATATTAAGAGAAAGCATCCAAATACTTTGTTTGCATTCATTTGAATGTGAAACTACACCAAGGATGTTTTCAAGTACAAACAAGCTTCAACTCAAGCTTTTAAATGCATTTACGCGTTTTAAAAGCTCTTACGAGTAAGGTGAAAGAGATTTGAGTTCTTTTGTGTTGTATATTAAGAGAAAGCATCCAAATACTTTGTTTGCATTCATTTTAGTGTGACACTACACTTAGGATGTTAACAAGTACAAACAAGCTTCAACTCAAGCTTTTGAATGCATTTACGCGTTTTAAAAGCTCGTACGAGTAGGGTGAAAGAGATTTGAGTTATTTTGTGTTGTATATTAAGAGAAAGCATCCAAATACTTTGTTTGCATTCATTTGAGTGTTAAACTACACCTAGGATGTTTACAAGTAAAAACAAGCTGCAACTCAAGCTTTTAAATGCATTTATGCGTTTTAAAAGCTCATACGAGTAGGGTGAAAGAGATTTGAGTTCGTTTGTGTTGTATATTAGGAGAAGCACCAAAATGTTTTGTTTGCATTCATTTGAGTATGAAACTACACCAAAAATGTTTTAAAGTACAAACTAGCTTCAACTCAGGCTTTTTTAATGCATTTACGCGTTTTAAAAGCTCATACGAGTAGGGTGAAAGAGATTTGAGTTCGTTTGTGTTGTATATTAAGAGAAAGCATCCAAATACTTTGTTTGTATACATTAGAGTGTGAAACTACTCCTAGGATGTTTTCAAGTACAAACAAGCTTCAACTCAAGCTTTCGAATGCATTTACGCGTTTTAAAAGCTCGTACGAGTAGGGTGAATGAGACTTGAGTTCTTTTGTGTTGTATATTAAGAGAAAGCATCCAAATACTTTGTTTGCATTCATTTGAGTGTGAAACTACACCTAGGATATTTTCAAGTACAAACAAGCTTCAACTCAAGCTTTTGAATGCATTTACGCGTTTAAAAAGCTCTTACGTGTAGGGTGAAAGAGATTTGAGTTCTTTTGTGTTGTATATTAAGAGAAAGCATCCAAATACTTTGTTTGCATCATTTGAGTGTGAAACTACACCTGGGATGTTTACAAGTACAAACAAGCTTTAACTCAAGCTTTTGAATGCATTTACGCGTTTTAAAAACTCGTACGAGTAGGGTGAAACAGATTTGAGTTCTTTTGTGTTGTATATATTAAGAGAAAGCATCCAAATACTTTGTTTGCATTCATTTGAGTGTGATACTACACCTAGGATGTTTACAAGTTCAAACAAGCTTCAACAAATGCTTTTGAATGCATTTACCCGTTTTAACCGCTCTTACGACTAGGGTGAAAGAGATTTGAGATCTTTTGTGTTGTATATTAAGAGAAAGCATCCAAATGTTTTGTTTGCATTCAATTGAGTATGAAACTACACCAAGAATGTTTATACTGCAAACAAGCTTCAACCCAAGCTGTTATATTGCATTTACCCGTTTAAAAGCTCATACGAGTAGGGTGAAAGAGATTTGAGTTCTTTTGTGTTGTATATAAAGAGAAAGCATTCAAATACTTTGTTTGCATTCATTTGAGTGTGAAACTACACCTAGGATGTTTTCAAGTACAAACAAGCTTCAACTAAAGCTTTTGAATGCATTTACTCGTTTTAAAAGCTCTTACGAGTAGGGTGAAAGAGATTTGAGTTCTTTTGTGTTGTATATTAAGAGAAAGCATCCAAATGTTTTGTTTGCATTCATTTGAGTATGAAACTAAACAAAGAATGTTTTCTACAACAAACAAGCTTTAACTCAAGCAGTTTTAATGCATTTACGCTTTAACTCAATACTTTATTTGCATTCATTTGAGTGTGAAACAACACCTAGGATGTTTAGTAGTACAAACAAGCTTCAACTCTAGCTTTTGAATGCATTTACGTGTTTCAAAAGCTTATACGAGTAGGGTGAAAGAGATTTGAATTTGTTTGTGTGGTCTATTAAGAGAAAGCATCCAAATACTTGGTTTGCATTGATTTGATTGTGAAACTACACGTAGGATGTTTAGAAGTACAAACAAGCTTGAACTCAAGCTTTTGAATGCATTTACGCGTTTTAAAAGCTCGTACGAGTAGGGTGAAAGAGATTTGAGTTCTTTTGTATTGTATATTAAGAGAAAGCATCCAATTGTTTATTTTGCATTCATTTGAGTATGAAACTACACCAAGAATATTTTATAGTACAAACAAGCTTCAACTCAAGCTGTTTTAATGCATTTACGTGTTTTAAAAGCTCATACGAGTAGGGTGAAAGAGATTCGAGTTCTTTTGTGTTGTATATTAAGAGAAAGCATCCAAATACTTTGTTTGCATTCATTTGAATGTGAAACTACACCAAGGATGTTTTCAAGTACAAACAAGCTTCAACTCAAGCTTTTAAATGAATTTACGCGTTTTAAAAGCTCTTACGAGTAAGGTGAAAGAGATTTGAGTTCTTTTGTGTTGTATATTAAGAGAAAGCATCCAAATACTTTGTTTGCATTCATTTGAATGTGAAACTACACCAAGGATGTTTTCAAGTACAAACAAGCTTCAACTCAAGCTTTTAAATGCATTTACGCGTTTTAAAAGCTCTTACGAGTAAGGTGAAAGAGATTTGAGTTCTTTTGTGTTGTATATTAAGAGAAAGCATCCAAATACTTTGTTTGCATTCATTTTAGTGTGACACTACACTTAGGATGTTAACAAGTACAAACAAGCTTCAACTCAAGCTTTTGAATGCATTTACGCGTTTTAAAAGCTCGTACGAGTAGGGTGAAAGAGATTTGAGTTATTTTGTGTTGTATGTTAAGAGAAATCATCCAAATACTTTGTTTGCATTCATTTGAGTGTTAAACTACACCTAGGATGTTTTCAAGTACAAACAAGCTTCAACTCAAGCTTTTTAATACATTTACGCGTTTTAAAAGCTCGTACGAGTAGGGTGAAAGAGATTTGAGTTCTTTTGTGTTGTATATTAAGAGAAAGCATCCAAATACTTTGTTTGAATTCATTTGAGTGTGAAACTACACCTAGGATGTTTACAAGTACAAACAAGCTTCAACTCAAGCTTTTGAATGCATTTACGTGTTTTAAAAGCTCGTACGAGTAGGGTGAAACAGATTTGAGTTTTTTTGTGTTGTATATTAAGAGAAAGCATCCAAATACTTTGTTTGCATTCATTTGAGTGTGATACTACACGTAGGATGTTTACAAGTTCAAACAAGCTTCAACTCAAGCTTTTGAATGCATTTACCCGTTTTAACCGCTCTTACGACTAGGGTGAAAGAGATTTGAGTTCTCTTGTGTTGTATATTAAGAGAAAGCATCCAAATATTTTGTTTGCATTCAATTGAGTAAGAAACTACACCAAGAATGTTTTATACTACAAACAAGCTTCAACCCAAGCTGTTATAATGCATTTACCCGTTTGAAAGCTCATACGAGTAGGGTGAAAGAGATTTGAGTTCTTTTGTGTTGTATATAAAGAGAAAGCATTCAAATACTTTGTTTGCATTCATTTGAGTGTGAAACTACACCTAGGATGTTTTCAAGTACAAACAAGCTTCAACTAAAGCTTTTGAATACATTTACTCGTTTTAAAAGCTCCTACGAGTAGGGTGAAAGAGATTTGAGTTCTTTTGTGTTGTATATAAAGAGAAAGCATCCAAATGTTTTGTTCGCATTCATTTGAGTATGAAACTAAACAAAGAATGTTTTATAGTAGAAACAAGCTTCAACTCAAGCAGTTTTAATGCATTTACGCGTTTTAAAACCTCATACGAGTAGGGTGAATGAGATTTAGGTTCTTTTGTGTTGTATATTAAGAGACAGCATCCAAATACTTTTTTTGCATTCATTTGAGTGTGAAACTACACCTAGGATGTTTTCAAGTACAAACAAGCTTCAACTAAAGCTTTTGAATGCATTTACGCGTTTTAAAAGCTCTTACGAGTAGGGTGAAAGAGATTTGAGTTCTTTTGTATTGTATATTAAGAGAAAGCTTCCAAATACTTTATTTGCATTCATTGGAGTGTGAAACTACGCCTAGGATGTTTAGAAGTACAAACAAGCTTCAACTCTAGCTTTTGAATGCATTTACGCGTTTCAAAAGCTTATACGAGTAGGGTGAAAGGGAATTTGAATTCGTTTGTGTGGTCTATTAAGAGAAAGCATCCAAATACTTGGTTTGCATTCATTTGATTGTGAAACTACACCTAGGATGTTTAGAAGTACAAACAAGCTTCAACTCAAGCTTTTGAATACATTTACGCGTTTTAAAAGCTCGTACGAGTAGGGTGAAAGAGATTTGAGTTCTTTTGTATTGTATATTAAGAGAAAGCATCCAAATGTTTATTTTACATTCATTTGAGTATGAAACTACACCAAGAATGTTTTGTAGTACAAACAAGCTTCAACTCAAGCTGTTTTAATGCATTTACGTGTTTTAAAAGCTCATACGAGTAGGGTGAAAGAGATTTGAGTTCTTTTGTGTTGTATATTAAGAGAAAGCATCCAAATACTTTGTTTGCATTCATTTGAATGTGAAACTACACCAAGGATGTTTTCAAGTACAAACAAGCTTCAACTCAAGCTTTTAAATGCATTTACGCGTTTTAAAAGCTCTTACGAGTAGGGTGAAAGAGATTTGAGTTCTTTTGTGTTGTATATTAAGAGAAAGCATCCAAATACTTTGTTTGCATTCATTTTAGTGTGACACTACACGTAGGATGTTTACAAGTACAAACAAGCTTCAACTCAAGCTTTTGAATGCATTTACACGTTTTAAAAGCTCGTACGAGTAGGCTGAAAGAGATTTGAGTTATTTTGTGTTGTATATTAAGAGAAAGCATCCAAATACTTTGTTTGCATTCATTTGAGTGTGAAACTACACCTAGGATGTTTTGAAGTACAAACAAGCTTCAACTCAAGCTTTTTAATACATTTACGCGTTTTAAAAGCTCGTACAAGTAGGGTGAAAGAGATTTGAGTTCTTTTGTGTTGTATATTAAGAGAAAGCATCCAAATACTTTGTTTGAATTCATTTGAGTGTGATACTACACCTAGGATGTTTACAAGTTCAAACAAGCTTCAACTCAAGCTTTTGAATGCATTTACCCGTTTTAACCGCTCTTACGACTAGGGTGAAAGAGATTTGAGTTCTTTGGTGTTGTATATTAAGAGAAAGAATCCAAATATTTTGTTTGCATTCAATTGAGTATGAAACTACACCAAGAGTGTTTTATAGTACAAAAAAGCTTCAACGCAAGCTGTTACAATGCATTTACCCGTTTAAAGGCTCATACGAGTCGGGTGAAAGAGATTTGAGTTCTTTTGTGTTGTATATTAAGAGAAAGCATCCAAATACTTTGTTTGCATTCATTTGAGTGTGAAACTACACCTAGGATGTTTTCAAGTACAAACAAGCTTCAACTAAAGCTTTTGAATGCATTTACGCGTTTTAAAAGCTCTTACGAGTAGGGTGAAAGAGATTTGAGTTCTTTTGTGTTGTATATTAAGAGAAAGCATCCAAATGTTTTGTTTGCGTTCATTTGAGTATGAAACTAAACAAAGAATGTTTTATAGTGCAAACAAGCTTCAACTCAAGCAGTTTTAATGCATTTACGCGTTTTAAAACCTCATACGAGTAGGGTAAATGAGATTTAGGTTCTTTTGTGTTGTATATTAAGAGAAAGCATCCAAATACTTTTTTTGCATTGAATTGAGTGCGAAACTACACCTAGGATATTTTCAAGTACAAACAAGCTTCAACTAAAGCTTTTGAATGCATTTACGCGTTTTAAAAGCTCTTACGATTAGGGTGAACGAGATTTGAGTTCTTTTGTATTGTATATTCAGAGAATGCACCCAAATATTTTGTTTGCATTCATTTGAGTATGAAACTACACCAAGAATGTTTGAAAGTACAAACAAGCTTCAACTCAAGCTTTTGAATCCATTTACGCGTTTTAAAAGCTCATACGAGTAGGGTGAAATAGATTTGAGTTCTTTTGTGTTGTATAGTAAGAGAAAGCATTCGAATACGTTGTTTGCATTCATTTCAGTGTGAAACTACACCTAGGATGTTTAAAAGTACAAACAAGCTTCAACTCAAGCTTTTGAATGCATTTACGCGTTTTAATAGCTCGTACGAGTAGGGTGAAAGAGATTTGAGTTCTTTTGTGTTGTATATTAAGAGAAAGCATCCAAATACTTTGTTAGCATTCATTTAAGTGTGAAACTACACCTAGGTTTTTTACAAATACAAACAAGCTTCAACTTAAGCTTTTGGATGCATTTACCCGTTTTAAAAGCTCTTACGAGTAGGATGAAAGAGATTGGAGTTCTTTTGTGTTGTATATTAAGGGAAAGCACCCAAACGTTTTGTTTTCATTCATTTAAGAATGAAACTACACCAAGAATGTTTTTAAGTACAAACAAGCTTAAACTCAAGCTTTTGAATGCATTTACGCGTTTTAAAAGCTCTTACCAGTGGGGTGAAAGAGATTTGAGTTCTTATGTGTTGTTGATTAAGAGAAAACATCCAAATACTTTGTTTGTATTGATTTGAGTGTGAAACTACACCTAGGATGTTTTCAAGTACAAACAAGCTTCAACTCAAGCTTTTGAATGTATTTACGCGTTTTAAAAGCTCGTACGAGTAGGGTGAAAGAGATTTCAGTTATTTTGTGTTGTATATTAAGAGAAAGCATCCAAATACTTTGTTTGCATTCATTTGAGTGTTAAACTACACCTAGGATGTTTACAAGTAAAAACAAGCTGCAACTCAAGCTTTTAAATGCATTTATGCGTTTTAAAAGCTCATACGAGTAGGGTGAAAGAGATTTGAGTTCGTTTGTGTTGTATATTAGGAGAAGCACCAAAATGTTTTGTTTGCATTCATTTGAGTATGAAACTACACCAAAAATGTTTTAAAGTACAAACTAGCTTCAACTCAGGCTTTTTTAATGCATTTACGCGTTTTAAAAGCTCATACGAGTAGGGTGAAAGAGATTTGAGTTCGTTTGTGTTGTATATTAAGAGAAAGCATCCAAATACTTTGTTTGCATACATTAGAGTGTGAAACTACTCCTAGGATGTTTTCAAGTACAAACAAGCTTCAACTCAAGCTTTCGAATGCATTTACGCGTTTTAAAAGCTCGTACGAGTAGGGTGAATGAGACTTGAGTTCTTTTGTGTTGTATATTAAGAGAAAGCATCCAAATACTTTGTTTGCATTCATTTGAGTGTGAAACTACACCTAGGATATTTTCAAGTACAAACAAGCTTCAACTCAAGCTTTTGAATGCATTTACGCGTTTAAAAAGCTCTTACGTGTAGGGTGAAAGAGATTTGAGTTCTTTTGTGTTGTATATTAAGAGAAAGCATCCAAATACTTTGTTTGCATCATTTGAGTGTGAAACTACACCTGGGATGTTTACAAGTACAAACAAGCTTTAACTCAAGCTTTTGAATGCATTTACGCGTTTTAAAAACTCGTACGAGTAGGGTGAAACAGATTTGAGTTCTTTTGTGTTGTATATATTAAGAGAAAGCATCCAAATACTTTGTTTGCATTCATTTGAGTGTGATACTACACCTAGGATGTTTACAAGTTCAAACAAGCTTCAACAAAAGCTTTTGAATGCATTTACCCGTTTTAACCGCTCTTACGACTAGGGTGAAAGAGATTTGAGTTCTTTTGTGTTGTATATTAAGAGAAAGCATCCAAATGTTTTGTTTGCATTCAATTGAGTATGAAACTACACCAAGAATGTTTATACTACAAACAAGCTTCAACCCAAGCTGTTATATTGCATTTACCCGTTTAAAAGCTCATACGAGTAGGGTGAAAGAGATTTGAGTTCTTTTGTGTTGTATATAAAGAGAAAGCATTCAAATACTTTGTTTGCATTCATTTGAGTGTGAAAATACACCTAGGATGTTTTCAAGTACAAACAAGCTTCAACTAAAGCTTTTGAATGCATTTACTCGTTTTAAAAGCTCTTACGAGTAGGGTGAAAGAGATTTGAGTTCTTTTGTGTTGTATATTAAGAGAAAGCATCCAAATGTTTTGTTTGCATTCATTTGAGTATGAAACTAAACAAAGAATGTTTTCTACAACAAACAAGCTTTAACTCAAGCAGTTTTAATGCATTTACGCTTTAACTCAATACTTTATTTGCAATCATTTGAGTGTGAAACAACACCTAGGATGTTTAGTAGTACAAACAAGCTTCAACTCTAGCTTTTGAATGCATTTACGTGTTTCAAAAGCTTATACGAGTAGGGTGAAAGAGATTTGAATTCGTTTGTGTGGTCTATTAAGAGAAAGCATCCAAATACTTGGTTTGCATTGATTTGATTGTGAAACTACACGTAGGATGTTTAGAAGTACAAACAAGCTTGAACTCAAGCTTTTGAATGCATTTACGCGTTTTAAAAGCTCGTACGAGTAGGGTGAAAGAGATTTGAGTTCTTTTGTATTGTATATTAAGAGAAAGCATCCAATTGTTTATTTTGCATTCATTTGAGTATGAAACTACACCAAGAATATTTTATAGTACAAACAAGCTTCAACTCAAGCTGTTTTAATGCATTTACGTGTTTTAAAAGCTCATACGAGTAGGGTGAAAGAGATTCGAGTTCTTTTGTGTTGTATATTAAGAGAAAGCATCCAAATACTTTGTTTGCATTCATTTGAATGTGAAACTACACCAAGGATGTTTTCAAGTACAAACAAGCTTCAACTCAAGCTTTTTAATACATTTACGCGTTTTAAAACCTCGTACGAGTAGGGTGAAAGAGATTTGAGTTCTTTTGTGTTGTATATTAAGAGAAAGCATCCAAATACTTTGTTTGAATTCATTTGAGTGTGATACTACACCTAGGATGTTTACAAGTTCAAACAAGCTTCAACTCAAGCTTTTGAATGCATTTACCCGTTTTAACCGCTCTTACGACTAGGGTGAAAGAGATTTGAGTTCTTTGGTGTTGTATATTAAGAGAAAGAATCCAAATATTTTGTTTGCATTCAATTGAGTATGAAACTACACCAAGAGTGTTTTATAGTACAAAAAAGCTTCAACGCAAGCTGTTACAATGCATTTACCCGTTTAAAGGCTCATACGAGTCGGGTGAAAGAGATTTGAGTTCTTTTGTGTTGTATATTAAGAGAAAGCATCCAAATACTTTGTTTGCATTCATTTGAGTGTGAAACTACACCTAGGATGTTTTCAAGTACAAACAAGCTTCAACTAAAGCTTTTGAATGCATTTACGCGTTTTAAAAGCTCTTACGAGTAGGGTGAAAGAGATTTGAGTTCTTTTGTGTTGTATATTAAGAGAAAGCATCCAAATGTTTTGTTTGCGTTCATTTGAGTATGAAACTAAACAAAGAATGTTTTATAGTGCAAACAAGCTTCAACTCAAGCAGTTTTAATGCATTTACGCGTTTTAAAACCTCATACGAGTAGGGTAAATGAGATTTAGGTTCTTTTGTGTTGTATATTAAGAGAAAGCATCCAAATACTTTTTTTGCATTGAATTGAGTGCGAAACTACACCTAGGATATTTTCAAGTACAAACAAGCTTCAACTAAAGCTTTTGAATGCATTTACGCGTTTTAAAAGCTCTTACGATTAGGGTGAACGAGATTTGAGTTCTTTTGTATTGTATATTCAGAGAATGCACCCAAATATTTTGTTTGCATTCATTTGAGTATGAAACTACACCAAGAATGTTTGAAAGTACAAACAAGCTTCAACTCAAGCTTTTGAATCCATTTACGCGTTTTAAAAGCTCATACGAGTAGGGTGAAATAGATTTGAGTTCTTTTGTGTTGTATAGTAAGAGAAAGCATTCGAATACGTTGTTTGCATTCATTTCAGTGTGAAACTACACCTAGGATGTTTAAAAGTACAAACAAGCTTCAACTCAAGCTTTTGAATGCATTTACGCGTTTTAATAGCTCGTACGAGTAGGGTGAAAGAGATTTGAGTTCTTTTGTGTTGTATATTAAGAGAAAGCATCCAAATACTTTGTTAGCATTCATTTAAGTGTGAAACTACACCTAGGTTTTTTACAAATACAAACAAGCTTCAACTTAAGCTTTTGGATGCATTTACCCGTTTTAAAAGCTCTTACGAGTAGGATGAAAGAGATTGGAGTTCTTTTGTGTTGTATATTAAGGGAAAGCACCCAAACGTTTTGTTTTCATTCATTTAAGAATGAAACTACACCAAGAATGTTTTTAAGTACAAACAAGCTTAAACTCAAGCTTTTGAATGCATTTACGCGTTTTAAAAGCTCTTACCAGTGGGGTGAAAGAGATTTGAGTTCTTATGTGTTGTTGATTAAGAGAAAACATCCAAATACTTTGTTTGTATTGATTTGAGTGTGAAACTACACCTAGGATGTTTTCAAGTACAAACAAGCTTCAACTCAAGCTTTTGAATGTATTTACGCGTTTTAAAAGCTCGTACGAGTAGGGTGAAAGAGATTTGAGTTATTTTGTGTTGTATATTAAGAGAAAGCATCCAAATACTTTGTTTGCATTCATTTGAGTGTTAAACTACACCTAGGATGTTTACAAGTAAAAACAAGCTGCAACTCAAGCTTTTAAATGCATTTATGCGTTTTAAAAGCTCATACGAGTAGGGTGAAAGAGATTTGAGTTCGTTTGTGTTGTATATTAGGAGAAGCACCAAAATGTTTTGTTTGCATTCATTTGAGTATGAAACTACACCAAAAATGTTTTAAAGTACAAACTAGCTTCAACTCAGGCTTTTTTAATGCATTTACGCGTTTTAAAAGCTCATACGAGTAGGGTGAAAGAGATTTGAGTTCGTTTGTGTTGTATATTAAGAGAAAGCATCCAAATACTTTGTTTGCATACATTAGAGTGTGAAACTACTCCTAGGATGTTTACAAGTACAAACAAGCATCAACTCAAGCTTTTGAATGCATTTACACGTTTTAAAAGCTCTTACGAGTAGGGTGAAAGAGATTTGAGTTCTTTTGTGTTGTATATTAAGAGAAAGCTTCCAAATACTTTGTTTGCACTCATTTGAGTGTGAAACTACACCAAGAATGTTTTATAGCACAAACAAGCTTCAACTCAAGCTGTTTTAATGCATTTACGCGTTTTAAATGCTCATACGAGTAGGGTGAAAGAGATTTAAGTTCTTTTGTGTTGTATATCAAGAGAAAGCATCCAAATACTTTGTTTGCATTTATTTCATTGTGAAACTACACCTAGGATGTTTACAAGTACAAACAAGCTTCAACTCAAGCTGTTTTAATGCATTTACACGTTTTAAATGCTCATACGAGTAGGGTGAAAGAGATTTAAGTTCTTTTGTGTTGTATAATAAGAGAGAGTATCCAAATACTTTGTTTGCATTCATTTGAGTGTGAAACTACACCTAGGCTTTTTAGAAGTACAAACAAGCTTCAACTCTAGCTTTTGAATGCATTTACGCGTTTCAAAAGCTCATACGAGTAGGGTGAAAGAGATTTGAATTCGTTTGTGTGGCTATTAAGAGAAAGCATCCAAATACTTTGTTTGCATTCATTTGAGTGTGAAACTACACCTAGGATATTTACAAGTACAATTAAGCTTCAACTCAAGCTTTTGAATGCATTTACGCATTTTAAAAGCTCGTACGACTAGGGTGAAAGAGATTTGACTTCGTTTGTGTGGTATATTAAGTGAAAGCATCCAAATACTTTTTTTGCATTCATTTGAGTGTGAAACTACACCTAGGATGTTCAGAAGTACAAACAAGCTTCAACTCAAGCTTTTGAATGCATTTACGCGTTTTAAAAGCTCGTACGAGTAGGGTGAAAGAGATTTGAGTTCTTTTGTGTTGTATATTAAGAGAAAGCATCCAAATACTTTGTTTGCATTCATTTGAGTGTGAAACTACACCTAGGATGTTTTCAAGTACAAACAAGCTTCAACTCAAGCTTTTGAATGCATTTACGCGTTTTAAAAGCTCTTACCTGTAGGGTGAAAGAGATTTGAGTTCTTTTGTGTTGTATATTAAGAGAAAGCATCCAAATACTTTGTTTGCATTCATTTGAGTGTGAAACTACACCTGGGATGTTTACAAGTACAAACAAGCTTCAACTCAAGCTTTTGAATGCATTTACGCGTTTTAAACGCTCGTACGAGTAGGGTGAATGAGATTTGAGTTCTTTTGTGTTGTATATTAAGAGAAAGCATCCAAATACTTTGTTTGAATTCCTTTGAGTGTGAAACTACACCTAGGATGTTTACAAGTACAAACAAGTTTCAACTTAAGCTTTTGAATGCATTTACGTGTTTTAAAAGCTCGAACGAGTAGGGTGAAAGAGATTCAGTTCTTTTGTGTTGTATATTAAGAGAAAGCATACAAATACTTTGTTTGCATTCATTTGAGTGTGAAACTACGCCTAGGATGTTTACAAGTACAAACAGGCATCAACTCAAGGTTTTGAATGCATTTACACGTTTTAAAAGCTTGTACGAGTATGGTGAAAGAGATTTGAGTTCTTTTGTGTTGTATATTAAGAGAAAGCATACAAATACTTTGTTTGCCTTCATTTGAGTGTGAAACTACACCTGGGATGTTTACAAGTACAAACAAGCTTCAACTCACGCTTTTGAATGCATTTACGCGTTTTAAAAGCTCGTACGAGTAGGGTGAAAGAGATTGGAGTTCTTTTTTGTTGTATATTAAGAGAAAGTACCCTAATGATTTGCTTGCATTCGTTTGAGTATAAAACTACCCCAAGAATGTTTTATAGTACAAACAAGCTCCAACTCAAGCTTTTTTAATGCATTGCGCGTTTTAAAAGCTCATACGAGTAGGGTGAAAGAGATTTGAGTTCGTTTGTGTTGCATATTAAGAGAAAGCATCCAAATACTTTGTTTGCATTTATTTGAGTGTGAAAGTACACCTAGGATATTTTCAAGTACAAACAAGCTTCAACTCAAGCTTTTGAATGCATTTACGCGTTTTAAAAGCTCTTACGAGTAGGGTGAAAGAGATTTGAGTTCTTTTGTGTTATGTATTAAGAGAAAGCATCCAAATACTTTCTTTGTCTTCATTTGAGTATGAAACTACACCTAGGGTGTTTTCAAGTACAAACAAGCTTCAACTCAAGCTTTTGAATGCATTTACGCGTTTTAAAAGCTCGTACGAGTAGGGTGAAAGAGATTTGAGTTCTTTTGTGTTGTATATTACGAGAAAGCACCCCAATGTGTTGTTTGCATTCATTTGAGTATGAAACTACACCGAAAATGTTTTATAGTACAAACTAGCTTCAACTGAAGCTTTTTTAATGCATTTATGCGTTTTAAAAGCTCATACGAGTAGGGTGAAAGAGATTTGAGTTCGTTTGTGTTGTATATTAAGAGAAAGCATCCAAATACTTTGTTTGTATTCATTAGAGTGTGAAACTACACCTAGGATGTTTAGAAGTACAAACAAGCTTCAACTCAAGCTTTTGAATGCATTTACGCGTTTTAACAGCTCTTACGACTAGGGTGATAGAGATTGAGTTCTTTTTGTATTCTATATTCAGAGAATGCACCCAAATGTTTTGTTTGCATTCATTTGAGGATGAAACTACACCAAGAATGTTGTATAGTACAAACAAGCTTCATTTGAGTGTGAAACAACACCAGGGATGTTTACAAGTACAAACAAGCTTCAACTCAAGCTTTTGAATCCATTTACGCGTTTTAAAAGCTCATACGAGTAGGGTGAAATAGATTTGAGTTCTTTTGTGTTTCATAGTAAGAGAAAGCATTCGAATACTTTGTTTGCATTCATTTCAGTGTGAAACTACACCTAGGATGTTTAAAAGTACAAACAAGCTTCAACTCAAGCTTTTGAATGCATTTACGCGTTTTAATAGCTCGTACGAGTAGGGTGAAAGAGATTTGAGTTCTTTTGTGTTGTATATTTAGAGAAAGCATCCAAAAACTTTGTTAGCATTCATTTAAGTGTGAAACTACACCTAGGTTTTTTACAAATACAAACAAGCTTCAACTCAAGCTTTAGGATGCATTTACGCGTTTTAAAAGCTCTTACGAGTAGGATGAAAGAGATTGGAGTTCTTTTGTGTTGTATATTAAGGGAAAGCACCCAAACGATTTGTTTTCATTCATTTAAGAATGAAACTACACCAAGAATGTTTTTAAGTACAAACAAGCTTCAACTCAAGCTTTTGAATGCATTAACGCGTTTTAAAAGCTCGTTTGAGTAGGGTGAAACAGATTTGAGTTCTTTTGTGTCGTATATTAAGAGAAAGCATCCAAATACTTTTTTTGCATTCATTTGAGTGTGATACTACACCTAGGATGTTTACAAGTTCAAACAAGCTTCAACTCAAGCTTTTGAATGCATTTACCCATTTTAACCGCTCTTACGACTAGGGTGAAAGAGATTTGAGTTCTTTTGTGTTGTATATTAAGAGAAAGCATCCAAATATTTTGTTTGCATTCAATTGAGTATGAAACTACACCAAGAATGTTGTATAGTACAAACAAGCTTCAACGCAAGCTGTTATAATGCATTTACCTGTATAAAAGCTCATACAAGTAGGGTGAAAGAGATTTGAGTTCTTTTGTGTTGTATATTAAAAGAAAGCAACCAAATACTTTGTTTGCATTCATTTGTGTGTGAAACTACACCTAGGATGTTTTCAAGTACAAAAAGACTTCAACTAAAGCTTTTGAATGCATTTACGCGTTTTTAAAGCTCTTACGAGTAGGGTGAAAGAGATTTGAGTTCTTTTGTATTGTATATTAAGAGAAAGCATCCAATCAATTTATTTGCATTCATTTGAGTGTGAAACTACACCTAGGTTGTTTAGAAGTACAAACAAGCTTCAACTCTAGCTTTTGAATGCATTTACGCGTATCAAAAGCTTATACGAGTAGGGTGAAAGAGATTTGAGTTCATTTGTATTGTATATTAAGAGAAAGCATCCAAATACATTATTTGCATTCATTTGAGTGTGAAACTACACCTAGGATGTTTAGAAGTACAAACAAACTTCAACTCTAACTTTTGAATGCATTTACGCGTATCAAAAGCTTATACGAGTAGGGTGAAAGAGATTTGAGTTCTTTTGTATTGTATATTAAGAGAAAGCATCCAAATACTTTATTTGCATTCATTTGAGTGTGAAACTACACCTAGGATTTTTAGAAGTACAAACAAGCTTCAACTCTAGCTTTTGAATGCATTTACGCGTATCAAAAGCTTAGACGAGTAGGGTGAAAGAGATTTGAATTCGTTTGTGTGGTCTATTAAGAAAAAGCATCCAAATACTTTGTTTGCAATCATTTGATTGTGAAACTAAACCTAGGATGTTTAGAAGTACAATCAAGCTTCAACTCAAGCTTTTGAATGCATTTACGCGTTTTACAAGCTCGTACGAGTAGGGTGAAAGAGATTTGAGTTCTTTTGTATTTTTTATTAAGAGAAAGCATCTAAATGTTTTTTTTGCATTCATTTGAGTATGAAACTACACCAAGAATACTTTATAGTACAAACGAGCTTCAACTCAAGCTGTTATAATGCATGTACGCGTTTTAAAAGCTCATACGAGTAGGGTGAAAGAGATTTGAGTTCTTTTGTGTTGTATATTGAGAGAAAGCATCCAAATAGTTTGTTTGCATTCATTTGAGTGTGAAACTTCACCAAGGATGTTTTCAAGTACAAACAAGCTTCAGCTCAAGCTTTTAAACACATTTACGCGTTTTAAAAGCTCGTACGAGTAGGGTGAAAGAGATTTGAGTTCTTTTGTGTTATATATTAAGAGAAAGCATCCAAATACTTTGTTTGCATTCATTTGAGTGTGAAACTACACGTAGGATGTTTACAAGTACAAACACGCTTCAACTCAGGCTTTTGAATGCATTTATGCGTTTTAAAAGCTCGTACGAGTAGGATGAAAGAGATTTGAGTTACTTTGTGTTGTATAATAAGAGAAAGCATCCAAATACTTTGTTTGCATTCATTTGAGTGTGAAACTACACCTAGGATGTTTACAAGTATAAACAAGCTGCAACTCAAGCTTTTAAATGCATTTATGCGTTTAAAAAGCTCATACGAGTAGGGTGAAAGAGATTTGAGTTCGTTTGTGTTGTATATTAGGAGAAGCACCAAAATGTTTTGTTTGCATTCATTTGAGTATGAAACTACACCAAAAATGTTTTAAAGTACAAACTAGCTTCAACTCAAGCTTTTTTAATGCATTTACGCGTTTTAAAAGCTCATACGAGTAGGGTGAAAGAGATTTGAGTTCGTTTGTGTTGTATATTAAGAGAAAGCATCCAAATACTTTGTTTGCATACATTAGAGTGTGAAACTACTCCTAGGATGTTTTCAAGTACAAACAACCTTCAACTCAAGCTTTCGAATGCATTTACGCGTTTTAAAAGCTCGTACGAGTAGGGTGAAAGAGATTGGAGTTCTTTTGTGTTGTATATTAAGAGAAAGCACCCAAATGATTTGTTTGCATTCATTTGAGTATAAAACTACACCAAGAATGTTTTATAGTACAAAGAAGCTCTAACTCAAGCTTTTTTAATGCATTTACGCGTTTTAAAAGCTCATACGAGTAGGGTGAAAGAGATTCGGGTTCTTGTGCGTTGTATATTAAGAGAAAGCATCCAAATGTTTTGTTTGCATTCATTTGAGTATGAAACTACACCAAGAATGTTTTATAGTACAAACAAGCTTCAACTCAAGCTGTTTTAATGCATTTACGCGTTTTAAAAGTTCATACGAGTAGGGTGAAAAAGATTTGAGTTCTTTTGTGTTGTATATTAAGAGAATGCATCCAAATACTTTTTTTGCATTCATTTGAATGTAAAACTACACCTAGGATGTTTTCAAGTACAAACAAGCTTCAACTAAAGCTTTTGAATGCATTTACGCGTTTTAAAAGCTCTTACGAGTAGGGTGAAAGAGATTTGAGTTCTTTTGTGTTGTATATTAAGAGAAAGCATCCAAATGATTTGTTTGCATTCATTTGAGTATGAAACTAAACAAAGAATGTTTTATAGTACAAACAAGCTTCAACTCAAGCAGTTTTAATGCATTTACGTGTTTTAAAAGCTCATACGAGTAGTGTGAAAGAGATTTGAGTTCTTTTGTGTTGTATACTAAGAGAAAGTATCCAAATACTTTGTTTGCATTCATTTGAGTGTGAAACTACACCTAGGATGTTTACAAGTACAAACAAGCTTCAACTCAAGCTTTTGAATGCATTTACGCGTTTTAAAAGCTCGTACGAGTAGGGTAAAAGAGATTTGAGTTCTTTTGTGTTGTATATTAAGAGAAAGCATCCAAATACTTTGTTTGCATTCATTTGAGTGTGAAACTACACCTAGGATATTTTCAAGTACAAACAAGCTTCAACTCAAGCTTTTGAATGCATTTACGCGTTTTAAAAGCTCGTACGAGTAGGGTGAAACAGATTTGAGTTCTTTTGTGTTGTATATTAAGAGAAAGCATCCAAATACTTTGTTTGCATTCATTTGAGTGTGATACTACACCTAGGATGTTTACAAGTTCAAACAAGCTTCAACTCAAGCTTTTGAATGCATTTACCCGTTTTAACCGCTCTTACGACTAGGGTGAAAGAGATTTGAGTTCTTTTGTGTTGTATATTAAGAGAAAGCATCCAAATGTTTTGTTTGCATTCAATTGAGTATGAAACTACACCAAGAATGTTTTATACTACAAACAAGCTTCAACCCAAGCTGTTATATTGCATTTACCCGTTTAAAAGCTCATACGAGTAGGGTGAAAGAGATTTGAGTTCTTTTGTGTTGTATATAAAGAGAAAGCATTCAAATACTTTGTTTGCATTCATTTGAGTGTGAAACTACACCTAGGATGTTTTCAAGTACAAACAAGCTTCAACTAAAGCTTTTGAATGCATTTACTCGTTTTAAAAGCTCTTACGAGTAGGGTGAAAGAGATTTGAGTTCTTTTGTGTTGTATATTAAGAGAAAGCATCCAAATGTTTTGTTTGCATTCATTTGAGTATGAAACTAAACAAAGAATGTTTTCTACAACAAACAAGCTTTAACTCAAGCAATTTTAATGCATTTACGCGTTTTAAAACCTCATACGAGTAGGGTGAATGAGATTTAGGTTCTTTTGTGTTGTATATTAAGAGAAAGCATCCAAATACTTTTTTTGCATTCATTTGAGTGTGAAACTACACCTAGGATGTTTTGAAGTACAAACAAGCTTCAACTAAAGCTTTTGAATGCATTTACGCGTTTTAAAAGCTCTTACGAGTAGGGTGAAAGAGATTTGAGTTCTTTTGTATTGTATATTAAGAGAAAGCATCCAAATACTTTATTTGCATTCATTTGAGTGTGAAACAACACCTAGGATGTTTAGTAGTACAAACAAGCTTCAACTCTAGCTTTTGAATGCATTTACGTGTTTCGAAAGCTTATACGAGTAGGGTGAAAGAGATTTGAATTCGTTTGTGTGGTCTATTAAGAGAAAGCATCCAAATACATGGTTTGCATTGATTTGATTATGAAACTACACCTAGGATGTTTAGAAGTACAAACAAGCTTGAACTCAAGCTTTTGAATGCATTTACGCGTTTTAAAAGCTCGTACGAGTAGGGTGAAAGAGATTTGAGTTCTTTTGTATTGTATATTAAGAGAAAGCATCCAATTGTTTATTTTGCATTCATTTGAGTATAAAACTACACCAAGAATATTTTATAGTACAAACAAGCTTCAACTCAAGCTGTTTTAATGCATTTACGTGTTTTAAAAGCTCATACGAGTAGGGTGAAAGAGATTTGAGTTCTTTTGTGTTGTATATTAAGAGAAAGCATCCAAATACTTTGTTTGCATTCATTTGAATGTGAAACTACACCAAGGATGTTTTCAAGTACAAACAAGCTTCAACTCAAGCTTTTTAATACAACGCGTTTTAAAAGCTCGTACGAGTAGGGTGAAAAAGATTTGAGTTCTTTTGTGTTGTATATTAAGAGAAAGCATCCAAATACTTTGTTTGAATTCATTTGAGTGTGAAACTACACCTAGGAATTTTACAAGTACAAACAAGCTTCAACTCAAGCTTTTGAATGCATTTACGTGTTTTAAAAGCTCGTAGGAGTAGGGTGAACCAGATTTGAGTTTTTTTGTGTTGTATATTAAGAGAAAGCATCCAAATACTTTGTTTGCATTCATTTGAGTGTGATACTACACGTAGGATGTTTACAAGTTCAAACAAGCTTTAACTCAAGCTTTTGAATGCATTTACCCGTTTTAACCGCTCTTACGACTAGGGTGAAAGAGATTCGAGTTCTCTTGTGTTGTATATTAAGAGAAAGCATCCAAATGTTTTGTTTGCATTCAATTGAGTATGAAACTACACCAAGAATGTTTTATACTACAAACAAGCTTCAACCCAAGCTGTTATAATGCATTTACCCGTTTGAAAGTTCATACGAGTAGGGTGAAAGAGATTTGAGTTCTTTTGTGTTGTATATAAAGAGAAAGCATTCAAATACTTTGTTTGCATTCATTTGATTGTGAAACTATACCTAGGATGTTTTCAAGTACAAACAAGCTTCAACTAAAGCTTTTGAATACATTTACTCGTTTTAAAAGCTCCTACGAGTAGGGTGAAAGAGATTTGAGTTCTTTTGTGTTGTATATTAAGAGAAAGCATCCAAATGTTTTGTTCGCATTCATTTGAGTATGAAACTAACCAAAGAATGTTTTATAGTAGAAACAAGCTTCAACTCAAGCAGTTTTAATGCATTTACGCGTTTTAAAACCTCATACGAGTAGGGTGAATGAGATTTATGTTCTTTTGTGTTGTATATTAAGAGAAAGCATCCAAATACTTTTTTTGCATTCATTTGAGTGTGAAACTACACCTAGGATGTTTTCAAGTACAAACAAGCTTCAACTAAAGCTTTTGAATGCATTTACGCGTTTTAAAAGCTCTTACGAGTAGGGTGAAAGAGATTTGAGTTCTTTTGCATTGTATATTAAGAGAAAGCTTCCAAATACTTTATTTGCATTCATTGGAGTGTGAAACTACACCTAGGATGTTTAGAAGTACAAACAAGCTTCAACTCTAGCTTTTGAATGCATTTACGCGTTTCAAAAGCTTATACGAGTAGGGTGAAGGGAATTTGAATTCGTTTGTGTGGTCTATTAGGAGAAAGCATCCAAATACTTGGTTTGCATTCATTTGATTGTGAAACTACACCTAGGATGTTTAGAAGTACAAACAAGCTTCAACTCAAGCTTTTGAATACATTTACGCGTTTTAAAAGCTCGTACGAGTAGGGTGAAAGAGATTTGAGTTCTTTTGTATTGTATATTAAGAGAAAGCATCCAAATGTTTATTTTACATTCATTTGAGTATGAAACTACACCAAGAATGTTTTATAGTACAAACAAGCTTCAACTCAAGCTGTTTTAATGCATTTACGTGTTTTAAAAGCTCATACGAGTAGGGTGAAAGAGATTTGAGTTCTTTTGTGTTGTATATTAAGAGAAAGCATCCAAATACTTTGTTTGCATTCATTTGAATGTGAAACTACACTAAGGATGTTTTCAAGTACAAACAAGCTTCAACTCAAGCTTTTAAATGCATTTAGGCATTTTAAAAGCTCTTACGAGTAGGGTGAAAGAGATTTGAGTTCTTTTGTGTTGTATATTAAGAGAAAGCATCCAAATACTTTGTTTGCATTCATTTTAGTGTGACACTACACGTAGGATGTTTACAAGTACAAACAAGCTTCAACTCAAGCTTTTGAATGCATTTACACGTTTTAAAAGCTCGTACGAGTAGGCTGAAAGAGATTTGAGTTATTTTGTGTTGTATATTAAGAGAAAGCATCCAAATACTTTGTTTGCATTCATTTGAGTGTGAAACTACACCTAGGATGTTTTGAAGTACAAACAAGCTTCAACTCAAGCTTTTTAATACATTTACGCGTTTTAAAAGCTCGTACGAGTAGGGTGAAAGAGATTTGAGTTCTTTTGTGTTGTATATTAAGAGAAAGCATCCAAATACTTTGTTTGAATTCATTTGAGTGTGATACTACACCTAGGATGTTTACAAGTTCAAACAAGCTTCAACTCAAGCTTTTGAATGCATTTACCCGTTTTAACCGCTCTTACGATTAGGGTGAAAGAGATTTGAGCTCTTTGGTGTTGTATATTAAGAGAAAGCATCCAAATATTTTGTTTGCATTCAATTGAGTATGAAACTACACCAAGAGTGTTTTATAGTACAAAAAAGTTTCAACGCAAGCTGTTACAATGCATTTACCCGTTTAAAGGCTCATACGAGTCGGGTGAAAGAGATTTGAGTTCTTTTGTGTTGTATATTAAGAGAAAGCATCCAAATACTTTGTTTGCATTCATTTGAGTGTGAAACTACACCTAGGATGTTTTCAAGTACAAACAAGCTTCAACTAAAGCTTTTGAATGCATTTACGCGTTTTAAAAGCTCTTACGAGTAGGGTGAAAGAGATTTCAGTTCTTTTGTGTTGTATATTAAGAGAAAGCATCCAAATGTTTTGTTTGCGTTCATTTGAGTATGAAACTAAACAAAGAATGTTTTATAGTACAAACAAGCTTCAACTCAAGCAGTTTTAATGCATTTACGTGTTTTAAAACCTCATACGAGTAGGGTAAATGAGATTTAGGTTCTATTGTGTTGTATATTAAGAGAAAGCATCCAAATACTTTTTTTGCATTGAATTGAGTGCGAAACTATACCTAGGATATTTTCAAGTACAAACAAGCTTCAACTAAAGCTTTTGAATGCATTTACGCGTTTTAAAAGCTCTTACGATTAGGGTGAACGAGATTTGAGTTCTTTTGTATTGTATAATAATAGAAAGCATCCAAATACTTTATTTGCATTCATTTGACTGTGAAACTACACCGAGGATGTTTAGAAGTACAAACAAGCTTCAACTCTAGCTTTTGAATGCATTTACGCGTTTCAAAAGCTTATACGAGTAGGGTGTAAGAGATTTGAATTCGTTTGTGTGGTCTATTAAGAAAAAACATCCAAATACTTTGTTTGCATTCATTTGATTGTGAAACTACACCTAGGATGTTTAGAAGTACAAACAAGCTACAACTCAAGCTTTTGAATGCATTTATGCGTTTTAAAAGCTCGTACGAGTAGGGTGAAAGAGATTTGAGTTCTTTTGTATTGTATATAAAGAGAAAGCATCCAAATGTTTTTTTTGCATTCATTTGAGTATGAAACTACACCAAGAATGTTTTATAGTACAAACAAGCATCAACTCAAGCTTTTGAATGCATTTACGCGTTTTAAAAGCTCGTACGAGTAGGGTGAAAGAGATTTGAGTTCTTTTGTATTGTATATTAAGAGAAAGCATCCAAATATTTTGTTTGCATTCATTTGAGTATCAAACTACACCAAGAGATGTTTAGAAGTACAAACAAGCTTTAACTATAGCTTTTGAATGCATTTACGCGTTTCAAAACCTCATACGACTAGGTTGAAAGAGATTTGAGTTCGTTTGTGTCGTATATTAAGAGAAAGCATCCAAATACTTTATTTGCATTCATTTGAGTGTGAAACTACACCTAGAATGTTTAGAAGTACAAACAAGCTTTAACACTAGCTTTTGAATGCATTTACGCGCTTCAAAAGCTCATACGAGTAGGCTGAAAGAGATTTGAATTCGTTTGTGTGGTCTATTAAGAGAAAGCATCCAAATACTTTGTTTGCATTCAATCGATTGTGAAACTACACCTAGGATGTTTTATTGTACAAACAAGCTTCAACTCAAGCTGTTTTAATGCATTTACGCGTTTCAAAAGCTCATACGAGTAGGGTGAAAGAGATTTGAGTTCTTTTGTGTTGTATATTAAGAGAAAACACCCAAGTACTTTGTTTGCATTCATTTGAGTGTGAAACTACACCTAGGATGTTTTCAAGTACAAACAAGCTTCAACTCAAGCTTTTGAATTCATTTACTCGTTTTAAACTCTCTTACGAGTAGGGTGAAAGATATTTAAGTTCTTTTGTATTGTATATGAAGAGAAAGCATCCAATTGTTTTGTTTGCATTCATTTGAGTAAGAAACTAAACCAACAATGTTTTATAGTACAAATAAGCTTCAACTCAAGTTGTTTTAATGCATTTACGCGTTTTAAAAGCTCATACGAGTAGGGTGAATGAGATTTGAGTTCTTTTGTGTTGTATATTAAGAGAAAGCATCCAAATACTTTGTTTGCATTCATTTGAGTGTGAAACTACACCTAGGATGTTTTCAAGTACAAACAAGCTTCAACTCAAGCTTCTGAATGCATTTACGCATTTTAAAAGCTCGTACAAGTAGGGTGAAAGAGATTTGAGTTCTTTTGTATTGTATATTAAGAGAAAGCATCCAAATGTTTTTCTTGCATTCATTTGTGTTTGAAACTACACCAAGAATGTTTTATAGTACAAACAAGCTTCAACTCAAGCTGTTTTAATGCATTTACGCATTTTAAAAGCTCATACGAGTAGGGTGAAAGAGTTTTGAGTTCGTTTGTGTTGTATATTAAGAGAAACCATCCAAATACTTTGTTTGCATTTATTTGAGTGTGAAACTACACCTAGGATGTTTAGAAGTTCAAACAAGCTTCAACTCAAGCTTCTGAATGCATTTACACGTTTTAAAACCTCGTACGAGTAGGGTGAAAGAGATTTGAGTTCTTTTGTATTGTATATTAAGAGAAAGCATCCAAATATTTTTGTTTGCATTCATTTGAGTATGAAACTAAACCAACAATGTTTTATAGTACAAACAAGCTTCAAGTCATGTTGTTTTAATGCATTTACGCGTTTGAAAAGCTCATACGAGTAGGGTGAATGAGATTTGAGTTCCTTTGTGTTGTATATTAAGAAAAAGCATCCAAATACTTTGTTTGCACTCATTTGAGTGTCAAACTACACCTAGGATATTTTCAAGTACAAACAAGCTTCAACTCAAGCTTTTAAATGCATTTACGCGTTTTAAAAGCTCTTACGAGTGGGGTGAAAGAGATTTGAGTTCTTATGTGTTGTATATTAAGAGAAAGCATCCAAATACTTTGTTTGCATTGATTAGAGTGTGAAACTACACCTAGGATATTTTCAAGTACAAACAAGCTTCAACTCAAGCTTTTGAATGCATTTACGCGTTTTAAAAGCTCTTACGAGTAGGGTGAAAGAGATTTGAGTTCTTTTGTGTTGTATATTAAGAGAAAGCATCCAAATGTTTTGTTTGCATTCATTTGAGTATGAAACTACACCAAGAATGTTTTGTAGTACAAACAAGCTTCAACTCAAGCTTTTTTAATGCATTACCGCGTTTTAAAAGCTCATACGAGTAGGGTGAAAGAGATTTGAGTTCTTTTGTGTATTATATTAAGAGAAAGCATCCAAATACTTTGTTTGCATTCATTTGAGTGTGAAACTACACCTAGGATGTTTTCAAGTACAACCAAGCTTCAACTCAAGCGTTTGAATTCATTTACGCGTTTTAAAAGCTCGTACGGGTAGGGTGAAAGAGATTTGAGTTCTTTTGTGTTGTATATTAAGAGAAAGCATCCAAATACTTTGTTTGGATTCATTTAAGTGTGAAACTACACCTAGGATGTTTTCAAGTACAAACAAGCTTCAACTCAAGCTTTTAAACGCATTTACGCGTTTTAAAAGCTCTTACAAGTAGGGTGAAAGAGATTCGAGTTCTTTTGTGTTGTATATTAAGGGAAAACATCCAAATACTTTGTTTGCATTAATTTGGCTGTGAAACTACACCTAGGGTGTTTTCAAGTACAAAGAAGCTTCAACTCAAGCTTTTAAATGCATTTACGCGTTTTAAAAGCTCTTACGAGTAGGGTGAAAGAGACTTGAGTTATTATGTGTTGTATATTAAGAGAAAGCAACCAAATACTTTGTTTGCATTCATTTGAGTGGGAAACTACACCTAGGATGTTTTCAAGTGCAAACAAGCTTCAACTCAAGCTTTTGAAAGCATTTACACGTTTTAAAATCATACGAGTAGGGTGAACGACATTTGAGTTCTTTTGGTGTTGTATACTAAGAGAAAGCATTCAAATAATTTGTTTGCATTCGTTTCGGTGTGAAACTCCACCTAGGATGTTTACAAGTACAAATAAGCTTCAACTCTAGCTTTTGAATGCATTTACGCGTTTCAAAAGCTCATACGAGTAGGGTGAAAGAGATTTGAGTTAGTTTGTGTTGTATATTAAGAGAAAGCATCCAAATACTTTGTTTGCATTCATTTGAGTGTGAAACTACAGCTAGGATGTTTTCAAGTGCAAACAAGCTTCAACTCAAGCTTTCGAATGCATTTACGCGTTTTAAAATCATACAAGTAGGGTGAACGACATTTGAGTTCTTTTGTATTGTATATTAAGAGAAAGCATCCAAATATTTTTGTTGCATTCATTTGTGTTTGAAACTACACCAAGAATGTTTTATAGTACAAACAAGCTTCAACTCAAGCTTTTTTAATGCATTTACGCGTTTTGAAAGCTCATACGCGTAGGGTGAAAGAGTTTTGAATTTTTTTGTGTTTTATATTAAGAGAAAGCATCCAAATACTTTGTTTGCATTCATTTGTGTGTGACACTACAGCTAGGATGTTTTCAAGTACAAACAAGATTCAATTAAAGCTTTTGAATGCATTTACATGTTTTAAAAGCTCGAACGAGTAGGGTGAAAGAGATTTGAGTTCTTTTTTGTTGTATATTAAGAGAAAGCATCCAAATATTTTGTTTGCATTCATTTGAGTATGAAACTACACCAAGAATGTTTTATAGTACAAACAAGCTATAACTCAAGCTGTTTTTAATGCATTTACGCGTTTTAAAAGCTCATACGAGTAGGGTGAATGAGTTTTGAGTTCTTTTGTGTTGTATATTAAGAGAAAGCATCCAAATACTTTGTTTGCATTCATTTGAGTGTGAAACTACACCTAGAATGTTTAGAAGTACAAACAAGCTTCAACTCAAGCTTCTGAATGCATTTACGCGTTTTAAAAGCTCGCACGAGTAGGGTGAAAGAGATTTGAGTTCTTTTGTATTGTATATTAAGAGAAAGCATCCAAATATTTTTGTTGCATTCATTTGTGTTTTAAACTACACCAAGAATGTTTTATAGTACAAACAAGCTTCAACTCAAGCTGTTTTATTGCATTTACGCGTTTTAAAAGCTCATACGAGTAGGGTGAAAGAGTTTTGAGTTCGTTTGTGTTGTATATTAAGAGAAAGCATCGAAATACTTTGTTTGCATTCATATGTGTGTGACACTACACCTAGGATGTTTTCATGTACAAACAAGATTCAATTAAAGCTTTTGAATGCATTTACATGTTTTAAAAGCTCGAACGAGTAGGGTGAAAGAGATTTGAGTTCTTTTGTGTTGTATATTAAGAGAAAGCATCCAAATATTTTGTTTGCATTCAATTGAGTATGAAACTACACCGAGAATGTTTTATAGTACAAACAAGCTATAACTCAAGCTGTTTTAATGCATGTACGCGTTTTAAAAGCTCATACGAGTAGGGTGAATGAGTTTTGAGTTCTTTTGTGTTGTATATTAAGAGAAAGCATCCAAATACTTTGTTTGCATTCATTTGAGTGTGAAACTACACCTAGGATGTTTAGAAGTACAAACAAGCTTCAACTCAAGCTTCTGAATGCATTTACGCGTTTTAAAAGCTCGTACGAGTAGGGTGAAAGAGATTTGAGTTCTTTTGTATTGTATATTAAGAGAAAGCATCCAAATATTTTTGTTGCATTCATTTTTGTTTGAAACTACACCAAGAATGTTTTATAGTACAAACAAGCTTCAACTCAAGCTGTTTTAATGCATTTACGCGTTTTAAAAGCTCATACGAGTAGGGTGAAAGAGTTTTGAGTTCGTTTGTGTTGTATATTAAGAGAAAGCATCCAAATACTTTGTTTGCATTCATTTGTGTGTGACACTACACCTAGGATGTTTTCATGTACAAACAAGATTCAATTCAAGCTTTTGAATGCATTTACATGTTTTAAAAGCTCGAACGAGTAGGGTGAAAGAGATTTGAGTTCTTTTGTCTTGTATATTAAGAGAAAGCATCCAAATATTTTGTTTGCATTCATTTGAGTATGAAACTACACCAAGAATGTTTTATAGTACAAACAAGCTTTTAAATGCATTTACGCGTTTTAAAAGCTCTTACGAGTAGGGTGAAAGAGATTTGAGTTCTTTTGTGTTGTATATTAAGACAAAGCATCCAAATGCTTTGTTTGCATTCATTTGAGTGTTAAACTACACCTTGGATGTTTACAAGTACAATCAATCTTCAACTCAAGCTTTTGAATGCTTTTACGCATTTTAACAGCTCGTACGACTAGGGTGAAAGAGATTTGAGTTCGTTTGTGTGGTATATTAAGAGAAAGCATCCAAATACTTTGTTTGCATTCATTTGAGTGTGAAACTACACCTAGGATGTTTAGAAGTACAAACAAGCTTCAACTCAAGCTTTTGAATGCATTTACATGTTTCAAAAGCTCATACGACTAGGGTGTAAGATATTTGAGTTCGTTTGTGTCGTATATTAAGAGAAAGCATCCAAATACTTTGTTTGCATTCATTTGAGTGTGAAACTACACGTAGAATGCTTACAAGTACAAACAAGCTTCAACTCAAGCTTTTGAATGCATTTACGCGTTTTAAAAGCTCGTATGAGTAGGGTGAAAGAGATTAGAGTTCTTTTGTGTTGTATATTAAGAGAAAGCATCCAAATACTTTGTTTGCATTCATTTGAGTGTGAAACTACACCTAGGATGTTTTCATGTACAAACAAGCTTCAACTCAAGTTGTTTTAATGCATTTACGCTTTTTAAAAGCTCATACGAGTAGGGTGAAAGAGATTTGAGTTCTTTGTCGTTGTATATTAAGAGAAAGTATCCAAATACTTTGTTTGCATTCATTTGAGTGTGAAACTACACGTAGGATGTTTACAAGTACAAACAAGCTTCAACTCAAGCTGTTTTAATGCATCTACGCGTTTTAAAAGCTCGTACGACTAGGGTGAAAGAGATTTGAGTTCTTTTATGTTGTATATTAAGAGAAAGCATCCAAATACTTTGTTTGCAGTCATTTGAGTGTGAAACTACACCTAGGATGTTTAGAAGTACAAACAAGCTTTGACTCAAGCTTTTGAATGCATTTACGCGTTTTAAAAGCTCTTACGAGTAGGGTGAAAGAGATTTGAGTTCGTTTGTATGGTATATTAAGAGAAAGCCTCCAAATACTTTGTTTGCATTCATTTGAGTGTGAAACTACACGTAGGATGTTTACAAGTACAAACAAGTTTCAACTCAAGCTGTTTTAATGCATTTACGCGTTTTAAAAGCTCGTACGACTAGGGTGAAAGAGATTTGAGTTCTTTTATGTTGTATATTAAGAGAAAGCATCCAAATACTTTGATTGCATTCATTTGAGTGTGAAACTACACCGAGGATGTTTAGAAGTACAAACAAGCTTCAACTCAAACTTTTGAATTCATTTACGCGTTCTAAAAGCTCTTACGAGTACGGTGAAAGAGATTTGAGTTCTTTTGTGTTGTATATTAAGAGAAAGCATCCAAATACTTTGTTTGCATTTATTTGAGTGTGAAACTACACCTAGGGTGTTTTCATGTACAAACAAGCTTCAACTCAAGCTTTTAAATGCATTTACGCGTTTTAAAAACTCTTACGAGTAGGGTGAAAGAGATTTGAGTTCTTTTGTGTTGTATATTAAGAGAAAGCATCCAAATACTTTGTTTGCATTCATTTGCGTGTGAAACTACACCTAAGGTGTTTTCAAGTATAAACAAGCTTCAACTCAAGCTTTTGAATGCATTTACGCGTTTTAAAAGCTTGTACGAGTAGGGTGAAAGAGTTTTGAGTTTGTTTGTGTTGTATATTAAGAGAAAGCATCCAAATACTTTGTTTGCATTCATTTGAGTGTGACACTACACCTAGGATGTTTTCAAGTACAAAAGATTCAATTAAAGCTTTTGAATGCATTTACGCGTTTTAAAAGCTCGAACGAGTAGGGTGAAAGAGATTTGAGTTCTTTTGTGTTGTATATTAAGAGAAAGCATCCGAATATTTTGTTTGCATTCATTTGAGTATAAAACTACACCAAAAATGTTTTATAGTACAAACAAGCTTCAACTCAAGTTGTTTTAATGCATTTACGCGTTTTAAAAGCTCATACGAGTAGGGTGAATGAGATTTGAGTTCATTTGTGTTGTATATTAAGAGAAAGCATCCAAATACTTTGTTTGCATTCATTTGAGTGTGAAACTACACCTAGGATATTTTCAAGTACAAACAAGCTTCAACTCAAGCTGTTTTAATGCATTTACGCGTTTTAAAAGCTCATACGAGTAGGGTGAATGAGATTTGAGTTCTTTTGTGTTGTATATTAAGAGAAAGCATCCAAATGATTTGTTTGCATTCAGTTGAGTGTGAAACTACATCTAGGATGTTTAGAAGTATAAACAAGCTTCAACTCAAGCTTTTGAATGCATTTACGCGTTTTAAAAGCTCTTACGAGTAGGGTGAAAGAAATTTGAGTTCTTTTGTGTTGTATATTAAGAGAAAGCAACCAAATACTTTGCTTATATTCATTTGAGTGTGAAACTACACCTAGGAAGTTTAGAAGTACAAACAAGCTTCAACTCAAGCTTTTGAATGCGTTTACGCGTTTTAAAAGCTCGTGAGAGTAGGGTGAAAGAGAATGGAGTTCTTTTGTGTTGTATATTAAGAGAAAGCACCCAAATCTTTTGTTTGCATTCATTTGAGTATGAAACTACCCCAAGAATGTTTTATAGTACAAACAAGCTTCAACTCAAGCTTTTTTTAATGCATTTACGCATTTTAAATGCTCATACGAGTAGGGTGAAAGAGTTTTGAGTTCGTTTCTGTTGTATACTAAGGGAAAGCATCCAATGCATTCATTTGAGTGTGACACTACACCTAGGATATTTTCAAGTACAAAAAAGATTCAATTAAAGCTTTTGAATGCATTTACGGGTTTTAAAAGCTCGTACGAATAGGGTGAAAGAGATTTTAGTTCTTTTCTGCTGTATATTAAGAGAAAGCATTCAAACACTTTGTTTGCCTTCATTTGAGTGTGAAACTACAGCTAGGATGTTTTCATGTACAAACAAGCTTCAACTCAAGCTGTTTTAATGCATTTACGCGTTTTAAAAGCTCATACGAGTAGGGTGAAAGAGATTGGAGTTCTTTTGTGTTGTATATTAAGAGAAAGCATCCAAATACTTTGTTTGCATTCATTTGAGTGTGAAACTACACCTAGGATGTTTACAAGTACAAACAAGCTTCAACTCAAGCTTTTGAATTCATTTACCCATTTAAAAAGCTCGTACGACTAGGGTGAAAGAGATTTGAGTTCGTTTGTGTGGTATATTAAGAGAAAGCATCCAAATACTTTGTTTGCATTCATTTGACTGTGAAACTACACCTAGGATGTTTACAAGTACAAACAAGCTTCAACCCAAGCTTTTGAATGCATTTACGCGTTTTAAAAGCTCGTACGACTAGGGCGAAAGAGATTTTAGTTCGTTTGTGTGGTATTTCAAGAGAAAGTATCCAAATACTTTGTTTGCATTCATTTGAGTTTGAAACTACAACTAGCATGTTTAGAATGCATTTACGCGTTTTAAAAGCCATGTACGAGTAGGGTGAAAGGGTTTTGAGTTCGTTTGTGTTGTATATTAAGAGAAAGCATCCAATTACTTTGTTTGCAATACTTTGAGTTTGAAACTACACCTAGGATGTTTAGAAGTACAAACAAGCTTCAAGTAGAGCTTTTGAATGCATTTACGCGTTTTAAAAGCTCGTACGACTGGGGTGAAAGAGATTTGAGTTCGTTTGTGTGGTATATTAAGAGAAAGCATCCAATTACTTTGTTTGCATTCATTTGAGTGTGTAACTACACCTAGGATGTTTAGAAGTACAAACAAGCTTCAACTAGAGCTTTTGAATGCATTTACGCGTTTTAAAAGCTCTTACGAGTAGGGTGAAAGAAATTTGAGTTCTTTTGTGTTGTATATTAAGAGAAAGCAACCAAATAATTTGCTTATATTCATTTGAGTGTGAAACTACACCTAGGATGTTTAGAAGTACAAACAATCTTCAACTCAAGCTTTTGAATGCATTTACGCATTTTAAAAGCTCGTACGAGTAGGGTGAAAGAGATTGGAGTTCTTTTGTTGTATATTAAGAGAAAGCATCCAAATAATTTGTTTACATTCATTTGAGTGTGAAACTACACCTAGGATGTTTACAAGTACAAACAAACTTCAACTCAAGCTTTTGAATTAATTTACCCGTTTTAAAAGCACGTACGACTAGGGTGAAAGAGATTTGAGTTCTTTTGTGTTGTATATTAAGAGAAAGCATCCAAATACTTTGTTTGCATTCATTTGAGTATGAAACTACACCTAAGATATTTTCAAGTACAAACAAGCTTCAACTCAAGCTTTTGAATGCATTTACGCGTTTTAAAAGCTTGTACGAGTAGGGTGAAAGAGACTTGAGTTCTTTTGTGCTGTATATTAAGAGAAACCATCCAAATACTTTGTTTGCATTCATTTGAGTGTGAAACTACACCTAGGATGTTTAGAAGTACAACTAAGCATCGACTCAAGCTTTTGAATGCATTTACGCGTTTTAAAAGCTCGTACGACTAGGGTGAAAGAGATTTGAGTTCGTTTGTGTGGTATATTAAGAGAAAGCATCGAAATACTTTGTTTGCATTCATTTGAGTGTGAAACTACACCTAGGATGTTTAAAAGTACAAACAAGCTTCAACTCAACCTTTTGAATGCATTTACGCGTTTTAAAAGCTCTTACGAGTAGGGTGAAAGAGATTTGGGTTCTTTTGTGTCGTATATTAAGAGAAAGCATCCAAATATTTTTTGTTTGCATTCATTTGAGTGTGACACTACACCTTGGATGTTTTCATGTACAAACAAGCTTCAACTCAAGCTGTTTTAATGCATTTACGCGTTTTAAAAGCTCATACGAGTAGGGTGAAACAGATTTGAGTTCTTTTGTGTTGTATATTAAGAGAAAGCATCCAAATACTTTGTTTGCATTCATTTGCGTGTGAAACTACACCTAAGGTGTTTTCAAGTATAAACAAGCTTCAACTCAAGCTTTTGAATGCATTTACGCGTTTTAAAAGCTTGTACGAGTAGGGTGAAAGAGTTTTGAGTTTGTTTGTGTTGTATATTAAGAGAAAGCATCCAAATACTTTGTTTGCATTCATTTGAGTGTGACACTACACCTAGGATGTTTTCAAGTACAAAAGATTCAATTAAAGCTTTTGAATGCATTTACGCGTTTTAAAAGCTCGAACGAGTAGGGTGAAAGAGATTTGAGTTCTTTTGTGTTGTATATTAAGAGAAAGCATCCGAATATTTTGTTTGCATTCATTTGAGTATAAAACTACACCAAAAATGTTTTATAGTACAAACAAGCTTCAACTCAAGTTGTTTTAATGCATTTACGCGTTTTAAAAGCTCATACGAGTAGGGTGAATGAGATTTGAGTTCTTTTGTGTTGTATATTAAGAGAAAGCATCCAAATACTTTGTTTGCATTCATTTGAGTGTGAAACTACACCTAGGATATTTTCAAGTACAAACAAGCTTCAACTCAAGCTGTTTTAATGCATTTACGCGTTTTAAAAGCTCATACGAGTAGGGTGAATGAGATTTGAGTTCTTTTGTGTTGTATATTAAGAGAAAGCATCCAAATGATTTGTTTGCATTCAGTTGAGTGTGAAACTACATCTAGGATGTTTAGAAGTATAAACAAGCTTCAACTCAAGCTTTTGAATGCATTTACGCGTTTTAAAAGCTCTTACGAGTAGGGTGAAAGAAATTTGAGTTCTTTTGTGTTGTATATTAAGAGAAAGCAACCAAATACTTTGCTTATATTCATTTGAGTGTGAAACTACACCTAGGAAGTTTAGAAGTACAAACAAGCTTCAACTCAAGCTTTTGAATGCGTTTACGCGTTTTAAAAGCTCGTGAGAGTAGGGTGAAAGAGAATGGAGTTCTTTTGTGTTGTATATTAAGAGAAAGCACCCAAATCTTTTGTTTGCATTCATTTGAGTATGAAACTACCCCAAGAATGTTTTATAGTACAAACAAGCTTCAACTCAAGCTTTTTTTAATGCATTTACGCATTTTAAATGCTCATACGAGTAGGGTGAAAGAGTTTTGAGTTCGTTTCTGTTGTATACTAAGGGAAAGCATCCAATGCATTCATTTGAGTGTGACACTACACCTAGGATATTTTCAAGTACAAAAAAGATTCAATTAAAGCTTTTGAATGCATTTACGGGTTTTAAAAGCTCGTACGAATAGGGTGAAAGAGATTTTAGTTCTTTTCTGCTGTATATTAAGAGAAAGCATTCAAACACTTTGTTTGCCTTCATTTGAGTGTGAAACTACAGCTAGGATGTTTTCATGTACAAACAAGCTTCAACTCAAGCTGTTTTAATGCATTTACGCGTTTTAAAAGCTCATACGAGTAGGGTGAAAGAGATTGGAGTTCTTTTGTGTTGTATATTAAGAGAAAGCATCCAAATACTTTGTTTGCATTCATTTGAGTGTGAAACTACACCTAGGATGTTTACAAGTACAAACAAGCTTCAACTCAAGCTTTTGAATTCATTTACCCATTTAAAAAGCTCGTACGACTAGGGTGAAAGAGATTTGAGTTCGTTTGTGTGGTATATTAAGAGAAAGCATCCAAATACTTTGTTTGCATTCATTTGACTGTGAAACTACACCTAGGATGTTTACAAGTACAAACAAGCTTCAACCCAAGCTTTTGAATGCATTTACGCGTTTTAAAAGCTCGTACGACTAGGGCGAAAGAGATTTTAGTTCGTTTGTGTGGTATTTCAAGAGAAAGTATCCAAATACTTTGTTTGCATTCATTTGAGTTTGAAACTACAACTAGCATGTTTAGAATGCATTTACGCGTTTTAAAAGCCATGTACGAGTAGGGTGAAAGGGTTTTGAGTTCGTTTGTGTTGTATATTAAGAGAAAGCATCCAATTACTTTGTTTGCAATACTTTGAGTTTGAAACTACACCTAGGATGTTTAGAAGTACAAACAAGCTTCAAGTAGAGCTTTTGAATGCATTTACGCGTTTTAAAAGCTCGTACGACTGGGGTGAAAGAGATTTGAGTTCGTTTGTGTGGTATATTAAGAGAAAGCATCCAATTACTTTGTTTGCATTCATTTGAGTGTGTAACTACACCTAGGATGTTTAGAAGTACAAACAAGCTTCAACTAGAGCTTTTGAATGCATTTACGCGTTTTAAAAGCTCTTACGAGTAGGGTGAAAGAAATTTGAGTTCTTTTGTGTTGTATATTAAGAGAAAGCAACCAAATAATTTGCTTATATTCATTTGAGTGTGAAACTACACCTAGGATGTTTAGAAGTACAAACAATCTTCAACTCAAGCTTTTGAATGCATTTACGCATTTTAAAAGCTCGTACGAGTAGGGTGAAAGAGATTGGAGTTCTTTTGTTGTATATTAAGAGAAAGCATCCAAATAATTTGTTTACATTCATTTGAGTGTGAAACTACACCTAGGATGTTTACAAGTACAAACAAACTTCAACTCAAGCTTTTGAATTAATTTACCCGTTTTAAAAGCACGTACGACTAGGGTGAAAGAGATTTGAGTTCTTTTGTGTTGTATATTAAGAGAAAGCATCCAAATACTTTGTTTGCATTCATTTGAGTATGAAACTACACCTAAGATATTTTCAAGTACAAACAAGCTTCAACTCAAGCTTTTGAATGCATTTACGCGTTTTAAAAGCTTGTACGAGTAGGGTGAAAGAGACTTGAGTTCTTTTGTGCTGTATATTAAGAGAAACCATCCAAATACTTTGTTTGCATTCATTTGAGTGTGAAACTACACCTAGGATGTTTAGAAGTACAACTAAGCATCGACTCAAGCTTTTGAATGCATTTACGCGTTTTAAAAGCTCGTACGACTAGGGTGAAAGAGATTTGAGTTCGTTTGTGTGGTATATTAAGAGAAAGCATCGAAATACTTTGTTTGCATTCATTTGAGTGTGAAACTACACCTAGGATGTTTAAAAGTACAAACAAGCTTCAACTCAACCTTTTGAATGCATTTACGCGTTTTAAAAGCTCTTACGAGTAGGGTGAAAGAGATTTGGGTTCTTTTGTGTCGTATATTAAGAGAAAGCATCCAAATATTTTTTGTTTGCATTCATTTGAGTGTGACACTACACCTTGGATGTTTTCATGTACAAACAAGCTTCAACTCAAGCTGTTTTAATGCATTTACGCGTTTTAAAAGCTCATACGAGTAGGGTGAAACAGATTTGAGTTCTTTTGTGTTGTATATTAAGAGAAAGCATCCAAATACTTTGTTTGCATTCATTTGCGTGTGAAACTACACCTAAGGTGTTTTCAAGTATAAACAAGCTTCAACTCAAGCTTTTGAATGCATTTACGCGTTTTAAAAGCTTGTACGAGTAGGGTGAAAGAGTTTTGAGTTTGTTTGTGTTGTATATTAAGAGAAAGCATCCAAATACTTTGTTTGCATTCATTTGAGTGTGACACTACACCTAGGATGTTTTCAAGTACAAAAGATTCAATTAAAGCTTTTGAATGCATTTACGCGTTTTAAAAGCTCGAACGAGTAGGGTGAAAGAGATTTGAGTTCTTTTGTGTTGTATATTAAGAGAAAGCATCCGAATATTTTGTTTGCATTCATTTGAGTATAAAACTACACCAAAAATGTTTTATAGTACAAACAAGCTTCAACTCAAGTTGTTTTAATGCATTTACGCGTTTTAAAAGCTCATACGAGTAGGGTGAATGAGATTTGAGTTCTTTTGTGTTGTATATTAAGAGAAAGCATCCAAATACTTTGTTTGCATTCATTTGAGTGTGAAACTACACCTAGGATATTTTCAAGTACAAACAAGCTTCAACTCAAGCTGTTTTAATGCATTTACGCGTTTTAAAAGCTCATACGAGTAGGGTGAATGAGATTTGAGTTCTTTTGTGTTGTATATTAAGAGAAAGCATCCAAATGATTTGTTTGCATTCAGTTGAGTGTGAAACTACATCTAGGATGTTTAGAAGTATAAACAAGCTTCAACTCAAGCTTTTGAATGCATTTACGCGTTTTAAAAGCTCTTACGAGTAGGGTGAAAGAAATTTGAGTTCTTTTGTGTTGTATATTAAGAGAAAGCAACCAAATACTTTGCTTATATTCATTTGAGTGTGAAACTACACCTAGGAAGTTTAGAAGTACAAACAAGCTTCAACTCAAGCTTTTGAATGCGTTTACGCGTTTTAAAAGCTCGTGAGAGTAGGGTGAAAGAGAATGGAGTTCTTTTGTGTTGTATATTAAGAGAAAGCACCCAAATCTTTTGTTTGCATTCATTTGAGTATGAAACTACCCCAAGAATGTTTTATAGTACAAACAAGCTTCAACTCAAGCTTTTTTTAATGCATTTACGCATTTTAAATGCTCATACGAGTAGGGTGAAAGAGTTTTGAGTTCGTTTCTGTTGTATACTAAGGGAAAGCATCCAATGCATTCATTTGAGTGTGACACTACACCTAGGATATTTTCAAGTACAAAAAAGATTCAATTAAAGCTTTTGAATGCATTTACGGGTTTTAAAAGCTCGTACGAATAGGGTGAAAGAGATTTGAGTTCTTTTCTGCTGTATATTAAGAGAAAGCATTCAAACACATTGTTTGCATTCATTTGAGTGTGAAACTACAGCTAGGATGTTTTCATGTACAAACAAGCTTCAACTCAAGCTGTTTTAATGCATTTACGCGTTTTAAAAGCTCATACGAGTAGGGTGAAAGAGATTGGAGTTCTTTTGTGTTGTATATTAAGAGAAAGCATCCAAATACTTTGTTTGCATTCATTTGAGTGTGAAACTACACCTAGGATGTTTACAAGTACAAACAAGCTTCAACTCAAGCTTTTGAATTCATTTACCCATTTAAAAAGCTCGTACGACTAGGGTGAAAGAGATTTGAGTTCGTTTGTGTGGTATATTAAGAGAAAGCATCCAAATACTTTGTTTGCATTCATTTGACTGTGAAACTACACCTAGGATGTTTACAAGTACAAACAAGCTTCAACCCAAGCTTTTGAATGCATTTACGCGTTTTAAAAGCTCGTACGACTAGGGCGAAAGAGATTTTAGTTCGTTTGTGTGGTATTTCAAGAGAAAGTATCCAAATACTTTGTTTGCATTCATTTGAGTTTGAAACTACAACTAGCATGTTTAGAATGCATTTACGCGTTTTAAAAGCCATGTACGAGTAGGGTGAAAGGGTTTTGAGTTCGTTTGTGTTGTATATTAAGAGAAAGCATCCAATTACTTTGTTTGCATTACTTTGAGTTTGAAACTACACGTAGGATGTTTAGAAGTACAAACAAGCTTCAAGTAGAGCTTTTGAATGCATTTACGCGTTTTAAAAGCTCGTACGACTGGGGTTCAAGAGATTAGAGTTCGTTTGTGTGGTATATTAAGAGAAAGCATCCAATTACTTTGTTTGCATTCATTTGAGTGTGTAACTACACCTAGGATGTTTAGAAGTACAAACAAGCTTCAACTAGAGCTTTTGAATGCATTTACGCGTTTTAAAAGCTCTTACGAGTAGGGTGAAAGAAATTTGAGTTCTTTTGTGTTGTATATTAAGAGAAAGCAACCAAATAATTTGCTTATATTCATTTGAGTGTGAAACTACACCTAGGATGTTTAGAAGTACAAACAATCTTCAACTCAAGCTTTTAAATGCATTTACGCATTTTAAAAGCTCGTACGAGTAGGGTGAAAGAGATTGGAGTTCTTTTGTTGTATATTAAGAGAAAGCATCCAAATAATTTGTTCACATTCATTTGAGTGTGAAACTACACCTAGGATGTTTACAAGTACAAACAAACTTCAACTCAAGCTTTTGAATTAATTTACCCGTTTTAAAAGCACGTACGACTAGGGTGAAAGAGATTTGAGTTCTTTTGTGTTGTATATTAAGAGAAAGCATCCAAATACTTTGTTTGCATTCATTTGAGTATGAAACTACACCTAAGATATTTTCAAGTACAAACAAGCTTCAACTCAAGCTTTTGAATGCATTTACGCGTTTTAAAAGCTTGTACGAGTAGGGTGAAAGAGACTTGAGTTCTTTTGTGCTGTATATTAAGAGAAACCATCCAAATACTTTGTTTGCATTCATTTGAGTGTGAAACTACACCTAGGATGTTTAGAAGTACAACTAAGCATCGACTCAAGCTTTTGAATGCATTTACGCGTTTTAAAAGCTCGTACGACTAGGGTGAAAGAGATTTGAGTTCGTTTGTGTGGTATATTAAGAGAAAGCATCGAAATACTTTGTTTGCATTCATTTGAGTGTGAAACTACACCTAGGATGTTTAAAAGTACAAACAAGCTTCAACTCAACCTTTTGAATGCATTTACGCGTTTTAAAAGCTCTTACGAGTAGGGTGAAAGAGATTTGGGTTCTTTTGTGTCGTATATTAAGAGAAAGCATCCAAATATTTTTTGTTTGCATTCATTTGAGTGTGACACTACACCTTGGATGTTTTCATGTACAAACAAGCTTCAACTCAAGCTGTTTTAATGCATTTACGCGTTTTAAAAGCTCATACGAGTAGGGTGAAAGAGATTTGAGTTCTTTTGTGTTGTATATTAAGAGAAAGCATCCAAATACTTTGTTTGCATTCATTTGAGTGTGACACTACACCTAGGATGTTTTCAAGTACAAAAAAGATTCAGTTAAAGCTTTTGAATGCATTTACGCGTTTTAAAAGCTCGAACGAGTAGGGTGAAAGAGATTTGAGTTCTTTTGTGTTGTATATTAAGAGAAAGCATCCAAATATTTTGTTTGCATTCATTTGAGTATGAAACTACACCAAGAATGTTTTATAGTACAAACAAGCTTCAACTCAAGCTGTTTTAATGCATTTACGCGTTTTAAAAGCTCATACGAGTAGGGTGAATGAGATTTTAGTTCTTTTGTGTTGTATATTAAGAGAAAGCATCCAAATACTTTGTTTGCATTCATTTGAGTGTGAAATACCTAGGATATTTTCAAGTACAAACAAGCTTCAACTCAAGCTTTTGAATGCATTTACGCGTTTTAAAATCTCGTACGAGTAGGGTGAAAGAGACTTGAGTTCTTTTGTGTTGTATATTAAGAGAAAGCATCCAAATACTTTGTTTGCATTCATCTGAGTGTGAAACTACAACTAGGATGTTTACAAGTACAAACAAGCTTCAACTCAAGCTTTTGAATTAATTTACCCGTTTTAAAAGCTCGTACGACTAGGGTGAAAGAGATTTGAGTTCGTTTGTGTGGTATATTAAGAGAAAGCATCCAAATACTTTGTTTGCATTCATTTGAGTGTGAAACTACACCTAGGATGTTTACAAGTACAAACAAGCTTCAACTCAAGCTTTTGATTTCATTTACCCGTTTTAAAAGCTCGTACGACTAGGGTGAAAGAGATTTGAGTTCGTTTGTGTGGTCTATTAAGAGAAAGCATCCAAATACTTTGTTTGCATTCACTTGAGTGTGAAACTACACGTAGGATGTTTACAAGTACAAACAAGCTTCAACTCAAGCGGTTTTAATGCATTTACGCGTTTTAAAAGCTCGTACGACTAGGGTGAAAGAGATTTGAGTTCTTTTATGTTGTATATTAAGAGAAAGCATCCAAATACTTTGTTTGCATACATTTGAGTGTAAAACTACACCTAGGATGTTTAGAAGTACAAACAAGCTTCGACTCAAGCTTTTGGATGCATTTACACGTTTTAAAAGCTCGTACGAGTAGGGTGAAAGAGATTGGAGTTCTTTTGTGTTGTATATTAAGAGAAAGCATCCAAATACTTTGTTTGCATTCATTTGAGTGTGAAACTACACGTAGGATGTTTACAAGTACAAACAGGCTTCACTCAAACTTTTGAATTCATTTACCCGTTTTAAAAGCTCGTACGACTAGGGTGAAAGAGATTTGAGTTCGTTTGTGTGGTATATTAAGAGAAAGCATCCAAATACTTTGTTTGCATTCATTTGAGTGTGAAACTACACCTAGGATGTTTAGAAGTACAAACAAGCTTCAACTCAAGCTTTTAAATGCATTTACGCGTTATAAAAACTCTTACGAGTACGGTGAAAGAGATTGAGTTCTTTTGTGTTGTATATTAAGAGAAAGCATCCAAATACTTTGTTCGCATTCATTTGAGTGCGAAACTACACCTAGGGTGTTTTCAAGTACAAACAAGCTTCAACTCAAGCTTTTGAATGCATTTACGCGTTTTAAAAGCTTCTCCGAGTAGGGTTAAAGAGTTTTGAGTTCGTTTGTGTTATATATTAAGAGAAAGCATCCAAAAACTTTGTTTGCATTCATTTGAGTGTGACACTACACCTAGGATGTTTTCAAGTACAAAAAAGATTCAATTAAAGCTTTTGAATGCATTTACGCGTTTTAAAAGCTCGAACGAGTTGGGTGAAAGAGATTTGAGTTCTTTTGTGTTGTATATTAAGAGAAAGCATCCAAATATTTTGTTTGCATTCATTTGAGTATGAATCTACACCAAGAATGTTTTATAGTACAAACAAGCTTCAACTCAAGCTTTTGAATCCATTTACGCGTTTTAAAAGCTCATACGAGTAGGATGAAAGAGATTTGAGTTCTTTTGTGTTGTATATTAAGAGAAAGCAACGAAATAATTTGCTTATATTCATTTGAGTGTGAAACTACAACTAGGATGTTTAGAAGTACAAACAAGCTTCAACTCAAGCTTTTGAATGCATTTACACATTTTAAAAGCTCGTACGAGTAGGGTGAAAGAGATTGGAGTTCTTTTGTGTTGTATATTAAGAGAAAGCATCCAAATACTTTGTTTGCATTCAATTGAGTGTGAAACTACACCTAGGATGTTTACAAGTACAAACAAGCTTCAACTCAAGCTTTTGAATTCATTTACCCGTTTTAAAAGCTCGTACGACTAGGGTGAATGAGATTTGAGTTTGTTTGTGTGGTATATTAAGAGAAAGCACCCAAATACTTTGCTTGCATTCATTTGAGTGTGAAACTACACCTAGGATGTTTAGAAGTACAAACAAGCTTCAACTCAAGCTTTTGAATGCGTTTACGCGTTCTAAAAGCTCTTACGAGTAGGGTGAAAGAGATTTGAGTTCTTTTGTGTTGTATATTAAGAGAAAGCATGCAAATACTTTGTTTGCATTCATTTGAGTGTGAAACTACACCTAGGGTGTTTTCAAGTACAAACAAGCTTCAACTCAAGCTTTTAAATGCATTTACGCGTTTTAAAAACTCTTACGAGTACGGTGAAACAGATTTGAGTTCTTTTGTGTTGTATATTAAGAGAAAGCATCCAAATACTTTGTTTGCATTCATTTGAGTGTGAAACTCTACCTAAGATGTTTGCAAGTACAAACAAGCTTCAACTCAAGCTTTTGAATGCATTTACGCGTTTTAAAAGCTTGTACGAGTAGGGTGAATGAGACTTGAGTTCTTTTGTGTTATATATTAAGAGAAAGCATCCAAATACTTTGTTTGCATTCATTTGAGTGTGAAACTACACCTAGGATATTTACAAGTACAAACAAGCTTCAAATCAAGCTTTTGAATGCATTTACGTGTTTTAAAAGCTCGTACGACTGGGGTGAAAGAGATTTGAGTTCGTTTGTGTGGTATATTAAGAGAAAGCATCCAAATACTTTGTTTGCATTCATTTGAGTGTGAAACTACACCTAGCATTTTTAGAAGTACAAACAAGCTTCAACTCAAGCTTTTGAATGCATTTACGCGTTTTAAAAGCTCTTACGAGTAGGGAGAAAGAAATTTGAGTTCTTTTGTGTTGTATATTAAGAGAAAGCAACCAAATACTTTGCTTATATTCATTTGAGTGTGAAACGACACCTAGGATGTTTAGAAGTACAAACAAGCTTCAACTCAAGCTTTTGAATGCATTTACGCGTTTTAAAAGCTCGTACGAGTATGGTGAAAGAGATTGGAGTTCGTTTGTGTTGTATATTAAGAGAAAGCACTCAAATGTTTTGTTTGCATTCATTTGAGTATGAAACTACCCCAAGAATGTTTTATAGTACAAACAAGCTTCAACTCAAGCTGTTTTAATGCATTTACGCGTTTTAAAAGCTCATACGAGTAGGGTGAAAGAGATTTTAGTTCGTTTCTATTGTATATTAAGAGAAAGCATCCAATGCATTCATTTGAGTGTGACACTACACCTAGGATGTTTTCAAGTACAAACAAGATTCAATTAAAGCTTTTGAATGCATTTACGCGTTTTAAAAGCTCGTACGAATAGGGTGAAAGAGACTTGAGTTCTTTTGTGTTGTGTATTAAGAGACCCGATCCAAATGTTTTGTTTGCATTCATTTGAGTATGAAACTATACCAAGAATGTTTTATAGTACAAACAAGTTTCAAGTCAAGCTGTTTTAATGCATTTACGCGTTTTAAAAGCTCATACGAGTAGGGTGAAAGAGATTTTAGTTCGTTTGTGTTGTATATTAAGAGAAAGCATCCAAATACTTTGTTTGCATTCATTCGAGTGTGAAACTACATCTAGGATGTTTAGAAGTACAAACAAGCTTTAACTCAAGCTTTTGAATGCATTTACGCGTTTTAAAAGCTCGTACGAGTAGGGTGAAAGAGATTTGAGTTCTTTTGTGTTGTATATTAAGAGAAAGCATCCAAATACTTTGTTTGCATTCATTTGAGTGTGAAACTACACCTAGGACATTTTCAAGTACAAACAAGCTTCAACTCAAGCTTTTAAATGCATTTACGCGTTTTAAAAGCTCGTACGAGTAGGGTGAAAGAGACTTGAGTTCTTTTGTGTTGTATATTAAGAGAAAGCATCCAAATACTTTGTTTGCATTCATTTGAGTGTGAAACTACACCTAGGATGTTTAGAAGTACAAACAAGCTTCAACTCAAGCTTTTAAATACATTTACGCGTTTTAGAAACTCTTACGAGTACGGTGAAAGAGATTTGAGTTCTTTTGTGTTGTATATTAAGAGAAAGCATCCAAATACTTTGTTTGCATTCATTTGAGTGTGAAACTCCACCTAAGGTGTTTGCAAGTACAAACAAGCTTCAACTCAAGCTTTTGAATGCATTTACGTGTTTTAAAAGCTTGTACGAGTAGGGTGAAAGAATTTTGAGTTCGTTTGTGTTGTATATTAAGAGAATGCATCCAAATACTTTGTTTGCATTCAGTTGAGTGTGACACTACACCTAGGATGTTTCAAGTACAAAAAAGATTCAATTAAAGCTTTTGAATGCATTTACTCGTTTTAAAAGCTCGAACGAGTAGGGTGAAAGAGATTTGAGTTCTTTTGTGTTGTATATTAAGAGAAAGCATCCAAATCTTTTGTTTTCATTCATTTGAGTATGAAACTACACCAAGAATGTTTTATAGTACAAACAAGCTTCAACTCAAGCTGTTTTAATGCATTTACGCGTTTTAAAAGCTCATACGAGTAGGGTGAATGAGATTTGAGTTCTTTTGTGTTGTATATTAAGAGAAAGCATCCAAATACTTTTTTTGCATTCATTTGAGTGTGAAACTACACCTAGGATATTTTCAAGTACAAACAAGCTTCAACTCAAGCTTTTGAATGCATTTACGCGTTTTAAAAGCTCGTACGAGTAGGGTGAATGAGACTTGAGTTCTTTTGTGTTATATATTAAGAGAAAGCATCCAAATACTTTGTTTGCATTCATTTGAGTGTGAAACTACACCTAGGAAATTTACAAGTACAAACAAGCTTCAACTGAAGCTTTTGAATGCATTTACGTGTTTTAAAAGCTCGTATGACTGGGGCGAAAGAGATTTGAGTTCGTTTGTGTGGTATATTAAGAGAAAGCATCCAAATACTTTGTTTGCATACATTTGAGTGTAAAACTACACCTAGGATGTTTAGAAGTACAAACAAGCTTCGACTCAAGCTTTTGAATGCATTTACACGTTTTAAAAGCTCGTACGAGTAGGGTGAAAGAGATTGGAGTTCTTTTGTGTTGTATATTAAGAGAAAGCATCCAAATACTTTGTTTGCATTCATTTGAGTGTGAAACTACACGTAGGATGTTTACAAGTACAAACAGGCTTCACTCAAACTTTTGAATTCATTTACCCGTTTTAAAAGCTCGTACGACTAGGGTGAAAGAGATTTGAGTTCGTTTGTGTGGTATATTAAGAGAAAGCATCCAAATACTTTGTTTGCATTCATTTGAGTGTGAAACTACACCTAGGATGTTTAGAAGTACAAACAAGCTTCAACTCAAGCTTTTAAATGCATTTACGCGTTTTAAAAAACTCTTACGAGTACGGTGAAAGAGATTGAGTTCTTTTGTGTTGTATAATAAGAGAAAGCATCCAAATACTTTGTTTGCATTCATTTGAGTGTGAAACTCCACCTAAGGTGTTTGCAAGTATAAACAAGCTTCAACTCAAGCTTTTGAATGCATTTACGCGTTTTAAAAGCTTGTACGAGTAGGGTGAAAGAGTTTTGAGTTCGTTTATGTTGTATATTAAGAGAAAGCATCCAAATACTTTGTTCGCATTCATTTGAGTGTGAAACTACACCTAAGGTGTTTTCAAGTACAAACAAGCTTCAACTCAAGCTTTTGAATGCATTTACGCGTTTTAAAAGCTTCTCCGAGTAGGGTTAAAGAGTTTTGAGTTCGTTTGTGTTATATATTAAGAGAAAGCATCCAAATACTTTGTTTGCATTCATTTGAGTGTGACACTACACCTAGGATGTTTTCAAGTACAAAAAAGATTCAATTAAAGCTTTTGAATGCATTTACGCGTTTTAAAAGCTCGAACGAGTTGGGTGAAAGAGATTTGAGTTCTTTTGTGTTGTATATTAAGAGAAAGCATCCAAATATTTTGTTTGCATTCATTTGAGTATGAATCTACACCAAGAATGTTTTATAGTACAAACAAGCTTCAACTCAAGCTTTTGAATCCATTTACGCGTTTTAAAAGCTCATACGAGTAGGGTGAAAGAGATTTGAGTTCTTTTGTGTTGTATATTAAGAGAAAGCAACCAAATAATTTGCTTATATTCATTTGAGTGTGAAACTACAACTAGGATGTTTAGAAGTACAAACAAGCTTCAACTCATGTTTTTGAATGCATTTACACGTTTTAAAAGCTCGTTCGAGTACGGTGAAAGAGATTGGAGTTCTTTTGTGTTGTATATTAAGAGAAAGCATCCAAATAAATTTTTGCATTCATTTGAGTGTGAAACTACACCTAGGATGTTTACAAGTACAAACAAGCTTCAACTCAAGCTTTTGAATTAATTTACCCGATTTAAAAGGTCGTATGACTAGGGTGAAAGAGATTTGAGTTCGTTTGTGTGGTATATTAAGAGAAAGCATCCAAATACTTTTTTTGCATTCACTTGAGTGTGAAACTACACCTAGGATGTTTACAAGTACAAACAAGCTTCAACTCAAGCTTTTGATTTCATTTACGCGTTTCAAAAGCTCGTACCAGTAGGGTGAAAGAGATTGGAGTTCTTTTGTGTTGTATATTAAGAGAAAGCATCCAAATACTTTGTTTGGATTTATTTGAGTGTGAAACTACACCTAGGATGTTTACAAGTACAAACAAGCTTCAACTCAAGCTTTTGAATGCATTTACGCGTTTTAACAGCTCTTACGACTAGGGTGATAGAGATTTGAGTTTGTTTGTGTGGTATAATAAGAGAAAGCATCCAAATACTTTGTTTGCATTCATTTGAGTGTGAAACTACAGGTAGGATGTTTACAAGTACAAACAAGCTTCAACTCAAGCTGTTTTAATGCATTTACGCGTTTTAAAAGCTCGTACGACTAGGGTGAAAGAGATTTGAGTTCTTTTATGTTGTATATTAAGAGAAAGCATCCAAATACTTTGTTTGCATTCATTTGAGTGTAAAACTACACCTAAGATGTTTAGAAGTACAAACAAGCTTCGACTTAAGCTTTTGAATGCATTTACACATTTTAAAAGCTCGTACGAGTAGGGTGAAAGAGATTGGAGTTCTTTTGTGTTATATATTAAGAGAAAGCATCCAAATACTTTGTTTGCATTCAATTGAGTGTGAAACTACACCTAGGATGTTTACAAGTACAAACAAGCTTCAACTCAAGCTTTTGAATTCATTTACCCGTTTTAAAAGCTCGTACGACTAGGGTGAAAGAGATTTGAGTTCGTTTGTGTGGTATATTAAGAGAAAGCATCCAAATACTTTGTTTGCATTCATTTGAGTGTGACACTACACCTAGAATGTTTTCAAGTACAAAAAAGATTCAATTAACGCTTTTGAATGCATTTACGCGTTTTAAAAGCTCGAACGAGTTGGGTGAAAGAGATTTGAGTTCTTTTGTGTTGTATATTAAGAGAAAGCATCCAAATATTTTGTTTGCATTCATTTGAGTATGAATCTACACCAATAATGTTTTATAGTACAAACAAGCTTCAACTCAAGCTTTTGAATCCATTTACGCGTTTTAAAAGCTCATACGAGTAGGGTGAAAGAGATTTGAGTTCTTTTGTGTTGTATATTAAGAGAAAGCAACCAAATAATTTGCTTATATTCATTTGAGTGTGAAACTACAACTAGGATGTTTAGAAGTACAAACAAGCTTCAACTCAAGCTTTTGAATGCATTTACACGTTTTAAAAGCTCGTTCGAGTACGGTGAAAGAGATTGGAGTTCTTGTGTGTTGTATATTAAGAGAAAGCATCCAAATAATTTGTTTGCATTCATTTGAGTGTGAAACTACACCTAGGATTATTACAAGTACAAACAAGCTTAAACTCAATCTCTTGAATTAATTTACCCGATTTAAAAGCTCGTATGACTAGGGTGAAAGAGATTTGAGTTCGTTTGTGTGGTATATTAAGAGAAAGCATCCAATTACTTTGTTTGCATTCACTTAAGTGTGAAACTACACCTAGGATGTTTCCAAGTACAAACAAGCTTCAACTCAAACTTTTGATTTCATTTACGCGTTTCAAAAGCTCGTACCAATAGGGTGAAAGAGATTGGAGTTCTTTTGTGTTGTATATTAAGAGAAAGCATCCAAATACTTTGTTTGCATTCATTTGAGTGTGAAACTACACCTAGGATGTTTACAAGTACAAACAAGCTTCAACTCAAGCTTTTGAATGCATTTATGCGTTTTAACAGCTCTTAAGACTAGAGTGATAGAGATTTGAGTTTGTTTGTGTGGTATATTAAGAGAAAGCATCCAAATACTTTGTTCGCATTCATTTGAGTGTGAAACTACACGTAGGATGTTTACAAGTACAAACAAGCTTCAACTCAAGCTGTTTTAATGCATTTACGCGTTTTAAAAGCTCGTACGACTAGGGTGAAAGAGATTTGAGTTCTTTTATGTTGTATATTGAGAGAAAGCATCCAAATACTTTGTTTGCATTCATTTGAGTGTAAAACTACACCTAGGATGTTTAGAAGTACAAACAAGCTTCGACTCAAGCTTTTGAATGCATTTACACATTTTAAAAGCTCGTACGAGTAGGGTGAAAGAGATTGGAGTTCTTTTGTGTTGTATATTAAGAGAAAGCATCCAAATACTTTGTTTGCATTCAATTGAGTGTGAAACTACACCTAGGATGTTTACAAGTACAAACAAGCTTCAACTCAAGCTTTTGAATTCATTTACCCGTTTTAAAAGCTCGTACGACTAGGGTGAAAGAGATTTGAGTTTGTTTGTGTGGTATATTAAGAGAAAGCACCCAAATACTTTGTTTGCATTCATTTGAGTGTGAAACTACACCTAGGATGTTTAGAAGTACAAACAAGCTTCAACTCAAGCTTTTGAATGCATTTACGCGTTCTAAAAGCTCTTACGAGTAGGGTGAAAGAGATTTGAGTTCTTTTGTGTTGTATATTAAGAGAAAGCATGCAAATACTTTGTTTGCATTCATTTGAGTGTGAAACTACACCTAGGGTGTTTTCAAGTACAAACAAGCTTCAACTCAAGCTTTTAAATGCATTTACGCGTTTTAAAAACTCTTACGAGTACGGTGAAACAGATTTGAGTTCTTTTGTGTTGTATATTAAGAGAAAGCATCCAAATACTTTGTTTGCATTCATTTGAGTGTGAAACTCTACCTAAGATGTTTGCAAGTACAAACAAGCTTCAACTCAAGCTTTTGAATGCATTTACGCGTTTTAAAAGCTTGTACGAGTAGGGTGAATGAGACTTGAGTTCTTTTGTGTTATATATTAAGAGAAAGCATCCAAATACTTTGTTTGCATTCATTTGAGTGTGAAACTACAGCTAGGATATTTATAAGTACAAACAAGCTTCAACTCAAGCTTTTGAATGCATTTACGTGTTTTAAAAGCTCGTACGACTGGGGTGAAAGAGATTTGAGTTCGTTTGTGTGGTATATTAAGAGAAAGCATCCAAATACTTTGTTTGCATTCATTTGAGTGTGAAACTACACCTAGCATTTTTAGAAGTACAAACAAGCTGCAACTCAAGCTTTTGAATGCATTTACGCGTTTTAAAAGCTCTTACGAGTAGGGAGAAAGAAATTTGAGTTCTTTTGTGTTGTATATTAAGAGAAAGCAACCAAATACTTTGCTTATATTCATTTGAGTGTGAAACGACACCTAGGATGTTTAGAAGTACAAACAAGCTTCAACTCAAGCTTTTGAATGCATTTACGCGTTTTAAAAGCTCGTACGAGTATGGTGAAAGAGATTGGAGTTCTTTTGTGTTGTATATTAAGAGAAAGCACTCAAATGTTTTGTTTGCATTCATTTGAGTATGAAACTACCCCAAGAATGTTTTATAGTACAAACAAGCTTCAACTCAAGCTGTTTTAATGCATTTACGCGTTTTAAAAGCTCATACGAGTAGGGTGAAAGAGATTTTAGTTCGTTTCTATTGTATATTAAGAGAAAGCATCCAATGCATTCATTTGAGTGTGACACTACACCTAGGATGTTTTCAAGTACAAACAAGATTCAATTAAAGCTTTTGAATGCATTTACGCGTTTTAAAAGCTCGTACGAATAGGGTGAAAGAGACTTGAGTTCTTTTGTGTTGTATATTAAGAGAACCCATCCAAATGTTTTGTTTGCATTCATTTGAGTATGAAACTATACCAAGAATGTTTTATAGTACAAACAAGCTTCAAGTCAAGCTGTTTTAATGCATTTACGCGTTTTAAAAGCTCATACGAGTAGGGTGAAAGAGATTTTAGTTCGTTTGTGTTGTATATTAAGAGAAAGCATCCAAATACTTTGTTTGCATTCATTCGAGTGTGAAACTACATCTAGGATGTTTAGAAGTACAAACAAGCTTTAACTCAAGCTTTTGAATGCATTTACGCGTTTTAAAAGCTCGTACGAGTAGGGTGAAAGAGATTTGAGTTCTTTTGTGTTGTATATTAAGAGAAAGCATCCAAATACTTTGTTTGCATTCATTTGAGTGTGAAACTACACCTAGGATATTTTCAAGTACAAACAAGCTTCAACTCAAGCTTTTGAATGCATTTACGCGTTTTAAAAGCTCGTACAAGTAGGGTGAAAGAGACTTGAGTTCTTTTGTGTTGTATATTAAGAGAAAGCATCCAAATACTTTGTTTGCATTCATTTGAGTGTGAAACTACACCTAGGATGTTTAGAAGTACAAACAAGCTTCAACTCAAGCTTTTGAATGCATTTACGCGTTCTAAAAGCTCTTACGAGTAGGGTGAAAGAGATTTGAGTTTTTTTGTGTTGTATATTAAGAGAAAGCATGCAAATACTTTGTTTGCATTCATTTGAGTGTGAAACTACACCTAGGGTGTTTTCAAGTACAAACAAGCTTCAACTCAAGCTTTTAAATACATTTACGCGTTTTAAAAACTCTTACGAGTACGGTGAAAGAGATTTGAGTTCTTTTGTGTTGTATATTAAGAGAAAGCATCCAAATACTTTGTTTGCATTCATTTGAGTGTGAAACTCCACCTAAGGTGTTTGCAAGGACAAACAAGCTTCAACTCAAGCTTTTGAATGCATTTACGTGTTTTAAAAGCTTGTACGAGTAGGGTGAAAGAATTTTGAGTTCGTTTGTGTTGTATATTAAGAGAATGCATCCAAATACTTTGTTTGCATTCAGTTGAGTGTGACACTACACCTAGGATGTTTTCAAGTACAAAAAAGATTCAATTAAAGCTTTTGAATGCATTTACTCCTTTTAAAAGCTCGAACGAGTAGGGTGAAAGAGATTTGAGTTCTTTTGTGTTGTATATTAAGAGAAAGCATCCAAATCTTTTGTTTTCATTCATTTGAGTATGAAACTACACCAAGAATGTTTTATAGTACAAACAAGCTTCAACTCAAGCTGTTTTAATGCATTTACGCGTTTTAAAAGCTCATACGAGTAGGGTGAATGAGATTTGAGTTCTTTTGTGTTGTATATTAAGAGAAAGCATCCAAATACTTTTTTTGCATTCATTTGAGTGTGAAACTACACCTAGGATATTTTCAAGTACAAACAAGCTTCAACTCAAGCTTTTGAATGCATTTACGCGTTTTAAAAGCTCGTACGAGTAGGGTGAATGAGACTTGAGTTCTTTTGTGTTATATATTAAGAGAAAGCATCCAAATACTTTGTTTGCATTCATTTGAGTGTGAAACTACACCTAGGATATTTACAAGTACAAACAAGCTTCAACTGAAGCTTTTGAATGCATTTACGTGTTTTAAAAGCTCGTACGACTGGGGCGAAAGAGATTTGAGTTCGTTTGTGTGGTATATTAAGAGAAAGCATCCAAATACTTTGTTTGCATACATTTGAGTGTAAAACTACACCTAGGATGTTTAGAAGTACAAACAAGCTTCGACTCAAGCTTTTGAATGCATTTACACGTTTTAAAAGCTCGTACGAGTAGGGTGAAAGAGATTGGAGTTCTTTTGTGTTGTATATTAAGAGAAAGCATCCAAATACTTTGTGTGCATTCATTTGAGTGTGAAACTACACGTAGGATGTTTACAAGTACAAACAGGCTTCACTCAAACTTTTGAATTCATTTACCCGTTTTAAAAGCTCGTACGACTAGGGTGAAAGAGATTTGAGTTCGTTTGTGTGGTATATTAAGAGAAAGCATCCAAATACTTTGTTTGCATTCATTTGAGTCTGAAACTACACCTAGGATGTTTAGAAGTACAAACAAGCTTCAACTCAAGCTTTTAAATGCATTTACGCGTTTTAAAAAACTCTTACGAGCACGGTGAAAGAGATTGAGTTCTTTTGTGTTGTATCTTAAGAGAAAGCATCCAAATACTTTGTTTGCATTCATTTGAGTGTGAAACTCCACCTAAGGTGTTTGCAAGTACAAACAAGCTTCAACTCAAGCTTTTGAATGCATTTACGCGTTTTAAAAGCTTGTACGAGTAGGGTGAAAGAGTTTTGAGTTCGTTTATGTTGTATATTAAGAGAAAGCATCCAAATACTTTGTTTGCATTCATTTGAGTGTGAAACTACACCTAAGGTGTTTTCAAGTACAAACAAGCTTCAACTCAAGCTTTTGAATGCATTTACGCGTTTTAAAAGCTTCTCCGAGTAGGGTTAAAAAGTTTTGAGTTCGTTTGTGTTATATATTAAGAGAAAGCATCCAAATACTTTGTTTGCATTCATTTGAGTGTGACACTACACCTAGGATGTTTTCAAGTACAAAAAAGATTCAATTACGCGTTTAGAAGTACAAACAAGCTTCAACTCAAGTTTGCTTATATTCATTTGAGTGTGAAACTACAACTAGGATGTTTAGAAGTACAAACAAGCTTCAACTCAAGTTTTTGAATGCATTTACACGTTTTAAAAGCTCGTTCGAGTACGGTGAAAGAGATTGGAGTTCTTTTGTGTTGTATATTAAGAGAAAGCATCCAAATAATTTGTTTGCATTCATTTGAGTGTGAAACTACACCTAGGATGTTTACAAGTACAAACAAGCTTCAACTCAAGCTTTTGAATTAATTTACCCGATTTAAAAGGTCGTATGACTAGGGTGAAAGAGATTTGAGTTCGTTTGTGTGGTATATTAAGAGAAAGCATCCAAATACTTTGTTTGCATTCACTTGAGTGTGAAACTACACCTAGGATGTTTACAAGTACAAACAAGCTTCAACTCAAGCTTTTGATTTCATTTACGCGTTTCAAAAGCTCGTACCAGTAGGGTGAAAGAGATTGGAGTTCTTTTGTGTTGTATATTAAGAGAAAGCATCCAAATACTTTGTTTGCATTCATTTGAGTGTGAAACTACACCTAGGATGTTTACAAGTACAAACAAGCTTCAACTCAAGCTTTTGAATGCATTTACGCGTTTTAACAGCTCTTACGACTAGGGTGATAGAGATTTGAGTTTGTTTGTGTGGTATAATAAGAGAAAGCATCCAAATACTTTGTTTGCATTCATTTGAGTGTGAAACTACAGGTAGGATGTTTACAAGTACAAACAAGCTTCAACTCAAGCTGTTTTAATGCATTTACGCGTTTTAAAAGCTCGTACGACTAGGGTGAAAGAGATTTGAGTTCTTTTATGTTGTATGTTAAGAGAAAGCATCCAAATACTTTGTTTGTATTCATTTGAGTGTAAAACTACACCTAGGATGTTTAGAAGTACAAACAAGCTTCGACTTAAGCTTTTGAATGCATTTACACATTTTAAAAGCTCGTACGAGTAGGGTGAAAGAGATTGGAGTTCTTTTGTGTTATATATTAAGAGAAAGCATCCAAATACTTTGTTTGCATTCAATTGAGTATGAAACTACACCTAGGATGTTTACAAGTACAAACAAGCTTCAACTCAAGCTTTTGAATTCATTTACCCGTTTTAAAAGCTCGTACGACTAGGGTGAAAGAGATTTGAGTTCGTTTGTGTGGTGTATTAAGAGAAAGCATCCAAATACTTTGTTTGCATTCATTTGAGTGTGACACTACACCTAGAATGTTTTCAAGTACAAAAAAGATTCAATTAAAGCTTTTGAATGCATTTACGCGTTTTAAAAGCTCGAACGAGTTGGGTGAAAGAGATTTGAAGTTCTTTTGTGTTGTATATTAAGAGAAAGCATCCAAATATTTTGTTTGCATTCATTTGAGTATGAATCTACACCAATAATGTTTTATAGTACAAACAAGCTTCAACTCAAGCTTTTGAATCCATTTACGCGTTTTAAAAGCTCATACGAGTAGGGTGAAAGAGATTTGAGTTCTTTTGTGTTGTATATTAAGAGAAAGCAACCAAATAATTTGCTTATATTCATTTGAGTGTGAAACTACAACTAGGATGTTGAGAAGTACAAACAAGCTTCAACTCAAGCTTTTGAATGCATTTACACGTTTTAAAAGCTCGTTCGAGTACGGTGAAAGAGATTGGAGTTCTTTTGTGTTGTATATTAAGAGAAAGCATCCAAATAATTTGTTTGCATTCATTTGAGTGTGAAACTACACCTAGGATTATTACAACTACAAACAAGCTTAAACTCAATCTTTTGAATTAATTTACCCGATTTAAAAGCTCGTATGACTAGGGTGAAAGAGATTTGAGTTCGTTTGTGTGGTATATTAAGAGAAAGCACCCAAATACTTTGTTTGCATTCACTTAAGTGTGAAACCACACCTAGGATATTTACAAGTACAAACAAGCTTCAACTCAAACTTTTGATTTCATTTACGCGTTTCAAAAGCTCGTACCAATAGGGTGAAAGAGATTGGAGTTCTTTTGTGTTGTATATTAAGAGAAAGCATCCAAATACTTTGTTTGCATTCATTTGAGTGTGAAACTACACCTAGGATGTTTACAAGTACAAACAAGCTTCAACTCAAGCTTTTGAATGCATTTACGCGTTTTAACAGCTCTTACGACTAGAGTGATAGAGATTTGAGTTTGTTTGTGTGGTATATTAAGAGAAAGCATCCAAATACTTTTTTTGCATTCATTTGAGTGTGAAACTACACGTAGGATGTTTACTAGTACAAACAAGCTTCAACTCAAGCTGTTTTAATGCATTTACGCGTTTTAAAAGCTCGTACGACTAGGGTGAAAGAGATTTGAGTTCTTTTATGTTGTATATTGAGAGAAAGCATCCAAATACTTTGTTTGCATTCATTTGAGTGTAAAACTACACCTAGGATGTTTAGAAGTACAAACAAGCTTCGACTCAAGCTTTTGAATGCATTTACACATTTTAAAATCTCGTACGAGTAGGGTGAAAGAGATTGGAGTTCTTTTGTGTTGTATATTAAGAGAATGCATCCAAGTACTTTGTTTGCATTCAATAGAGTGTGAAACTACACCTAGGATGTTTACAAGTACAAACTAGCTTCAACTCAAGCTTTTGAATTCATTTACCCGTTTTAAAAGCTCGTACGACTATGGTGAAAGAGATTTGAGTTTGTTTGTGTGGTATATTAAGAGAAAGCATCCAAATACTTTGTTTGCATTCATTTGAGTGTGAAACTACACCTAGGATGTTTAGAAGTACAAACAAGCTTCAACTCAAGCTTTTGAATGCATTTACGCGTTCTTAAAGCTCTTACGAGTAGGGTGAAAGAGATTTGAGTTCTTTTGTGTTGTATATTAAGAGAACGCATGCAAATACTTTGTTTGCATTCATTTGAGTGTGAAACTCTACCTAAGATGTTTGCAAGTACAAACAAGCTTCAACTCAAGCTTTTGAATGCATTTACGCGTTTTAAAAGCTTGTACGAGTAGGGTGAATGAGACTTGAGTTCTTTTGTGTTATATATTAAGAGAAAGCATCCAAATACTTTGTTTGCATTCATTTAAGTGTGAAACTACACCTAGGATATTTACAAGTACAAACAAGCTTCAACTCAAGCTTTTGAATGCATTTACGTGTTTTAAAAGCTCGTACGACTGGGGTGAAAGAGATTTGAGTTCGTTTGTGTGGTATATTAAGAGAAAGCACCCAAATACTTTGTTTGCATTCATTTGAGTGTGACACTACACCTAGAATATTTTCAAGTACAAAAAAGATTCAATTAAAGCTTTTGAATGGATTTACGCGTTTTAAAAGCTCGAACGAGTTGGGTGAAAGAGATTTAAAGTTTTTTTGTGTTGTATATTAAGAGAAAGCATCCAAATATTTTGTTTGCATTCATTTGAGTATGAATCTACACCAATAATGTTTTATAGTACAAACAAGCTTCAACTCAAGCTTTTGAATCCATTTACGCGTTTTAAAAGCTCATACGAGTAGGGTGAAAGAGATTTGAGTTCTTTTGTGTTGTATATTAAGAGAAAGCAACCAAATAATTTGCTTATATTCATTTGAGTGTGAAACTACAACTAGGATGTTTAGAAGTACAAACAAGCTTCAACTCAAGCTTTTGAATGCATTTACACGTTTTAAAAGCTCGTTCGAGTACGGTGAAAGAGATTGGAGTTCTTTTGTGTTGTATATTAAGAGAAAGCATCCAAATAATTTGTTTGCATTCATTTGAGTGTGAAACTACACCTAGGATTATTACAAGTACAAACAAGCTTAAACTCAATCTTTTGAATTAATTTACCCGATTTAAAAGCTCGTATGACTAGGGTGAAAGAGATTTGAGTTCGTTTGTGTGGTATATTAAGAGAAAGCACCCAAATACTTTGTTTGCATTCACTTAAGTGTGAAACTACACCTAGGATGTTTACAAGTACAAACAAGCTTCAACTCAAACTTTTGATTTCATTTACGCGTTTCAAAAGCTCGTACCAATAGGGTGAAAGAGATTGGAGTTCTTTTGTGTTGTATATTAAGAGAAAGCATCCAAATACTTTGTTTGCATTCATTTGAGTGTGAAACTACACCTAGGATGTTTACAAGTACAAACAAGCTTCAACTCAAGCTTTTGAATGCATTTACGCGTTTTAACAGCTCTTACGACTAGAGTGATAGAGATTTGAGTTTGTTTGTGTGGTATATTAAGAGAAAGCATTCAAATACTTTTTTTGCATTCATTTGAGTGTGAAACTACACGTAGGATGTTTACTAGTACAAACAAGCTTCAACTCAAGCTGTTTTAATGCATTTACGCGTTTTAAAAGCTCGTACGACTAGGGTGAAAGAGATTTGAGTTCTTTTATGTTGTATATTGAGAGAAAGCATCCAAATACTTTGTTTGCATTCATTTGAGTGTAAAACTACACCTAGGATGTTTAGAAGTACAAACAAGCTTCGACTCAAGCTTTTGAATGCATTTACACATTTTAAAAGCTCGTACGAGTAGGGTGAAAGAGATTGGAGTTCTTTTGTCTTGTATATTAAGAGAAAGCATCCAATTACTTTGTTTGCATTCAATAGAGTGTGAAACTACACCTAGGATGTTTACAAGTACAAACAAGCTTCAACTCAAGCTTTTGAATTCATTTACCCGTTTTAAAAGCTCGTACGACTATGGTGAAAGAGATTTGAGTTTGTTTGTGTGGTATATTAAGAGAAAGCATCCAAATACTTTGTTTGCATTCATTTGAGTGTGAAACTACACCTAGGTTGTTTAGAAGTACAAACAAGCTTCAACTCAAGCTTTTGAATGCATTTACACGTTCTTAAAGCTCTTACGAGTAGGGTGAAAGAGATTTGAGTTCTTTTGTGTTGTATATTAAGAGAACGCATGCAAATACTTTGTTTGCATTCATTTGAGTGTGAAACTCTACCTAAGATGTTTGCAAGTACAAACAAGCTTCAAATCAAGCTTTTGAATGCATTTACGCGTTTTAAAAGCTTGTACGAGTAGGGTGAATGAGACTTGAGTTCTTTTGTGTTATATATTAAGAGAAAGCATCCAAATACTTTGTTTGCATTCATTTAAGTGTGAAACTACACCTAGGATATTTACAAGTACAAACAAGCTTCAACTCAAGCTTTTGAATGCATTTACGTGTTTTAAAAGCTCGTACGACTGGGGTGAAAGAGATTTGAGTTCGTTTGTGTGGTATATTAAGAGAAAGCACCCAAATACTTTGTTTGCATTCATTTGAGTGTGACACTACACCTAGAATGTTTTCAAGTACAAAAAAGATTCAATTAAAGCTTTTGAATGCATTTACGCGTTTTAAAAGCTCTTACGAGTAGGGTGAAAGAAATTTGAGTTCTTTTGTGTTGTATATTAAGAGAAAGCAACCAAATACTTTGCTTATATTCATTTGAGTGTGAAACGACACCTAGGATGTTTAGAAGTACAAACAAGCTTCAACTCAAGCTTTTGAATGCATTTACGCGTTTTAAAAGGTCGTACGAGTATGGTGAAAGAGATTGGAGTTCTTTTGTGTTGTATATTAAGAGAAAGCACTCAAATGTTTTGTTTGCATTCATTTGAGTATGAAACTACCCCAAGAATGTTTTATAGTACAAACAAGCTTCAACTCAAGCTGTTTTAATGCATTTACGTGTTTTAAAAGCTCATACGAGTAGGGTGAAAGAGATTTTAGTTCGTTTCTATTGTATATTAAGAGAAAGCATCCAATGCATTCATTTGAGTGTGACACTATACCTAGGATGTTTTCAAGTACAAACAAGATTCAATTAAAGCTTTTGAATGCATTTACGCGTTTTAAAAGCTCGTACGAATAGGGTGAAAGAGACTTGAGTTCTTTTGTGTTGTATATTAAGAGAACCCATCCAAATGTTTTGTTTGCATTCATTTGAGTATGAAACTATACCAAGAATGTTTTATAGTACAAACAAGCTTCAAGTCAAGCTGTTTTAATGCATTTACGCGTTTTAAAAGCTCATACGAGTAGGGTGAAAGAGATTTTAGTTCGTTTGTGTTGTATATTAAGAGAAAGCATCCAAATACTTTGTTTGCATTCATTCGAGTGTGAAACTACATCTAGGATGTTTAGAAGTACAAACAAGCTTTAACTCAAGCTTTTGAATGCATTTACGCGTTTTAAAAGCTCGTACGAGTAGGGTGAAAGAGATTTGAGTTCTTTTGTGTTGTATATTAAGAGAAAGCATCCAAATACTTTGTTTGCATTCATTTGAGTGTGAAACTACACCTAGGATATTTTCAAGTACAAACAAGCTTCAACTCAAGCTTTTGAATGCATTTACGCGTTTTAAAAGCTCGTACGAGTAGGGTGAAAGAGACTTGAGTTCTTTTGTGTTGTATATTAAGAGAAAGCATCCAAATACTTTGTTTGCATTCATTTGAGTGTGAAACTACACCTAGGATGTTTAGAAGTACAAACAAGCTTCAACTCAAGCTTTTGAATGCATTTACGCGTTCTAAAAGCTCTTACGAGTAGGGTGAAAGAGATTTGAGTTTTTTTGTGTTGTATATTAAGAGAAAGCATGCAAATACTTTGTTTGCATTCATTTGAGTGTGAAACTACACCTAGGGTGTTTTCAAGTACAAACAAGCTTCAACTCAAGCTTTTAAATGCATTTACGCGTTTTAAGAACTCTTACGAGTACGGTGAAAGAGATTTGAGTTCTTTTGTGTTGTATATTAAGAGAAAGCATCCAAATACTTTGTTTGCATTCATTTGAGTGTGAAACTCCACCTAAGGTGTTTGCAAGTACAAACAAGCTTCAACTCAAGCTTTTGAATGCATTTACGCGTTTTAAAAGCTCGTACGAGTAGGGTGAAAGAGATTGGAGTTCTTTTGTGTTGTATATTAAGAGAAAGCACTCAAATGTTTTGTTTGCATTCATTTGAGTATGAAACTACCCCAAGAATGTTTTATAGTACAAACAAGCTTAAACTCAAGCTGTTTTAATGCATTTAAGCGTTTTAAAAGCTCATACGAGTAGGGTGAAAGAGATTTTAGTTCGTTTTTATTGTATATTAAAGCATCCAATGCATTCATTTGAGTGTGACACTACACCTAGGATGTTTTCAAGTACAAACAAGATTCAATTAAAGCTTTTGAATGCATTTACGCGTTTTAAAAGCTCGTACGAATAGGGTGAAAGACACTTGAGTTCTTTTGTGTTGTATATCAAGAGAACCCATCCAAATGTTTTGTTTGCATTCATTTGAGTATGAAACTACACCAAGAATGTTTTATAGTACAAACAAGCTTCAACTCAAGCTGTTTTAATGCATTTACGCGTTTTAAAAGCTCATACGAGTAGGGTGAAAGAGATTTTAGTTCGTTTGTGTTGTATATATTAAGAGAAAGCATCCAAATACTTTGTTTGCATTCATTTGAGTGTGAAAACTACACCTAGGATATTTTCAAGTACAAACAAGCTTCAACTCAAGCTTTTGAATGCATTTACGCGTTTTAAAACCTCGTACGAGTAGGGTGAAAGAGATTTGAGTTCTTTTGTGTTGTATATTAAGAGAAAGCATCCAAATACTTTGTTTGCATTCATTTGAGTGTGAAACTACACCTAGGATATTTTCAAGTACAAACAAGCTTCAACTCAAGCTTTTGAATGCATTTACGCGTTTTAAAAAGCTCGTACGAGTAGGGTGAAAGAGACTTGAGTTCTTTTGTGTTGTATATTAAGAAAAAGCATCCAAATACTTTGTTTGCATTCATTTGAATGTGAAACTACAACTAGGATGTTTACAAGTACAAACAAGCTTCAACTCAATCTTTTGAATTCATTTACCCGTTTTAAAGCTCGTACGACTAGGGTGAAAGAGATTTGAGTTCGTTTGTGTGGTATAGTAATAGAAAGCATCCAAATACTTTGTTTGCATTCATTTGAGTGTGAAACTACACCTAGGATGTTTAGAAGTACAAACAAGCTTCAACTCAAGCTTTTGAATGCATTTACGCGTTTTAAAAGCTCTTACGAGTAGGGTGAAAGAGATTTGAGTTCTTTTGTGTTGTATATTAAGAGAAAGCATCCAAATACTTTGTTTGCATTCATTTGAGTGTGAAACTACACCTAGGGTGTTTTCAAGTACAAACAAGCTTCAACTCAAGCTTTTAAATGCATTTACGCGTTTTAAAAACTCTTACGAGTAGGGTGAAAGAGATTTGAGTTCTTTTGTGTTGTATATTAAGGGAAAGCATACAAATACTTTGTTTGCATTCATTTGAGTGTGAAACTACACCTAAGGTGTTTTCAAGTACAAACAAGCGTCAACTAAACCTTTTGAATGCATTTACGCGTTTTAAAAGCTTGTACGAGTAGGGTGAAAGAGTTTTGAGTTCGTTTGTGTTGTATATTAAGAGAAAGCATCCAAATACTTTGTTTGCATTCATTTGAGTGTGAAACTACACCTAGGATATTTTCAATTACAAACAATCTTCAACTCAAGCTTTTGAATGCATTTACGCGTTTTAAAAGCTCGTACGAGTAGGGTGAAAGAGACTTGAGTTCTTTTGTGTTGTATATTAAGAGAAAGCATACAATACTTTGTTTGCATTCTTTTGAGTGTGAAACTACACCGAGGATGTTTACAAGTACAAACAAGCTTCAACTCAAGCTTTTGAATTCATTTACCCATTTTAAAAGCTCGTACGACTAGGGTGAAAGAGATTTGATTTCGTTTGTGTGGTATATTAAGAGAAAGCATCCAAATACTTTGTTTGCATTCATTTGAGTGTGAAACTACACCTAGGATATTTTCAAGTACAAATAAGCTTCAACTCAAGCTTTTGAATGTATTTACGCGTTTTAAAAGCTCGTACGAGTAGGGTGAAAGAGACTTGAGTTCTTTTGTGTTGTGTATTAAGAGAAAGCATCCAAATACTTTGTTTGCATTCATTTGAGTGTGAAACTACAGCTAGGATGTTTACAAGTACAAACAAGCTTCAACTCAAGCTTTTGAATTCATTTACCCGTTTTAAAAGCTCGTATGACTAGGGTGAAAGAGATTTGAGTTCGTTTGGGTGGTATATTAAGAAAAAGCATCCAAATACTTTGTTTGCATTCATTTGAGTTTGAAACTACACCTAGCATTTTTAGAAGTACAAACAAGCTTCAACTCAACCTTTTGAATGCATTTACGCGTTTTAAATGCTCTTACGAGTAGGGTGAAAGAGATTTGAGTTCTTTTGTGTTGTATATTAAGAGAAAGCATCCAAATATTTTTTGTTTGCATTCATTTGAGTGTGAAACTACACCTAGGATATTTTCATGAACAAGCAAGCTTCAACTCAAGATGTTTTAATGCATTTACGCGTTTTAAAAGCTCATACGAGTAGGGTGAATGAGATTTGAATTCTTTTGTGTTGTATTTTAAGAGAAAGCATTCAAATACTTTGTTTGCATTCATTTGAGTGTCAAACTACACCTAGGATATTTTCAAGTACAAACAAGCTTCAACTCAAGCTTTTGAATGCATTTACGCTTTTTAAAAGCTCGTACGAGTAGGGTGAAAGAGACTTGAGTTCTTTTGTGTTGTATATTAAGAGAAAGCATCCAAATACTTTGTTTGCATTCATTTGAGTGTGAAACTACACCCAGGATGTTTACAAGTACAAACAAGCTTCAACTCAACCTTTTTAATGCATTTACGTGTTTTAAAAGCTCGTACGACTGGGGTGAAAGAGATTTGAGTTCGTTTGTGTGGTATATTAAGAGAAAGCATCCAAATACTTTGTTTGCATTCATTTGAGTGTGAAACTACACCTAGGATGTTTAGAAGTAAAAACAAGCTTCAACTCAAGCTTTTGAATGCATTTACGCGTTTTAAAAGCTCTTACGAGTAGGGTGAAAGAAATTTGAGTTCTTTTGTGTTGTATATTAAGAGAAAGCAACCAAATACTTTTCTTATATTCATTTGAGTGTGAAACTACACCTAGGATGTTTAGAAGTACAAACAAGCTTCAACTCAAGCTTTTGAATGCATTTACGCGTTTTAAAAGCTCTTACAAGTAGGGTGAAAGAGATTGGAGTTCTTTTGTGTTGGATATTAAGAGAAAGCACCTAAATGTTTTGTTTGCATTCATTTGAGTATGAAACTAACCCAAGAATGTTTTATTGTACAAACAAGCTTCAACTCAAGCTTTTTTAATGCATTTACGCGTTTTAAATGCTCATACGAGTAGGGTGAAAGAGTTTTGAGTTCGTTTCTGTTGTATATTAAGAGAAAGCATCCAATGCATTCATTTGAGTGTGACTGATGTGAAATAAGTAACAAAACGGAAATTAACCTTTGATAGTATCACACAAAGGGATCTTGTTCAAGAATCACTCAAGAACAACTCACGAATCACTCGTAAGGACTTCAACCTGAATCACTCAGTTTGAGGGGTAAATACTCACGTATTCAATAATTAATCATCAAAACACGAGTTTACAATAGCAAACATCTCCCCTATTTATAGACAAAGAAATCTAAAGCTATTCGGAATCCTAATCCTAGTCCAAATAGGAAACTAACTACGAAACTGACTACAATTGTAAAACGAGCTAATTAACAGTTTTCCTAATACCTAATGGACTTCTAATACTAATAACAATCAGATTATTACTCTCCTAAACATATTCTAACTAATTAAGGGAATACTAAACGAAATCGAACTAAACAACTGATTACCTAGCGCCCAAGGCTCAAAACCGGTTGTAACAGCTTTGCACCGTAATTTCAATTGCCTTTTCAACCTTTTTACATTCTGAATATAGGAAAACTCAAAGCATGGGAGTTTTAGATGTCGTTTCCATCTTTCTACAGAACTTTGAATCACCATGATCCCATGTCGTATGAGTGAGTTATGATTAAAATACGAACCAGTGTAGAAGCTGTCAAAATTACGGGAATCCTGATAACGAATGTGATCATATAATAAGAGCTTTAATCCCGACCTTGTGTGGAAACTCCATGTAATTATCTTTATAGGAGTCAATTTAATGCATAACCACCAAAGGAACTCGATGTAAACAAGAATATATGTTCTGTTGCTAGTTCCTTGGTTGTTCTGTTTACTTTGCACACTTGCTCCCGCATCAGTGACACTACACCTAGGATGTTTTAAAGTACAAACAAGATTCAATTAAAGCTTTTGAATGCATTTACGCGATTTAAAAGCTCGTACGAATAGCGTGAAAGAGATTTGAGTTCTTTTGTGTTGTATATTAAGAGAAAGCATCCAAATGTTTTGTTTGCATTCATTTGAGTATGAAACTACACCAAGAATGTTTTATAGTACAAACAAGCTTCAACACAAGCTTTTGAATGCATTTACGCGTTTTAAAAGCTCGTACGACTAGGGTGAAAGAGATTTGAGTTCTTTTGTGTTGTATATTAAGAGAAAGCATCCAAATACTTTGTTTGCATTCATTCGAGTGTGAAACTACATCTAGGATGTTTAGAAGTACAAAAAAGCTTCAACTCAAGCTATTGAATGCATTTACGTGTTTTAAAAGCTCGTACGAGTAGGGTGAAACAGATTGGAGTTCTTTTGTGTTGTATATTAAGAGAAAGCACCCAAATGTTTGGTTTGCATTCACTTGAGTATGAAACTACCCCAAGAATGTTTTATAGTACAAACAAGCTTCAACTTAAGCTTTTTTAATGCATTTACGCGTTTTAATTGCTCATACGTGTAAGGTGAAAGAGTTTTGAGTTCGTTTCTGTTGTATATTAAGAGAAAGCATCCAATGCATTCATTTTAGTGTGACACTACACCTAGGATGTTTTCAAGTACAAACAAGATTCAATTAAAGCTTTTGAATGCATTTACGCGTTTTAAAAGCTCGAACGAGTAGGGTGAAAGAGATTTGAGTTCTTTTGTGTTGTATATTAAGTGAAGGCATCCAAATATTTTGTTTGCATTCATTTGAGTATGAAACTACACCATGAATGTTTTATAGCACAAACAAACTTCAACTCAAGCTGTTTTAATGCATTTACGCGTTTTAAAAGCTCATACGAGTAGGGTGAATGAGTTTTGAGTTCTTTTGTGTTGTATATTAAGAGAAAGCAACCAAATAATTTGCTTATATTCATTTGAGTGTGAAACTACAACTAGGATGTTTAGAAGTACAAACAAGCTTCAACTCAAGTTTTTGAATGCATTTACACGTTTTAAAAGCTCGTTCGAGTACGGTGAAAGAGATTGGAGTTCTTTTGTGTTGTATATTAAGAGAAAGCATCCAAATAATTTGTTTACATTCATTTGAGTGTGAAACTACACCTAGGATGTTTTCAAGTACGAACAAGCTTCAACTAAAGCTTTTGAATGCATTTACGCGTTTTAAAAGCTCTTACGATTAGGGTGAAAGAGATTTGAGTTCTTTTGTGTTGTATATTAAGAGAAAGCATCGAAGTACTTTGTTTGCATTCATTTGAGTGTGAAACTACACCTAGGGTGTTTTCAAGTACAAACAAGCTTCAACTCAAGCTTTTAAATGCATTTACGCGTTTTAAAAGCTCTTACGAGTAGGGTGAAAGAGATTTGAGTTCTTTTGTGTTGTATATTAAGAGAAAGCATCCAAATGCTTTGTTTGCATTCATTTGAGTGTGATACTACACGTAGGATGTTTACAAGTACAAACAAGCTTCAACTCAAGCTTTTGAATGCATTTACGCGTTTTAAAAGCTCGTACGAGTAGGGTGAAAGAGATTTGAGTTCTTTTGTTTTGTATATTAAGAGAAATCATCCAAGTAATTTGTTTGCATTCATTTGAGTGTAAAACTATACCTAGGATATTTTCACGTACAAACAAGCTTCAACTCATGCTTTTAAATGAATTTACGCGTTTTAAAAGCTCTTACGAGTAGGGTGAAAGAGATTTGAGTTCTTTTGTATTGTATATTAAGAGAAAGCATCCAAATGTTTTATTTGCATTCATTTGAGTATGAAACTACACCATGAATGTTTTATAGTATATACAAGCTTCAACTCAAGCTGTTTTAATGCATTTACGCGTTTTAAAAGCTCATACGAGTAGGGTGAAAGAGATTTGAGTTCTTTTGTGTTGTATATTAAGACAAAGCATCCAAATACTTTGTTTGCATTCATTTGAGTATGAAACTACACCTAGGATGTTAACAAGTACAATCAAGCTTCAATTGAAGCTTTTGAATGCTTTTACACTTTTTAACAGCTCGTACGACTAGGGTGAAAGGGATTTGAGTTCGTTTGTGTGGTATATTAAGAGAAAGCATCCAAATACCTTGTTTGCATTAATTTGAGTGTGAAACTACACCTAGCATGTTTAGAAGTACAAACAAGCTTCAATTCAAGCTTTCGAATGCATTTACGTGTTTCAAAAGCTCATACGACTAGGGTGAAAGAGATTTGAGTTCGTTTGTGTCGTATTTTAAGTGAAAGCATCCAAATACTTTGTTTGCATTCATTTCATTGTGAAACTACACCTAGGGTGTTTCCAAGTACAAACAACCTTCAACTCAAGCTTTTAAATGCATTTACGCGTTTTAAAAGCTCTTACGAGTAGGGTGAAAGAGATTTGAGTTCTTTTGTGTTGTATATTAAGAGAAAGCATCCAAATGCTTTGTTTGTATTCATTTGAGTGTGATACTACACGTAGGATGTTTACAAGTACAAACAAGCTTCAACTCAAGCTTTTGAATGCATTTACGCATTTTAAAAGCTCGTACGAGTAGGGTGAAAGAGATTTGAGTTCTTTTGTTTTGTATATTAAGAGAAAGCATCCAAATAATTTGTTTGCATTCATTTGAGTGTAAAACTATACCTAGGATATTTTCACGTACAAACAAGCTTCAACTCATGCTTTTAAATGAATTTACGCGTTTTAAAAGCACTTACGAGTACGGTGAAAGAGATTTGAGTTCTTTTGTATTGTATATTAAGAGAAAGCATCCAAATGTTTTATTTGCATTCATTTTAGTATGAAACTACACCAAGAATGTTTTATAGTATAAACAAGCTTCAACTCAAGCTGTTTTAATGCATTTACGCGTTTTAAAAGCTCATACGAGTAGGGTGAAAGAGATTTGAGTTCTTTTGTGTTGTATATTAAGACAAAGCATCCAAATACTTTGTTTGCATTCATTTGAGTATGAAACTACACCTAGGATGTTAACAAGTACAATCAAGCTTCATTTGAGTGTGACACTACACCTAGGATGTTTTCAAGTGCAAACAAGATTCAATTAAAGCTTTTGAATGCATTTACGCGTTTTAAAAGCTCGAACGAGTAGGGTGAAAGAGATTTGAGTTCTTTTGTGTTGTATATTAAGAGAAAGCATCAAATATTTTGTTTGCATTTATTTGAGTATGAAACTACACCAAGAATGTTTTATAGTACAAACAAGCTTCAACTCTAGCTGTTTTAATGCATTTACGCGTTTTAAAAGCTCATACGAGTAGGGTGAATGAGATTTGAGTTCTTTTGTGTTGTATATTAAGAGAAAGCATCCAAATACTTTGTTTGCATTCATTTGAGTGTGAAACTACACCTAGGATATTTTCAAGTACAAACAAGCTTCAACTCATGCTTTTGAATGCATTTACGCGTTTTAAAAGCTCGTACGAGTAGGGTGAAAGAGACTTGAGTTCTTTTGTGTTGTATATTAAGAGAAAGCATCCAAATACTTTGTTTGCATTCATTTGAGTGTGAAAGTACACCTAGGATGTTTACAAGTACAAACAAGCTTCAACTCAAGCTTTTGAATGCATTTACGTATTTTAAAAGCTCGTACGACTGGGGTGAAAGAGATTTGAGTTCGTTTGTGTGGTATATTAAGAGAAAGCAACCAAATACTTTGCTTACATTCATTTGATTGTGAAACTACACCCAGGATGTTTAGAAGTACAAACAAGCTTCAACTGAAGCTTTTGAATGCATTTACGCGTTTTAAGAGCTCGTACGCGTAGGGTGAAAGAGATTGGAGTTCTTTTGTGTTGTATATTAAGAGAAAGCACCCAAATATTTTGTTTGCATTCATTTGAGTATGAAACTACCCCAAGAATATTTTATAGTACAAACAAGCTTCAACTCAAGCTTTTTTTATGCATTTACGCGTTTTAAATGCTCATACGAGTAGGGTGAAAAAATTTTGAGTTCGTTTCTGTTGTATATTAAGAGAAAGCATCCAATCCATTCATTTGAGTGTGACACTACACCTAGGATGTTTTCAAGTACAAACAAGATTTAATTAAAGCTTTTGAATGCATTTACGCATTTTAAAAGCTCCTACGAGTAGGGTGAAAGAGATTTGAGTTCTTTTGTGTTGTATATTAAGAGAAAGCATCCAAATGTTTTGTATGCATTCATTTGAGTATGAAACTACACCAAGAATGTTTTATTGTACAAACAAGCTTCAACTCAAGCTTTTGAATGCATTTACGCATTTTAAAAGCTCGTACGACAAGGGTCAAAGAGCTTTTAGTTCGTTTGTGTGGTATATTAAGAGAAAGCATCCAAATACTTTGTTTGCATTCATTTGAGTTTGAAACTACACGTAGGATGTTTAGAAGTACAAACAATCTTCAACTCAACCTTTTGAATGCATTTACGCGTTTTAAAAGCTCTTACGAGTAGGGTGAAAGAGATTTGAGTTCTTTTGTGTTGTATATTACGAGAAAGCATCCAAATATTTTTTGTTTGCATTCATTTGAGAGTGAAACTACACCTAGGATGTTTTCATGTACAAACAAGCTTCAACTCAAGCTGTTTTAATGCATTTACGCGTTTTAAAAGCTCATACGAGTAGGGTGAAAGAGATTTGAGTTCTGTTGTGTTGTATATTAAGAGACAGCATCCAAATATTTTGTTTGCATTTATTGGAGTGTGAAACTACACCTAGGATGTTTAGAAGTAGAAACAAGCTTCAACTCAAACTTTGGAATGCATTTACGCGTTTTAAAAGCTCGTACGAGTAGGGTGAAAGAGATTTGACTTCTTTTGTGTTGTATAATAAGAGAAAGCATCCAAATACTTTGTTTGCATTCATTTGAGTGTGAAACTACACCTAGGATATTTTCAAGTACAAACAGGCTTCAACTTAAGCTTTTGAATGCATTTCCGCGTTTTAAAAGCTCGTACGAGTAGGGTGAAAGAGACTTGAGTTCTTTTGTGTTGTATATTAAGAGAAAGCATCCAAATACTTTGTTTGCATTCATTTGAGTGTGAAACTACACCTAGGATGTTTACAAGTACAAACAAGCTTCAACTCAAGCTTTTGAATGCATTTACGTGTTTTGAAAGCTCGTACGATTGGGGTGAAAGAGATTTGAGTTCTTTTTTGTGGTATATTAAGAGAAAGCATCCAAATACTTTGCTTGCATTCATTTGAGTGTGAAACTACACCTCGGATGTTTAGAAGTACAAACAAGCTTCAACTCAAGCTTTTGAATGCATTTACGCGTTTTAAAAGCTCTTAAGAGTAGGGTGAAAGAAATTTGAGTTCTTTTGTGTTGTATATTAAGAGAAAGCAACCAAATACTTTGCCTGCATTCATTTGAGTTTGAAACTACACCTAGGATGTTTAGAAATACAAACAAGCTTCAACTCAAGCTTTTGAATGCATTTACGCGTTTTAAAAGCTCGTACGAGTAGGTGAAAGAGATTGGAGTTCTTTTGGGTTGTATATTAAGAGAAAGCACCCAGATATTTTGTTTGCATGCATTTTAATATGAAACTGCCCCAAGAATGTTTTATAGTACAAACAAGCTTCAACTCAAGCTATTTTAATACATTTACGCGTTTTAAATGCTCATACGAGTATGGTGAAAGAGTTTTGAGTTCGTTTCTGTTGTATATTAAGAGAAAGCATCCAATGCATTCATTTGAGTGTGACACTACACCTAGGATGTTTTCAAGTACAAGCAAGATTCAATTAATGCTTTTTAATGCATTTACGCGTTTTAAAAGTTCGTACGAGTAGGGTGAGAGAGATTTGAGTTCTTTTGTGTTGTATATAAAGAGAATGCATCCAAATGTTTTGTTTGCATTCATTTGAGTATGAAACTACACCAAGAATGTTTTATAGTGCAAACAACCTTCAACTCAAGCTTTTGAATGCATTGACGCGTTTTAAAAGCTCGTACGACTAGGGTGAAAGAGATATTAGTTCGTTTGTGTGGTATATTAAGAGAAAGCATCCAAATACTTTGTTTGCATTCATTTGAGTTTGAAACTACACGTAGGATGTTTAGAAGTACAAACAAGCTTCAACTCAACCTTTTGAATGCATTTACGCGTTTTAAAAGCTCTTACGAGTAGGGTGAAAGAGATTTGAGTTCTTTTGTGTTGTATATTACGAGAAAGCATCCAAATATTTTTTGTTTGCATTCATTTGAGTGTGAAACTACACCTAGGATGTTTTCATGTACAAACAAGCTTCAACTCAAGCTGTTTTAATGCATTTACGCGTTTTAAAAGCTCATACGAGTAGGGTGAAAGAGATTTGAGTTCTGTTGTGTTGTATATTAAGAGAAAGCATCCAAATACTTTGTTTGCATTCATTCGAGTGTGAAACTACACCTTGGATGTTTAGAAGTACAAACAAGCTTCAACTCAAGCTTTGGAATGCATTTACGCATTTTAAAAGCTCGTACGAGTAGGGTGAAAGAGATTTGTGTTCTTTTGTGTTGTATATTAAGAGAAAGCATCCAAATGTTTTGTTTGCATTCATTTGAGTATGAAACTACACCAAGAATGTTTTATAGTACAAACAAGCTTCAACTCAAGCTTTTGAATGCATTTACGCATTTTAAAAGCTCGTACGACTAGGGTAAAAGAGATTTTAGTTCGTTTGTGTGGTATATTAAGAAAAAGCATCCAAATACTTTGTTTGCTTTCATTTGAGTTTGAAACTACACCTAGGATGTTTAGAAGTACAAACAAGCTTCAACTAAACGTTTTGAATGCATTTACGCGTTTTAAAAGCTCTTACGAGAAGGGTGAAAGAGATTTGAGTTCTTTTGTGTTGTATATTACGAGAAAGCATCCAAATATTTTTTGTTTGCATTCATTTGAGTGTGAAACTAAACCTAGGATATTTTCAAGTACAAACAAGCTTCAACTCAAGCTTTTGAATGCATTTACGTGTGTTAAAAGCTCGTACGACTAGGGTGAAAGAGATTTGAGTTCGTTTGTGTGGTATATTAAGAGAAAGCATCCAAATACTTTGCTTGCATTCATTTGAGTGTGAAACTACACCTAGGATGTTTAGAAGTACCAACAAGCTTCAACTCAAGCTTTTGAATGCATTTACGCGTTTTAAAAGCTCGTACGAGTAGGGTAAAAGAGATTGGAGTTCTTTTGTGTTGTATATTAAGAGAAAGCACCGAAATGTTTTCTTTGCATTCAAATGACTATGAAACTACCCCAAGAATGTTTTATAGTACAAACAAGCTTCAACTCAAGCTTTTTTAATGCATTTACGCGTTTTAAATGCTCATATGAGTAGGGTGAAAGAGTTTTGAGTTCGTTTCTGTTGTATATTAAGAGAAAGCATCCAATGCATTCATTTGAGTGTGACACTACACCTAGGATGTTTTCAAGTACAAACAAGATTCAATTAAAGCTTTTGAATGTATTTACGCGTTTTAAAAGCTCGTACGAGTAGGGTGAAAGAGATTTGAGTTCTTTTCTGTTGTATAATAAGAGAAAGCATCCAAATACTTTGTTTGCATTCATTTGAGTGTGAAACTACACCTTCGATGTTTAGAAGTACAAACAAGCTTCAACTCAAGCTTTTGAATGCATTTACGCGTATTAAAAGCTCGTACGAGTAGGGTGAAAGAGATTTGAGTTCTTTTGTGTTCTATATTAAGAAAAAGCATCAAAATACTTCGTTTGCATTCATTTGAGTGTGAAACTACACCTAGGATGTTTACAAGTACAAACAAGCTTCAACTCAAACTTTTGAATGCATTTACGCGTTTTAAAAGCTCTTACGACTAGGGTGAATGAGATTTGAGTTCTTTTATGTTGTATATTAAGGGAAAGCATCCAAATACTTTGTTTGTATTCATTTGAGTGTGAAACTACACCTAGGGTGTAGGGTGTTTTCAAGTACAAACAAGCTTCAACTCAAGCTGTTTGAATGCATTTACGCGTTTTAAAAGCTCTTACGAGTAGGGTGAAAGAGATTTGAGTTCCTTTGTGTTGTATATTAAAAGAAAGCATCCAAATACTTTGTTTTCATTCATTTGAGTGTGAAACTACACCTAGGGTGTTTTCAAGTACAAACAAGCTTCAACTCAAGCTTTTAAATGCATTTACGCGTTTTAAAACCTCTTACGAGTAGGGTGAAAGAGATTTGAGTTCTTTTGTGTTGTATATTAAGAGAAAGCATACAAATACTTTGTTTGCATTCATTTGACTGTGAAACTACACGTAGGATGTTTACAAGTACAAACAAGCTTCAACTCAAGCTTTTGAATGCATTTACGCGTTTTAAAAGCTTATACGAGTAGGGTGAAAGAGATTTGAGTTCTTTTGTGTTGTATATTAAGAGAAAGCATCAAAATACTTTGTTTGCGTTCATTTTAGTGTGAAACTACACCTAGGGTGTTTTCAAGTACAAACAAGCTTCAACTCAAGCTTTTAAATGCATTCACGCGTTTTAAAAGCTCTTACGAGTAGGGTGAAAGAGATTTGAGTTCTTTTGTGTTGTATATTAAGAGAAAGCATCCAAATACTTTGTTTGCATTCGTTTGAGTGTGAAACTACACGTAGGATGTTTACAAGTACAAACAAGCTTCAATTCAAGCTTTTGAATGCATTTACGCGTTTTAACAGCTCTTACGACTAGGGTGACAGAGATTGAGTTCTTTTGTGTTGTATATTAAGAGAAAGCATCCAAATACTTTGTTTCATTCATTTGAGTGTGAAACTACACCTAGGATGATTAGAAGTACAAAGAAGCTTCAACTCAACCTTTTGAATGCATTTACGTGTTTTTAAAGCTCTTACGAGTAGGGTGAAAGAGATTTGAGTTCTTTTGTGTTGTATAATAAGAGAAAGCATCCAAATACTTTGTTTGCATTCATTTGAGTGTGAAACTACACCTAGGATGATTAGAAGTTGATGTGATTTATTTAGGGATTTTTCTGTGTTTTGATAAATAAAAGCAATAAAAGGGATATACCTCTCAAATCACTCAAGGGGTTGGGGTTTTCGTTCAAGAATCACTCAAGAACAATACTTGCGCATCACACACAAGGGTTTCAAACTGAATCACTCAATTTGTGGGGGTAAATACTCACGTATTAATCATTAATCATCAAAGTCTATGTTACAATTTCGTGCTCTCCCCTATATATAGACAAAGAAATCTAAAGCTACTAGGAATCCTAATCCAAGTAGGAAACTAACTATGAAACTGACTTCAATTGTAAAATGAGCTAAATAACAGCTTTCCTAATACCTAATGGACTCCTAATGCTACTAATAATCAAAATACTACTTTCCTAAACATATTCTAACTAATTAAGGAAACAACCAAACGAAATAAAACTTAAACAACTAGTTACATGGCGCCCAAGGCTAAAACCGGTTGTAACAGCTTTGCACCGTAACTTCAATTGCCTTTTAAACCTCGTTACATTCTGAATATAGGAAAACTCAAAGCATGGGAGTTTTAGATCGTGCTTACAGCTTTCTACAGAATTTTGAATCACCATAATCCCATGTCATATGAGTGAGTTATGATCGAAATACGAACCAGTGTAAAAGCTGTCAAAATTTCGGGAATCCTTATAACGAATGTTATCATATAATAAGAGCTTTAATTCCGACCTTGTATGGAAAATCCATGTAATTATCTTTATAGGAGTCAATTTAATGCATAACCACCAAAGGAACTCGATGTAAACAAGAATAGATGTTCTCTTGCTAGTTCCTTGGTTGTTCTGTTTACTTTGCAATCTTGTTGCCGCATCAATCTCCCTTTCTTCAGAAAGAATTGTCCTCAATTCTTCGTATATAGTAATCTTCTCCCAAACCTGTATATTCATCAAATTTTCCTTACATATTTCCAATGAACCAACAAGGTTAAGAGCCTTGCTGCTGTCTTTTTGATGGACATCTCTTTCTTGTTCTTGATCAAAGCTAGATTCAAGAAGTTCCAACTCCATCTCGGATTTCCTCTTGCATGTCATCAATATAATTAAGATCTTCAAGGAAATCACCAATATTTTCTAGTTCAATGAATATTTTTTCGATAAACTCATCAACCATAGTTGGTAGTCTTGAATTATTAACTTGAACAACAATAAGGAGGTCAATGTTATTGGTCTTTTCTTGTGAATCTTCAATAGGAACAATATCTTTAAAGTAATCATCAAGATCTGGTTTTCCTTTGAATGTATCCACAACAAAGAGCCTATCTTCATTGATGGGTTGATCATTTATTATGCATCCTTTCATGTAGTCCAACTTATGATTTCGATGTTGACGCGCTTGTTGGTATGCTTGTTGTGCTCGTAGGTGCACTAGTTGTTGCTCCTTCTCTTGCCTCTCAATCTTGAGAGCTATCTTGCAAACATACTCAAAGGATATGTAAGGAACAAGCTCCACCTTGCGCCCTAGAGTTGAGTTTAGTCCTTTGATGAATCTTGCAATCTTTAACTCTTCCCTCTCCACGCGATTACACATCATGTGCGCGTTTTCAAACTTTTGGAGGTAGTCTTGTACACTTGAGGTTTCTTGGCTTATGGACGTGAGTTTCAAGAACCGTGCTTGCTCAAACTCTTTAGGCAAAAATCGGTTCTTTAAATGATTCTTGAGTTTGTCCCAAGTCTCAATCTTTGCTTTCCCGTCCTTCTTGCGTCGAGCCTTTAGTTTTTCATACCAAAAAGAAGCATGCTTGGTGAGTTTATCCGTGGCTAACTTGCATCTTCGCGGCTCATCATACCTCCTTGTATTCAAAGACTCTCTCCATAGTTCTAAGCCAATCAAAAAAGGCCTCTGGATCGTAGGAACCGTCTTATTCAGGGAGTTCGACTTTCAAGTTCCTATCATCATCATAGGGGTGTCATGGTTTAGGAGCGTCATTGATTCTAGTCCCACTTGTGTCTTCAAACTCCTCATCGAAGTTGGGGTCACGGTTGTGGTTTCTCCAATGAATTTCGTGCATCCTTGTCTCCATGTTTTCCCTATCTTCTTGGTTTCTTCTTTCCATAGTAGCCATCCGCTCTGCTTGAGTTTGTAAAGATGCCCTAAGATCCTCCATGGATGTTAACAACTTTGCTAGTTCGTTGGGCTCACCCATAGCTTTGGTTGTTGGTTTCTTGGGGGTTTCTTGGCTGTGTTCTTGAACAAAGGGCGAATCTTGCAAGAATCTTTCTCGAAAGCTCGCTATGGTGTCGTGTTTATGCTCAAGACCGTGTTGTTTAAACTTAAGAAAGCTCAAACCTTTAGCTCTGATACCAAGTTGATGTGATTTATTTAGGGATTTTTCTGTATTTTGATAAATAAAAGCAATAAAAAGGATATACCTCTCGAATCACTCAAGGGGTTGGGGTTTTCGTTCAAGAATCACTCAAGAACAATACTTGCGCATCACACACAAGGGTTTTAACCTGAATCACTCAATTTGAGGGGGTAAATACTCACGTATTAATCATTAATCATCAAAGTCTATGTTACAATTTCGTGCTCTCCCCTATATATAGACAAAGAAATCTAAAGCTACTAGGAATCCTAATCCAAGTAGGAAACTAACTATGAAACTGACTTCAATTGTAAAACGAGCTAATTAACAGCTTTCCTAATACCTAATGGACTCCTAATGCTACTAATAATCAGAATACTACTTTCCTAAACATATTCTAACTAATTAAGGAAACAACCAAACGAAATAAAACTTAAACAACTAGTTACATGGCGCCCAAGGCTAAAACCGGTTGTAACAGCTTTGCACCGTAACTTCAATTGCCTTTTCAACCTCGTTACATTCTGAATATAGGAAAACTCAAAGCATGGGAGTTTTAGATCGTGTTTCCAGCTTTCTACAGAATTTTGAATCACCATAATCTCATGTCATATGAGTGAGTTATGATCGAAATACGAACCAGTGTAAAAGCTGTCAAAATTTCTGGAATCCTTATAACGAATGTTATCATATAATAAGAGCTTTAATCCCGACCTTGTATGGAAAATCCATGTAATTATCTTTATAGGAGTCAATTTAATGCATAACCACCAAAGGAACTCGATGTAAACAAGAATAGATGTTCTCTTGCTAGTTCCTTGGTTGTTCTGTTTACTTTGCACACTTGTTGCCGCATCAATCTCCCTTTCTTCAGAAAGAATTGTCCTCAATTCTTCGTATATAGTAATCTTCTGCCAAACCTGTATATTCATCAAATTTTCCTTACAAATTTCCAATGAACCCACAAGGTTAAGAGCCTTGCTGCTGTCTTCTTGATGGACATCTCTTTCTTGTTCTTGATCAAAGCTAGTTCCTTGGTTGTTCTATTTAGTTTGCACACTTGCTGCCGCATCAGAAGTAGAAACAAGCTTAACTCAAGCTTTGGAATGCATTTACGCGTTTTAAAAGCTCTTACGAGTAGGGTGAAAGAGATTTGAGTTCTTTTGTGTTGTATATTAAGAGAAAGCATCCAAATACGTTGTTTGCATTCATTTGTGTGTGAAACTACACCTAGGATGTTTAGAAGTACAAACAAGCTTCAACTCAAGCTTTTGAATGCATTTACGCGTTTTAAAAGCTCGTACGAATAGGGTGAAAGAGATTGGAGTTCTTTTGTGTTGTATATTAAGAGAAAGCACCCAAATGTTTTGTTTGCATCCAATTGAGTATGAAACTACCCCAAGAATGTTTTATGGTACAAACAAGCTTCAACTCATGTTTTTTTAACGCATTTACGCGTTTTAAATGCTCATACGAGTAGGGTGAAAGAGTTTTGAGTTCGTTTGTGTTGTATATTAAGAGAAAGCATCCAAATACTTTGTTTGCATTCATTTGAGTGTGACACTACACCTAGGATGGTACAAACAAGATTCAATTCAAGCTTTTGAATGCATTTACGCGTTTCAAAAGCTCGTACGAGTAGGGTGAAAGAGATTTCAGTTCTTTTGTGTTGTATATTAAGAGAAAGCATCCAAATGTTTTGTTTGCATTCATTTGAGTATGAAACTACACCAAGAATGTTTTAAAGTACAAACAAGCTTCAACTCAAGATGTTTTAATGCATTTACGCGTTTTAAAAGCTCATACGAGTAGGGTGAATGAGATTTGAGTTCTTTTGTGTTGTATATTAAGAGAAAGCATCCAAATACTTTGTTTGCATTCATTTGTGTGTGAAACTACACCTAGGATGTTTTCAAGTACAAACAAGCTTCAACTAAAGCTTTTGAATGCATTTACGCGTTTTAAAAGCTCTTACGAGTAGGGTGAAAGAGATTTAAGTTCTTTTGCATTGTATATTAAGAGAAAGCATCCAAATACTTTGTTTGCATTCATTTGAGTGTGACACTACACCTAAGGTGTTTTCAAGTACAAACAAGCTTCAACTCAAGCTTTAAAATGCATTTACGTGTTTTAAAAGCTCTTACGAGTAGGGTGAAAGAGATTTGAGTTCTTTTGTGTTGTATATTAAGAAAAAGCATCCAAATACTTTGTTTACTTTCATTTGAGTGTGAAACTACACGTAGGATGTTTCCAAGTACAAACAAGCTTCAACTCAAGCTTTTGAATGCATTTACGCGTTTTAAAAGCTCGTACGAGTAGGGTGAAAGAGATTTGAGTTCTTTTGTGTTGTATATTAGAGAAAGCATCCAAATACTCTGTTGCATTCATTTGAGCGTGAAACTACACCTAGGATGTTTTCAAGTACAAACAAGCTTCAACTCAAGCTTTTAAATGCATTTACGCGTTTTAAAAGCTCGTACGAGTAGGGTGAAAGAGATTTGAGTTCTTTTGTGTTGTATATTAAGAGAAAGCATCCAAATACTTTGTTTGCATTTATTTGAGTGTGAAACTACACCTAGGATGTTTACAAGTACAACAAGCTTCAACTCAAGCTTTTGAATGCTTTTACGCGTTTTAAAAGCTCGTACGACTAGGGTGAAAGAGATTCCAGTTCGTTTGTGTGGTATATTAAGAGAAAGCATCCAAATACTTTGTATGCATTCATTTGAGTGTGAAACTACACCTAGGATGTCTAGAAGTACAAACAAGCTTCAACTCAAGCTTTTGAATGCATTTACGTGTTTCAAAAGCTCATACGACTAGGGTGACAGAGACTTGAGTTCGTTTGTGTCGTATATTAAGAGAAAGCATCGAAATCTTTTTTTGCATTCATTGGAGTGTGAAACTACACGTTGGATGTTTACAAGTACAAACAAGCTTCAACTCAAGTTTTTAAATGCATTTACGCGTTTTAAAAGCTCGTACGAGTAGGGTGAAAGAGATTTGAGTTCTTTTGTGTTGTATATTAAGAGAAAGCATCCAAATACTTTGTTTGCATTTATTTAAGTGTGAAACTACACCTAGGGTGTTTTCAAGTGCAAACAAGCTTCAATTCAAGCTTTTAAATGCATTTACGCGTTTTAAAAGCTCTTACGAGTAGGGTGAAAGAGATTTGAGTTCTTTTGTGTTGTATAATAAGAGAAAGCATCCAAAAGTTTTGTTTGCATTCATTTGAGTATGAAACTACACCAAGAATGTTTTATTGTACAAACAAGCTTCAACTCAAGCTGTTTTAATGCATTTATGCGTTTTAAAAGCTCATACGAGTAGGGTGAAAGAGATTTGAGTTCTTTTGTGTTGTATATTAAGAGAAAGCATCCAAATACTTTGTATGCATTTATTTGAGTGTGAAACTACACCTAGGATGTCTAGAAGTACAAACAAGCTTCAACTCAAGCTTTTGAATGCATTTACGTGTTTCAAAAGCTCATACGACTAGGGTGAAAGAGACTTGAGTTCGTTTGTGTCGCATATTAAGAGAAAGCATCCAAATACTTTTTTGCATTCATTGGAGTGTGAAACTACACCTAAGATGTTTAGAAGTACAAACAAGCTTCAACTCTACCTTTTGATTGCATTTACGCGTTTCAAAAGCTCATACGAGTAGGGTAAAAGAGATTTGAATTCGTTTGTGTGGTCTATTAACAGAAAGCATCAAAATACTTTGCTTGCATTCATTTGAGTGTGAAACTACACCTAGGATGTTTAGAAGTACAAACAAGCTTCAACTCAAGCTTTTGACTGCATTTACGCGTTTTAAAAGCTCGTACGAGTAGGGTGAAAGAGATGTTCTTTTGTATTGTATATTAAGAGAAAGCATCCGAATACTTTGCTTGCATTCATTTGAGTGTGAAACTACACCTAGGATGTTTTCAAGTACAAACAAGCATCAAATCAACCTTTTGAATGCATTTACGTGTTTTAAAAGCTCGTACGAGTAGGGTGAAAGAGATTTGAGTTCTTTTGTGTTGTAAATTAAGAGAAAGCATCCAAATACTTTATTTTCATTCATTTGAGTGTGAAATTACACCTAGGATGGTTAGAAGTACAAACAAGCATCAACTCGAGCTTTTGAGTGCATTTACGCGTTTTAAAAGCTCGTACGAGTATGGGGAAAGAGATTTGAGTTCTGTTGTGTTGTATATTAAGAGAAAGCATCCAAATACTTTATTTTCATTCATTTGAGTGTGAAACTACAGTAGGAAAGTTTTATAGTACAAACAAGCTTCAACTCAAGATGTATTAATGCATTTACGCGTTTAAATGCTCAAACGAGTAGGGTGAAAGAGATTTGAGTTCTTTTGTGTTGTATATTAAGGGAAAGCATCCAAATACTTTGTTTGTATTCCTTTGAATGTGAAACTACACCTAGGGTGTTTTCAAGTACAAACAAGCTTCAACTCAAGCTTTTAAATGCATTTACGCGTTTTAAAAGCTCTTACGAGTAGGGTGAAAGAGATTTGAGTTCTTTTGTGTTGTATAATAAGAGAAAGCATCCAAAAGTTTTGTTTGCATTCATTTGAGTATGAAACTACACCAAGAATGTTTTATTGTACAAACAAGCTTCAACTCAAGCTGTTTTAATGCATTTATGCGTTTTAAAAGCTCATACGAATAGGGTGAAAGCGATTAGAGTTCTTATGTGTTGTATATTACGAGAAAGCATTCAAATACTTTGCTTGCATTCATTTGAGTGTGAAACTACACCTAGGATGTTTTCAAGTACAAACAAGCATCAACTCAAGCTTTTGAATGCATTTACGCGTTTTAAAAGCTCGTACGAGTAGGGTGAAAGAGATTTGAGTTCTTTTGTGTTGTATATTAAGAGAAAGCATCCAAATACTTTGTATGCATTTATTTGAGTGTGAAACTACACCTAGGATGTCTAGAAGTACAAACAAGCTTCAACTCAAGCTTTTGAATGCATTTACGTGTTTCAAAAGCTCATACGACTAGGGTGAAAGAGACTTGAGTTCGTTTGTGTCGTATATTAAAAGAAAGCATCCAAATACTTTTTTGCATTCATTGGAGTGTGAAACTACACCTAAGATGTTTAGAAGTACAAACAAGCTTCAACTCTAGCTTTTGATTGCATTTACGCGTTTCAAAAGCTCATACGAGTAGGGTAAAAGAGATTTGAATTCGTTTGTGTGGTCTATTAACAGAAAGCATCGAAATACTTTGCTTGCATTCATTTGAGTGTGAAACTATACCTAGGATGTTTAAAAGTACAAACAAGCTTCAACTCAAGCTTTTGACTGCATTTACGCATTTTAAAAGCTCGTACGAGTAGGGTGAAAGAGATGTTCTTTTGTATTGTATATTAAGAGAAAGCATCCGAATACTTTGCTTGCATTCATTTGAGTGTGAAACTACACCTAGGATGTTTTCAAGTACGAACAAGCATCAAATCAAGCTTTTGAATGCATTTACGTGTTTTAAAAGCTCGTACGAGTAGGGTGAAAGAGATTTGAGTTCTTTTGTGTTGTAAATTAAGAGAAAGCATCCAAATACTTTATTTTCATTCATTTGAGTGTGAAATTACACCAAGGATGGTTAGAAGTACAAACAAGCATCAACTCGAGCTTTTGAATGCATTTACGCGTTTTAAAAGCTCGTACGAGTATGGTGAAAGAGATTTGAGTTCTGTTGTGTTGTATATTAAGAGAAAGCATCCAAATACTTTATTTTCATTCATTTGAGTGTGAAACTACAGCAAGAAAGTTTTATAGTACAAACAAGCTTCAACTCAAGATGTTTTAATGCATTTACGCGTTTAAATGCTCAAACGAGTAGGGTAAAAGAGATTTGAGTTCTTTTGTGTTGTATATTAAGGGAAAGCATCCAAATACTTTGTTCGTATTCCTTTGAATGTGAAGCTACACCTAGGGTGTTTTCAAGTACAAACAAGCTTCAACTCAAGCTTTTAAATGCATTTACGCGTTTTAAAAGCTCTTACGAGTAGGGTGAAAGAGATTTGAGTTCTTTTGTGTTGTATAATAAGAGAAAGCATCCAAAAGTTTTGTTTGCATTCATTTGAGTATGAAACTACACCAAGAATGTTTTATTGTACAAACAAGCTTCAACTCAAGCTGTTTTAATGCATTTATGCGTTTTAAAAGCTCATACGAATAGGGTGAAAGAGATTAGAGTTCTTATGTGTTGTATATTACGAGAAAGCATTCAAATACTTTGCTTGCATTCATTTGAGTGTGAAACTACACCTAGGATGTTTTCAAGTACAAACAAGCATCAACTCAAGCTTTTGAATGCATTTACGCGTTTTAAAAGCTCGTACGAGTAGGGTGAAAGAGATTTGAGTTCTTTTGTGTTGTATATTAAGAGAAAGCATCCAAATACTTTGTTTGCATTCATTTGAGTGTTAAACTACACCTAGGATGTTTACAAGTACAACAAGCATCAACTCAAGCTTTTCAATGCATTTACGCGTTTTAAAAGCTCGTACGAGTATGGTGAAAGAGATTTGAGTTCTATTGTGTTGTATATTAAGAGAAAGCATCCAAATACTTTGTTTTCATTCATTTGAGTGTGAAACTACACGAAGAATGTTTTATAGTAGAAACAAGCTTCAACTCAAGCTGTTTTAATGTATTTACGCGTTTTAAATGCTCATACAAGTAGGGTGAAAGAGATTTAAGGTCTTTTGTGTTATATATTAAGAGAAAGCATCCAAATACTTTGTTTGCATTCGTTTCAGTGTGAAACTACACCTAGGATGTTTCCAAGTACAAACAAGCTTCAACACAAGCTTTTGAATGCATTTACGCGTTTCAAATCCTCATACGACTAGGTTGAAAGAGATTTGAGTTCTTTTGTATTGTATATGAAGAGAAAGCATCCAAATACTTTGTTTTCATTCATTTGAGTGTGAAACTACACCAATAATGTTTTATTGTACAAACAAGCTTCAACTCAAGCTGTTTTAATGTATTTACGCGTTTTAAATGCTCATACGAGTAGGGTGAAAGAGATTTGAATTCGTTTGTGTGGTCTATTAACAGAAAGCATCGAAATACTTTGCTTGCATTCATTTGAGTGTGAAACTACACCTAGGATGTTTAGAAGTACAAACAAGCTTCAACTCAAGCTTTTGACTGCATTTACGCGTTTTAAAAGCTCGTACGAGTAGGGCGAAAGAGATGTTCTTTTGTATTGTATATTAAGAGAAAGCATCCGAATACTTTGCTTGCATTCATTTGAGTGTGAAACTACACCTAGGATGTTTTCAAGTACAAACAAGCATCAAATCAAGCTTTTGAATGCATTTACGTGTTTTAAAAGCTCGTACGAGTAGGGTGAAAGAGATTTGAGTTCTTTTGTGTTGTAAATTAAGAGAAAGCATCCAAATACTTTGTTTGCATTCATTTGAGTGTGAAACTACACCTAGGATGGTTAGAAGTACAAACAAGCATCAACTCAAGCTTTTGAATGCATTTACGCGTTTTAAAAGCTCGTACGAGTATGGTGAAAGAGATTTGAGTTCTGTTGTGTTGTATATTAAGAGAAAGCATCCAAATACTTTATTTTCATTCATTTGAGTGTGAAACTACAGCAAGAAAGTTTTATAGTACAAACAAGCTTCAACTCAAGATGTTTTAATGCATTTACGCGTTTAAATGCTCAAACGAGTAGGGTGAAAGAGATTTGAGTTCTTTTGTGTTGTATATTAAGGGAAAGCATCCAAATACTTTGTTTGTATTCCTTTGAATGTGAAACTACACCTAGGGTGTTTTCAAGTACAAACAAGCTTCAACTCAAGCTTTTAAATGCATTTACGCGTTTTAAAAGCTCTTACGAGTAGGGTGAAAGAGATTTGAGTTCTTTTGTGTTGTATAATAAGAGAAAGCATCCAAAAGTTTTGTTTGCATTCATTTGAGTATGAAACTACACCAAGAATGTTTTATTGTACAAACAAGCTTCAACTCAAGCTGTTTTAATGCATTTATGCGTTTTAAAAGCTCATACGAGTAGTGTGAAAGAGATTAGAGTTCTTATGTGTTGTATATTACGAGAAAGCATTCAAATACTTTGCTTGCATTCATTTGAGTGTGAAACTACACCTAGGATTGTTTCAAGTACAAACAAGCATCAACTCAAGCTTTTGAATGCATTTACGCGTTTTAAAAGCTCGTACGAGTAGGGTGAAAGAGATTTGAGTTCTTTTGTGTTGTATATTAAGAGAAAGCATCCAAATACTTTGTTTGCATTCATTTGAGTGTTAAACTACACCTAGGATGTTTACAAGTACAACAACCATCAACTCAAGCTTTTCAATGCATTTACGCGTTTTAAAAGCTCGTACGAGTATGGGGAAAGAGATTTGAGTTCTATTGTGTTGTATATTAAGAGAAAGCATCCAAATACTTTGTTTTCATTCATTTGAGTGTGAAACTACACGAAGAATGTTTTATAGTAGAAACAAGCTTCAACTCAAGCTGTTTTAATGTATTTACGCGTTTTAAATGCTCATACAAGTAGGGTGAAAGAGATTTAAGGTCTTTTGTGTTATATATTAAGAGAAAGCATCCAAATACTTTGTTTGCATTCGTTTCAGTGTGAAACTACACCTAGGATGTTTACAAGTACAAACAAGCTTCAACACAAGCTTTTGAATGCATTTACGCGTTTCAAATCCTCATACGACTAGGTTGAAAGAGATTTGAGTTCTTTTGTATTGTATATGAAGAGAAAGCATCCAAATACTTTCTTTTCATTCATTTGAGTGTGAAACTACACCAATAATGTTTTATTGTACAAACAAGCTTCAACTCAAGCTGTTTTAATGTATTTACGCGTTTTAAATGCTCATACGAGTAGGGTGAAAGAGATCTAAGTTCTTTTGTGTTGTATATTAAGAGAAACCATCCAAATACTTTGTTTGTATTCGTTTCAGTGTGAAACTACACCTAGGATGTCTAAAAGTACAAACAAGCTTCAACACAAGCTTTTGAATGCATTTACGCGTTTCAAAAGCTCATACGACTAGGTTGAAAGAGATTTGAGTTCGTTTGTGTCGTATATTAAGAGAAAGCATCCAAATACTTTGCTTGCATTCATTTGAGTGTGAAACTACGCCTGGGATGTTTTGAAGTACAAACAAGCATCAACTCAAGCTGTTTTAATGCATTTACGCGTTTTAAAAGCTCATACGTGTAGGGTGAAAGAGTTTTGAACTCTTTTGTGTTGTATATTAAGAGAAAGCATCCAAATACTTTGTTTGCATTCATTTGAGTGTGAAACTACACCTAGGATATTTTCAAGTACAAACAACCTTCAACTCAAACTTTTAAATGCATTTACGCGTTTTAAAAGCTCTTACGAGTAGGGTGAAAGAGATTTGAGTTCTTTTGTGTTGTATATTAAGGGAAAGCATCCAAATACTTTGTTTGCATTCATTTGAGTGTGAAACAACACCTAGGATGTTTTTAAGTACAAACAAGTTTCAACTGAAGCTTTGGAATGCTTTTACGAATTTTAAAAGCTCTTACGAGTAGGGTGAAAGAGATTTGAGTTCTTTCGTGTTGTATATTAAGGGAAAGCATCCAAATACCTTGTTTGCATTTATTTGAGTGTGAAACTACACCTAGCATATTTTCAAGTACAAACAAGCTTCAACTCAAGCTTTTGAATGCATTTACGCGTTTTAAAAGCTCGTACGAGTAGGGTGAAAGAGATTTGAGTTCTTTTGTATTGTATATTAAGAGAAAGCATCCAAATGTTTTTTTTTTTTGCGTTCATTTGAGTATGAAACTACACCAAGCAGCTTTTATAGTACAAACAAGCTTCAACTCAAGCTTTTGAATGCATTTACGCGTTTCAAAAGCTCTAGGTTGAAAGAGATTTGAGTTTGTTTGTGTCGTATATTAAGGGAAAGCATCCAAATAGTTTGTTTGCATTCATTTGAGTGTGAAACTACACCTAGGATGTTTAAAAGTAGCAACAAGCTTCAACTCTAGCTTTTGAATGCATTTACGCGTTTCAAAAGCTCATACGAGTAGGGTGAAAGAGATTTGAGTTCGTTTGTGTGGTCTATTAAGAGAAAGCATCCAAACACATTGTTTGCATTCATTTGAGTGTGAAACTACACCTAGGATATTTAGAAGTACAAACAAGCTTCAACTCAAGCTTTTATAGTACAAACAAGCTTCAACTCAAGCTTTTGAATGCATTTACGTGTTTTAAAAGCTCTTAAGAGTAGGGTGAATGAGATTTGAGTTCTTTTGTGTTGTATAACAAGAGAAAGCACCCAAATACTTTGTTTGCATTCATTTGAGTGTGAAACTACACCGAGGATGTTTACAAGTACAAACAAGCTTCAACTCATGCTTTTGAATGCATTTGAGAAAGCATCCAAATACTTTGTTTTCATTCATTTGAGTATGAAACTGCACCAAGAATGTTTTATAGTACAAACAAGTTTCAACTCAAGCTGTTTAAATGCATTTACCCGTTTTAAATGCTCATACGAGTAGGGTGAAAGAGATTTAAGTTCTTTTTTGTTGTATATTAAGAGAAAGCATCCAAATACTTTGTTTGCATTCGTTTCAGTGTGAAACTACACCTTGGATGTTTATAAGTACAAACAAGCTTCAACTCAAACTTTTGAATGCATTTACGCGTTTCAAAAGCTCTACGTTGAAAGAGATTTGAGTTTGTTTGTGTCGTATATTAAGAGAAAGCATCCAAATAGTTTGTTTGCATTCATTTGAGTGTGAAACTACACCTAGGATGTTTAGAAGTACAAACAAGCTTCAACTCTACCTTTTGAATCCATTTACGCGTTTCAAAAGCTCATACGAGTAGGGTGAACGACATTTGAGTTCGTTTGTGTGGTCTATTAAGAGAAAGCATCCAAACACATTGTTTGCATTCATTTGAGTGTGAAACTACACCTAGGATATTTAGAAGTACAAACAAGCTTCAACTCAAGCTTTTATAGTACAAACAAGCTTCAACTCAAGCTTTTGAATGCATTTACGTGTTTTAAAAGCTCTTAAGAGTAGGGTGAATGAGATTTGAGTTCTTTTGTGTTGTATAACAAGAGAAAGCACCCAAATACTTTGTTTGCATTCATTTGAGTGTGAAACTACACCGAGGATGTTTACAAGTACAAACAAGCTTCAACTCATGCTTTTGAATGCATTTACGCGTTTCAAAAGCGCTAGGTTGAAAGTGATGTGAGTTTGTTTGTGTCGTATATTAAGAGAAAGCATCCAAATAGTTTGTTTGCATTCGTTTGAGTGTGAAACTTCACCTAGGATGTTTAGAAGTACAAACAAGCTTCAACTCTAGCTTTTGAATGCATTTACGCGTTTCAAAACCTCATACGAGTAGGGTGAAAGAGATTTGAGTTCTTTTGTGTTGTATATTAAGAGAAAGCATGGAAATACTTTGTTTGCATTCATTTGAGTGTGAAACTAAACATAAGATGTTTTTAAGTAGAAACAAGTTTCAACTCAAGCTTTTAAATGCATATACGAGTTTTAAAAGCTCTTACGAGTAGGCTGAAAGAGATTTGAGTTCTTTTGTTTTATATTAAGAGAAAGCATCCAAATACTTTGTTTGCATTCATTTGAGTGTGAAACTACACCTTGGATGTTTTCAAGTACAAACAAGCTTCAACTCAAGCTTTTGAATGCATTTACGCGTTTTAAAAGCTCATACTAGTAGGGTGAAAGAGATTTGAGTTCTTTTGTGTTGTATATTAAGAGAAAGCATCCAAATACTTTGTTTGCATTCATTTGAGTGTGAAACTACACCTAGGATGTTGATAAGTACAAACAAGTTTCAACTCAAGCTTGTGGATGCATTTACGCGTTTCAAAAGCTCATACGAGTAGGGTCAGAGAGATTTGAGTTCGCTTGTGTGGTATATTAAGAGAAAGCATCCAAATACTTTGTTTGAATTCATTTGAGTGTGAAACTACACCTAGCATGTTTTCAAGTACAAACAAGCTTCAACTCAAGCTTTTGAATGCATTTATGCGTTTTAAAAGCTCTTAAGAGTAGGGTGAAAGAGATTTGAGTTTTTTTGTGTTGTATATTAAGAGAAGCCATCCAAATACTTTGTTTGCATTAATTTGAGTGTGAAACTACACCTACGATGTTTTCAAGTAGAAACAAGTTTCAACTCAAGCTTGTAAATGCATTTACGCGTTTTAAAAGCTCTTACGAGTAGGGTGAAAGAGATTTGAGTTCTTTTGTGTTGTATATTAAGGGAAAGCATCCAAATACTTTGTTTGCATTTATTTGAGTGTGAAACTACACCTAGCATATTTTCAAGTACAAACAAGCTTCAACTCAAGCTTTTGAATGCATTTACGCGTTTTAAAAGCTCGTACGAGTAGGGTGAAAGAGATTTGAGTTCTTTTGTATTGTATATTAAGAGAAAGCATCCAAATGTTTTTTTTTGCGTTCATTTGAGTATGAAACTACACCAAGCAGCTTTTATAGTACAAACAAGCTTCAACTCAAGCTTTTGAATGCATTTACGCGTTTCAAAAGCTCTAGGTTGAAAGAGATTTGAGTTTGTTTGTGTCGTATATTAAGGGAAAGCATCCAAATAGTTTGTTTGCATTCATTTGAGTGTGAAACTACACCTAGGATGTTTAAAAGTAGCAACAAGCTTCAACTCTAGCTTTTGAATGCATTTACGCGTTTCAAAAGCTCATACGAGTAGGGTGAAAGATATTTGAGTTCGTTTGTGTGGTCTACTAAGAGAAAGCATCCAAATACTTTGTTTGCATTCAGTTGAGTGTGAAACTACGGCTAGGGTGTTTCAAGTACAAACAAGGTTCAACTCAAGCTTTTAAATGCATTTACGCGTTTTAAAGGCTCTTACGAGTAGGGTGAAAGAGATTAGAGTTCTTATGTGTTGTATATTAAGAGAAAGCATTCAAATACTTTACTTGCATTTATTTGAGTGTGAAACTACACCTAGGATGTTTTCAAGTACAAACAAGCATCAACTCAAGCTGTTTTAATGCATTTACGCGTTTTAAAAGCTCATACGAGTAGGGCGAAGGAGTTTTGAGCTATTTTGTGTTGTATATTTAGAGAAAGCATCCAAATAATTTGTTTGCACTCATTTGAGGGTCAAACTACATCTAGGATGTTTTCAAGTACAAACAAGCTTCAACTCAAGCTTTTAAATGCATTTACGCGTTTTAAAACCTCTTACGAGTTGGGTGAAAGAGATTTGAGTTCTTTTGTGTTGTATATTAAGAGAAAGCATCCAAATACTTTGTTTGCATTAATTTGAGTGTGAAACTACACCTAGGATGTTTTCAAGTACAAACAAGTTTCAACTCAAGCTTTTGAATGCTTCTACGTGTTTTAAAAGCTCTTACGAGTAGGGTGAAAGATATTTGAGTTCTTTTGTGTTGTATAATAAGGGAAAGCATCCAAATACTTTGTTTGTATTCATTTGAGTGTGAAACTACACCTAGGGTGTTTTCAAGTACAAACAAGCTTCAACTCAAGCTTTTAAATGCATTTACGCGTTTTAAAAGCTCTTACGAGTAGGGTGAAAGAGATTTGAGTTCTTTTGTATGGTATATGAAGAGAAAGCATCCAAATATTTTGTTTGCATTCATTTGATTATGAAACTACACCAAGAATGTTTTATAGTACAAACAAGCTTCAACTCAAGCTGTTTTAATGCATTTATGCGTTTTAAAAGCTCATAAGAGTAGGGTGAAAGAGATTTGAGTTTTTATGTGTTGTATATTAAGAGAAAGCATCCAAATACTTTGTTTGCATTCATTTGAGTGTGAAACTACACCTAGGATGTTTACAAGTACAAACAAGCATCAACTTAAGCTTTTCAATGCATTTACGCGTTTTAAAAGCTCGTACGAGTATTGTGAAAGAGATTTGAGTTCTATTGTGTTTTATATTAAGAGAAAGCATCCAAATACTTTGTTTTCATTCATTTGAGTATGAAACTGCACCAAGAATGTTTTATAGTACAAATAAGTTTCAACTCAAGCTGTTTTAATGCATTTACCCGTTTTAAATGCTCATACGAGTAGGGTGAAAGAGATTTAAGTTCTTTTGTGTTGTATATTAAGAGAAAGCATCCAAATACTTTGTTTGCATTCGTTTCAGTGTGAAACTACACCTTGGATGTTTATAAGTACAAACAAGCTTCAACTCAAACTTTTGAATGCATTTACGCGTTTCAAAAGCTCTACGTTGAAAGAGATTTGAGTTTGTTTGTGTCGTATATTAAGAGAAAGCATCCAAATAGTTTGTTTGCATTCATTTGAGTGTGAAACTACACCTAGGATGTTTAGAAGTACAAACAAGCTTCAACTCTACCTTTTGAATCCATTTACGCGTTTCAAAAGCTCATACGAGTAGGGTGAACGACATTTGAGTTCGTTTGTGTGGTCTATTAAGAGAAAGCATCCAAACACATTGTTTGCATTCATTTGAGTGTGAAACTACACCTAGGATATTTAGAAGTACAAACAAGCTTCAACTCAAGCTTTTATAGTACAAACAAGCTTCAACTCAAGCTTTTGAATGCATTTACGTGTTTTAAAAGCTCTTAAGAGTAGGGTGAATGAGATTTGAGTTCTTTTGTGTTGTATAACAAGAGAAAGCACCCAAATACTTTGTTTGCATTCATTTGAGTGTGAAACTACACCGAGGATGTTTACAAGTACAAACAAGCTTCAACTCATGCTTTTGAATGCATTTACGCGTTTCAAAAGCGCTAGGTTGAAAGTGATGTGAGTTTGTTTGTGTCGTATATTAAGAGAAAGCATCCAAATAGTTTGTTTGCATTCGTTTGAGTGTGAAACTTCACCTAGGATGTTTAGAAGTACAAACAAGCTTCAACTCTAGCTTTTGAATGCATTTACGCGTTTCAAAACCTCATACGAGTAGGGTGAAAGAGATTTGAGTTCTTTTGTGTTGTATATTAAGAGAAAGCATGGAAATACTTTGTTTGCATTCATTTGAGTGTGAAACTAAACATAGGATGTTTTTAAGTAGAAACAAGTTTCAACTCAAGCTTTTAAATGCATATACGAGTTTTAAAAGCTCTTACGAGTAGGCTGAAAGAGATTTGAGTTCTTTTGTTTTATATTAAGAGAAAGCATCCAAATACTTTGTTTGCATTCATTTGAGTGTGAAACCACACCTAGGATGTTTTCAAGTACAAACAAGCTTCAACTCAAGCTTTTGAATGCATTTACGCATTTTAAAAGCTCATACTAGTAGGGTGAAAGAGATTTGAGTTCTTTTGTGTTGTATATTAAGAGAAAGCATCCAAATACTTTGTTTGCATTCATTTGAGTGTGAAACTACACCTAGGATGTTGATAAGTACAAACAAGTTTCAACTCAAGCTTGTGGATGCATTTACGCGTTTCAAAAGCTCATACGAGTAGGGTCAGAGAGATTTGAGTTCGCTTGTGTGGTATATTAAGAGAAAGCATCCAAATACTTTGTCTGAATTCATTTGAGTGTGAAACTACACCTAGCATGTTTTCAAGTACAAACAAGCTTCAACTCAAGCTTTTGAATGCATTTATGCGTTTTAAAAGCTCTTAAGAGTAGGGTGAAAGAGATTTGAGTTTTTTTGTGTTGTATATTAAGAGAAGCCATCCAAATACTTTGTTTGCATTAATTTGAGTGTAAAACTACACCTACGATGTTTTCAGGTAGAAACAAGTTTCAACTCAAGCTTGTAAATGCATTTACGCGTTTTAAAAGCTCTTACGAGTAGGGTGAAAGAGATTTGAGTTCTTTTGTGTTGTATATTAAGAGAAAGCATCCAAATACTTTGTTTGCATTCATTTGAGTGGGAAACTACACCTAGGATGTTTAGAAGTACAAACAAGCTTCAACTCAAGCTTTTGAATGCATTTACGCGTTTCAAAAGCTCATACGAGTAGGGTGAAAGAGATTTGAGTTCGTTTATGTGGTATATTAAGAGAAAGCATCCAAACACTTTGTTTTCATTCATTTGAGTGTGAAACTACACCTAGGACGTTTACAAGTACTAACAAGATTCAACTCAAGCTTTTGAATGCATTTACGCGTTTTAAAAGCTCTTACGAGTAGGGTGAAAGAGATATGAGTTCTTTTGTTTTGTATATTAAGAGAAAGCATCCAAATACATTCTTTGCATTCATTTGAGTGTGAAACTACACCTAGCATGTTTTCAAGTACAAACAAGCTTCAACTCAAGCTTTTGAATGCATTTACGCGTTTTAAATGCTCTTACTAGTAGGGTGAAAGAGATTTGAGTTCTTTGGTGTTGTATATTAAGAGAAAGCATCCAAATACTTTGTTTGCATTCATTTGAGTGTGAAACTAGACCTAGGATATTTAGAAGTACAAACAAGCTTCAACTCAAGCTTTTGAATGCATTTACGCGTTTTAAAAGCTCGTACGAGTAGGGTGAAATAGATTTGAGTTCTTTTGTGTTGTTTTTTAAGAGAAAGCTTCCAAATACTTTGTTTGCATTCATTTGAGTGTGAAACTACACCTAGGATGTTTTCAAGTACAAACAAGCTTCAACTCAAGCTTTTAAAAGAATTTACGCGTTTTAAAAGCTCTTACTAGCAGGGTGAAAGAGATTTGAGTTCTTTTGTGTTGTATATTAAGATAAAGCATCCAAATACTTTGTTTGCATTCATTTGAGTGTGAAACTACACCTAGGGTGTTTAGAAGTACAAACAAGCTTCAACTCTAGGTTTTGAATGCATTTAAGCGTTTGAAAAGATCATACGAGTAGGGTGAAACAGATTTGAGTTCGTTTCTGTGGTATATTAAGAGAAAGCATCCAAATACTTTGTTTGCATTCATTTGAGTGTGAAAATACACCTAGGATGTTTAGAAGTACAAACAAGCTTCAACACTAGCTTTTGAATGCATTTACGCGTTTCAAAAGCTGATACGAGTAGGGTGAAAATGATTTGAGTCCGTTTGTGTGGTATATTAAGAGAAAGCATCCAAATACTTTGTTTGCATTCATTTCAGTGTGAAACTACACCTAGGATGTTTAGATGTACAAACAAGCTTCAACTCAAGCTTTTGAATGCATTTACGCGTTTTAAAAGCTCTTACGAGTTGGGTGTAAGACATTTGAGTTCTTTTGTGTTGTATATTAATTGAAAGCATCCAAATACTTTGTTTGCATTCATTTGAGTGTGAAACTACACCTAGCATGTTTTCAAGTACAAACAAGCTTCAACTCAAGCTTTTGAATGCATTTACACATTTTAAAAGCTCTTACGAGTAGGGTGAAAGAGATTTGAGTTCTTTTGTGTTGTATATTTAGAGAAAGCGTCCAAATACTTTGTTTGCATTCATTTGAGTGTGAAATCACACCTAGGATGTTTTTAAGTACAAACAAGCTTCAACTCAAGCTTTTAAATGCATTTACGCGTTTTAAAACCTCTTACGAGTAGGGTGAAAGAGATTTGAGTTCTTTTGTGTTGTATATTAAGAGAAAGCATCCAAATACTTTGTTTGTATTCATTTGAGTGTGAAACTACACCTAGGATGTTGATAAGTACAAACAAGTTTCAACTCAAGCTTGTGGATGCATTTACGCGTTTTAAAAGCTCTTACGAATAGGGTAAAAGAGATTTGAGTTCTTTTGCGTTGTATATTAAGAGAATGCATCCAAATACTTTGTTTGCATTCATTTGAGTGTGAAACTAGACCAATGATGTTTTCAAGTACAAATGAGCTTCAACTCAAGCTTTTGAATGCATTTACGCATTTTAAAAGCTCTTACGAGTAGGGTGAAAGAGATTTGAGTTCTTTTGTGTTGTATATTAAGAGAAAGCATCCAAATACTTTGTTTGCATTCATTTAAGTGTGAAACTACACCTAGGATGTTTTCAAGTACAAACAAGCTTCAACTCAAGCTTTTAAATGCATTTACGCGTTTTAAAAGCTCTTACGAGTAGGGTGAAAGAGATTTGAGTTCTTTTGAGTTGTATATTAAGAGAAAGCATCCAAATACTTTGTTTGCATTCATTTTAGTGTGAAACTACACCTAGCATGTTTTCAAGTACAAACAAGCTTCAACTCAAGCTTTTGAATGCATTTACGCGTTTTAAAAGCTCTTACGAGTAGGGTGAAAGAGATTTGAATTCTTTTGTGTTGTATATTAAGAGAAAGCATCCAAATACTTTGTTTGTATTCATTTGAGTGTGAAACTACACCTAGGATGTTGATAAGTACAAACAAGTTTCAACTCAAGCTTGTGGATGCATTTACGCGTTTCAAAAGCTCATACGAGTAGGGTCAGAGAGATTTGAGTTTGCTTGTGTGGTATATTAAGAGAAAGCATCCAAATACTTTGTTTGCATTCATTTGAGTGTGAAACTACACCTAGGATGTTTAGAAGTACAAACAAGCTTCAACTCTAGCTTTTGAATGCATTTACGCATTTGAAAAGATCATACGAGTAGGCTGAAAGAGATTTGAGTTCGTTTGTGTGGTATATTAAGAGAAAGCATCCAAATGCTTTGTTTGCATTCATTTGAGTGTGAAACTACACCTAGGATGTTTAGAAGTACAAACAAGCTTCAACTCTAGCTTTTGAATGCATTTACGCGTTTCAAAAGCTCATACGAGTAGGGTGAAAATGATTTGAGTGCGTTTGTATGGTATATTAAGAGAAAGCATCCAAATACTTTGTTTGCATTCATTTCAGTGTGAAACTACACCTAGGATGTTTAGATGTACAAACAAGCTTCAACCCAAACTTTTGAATGCATTTACGCATTTTAAAAGCTCTTACGAGTTCGGTGTAACAGATTTGAGTTCTTTTGTGTTGTATATTAAATGATTGCATCCAAATACTTTTTTTGCATTCATTTGAGTGTGAAACTACACCTAGCATGTTTTCAAGTACAAGTAAGCTTCAACTCAAGCTTTTAATGCATTTACACATTTTAAAAGCTCTTACGAGTAGGGTGAAAGAGATTTGAGTTCGTTTGTGTTGTATATAAAGAGAAAGCATCCAAATACTTTGTTTGCATTCATTTGAGTATGAAACTACACCTAGGATGTTTAGAAGTACAAACAAGCTTCACCTCTAGCTTTTGAATGCATTTACGCGTTTCAAAAGCTCATACGAGTAGGGTGAAAAAGATTTGAGTGCGTTTGTGTGGCATATTAAGAGAAAGCATCCAAATACTTTGTTTGCATTCATTTGAGTGTGAAACTACACCTAGGATGTTTAGATGTACAAACAAGCTTCACCTCAAGCTTTTGAATGCATTTACGCGTTTTAAAAGCTCTTACGAGTTGGGTGTAAGAGATTTGAATTTTTTTGTGTTGCATATTAACAGAAAGCATCCAAATACTTTGTTTGCATTCATTTGAGTGTGAAACTACACCTAGCATGTTTTCAAGTACAAACAAGCTTCAACTCAAGCTTTTGAATGCATTTACGCGTTTTAAAAGCTCTTACGAGTAGGGTAAAAGAGATTTGAGTTCTTTTGTGTTGTATATTAAGAGAAAGCATCCAAATACTTTGTTTGCATTCATTTGAGTGTGAAACTACACCTTGGATGTTTTCAAGTACAAACAAGCTTCAACACAAGTTTTTAAATGCATTTACGCGTTTTAAAAGCTCTTACGAGTAGGGTGAAAGAGATTTGAGTTCTTTTGAGTTGTATGTTAAGAGAAAGCATCCAAATACCTTGTTTGCATTTATTTGAGTGTGAAACTACACCTAGCATATTTTCAAGTACAAACAAGCTTCAACTCAAGCTTTTGAATGCATTTACGCGTTTAAAAAGCTCTTACGAGTAGGGTGAAAGAGATTTGAGTTCTTTTGAGTTGTATGTTAAGAGAAAGCATCCAAATACCTTGTTTGCATTTATTTGAGTGTGAAACTACACCTAGCATATTTTCAAGTACAAACAAGCTTCAACTCAAGCTTTTGAATGCATTTACGCGTTTAAAAAGCTCTTACGAGTAGGGTGAAAGAGATTTGAGTTCTTTTGTGTTGTATATTAAGAGAAAGCATCCAAATACTTTGTTCGCATTCATTTGAGTGTGAAACTAGACCTAGGATGTTGATAAGTACAAACAAGTTTCAACTCAAGCTTATGGATGCATTTACGCGTTTTAAAAGCTCATACGAGTAGGGTCAAAGAGATTTGAGTTCGTTTGTGTGGTATATTAAGGGAAAGCATCCAAATACTTTGTTTGCATTCATTTCAGTGTGAAACTACAACTAGGATGTTTAGAAGTACAAACAAGCTTCAACTCTACCTTTTGAATGCATTTAAGCGTTTGAAAAGATCATACGAGTAGGGTGAAAGAGATTTGAGTTCGTTTGTGTGGTATATTAAGAGAAAGCATCCAAATACTTTGTTTGCATTCATTTCAGTGTGAAACTACACCTAGGATGTTTAGATGTACAAACAAGCTTCAACTCAAACTTTTGAATGCATTTACGCGTTTTAAAAGCTCTTACGAGTTGGGTGTAAGAGATTTGAGTTCTTTTGTGTTGTATATTAAGAGAAAGCATCCAAATACATTGTTTGCATTCATTTGAGTGTGAAACTACACCTAGGATGTTTTCAAGTACAAACAAGCTTCAACTCAAGCTTTTAAATGCATTTACGCGTTTTAAAAGCTCTTACAAGTAGAGTGAAAGAGATTTGAGTTCTTTTGTGTTGTATATTAAGAGAATGCATGCAAATACTTTGTTTGCTTTCAGTTGAGTGTGAAACTACACTTATGATGTTTTCAAGTACAAACAAGCTTCAACTCATGCTTTTGAATGCATTTACGCATTTTAAAACCTCTTACGAGTAGGGTGAAAGAGATTTGAGTTCTTTTGTGTTGTATATTAAGAGAATGCATCCAAAGACTTTGTTTGCATTCATTTGAGTGTGAAACTACACCTAGGATGTTTAGAAGTACAAACAAGCTTCAACTCAAGCTTTTGAATGCATTTACGCGTTTCAAAAGCTCATACGAGTAGGGTGAAAATGATTTGAGTCTGTTTGTGTGGTATATTAAGAGAAAGCATCCAAATACTTTGTTTGCATTCATTTCAGTGTGAAACTACGCCTAGGATGTTTAGATATACAAACAAGCTTCAACTCAAGCTTTTGAATGCATTTACGCGTTTTAAAAGCTCTTACAAGTAGGATGAAAGAGATTTCAGTTCGTTTGTGTTGTATACTAAGAGAAAGCATCCAAATACTTTGTTTGCATTCATTTGAGCGTGAAACTACACATAGGATGTTTTCAAGTACAAACAAGCTTCAACTCAAGATTTTGAATGAATTTACACCTTTTAAAAGCTCTTACGAGTAGGGTGAAAAAGATTTGAGTTTTTTTGTGTTGTATATTAAGAGAAAGCATCCAAATACCTTGTTTGCATTCATTTGAGTATGAAACTACACCAACCATGTTTTAAAGTACTAACAAGTTTGAACTCAAGCTTTTTTAATGAATTTACGCGTTTTAAAAGCTCATACAAGTAGGGTGAAAGAGATTTGAGTTCTTTTGTGTTGTATATTAAGAGAAGGCATACAAATGTTTTGTTTGCATTCATTTGAGTATGAAACTACACCCAGAATGTTTTATAGTAAAAACAAGCTTTAACTCAAGCTTTTTTTATGCATTTACGCGTTTTCAAAGCTCATACGAGTAGGGTGAAAGAGATTTGAGTTCGTATGTGTTGTATATTAAGAGAAAGCATCCAAATACTTTGTTTGCATTCATTTGAGTGTGAAAATACACCTAGGATGTTTTCAAGTAAAAAAAAGCTTCAACTCAAGCTTTTGAATGCAGTTACGCGTTTTAAAAGCTCTTACGAGTAGGGTGAAAGAGATTTGAGTTCTTTTGTGTTGTATATTAAGAGAAAGCATCCAAATATTTTGTTTACATTCATTTGAGTATGAAACTACACCAAGAATGTTTTATAGTACAAACAAGCTTCAACTCAAGCTGTTTTAATGCATTTACACGTTTTAAATGCTCATACGAGTAGGGTGAAAGTGATTTGAGTTCTTTTGTGTTGTATATTAAGAGAAAGCATCCAAATACTTTGTTTTCATTCATTTGAGTGTGAAACTACACCTAGGATGTTTTCAAGTACAAACAAGCTTCAACTCAAGCTTTTGAATGCATTTACGCGTTTTAAAAGCTCTTACGAGTAGTGTGAAAGAGATTTGAGTTCGTTTGTGTTGTATATTAAGAGAAAGCATTCAAATACTTCGTTTTCATTCATTTGAGTGTGAAACTATACCTAGGATGTTTTCAAGTACAAACAAGCTTCAACTCAAGATTTTGAATCAATTTACGCGTTTTAAATGCTCTTACAAGTAGGGTGAAAAAGATTTGAGTTCTTTTGTGTTGTAGATTAAGAGAAAACATCCAATTGTTTTGTTTGCATTCATTTGAGTATGAAACTACACCAAGAATGTTTTATAGTACAAACAAGCTTCAACTCAAGCTGTTTTAATGCATTTACGCGTTTTAAAGGCTAATACGAGTAGGGTGTAAGAGATTTGAGTTCTTTTGTGTTGTATATTAAGAGAAAGCATCCAAATACTTTGTTTGCATTCATTTGAGTGTGAAACTACACCTAGGATGTTTTCAAGTACAAACAATCTTCAACTCAAGCTTTTGAATGCATTTACGGGTTTTAAAAGCTCTTACGAGTAGGGTGAAAGAGATTTGAGTTCTTTTGTGTTTTATTTTATGAGAAAGCATCCAAATCCTTTGTTTGCATTCATTTGAGTGTGAAACTACACCTAGGATATTTTCAAGTACAAACAAGCTTCAACTCAAGCTTTTAAATGCATTCACGCGTATTAAAAGCTCTTACAAGTAGGGTCAAAGAGATTTGAGTTCTTTTGTGTTGTATATTAAGAGAAAGCATCCAAATATTTTATTTGCATTCATTTGAGTGTGAAACTACACGTAGGATGTTTACAAGCACAAACAAGCATCAACTCAAACTTTTGAATGGATTTATGCGTTTTAAAAGCTCGTACGAGTAGGGTGAAAGAGATTTGAGTTCTTTTGTGTTTTATATTAAGAGAAAGTATCCAAATACTTTGTTTGCATTCATTTGAGTGTGAAACTACACCTAGGATGTTTTCAAGTACAAACAAGCTTCAACTCAAGCTTTTGAATGCATTTACTCGTTTTAAAAGGTCGTACGAGTAGGGTGAAAGAGATTTGAGTTCTGTTGTGTTGTATATTAAGAGAATGCACCCAAATGTTTTGTTTGCTTTCATTTGAGTATGAAACTACACCAAGAATGTTTGAAACTACAAACAAGCTTCAACTAAAGCTTTTGAATGCATTTACGCGTTTTAAAAGCCCTTACGAGTAGGGTGAAAGAGATTTGAGTTCTTTTGTGTTGTATATTAAGAGAAAGCATCCAAATGTTTTGTTTGCATTCATTTGAGTATGAATCTACACCAAGAATTTTTTATAGTACTAATAAGCTTCAACTCAAGCTGGTTTATTGCATTTATGCGTTTTAAAACCTCATACGAGTAGGGTGAAAGAGATTTGAGTTCTTTTGTGTTGTATATTAAGAGAAAGCATCCAAATCCTTTGGTTGCATTCATTTGAGTGTCAAACTATGCCTAGGATGTTTTCAAGTACAAACAAGTTTCAACTCAAGCTTTTGAATGCATTTACGGGTTTTAAAAGCTCTTACGAGTAGGGTGAAAGAAATTTGAGTTCTTTTGTGTTGTATATTAAGAGAAAGCATCCAAATACTTTGTTTGTATTCATTTGAGTGTGAAACTACACCTAGGATGTTTACTAGAACAAACATGCATCAACTCAAGCTTTTGAATACATTTACGCGTTTTAGAAGCTCTTACGAGTAGGGTGAAAGAGATTTGAGTTCGTTTGTGTTGTATATTAAGAGAAAGCTTCCAAATACTTTGTTTGCATTCCATTGAGTGTGAAACTGCACCAAGGATGCTTAGAAGTACAAACAAGCTTCAACTCAAGCTTTTGTATGCATTTACGCGTTTTAAAAGCTCGTACGAGTAGGGTGAACGAGATTTGAGTTGTTTTGTGTTGTTTATTAAGAGAAAGCATCCAAATACTTTGTTTGCATTCATTTGAGTGTAAAACTACACCTAGGAATTTTACAAGTAAAAACAAGCTTCAACTCAAGCTTTTGAATGCATTTACGCTTTTTCAAAGCTCGTCAAGTATAGTGAAAGAGATTTCAGTTCTTTTGTGTTGTATATTAAGAGAAAGCATCCTAATACTTTGTTTGCATTCATTTGAGTATGAAACTACACCAAGCATGTTTTAAAGTACAAACAAGCTTCAACTCAAGCTTTTTTAATGCAGTTACGTGTTTTAAAAGCTCATACGAGTAGGGTGAAAGAGATTTGAGTTCTTTTGTGTTGTATATTAAGAGAAAGCATCTAAATGTTTTGTTTGGATTCATTTGAGTATGAATCTACACCAAGAATGTTTTATAGTACAAACAAGCTTCAACTCAAACTTTTTTAATGCATTTACGTGTTTTAAAACCTCATACGAGTAGGGTGAAAGAGATTTGAGTTCTTTTGTGTTGTATATTAAGAGAAAGCATCCAAATACTTTGTTTGCATTCATTTAAGTGTCAAACTACGCCTAGGATATTTTCAAGTACAAACAAGCTTCAACTCAAGCTTTTGAATGCATTTACGGGTTTTAAAAGCTCTTACGAGTAGGGTGAAAGAAATTTGAGTTCTTTTGTGTTGTATATTAAGAGAAAGCATCCAAATACTTTGTTTGTATTCATTTGAGTGTGAAACTACACCTTAGATGTTTACAAGAACAAACATGCTACAACTCAAGCTTTTGAATACATTTACGCGTTTTAAAAGCTCTTACGAGTAGGGTGAAAGAGATTTGAGTTCGTTTGTGTGATATATTAAGAGAAAGCATCCAAATACTTTGTTTGCATTCCATTGAGTGTGAAACTACACCTACGATGTTTAGAAGTACAAACAAGCTTCAACTCAAGCTTTTGAATGCATTTACGCGTTTTAAAAGCTCGTACGAGTAGGGTGAAAGAGATTTGAGTTCTTTTGTGTTGTTTATTAAGGGAAAGCATCCAAATACTTTGTTTGCATTCATTTGAGTGTAAAACTACACCTAGGATTTTTACAAGTAAAAACAAGCTTCAACTCAAGCTTTTGAATGCATTTACGCTTTTTGAAAGCTCGTCAAGTATGGTGAAAGAGATTTGAGTTCTTTTGTGTTGTAGATTAAGAGAAAGCATCCAAATACTTCGTTTTCATTCATTTGAGTGTGAAACTATACCTAGGATGTTTTGAAGTACAAAAAGGCTTCAACTCAAGATTTTGAATGAATTTACGCGTTTTAAATGCTCTTACAAGTAGGATGAAAAAGATTTGAGTTCTTTTGTGTTGTAGATTAAGAGAAAACATCCAATTGTTTTGTTTGCATTCATTTGAGTATGAAACTTCCCCAAGAATGTTTTATAGTACAAACAAGCTTCAACTCAAGCTGTTTTAATGCATTTACGCGTTTTAAAGGCTAATACGAGTAGGGTGTAAGAGATTTGAGTTCTTTTGTGTTGTATATTAAGAGAAAGCATCCAAATACTTTGTTTGCATTCATTTGAGTGTGAAACTACACCTAGGATGTTTTCAAGTACAAACAAGCTTCAACTCAAGCTTTTGAATGCATTTACGGGTTTTAAAAGCTCTTACGAGTAGGGTGAAAGAGATTTGAGTTCTTTTGTGTTGTATTTTATGAGAAAGCATCCAAATCCTTTGTTTTCATTCATTTGAGTGTGAAACTACACCTAGGATATTTTCAAGTACAAACAAGCTTCAACTCAAGCTTTTAAATGCATTCACGCGTTTTAAAAGCTCTTACAAGTAGGGTCAAAGAGATTTGAGTTCTTTTGTGTTGTATACTAAGAGAAAGCATCCAAATATTTTGTTTGCATTCATTTGAGTGTGAAACTACACGTAGAATGTTTACAAGCACAAACAAGCATCAACTCAAACTTTTGAATGGATTTACGCGTTTTAAAAGCTCGTACGAGTAGGGTGAAAGAGATTTGAGTTCTTTTGTGTTGTATATTAAGAGAAAGCATCCAAATACTTTGTTTGCATTCATTTGAGTGTGAAACTACACCTAGGATGTTTTCAAGTACAAACAAGCTTCAACTCAAGCTTTTGAATGCATTTACTCGTTTTAAAAGGTCGTACGAGTAGGGTGAAAGAGATTTGAGTTCTTTTGTGTTTTATATTAAGAGAATGCACCCAAATGTTTTGTTTGCTTTCATTTGAGTATGAAACTACACCAAGAATGTTTGAAACTACAAACAAGCTTCAACTAAAGCTCTTGAATGCATTTACGCGTTTTAAAAGCTCTTACGAGTAGGGTGAAAGAGATTTGAGTTCATTTGAGTATGAATCTACACCAAGAATTTTTTATAGTACTAATAAGCTTCAACTCAAGCTGGTTTATTGCATTTATGCGTTTTAAAACCTCATACGAGTAGGGTGAAAGAGATTTGAGTTCTTTTGTGTTGTATATTAAAAGAAAGCATCCAAATCCTTTGGTTGCATTCATTTGAGTGTCAAACTACGCCTAGGATGTTTTCAAGTACAAACAAGTTTCAACTCAAGCTTTTGAATGCATTTACGGGTTGTAAAAGCTCTTACGAGTAGGGTGAAAGAAATTTGAGTTCTTTTGTGTTGTATATTCAGAGAAAGCATCCAAATACTTTGTTTGTATTCATTTGAGTGTGAAACTACACCTAGGATGTTTACTAGAACAAACATGCTTCAACTCAAGCTTTTGAATACATTTACGCGTTTTAAAAGCTCTTACGAGTAGGGTGAAAGAGATTTGAGTTCGTTTGTGTGGTATATTAAGAGAAAGCTTCCAAATACTTTGTTTGCATTCCATTGAGTGTGAAACTACACCTAGGATGTTTAGAAGTACAAACAAGCTTCAACTCAAGCTTTTGTATGCATTTACGCGTTTTAAAAGCTCGTACGAGCAGGGTGAAAGAGATTTGAGTTCTTTTGTGTTGTTTATTAAGAGAAAGCATCCAAATACTTTGTTTGCATTCATTTGAGTGTAAAACTACACCTAGGATTTTTACAAGTAAAAACAAGCTTCAACTCAAGCTTTTGAATGCATTTACGCTTTTGGAAAGCTCGTCAAGTATGGTGAAAGAGATTTGAGTTCTTTTGTGTGGTATATTAAGAGAAAGCATCCAAATACTTTGTTTGCATTCATTTGAGTATGAAACTACACCAAGCATGTTTTAAAGTACAAACAACCTTCAACTCAAGCATTTTTAATGCATTTACGCGTTTTAAAAGCTCATACGAGTAGGGTGAAAGAGATTTGAGTTCTTTTGTGTTGTATATTAAGAGAAAGCATCAAAATATTTTGTTTGCATTCATTTGAGTATGAAACTACACCAAGAATGTTTTATAGTACAAACAAGCTTCAACTCAAACTTTTTTAATGCATTTATGGGTTTTAAAACCTCATACGAGTAGGGTGAAAGAGATTTGAGTTCTTTTGTGTCGTATATTAAGAGAAAGCATCCAAATACTTTGTTTGTATTCATTTGAGTGTCAAACTACGCCTAAGATGTTTTCAATTAACAAGCTTCAACTCAAGCTTTTGAATGCATTTACGGGTTTTAAAAGCTCTTACGAGTAGGGTGAAAGAAATTTGAGTTCTTTTGTGTTGTATATTAAGAGAAAGCATCCAAATACTTTGTTTGTATTCATTTGAGTGTGAAACTACACCTAGGATGATTACAAGAACAAACATGCTTCAACTCAAGCTTTTGAATGCATTTACGCGTTTTAAAAGCTCTTAAGAGTAGGGTGAAGGAGATTTGAGTTCGTTTGTGTGGTATATTAAGAGAAGGCATCCAAATACTTTGTTTGCATTCCATTGAGTGTGAAACTACACCTAGGATGTTTAGAAGTACAAACAAGCTTCAACTCAAGCTTTTGAATTCATTTACGCGTTTTAAAAGCTCGTACGAGTAGGGTGAAAGAGATTTGAGTTCTTTTGTGTTGTTTATTAAGAGAAAGCATCCAAATACTTTGTTTGCATTCATTTGAGTGTAAAACTACACCTAGGATTTTTACAAGTAAAAACAAGCTTCAACTCAAGCTTTTGAATGCATTTACGCTTTTTGAAAGCTCGTCAAGTATGGTGAAAGAGATTTGAGTTCTTTTGTGTTGTATATTAAGAGAAAGCATCCAAATACTTTGTTTGCATTCATTTGAGTATGAAACTACACCAAGCATGTTTTAAAGTACAAACAAGCTTCAACTCAAGCTTTTTTAATGCATTTACGCGTTTTAAAAGCTCATACGAGTAGGGTGAAAGAGATTTGAGTTCTTTTGTGTTGTATATTAAGAGAAAGCATCCAAATGTTTTATTTGCATTCATTTGAGTATGAAACTACACCAAGAATGTTTTATAGTACAAACAAGCTTCAACTCAAACTTTTTTAATGCATTTACGCGTTTTAAAAGCTCATAAGAGTAGGGTGAAAGAGATTTGAGTTCGTTTGTGTTGTGTATTAAGAGAAAGCATCCAAATGTTTTGTTTGCATTCATTTGAGTGTGAAACTACACCTAGGATGTTTTCAAGTACAAACAAGCTTCAACTCAAGCTTATGAATGCATTTACGCATTTTAAAAGCTCTTACGAGTAGGGTGAAAGAGATTTGAGTTCTTTTGTGCTGTAGATTAAGAAAAAGCATCCAAATGTTTTGTTTGCATTCATTTGAGTATGAAACTACACCAAGAATGTTTTATAGTACAAACAAGCTTCAACTCAAGCTGTTTTAATACATTTACGCGTTTAAAAAGCTCTTACGAGTAGGGTGAAAGAGATTTGGGTTCTTTTGTGTTGTATATTAAGAGAAAGCATCCAAATACTTTGTTTGCATTCATTTGAGTGTGAAACTACACCTAGGATGTTTTCAAGTAAAAACAAGCTTCAACTTAAGCTTTTCAATGCATTTACGGGTTTTAAACGCTCTTACGAGTAGGGTGAAAGAGATTTGAGTTCTTTTGTGTTGTATATTAAGAGAAGGCATCCAAATAATTTGTTTGCATTCATTTGAGTGTGAAAATACACATAGAATGTTTTCAAGTAAAAACAAGCTTCAACTCAAGCTTTTAAATGCATTTACACGTTTTAAAAGCTCTTACGAGTAGGGTGAAAGAGATTTGAGTTCTTTTGTGTTGTATATTAAGAGAAAGCATCCAAAATACTTTGTTTGCATTCATTTGAGTGTGAAACTACACCTAGGATGTTTACAAGTACAAACAAGCATCAACTCAAGCTTTTGAATGGATTAACGCGTTTTAAAAGCTCGTACGAGTAGGGTGAAAGAGATTTGAGTTCTTTTGTGTTGTATATTAAGAGAAAGCATCCAAATACTTTGTTTGCATTAATTTGAGTGTGAAACTACACCTAGGATGTTTTCAAGTACAAACAAGCTTCAACTCAAGCTTTTGAATGCATTTACGCGTTTTAAAAGCTCGTACGAGTAGAGTGAAAGAGATTTGAGCTCTTTTGTGTTGTATATTAAGAGAAAGCATCCAAATACTTTGTTTGCATTCATTTGAGTGTGAAACTACACCTAGGATTTTTACAAGTACAAACAAGCTTCAAATCAAGCTTTTGAATGCACGTGTTTAAAAAGCTTGTACGAGTAGGGTGAAAGAGATTTGAGTTCTTTTGTGTTGTATATTACGAGAAAGCATCCAAAATACTTTGTTTGCATTCATTTGAGTGTGAAACGACACCTAGGCTGTTTACATGTACAAAGAAGCTTCAACTCAAGCTTTTGAATGCATTTTCGCGTTTTAACAGCTCTGACGACTAGGGTGATTAAGATTGAGTTCTTTTGTGTTGTATATTCCGAGAATGCACCCAAATGTTTTGTTTGCTGTCATTTGAGTATGAAACTACACGAAGAATGTTTGAAACTACAAACAAGCTTCAACTAAAGCTTTTGAATGCATTTACGCGTTTTAAAAGCTCTTACGAGTAGGGTGAAAGAGATTTGAGTTCTTTTGTGTTGTATATTAAGAGAAACCATCCAAATGTTTTGTTTGCATTCATTTGAGTGTGAAACTACACCTAGGATATTTTCAAGTACAAATAAGCTTCAACTCAAACTTTTGAATGCCTTTACGCATTTTAAAAGCTCTTACGAGTAGGGTGAAAGAGATTTGAGTTTTTTTGGTGTTGTAGATTAAGAGAAAGCATCCAAATGTTTTGTTTGCATTCATTTGAGTATGAAACTACACCTAGGATGTTTTCAAGTACAAACAAGCTTCAACTCAAGCTTTTGAATGCATTTACGCGTTTTAAAAGCTCGTACGGGTTGGGTGAAAGAGACTTGAGTTCTTTTGTGTTGTATATTAAGAGAAGGCATCCAAATACTTTGTTTGCATTCATTTGAGTGTGAAACTCTACCTAAGATGTTTGCAAGTACAAACAAGCTTCAACTCAAGCTTTTGAATGCATTTACGCGTAATAAAACCTCATTCGAGTAGGGGAAAGGTATTTAAGTTCTTTTGTGTTGTATATTAAGAGAAAGCATCCAAATACTTTGTTTTCATTCATTTGAGTGTGAAAATACACCTAGGATGTTTTCAAGTAAAAACAAGCTTCAACTCAAGCTTTTAAATGCATTTACACGTTTTAAAAGCTCTTACGAGTAGGGTGAAAGATATTTGAGTTCTTTTGTGTTGTATATTAAGAGAAAGCATCCAAATACTTTGTTTGCATTCATTTGAGTGTCAAACTACACGTAGGATGTTTACAAGTACAAACAAGCTTCAACCCAAGCTTTTGAATGCATTTACGGGTTTTAAAACCTCGTACGAGTAGGGTGAAAGAGATTTGAGTTCTTTTGTGTTGTATATTAAGAGAAAGCATCCAAATACTTTGTTTGCATTCATTTGAGTGTGAAACTACACCTAGGATGTTTTCAAGTACAAACAAGCTTCAACTCAAGCTTTTGAATGCATTTATGCGTTTTGAAAGCTCGTCAAGTATGGTGAAAGACATTTGAGTTCTTTTGTGTTGTATATTAAGAGAAAGCATCCAAATACTTTGTTTGCATTCATTTGAGTGTGAAACTACACGTAGGATGTTTACAAGTACTAACAAGCTTCAACTCAAGCTTTTGAATGCATTTACGCGTTTTAAAAGCTCGTACGAGTAGGGTGAAAGAGATTTGAGTTCTTTTGTGTTGTTTATTAAGAGAAAGCATCCAAATACTTTGTTTGCATTCATTTGAGTGTAAAACTACACCTAGGATTTTTACAAGTAAAAACAAGCTTCAACTCAAGCTTTTGAATGCATTTAACCTTTTTGAAAGCTCGTCAAGTATGGTGAAAGAGATTTGAGTTCTTTTGTGTTGTATATTAAGAGAAAGCATCCAAATACTTTGTTTGCATTGATTTGAGTATGAAACTACACCAAGCATGTTTTAAAGTACAAACAAGCTTCAACTCAAGCTTTTTTAATGCATTTACGCGTTTTAAAAGCTCATACGAGTAGGGTGAAAGAGATTTGAGTTCTTTTGTGTTGTATATTAAGAGAAAGCATCCAAATGTTTTGTTTGCATTCATTTGAGTATGAAACTACACCAAAAATGTTTTATAGTACAAACAAGCTTCAACTCAAACTTTTTTAATGCATTTACGCGTTTTAAAAGCTCATAAGAGTAGGGTGAAAGAGATTTGAGTTCGTTTGTGTTGTATATTAAGAGAAAGCATCCAAATGTTTTGTTTGCATTCATTTGAGTGTGAAACTACACCTAGGATGTTTTCAAGTACAAACAAGCTTCAACTCAAGGTTTTGAATGCATTTACGCATTTTAAAAGCTCTTACGAGTAGGGTGAAAGAGATTTGAGTTCTTTTGTGTTGTAGATTAAGAAAAAGCATCCAAATGTTTTGTTTGCATTCGTTTGAGTATGAAACTACACCAAGAATGTTTTATAGTACAAACAAGCTTCAACTCAAGCTGTTTTAATACATTTACGCGTTTAAAAAGCTCTTACGAGTAGGGTGAAAGAGATTTGGGTTGTTTTGTGTTGTATATTAAGAGAAAGCCTCCAAATGCTTTGTTTGCATTCATTTGAGTGTGAAACTACACCTAGGATGTTTTCAAGTACAAACAAGCTGCAACTCAAACTTTTGAATGCCTTTACGCATTTTAAAAGCTCTTACGAGTAGGGTGAAAGAGATTTGAGTTTTTTTGGTGATGTAGATTGAGAGAAAGCATCCAAATATTTTGTTTGCATTCATTTGAGTATGAAACTACACCTAGGATGTTTTCAAGTACAAACAAGCTTCAACTCAAGCTTTTGAATGCATTTACGGGTTTCAAACGCTCTTACGAGTAGGGTGAAAGAGATTTGAGTTCTTTTGTGTTGTATATTAAGAGAAAGCATCCAAAACATTGTTTTCATTCATTTGAGTGTGAAAATACACCTAGGATGTTGTCAAGTAAAAACAAGCTTCAACTCAAGCTTTTAAATACATTTACACATTTTAAAAGCTCTTACGAGTAGGGTGAAAGAGATTTGAGTTCTTTTGTGTTGTATATTAAGAGAAAGCATCCAAATACTTTGTTTGCATTCATTTGAGTGTGAAACTACACCTAGGATGTTTTCAAGTACAAACAAGCTTCAACTCAAGGTTTTGAAGGCATTTACGCATTTTAAAAGCTCTTACGAGTAGGGTGAAAGAGATTTGAGTTCTTTTGTGTTGTAGATTAAGAAAAAGCATCCAAATGTTTTGTTTCCATTCATTTGAGTATGAAACTACACCAAGAATGTTTTATAGTACAAACAAGCTTCAACTCAAGCTGTGAAAGAGATTTGAGTTCTTTTGTGTTGTATATTAAGAGAAAGCATCCAAATACTTTGTTTGCATTCATTTGAGTGTGAAACGACACCTAGGCTGTTTACATGTACAAAGAAGCTTCAACTCAAGCTTTTGAATGCATTTTCGCGTTTTAACAGCTCTGACGACTAGGGTGATTGAGATTGAGTTCTTTTGTGTTGTATATTCAGAGAATGCACCCAAATGTTTTGTTTGCTGTCATTTGAGTATGAAACTACACCAAGAATGTTTAAAACTACAAACAAGCTTCAACTAAAGCTTTTGAATGCATTTACGCGTTTTAAAAGCTCTTACGAGTAGGGTGAAAGAGATTTGAGTTCTTTTGTGTTGTATATTAAGAGAAACCATCCAAATGTTTTGTTTGCATTCATTTGAGTGTTAAACTACACCTAGGATGTTTTCAAGTACAAACAAGCTTCAACTCAAACTTTTGAATGCCTTTACGCATTTTAAAAGCTCTTACGAGTAGGGTGAAAGAGATTTGAGTTTTTTTGGTGTTGTAGATTAAGAGAAAGCATCCAAATGTTTTGTTTGCATTCATTTGAGTATGAAACTACACCTAGGATGTTTTCAAGTACAAAGAAGCTTCAACTCAAGCTTTTGAATGCATTTACGGGTTTCAAACACTCTTACGAGTAGGGTGAAAGAGATTTGAGTTCTTTTGTGTTGTATATTAAGAGAAAGCATCCAAATACTTTGTTTTCATTCATTTGAGTGTGAAAATACACCTAGGATGTTTTCAAGTAAAAACAAGCTTCAACTCAAGCTTTTAAATGCATTTACACGTTTTAAAAGCTCTTACGAGTAGGGTGAAAGAGATTTGAGTTCTTTTGTGTTGTATATTAAGAGAAAGCATCCAAATACTTTGTTTGCATTCATTTGAGTGTCAAACTACACGTAGGATGTTTACAAGTACAAACAAGCTTCAACCCAAGCTTTTGAATGCATTTACAGGTTTTAAAACCTCGTACGAGTAGGGTGAAAGAGATTTGAGTTCTTTTGTGTTGTATATTAAGAGAAAGCATCCAAATACTTTGTTTGCATTCATTTGAGTGTGAAACTACACGTAGGATGTTTTCAAGTACAAACAAGCTTCAACTCAAGCTTTTGAATTTGCATTTACGCGTTTGAAAAGCTCGTACGAGTAGGGTTAAAGATATTTGAGTTCTTTTGTGTTGAATATTAAGAGAAAGCATCCAAATACTTTGTTTGCATTCATTTGAGTGTGAAACTACACCTAGGATCTTTACAAGTACAAACAAGCTTCAAATCAAGCTTTTGAATGCACGTGTTTAAAAAGCTCGTACGAGTAGGGTGAAAGAGATTTGAGTTCTTTTGTGTTGTATATTAAGAGAAAGTATCCAAATACTTTGTTTGCAATCATTTGAGTGTGAAACGACACCTAGGCTGTTTACATGTACAAATAAGCTTCAACTCAAGCTTTTGAAAGCATTTACGCGTTTTAACAGCTCTTACGACTAGGGTGATTGAGATGGAGTTCTTTTGTGTTGTATATTCAGAAAATGCACCCAAATGTTTTGTTTGCCTTCATTTGAGTATGAAACTACACCAATAATGTTTGAAACTACAAACAAGCTTCAACTAAAGCTTTTGAATGCATTTACGCGTTTTAAAAGCTCATACGAGTAGGGTGAAAGAGATTTGAGTTCTTTTGTGTTGGATATTAAGAGAAAGCATCCAAATGTTTTGTTTGCATTCATTTGAGTATGAAACTACACCAAGAATATTTTATAGTACAAACAAGCTTCAACTCAAGCTGGTTTAATGCATTTACGCGTTTTAAAACCTCATACGAGTAGGGTGAAAGAGATTTGAGTTCTTTTGTGTTGTATATTAAGAGAAACCATCCAAATACTTTGTTTGCATTCATTTGAGTGTGAAACTACGCCTAGGATGTTTTCAAGTACAAACAAGCTTCAACTCAAGCTTATGAATGCATTTACGCGTTTTAAAAGCTCGTACGAGTAGGGTGAAAGAGATTTGAGTTCTTTTGTGTTGTATATTAAGAGAAAGCATCCAAATACTTTGTTTGCATTCAATAGAGTGTGAAACTACACCTAGGATGTTTACAAGTACAAACAAGCTTCAACTCAAGTTTTTAAATGTATTTACGCGTTTTAAAAGCTCTTACGAGTAGGGTGAAAGAGCTTTGAGTTCTTTTATGTTGTATACTAAGAGAAAGCATCTAAATACTTTGTTGGCATTCATTTAAGTGTAAAACTACACGTAGGATGCTTACAAGTACAAACAAGCTTCAACTCAATATTTTGAATGTAATTACGCGTTTTAAAAGCTCGTACGAGTACGGTGAAAGAGATTTGAGTTCTTTTGTGTTGTATATTAAGAGAAAGCATCCAAATACTTTGTTTGCATTCATTTGAGTGTGAAACTACATCTAGGATGTTTACAAGTACAAACAAGCTTCAACTCAAGCTTTTGAATGCATTTACGCGTTTGAAACGCTCGTACGACTAGGGTGAAAGAGATTTGAGTTCGTTTGTGTCGTATATTAAGAGAAAGCATCCAAATAATTTTTTTGCATTGATTTGAGTGTGAAACTACACCTAGGATGTTTAGAAGTACAAACAAGCTTCAACTCAAGCTTTTGAATGCATTTACGCGTTTTAAAAGCTCGTACGAGTAGGGTGAAAGAGATTTGAGTTCTCTTGTTTTGTATATTAAGAGAAAGCATCCAAATACTTTGTTTGCATTTATTTGAGTGTGAAACTACACCAAGGATGTTTACAAGTACAATCATGCTTTAACTCAAGCTCTTGAATGCATTTACGCGTTTTAACAGCTCTTACGACTAGGGTGATAGAGATTGAGTTCTTTTGTGTGGTATATTCAGAGAATGCACCCAAATGTTTTGTTTGCATTCATTTCAGTATGAAACTACACCGAGAACGTTTGAAAGTACAAACAAGCTTCAACTCAAGCTTTTGAATGCATTTATGCGTTTTAAAATCTCATACGAGTAGGGTGAAGGAGATTTGAGTTCTTTTGTGTTGTATAGTAAGAGAAAGCATCCAAATACTTTGTTTGCATTCATTTGAGTGTGAAACCACACCTAGGATGTTTTCAACTACAAACAAGCTTCAAATCAAGCTTTTGAATGCATTTACGTATTTAGAAAGCCCGTACGAGTAGGGTGAAAGAGATTTGAGTTCTTTTGTGTTGTATATTAAGAGAAAGCATCAAATACTTTGTTTGCATTCATTTGAGTGTGAAACTACACCTAGGATGTTTACAAGTACAAACAAGCTTCAACTCAAGCTTTTGAATGCATTTACGCGTTTTAAAAGCTCTTACGACTAGGGTGAAAGAGATTTGAGTTCTTTTGTTTTGTATATTAAGAGAAAGCATCCAAATACTTTGTTTGCATTTATTTGAGTGTGAAACTACACCTAGGATGTTTACATGTACAAACAAGCTTCAACTCAAGCTTTTGAATGCATTTACGTGTTTTAACAGCTCTTACGACTAGGGTGATAGAGATTGAATTCTTTTGTGTTGTATATTCAGAGAATCCACCCAAATGTTTTGTTTGCTTTCATTTGAGTATGAAACTACACCAAGAATGTTTGAAAGTATAAACAAGCTTTAACTCAAGCTTTTGAATGCATTTACGCGTTTTGATAGCTCATACGAGTAGGGTGAAAGAGATTTGAGTTCTTTTGTGTTGTATAGTAAGAGAAAGCATCCAAATACTTTGCTTGCGTTCAATAGAGTGTGAAACTACACCTAGGATGTTTACAAGTACAAACAAGCTTCAACACCAGCTTTTGAATGCAGTTACGCGTTTTAAAAGCTCGTACGAGTAGGGTGAAAGAGATTTGAGTTTTTTTGTGTTGTATATTAAAAGAAAGCATCCAAATACTTTGTTTGCATTCATATGAGTGTGAAACTACACCTAGGATGTTTACAAATACAAACAAGCTTCAACTCAAGCTTTTAAATGCATTTACGCGTTTTAAAAGGTACGAGTAGGGTGAAAGAGATTTGAGTTCTTTTGTGTTGTATATTAAGAAAAAGCATCCAAATACTTTGTTTGCATTCATTTGAGTGTGAAACTACACCTAGGATGTTTACAAGTACAAAGAAGCTTCAATCCAAACTTTTGAATGCATTTACGCGTTTTAAAAGCTCGTACGAGTATGGTGAAAGAGATTTGAGTTCTTTTGTGTTTTATATTAAGAGAAAGCATCCAAATACTTTGCTTGCATTCATTTGAGTGTGAAACTACACCTAGGATGTTTGTAAGTACAAACAAGCTTCAACTCAAGCTTTTGAATGCATTTACGCGTTTTGAAAGCTTGTACGAGTAGGGTGAAAGAGATTTGAGTTCTTTTGAGTTGTATATTAAGAGAAAGCATCAAAATACTTTGTTTGCATTCATTTGAGTGTGAAACTACACCTAGGATGTTTTTAAGTACAAAAAAGCTTAAACTCAAGCTTTTGAATGCATTTACGCGTTTTAACAGCTCTTACGAGTAGGGTAAAAGAAATTTGAGTTCTTTTGTGTGTATATCAAGAGAAAACATCCAAATACTTTGTTTGCATTCATTTGAGTGTGAAACTACACCTAGGATGTTTACAAGTACAAACAAGTTTCAACTCAAGCCTTTGAATGCATTTACGCGTTTCAAAAGCTCATACGACTAGGGTGAGAGAGATTTGAGTTCGTTTGTGTCGTATATTAAGAGAAAGCATCCAAATACTTAGTTTGCATTCATTTGAGTGTGAAACTACACCTTGGATGTTTAGAGGTACAAACAAGCTTCAACTCAAGCTTTTGAATGCATTTACGCGTTTTAAAAGCTCTTACGACTAGGGTGATAGAGATTGAGTTCTTTTGTGTTGTATATTCAGAGAATGCACCCAAATGTTTTGTTTGCATTCATTTCAATATGAAACTACACCAAGAATGTTTGAAAGTACAAGCAAGCTTCAACTCAAGCTTTTGAATGCATTTACGCGTTTTAAAATCTCATACGAGTAGGGTGAAGGAGATTTGAGTTCTTTTGTGTTGTATAGTAAGAGAAAGCATCCAAATACTTTGTTTGCATTCATTTGAGTGTGAAACCACACCTAGGATGTTTACAACTACAAACAAGCTTCAAATCAAGCATTTGAATGCATTTACGTGTTTAGAAAGCCCGTATGAGTAGGGTGAAAGAGATTTGATGCATAAAACTCAACGGGTTTATGCAACACAACGGCTAATCAACTCGTTCTCTAACCAAACATAAAATCTTTTGTGGGTTTTTGTGTTTATATCAAAGGAAAGCAATAAAGGATATGACTTGGATAAAGTTTCCACCACCAAGCCTAAACAACTTGATTAATTCAAGGGTAAAGTACTTAAACACCACCAGGAAAGAATCAAATCTACGAAAACCCAGAGTAACTAGTGATAAAGCAAATTAAACACCATACCAATTACAATAGCATTCGATTTCCGACTCCTCTCAACAACACTCAAGCAATAAAGCACTAAGCATTTTAGAGAAAGAATAAACCAAGCTCAAAGGCTTAAAAAAGATAACACTCTCATTTTCGTATTCATCATCATAGTATTCGTCTTTCAGCTACAAGGCTGCCTCTACATATATAGGGGGAGGAAATGGTTCCTAAATGACCTAGGAAGCACCTAGAATGTATCCTTGCTGCCCAAGGCTCAGTAAAGAGCTGTTGGGAGGACCACAAGGCTCCTAATAGGCGCAAAGCTCACTGGAAAGTGACAGCCAGCTGTTACCTTATACTATTGGGGCCACTACATTAAATGCATTGATTTAATGGTCCTCTAGGCCTTTCTCTCTCAGCATGTGACTCCTTATCCCTTTAGCAACATGAATTATGCTATTACAAAGCTGGAAAACAAATTACAAATGCATACTAGGCTAATTAACACTAATCATGGTTGTACGGACTAGTTAGGACTAAATGCATGCTAAACTTAACTAATTGCTAAATGCTTTATTATGCAAGATAACAAGCCCTCAAATGCTCCTGCATCATACACCCGGGGTTGTTTAGGACTTGCCCTCAAGTCCTCAAAGTAGAAAACCTTCCAATAGAGCGCAAACATGTAAGTGCTGAATTTTCCACCTCGAACATTACATCGGATCCATACTCCGATTGATTTTGTTACATCTCCCTTAGCTTGCTGAAATTTCACCTCAAAGGACAAAAATGGTGTTGTGCCAATCCCCACTTTAGGGAAGTACTCAAAATTATTCCAGCCAGATTTGCGCCCCCAAGATACACTCTCATACAAAAAAAGATTCAGCAATTTGATTGTTTCAGAACGGGTAGAAGATAAGTGCAGAAATGCATTCTCAAGCATGGGGTCGTGGAATGACTCATCCAGAACAAACTGGCTGCTTTCCTTGTACGGAGAAGGGTCACGGCTGCTGTCAAATGCTACGTTAGCAGCTGCTTGTCGAGGTTCAACTCAGGAAACTCAAGAACCTTTTCGCGAGATATATCAAGGCTGAGAACATCCTCTTGTTCTAGCTCTAAAACTTCAATTTGCACTGGAGTATCCCCACCAAACAATGCGTCAAACACAACAGTTTGTGTATTGTTTTGATTCAGCAATGATTGAACCTCATCAATAGGTTCTTGTGTTGTCATTAGGGGATTTTCGTCTTCAGCTTCTTCATTATAGTTGTCCCATAGAGGACCCTCCTTTGGATCAAGTACATCAAGAGTTGTTTCAAATTCAGGTTGCACAACTTTTATGTTAGGACAAGCGGAATGAGAGTGACCAAGGTCACGACATTGAAAACATCTACGTGTTGTTATTTTTGAACTAGCAAGTTCAAAGTGTTCAATTTCAGCAAGTTGTTGAAGATGACAAGGAGAGTAAAGAGCTTGCGTAGTACGATTTGGCAAGAACCTTTTCTTAAGCTCTATTCGTAGCTTACTCCAACTTCGGATTTTATCTCTCCCCATCCGTTTTCGTTTACTTTTCAAATTCTCCCACAAAACCCAAGCATAACCCCTAAAGGAGGAAGTTACTAGCTTGATCTTGTCAAGATCGGGCTAGTCATAGTGAGCAAACAAATCATCGACATACCCAAGACATTCAATGAACTGGTTAGGTGTAAGGTACCCATCAAATGTAGGGAACCTAATCCAATTACCACGAAAAATCATTTTGTGAGGCTAGGTTGCGTTTAGGTGCGAATGGTGTTTGGGCTGACTGGTTCTTTGTGGACTAAAATATAAATCTACCAAGAGAATCTTGTAGTATAGGGTATTAGGAATTAAGAGGATCAAGAAGGACATAAATTCATCTCTAAATCATGAGATACAAGCAAAATGCCAACATGACTTCTAGTCGCAATCCAGCAGGACCAATAAAATGTTGGAGCACAAATGAAGCCCAAAGACTTAACCTTTCGACTTCAAACCAATTGGATAATGAAGATAGAACCCAAAATAAGATAACCAAGTAGATACTCAACAATAATCACCACAAATTTGCAGGTAAAGTCCAGAACAAACAGAACAACACTACACCACCATTCCCAGTTCACGCCAAGAACATGTTATAACTTCACACAAAAAGCTCCTCTATCCCACAGGGTTTAACCAAAACTACCAAGAGATATCCAAAGATAAAGGTCTAAGGAACTCGGTAAAGTATGAAAGTTCACACTTTTACCTTTTGAAGCATGCCAAAGAACCAAAAGAGCAATCCTGTTCCAGTCGCAGATCCAGCAGGAGTTATTAAGGGAAATTGCTTCAACGAGCACTCAAATCTTCTCCGTTTGACTTCAAACCAAAACCAGGTGAAAGAGGACTCTCCAATCAAGAAAAACCTCAAAAGGAATGAGCTGAGAAAACCAAAACTCTCGTGCCAAGGAACCAAAGAAAACTAGTCTGTTCCAGGCGCAAGTCCAGAAGGAGCGATTGGAGAAAAATGATTCAACGAGCACCCAAATCTTCTCCATTTGTCCTCAAACCAAAACCAGGTTAAATAGGACTCTCCAATGAAGAAAAACCTCTATAAGAACGAGCTAATAAAACCAACACTCTGATACCAATTTGATGCACAAAACTCAACGGGTTTACACAACACAACGGCTAATCAACTCGTTCTCTAACCAAGCATAAAATCTTTTGTGGGTTTTGTGTTTATATCAAAGGAAAGCAATAAAGGATATGACTTGGATAAAGTTTCCACCACCAAGCCTAAATAACTTGATTAATTCATGGCTAAAGTACTTACACACCACCATGAAAGAATCAAATCGACGAAAAACCAGAGTAACTAGTGATAAAGCAAATTAAGCACCACAATAATTACAATAGCATTCGATTTCCTACTCCTCTCAACAACACTCAAGCAATAAAGCACTAAGAATTTTAGAGAAAGAATAAACCAAGTTTAAAGGCTTAAAAGAGATAACACTCTCATTTTCATATTCATCGTCATAGTATTCGTCTTTCAGCTACAAGACTGCCCCTACATATATAGGGGGAGGAAAGGGTTCCTAAATGACCTAGGAAGCACCTAGAATGTATCCTTGCTTCCCAAGGCTCAGTAAAGAGCTGTTGGGAGGACCACAAGGCTCCTAATAGGCGCACAGCTCGCTGGAAAGTGACAGCCAACTGTTACCTTTTACTATTGGGACCACTACATCAAAATGCATTGATTTAATGGTCCTCTAGGCCTTTCTCTCTCAGCATGTGACTCCTTATCCCTTTAGCAACGTGAATTAAACTATTACAAAATTGAAAAACAAATTACAAATGCAAACTAGGCTAATTAACACTAATCATGGTTGTACGGACTAGTTAGGACTAAATGCATGCTAAAATTAACTAATTGCTAAATGCTTTATTATGCAAGATGACAAGCCCTCAAATGCTCCAGCATCAAATACTTTGTTTGCATTCATTTGAGTGTGAAACTAAACCTAGGTTCTTTATAAGTACAAACAAGCTTCAACTAAAGCTTTTGGATGCATTTACGCGTCTTAAAGGCTCTTACGAGTAGGGTGAAAGAGATTGGAGTTCTTTTGTGTTGTATATTAAGAGAAAGCACCCAAATGTTTTGTTTGCATTCATTTGAGTATGAAACTACACCAAGAATGTTTTATAGTACAAAAAACCTTCAACTCAAGCATTTTTAACGCATTTACGCGTTTTAAAAGCTCATACGAGTAGGGTGAAAGAGTTATGACTTCGTTTGTGTTGTATATTAAGAGAAAGAATCCAAATACTTTGTTTGCATTCATTTGAGTGTGAAACTATACCTAGGATGTTTACAAGTACAAACAAGCTTCAACTCAAACTTTTGAATGCATTTACGCATTTCAAATGGTCATACGAGTAGGGTGAAAGAGATTTGAGTTCGTTTATGTGGTATATTAAGAGAAAGCATCAAAATACTTTGTTTGCATACATTTGAGTGTGAAACTACACCTAGGATGTTTAGAAGTACAAACAAACTTTAACTCAAGCTTTTGAATGCATTTACGCGTTTTGAAAGCTCGTACGAGTAGGGTGAAAGAAATTTGAGTTCTTTTGAGTTGTATATTAAGAGAAAGCATCCAAATACTTTGTTTGCATTCATTTGAGTGTGAAACTACACCTAGGATGTTTTCAAGTATAAAAAAGCTTCAGCTCAAGCTTTTGAATGCATTTACACGTTTCAAAAGCTCTTACGAGTAGGGTGAAAGAGATTTGAGTTCTTTTGTGTTGTATATTAAGAGAAAGCATCCAAATACTTTGTTTGCATTCATTTGAGTGTGAAACTACACCTAGGATGCTTACAAGTACAAACAAGCTTCAACTCAAGGTTTTGAATGCCTTTACGCATTTTAAAAGGTACGAGTAGGGTGAAACAGATTTGAGTTTTGTGTTGTATATTAAGAGAAAGCATCCAAATACTTTGTTTGCATTCATTTAAGTGTAAATCTTCACCTAGGATGTTTTCAAGTACAAACAAGCTTCAACTCAAGCTTTTGAATTCATTTACACGTTTTAAAAGCTCTTACGAGTAGGGTGAAAGACATTTGAGTTCTTTTGTGTTGTATAGTCAGAGAATGCATCCAAATGTTTTGTTTTCTTTCATCAAAGTATGAAACTACACCAAGAATGTTTCAAATTAAAAACAAGCTTCCACTCAAGCTTTTGAATGCATTTACGCGTTCTAAAAGCTCATACGAGTAGGGTGAAAGAGATTTAAGGTCTTTTGTGTTGTATAGTAAGAGAAAGCATCCAAATACTTTGTTTGCATTAAATTGAGTGTGAAACTACACCTAGGATGTTTACAAGTACAAACAAGCTTCAACTCAAGCTTATGAATGCATTTACGCGTTTCAAAAGCACAAACGAGTAGGGTGAAACAGATTTGAGTTCGTTTGTGTGGTATATTAAGAGAAATCATCCAAATACATTGTTTGCATTCATTTGAGTGTTAAACTACACCTAGGATGTTTAGAAGTACAAACAAGCTTCAACTCAAGCTTTTGAATGAATTTACGCGTTTCATAAGCTCATACGAGTAGGGTGAAAGAGATTTGAGTTCGTTTGTGTGGTATAATAAGAGAAAGCATCCAAATACTTTGTCTGCATTCCATTGAGTGTGAAACTAAACCTAAGATGTTTACATGTGCAAACAAGCTTCAACTCAAGCTTTGAATGCATTTACGCGTTTTAACAGCTCTTACGACTAGGGTGATTGAGATTGAGTTCTTTTGTGTTGGATATTAAGAGAAAGCATCCAAATACTATGTTTGCATTCATTTGAGTGTGAAACTACACCTAGGATGTTTACAAGTACAAACAAGCTTCAACTCAAGCTTTTGAATGCCTTTACGCGTTTTAAAAGGTACAAGTAGGGTGAAAGAGATTTGAGTTTTGTGCTGTATATTAAGAGAAAGCATCCAAATACTTTGTTTGCATTCATTGAGTGTGAAACTACACCTAGGATGTTTACAAGTACAAACAAGCTTCAACTCAAGCTTTTGAATGCATTTACGCGTTTTAAAAGCTCGTACGAGTATGGTGAAAGAGATTTGAGTTGTTTTCTATTGTATAATAAGAGAAAGCATCCAAATACTTTGTTTGCATTCATTTGAGTGTGAAACTACACCTAGGATGTTTATAAGTACAAACAAGCTTCAACTCAAGCTTTTGGATGCATTTACGCGTTTTAAAAGCTCTTACGAGTAGGGTGAAAGAGATTGGAGTTCTTTTGTGTTGTATATTGAGAGAAACCATCCAAATGTTTTTTTTGCATTCACTTGAGTATGAAACTACACCAAGAATGTGTTATAGTACAAACAAGCTTCAACTCAAGCATTTTTAACGCATTTACGCGTTTTAAAAGCTCGTACGAGTAGGGTGAGAGATTTGAGTTCGTTTGTGTTGTATATTAAGAGAAAGAATCCAAAATCTTTGTTTGCATTCATTTGAGTGTGAAACTACACCTAGGATGTTTACAAGTACAAACAACCTTCAACTCAAGCTTTTGAAAGCATTTACATGTTTTAAAAGCTCTTACGAGTAGGGTGAAAGAGATTTGAGTTCTTTTGTGTTGTATATTAAGAGAAAGCATCCAAATACTTTGCTTCCATTCATTTGAGTGTGAAACTACACCTAGGATGTTTACAAGTACTAACAAGCTTCAACTCAAGCTTTTGAATGCATTTACACGTTTCAAAAGCTCATATGAGTAGGTGAAAGAGATTTGAGTTCGTTTGTGTGTTATGTTAAGAGAAATCATCCAAATACATTGTTTGCATTCATTTGAGTGTTAAACTACACCTAGGATGTTTAGAAGTACAAACAAGCTTCAACTCAATCTTTTGAATGCATTAACACGTTTTGAAAGCTCGTACGAGTTGGGTGAAAGAGATTTGAGTTCTTTTGAGATGTATATTAAGAGAAAGCATCCAAATACTTTGTTTGCATTCATTTGAGTGTGAAACTACACCTAGGATGTTTACAAGTACAAACAAGCTTCAACTCAAGCTTTTGAAAGCATTTACGCGTTTTAAAAGCTCATACGAGTAGGGTGAAAGAGATTTGAGTTCGTTTGCGTGGTATGTTAAGAGAAAGTATCCAAATACTTTGTTTGCATTTATTTGAGTGTGAAACTACACCTAGGATGTTTACAAGTACAAACAAGCTTCAACTCAAGCTTTTGAATGCATTTACACGTTTTAAAAGCTCGTACGAGTAGGGTGAAAGAGATTTGAGTTCTTTTGTGTTGTATATTAAGAGAAAGCATCCAAATACTTTGTTTGCATTCATTTGAGTGTGAAACTACACCTTGGATGTTTACAAGTACAATTAAGCTTCAACTCAAGCTTTTGAATGCATTTACGCGTTTTAACAGCTCTTACGACTAGGGTGATAGAGATTGAGTTCTTTTGTGTTGTATATTCAGAGAATGCACCCAAATGTTTTGTTTGCATTCATTTCACTATGAAACTACACCAAGAATGTTTGAAAGTAGAAACAAGTTTCAACTAAGGCTTTTGAATGTATTTACCCGTTTTAAAATCTCATACGAGTAGGGTGAAAGAGATTTCAGTTCTTTTGTGTTGTATAGTAAGAGAAAGCATCCAAATACTTTGTTTGCATTCATTTGAGTGTGAAACTACACCTAGGTTGTTTACAAATACAAACAAGTGATGCGGGAGGAAGTGTGCAAAGTAAACAAAACAACCAAGGAACTAGCAAGAGAACATCTATTCTTGTTTACATCAAGTAACTTTGGTGGTTATACATTAAATTGGCTCCTATAAAGATAATTACATGGAGTTTCCATGCAAGGTCGGGATTCAAGCTCTTGTTATATGATCAAGTTCATTATGGAGAACCTCGTAATCTTGGCAGTTCTGACAGTTGTTCGTATTTTGGCCATAACTCGCTCACATGAAACCTAAACGTGATGATTCAAATCTCTGTGGAAATATATGATCGAGATCTACAAGATTGCTGCATAACATGGTTAAAAACGAGTTACAAGTTACGAAACATATTCCTTGCGCGCCAAGGCAACGACTTTAGTTTAGTTATTGTGTCCTAGTTTGCTTTTACTTGTTTAAACGTGATTTATTGTTTAGGAAAGATATAATCTGAATTAATTAGCATTAGCAGTCCATTAGGTATTAGGAAAGTTGTTAGTTAGTTCGTTTTACAATTGTAATCAGTTTCATAGTTAGTTTCCTACTTGGATTAGGATTCCTTGTATCTTTAGATTTCTTTGTCTATAAATAGGGGAGACCACGAAATTGTAATATAGACTTTAATGATTAATGATTAATACGTGAGTATTTATCCCCTCAAATTGAGTGATTCAGTTTGAAACCCTTGTGTGTGATGCGCAAGTATTTTTCTTGAGTGATTCTTGAATGAAAACCCCAACCCCTTGAGTGATTCGAGAGGCATATCCCTTTTATTGTTTTTATTTATCAAAATACAGAAAATCCCTAAATAAATCACATCAACTTGGTATCAGAGCAAGCTTTTGGAGTTTTCTAAAACTTCAAACGATCCAGATTGAGAGAAGATTATTAAAGCTGTTCGAGTTCGTGTTGCTGTTCATCAGAACTCCGGTATCCGTCTTCGACACAAACGTAGTGTTTTTCGCAGGTAACTGACGTTCTGAGCAAGACTAGTTAAGCATTGCTTACTAGCCCTGTGCAATTTTTGTGAAATTCAATTATTTACTACTGTTTCTGAGCAGTTTTGTGTTTTTACGAGTGGAAAATATTATTTTGACATTGATCTTCTGAAGCAATAAACAATATGAAGTCGCCATGGCAATCTAAGTTTATTGAGTCCAGCTTAGATGAGTTTAGTGGGTTGTATTGTTCAACGGACTTTTGTCGATGGCTTAAAAAGGTTGACGAGTTGTTTTTATGTTATGAGTTTACTGACTATGAGCAAGTAAAGATTGTGATTTCTCGCCTAAGAGTACTTGCTCTAGTTTGGTGGGAGTCTTTGAAATCTCACAGAAAACTCATGAGGAAAGAGAAAATCCGCACCATAAGCAAATTGAAGAAATATCTCAAGAGAAGATTTTCATATCCGAGCAACGATCAAGAATGTTCATGTGCATCTTATAATGATGAAAGTATTAAACTTTTGCTATATGAGATGAAAGTGAGACGGATTGAACAACAATTGCATAAGTTAAGAGAAGAGGAACGAGATAATAACCAGTGTTCCAATAGTTTTGGTTTCGGTCACTTTATAGATGAATGTGCTACAGAGTTTCAAGTAACTATAGAATACATTCAAGAAGTGCACGCGGCTGAAGAATCTTTGAGATCTTGTGAAGCCAAAGAACAAAATAAAGAGATCATTGAGGAGTTCTTGCAGAAATCTGATTTTAATGGTTCCTTTAAAGATCTTGGTCCTATTGTAGATTCACAAGAAAATCAAGAAGTTACCAATTCTCAACAAGAAGAAAAACAAATAGAAGAATCTTTATTTGGGGAACAAGAAGCTCTTGAAGTTGTTCAACCACAAGATGAGAATTTCGATGTTGATGATGCTGATCTTTTGAAAGAAGAATTTTCTTTTGACCCAAGCCAACCACCTATATTTGATGAGGTAAGTCAAGAAGATCAGGTTGACATCATTACTAACCTTGTGGTCGTGGATTCATTGAAGACATCTCAAAAGGATTCAATCTTTTTCAAATATGAAGACTTCGTTCATACTGACTTCTCAAAGAGTTGTCCAATTTATTTGATGGAAGATCATGGAGACAAAACTCAAGAAAAGAGTGTTACTGACCAAGAATTGGGGACAATTCTTTTTGAAGAAAGGGCGATTGATGCGGGAGCAAGTGTGCAAAGTAAACAAAACAACCAAGGAACTAGCAAGCGAACATCCATTCTTGTTTACATCAAGTTACTTTGGTGGTTATACATTAAATTAGCTCCTATAAATATAATTACATGGAGTTTCAATGCAAGGACGGGATTCAAGCTCTTGTTATATGATCAAGTTCATTATGGAGAACCTCGTAATCTTGGCAGTCCTGACAGTTGTTCGTATTTTGGCCATAACTCGCTCACATGAAACCTAAACGTGATGATTCAAATCTCTGTGGAAAGATATGATCGAGATCTACAACATTGATGCTTTGCGTTTTCTCTCATTCAAAGCGCAACATGGTTAAAAACGAGTTACAAGTTACGGAACATATTCCTTGCGCGCCAAGGCAACGACTTTAGTTTAGTTATTGTGTCCTAGTTTGCTTTTACTTGTTTAAACGTGATTTATTGTTTAGGAAAGATATAATCTGAATATAATTAGCATTAGGAGTCCATTAGGTATTAGGAAAGTTGTTAGTTAGTTCGTTTTACAATTCTAATCAGTTTCATAGTTAGTTTCCTACTTGGATTAGGATTCCTAGTATCTTTAGATTTCTTTGTCTATAAATAGGAGAGACCACGAAATTGTAATATAGACTTTATTGATTAATGATTAATACGTGAGTATTTACCCCCTCAAATTGAGTGATTCAGTTTGAAATCCTTGTTTGTGATGCGCAAGTATTGTTCTTGAGTGATTCTTGAATGAAAACCCCAACCCCTTGAGTGATTCGAGAGGTATATCCCTTTAATTGTTTTTATTTATCAAAATACAGAAAATCCCTAAATAAATCACATCAACAAGCTTCAAATCAAGCTTTTGAATGCATTTACGTGTTTAAAAAGCTCGTACGAGTAGGGTGAAAGAGATTTGAGTTCTTTTGTGTTGTATATTAAGAGAAAGTATCGAAATACTTTGTTTGCATTCATTTGAGTGTGAAACTACACCTTGGATGTTTACATGTACAAACAAGCTTCAACTCAAGCTTTTGAATGCATTTACGCGTTTTAACAGCTCTTACGACTAGGGTGATAGAGATTGAGTTCTTTTGTGCTGTATATTCAGAGAACGCACCCAAATGTTTTGTGTGCTTTCATCTGAGTATGAAACTACACCAAGAATGTTTGAAAGTACAAACAAGCTTCAACTCAAGCTTGTGAATGCATTTACGCGTTTTAAAAGTTCATACGAGTAGGGTGAAAGAGATTTGAGTTCTTTTGTGTTGTATAGTAACAGAAAGCATCCAAGTACTTTGTTTGCATCCATTTGAGTGTTAAACTACACCTAGGATGTTTACAAGTACAAACAAGCTTCAACTCAAGCTTTTGAATGCATTTAGGCGTTTTAATAGCTCTTACGAGTAGGGTGAAAGAGATTTGAGTTCTTTTGTGTTGTACATTAAGAGAAAGCATCCAAATACTTTGTTTGCATTCATTTGAGTGTGTAACTACACCTAGGATGTTTACAAGCACAAAAAAACTTCAACTCAAACTTTTGAATGCATTTACACGTTTTAAAAGGTACGAGTACGGTGAAAGAGATTTGAGTTCATTTGTGTTGTATATTAAGAGAAAGAATCCAAATACTTTTTTTGCATTCACTTGTGTGTGTAACTTGTTTTAAAGTACAAACAAGCTACAACTCAAGCTTTTGAATGCATTTTCGCGTTTTAAGAGCTCGTACGAGTAGGGTGAAAGAAATTCGAGTTCTTTTGTGTTGTACATTAAGAGAAATCATCCAAATACTTTGTTTGCATTCATTTGAGTGTGAAACTACACCTAGGATGTTTACAAGCACAAACAAGCTTCAACTCAAACTTTTGAATGCATTTACACGTTTTAATAGCTCGTACGAGTACGGTGAAAGAGATTTGAGTTCTTTTGTGTTGTACATTAAGAGAAAGAATCCAAATACTTTGTTTGCATTTATTTGAGTGTGAAACTATACCTAGGATGTTTAGAAGTACAAACAAGCTTCAAGTGAAGCTTTTGGATGCATTTACGCATTTTAAAAGCTCTTACGAGTAGGGTGAAAGAGATTGGAGTTCTTTTGTGTTGTATATTAAGAGAAAGCACCCAAATTTTTTGTTTGCATTCATTTGAGTAGGAAACTACAACAAGAATGTTTTATAGTACAAACAAGCTTCAACTCAAGCTGTTTTAATGCATTTACGCGTTTTAAAATCTCATACGAGTAGGGTGAAAGAGATTTGAGTTCGTTTGTGTTGTATATTAAGAGAAAGCATCCAAATACTTTGTTTGCATTCATTTGAGTGTGATACTACACCTAGGATGTTTTCAAGTACAAACAAGCTTCAACTCAAGCTTTTGAATGCATTTACGCGTTTTAAAAGCTCTTACGAGTAGGGTGAAAGAGATTTGAGTTCTTTTGTATTGTATATTAAGAGAAAGCATCCAAATTACTTTTTTTGCATTCATTTGAATGTCAAACTACACCTAGGATATTTACAAGTACAAACAAGCTTCAACTCAAGCTTTTGAATTCATTTACGCGTTTCAAAAGCTCATACGAGTAGGGTGAAAGAGATTTGAGTTTGTTTGTGTGGTATATTAAGAGAAAGCATCCAAATACTTTGTTTGTATTCATTTGAGTTGGAAACTACACCTTGGATGTTTATAAGTACAAACCAGCTTCAACTCAAGCTTTTGAATGCATTTACGCATTTTAAAAGCTCGTACGAGTAGGCTGAAAGAGATTTGAGTTCTTTTGTGTTGTATATTTAGAGAAAGCATCCAAATACTTTGTTTGCACTCATTTGAGTGTGAAGCTACACCTAGGATGTTTACAAGCACAAACAAGCTTCAACTCAAGCTTTTGAATGAATTTACGCGTTTTAAAAGGTACCAGTATGGTGAAAGAGATTTGAGTTCTTTTGTGTTGTATATTTAGAGAAAGCATCCAAATACTTTGTTTGCATTCATTTGAGTGTGAAACTACACCTAGGATGTTTACAAGCACAAACAAGCTTCAACTCAAGCTTTTGAATATATTTACGCGTTTTAAAAGGTACGAGTATGGTGAAAGAGATTTGAGTTCTTTTGTGTTGTATATTTAGAGAAAGCATCCAAATACTTTGTTTGCATTCATTTGTGTGTGAAACTACACCTAGGATGTTTACAAGTACAAACAAGTGTCAACTCAAGCTTTTGAATGCATTTACGCGTTTTAAAAGCTCGTACGAGTATGGTGAAAGAGATTTGAATTCTTTTGTGTTGTATGTTAAGAGAAAGCATTAATATACTCTTTTTGCATTCATTTGAGTGTGAAACTACACCTAGGATGTTTACAAGTACAAAAAAGCTTCAACTCAAGCTTTTGAATGGATTTACGCATTTTAAAAGCTCGTACGAGTAGGGTGAAAGAGATTTGAATTCTTTTGTGTTGTATATTAAGAGAAAGCATCCAAATACTTTGTTTGCATTCATTTGAGTGTGAAACTACACCTAGGATGTTTACAGTTACAAACAAGCATTAACTCAAGCTTTTGAATGCATTTACGCGTTTCAAAAGCTCATACGAGTAGGGTGATAGAGATTTGAGTTCGTTTGTTTGATATATTAAGAGAAAGCATCCAAATACTCTGTTTGCATTCATTTGAGTGTGAAACTACACCTACGATGTTTACAAGTACAAACAAGCTTCAACTCATGTTTTTCAATGCATTTACGCGTTTTAAAAGCTCGTACGAGTAGGGTGAAAGAGATTTGAGTTCTTTTGTGTTGTATATTAAGAGAAAGCTTCCAAATACTTTGTTTGCATTCATTTGAGTGTGAAATTACACCATGGATGTTTACAAGTACAATCAAGCTTCAACTCAAGCTTTTGAATGCATTTACGCGATTTAACAGCTCTTACGACTAGGGTGATAGAGATTGAGTTCTTTTGTGTTGTATATTCAGAGATTCCACCCAAATGTTTTGTTTGCATTCATTTGAGTATGAAACTACACCAAGAATGTTTGAAAGTAAAAACAAGCTTCAACTCAAGTTTTTGAATGCATTTACGCGTTTTAAAAGCTCATACGAGTAGGGTGAAAGAGATTTGAGTTCTTTTGTGTTGTATAGTAAGAGAACGCATCCAAATTGATGCGGGAGCATGCAGCTCAAAAAGAAGATACCATGGCCACTAGTCAACTTCTTGCTAGCATTGGTACCATTGGCTACATGGACGCTCTTAAGGATAATCCTAGTTGTTCTAAGGGTTATACCTTAATTACTTTGCTTAACTAGTCCTTAATTACGCTTGTAATAATGCTTAGGCGTAGCTCTAAGTTCTGCATTTTGTTTTGTTAAATATGCGTACTAATTAGGCCGTACAAAAGGAGTTTGTTCCTTGGCTTAGTATGTTGATAAAAATAGCTTGAAAATAGCATAGAGTGGGCAGCAAGGCAGCAGCAAATGAAGATAAAATGTACAACAACACCCACTAGTGGATTCGTACAAAGGAGGCGCTCCAAATTGTACTATCCGAGTACACTTGTGAGCTGGGGCCAGGACCACAAAAAGGGCTCCATTTGAGAGCCTTATCTCATTGTGCCACCTTAGCTTGTTTCTAGAACGATCCTCTAGGGTTTTCAGCTTATAAATAGTATCCTTATCCTTGTAAGAATGCAGATTTGATGAATGAAAACACAAGATAGAGCTTTGCCTCTGATCACAAGCTATGCTTGGGTATTTACGCTTCTACTAATTCTTTCGTAGTGCTTAATTGCTTGGGAGAGATTAGAAAGGGTGGGGATCCTCTTAGGCGACTAAACTTGTGCTTAATTGCTGAGTTTTGGAGTTAAGAGTTAATTGCTTTCTTTATCTAAATACAAAAACACAAAAAGAAGTCACTCTGTTTCATTCCAACGAGCTTGTTGTTTGGTTTCGCATCAATTTGGTATCAGAGCTTTGGTTATTAAGCTCGATTCTTCTGGGATTCTCGTTATTTGGTCTGTTATCTTTCTTCTCATGGTGGTTTCAAGTGGAAAGGAGGAGTTTTGAACCTTCAAACAGCGCATTATATTTTATCGCTCTCACTGGACGAGCGACTAGAGCCGTATTGGGATTTCTTTTATATCTGAAGTTCTAGAGGTAAAGTTTGTGACTTTCTTAGTTCTTTGGATTCCTAAGACATAGATCTACAAAACTCTCTTGGTGGAATTTTGATTTTGTCCTAGAAAGTCGTGAGATAATTCATGTTATTTGGCTCTGTTTTATATGCATTTGAGCTGAAGCTAGTTGTTTGCTGTTGGGTTTGCTGAATACTTGGTTGCACTGAGTTTGTGATTATTGGGTTATTTGTTGAGAATTTCGGATTGGGTTGTTTGTTGTGTGAAATCGTGAGTAAACCTGATTTGCGCTGAAGTTGTGGTATATTTATTTTAGTGGGTTTTGTTATTTGCTGCATTTGAGCTACTAGTTTTCTTCACTTGTGTATTGATGCTGGAGTTGTATGGGTGGTTGTGAGCTGGTGATATTGTGAAGGATTGGTTTGAACTTGCTATATCGTTGTGCGTTGTCAAGTATTCTAAGTTGTTGGTGTTCTCCTCTTCTCATTTTAAACAACGAAAATCATTCCACAAAGAGCCCATTTAGCCCAAACACAATTCCTAGCTACAAAGGAAACCAAGCACCAAAAGAATAACCTCCCTCGGTTCCAAGCTTAATCCGAAAGGGTATACATTTGATTTCCCTAACTTTGATGGAAGGTCTAGTACGTTTCTAGGGTGGCTTAAATCTATGGACAAATGGTTTGATCTCCTTGACTACTCGGACTTTGAAAAGGTCAAAGTAGTGGCCTCTACCTTTAGAGGTTATGCTTTAGATTGGTGGGAGAAGTTGAAGGCTCAAAACGGATGAGGAAAGACAAAATCAGAAGTTGGAGTAAGTTGCGGAGAGAGCTCAAAAGGGAATTCTTACCCGATTTTACTTCACATATGCCTTTCTCTCTATTTAGTATTGATCAAAAACCTGCTGAAACTAAAACCACTCAAAGTTCCTTTAGCGATCCTTATTTAAGTCCTTTCCATGGAGACGAGATTCCAGTAAAGAGGTCGGTGAATTGGTGTAAAAAATGTTACGGTTGGGGACATGTGTATGCAGAATGTGTTAATGAGAAGGTTGTTAGCTTAGAAGAATGGCAATTTGTTACTGAGATTGAACAAGGGGACGAAATGGGGCTTGATAAGGGCTTACTTGGGCCTAATGAATATGTTGTGCAACCTGTCATGGAGGGTATCTACACAGAACCTGCAGAAGAGTACTCAACAACCTTTACACATGAGGTACAACCTAATTTCAAGGGTGTTTTGGAGTCCGAAAAGGCTGTCCAAAAGACACCTTCTCACCTATGTATTGCCATGCAACATGTTGTGATAGATGAGGACATGAGAAAAGAGAGCTCTCTTGCTAATGAAACCGATTCGTTGCCCTTCACTACAAGCTCTCAAACAACATACTTGCTGGAAAAAGAAGAAAACAACGTTGCTGCACTAAGTGAGGTAACTCTTGAAGACCCAAAACTGAGGTGTGACATGCACCCACGTTTTGAGCACTTATTAGCGCATGACAACTTTTTGTTAGCCAAAAACCAGCAAAAGAATGAAGGCAACAGGATGGTCAAAAGCCTTATCCCACATACCTTGGAGAAGAGTTTGAGTAGGTCTTACAATTATTCTCTTAGGCAAGAACATTCCCCATATAAAGGCAACAACATGTATGACTTAAAAGGTACATTTGAAGACCTCATTGGTGATAGAATTTTATGCGGACTCTCTTCCGTACGAACTAAAGTATTGAAGAGATTGAAACTTATTTTGTTTTGCAATGGAACACGGAGTTGCAATTTTGGATGGCGAGAATTCAAGGACACCCCTGAAGCTAGAGTTCAACACACTAGAATTATGTTCTTCAATGAGCACAAACAATATGTAAAGCACAATGTGAAAAACTCAATTGGTGCTTGGATTCGAGGTCGAGTTGAAGGCGGAAATTTTTGCAACTATATTGAACGTCAATGGAAGATTTTCTACTTCGAGGACTTAGGGCAAGTCCTAAACAACCCCGGGTGCTTGATGCGGGAGCATGCAGCTCAAAAAGAAGATACCATGGCCACTAGTCAACTTCTTCCTAGCATTGGTACCATTAGCTACATGGACGCTCTTAAGGATAATCCTAGTTGTTCTAAGGGTTATACCTTAATTACTTTGCTTAATTAGTCCTTAATTACGCTTGTAATAATGCTTAGGCGTAGCTCTAAGTTCTGCATTTTGTTTTGTTAAATATGCGTACTAATTAGGCCGTACAAAAGGAGTTTGTTCCTTGGCTTATTATGTTGATAAAAATAGCTTGAAAATAGCATAAAGTGGGCAGCAAGGCAGCAGCAAATGAAGATAAAAGGTACAACAGCACCCACTAGTGAATTCGTACAAAGGAGGCGCTCCAAATTGTACTATTCGAGTACACTTGTGAGCTGGCGCCAGGACCACAAAAACGGCTCCTTTTGAGAGCCTTATCTCATTGTACCACCTTAGCTTGTTTCTAGAACGATCCTCTAGGGTTTTCAGCATATAAATAGTATCCTTATCCTTGTAAGAAAGAAGATTTGATGAATGAAAACACAAGATAGAGCTCTGCCTCTGTTCACAAGCTATGCTTGGGTATTTACGCTTCTACTAATTCTTTCTTAGTGCTTAATTGCTTGGGAGAGATTAGCAAGGGTGGGGATCCTCTTAGGCGACTAAACTTGTGCTTAATTTCTGAGTTTTGGAGTTAAGAGTTAATTGCTTTCTTTATCTAAACACAAAAACACCAAAACAAGTCACTCTGTTTCATTCCAACGAGCTTGCTGTTTGTTTTCGTATCACAAACACTTTGTTTGCATTCATTTGAGTGTGAAGCTACACCTATGATGTTTACAAGTACAAACAAGCTTCAACTCAAGCTTTTGAATGCAGTTACGCGTTTTAAAAGCTCGTACGAGTAGGGTGAAAGAGATTTGAGTTCTTTTGTGTTCTATATTAAGAGAAAGCATCCAAATACTTTGTTTGCATTCATTTGAGTGTGAAACTACACCTAGGATGTTAACAAGTACAAACAAGCCAACTCATGTTTTTGAATGCATTTACGTGTTTTAAAAGGTACCAGTAGGGTGAAAGAGATTTGAGTTCTTTTGTGTTGTATATTAAGAGAAAGCATCCAAATACTTTGTTTGCATTCATTTGAGTGTGAAACTACACCAAGGATGTTTACAAGTACAATCAAGATTCAACTCAAGCTTTTGAATGCATTTACGCGTTTTAACAGCTGTTACGACTAGGGTGATAGAGATTGAGTTCTTTTGTGTTGTATATTAAGAGAAAGAAACCAAATACTTTTTTTGCATTCATTTGAGTGTGAAACTACACCTAGGATTTTTACAAGTACAAACAAGCTTCAACTCAAGCTTTAAAATGCATTTACACATTTTAAAAGCTCATACGGGTAGGGTGAAAGAGATTTGAGTTCTTTTGTGTTGTATAGTAAGAGAAAGCATCCAAATACTTTGTTTGTATTCATTTGAGTGTGAAACTACACCTAGGATGTTTACAAGTACAAACAAGCTTCAACTCAAGCTTTTGAATGCAGTTACGCGTTTTAAAAGCTCGTACGAGTAGGGTGAAAGAGATTTGAGTTCTTTTGTGTTGTATATTAAGAGAAAACTTCCAATTACTTTGTTTGCATTCATTTGAGTGTGAAACTACACCTAGGATGTTTACACGTATAAACAAGCTTCGACTCAAGCTTTTGAATGCATTTACGCGTTTTAAAAGGTTCGAGTAGGGTGAAAATGAGTTGAGTTCTTTTGTGTTGTATATTAAGAGAAAGCATCCAAATACTTTGTTTGCATTCATTTGCGTGTGAAACTACACCTAGGATGTTTACATGTACAAACAAGCTTCAACTCAAGCTTTTGAATGCATTTACGCGTTTTAACAGCTCTTACGACTAGGGTGATAGATATTTAGTTCCTTCGTGTTGTATATTCAGAGAATGCAACCAAATGTTTTATTTCATTCATTTGAATATGAAACTAGCCCAAGAATGTTTGAAACTACAAACAAGCTTCAACTCAAGCTTTTGAATGCATTTACGTGTTTTAAAAGCTCATACGACTAGGGTGAAAGAGATTTGAGTTCTTTTGTGTTGTATATTAAGCGAAAGCATCCAAATACTTTGTTTGCATTCATTTGAGTGTGAAACTACACCATGGATGTTTACAAGTACAATCAAGCTTCAACTCAAGCTTTTGAATGCATTTACGCGTTTTAACAGCTCTTACGACTAGGGTGATAGAGATTGACTTCTTTTGTGTTGTATATTAAGAGAAAGAAACCAAATACTTTTTTCGCATTCATTTGAGTGTGAAACTACACCTAGGATGTTTACAAGTACAAACAAGCTTCAACTCAAGCTTTTGAATGCATTTACACATTTTAAAAGCTCATACGGGTAGGGTGAAAGAGATCTGAGTTCTTTTGTGTTGTATAGTAAGAGAAAGCATCCAAATACTTTGTTTACATTTATTTGAGTGTGAAACTACACCTAGGATGTTTACAAGTACAAACAAGCTTCAACTCAAGCTTTTGAATGCAGTTACGTGTTTTAAAAGCTCGTACGAGTAGGGTGAAAGAGATTTGAGTTCTTTTGTGTTGTATATTAAGGGAAAGCTTCCAAATACTTTGTTTGCATTGATTTGAGTGTGAAACTACACCTGGGATGTTTACAAGTATAAACAAGCTTCAACTCAAGCTTTTCAATGCATTTACGCGTTTTAAAAGGTTAGAGTAGGGTGAAAAAGACTTGAGTTCTTTTGTGTTGTATATTAAGAGAAAGCATCCAAATACTTTGTTTGCATTCATTTGTGTGTGAAACTACACCTAGGATGTTTATATGTACAAACAAGCTTCAACTCAAGCCTTTCAATGCAGTTACGCGTTTTTACAGCTCGTACGAGTAGGGTGAAAGAGATTTGAGTTCGTTTGTGTTGTATATTAAGAGAAAGCTTCCAAATACTTTGTTTGCATTCATTTGAGTGTGAAACTACACCTAGGATTTTTACAAGTACAAACAAGCTCCAACTCAAGCTTTTGAATGCATTTACGCGTTTTAAAAGCTCTTACGAGTAGGGTGAAAGAGATTTGAGTTCTTTTGTGTTGTATATTAAGAGAAAGCGTCCAAATACTTTGTTTGCATTCATTTGAGTGTGAAACTACACCTAGGATTTTTACAAGTACAAACAAGCTCCAACTCAAGCTTTTGAATGCATTTACGCGTTTTAAAAGCTCTTACGAGTAGGGTGAAAGAGATTTGAGTTCTTTTGTGTTGTATATTAAGAGACATCATCCAAATACTTTGTTTGCATTCATTTGAGTGTGAAACTACACCATGGATGTTTACAAGTACAATCAAGCTTCAACTCAAGCTTTTGAATGCATTTACGCGATTTAACAACTCTTACGACTAGGGTGACAGAGATTGAGTTCTTTTGTGTTGTATATTCAGAGATTGCACCCAAATGTTTTGTTTGCATTCATTTGAGTATGAAACTACACCAAGAATGTTTGAAAGTACAAACAAGCTTCAACTCAAGCTTTTGAATCCATTTACGCGTTTTAAAAGCTCATACGAGTAGGGTGAAAGAGATTTGACTTCTTTTGTGTTGTATAGTAAGAGAAAGCATCCAAATTGATGCGGGAGCATGCAGCTCAAAAAGAAGATACCAAGGCCACTAGTCACCTTCTTGGTAGCATTGGTAGCATTGGCTACATGGACGCTCTTAAGGATAATCTTAGTTGTTCTAAGGGTTATACCTTAATTACTTTGCTTAACTAGTCCTTAATTACGCTTGTAATAATGCTTAGGCATAGCTCTCAGTTCTGCATTTTGTTTTGTTAAATATACTTTCTAATTAGGCCGTACAAAAGGAGTTTGTTTCTTGGCTTAGTATGTTGATAAAAATAGCTTGAAAATAGCATAGAGTAGGCAGCAAGGCAGCAGCAAATGAAGATAAAAGGTACAACAGCACCCACTAGTGGATTCGTACAAAGGAGGGGCTCCAAATTGTACTATCCGTGTACACTTGTGAGCTGGGGCCAGGACCACAAAAACGGCTCCTTTTGAGAGCCTTATCTCATTGTGCCACCTTAGCTTATTTCTAGAACGATCCTCTAGGGTTTTCAGCTTATAAGTAGTATCCTTATCCTTGTAAGAAAGCAGATTTGATGAATGAAAACACAAGATAGAGCTTTGCCTCTGTTCACAAGCTATGCTTGGGTATTTACGCTTCTACTGATTCTTTCTTAGTGCTTAATTGCTTGGGAGAGATTAGCAAGGGTGGGGATCCTCTTAGGCAACCAAACTTGTGCTTAATTGCTGAGTTTGGGAGTTAAGAGTTAATTGCTTTCTTTATCTAAACACAAAAACATAAAAAGAAGTCACTCTGTTTCATTCCAACGAGCTTGCTGTTTGGTTTCGCATCAATTTCGTATCAGAGCTTTGGTTATTAAGCTCGTTTCTTCTTGAGTTGTATGGGTGGTTGTGAGCTGGTGGTATTGTGAAGGATTGGTTCGAACTTGCTATATCGTTGTGCGTTGTCAAGGTCAAAGTAGTGGCCTTTACCTTTAGAGGTTATGCTTTATATTGGTGGGAGAAGTTGAAGGCTCAAAGAAAACGAATGAGGAAAGATAAAATCAGAAGTTGGAGTAAGTTGCGGAGAGAGCTCAAAAGGGAATTCTTACCCGATTTTACTTCACATATGCCTTTCTCTCTATTTAGTACTGATCAAAAACCTGCTAAAACTAAAACCACTCAAAGTTCCTTTAGCGATCATTATTTAAGTCCTTACCAAGGAGACGAGATTCCAGTAAAGAGCTTTTGAATGCAGTTACGTGTTTTAAAAGCTCGTACGAGTAGGGTGAAAGAGATTAGAGTTCTTTTGTGTTGTATATTAAGAGAAAGCATCCAAATACTTTGTTTGCATTCATTTAAGTATGAAACTACACCAAGGATATTTAAAAGTACAATCAAGCTTCAACTCAAGTTTCTGAATGCATTTACGCGTTTCAACACCTCTTACGACTAGGGTGATAGAGATTGAGTTCTTTTGTGTTGTAGATTAAGAGAAAGAAACCAAAAACTTTTTTTGCATTCATTTGAGTGTGAAACTACACCTAGGATGTTTACAAGTACAAACAAGCTTCAACTCAAGCTTTTGAATGCATTTACACATTTTAAAAGCTCATACGGGTAGGGTGAAAGAGATTTGAGTTCTTTTGTGTTTTACAGTAAGAGAAAGCATCCAAATACTTTGTTTGCATTCATTTGAGTGTGAAACTACACCTAGGATGTTTATATGTACAAACAAGCTTCAACTCAAGCCTTTGAATGCAGTTACGCGTTTTAAAAGCTCGTACGAGTAGGGTGAAAGAGATTTGAGTTCTTTTGTGTTGTATACTAAGAGAAAGCTTCCAAATACTTTGTTTGCATTCATTTGAGTGTGAAACTACACCTAGGATGGTTACAAGTATAAACAAGCTTCAACTCAAGCTTTTGAATGCATTTACGCGTTTTAAAAGGTTCGAGTAGGGTGAAAAAGACTTGAGTTCTTTTGTGTTGCATATTAAGAGAAAGCATCCAAATACTTTGTTTGCATTCATTTGCGTGTGAAACTACACCTAGGATGTTTGCATGTACAAACAAGCTTCAACTCAAGATTTTGAATGCATTTACGCGTTTTAACAGCTCTTACGACTAGGGTGATAGAGATTTAGTTCTTTCGTGTTGTATATTCAGAGAATGCACCCAACTGTTTTCTTTGCATTCATTTGAATATGAAACTAGCCCAATAATGTTTGAAAGTACAAACAAGCTTCAACTCATGCTTTTGAATGCCTTTACGTGTTTTAAAAGCTCATACGACTAGGGTGAAAGAGATTTGAGTTCTTTTGTGTGGTATATCAAGAGAAAGCATCAAAATACCTTATTTGCATTCATTTGAGTGTGAAACTACACCTAGGATGTTTATAAGTACAACCAAGCTTCAACTCAAGCTTTTGGATGCATTTACGCGTTTTAAAAGCTCTTACGAGTAGGGCGAAAGAGAATTGAGTTCTTTTGTGTTGTATATTAAGAGAAAGCACCCAAATATTTTTTTTTTCATTTATTTGAGTATGAAACTACACCAAGAATGTTTTAAAGTACAAACAAGCTTCAACTCAAGCTTTTTTAAAGCATTTACGCGTTTCAAAAGCTCAGACAAGTAGGGAGAAAGAGATTTGAGTTCGTTTGTGTTGTCTATTAAGAGAAAGCATCCAATTACTTTGTTTGCATTCATTTGAGAGTGAAACTACACCTAGGATGTTTTCAAGTACAAACAAGCTTCAACTCAAGCTTTTGAATGCATTTACGCCTGTTAAAAGCTCTTACTAGTAGGGTGAAAGAGATTTGAGTTCTTTTTTGTTGTATATTAAGAGAAAGCATCCAAATACTTTGTTTGCATTCATTTGAGTGTGAAACTACACGTAGGATATTTACAAGTACAAACAAGCTTCAACTCAAGCTTTTGAATGCATTTACGCGTTTTAAAAGCTCGTACGACTAGGGTGAAAGAGATTTGAGTTCTTTTGTGTTGTATATTAAGAGAAAGCATCCAAATACTTTGTTTGCATTCATTTGAGTGTAATTTGAGTTCTTTTGTGTTATATATTAACAGAAAGCATCCAAATACTTTTTTTGCGTTCATTTGAGTGTGAAACTACTCCTAGGATGTTTACAAATACAAACAAGCTTCAACTCAAGCTTTTGGATGCATTTACGCGTTTAAAAAGCTCTTACGAGTAGGGTAAAAGAGACTGGAGTTTTTTTGTGCTATATATTAGGAGAAAGCACCCAAATGTTTCGTTTGCATTCATTTGAGTATGAAACTACACCAAGAATGTTTTAAGTACAAACAAGCTTGAACTCAAGCTTTTGAATGCATTTACGTGTTTTAAAAGCTCATACGACTAGGGTGAAAGAGATTTGAGTTCTTTTGTGTGGTATATTAAGAGAAAGCATCAAAATACTTTGTTTGCATTCATTTGAGTGTGAAACTACACCTCGGATGTTTATAAGTACAACCAAGCTTCAACTCAAGCTTTTGGATGCATTTACGCGTCTTAAAAGCTCTTACGAGTAGGGTGAAAGAGAATTGAGTTCTTTTGTGTTGTATATTAAGAGAAAGCACCCAAATATTTTGTTCTCATTCATTTGAGTATGAAACTACACCAAGAATGTTTTAAAGTATAAACAAGCTTCAACTCAAGCTTTTTTAATGCATTTACGCGTTTCAAAAGCTCTTACGAGTAGGGTGAAAGAGATTTGAGTTCGTTTGTGTTGTATATTAAGAGAAAGCATCCAAATACTTTTTTTGCGTTCATTTGAGTGTGAAACTACACCTAGGATGTTTACAAGTACAAACAAGCTTCAACTCAAGCTTTTGGATGCATTTACGCGTTTAAAAAGCTCTTACGAGTAGGGTAAAAGAGACTGGAGTTTTTTGGTGCTATATATTAGGAGAAAGCACCCAAATGTTTCGTTTGCATTCATTTGAGTATGAAACTACACCAAAACTACACCCAAGCTTCATCTCAAGCTTTTGGATGCATTTACGTGTTTTAAAAGCTCATACGAATAGGGTGAAAGAGATTGTCGTTCGTTTGTGTTGTATATTAAGAGAAAGCATCCAAATACTTTGTTTACATTCATTTGAGTGTGAAACTACACGTAGGACGTTTTCAAGTACAACACAAGCTTCAACTCAAGCTTTTGAATGCATTTACGTGTTTTAAAAGCTCTTACGAGTAAGGTGAAAGAGATTTGAGTTCTTTTGTGTTGTATATTAAGAGAAAGCATCCAAATACTTTGTTTGCATTGATTTGAGTGTGAAACTACACCTAGGATGTTTACAAGTACAAACAAGCTTCAACTCAAGCTTTGCAATGCATTTACGTGTTTTAAAAGGTACGACTAGGGTGAAAGAGATTTGAGTTCTTTTGTGTTGTATGTTAACAGAAAGCATCCAAATACTTTGTTTGCATTTATTTGAGTGTGAAACTACACCTAGGGTGTTTACTAGTACAAACAAGCTTCAACTCAATCTTTTGAATGCATTTACGCGTTTTAAAAGGTACGAGTAGGGTGAAAGAGATTTGAGTTCTTTTGTTTTGTATATTAAGAGAAAGCATCCAAATACTTTGCTTGCATTCATTTGAGTGTGAAACTACACTTAGGATATTTACAAGTAAAAACAAGCTTCAAATCAAGCTTTTGAATATATTTACGCGTTTCAAAAGCTCATACGAGTAGGGTGGAAGAGATTTGAGTTTGTTTGTGTGGTATATTAAGAGAAAGCATCCAAATACTTTGTTTGCATTCATTTGAGTGTGAAACTACACCTAGGATGTTTACAAGTACAAACAAGCTTCAACTCAAGCTTTTGAATGCAGTTACGCGTTTTAAAAGCTCGTACGAGTAGGCTGAAAGAGATTTGAGTTCTTTTTGTGTTGCATATTAAGAGAAAGCATCCAAATACTTTGTTTACTTTCATTTGAGTGTGAAACTACACGTAGGATGTTTTCAAGTAAAAACAAGCTTCAACTCAAGCTTTTGAATGGATCTACGCGTTTTAAAAGTTCGTACGAGTATGGTGAACGAGATTTGAGTTCTTTTGTGTTGTATATTAAGAGAAAGCATTCAAATACTTTGTTTGCATTCATATGAGTATGAAACTATACCAAGCATGTTTTAAAGTACAAACAATCTTCAACTCAAGCTTTTTTAATGCATTTACGCGTTTTAAACGCTCATACGAGTAGGGTAAAAGAGATTTGAGTTCGTTTGTGCTGTATATTAAGAGAAAGTATCCAAATACTTTGTTTGCATTCATTTGAGTGTGAAACTACACCTAGGATGTTTACAAGTAAAAACAAACTTCAAATCAAGCTTTTGAATATATTTACGCGTTTCAAAAGCTCATACGAGTAGGGTGAAAGAGATTTGAGTTCGTTTGTGTGGTATATTAAGAGAAAGCATCCAAATACTTTGTTTGCATTCATTTGAGTATGAAACTACACCTAGGATGTTAAGAAGTACATATAAGCTTCAACTCAAGCTTTAAAATGCATTTACGCGTTAAAAAAGCTAGTACGAGTAGGGTGAAAGAGATTTGAGTTATTTTGTGTTGTGTAGTAAGAGAAAGCATCCAAATACTTTGTTTGCATTCATTTGAGTGTAAAACTACACCTAGGATGTTTACAAGTACAAACAAGCTTCAACTCAAGCTTTTCAATGCATTCACGCGTTAAAAAAGCTAGTACGAGTAGGGTGAAAGAGATTTGAGTTATTTTGTGTTGTGTAGGAAGAGAAAGCATCCAAATACTTTGTTTGCATTCATTTGAGTGTAAAACTACACCTAGGATGTTTACAAGTACAAACAAGCTTCAACTCAAGCTTTGGAATGCAATTACACATTTTAAAAGCTCGTACGAGTAGGGTGAAAGAGATTTGAGTTCTTTTGAGTTGTATATTAAGAGAAAGCATCCAAATACTTCGTTTGCATTCATTTGAGTGTGAAACTACATCTAGGATGTTTACAAGTACAAACAAGCTTCAACTCAAGCTTTTGAATGCATTTGAGCGTTTTAAAAGCTCGTTGGAGTAGGGTGAAAGAGATTTGAGTTCTTTTGTGTTGTATATTAAGAGAAAGCATCCAAATACTTTGTTTGCATTTCTTTGAGTGTGAAACTACACCTAGGATGTTTACTAGTACAAACAAGCTTTAATTCAATCTTTTGGATGCATTTACGCGATTTAAAAGCTTTTACGAGTAGGGTGAAAGAGATTGGAGTTCTTTTGTGCTGTATATTAAGAGAAAGCACCCAAATGTTTCGTTTGCATTCATTTGAGTATGAAACTACACCAAGAATGTTTTAAAGTACGAAAAAGCTTCAATTCAAGCTTTTGAATGCATTTACGCGTTTTAACAGCTCATACGAGTAGGGTAAACAAGATTTGAGTTCTTTTGTGTTGTATAGTAAGAGAAAGCATCCAAATACTTTGTTTGCATTCATTTGAGTGTGAAACTACACCTAGGATATTTACAAGTACAAACAAGCTTCAACTCAAGCTTTTGACTGCAGTTACGCGGTTTAAAAGCTCGTACGAGTAGGGTGAAAGAGATTTGAGTTCTTTTGTGTTGTATATTAAGAGAAAGCATCCAAATGCTTTGTTTGCATTTATTTGAGTGTGAAACTACACCTCGGATGTTTACAAGTAAAAACAAGCTTCAACTCAAGCTTTTGAATATATTTACGCGTTTCAAAAGCTCATACAAGTAGGGTGAAAGAGATTTGAGTTCGTTTCTGTGGTATATTAAGAGAAAGCAACCAAATACTTTGTTTGCATTCTTTTGAGTGTGAAATTACACCTAGGATGTTTACAAGTACAAACAAGCTTCAACTCAAGCTTTTGAATGCAGTTACGCGTGTTAAAAGCTCGTACGAGTAGGGTGAAAGAGATTTGAGTTCTTTTTGTGTTGTATATTCAGAGAAAGCATCCAAATACTTTGTTTGCTTTCATTTGAGTGTGAAACTACACGTAGGATGTTTTCAAGTAAAAACAAGCTTCAACTCAAGCTTTTGAATGGATTTACGCGTTTTGAAACTTCGTATTGAGTGTGAAACTACACCTAGGATGTTTACAAGTAAAAACAAACTTCAAATCAAGCTTTTGAATATATTTACGCGTTTCAAAAGCTCATACGAGTAGGGTGAAAGAGATTTGAGTTCGTTTGTGTGGTATATTATGAGAAAGCATCCAAATACTTTGTTTGCATTCATTTGTGTGTGAAACTACACCTAGGATGTTTAGAAGTACATATAAGCTTCAACTCAAGCTTTTCAATGCATTTACGCGTTAAAAAAGCTAGTACGAGTAGGGTGAAAGAGATTTGAGTTATTTTGTGTTGTGTAGTAAGAGAAAGCATCCAAATACTTTGTTTGCATTCATTTGAGTGTAAAACTACACCTAGGATGTTTACAAGTACAAACAAGCTTCAACTCTAGCTTTTGAATGCAATTACGCGTTTTAAAAGCTCGTACGAGTAGGGTGAAAGAGATTTGAGTTCTTTTGTGTTGTATATTAAGAGAAAGCATCCAAATACTTTGTTTGCATTCATTTGAGTGTGAAACTACATCTAGGATGTTTACAAGTACATACAAGCTTCAACTCAAGCTTTTGAATGCATTTGAGCGTTTTAAAAGTTACGAGTAGGGTGAAAGAGATTTGAGTTCTTTTGTGTTATATATTAAGAGAAAGCATCCAAATACTTTGTTTGCATTCATTTGAGTGTGAAAGTACACCTGGGATGTTTACAAGTAAAAACAAGCTTCAAATCAAGCTTTTGAATATATTTACGCGTTTCAAAAGCTCATCCGAGTAGGGTGAAAGAGATTTGAGTTCGTTTGTGTGGTATATTAAGAGAAAGCATCCAAATACTTTGTTTGCATTCATTTGAGTGTGAAACTACACCTAGGATGTTTACAAGTAAAAACAAGCTTCAACTCAAGCTTTTGAATGCATTTACGCGTTTTAAAAGGTACGAGTAGGGTGAAAGACATTTGTGTTCTTTTGTGTTGTATATTAAGAGAAAGCATCCAAATACTTTGTTTGCATTCATTTGAGTGTAAAACTACACCTAGGATGTTTACAAGTAAAAACAAGCTTCAACTCAAGCTTTTGAATGCATTTACGCGTTTTGAAAGCTCGTTAAGTATGGTGAAAGAGATTTGAGTTCTTTTGTGTTGTATATTAAGCGAAAGCATCCAAATACTTTTTTTGCATTCATTTGAGTGGGAAACTACGCCTAGCACGTTTTAAAGTACAAACAAGCTTCAACTCAAGCTTTTTTAATGCATTTACGCTTTTTAAAAGCTCATACGAGTAGGGTGAAAGAGATTTGAGTTCGTTTGTGTTATATATTAAGAGAAAGCATCCAAATACTTTGTTTGCATTAATTTGAGTGTGAAACTACACCTAGGATGTTTTCAAGTACGAACAAGCTTCAACTCATGCTTTTGAATGCATTTACGCGTTTTAAAAGCTGTTACGAGTAGGGTAAAGGAGATTTGAGTTCTTTTGTGTTGTATATTAAGAGAAAGCATCCAAATACTTTGTTTGCATTCATATGAGTGTGAAACTTTACGTAGGATGTTTACAAGTACAAACAAGCTTCAACTCAAGGTTTTGAATGCATTTACGCGTTTTAAAAGCTCGTACGAGTAGGGTGAAAGAGATTTGAGTTCTTTTGTGTTGTAAATTAAGAGAAAGCATCCAAATACTTGGTTTGCATTCACTTGAGTGTGAAACTACACCTAGGATGTTTACAAGTACAAACAAGCTTCAAATCATCCTTTTGAATATATTTACGCGTTTCAAAAGCTCATACGAGTAGGGTGAAAGAGATTTGAGTTCGTTTGTGTGGTATATTAAGAGAAAGCATCTAAATACTTTGTTTGCATTCATTAGAGTGTCAAACTATTCCTAGGATGCTTAGAAGTACAAATAAACTTCAACTCAAGCTTTTGAATGCATTTACGCGTTTTAAAAGCTCATACGAGTAGGGTGAAAGAGATTTGAGTTTTTTGGTGTTGTATAGTAAGACAAAGCATCCAAATACTTTGGTTGCATTCAATTGAGTGTAAAACTACACCAAGGATGATTGCAAGTACAATCAAGCTTCAACTCAAGCTTTTGAATGCATTTACGCGTTTTAACAGCTCTTACGACTAGGGTGGTAGAGATTGAGTGCTTTTGTGTTGTATATTCAGGGGATGTACTCAAATGTTTCGTTTGCATTTATTTGAGTATGAAACTACACCATGAATTTTTGAAAGTACAAACAATCTTCAACTCAAGCTTTTGAATGCATTTACGCGTTTTAAAAGCTCATACGAGTAGGGTGAAAGAGATTTGAGTTCTTTTGTGTTGTATAGTAAGAGAAAGCATCCAAATACTTTGTTTGCATTCATTTGAGTGTGAAACAACACCTAGGATGTTTACATGTACAAACAAGCTTAAACCAAGCTTTTTAATGCATTAACGCGTTTTAACAGCTCTTACGACGTGGGTGATAGAGATTGAGTTCTTTTGTGTTGTATATTCAGAGAATGCACCCAAATCTTTTGTTTGCATTTATTTGAGTATGAAACTACACCAAGAATGCTTGAAGGTACAAACAAGCTTCAACTCAAGGTTTTGAATGCATTTATGCGTTTTAAAAGCTAGTCAAGTATGGTGAAAGAGTTTTGAGTTCTTTTGTGTTGTATATTAAGAGAATGCACCCAAATGTTTTGTTTGCATTTACTTGACTATGAAACTTCACTAAGAATGTTTGAAAGTACAAACAATCTTCAACTCAAGCTTTTGAATGCATTTACGCGTTTTAAAAGCTCATACGAGTAGGGTGAAAGAGATTTGAGTTCTTTTGCGTTGTATAGTAAGAGAAAGCATCCAAATACATTGTTTGCATTCATTTAAGTGTGAAACTACACATAGGATGTTTACAAGTACAATTAAGCTTCAATTCAAGCTTTTGAATGCATTTACACGTTTTAACAGCTCATACGAGTAGGGTGAAAGAGATTAGAGTTCTTTTGTGTTGTATATTAAGAGAAAGCATCCAAATACTTTGTTTGCATTCATTTGAGTGTGAGTCTACAGCTAGGATGTTTACAAGTAAAAACAAGCTTCAAATCAAGCTTTTGAATATATTTACGCGTTTCAAAAGCTCATACGAGTATGGTGAAAGAGATTTGAGTTTGTTTGTGTGGTATATTGAGAGAAAGCATCCAAATAATTTGTTTGCATTCATTTGAGTGTGAAACTACACCAAGGATGTTTAGAAGTACAAACAAGTAAAAACAAGCTTCAACTCAAGCTTTTGTATGCATTGACGCATTTTAAAAGCTCATACGAGTAGGGTGAAAGAGATTTGAGTTTTTTGGTGTTTTATAGTAAGAGAAAGCATCCAAATACTTTGTTTGCATTCATTTGAGTGTGAAACTACACCTGGGATGTTTACAAGTACAATCAAGCTTCAATTCAAGCTTTTGAATGCATTTACGCGTTTCAAAAGCTGAAACAAGTAGGGTGAAAGAGATTTGAGTTCGTTTGGGTGGTATATTAAGAGAAAGCATCCAAATACTTTGTTTGCATTCATTTGAGTGTGAAACTACACCTAGGATGTTTACAAGTACAAACAAGCTTCAACTCAAGCTTTTGAATGCAGTTACGCGTTTTAAAAGCTCGTACGAGTAGGGTGAAAGAGATTTGAGTTCTTTTTGTGTTGTATATTAAGAGAAAGCATCCAAATACTTTGTTTGCTTTCATTTGAGTGTGAAACTACACGTAGGATGTTTTAAAGTAAAAACAAGCTTCAACTCAAGCTTTTGAATGGATTTACGCGTTTTAAAAGTTCGTACGAGTATGGTGAAAGAGATGTGAGTTCTTTTGTGTTGTATATTAAGAGAAAGAATTCAAATCCTTTGTTTGCATTCATTTGAGTATGAAACTACACCAAGCATGTTTTAAAGTACAAACAAGCTTCAACTCTAGCTTTTTTAAATGCTTTTACGCGTTTTAAAGGCTCATACGAGTAGGGTAAAAGAGATTTGAGTTCGTTTGTGTTGTATATTAAGAGAAAGTATCAAAATACTTTGTTTGCATTCATTTGAGTGTGAAACTACACCTAGGATGTTTTCATGTACAAACAAGCTTCAACTCAAACTTTTAAATGCATTTACGTGTAATAAAAGCTCTTACAGGTAGGGTGAAAGAGATTTGAGTTCTTTTGTGTTGTATATTAAGAGAAAGCATCCAAATACTTTGTTTGCATTCATTTGAGTGTGAAACTACACCTAGGATGTTTACAAGTAAAAACAAACTTCAAATCAAGCTTTTGAATATATTTACGCGTTTCAAAAGCTCATACGAGTAGGGTGAAAGAGATTTGAGTTCGTTTGTGTGGTATATTAAGAGAAGGCATCCAAATACTTTGTTTGCATTCATTTGACTGTGAAACTACACCTAGGATGTTTAGAAGTACATATAAGCTTCAACTCAAGCTTTTCAATGCATTTACGCGTTAAAAAAGCTAGTACGAGTAGGGTGAAAGAGATTTGAGTTATTTTGGGTTGTGTGGTAAGAGAAAGCATCCAAATACTTTGTTTGCATTCATTTGAGTGTGAAACTACATCTAGGATGTTTACAAGTACAAACAAGCTTCAACTCAAGCTTTTGAATGCATTTGAGCGTTTTAAAAGTTACGAGTAGGGTGAAAGAGATTTGACTTCTTTTGTGTTGTACATTAAGAGAAAGCATCCAAATACTTTGTTTGCATTCATTTGAGTGTGAAACTACACCTGGGATGTTTACAAGTAAAAACATGCTTCAAATCAAGCTTTTGAATATATTTACGTGTTTCAAAAGCTCATCCGAGTAGGGTGAAAGAGATTTGAGTTCGTTTGTGTGGTATATTAAGAGAAAGCATCCAAATACTTTGTTTGCATTCATTTGAGTGTGAAACTACACCTAGGATGTTTTCAAGTACAAACAAGCTTCAACTCAAGCTTTTGAATGCATTTACGCGTTTTAAAAGGTACGAGTAGGGTGAAAGAGATTTGTGTTCTTTTGTGTTGTATATTAAGAGAAAGCATCCAAATACCTTGTTTGCATTCATTTGAGTGTAAAACTACACCTAGGATGTTTACAAGTAAAAACAAGCTTCAACTCAAGCTTTTGAATGCATTTACCCGTTTTGAAAGCTCGTTAAGTATGGTGAAAGAGATTTGAGTTCTTTTGTGTTGTATATTAAGAGAAAGCATCCAAATACTTTTTTTGCATTCATTTGAGTGGGAAACTACGCCTAGCATGTTTTAAAGTACAAACAAGCTTCAACTCAAGCTTTTTTAATGCATTTACGCTTTTTAGAAGCTCATACGAGTAGGGTGAAAGAGATTTGAGTTCGTTTGTGTTGTATATTAAGAGAAAGCATCCAAATACTTTGTTTGCATTCATTTGAGTGTGAAACTATTCCTAGGATGCTTTTGAATGCATTTACGCGTTTTAAAAGCTCATACGAGTAGGGTGAAAGAGATTTGAGTTTTTTGGTGTTGTATAGTAAGATAAAGCAACCAAATACTTTGTTTGCATTCAATTGAGTGTAAAGCTACACCAAGGATGATTGCAAGTACAATCAAGCATCAACTCAAGCTTTTGAATGCATTTACGCGTTTTAACAGCTCTTACGACTAGGGTGGTAGGGATTGAGTTCTTTTGTGTTGTATATTCATAGAATGCACTCAAATGTTTTGAATGCATTTACGTGTTTTAAAAGCTCATACGACTAGGGTGAAAGAGATTTGAGTTCTTTTGTGTTGTATAGTAAGAGAAAGCATCCAAATACTTTGTTTGCATTCATTTGAGTGTGAAACAACACCTAGGATGATTACATTTACAAACAAGCTTAAACCAAGCTTTTTAATGCATTAACGCGTTTTAATAGCTCTTACGACGTGCGTGATAGAGATTGAGTTCTTTTGTGTTGTATATTCAGAGAATGCACCCAATTGTTTTGTTTGCATTTATTTGAGTATGAACCTACACAAAGAATGTTGGAAAGTACAAACAATCTTCAACTCAAGCTTTTGAATGCATTTACGCGTTTTAAAAGCTCATACGAGTAGGGTGAAAGAGATTTGAGTTCTTTTGTGTTGTATCGTAAGAGAAAGCATCCAAATACTTTGTTTGCATTCATTTGAGTGTGAAACTACACCTAGGATCTTTAAAAGTACAATCAAGCTTGAACTCAAGCTTTTGAATGCATTTACGCGTTTTAAAAGCTCATACGAGTAGGGTGAAAGAGATTTCAGTTCTTTTGTGTTGTATATTAGGAGAAAGCATCCAAATACTATGTTTGCATTCATTTGAGTGTGAAACTACACCTAGGATGTTTACAAGTAAAAACAAGCTTCAAATCAAGTTTTTGAATATATTTACGCGTTTCAAAAGCTCATACGAGTAGGGTGAAAGAGATTTGAGTTATTTTGTGTTGTATAGTAAGAGAAAGCATCCAAATAATTTGTTTGCATTCATTTGAGTGTGAAACTACACCTAGGATATTTACATGTACAAACAAGCTTCAACTCAGAGAATGCACCCAAATATTTTGTTTGCATATTCAGAGATTGAGATTGAGTGATAGAGATTGACTTGGGTGATAGAGATTGAGTTCTCTTGTGTTGTATATTCAGAGAATGCACCCAAATATTTTGTTTGCATTTATTTAAATATGAAACTACACCAAGAATGTTTGAAAGTACAAACAAGCTTCAACTCAAGCTTTTGAATGCATTTGTGCGTTTTAAAAGCTCGTCTAGTATGGTGAAAGAGATTTGAGTTCTTTTGTGTTGTATATTAAGAGAAAGCATCCAAATACTTTGTTTGCAATCATTTGAGTATGAAACTACACCAAGCATGTTTTAATGTACAAACAAGCTTCAATTCAAGCTTTTTTAATGCATTTACGCGTTTTAAAAGCTCATACGAGTTGGGTGAAAGAGATTTGAGTTCTTTTGCGTTGTATAGTAAGAGAAAGCATCGAAATACATTGTTCGCATTCATTTAAGTGTGAAACTTTCCCTAGGATGGTTACAAGTACAATCAAGCTTCAATTCAAGCTTTTGAATGCATTTACGCGTTTTAACAGCTCATACGAGTAGGGTGAAAGAGATTTGAGTTCTTTTCTGTTGTATATTAAGAGAAAGCATCCAAATACTTTGTTTGCATTCATTTGAGTGTGAGTCTACAGCTAGGATGTTTACAAGTAAAAACAAGCTTCAGATCAAGCTTTTGAATATATTTACGCGTTTCAAAAGCTCATACGAGTAGGGTGAAAGAGATTTGAGTTCGCTTGTGTGGTATATTGAGAGCAAGCATCCAAATACTTTGTTTGCATTCATTTGAGTGTGAAACTACACCAAGGATGTTTAGAAGTACAAACAAGTAAAAACAAGCTTCAACTCCCGCTTTTGTATGCATTTACGCGTTTTAAAAGCTCATACGAGTAGGGTGAAAGAGATTTGAGTTTTTTGTGTTTTATAGTAAGAGAAAGCATCCAAATTCTTTGTTTGCATTCATTTGAGTGTGAAACTACACCTAGGATGTTTACAAGTACAAACAGGGTTCAACTCAAGATTTTGAACGCATTTACGCGTTTTAAAAGGTTCGAGAAGGGTGAAAGAGATTTGAGTTCTTTTGTGTTGTATATTAAGAGAAAGAATCCAAATACTTTGTTTGCATTCATTTGAGTGTGAAACTACACCTAGGATGTTTACAAGTAAAAACAAGCTTTAAATCAAGCTTTTGAATATATTTACGGGTTTCAAAAGCTCATACGAGTAGGGTGAAAGAGATTTGAGTTCGTTTGTGTTGTATATTAAGAGAAAGCATCCAAATACTTTGTTTGCATTCATTTGAGTGTGAAACTATATCTAGGATGTTTAGAAGTAAATATAAAGTTCAACTTAAGGTTTTGAATGCATTTACGCATTTTAAAAGCTCGTACGAGTAGGGTGAAAGAGATTTGAGTTATTTTGTGTTGTATAGTAAGAGAAAGCATCCAAATAATTTGTTTGCATTCATTTGAGTGTGAAACTACACCTAGGATATTTACATGTACAAACAAGCTTCAACTCAAGCTTTTGAATGCAATTACGCGTTTTAAAAGCTCGTACGAGTAGGGTGAAAGAGATTTGAGTTCTTTTGTGTTGTATATTAAGAGAAAGCATCCGTATACTTTATTTGCATTCAATTGAGTGTGAAACTACACCTAGGATGTTTACAAGTAAAAACAAGCTTCAAATCAAGCTTTTGAATACATTTACGCGTTTCAAAAGCTCATACGAGTAGGGTGAAAGAGATTTGAGTTCGTTTGTGTTGTATATTAATAGAAAGCATCCAAATACTTTGTTTGCATTCATTTGAGTGTGAAACTATACCTAGTATGTTTAGAAGTAAATATAAAGTTCAACTCAAGGTTTTGAATGCATTTACGCATTTTAAAAGCTCGTACGAGTAGGGTGAAAGAGATTTGAGTTCTTTTGTGTTGTATAGTAAGAGAAAGCATCCAAATACTTTGTTTGCATTCATTTGAGTGTGAAACTACACCTAGGATATTTACATGTACCAACAAGCTTCAACTCAAGCTTTTGAATGCAGTTACGCGTTTTAAAAGCTCGTACGAGTAGGGTGAAAGAGATTTGAGTTCTTTTGTGTTGTATATTAAGAGAAAGCATCCAAATACTTTGTTTGCATTCATTTGTTTGTGAAACTACCCCTAGGATGTTTACAAGTACGAACAAGCTTCAACTCAAGCTTTTGAATTCAATTACGCGTTTTAAAAGGTGCGAGTAGGGTGAAAGTGATTTGAGTTATTTTCTGTTGTATATTAAGAGAAAGCATGCAAATACTTTGTTTGCATTCATTTGACTGTGAAACTACACCTAGGATGTTTATAAGTACAAACAAGCTTCAACTCAAGCTTTTGGATGCATTTACGCTTTTTAATAGCTCTTACGAGTAGGGTGAAAGAGAATTGAGTTCTTTTGTGTTGTATGTTAAGAGAAAGCACCCAAATGTTTTGTTTGCATTCATTTTAGTATGAAACTACACCAAGAATGTTTTAAAGTACAAACAAGCTTCAACTCAAGCCTTTTTAATGCATTTACGCGTTTTAAAAGCTCATACGAGTAGGGTGAAAGAGAGTTGAGTTCTTTTGTGTTGCATATTAAGAGAAAGAATCCAAATACTTTGTTTGCATTCATTTGAGTGTGAAACTACACCTAGGATATTTATAAGTACAACCAAGCTTCAACTCAAGCTTTTGGATGCATTTACGTGTTTTAAAAGCTCTTACGAGTAGGGTGAAAGAGATTTGAGTTCTTTTTTGTTGTATATTAAGAGAAAGCATCCAAATACTTTGTTTGCATTCCTTTGCGTGTGAAACTACACGGAGGATGTTTACAAGTACAAACAAGCTTCAACTCAAGCTTTTGAATGCATATACGCGTTTTAAAAGCTCGTACGACTAGGTCTAAAGAGATTTGAGTTCTTTTGTGTTGTATATTAAGAGAAAGCATTCAAATACTTTGTTTGCATTCATTTGAGTGTAATTTGAGTTCTTTTGTGTTATATATTAAGAGAAAGCATCCAAATACTTTTGTTGCGTTCATTTGAGTGTGAAACTACACCTAGGATGTTTACAAGTACAAACAAGCTTCAACTCAAGCTTTTGGATGCATTTACGCGTTTAAAAAGCTCTTACGAGTAGGGTGAAAGAGATTGGAGTTCTTTTGTGCTATATATTAGAAGAAAGCGCCCAAATGTTTCGTTTGCATTCATTTGAGTATGAAACTACACCAAGAATGTTTTAAGTACAAACAAGCTTCAACTCAAGCTTTTGAATGCATTTACGTGTTTTAAAAGCTCATACGACTAGGGTGAAAGAGATTTGAGTTCTTTTGTGTGGTATATTAAGAGAAAGCATCAAAATACTTTGTTTGCATTCATTTGAGTGTTAAACTACACCTAGGATGTTTATAAGTACAACCAAGCTTCAACTCAAGCTTTTGGATGCATTTACGCGTTTTAAAAGCTCTTACGAGTAGGGTGAAAGAGAATTGAGTTCTTTTGTGTTGTATATTAAGGGAAAGCACCCAAATATTTTGTTTTCATTCATTTGAGTATGAAACTACACCAAGAATGTTTTAAAGTACAAACAAGCTTCAACTCAAGGTTTTTTAATGCATTTACGCGTTTCGAAAGCTCATACAAGTAGGGAGAAAGAGATTTGAGTTCGTTTGTGTTGTATATTAAGAGAAAGCATCAAAATACTTTGTTTGCATTCATTTGAGTGTGAAACTACACCTAGGATGTTTTCAAGTACAAACAAGCTTCAACTCAAGCTTTTGAATGCATTTACGCGTTTTAAAAGCTCTTACGAGTAGGGTGAAAGAGATTTGAGTTCTTTTGTGTTGTATAGTAAGAGAAAGCATCCAAATACTTTGTTTGCATTCATTTGAGTGTGAAACTACACCTAGGATGTTTGCAAGTACAATCAAGCTTCAACTCAAGCTTTTGAATGCATTTACGCGTTTTAAAAGCTCATACGAGTAGGGTGAAAGAGATTTCAGTTCTTTTGTGTTGTATATTAAGAGAAAGCATCCAAATACTTTGTTTGCATTCATTTGAGTGTGAAACGACACCTAGGATGTTTACAAGTAAAAACAAGCTTCAAATCATGTTTTTAAATATATTTACACGTTTCAAAAGGTCATACGAGTAGGGTGAAAGAGATTTGGTTTCGTTTGTGTGGTATATTGAGAGACAGCATCCAAATACTTTGTTTGCATTCATTTGAGTGTGAAACTACACCTAGGATGTTTAGAAGGACAAACAAGCTTCAACTCAAGCCTTTAAATGCAATTACGCGTTTTAAAGCTCGTACGAGTGGGGTGAAAGAGATTTGAGTTCTTTTGTGTTGTATAGTAAGAGAAAGCATCCAAATACTTTGTTTGCATTCATTTGAGTGTGAAACTATCCCCTAGGATGTTTACATGTACAAACAAGCTTCAACTCAAGCTTTTTAATGCATTTACGCGTTTTTACAGCTCTTACGACTTGGGTGATAGAGATTGAGTTCTTTTGTGTTGTATATTCAGAGAATGCACCCAAATGTTTTGTTTGCATTTATTTAAGTTTGAAACTACACCAAGAATGTTTAAAAGTACAAACAAGCTTCAACTCAAGCTTTTGAATGTGTTTATGCGTTTTAAAAGCTCGTCTAGTATGGTGAAAGAGATTTGAGTTCTTTTGTGTTGTGTATTAAGAGAAAGCATCCAAATACTTTGTTTGCATTCATTTGAGTGTGAAACTACACCAAGCATGTTTTAAAGTACAAACAAGCTTCAATTCAAGCTTTTTTAGTGCATTTACGCGTTTTAAAAGCTCATACGAGTAGGGTGAAAGAGATTTGAGTTCTTTTGCGTTGTATAGTAAGAGAAAGCATCCAAATACATTGTTTGCATTCATTTAAGTGTGAAACTACACCTAGGATGTTTACAAGTACAATCAAGCTTCAATTCAAGCTTTGAATGCATTTACGCATTTTAACAGCTCATACGAGTAGGGTGAAAGAGATTTGACTTCTTTTGTGTTGTATATTAAGAGAAAGCATCCAAATACTTTGTTTGCATTCATTTGAGTGTGAGTCTACAGCTAGGATGTTTACAAGTAAAAAAAAGCTTCAAATCAAGCTTTTGAATATATTTACGCGTTTCAAAAGCTCATACGAGTAGGGTGAAAGAGATTTGAGTTCGTTTGTGTTGTATATTAAGAGAAAGCATCCAAATACTTTGTTTGCATTCATTTGAGTGTGAAACTATACCTAGGATGTTTAGAAGTAAATATAAACTTCAACTCAAGGTTTTGAATGCATTTACGCATTTTAAAAGCTCGTACGAGTAGGGTGAAAGAGATTTGAGTTCTTTTGTGTTGTATAGTAAGAGAAAGCATCCAAATACTTTGTTTGCATTCATTTGAGGGTGAAACTACACCTAGGATATTTACAAACAAGCTTCAACTCAAGCTTTTGAATGCAGTTACGCGTTTTAAAAGCTCGTACGAGTAGGGTGAAAGAGATTTGAGTTATTTTGTGTTGTATATTAAGAGAAAGCATCCAAATACTTTGTTTGCATTCATTTGACTGTGAAACTACACCTATGATGTTTATAAGTACAAACAAGCTTCAACTCAAGCTTTTGGATGCATTTACGCTTTTTAATAGCTCTTACGAGTAGGGTGAAAGAGAATTGAGTTCTTTTGTGTTGTATGTTAAGAGAAAGCACCCAAATGTTTTGTTTGCATTCATTTTAGTATGAAACTACACCAAGAATGTTTTAAAGTACAAACAAGCTTCAACTCAAGCCTTTTTAATGCATTTACGCGTTTTAAAAGCTCATACGAGTAGGGTGAAAGAGATTTGAGTTCTTTTGTGTTGCATATTAAGAGAAAGCATCCAAATACTTTGTTTGCATTCATTTGAGTGTGAAACTACACCTAGGATATTTATAAGTACAACCAAGCTTCAACTCAAGCTTTTGGATGCATTTACGTGTTTTAAAAGCTCTTACGAGTAGGGTGAAAGAGATTTGAGTTCTTTTTTGTTGTATATTAAGAGAAAGCATCCAAATACTTTGTTTGCATTCCTTTGCTTGTGAAACTACACGTAGGATGTTTACAAGTACAAACAAGCTTCAACTCAAGCTTTTGAATGCATATACGCGTTTTAAAAGCTCGTACGACTAGGTCTAAAGAGATTTGAGTTCTTTTGTGTTGTATATTAAGAGAAAGCATTCAAATACTTTGTTTGCATTCATTTGAGTGTAATTTGAGTTCTTTTGTGTTATATATTAAGAGAAAGCATCCAAATACTTTTGTTGCGTTCATTTGAGTGTGAAACTACACCTAGGATGTTTACAAGTACAAACAAGCTTCAACTCAAGCTTTTGGATGCATTTACGCGTTTAAAAAGCTCTTACGAGTAGGGTGAAAGAGATTGGAGTTCTTTTTTGCTATATATTAGAAGAAAGCACCCAAATGTTTCGTTTGCATTCATTTGAGTATGAAACTACACCAAGAATGTTTTAAGTACAAACAAGCTTCAACTCAAGCTTTTGAATGCATTTACGTGTTTTAAAAGCTCATACGACTAGGGTGAAAGAGATTTGAGTTCTTTTGTGTGGTATATTAAGAGAAAGCATCAAAATACTTTGTTTGCATTCATTTGAGTGTTAAACTACACCTAGGATGTTTATAAGTACAACCAAGCTTCAACTCAAGCTTTTGGATGCATTTACGGGTTTAAAAGCTCTTACGAGTAGGGTGAAAGAGAATTGAGTTCTTTTGTGTTGTATATTAAGGGAAAGCACCCAAATATTTTGTTTTCATTCATTTGAGTATGAAACTACACCAAGAATGTTTTAAAGTACAAACAAGCTTCAACTCAAGGTTTTTTAATGCATTTACGCGTTTCGAAAGCTCATACAAGTAGGGAGAAAGAGATTTGAGTTCGTTTGTGTTGTATATTAAGAGAAAGCATCAAAATACTTTGTTTGCATTCATTTGAGTGTGAAACTACACCTAGGATGTTTTCAAGTACAAACAAGCTTCAACTCAAGCTTTTGAATGCATTTACGCGTTTTAAAAGCTCTTACGAGTAGGGTGAAAGAGATTTGAGTTCTTTTGTGTTGTATAGTAAGAGAAAGCATCCAAATACTTTGTTTGCATTCATTTCAGTGTGAAACTACACCTAGGATGTTTGCAAGTACAATCAAGCTTCAACTCAAGCTTTTGAATGCATTTACGCGTTTTAAAAGCTCATACGAGTAGGGTGAAAGAGATTTCAGTTCTTTTGTGTTGTATATTAAGAGAAAGGATCCAAATACTTTGTTTGCATCCATTTGAGTGTGAAACGACACCTAGGATGTTTACAAGTAAAAACAAGCTTCAAATCATGTTTTTAAATATATTTACACGTTTCAAAAGGTCATACGAGTAGGGTGAAAGAGATTTGGTTTCGTTTGTGTGGTATATTGAGAGACAGCATCCAAATACTTTGTTTGCATTCATTTGAGTGTGAAACTACACCTAGGATGTTTAGAAGGACAAACAAGCTTCAACTCAGGCCTTTAAATGCAATTACGCGTTTTAAAGCTCGTACGAGTGGGGTGAAAGAGATTTGAGTTCTTTTGTGTTGTATAGTAAGAGAAAGCATCCAAATACTTTGTTTGCATTCATTTGAGTGTGAAACTATCCCCTAGGATGTTTACATGTACAAACAAGCTTCAACTCAAGCTTTTTAATGCATTTACGCGTTTTTACAGCTCTTACGACTTGGGTGATAGAGATTGAGTTCTTTTGTGTTGTATATTCAGAGAATGCACCCAAATGTTTTGTTTGCATTTATTTAAGTTTGAAACTACACCAAGAATGTTTAAAAGTACAAACAAGCTTCAACTCAAGCTTTTGAATGTGTTTATGCGTTTTAAAAGCTCGTCTAGTATGGTGAAAGAGATTTGAGTTCTTTTGTGTTGTGTATTAAGAGAAAGCATCCAAATACTTTGTTTGCATTCATTTGAGTGTGAAACTACACCAAGCATGTTTTAAAGTACAAACAAGCTTCAATTCAAGCTTTTTTAGTGCATTTACGCGTTTTAAAAGCTCATACGAGTAGGGTGAAAGAGATTTGAGTTCTTTTGCGTTGTATAGTAAGAGAAAGCATCAAAATACATTGTTTGCATTCATTTAAGTGTGAAACTACACCTAGGATGTTTACAAGTACAATCAAGCTTCAATTCAAGCTTTGAATGCATTTACGCATTTTAACAGCTCATACGAGTAGGGTGAAAGAGATTTGACTTCTTTTGTGTTGTATATTAAGAGAAAGCATCCAAATACTTTGTTTGCATTCATTTGAGTGTGAGTCTACAGCTAGGATGTTTACAACTAAAAAAAAGCTTCAAATCAAGCTTTTGAATATATTTACGCGTTTCAAAAGCTCATACGAGTAGGGTGAAAGAGATTTGAGTTCGTTTGTGTTGTATATTAAGAGAAAGCATCCAAATACTTTGTTTGCATTCATTTGAGTGTGAAACTATACCTAGGATGTTTAGAAGTAAATATAAACTTCAACTCAAGGTTTTGAATGCATTTACGCATTTTAAAAGCTCGTACGAGTAGGGTGAAAGAGATTTGAGTTCTTTTGTGTTGTATAGTAAGAGAAAGCATCCAAATACTTTGTTTGCATTCATTTGAGGGTGAAACTACACCTAGGATATTTACAAACAAGCTTCAACTCAAGCTTTTGAATGCAGTTACGCGTTTTAAAAGCTCGTACGAGTAGGGTGAAAGAGATTTGAGTTTTTTGGTGTTTTATAGTAAGAGAAAGCATCCAAATACTTTGTTTGCATTCATTTGAGTGTGAAACTACACTAGGATGTTTACAAGTACAAACAGGGTTCAACTCAAGATTTTGAATGTATTTACGCGTTTTAAAAGGTACGAGAAGGGTGAAAGTGATTTGAGTTCTTTTGTGTTGTATATTAAGAGAAAGAATCCAAATACTTTGTTTGCATTCATTTGAGTGTGAAACTACACCTAGGATGTTTACAAGTAAAAACAAGCTTCAAATCAAGCTTTTGAATATATTTACGCGTTTCGAAAGCTCATACGAGTAGGGTGAATGAGATTTGAGTTCGTTTGTGTTGTATATTAAGGGAAAGCATCCAAATACTTTGTTTGCATTCATTTAAGTGTGAAACTATACCTTGGATGTTAAGAAGTAAATATAAACTTCAACTCAAGGTTTTGAATGCATTTACGCATTTTAAAAGCTCGTACGAGTAGGGTGAAAGAGATTTGAGTTCGTTTGTGTGGTATATTGGGAGAAAGCATCCAAATACTTTGTTTGCATTCATTTGAGTGTGAAACTACACCAAGGATGTTTAGAAGTACAAACAAGTAAAAACAAGCTTCAACTCAAGCTTTTGTATGCATTTACGCGTTTTAAAAGCTCATACGAGTAGGGTGAAAGAGATTTGAGTTTTTTGGTGTTTTATAGTAAGAGAAAGCATCCAAATACTTTGTTTGCATTCATTTGAGTGTGAAACTACACCTAGGATGTTTACAAGTACAAACAGGTTTCAACTCAAGATTTTGAATGCATTTAAGCGATTTAAAAGGTACGAGAAGGGTGAAAGAGATTTGAGTTATTTTGTGTTGTATATTAAGAGAAAGAATCCAAATACTTTGTTTGCATTCATTTGAGTGTGAAACTACACCTAGGATGTTTACAAGTAAAAACAAGCTTCAAATCAAGCTTTTGAATATATTTACGCGTTTCAAAAGCTCATACGAGTAGGGTGAAAGAGATTTGAGTTCGTTTGTGTTGTATATTAAGAGAAAGCATCCAAATACTTTGTTTGCATTCATTAGAGTGTGAAACTATACCTAGGATGTTTAGAAGTAAATGTAAACTTCAACTCAAGGTTTTGAATGCATTTACGCATTTTAAAAGCTCGTACGAGTAGGGTGAAAGAGATTTGAGTTCTTTTGTGTTGTATAGTAAGAGAAAGCATCCAAATACTTTGTTTGCATTCATTTGAGTGTGAAACTACACCTAGGATATTTACATGTACAAACAAGCTTCAACTCAAGCTTTTGAATGCAGTTACGCGTTTCAAAAGCTTGTACGTGTAGGGTGAAAGAGATTTGAGTTCTTTTGTGTTGTATATTAAGAGAAAGCATCCATATACTTTTTTTGCATTCATTTGTGTGTGAAACTACCCCTAGGATGTTTACAAGTACAAACAAGCTTCAACTCAATCTTTTGAATTCATTTACGCGTTTTAAAAGGTGCGAGTAGGGTGAAAGAGATTTGAGTTCTTTTGTGTTGTATATTAAGAGAAAGCATCCAAATACTTTGTTTGCATTCATTTGAGTGTGAAACTACACCTAGGATGTTTATAAGTACAAACAAGCTTCAACTCAAGCTTTTGGATGCATTTACGCTTTTTAATAGCTCTTACGAGTAGGGTGAAAGAGAATTGAGTTCTTTTGTGTTGTATATTATGAAAAAGCACCAAAATGTTTTGTTTGCATTCATTTGAGTATGAAACTACACCAAGAATGTTTTGAAGTACAAACAAGCTTCAACTCAAGCCTTTTTAATGCATTTACGCGTTTTAAAAGCTCATACGAGTAGGGTGAAAGAGATTTGAGTTCTTTTGTGTTGTATATTAAGAGAAAGCATCCAAATACTTTGTTTGCATTCATTTGAGTGTGAAACTACACCTAGGATGTTTATAAGTACAACCAAGCTTCAACTCAAGCTTTTGGATGCATTTACGCGTTTTAAAAGCTCTTACGAGTAGGGTGAAGGAGATTTGAGTTCTTTTTTGTTGTATATTAGGAGAACGCATCCAAATACTTTGTTTGCATTCATTTGAGTGTGAAACTACACGTAGGATGTTTACAAGTACAAACAAGCTTCAACTCAAGCTTTTGAATGCATATACGCGTTTTAAAAGCTCGTACGACTAGGTCTAAAGAGATTTGAGTTCTTTTGTGTTGTATGTTAAGAGAAAGCATCCAAATACTTTGTTTGCATTCATTTGAGTGTGAAACTACACCTAGGATGTTTACAAGTACAATCAAGCTTCAACTCAAGCTTTTGAATGCATTTACGCGTTTTAAAAGCTCATACGAGTAGGGTGAAAGAGATTTCAGTTCTTTTGTGTTGTATATTAAGAGAAAGCATCCAAATACTTTGTTTGCATTCATTTGAGTGCGAAACTACACCTAGGATGTTTACAAGTAAAAACAAGCTTCAAATCAAGTTTTTGAATATATTTACACGTTTCAAAAGCTCATACGAGTAGGGTGAAAGAGATTTGGTTTCGTTTGTGTGGTATATTGAGAGAAAGCATTCAAATACTTTGTTTGCATTCATCAGAGTGTGAAACTACACATAGGATGTTTAGAAGTACAAACAAGCTTCAACAAAAGCCTTTGAATGCAGTTACGCGTTTTAAAAGCTCATACGAGTAGGGTGAAAGAGATTTGAGTTCTTTTGCGTTATATAGTAAGAGAAAGCATCCAAATACATTGTTTGCATTCATTTAAGTGTCAAACTACACCTAGGATGTTTACAAGTACAATCAAGCTTCAATTCAAGCTTTTGAATGCATTTACGCGTTTTAACAGCTCATACGAGTAGGGTGAAAGAGATTAGAGTTCTTTTGTGTTGTATATTAAGAGAAAGCATCCAAATACTTTGTTTGCATTCATTTGAGTGTGAGTCTACAGCTAGGATGCTTACAAGTAAAAAAACGTTTCAAATCAAGCTTTTGAATATACTTACGCGTTTCAAAAGCTCATACGAGTAGGGTGAAAGAGATTTGAGTTCGTTTGTGTGGTATATTGAGAGAAAGCATCCAAATACTTTGTTTGCATTCATTTGAGTGTGAAACTACACCAAGGATGTTTATAAGTACAAATAAGTAAAAACAAGCTTCAACTCAAGCTTTTGTATGCATTACGCGTTTTAAAAGCTCATACGAATAGGGTGAAAGAGATTTGAGTTTTTTGGTGTTTTATAGTATGAGAAAGCATCCAAATACTTTGTTTGCATTCATTGGAGTGTGAAACTACACCTAGGATGTTTACAAGTACAAACAGGGTTCAACTCAAGACTTTGAATGCATTTACGCGATTTAAAAGGTACGAGAAGGGTGAAAGAGATTTGAGTTCTTTTGTGTTCTATATTAAGAGAAAGAATCCAAATACTTTGTTTGCATTCATTTGAGTGTGAAACTACACCTAGATGTTTACAAGTAAAAAAAAGCTTCAAATCAAGCTTTTGAATATATTTACGCGTTTCAAAAGCTCATACGAGTAGGGTGAAATAGATTTGAGTTCGTTTGTGTTGTATATTAAAGGAAAGCATCCAAATACTTTGTTTGCATTCATTTGAGTGTGAAACTATACATAGGATGTTTAGAAGTAAATACAAACTTCAACTCAAGCTTTTGAATGCATTTACGCGTTTTAAAAGCTCGTACGAGTAGGGTGAAAGAGATTTGAGTTCTTTTAGGTTGTATAGTAAGAGAAAGCATCCAAATACTTTGTTTGCATTCATTTGAGTGTGAAACTACACCTAGGATATTTACATGTACAAACAAGCTTCAACTCAAGCTTTTGAATGCAGTTACGCGTTTTAAAAGCTCGTACGAGTAGGGTGAAATAGATTTGAGTTCTTTTGTATTGTATATTAAGAGAAAGCATCCAAATACTTTGTTTGCATTCATTTGAGTGTGAAACTACACCTAGGATATTTACATGTACAAACAAGCTTCAACTCAAGCTTTTGAATCCATTTACGCGTTTTAAAAGCTCGTACGAGTATGGTGAAAGAGATTTGAGTTCTTTTTTGTTGTATATTAGGAGAACGCATCCAAATACTTTGTTTGCATTCATTTGAGTGTGAAACTACACGTAGGATGTTTACAAGTACAAACAAGCTTCAACTCAAGCTTTTGAATGCATATACGCGTTTTAAAAGCTCGTACGACTAGGTCTAAAGAGATTTGAGTTCTTTTGTGTTGTATGTTAAGAGAAAGCATCCAAATACTTTGTTTGCATTCATTTGAGTGTGAAACTACACCTAGGATGCTTACAAGTACAATCAAGCTTCAACTCAAGCTTTTGAATGCATTTACGCGTTTTAAAAGCTCATACGAGTAGGGTGAAAGAGATTTCAGTTCTTTTGTGTTGTATATTAAGAGAAAGCATCCAAATACTTTGTTTGCATTCATTTGAGTGCGAAACTACACCTAGGATGTTTACAAGTAAAAACAAGCTTCAAATCAAGTTTTTGAATATATTTACACGTTTCAAAAGCTCATACGAGTAGGGTGAAAGAGATTTGGTTTCGTTTGTGTGGTATATTGAGAGAAAGCATTCAAATACTTTGTTTGCATTCATCAGAGTGTGAAACTACACATAGGATGTTTAGAAGTACAAACAAGCTTCAACAAAAGCCTTTGAATGCAGTTACGCGTTTTAAAAGCTCATACGAGTAGGGTGAAAGAGATTTGAGTTCTTTTGCGTTATATAGTAAGAGAAAGCATCCAAATACATTGTTTGCATTCATTTAAGTGTCAAACTACACCTAGGATGTTTACAAGTACAATCAAGCTTCAATTCAAGCTTTTGGAATGCATTTACGCGTTTTAACAGCTCATACGAGTAGGGTGAAAGAGATTAGAGTTCTTTTGTGTTGTATATTAAGAGAAAGCATCCAAATACTTTGTTTGCATTCATTTGAGTGTGAGTCTACAGCTAGGATGCTTACAAGTAAAAAAACATTTCAAATCAAGCTTTTGAATATACTTACGCGTTTCAAAAGCTCATACGAGTAGGGTGAAAGAGATTTGAGTTCGTTTGTGTGGTATATTGAGAGAAAGCATCCAAATACTTTGTTTGCATTCATTTGAGTGTGAAACTACACCAAGGATGTTTATAAGTACAAATAAGTAAAAACAAGCTTCAACTCAAGCTTTTGTATGCATTACGCGTTTTAAAAGCTCATACGAATAGGGTGAAAGAGATTTGAGTTTTTTGGTGTTTTATAGTATGAGAAAGCATCCAAATACTTTGTTTGCATTCATTGGAGTGTGAAACTACACCTAGGATGTTTACAAGTACAAACAGGGTTCAACTCAAGACTTTGAATGCATTTACCCGATTTAAAAGGTACGAGAAGGGTGAAAGAGATTTGAGTTCTTTTGTGTTCTATATTAAGAGAAAGAATCCAAATACTTTGTTTGCATTCATTTGAGTGTGAAACTACACCTAGGATGTTTACAAGTAAAAACAAGCTTCAAATCAAGCTTTTGAATATATTTACGCGTTTCAAAAGCTCATACGAGTAGGGTGAAATAGATTTGAGTTCGTTTGTGTTGTATATTAAGGGAAAGCATCCAAATACTTTGTTTGCATTCATTTGAGTGTGAAACTATACATAGGATGTTTAGAAGTAAATACAAACTTCAACTCAAGCTTTTGAATGCATTTACGCGTTTTAAAAGCTCGTACGAGTCGGGTGAAAGAGATTTGAGTTCTTTTAGGTTGTATAGTAAGAGAAAGCATCCAAATACTTTGTTTGCATTCATTTGAGTGTGAAACTACACCTAGGATATTTACATGTACAAACAAGCTTCAACTCAAGCTTTTGAATGCAGTTACGCGTTTTAAAAGCTCGTACGAGTAGGGTGAAATAGATTTGAGTTCTTTTGTATTGTATATTAAGAGAAAGCATCCAAATACTTTGTTTGCATTCATTTGAGTGTGAAACTACACCTAGGATATTTACATGTACAAACAAGCTTCAACTCAAGCTTTTGAATGCATTTACGCGTTTTAAAAGCTCGTACGAGTAAGGTGAAAGAGATTTGAGTTCTTTTGTATTGTATATTAAGAGAAAACATCCATATACTTTTTTTGCATTCATTTGAGTGTGAAACTACCCCTAGGATGTTTACAAGTACAAACAAGCTTCAACTCAAGCTTTTGAATTCATTTACGCGTTTTAAAAGGTGCGAGTAGGGTGAAAGTGATTTGAGTTCTTTTGTGTTGTATATTAAGAGAAAGAATCCAAATACTTTGTGTGCATTCATTTGAGTGTGAAACTACACCTAGGATGTTTATAAGTACAAACAAGATTCAACTCAAGCTTTTGGATGCATTTACGCTTTTTAATAGCTCTTACGAGTAGGGTGAAAGAGAATTGAGTTCTTTTGTGTTGTATATTAAGAGAAAGCACCCAAATATTTCGTTTGCATTCATTTGAGTATGAAACTACACCAAGAATGTTTTAAAGTACAAACAAGCTTCAACTCAAGCCTTTTTAATGCATTTACGCGTTTTAAAAGCTCATACGAGTAGGGTGAAAGAGATTTGAGTTCTTTTGTGTTGTACATTAAGAGAAAGCATCCAAATAGTTTGTTTGCATTCATTTGAGTGTGAAACTACTCCTAGGATGTTTATAAGTACAACCAAGCTTCAACTAAAGCTTTTGGATGCATTTACGCGTTTTAAAAGCTCTTACGAGTAGGGTGAAAGAGAATTGAGTTCTTTTGTGTTGTATATTAAGAGAAAGCACCCAAATATTTTATTTTCATTCGTTTGAGTGTGAAACTACACCTAGGATGTTTTCAAGTACAAAGAAGCTTCAAGTCAAGCTTTTGAATGCATTTACGCGTTTTAAAAGCTGTTACGAGTAGGGTGAAAGAGATTTGAGTTCTTTTTTGTTGTATATTAAGAGAAAGCATCCAAATACTTTGTTTGCATTCATTTGAGTGTGAAACTGCACGTAGGATGTTTACAAGTACAAACAAGCTTCAACTCAAGCTTTTGAATGCATTTACGCGTTTTAAAAGCTCGTACGACGACGGTGAAACAGATTTGAGTTCTTTTGTGTTGTATATTAAGAGAAAGCATCCAAATACTTTGTTTGCATTCATTTGAGGTTAATTTGAGTTCTTTTGTGTTATATATTAAGAAAAAGCATCCAAATACTTTTTTTGCGTTCATTTGAGTGTGAAACTACACCTAGGATGTTTACAAGTACAAACAAGCTTCAACTCCTGCTTTTGAACGCATTTACGCGTTTTAACAGCTCGTTCGAGTAGGGTGAAAGAGAATTGAGTTCCTTTGTGTTATATCTTAAGAGAAAGCATCCAAATACTTTGTTCGCATTCATTTGAGTGTGGAACTAGAACTAGGATGTTTACAAGTACAAACAAGTTTCAACTCAAGCTTTTGAATGCATTTACGCGATTTAAAAGCTCTTACGAGTAGGGTGAAGAGATTGGAGTTCTTTTGTGCTGTATATTAAGAGAAAGCACCCAAATGTTTCGTTTGCATTCATTTGAGTATGAAACTACACCAAGAATGCTTTTAAGTACAAACAAGCTTCAATTCAAGCTTTTGAATGCATTTACGCGTTTGAACAGCTCATACGAGTAGGGTGAACGAGATTTGAGTTCTTTTGTGTTGTATAGTAAGAGAAAGCATCCAAATACTTTGTTTGCATTCATTTGAGTGTGAAACTACACCTAGGATATTTACAAGTACAAACAAGCTTCAACTCAAGCTTTTGAATGCAGTTACGCGTTTTAAAAGCTCGTACGAGTAGGGTGAAAGAGATTTGAGTTCTTTTGTGTTGTATATTAAGAGAAAGCATCCAAATACTTTGTTTGCATTAATTAGAGTGCGAAACTACACCTAGGATGTTTTCAAGTAAAAACAAGATTCAAATCAAGCTTTTGAAAATATTTACGCGTTTCAAAATCTGGTACGAGTTTGGTGAAAGAGATTTCAGTTCTTTTGTGTTGTATATTAAGAGAAAGCATCCAAATACTTTGTTTGCATTCATTTGAGTATGAAAATACACCAAGCATGTTTTAAAGTACAAACAAGCTTCAATTCAAGCTTTTAAAATGCATTTACGCGTTTGAAAAGCTCGTTCGAGTAGGGTGAAAGAGAATTGAGTTCCTTTGTGTTATATCTTAAGAGAAAGCATCCAAATACTTTGTTTGCATTCATTTGAGTGTGAAACTACACCTAGGATGTTTACAAGTAAAAACAAGCTTTAACTCAAGCTTTTGAATATATTTACGCGTTTCAAAAGCTCATACAAGTAGGGTGAAAAAGATTGGAGTTCTTTTGTGTGGTATATTAAGAGAATGCATCCAAATACTTTGTTTGCATTCATTTGAGTGTGAAACTACACCTAGGATATTTACAAGTACAAACAAGCTTCAACTCAAGCTTTTGAATGCAGTTACGCGTTTTAAAAGCTCGTACGAGTAGTGTGAAAGAGATTTGAGTTCTTTTGTGTTGTTTAGTAAGAGAAAGCATCCAAATACTTTGTTTGCATTCCTTTGAGTGTGAAACTACACCTAGAATGTTTACAAGTACAAACAAGGTTCAACTCCTGCTTTTGAATGCATTTACGCGTTTTAACAGCTCGTTCGAGTAGGGTGAAAGAGAATTGAGTTCCTTTGTGTTATATCTTAAGAGAAAGCATCCAAATACTTTGTTTGCGTTCATTTGAGTGTGAAACTATACCTAGGATGTTTACAAGTACAAACAAGCTTCAACTCAAGCTTTTGAATGCAGTTCCGCGTTTTAAAAGCTCGTACGAGTAGGGTGAAAGAGATTTGAGTTCTTTTCGTGCTGTATATTAAGCGAAAGCATCCAAATACTTTGTTTGCTTTCATTTGAGTGTGAAACTACACGTAGGACATTTTCATGTAAAAACAAGCTTCAACTAAAGCTTTTGAATGAATTTACGCGTTTTAAAAGTTCGTACGAGTATGGTGAAAGAGATTTGAGTTCTTTTGTGTTATATATTAAGAGAAAGCATTCAAATACTTTGTTTGCATTCATTTGAGTATGAAGCTACACCGAGCATGTTTTAAAGTACAAACAAGCTTCAACTCAAGCTTTTTTTAATGTATTTACGCGTTTTAAAGGCTCATACGAGTAGGGTAAAAGAGATTTGAGTTCGTTTGTGTTGTATATTAAGAGAAAGTATCCAAATACTTTGTTTGCATTCATTTGAGTGTGAAACTACACCTAGGATGTTTTGAAGTACAAACAAGCTTCAACTCAAACTTTTGAATGAATTTACGTGTATTAAAAGCTCTTACAGGTAGGGTGAAAGAGATTTGAGTTCTTTTGTGTTGTATATTAAGAGAAAGCATCCAAATAGTTTGCTTGCATTCATTTGAGTGTGAAACAACACCTAGGATGTTTACAAGTACAAATAAGCTTCAACTCAAGCTTTTGAATGCATTTACGCGTTTTAAAAGGTACGAGTAGGGTGAAAGAGATTAGAGTTCTTTTGTGTTGGCATCCAAATACTTTGTTTGCATTCATTTGAGTGTGAAACTACACCTAGATGTTTACAAGTAAAAACAAGCTTCAAATCAAGCTTTTGAATATATTTACGCGTTTCAAAAGCTCATACGAGTAGGGTGAAATAGATTTGAGTTCGTTTGTGTTGTATATTAAGGGAAAGCATCCAAATACTTTTTTTGCATTCATTTGAGTGTGAAACTATACATAGGATGTTTAGAAGTAAATACAAATTTCAACTCAAGCTTTTGAATGCATTTACGCGTTTTAAAAGCTCGTACGAGTAGGGTGAAAGAGATTTGAGTTCTTTTAGGTTGTATAGTAAGAGAAAGCATCCAAATACTTTGTTTGCATTCATTTGAGTGTGAAACTACACCTAGGATATTTACATGTACAAACAAGCTTCAACTCAAGCTTTTGAATGCAGTTACGCGTTTTAAAAGCTCGTACGAGTAGGGTGAAATAGATTTGAGTTCTTTTGTATTGTATATTAAGAGAAAGCATCCAAATACTTTGTTTGCATTCATTTGAGTGTGAAACTACACCTAGGATATTTACATGTACAAACAAGCTTCAACTCAAGCTTTTGAATGCATTTACGCGTTTTAAAAGCTCGTACGAGTAAGGTGAAAGAGATTTGAGTTCTTTTGTATTGTATATTAAGAGAAAACATCCATATACTTTTTTTGCATTCATTTGAGTGTGAAACTACCCCTAGGATGTTTACAAGTACAAACAAGCTTCAACTCAAGCTTTTGAATTCATTTACGCGTTTTAAAAGGTGCGAGTAGGGTGAAAGTGATTTGAGTTCTTTTGTGTTGTATATTAAGAGAAAGAATCCAAATACTTTGTGTGCATTCATTTGAGTGTGAAACTACACCTAGGATGTTTATAAGTACAAACAAGATTCAACTCAAGCTTTTGGATGCATTTACGCTTTTTAATAGCTCTTACGAGTAGGGTGAAAGAGAATTGAGTTCTTTTGTGTTGTATATTAAGAGAAAGCACCCAAATATTTTGTTTGCATTCATTTGAGTATGAAACTACACCAATAATGTTTTAAAGTACAAACAAGCTTCAACTCAAGCCTTTTTAATGCATTTACGCGTTTTAAAAGCTCATACGAGTAGGGTGAAAGAGATTTGAGTTCTTTTGTGTTGTATATTAAGAGAAAGCATCCAAATACTTTGTTTGCATTCATTTGAGTGTGAAACTACACCTAGGATGTTTATAAGTACAACCAAGCTTCAACTAAAGCTTTTGGATGCATTTACGCGTTTTAAAAGCTCTTACGAGTAGGGTGAAAGAGAATTGAGTTCTTTTGTGTTGTATATTAAGAGAAAGCACCCAAATATTTTGTTTTCATTCATTTGAGTATGAAACTACACCAAGAATGTTTTTAAGTACAAACAAGCTTCAACTCAAGCTTTTTTTAATGCATTTACGCCTTTCAAAATCTCATACAAGTAGGGAGAAAGAGAATTGAGTTCGTTTGTGTTGTATATTAAGAGAAAGCATCCAAATACTTTGTTTGCATTCATTTGAGTGTGAAACTACACCTAGGATGTTTTCAAGTACAAAGAAGCTTCAAGTCAAGCTTTTGAATGCATTTACGCGTTTTAAAAGCTGTTACGAGTAGGGTGAAAGAGATTTGAGTTCTTTTTTGTTGTATATTAAGAGAAAGCATCCAAATACTTTGTTTGCATTCATTTGAGTGTGAAACTGCACGTAGGATGTTTACAAGTAGAAACAAGCTTCAACTCAAGCTTTTGAATGCATTTACGCGTTTTAAAAGCTCGTACGACGACGGTGAAACAGATTTGAGTTCTTTTGTGTTGTATATTAAGAGAAAGCATCCAAATACTTTGTTTGCATTCATTTGAGGTTAATTTGAGTTCTTTTGTGTTATATATTAAGAGAAAGCATCCAAATACTTTTTTTGCGTTCATTTGAGTGTGAAACTACACCTAGGATGTTTACAAGTACAAACAAGCTTCAACTCCTGCTTTTGAATGCATTTACGCGTTTTAACAGCTCGTTCGAGTAGGGTGAAAGAGAATTGAGTTCCTTTGTGTTATATCTTAAGAGAAAGCATCCAAATACTTTGTTCGCATTCATTTGAGTGTGGAACTAGAACTAGGATGTTTACAAGTACAAACAAGTTTCAACTCAAGCTTTTGAATGCATTTACGCGATTTAAAAGCTCTTACGAGTAGGGTGAAGAGATTGGAGTTCTTTTGTGCTGTATATTAAGAGAAAGCACCCAAATGTTTCGTTTGCATTCATTTGAGTATGAAACTACACCAAGAATGCTTTTAAGTACAAACAAGCTTCAATTCAACCTTTTGAACGCATTTACGCGTTTGAACAGCTCATACGAGTAGGGTGAACGAGATTTGAGTTCTTTTGTGTTGTATAGTAAGAGAAAGCATCCAAATACTTTGTTTGCATTCATTTGAGTGTGAAACTACACCTAGGATATTTACAAGTACAAACAAGCTTCAACTCAAGCTTTTGAATGCAGTTACGCGTTTTAAAAGCTCGTACGAGTAGGGTGAAAGAGATTTGAGTTCTTTTGTGTTGTATATTAAGAGAAAGCATCCAAATACTTTGTTTGCATTCATTTCAGTGTGAAACTTTACGTAGGATGTTTACAAGTACAAACAAGTTTCAACTCAAGCTTTTGAATGCATTTACGCGTTTTAAAAGCTCGTATGAGTAGGGTGAAAGAGATTTTCGTTCTTTTGTGTTGTAAATTAAGAGAAAGCATCCAAAGACTTGGTTTGCATTCACTTGAGTGTAAAACTACACCTTGGATGTTTACAAGTACAAACAAGCTTCAAATCAACGTTTTGAATATATTTACGCGTTTCAAAAGCTCATACGAGTAGGGTGAAAGAGATTTGAGTTCGTTTGTGTGGTATATTAGGAGAAAGCATCCAAATACTTTGTTTGCATTCATTTGAGTGTGAAACTATACCTAGGATGCTTAGAAGTACAAATAAACTTCAACTCAAGCTTTTGAATGCATTTACGCGTTTTAAAAGCTCATACGAGTAAGGTGAAAGAGATTTGAGTTTTTTGGTGTTGTATAGTAAGATAAAGCATCCAAATACTTTGTTTGCATTCAATTGAGTGTAAAACTACACCAAGGATGATTACAAGTACAATCAAGCTTCAACTCAAGCTTTTGAATGCATTTACGCGTTTTAACAGCTGTTACGACTAGGGTGATAGAGATTGACTTATTTTGTGTTGTATATTCAGAGAATGCACTCAAATGTTTTATTTGCATTTATTTGAGTATGAAACTACACCAAGAATGTTTGAAAGTACAAACAATCTTCAACTCATGCTTTTGAATGCATTTACGCGTTTTAAAAGCTCATACGAGTAGGGTGAAAGAGATTTGAGTTCTTTTGTGTTGTATAGTAAGAGAAAGCATCCAAATACTTTGTTTGCATTCATTTGAGTGTGAAACAACACCTAGGATGTTTACATGTACAAACAAGCTTCAACTCAAGCTTTTTAATGCATTAACGCGTTTTAACAGCTCTTACGACTTGGGAGATAGAGATTGAGTTCTTCTGTGTTGTATATTCAGAGAATGCACCCAAATGTTTTGTTTGCATTTATTTGAGTATGAAACTACACCAAGAATGCTTGAAAGTACAAACAAGCTTCAACTCAAGGTTTTGAATGCATTTATGCGTTTTAAAAGCACGTCAAGTATGGTGAAAGAGTTTTGAGTTATTTTGTGTTGTATATTAAGAGAATGCACCCAAATGTTTTGTTTGCATTTATTGGAGTATGAAACTACACCAAGAATGTTTGAAAGTACAAACAAGCTTCAACTCAAGCTTTTGAATGCATTTACGCGTTTTAAAAGCTCATACGAGTAGGGTGAAAGAGATTTCAGTTCTTTTGTGTTGTATATTAAGAGAAAGCATCCAAATACTTTGTTTGCATTCATTTGAGTGTGAAACTACACCTAGGATGTTCACAAGTAAAAACAAGCTTCAAATCAAGTTTTTGAATATATTTACGCGTTTCAAAAGCTCATACGAGTAGGGTGAAAGAGATTTGGTTTCGTTTGTGTGGTATATTGAGAGAAAGCATACAAATACTTTGTTTGCATTCATTTAAGTGTGAAACTACACCTAGGATGTTTAGAAGTACAAACAAGCTTCAACTCAAGCCTTTGAATGCAGTTATGCGTTTTAAAAGCTCGTACGAGTAGGGTGAAAGAGATTTGAGTTCTTTTGTGTTGTATAGTAAGAGAAAGCAGCCAAATACTTTGTTTGCATTCATTTCAGTGTGAACTACACCTAGGATGTTTACATGTACAAACAAGCTTCAACTCAAGCTTTTTAATGCATTTAGGCGTTTTTATAGCTCTTACGACTTGAGTGATAGAGATTGAGTTCTTTTGTGTTGTATATTCAGAAAATGCACCCAAATGTTTTGTTTGCATTTATTTAAGTATGAAACTACACCAAGAATGTTTGAAAGTACAAACAAGCTTCAACTCAAGCTTTTGAATGCATTTATGCGTTTTAAAAGCTCGTCTAGTATGGTGAAAGAGATTTGAGTTCTTTTGTGTTGTATATTAAGAGAAAGCATCCAAATACTTTGTTTTAATTCATTTGAGTATGAAACTACACCAAGCATGTTTTAAAGTACAAACAAGCTTCAATTCAAGCTTTTTTAATGCATTTACGCGTTTTAAAAGCTCATACGAGTAGGGTGAAAGAAATTTGAGTTCTTTTGTGTTGTATATTAAGAGAAAGCATCCAAATAATTTGTTTGCATTCATTTGAGTGTGAGTCTACAGCTAGGATGTTTACAAGTAAAAACAAGCTTCAAATCAAGCTTTTGAATATATTTACACGTTTCAAAAGCTCATACAAGTAGGGTGAAAGAGATTTGAGTTTGTTTGTGCGGTATATTGAGAGAAAGCATCCAAATACTTTGTTTGCATTCATTTAAGTGTGAAACTACACCTAGGATGTTTAGAAGTACAAACAAGCTTCAACTCAAGCCTTTGAATGCAGTTATGCGTTTTAAAAGCTCGTACGAGTAGGGTGAAAGACATTTGAGTTTTTTGGTGTTGTATAGTAAGAGAAAGCATCCAAATACTTTGTTTGCATTCATTTGAGTGTGAAACTACACCTACGATGTTTAGAAGTACAAACAGGGTTCAACTCAAGATTTTGAATGCATTTACGCGTTTTAAAAGGTACGAGAAGGGTGAAAGAGATTTGAGTTCTTGTGTGTTGTATGTTAAGAGAAAGAATCCAAATACTTTGTTTGCATTCATTTGAGTGTGAAACTACACCTAGGATGTTTCAGAGTAAAAACAAGCTTCAAATCAAGCTTTTGAATATATTTACGCGTTTCAAAAGCTCAAACGAGTAGGGTGAAAGAGATTTGAGTTCGTTTGTGTTGTATATTAAGAGAAAGCATCCAAATACTTTGTTTGCATTCATTTGAGTGTGAAACTATACCTAGGATGTTTAGAAGTAAATATAAACTTCAACTCAAGCTTTTGAATGCATTTACGTGTTTTAAAAGCTCGTACGAGTAAGGTGAAAGGGATTTGAGTTCTTTTGTGTTGTATAGTAAGAGAAAGCATCCAAATACTTTGTTTGCATTCATTTGAGTGTGAAACTACACCTAGGATATTTACATGTACAAACAAGCTTCAACTCAAGCTTTTGAATGCAGTTACGCGTTTTAAAAGATCGTACGAGTAGGGTGAAAGAGATTTGAGTTCTTTTGTGTTGTATATTAAGAGAAAGCATCCAAATACTTTTTTTGCATTCATTTGAGTGTGAAACTACCCCTAGGATGTTTACAAGTACAAAAAAGCTTCAACTCAAGCTTTTGACTTCATTTACGCGTTTTAAAAGGTGCGAGTAGGGTGAAAGAGATTTGAGTTCTTTTGTGTTGTATATTAAGAGAAAGCATCCAAATACTTTGTTTGCATTCATTTGAGTGTGAAACTGCACCTAGGATGTTTATAAGTACAAACACGCTTCAACTCAAGCTTTTGGATGCATTTACGCTTTCTAATAGCTCTTACGAGTAGGGTAAAAGAGAATTGAGTTCTTTTGTGTTGTATATTAAGAGAAAGCACCCAAATGTTTTGTTTGCATTCATTTGAGTATGAAACTACACCAAGAATGTTTTAAAGTACAAACAAGCGTCAACTCAAGCCTTTTTAATGCATTTACGTGTTTTACAAGCTCATACGAGTAGGGTGAAAGAGATTTGAGTTCGTTTGTGTTGTATATTAAGAGAAAGCAGCCAAATACTTTGTTTGCATTCATTTGAGTGTGAAACTACACCTAGGATGTTTTAAAGTACAAACAAGCTACTCAAGCTTTTGAATGCATTTACGCATTTTAAAAGTTCTTACGAGTAGGGTGAAAGAGATTTGAGTTCTTTTGTGTTGTATATTAAGAGAAATCATCCAAATACTTTGTTTGCATTTATTTGAGTGTGAAATTTACGTAGGATGTTTACAAGTACAAACAAGCTTCAGCTCAAACTTTTGAATGCATTTACGCGTTTTAAAAGCTCGTACGAGTAGGGTGAAAGAGATTAGAGATCTTTTGTGTTGTATATTAAGAGAAAGCATCCAAATACTTTCTTTGCATTCATTTGAGTGTGAAACTACACCTAAGATGTTTACAAGTAAAAACAAGCTTCAACTCAAGCTTTTGGAATGCATTTACGCGTTTCAAAAGCTCGTACGAGTAGGGTGACAGAGATGTGAGTTCTTTTGTGTTGTATATTAAGAGAAAGCATCCAAATACTTTGTTTGCATTCATTTGAGTGTGAAACTACACCTAGGGTGTTTATAAGTACAAACAAGCTTCAACTCAAGCTTTTGGATGCATTGACGCTTTTTAATAGCTCTTACGAGTAGGGTGAATGAGAATTGAGTTCTTTTGTGTTGTATATTAAGAGAAAGCACCCAAATGTTTTGTTTGCATTCATTTGAGTATGAATCTACACCAAGAATGTTTTAATGTACAAACAAGCTTCAACTCAAGCCTTTTTAATGCATTTACGCGTTTTAATAGCTCATACGAGTAGGGTGAAAGATATTTGAGTTCGTTTGTGTTGTATATTAAGAGAAAGCTTCCAAACACTTTGTTTGCATTCATTTGATTGTGAAATTACACCTAGGATGTTTTCAAGTACAAACAAGCTACTCAAGCTTTTGAATGCATTTACGCGTTTTAAAAGCTCTTACGAGTAGGTGATGTGAAATAAGTAACAAAACGGAAATTAGCCTTTTATAGTATCACACAAAGGGATCTTGTTCAATCCGTTTCTTCTCCATCTCATACCAAAAAAGTTGAATACTTTCATCATAACAAGATGCACATGAACATTTTTGATCGTTGCTTGGATATGAAAATCTTCTCTTGAGATATCTCTTCAATTTGCTCAAGGTACGGATTTTCTCTTTCCTCATGAGTTTTCTGCGAGATTTCAAAGACTCCCACCATTCTAGAGCAGCTCCTCTTAGGCGAGAAATCACAATCTTCACTTGCTCATAGTAAGTAAAGTCATAACATAAAAATAACTCGTCAACCTTCTTAAGCCATCAACAAAAGTCCTTTGAACAATAAAACCCACTATACTCATCTAAGCTGGACTCAATAAACTTAGATTCCCATGGTGACTTCATATTGTTTATTGCTTCATAAGATCAATGTCGAAATAATATTTTCCACTCGTAAAAACACAAAACGATTCAAAAACAGGAGGAAACAATTGAATTTCGCAAAAATAACACAGGGCTAGTAGCTGGGCTTAACTAGTCTTGCTCAGAATGTCAGTTACCTACGAAAAGCACTATTGCTTTGTCGAAAACGGGCTCCAAAATTCTGATGAACAACAGCACGAACACAAACAACTTTAATAATCTTCTGTGAATCTGGATTGTATGAAGTTTTAGAAAACTCCAAAAGCTTGCTCTGATACCAAGTTGATGTGATTTATTTAGGGATTTTCTGTATTTTTGATAAACAAAACAATAAAAGGGATATACCTCTCGAATCACTCAAGGGGTTGGGGTTTTCGTTCAAGAATCACTCAAGAACAATACTTGCGCATCACACACAAGGGTTTCAAACTGAATCACTCAATTTGAGGAGGTAAATACTCATGTATTCAATAATTAATCATCAAAGCACGAGTTTACAATAGCAAATCTCTCCCCTATTTATAGACAAAGAAATCTAAAGCTATTCGGAATCCCAATCCTAATCCAAATAGGAAACTAACTATAAAATTGATTACAATTGTAAAACGAACTAACTAACAGCTTTCCTAATACTTAATGGACTCCTAATGCTACTAATAATCAGATTACTACTTTCCTAAACAATAAATCACGTTTAAGGCAAGTAAAAACAAACTAGGACACAATAACCAGACTAAAGTCGTTGCCTTGGCCCGCAAGGAATATGTTCCGTAACTTGTAACTCATTTTTGACCATGTTGCGCTTTGAATTAGAGAAAACGCAAACCATCAATGTTATAGATCTCGATCGTATCTTTGCACAGAGATTTGAATCATCACATTTAGATTTCGTATGAGAGGGCTATGGCCAAAATACGAACAACTGTCAGAACTGCCAAGATTACGAGGTTCTCCATAATGAACGTGGTCATATAACAAGAGCTTTAATCCCGACCTTGCATGGAAACTCCATGTAATCATGCTTGTAGGACCCACATTAATTCATAACCATAAAAGCAACACGATGTATTCAAGAGTATTTGTTCCTTTGCTTGTTTCTTGATTCTTTTCTTTAAATTGCTCACTTGCTCCTGCATCAATAAGGCTGAATACAAAACCATACATGAATGTGCTACAAAATTTCAGGTTACTTTAGAATACATTCATGAGGTACATAAGGCTGAATTATCTTTGAAATCTAGTGAAGAAGTTAAAGAACCAAAGAAAGAGATCATTGAGGAGTTCTTGAAGAAATCTGATTTTTATGGTTCGTTTAAAGATATTGTTCCTATTGAAGACTCACAAGAAAAGGCCAAGAACATGGATTCCTTGATTGATGTTCAAGTTTATAATTCAAAACAACAAACCGTGCTTCATGAGTTTGTTGAGGAAGAATTCATTGAACCAGATAATATTGGTGATTTTCTTGATGATCTTGGTTATAATGATGACCTTTTGAAAGAAGAATTTTCTTTTGACCCAAGTCAACCACCTATATTCGATGAGGTAAGTCAAGAAGATGAGGTTGACATCATTACTAACCATGTGGTCGTGGATTCATTGAAGACATCTCAAAAGGATTCAATCTTTTTCAAATATGAAGATTTTGTTCATACTGACTTCTCCAAGACTTATTCGATTTATTTCCTGGAAGATCATGGAGACAAAACTCAAGAAAAGATTGTTACCGACCAAGAATTGGGGACAATTCTTTTTGAAGAAAGGGAGATTGATGCAGGAGCAAGTGAGCAATTTAAAGAAAAGAATCAAGAAACAAGCAAAGGAACAAATACTCTTGAATACATCGTGTTGCTTTTATGGTTATGCATTAATGTGGCTCCTACAAGCATGATTACATGGAGTTTTCATACAAGGTCGGGATTAAAGCTCTTGTTATATGATCACGTTCATTATGGAGAACCTCGTAATCTTGGCAGTTCTGACAGTTGTTCGTATTTTGGCCATAACTCTCTCATACGAAATCTAAACGTGATGATTCAAATCTCTGTGCAAAGATACGATCGAGTCTATAACATTGATGCTTTGCGTTTTCTCTAATTCAAAGAGCAACATGGTCAAAAACGAGTTACAAGTTACGGAACATATTCCTTGCGCGCCAAGGCAACGACTTTAGTCAAGTTATTGTGTCCTAGTTTGTTTTTACTTGCCTTAAACGTGGTTTATTGTTTAGGAAAGTAGTAATCTGATTATTAGTAGCATTAGGAGTCCATTAAGTATTAAGTATTAGGAAAGCTGTTAGTTAGTTCGTTTTACAATTGTAATCAGTTTTATAGTTAGTTTCCTATTTGGATTAGGATTAGGATTCCGAATAGCTTTAGATTTCTTTGTCTATAAATAGGGGAGAGCTTTGCTATTGTAAACTCGTGCTTTGATGATTAATTATTGAATACGTGAGTATTTACCCCCACAAATTGAGTGATTCAGTTTGAAACCCTTGTGTGTGATGCGCAAGTATTGTTCTTGAGTGATTCTTGAACGAAAACCCCAACCCCTTGAGTGATTCGAGAGGTATATCCCTTTTATTGTTTTGTTTATCAAAAATACAGAAAATCCCTAAATAAATCACATCAGTAGGGTGAAAGAGATATGAGTTATTTTGTGTTGTATATTAAGAGAAAGCATCCAAATACTTTGTTTGCATTCATTTGAGTGTGAAACTTTACATAGGATGTTTACAAGTACAAACAAGCTTCAACTCGAGCTTTTGAATGCATTTACGCATTTTAAATGCTCGTACGAGTAGGGGTGAAAGAGATTTGAGTTCTTTTGTGTTGTATATTATGAGAAAGCATCCAAATACTTTGTTTGCATTCATTTGTGTGTGAAACTATACCTATGATGTTTATTAGTAAAAACAAGCTTCAACTCAAGCTTTTGAATATATTTACGCGTTTCAAAAGCTCATACGATTAGGGTGAAAGAGATTTGAGTTCGTTTGTGTGGTATATTAAGAGAAAGCATCCAAATACTTTGTTTGCATTTATTTGAGTGTGAAACTACACCTGGGATGTTTATAAGTACAAACAAGCTTCAACTAAAGCTCTTGGATGCATTTACGCGTTTTAAAAGCTCTTACGAGTAGGATGAAAGAGATTTGAGTTCGTTTGTGTGGTATATTAAGACAAAGCATCCAAATACTTTGTTTGCATTTATTTGAGTGTGAAACTACACCTGGGATGTTTATAAGTACAAACAAGCTTCAACTGAAGCTCTTGGATGCATTTACGCGTTTTAAAAGCTCTTACGAGTAGGGTGAAAGAGATTTGAGTTCGTTTGTGTTGTTAAGAGAAAGCATCCAAATACTTTGTTTGCATTCATTTGAGTGTGAAACTACACCTAGGATATTTTCAAGTACTGATGTGAAATAAGTAACAAATCGGAAATTAACCTTTGATAGTATCACACAAAGCGATCTTGTTCAAGAATCACTCAAGAACAACTCACGAATCACTCATAAGGGTTTCAACCTGAATCACTCAGTTTGAGGGGTAAATACTCACATATTCAATAATTAATCATCAAAGCACGAGTTTACAGTAGCAAACCTCTCCCCTATTTTTAGACAAAGAAATCTAAAGCTATTCGGAATCCTAATCCTAGTCCACATAGGAAACTAACTACGAAACTGACTACAATTGCAAAACGAGCTAGCTAACAGCTTTCCTAATACCTAATGGACTCCTAATGCTATTAATAATCAGAATACTACTTTCCTAAACATATTCTCAGTAATTAAGGAAATAGTCAAACGAAATCAAGCTCAAACAGCTAATTACTTGGCGCCCAAGGCTAAAATCGCTGGAACAGTTTTGCCCTGTAACTTCAATTGCCTTTTCAACTCCGTTACGTTCTGAATATGGAAAAAATCAAAACACGGGAGTTTTAGATGTCGTTTTCAGCTTTCTACAGAATTTTGAATCACCACGATCCCATGTTGTATGAATGAGTTATGATAAAAATACGAACCTGTGTAGAAGCTGTCAAAATTACGGGAATAAGAGCATTAATCCCGACCTTGTATGGAAACTCCATGTAATTATCTTTATAGGAGCCAATTTAATGCATAACCACCAAAGGAACTCGATGTAAACAAAAATAGATGTTCTCTTGCTAGTTCCTTGGTTGTTCTGTTTACTTTGCACACTCGCTCCCGCATCAATGTCCCTTTCTTCTGAAAGAATTGTCCTCAATTCTTCGTATGTAGTAATCTTTTCCCAAACCTGTATATTCATCAAATTTTCCTTACAAATTTCCAATGAACCCACAAGGTTAAGAGCCTTACTGTTGTCTTCTTGATGGACATCTTTTTCTTGTTCTTGATCACAGCTAGATTCAAGAAGTCCCAACTCCATCTCGGATTCCTCTTGCATGTCATCAATATAATCAAGATCTTCATGGAAATCACCAATATTTTCTAGTTCAATGATTAGTTCTTCGATAAACTCATCAACCACAGTTGGTTGTCTTGAATTATTAACTTGAACAGCAATAAGGGGGTCAATGTTATTGGTCTTTTCTTGTGAATCTTCAATAGGAACAATATATTTAAAGTAATCATCAAGATCTGTTTTTCCTTTGAATGTATCCACAACAAAGAGCCTGATAATTTATTATGCACCCTTTCATGTACTCCAACTTATGATTTCGACGTTGAAGCGCTTGTTGGTATGCTTGTTGTGCTCGTAGGTGCACTAATTGTTGCTCCTTCTCTTGCCTCTCAATTTTGAGAGCAACCTTGCAAACATACTCAAAGGATATGTAAGGAACATGATGCATAAAACTCAACGGATTTACGCAACACAACTGCTAATCAACTCGTTCTCAAATCAATGATAAAATCTTTTGTGGCTTTTTGTGTTTATATCAAAGGAAAGCAATAAAGGATACGACTTGGATAAAGTTTCAACCACCAAGCCTAAACAACTTGATTAATTCAAGGCTAAAGTACTTAAACACCACCAGGAAATAATCAAATCGACAAAAATCAGAGTAACTAGTGATAAAAGGAAACTAAGCACCATACTAATTACAATAGCATTCGATTTCCTACTCCTCTCAAGAACACTCAAGCAATTAAGCACTAAGTATTTTAGAGAAAGAATAAACCAAGCTCAAAGGCTTAAAAGAGATAACACTCTCATTTTCATATTCATCATCAAAGTCTTCGTCCTTTGGCTACAAGGTTGTCTCTACATATATAGGGGGAGGAAAGGGTTCCTAAATGAGCTAGGAAGCACCTAGAATGTATCCTTGCTGCCCAAGGCTCAGTAAAGAGCTGTTGGGAGCACTACAAGGCTCCTAATGGGCACACAGCTCGCTGAAAAGTGACAGCTAGCTATTACCTTGTACTATTGGGACCACTACATTAAATGCATTGATTTAATGGTCCTCTAGGCCTTTCTCTCTCAGCATGTGACTCCTTATCCTTTTAGCAACGTCAATTAAGCTATTACAAAGCTGGAAAACAAATTACAAATGCAAACTAGGATAATTAACACTAATCATGGTTGTACGGACTAGTTAGGACTAAATGCATACTAAAATTAACTAATTGCTAAATGCTTTATTATGCAAGATAACAAGCCCTCAAATTCTCCTGCATCATACACCCGGGGTTGTTTAGGACTTGCCCTCAAGTCCTCAAAGTAGAAAACCTTTCAATAGAGCTCAAATATGTAAGTGCTGAATTTTCCACCTCGAACATTACCTTGGATCCATACTCCGATTGACTTTGTTACATCTCCCTTAGCTTGCTGAAATTTCACCTCAAAGGACAAAAATGGTGTTGTGCCAATCCCCACTTTAGGGAAGTACTCAAAATTTTCCCAGCCAGATTTGCGCACCCAAGATACACTCTCATACAAAAAATGATTCTGCAATTTGATTGTTTCGGAACGGGTAGAAGATAAGTGCAGAAATGCATTCTCAAGCACGGGGTCGTGGAATGACTCATCCAGAACAAACTGGCTGCTTTCCTTGTACGGAGAAGGGTCACGGCTGCTGTCAAATGCTAACGTTAGCAGCTGTTTGTCGAGGTTCAACTCAGGAAACTCAAGAACCTTTTCGCGAGATATATCAAGGCTGAGAACATCCTCTTGTTCTAGCTCTAAAACTTCAATTTGCACTGGAGTATCCCCACCAAACAATGCGTCAAACACAACAGTTTGTGTATTGTTTTGATTCAGCAATGATTGAACCTCATCAATAGGTTCTTGTGTTGTCATTAGGGGATTTTCGTCTTCAGCTTCTTCATTATAGTTGTCCCATAGAGGACCCTCCTTTGGATCAAGTACATCAAGAGTTGTTTCAAATTCAGGTTGCACAACTTTCATGTTAGGACAAGCGGAATGAGAGTGACCAAGGTCACGACATTGAAAACATCTACGTTTTGTCATTTTGAACTAGTAAGTTCAAAGTGTTCAATTTCAGCAAGTTGTTGAAGATGACAAGGAGAGTAAAGAGCTTGCGTAGTAGGATTTGGCAAGAACTTTTTCTTAAGCTTTATTCGTAGCTTACTCCAACTTCGGATTTTATCTTTCCCCATCCGTTTTCGTTTACTTTTCAAATTCTCCCACCAAACCCAAGCATAACCTCTAAAGGAGGAAGTTACTAGCTTGATCTTGTCAAGATCGGGATAATCATAGTGAGCAAAAAAATCATCGACATACCCAAGCCATTCAATGAACTGGTTAGGTTTAAGGTACCCTTCAAATGTAGGGAACCTAATCCAATTACCACGAAAAATCATTTTGTGAGGCTAGGTTGCGTTTCGGTGCGAATGGTGTTTGGGCTAACTGGTTCTTTGTGGACTAAAATATAAATCTACCAAGAGAATCTTGTAGTATAGGGTATTAGGAATTAAGAGGATCAAGAAGGACATAAATTCATCTCTAAATCATGAAATACAAGCAAAATCCCAACATGACTTCTAGTCGCAATCCAGCAGGACCAATAAAATGTTTGAGTACAAATGAAGCCCAAAGACTTAACCTTTCGACTTCAAACCAATTGGACAACGAAGATAGAACCCAAAATAAGATAACCAGGTAGATACTCAACAATAATCACCACAAATTTGTAGGTAAAGTCCAAAACAAACAAAACAACACTACACCAGCATTCCCAGTTCACGCCAAGAACATGTTATAACTTCACCCAAAAAGCTGCTCTATCCCACAAGGGTTTAACCAAAACTACCAAGAGATATCCAAAGATAAAGGTCTAAGGAACTCAGTAAAGTATGAAAGTTCACACTTTTACCTTTTGAAGCGTGCCAAAGAACCAAAAGAGCAATCTTGTTCCAGTCGCAGATCCAGCAGGAGTGATTGAGGGAAATTGCTTCAACGAGCACTCAAATCTTCTCCGTTTGACTTTAAACCAAAACCAGGTGAAAGAGGACTCTCCAATCAAGAAAAACCTCAAAAGGAATGAGCAATGAAGCACCACAAAGAATAATCAAATCGACGATAAACTAAAATAATTAGTGATAAAGCAATGAAGCACCACAATAATTAAAGTTAGTAATCGGTTTTAAACCACCCCTCTCAAGAACACTCAAGCAATTAAGCACTAAGTATTTTGGAGAAAGAATGAACCAAGCTCAAAAGGCTTAAGGAGATAACACTCTCATTCATCATCAACATAACATGCCCCTTCCTTACAACTTGTGGGCCTTTATATAGGTCACCCAAACTAAGGAGAAACCCTAGTGCTCCCTTAGGAATATTCTAAAAGCATAAAGGAATATCTTACATGTGAACCCCTAAATTCATCATTTCTAAAATACTAGCTAGAATAAACATAAAAGCTAAAATTAAATTAAGCTAAAATTCATAAAATACAACTTAATCTTTAAACTAGCAATTTAAAAAGCTCATTCTTGTATTCGGACGTTAATTCTTATTTTGAGCTTCTTTGAGTGGCATGCTCCCGCATCAGAACAAGCTCCACCTTGCGCCTTAGAGTTGAGTTTAGTCCTTTGATGAATCTTGCAATCTTTAACTCTTCCCTCTCCACGAGATCACACATCATGTGCGCGTTTTCAAATTGTTGGAGGTAGTCTTGTACACTTGAGGTTTCTTGGCTTAAAGACGTGAGTTTGAAGAACTGTTCTTGCTCAAATTCTTTAGGCAAAAACGGTTCTTTAAATGTTTCTTGAGTTTGTCCCAAGTCTCAATCTTTGTTTTCCCGTCCTTCTTGCGTCGAGCCTTTAGTTTTTCATACCAAAAAGAAGCATGCTTGGTGAGTTTATGCGTCGCTAACTTGCATCTTCGCCGCTCATCATACTCCTTGTATTCAAAGACTCTTTCCATAGTTCTAAGCCAATCAAGAAAGGCCCCTGGTCGTAGGAACCGTCATATTCAGGGAGTTCGACTTTCAAGTTCCTATCATTATCATAGGGGTGTCGTGGTTTAGGAGCGTCATTGATTCTAGTCCCACTTGTGTCTTCAAACTCCTCATCGAAGTTAGGGTCAAGGTTGTGGTTTCTCCAATGAATTCCGCGCATCCTTGTCCCCATGTTCTCCCTTTCTTCTTGGTTTCTTCTTTCCATAACTTCGGTTGTTGGTTTCTTGGGGGTTTCTTGGTTGTCTTCTTGAACAAAGGGCGGATCTTGCAAGAATCTTTCTCTAAACCTCACTATGGTGTCGCATTTATACTCATGACCGTGTTGTTTAAACATAAGAAAGCTCAAACCTTTAGCTCTGATACCAAGTTGATGTGAAATAAGTAACAAAACGGAAATTAACCTATGATAGTATCACACAAAGGGATCTTGTTCAAGAATCACTCAAGAACAACTCACGAATCACTCGTAAGGGTTTCAACCTGAATCACTTAGTTTGAGGGGTAAATACTCACGTATTAAATAATTAATCATCAAAGCACGAGTTTACAGTAGCAAAGCTCTCCCCTATTTATAGACAAAGAAATCTAAAGCTATTCGGAATCCTAATCCTAGTCCAAATAGGAAACTAACTACGAAACTGACTACAATTGCAAAACGAGCTAACTAACAGCTTTCCTAATAACTAATGGACTCCTAATGCTACTAATAATCAGAATACTACTTTTCTAAACATATTCTAACTAATTAAGGAAATAGTCAAAAGAAATCAGGCTCAAACATCTAATTACTTGGCGCCCAAGGCTAAAATCGCTAGAACAATTTTTCCTTGTAACTTCAATTGCCTTTTCAACTCCGTTACGTTCTTAATATGGAAAAACTCAAAGCAAGGGAGTTTTAGATGTCGTTTCCAGATTTCTACAGAATTTTGAATCACCACGATCCCATGTCGTATGAGTGAGTTATGATAAAAATACGAACCTGTGTAGAAGCTGTCAAAATTACGGGAATCCTGATAGCGAATGTCATCATATAATAAGAGCTTTAATCCCGACCTTGTATGGAAACTCCATGTAATTATCTTTATAGGAGCCAATTTAATGCATAACCACCAAAGGAACTCGATGTAAACAAAAACAGATGTTCTCTTGCTAGTTCCTTCGTTGTTCTGTTTACTTTGCACACTCGCTCTCGCATCAAGTACAAACAAGCTTCAACTCAAGCTTTTGAATGCATTTACGCGTTTTAAAACCTCTTACGAGTAGGGTGAAAGAGATTTGATTTTTTTTTGTGTTGTATATTAAGAGAAAGAATCCAAATACTTTGTTTGCCTTCATTTGCGTGTGAAACTACACCTAGGATGTTTACAAGTACAAACAAGCTTCAACTCAAGCTTTTGAATTCATTTACGCGTTTTAAAAGGTACGAGTAGGGTGAAAGATAATTGAGTTCTTTTGAGTTGTATATTAAGAGAAAGCATCCAAATACTTTGTTTGCATTCATTTGAGTGTTAAACATTACGTAGTATGTTCACAAGTACAAACAAGTTTCAACTCAATCTTTTGAATGTATTTACGCGTTTTAAAAGCTCGTACGAGTAGGATGAAAGAGATTTGAGATCGTTTGTGTGGTATATTAAGAGAAAGCATTCAAATACCTTGTTTGTATTCATTTGAGTGTGAAACTACACCTTGGATGTTTATAAGTACAAACAAGCTTCAACTCAAGCTCTTGGATGCATTTACTCGTTTTAATAGCTCTTACGAGTAGGGTGAAAGAGAATTGAGTTCTTTTGTGTTGTATATTAAGAGAAAGCACCCAAATGTTTTGTTTGCATTCATTTGAGTATGAAACTCCACCAAGAATGTTTGAAAGTACAAACAAGCTTCAACTCAAGCTTTTGAACGCAGTTACGCGTTTTAAAAGCTCATACGAGTAGGGTGAAAGAGATTTGAGTTCTTTTGTGTTGTATAGTAAGAGAAAGCATCCAAATACTTTGTTTTCATTCATTTGAGTGTGAAACTACACCTAGGATGTTTACAAGTACAAACAAGCTTCAACTTAAGCTTTTGAACGCAATTACGCATTTTAAAAGCTCGTACGAGTAGGGTGAAAGAGATTTGAGTTCTTTTGTATTGTATATTAAGAGAAAGCATCCAAATACTTTGTTTGCATTCATTTGAGTGTGAAACTACACCTAGGATGTTTACAAGTATAAAAAAGCTTCAACTTAAGCTTTTGAATGCATTTACGCGTTTTAAAAGCTCGTACGAGTAGGGTGAAAGAGATTTGAGTTCTTTTGTGTTGTATATTAAGAGAAAGCATCCAAATACTTTGTTGGTATTCATTTGAGTGTGAAACTACACCAAGGATGTTTACAAGTACAAACAAGTACAAACAAGCTTCAACTCAAGCTTTTGAATGCATTTACGCGTTTTAAAAACTCATACGATTAGCGTGAAAGAGATTTGAGTTCTTTTGTGTTGTATATTAAGAGAAAGCATCCAAATACTTTGTTTGCATTCATTTGAGTGTGAAACTACACCTAGGATGTTTACAAGTACAAACAAGTACAAACAAGCTTCAACTCAAGCTTTTGAATGCATTTACGCGTTTTAACAGCTCTTACGACTATGGTGAAAGAGATTGAGTTCTTTTGTGTTTTATATGCAAAGAAAGCACCCAAATGTTTTGTTTGCATTCATTTGAGTATGAAACTACACCAAGAATGTTTTAAAGTACAAACAAGCTTCAACTCAAGCTTTTGAATGCATTTACGCGTTTTAAAAGCTCATACCAGTAGGGTGAAAGAGATTTGAGTTCTTTTCCGTTGTATATTAAGAGAAAGCATCCAAATACTTTGTCTGCATTCATCTGAGTGTGAAACTACACCTAGGATGTTTACAAGTACAAACAATCTTCAACTAAAGTTTTTGAATGCATTTACGCGTTTTAAAAGCTCGTACGAGTAGGGTGAAAGAGATTTGAGTTCTTTTGTATTGAATAGTAAGAGAAAGCATCCAAATACTTTATTTGCATTCATTTGAGTGTGAAACTAAATCTAGGATGTTTACAAGTACAAATAAGCTTCAACTCAAGCTTTTGAATGCATTTACGCGTTTTAAAAGCTCGTATGAGAAGGGTGAAAGAGATTTGAGTTCTTTTGTATTGTATATTAAGGGAAAGCATCCAAATACTTAGTTTGTATTCATTTGAGTGTGAAACTACACCAAGGATGTTTACAAGTTCAAACAAGCTTCAACTCAATCTTTTGAATGAATTTACCCATTTTAACAGCTCTTACGACTAGGGTGATAGAGATTGAGTTCTTTTGTGTTGTATGTTCAGAGACTGCACCCAAATGTTTTGTTTGCATTCATTTCAGTATGAAACTATACCAAGAATGTTTGAAAGTACAAACAAGCTTCAACTCAAGCTTTTGAATGTATTTACGCGTTTTAAAAGCTCATACGAGTAGGGTGAAAGAGATTTGAGTTCTTTTGTGTTGTATAGTAAGAGAAAGCATCCAAATACTTTGTTTGCATTCATTTGAGTGTGAAACTACACCTAGGATTTTTACAAGTATAAACAAACTTCAACTTAAGCTTTTAAACGCATTTACGCGTTTTAAAAGCTCGTACGAGTAGGGTGAAAGAGATTTGATGATACGAAAACAAACAGCAAGCTCGTCGGAATGAAATAGAGTGACTTCTTTTTGTGTTTTTGTGTTTAGATAAATAAAGCAATTAACTTTTAACTCCAAAACCCAGCAACTAAGCACAAGTTTAGTCATCTAAGAGGATTCCCACCCTTGCTAATCTCTCCCAATAAATTAAGCACTAAGAAAGAATTAGTAGAAGCGTAAATACCGAAGCATAGCTGGTGAACAGAGGCAGAGATCTATCTTGTGTTTTCATTCATCAAATCTGCTTTCTTACAAGGATAAAGATATTATTTATAAGCTGAAAACCCTAGAGGATCATTCTTGAAACAAGCTAAGGTGGCACAATGAGATAAGGCTCTCAAAAGGAGTCGTTTTTGTGGTCCTGGCGCCAGCTCACAAGTGTACTCGGATCGTACAATTTGGAGCGCCTCCTTGTACGAATCCACTAGTAGGTGCTGTTGTACCTTTTATGTTCATTTGCTGCTGCCTTGCTGTCCACTCCATGCTATTTTCAAGCTATTTGTATCAATTACTAAGCCAAGGAACAAACTCCTTCTGTACGGCCTAATTAGTACGCATATTTAACAAAACAAAATGAAATTAGAGCTACGCCTAAGCGTTATTATAAGCATATTTAAGGACTAATTAAGCAAAGTAATTAAGGTATAACCTTTAGAACAGTTAGGATTATCCTTAAGAGCCTCTACATAACCAATGGTGCTAATGCTTGCCAAGAGTTTATTAGCGTCCATGCTTTCTTCCTTGTGCTCAGTTGAGTTGCTTGTTACACTCGTATCATTCTCCCCTTCTTGATTTGGACTTGTCCTAAAGTCGTCCAAGTACTCATCTTCCAAGTATGGCATTAGATCTCCAACATTGAAAGTACTAGAACGCCTGAATCTCCTGGTAGCTCAACCTTGTAGGCATTGTTTCCAATTCGTTCAAGCACCTTGAATGGACCATCAGCCCTAGGCATGAGCTTGTTCTTGCGCTTGGAGGGGAATCTTTCTTTCCTCAAGTGCAACCATATTAGATCACCGGGCTGGAATGCAGCTTGCTTGCGGTTCTTGTTCGCTTTAGCCTTATAGGCCTCATTTGTCTTCACGATTTGAGCTCTAACTTGCTCATGGAGTTTCTTGATTGATTTCACAAGCCTTAGCCTCGGCATCAACACTCTTTCTTGCCTCAATGGAGAGAGGAATGAGGTCCAAGGGAGTGAGGGGATTGAGGCCATAGCACACTTCAAAAGGACTTTTACCCGTGGCACTACTTGGAGTACGGTTGAATGCAAATTCAGCAAAGGGAAGCCTTAGATCCCAATCCTTGAGTGTCTTCTTCACAAGAGCCCTCAATAATGTACCCAAGGTTCGGTTGGTCACTTCGGTTTGGCCATCCGTTTGAAAATGATGAGAGGTACTAAAAAGCAAATGGTACCAAGCAACCTCCATAGAGTTTTCCAGAAATAACTCAAGAATTTGGTATCCCTATCCGAGACAATGGACCTAGGAACACCATGAAGTCTCACTATCTCCTTGAAGAAAAATTCAGCGACTTATGCTAGCATCATTTGTTTGATTACATGGGACAAAATGGGACATCTTAGAGAAACGATCAACCACCACCATGATAGAATCTTTGCCTCGCTAAGTCCTAGGAAGAGCCATGATGAAATCCATGCTCAAATCTTCCCAAGGGCCATTAGGAACCGGGAGAGGAGTGTAAAGTCCTTTGTGAAAGTGAGCCTTGGCTTGTTGGTGAGAAGAGCAACGAGCCACAAGCGCTTGAACATCACCAAGCATGCACCGGCCAATAGAAATGCTCACATAATATCTCATAAGTCTTGGTGTAGCCAAAATGACCACCTAGACCACCTCCATGCGCTTCCTTTATCAACAAGTCCCTTATAGAATTCTTAGGGACACAAAGCTTGTTGTTCTTGAATAAGAACCCTTCTTGCATGGTATATTGAGCCTTAGGATCAGGGACTTCCTTTTTGACAATGGGAGCAAAGAAATCATCCTCCAAATAGAGGTCTTTAATAAAAGAAAACCCAAGTATCTGCGCCTCCAAGATAGAGAGCATAGAGTATCTCCTTGACAACGCATCAGCCACAACATTGCTCTTGCCTTCCTTGTGTTTGGACACAAAGGAGAATGATTGCAAGAACTCTACCCACCTGTCATGTCTTGGATTGAGCTTGAGTTGGCCATTGATGTATTTCAAAGCCTCATGGTCAGAATAGAGCACAAACTGTTTGGGCTTAAGGTATTGTGCCCAATGATCAATAGCACGCACGAGAGCATAGAATTCCTTGTCATAGGTTCTGTAATTAAGCTTAGGACCACTCAATTTCTCACTAAAGAATGAAACCGGTCTCTTCTCTTGAATCAATACAGCATTGCCAATTCCACTTGCATCGCACTCTAGTTCAAAGAGAGCATCAAAGTTGGGGAGTGCTAAGATAGGAGCTGAACTAAGCTTCTCCTTCAAGGACTCAAAGGCCTGATTTGCAGCCTTAGTCCACTCGAATTTCCCTCTTTTCATGCAATTCATGATAGGGAAGAGAAGGGTAGAGAAATCCCTTATGAAGCGCCTATAAAATGAAGCTAGGCCATGAAAGCTACGCACCTCCGTGATACTCTTGGGTTGAGGCCAAGATTTGATTGCCTCTACCTTAGTAGGATCCATAGAAATATTATCACAAGAGACCACAAAACCGAGAAAAACCACCTTAGGAGCCAAGAACTCACACTTTTCAATTTTGCCATACAACTTGTTCTTTCTCAAAGTTTCAAAGACCTCCTTGAGATGTATCAAATGCTCATCTTGTGACTTAGAATATACAAGAATATCATCAAAATAAACAACCACAAAACGCCCAATAAAAGGCCTCAAAACCTCGTTCATCAACCTCATGAAAGTGCTAGGTGCATTTGATAAACCAAAAGGCATTACCTTCCATTCAAAAAGGCCTCCTTCGGTCTTAAAAGCAGTTTTTCATTCATCACCTTCACGCATTCTGATTTGGTGACAGCCACTACGAAGATCAATCTTGGAAAACAAGTTTGAACCATGCAATTCATCTAACATATCATCCAATCGAGGAATGGGGTACCTATACTTGATTGTGATATTGTTTATGCGATGACTATCCACACACATACGCATAGTACCATCCTTTTTCGGAACCAATAGGGCTGGAACTGAACAAGGACTCATACTTGGCTGAACATAGCCTCTAACAACCAATTCATCAACTTGTTTTTGCAATTCTTTGGCCTCCATAGGGGAACACCTATAGGGAGAGTAGAGCCGGGAACAAGGTCTATTTGGTACTCAATCCCTCTAAATGGTGGCAAACCCGGGGGCAAATTCTTAGGAAACACATCACAATAAGACTCAAGCAAAGGTCTCACCAAATTAGGAATGTCACAACCATCCAAGGACTCTCCTTCTTCAACAACAAGCAAAGCACACACAACAACATTATCACATATCTCCTTTTCAACTTTTGTCATGCCCATGAACAAACCCTTTCCATGCTTATCACATTTATCAACAAGATCACACGGTAATAAAGGAGCTAAAATGATCATTTTCCCACCCAAGAATAATGAATAAGTATTAGCCCTCCCATTATGCCATACATGCCTATCAAACAGCCACGGTCTACCCAACAAAACATGACAAGCATCCATAGGAATCACATCACAAAGCACATCATCTTTATATGTAGTACCAATAGAGAAAGGAATAGAAACATGTCGGGTTACCTTGACTTCACTTCCCTTGTTAAGCCATTGAAACTTGTAAGGGATAGGGTGCTTGGAGGTAGGTAAGCCAAGCTTATCTACAAGGAGTGAAGAAGCGGCATTTGCACAACTACCCCCATCAATGATGAGTTGACAAACTTTCCCTTGTATAGTGCAACGAGTATGGAAGATGTTTTTCCTTTGAGCCCGATCATTAGGAATCTCCTCGGCATGGAGGACTCTCCTTGTGACTAGAAGTTCACCTCTATCCGCCTCCACATATTCTTCATAATCATCATAGTGAGGATCACTCAATGGTTCACCGTCGGACTCAATATCCGTGGGTATTTCTTCGGCCTCCTTGGCTGTCAAGGCTTTCTTGTTAGGGTAATCTGCCATATAATGGCCAAAACCATGGCACTTGTACAATCTTTTCTCCACAGAGGGAGGCTTGCTCGCCTCGGGCTTCTTTTCTTGCTTGACACTAGAGTCCTTAGTGCCACTTGTACTACCCTTAGAATAGGTAGTTGGGGTCTTAGGAAAGAGCTTAGGATAAGACCTCTTTTCCTTTTGTTGCTTGGCCACCTTGAGAGACAACTTGATGGCATCATCTAAGGTCCACAATTGCTGTAGCTCGACCCTCTCCCTAATGCTAGGGTTTAGGCCATGAACAAACCGTGCTATGGTGTGTTCGTGAGCTTCAATGACACCGGTAGACATCACAAGCTTCTCAAACTCTTGGACATATTCTTTCACCTTCATAGCCCCTTGAGATAGTTGAGTGAGTTGGAGGTATAGATCTTGCTTGTAACTTTCGGGCACAAACCTCCTTGTCAACAAGGTTTTGAACTTACTCCATGTCTTGACCTTGCTTTTACCATCTCTTGCTCGTTGTTGCTGCATATTGTTGAGCCAAAGAGAAGCATACTTCTTCATCTTAAGGGATGCCACCTTGTAGAATTTCTCATTATCATAGGCCTTGGCTTCAAAAAGCCTCTCAATGTTGCGTAGCCACTCAAGGAAGTCACTTGGGTCAAGAGTACCCTCAAAGTCCGAAACCTCCAGCTTGAGGTCCCTCAAATCATCCTTGTGTCCCCTTCTTCTCCGAGGAGAACGAGAACGAGAGCCCTCGCTAGACTCGCCATGGGATGAGCTAGAGTCTCCACTCTAATCGGGAGGACCACCTCTATTGTGAAAAGGGTTCCCTCCTCCTTGTCTCTCCATAAATGCAAGGACACGATTGAACTTATCCTCAAGAGCCCTAAGGCGTCCAGAGAGTTGAGCTTGTTCGACAGTCATGCCCCTTTGAAAACCTCCGGCCATTTTGTTGCTAGGTTCTTTGTGGTGTTGGCAAAAGAATATTTGGCTTATGATTTTTTTTTGTGGCTGGCTTAGACAGAAAATAGAAGGTATTGTGTTTTGGGAAGCAAATCACAAATGAGCCCCTAAGATTTCAATACGTTCGATGTAAACGTTTAGAGAAATGAGGGTGTGATCTTCTTGCTTCAATAGAATAAGAGAGAGAGAGATAGAAATATAGACTAAGAAGAGAAAGGTTAAGACAAGAAGATTACAAGCTTATATCACCCAAATAATCACAACATAACCAACAAATAACTTTCCAACAACAAACAACTAGCTTCAGCTCAAACGCACATAAAACAGAGCAAAATAACATGAATTACCTCACGACTTTCTAAGACAAAATCAAAATTCCACCAAGAGAGTTTTGTAGATCTATGTCTTAGGAATCCAAAGAGCTAAGAAATCCACAAACTTTACCTCTAGAACTTCAGATATAAGAGAAATCCTAAGACTGCTCCTGTCGCTCGTCCAGCGAGAGCGATGAAACATAATGAGCTATTTGAAGGTCCAAAACTCCTCCTCTCCACTTGAAACCACCACGAGAAGAAAGATAACAGAACAAATAACAAGAATCCGAGAAGAAACGAGCTTAATAGCCAAAGCTCTAATACCAAATTGATACGAAAACAAACAGCAAGCTCGTCGGAATGAAACAGAGTGACTTCTTTTTGTGTTTTTGTGTTTAGATAAATAAAGCAATTAACTCATAATTCCAAAACCCAGCAATTAAGCACAAGTTTAGTCGTCTAAGAGGATCCCCACCCTTGCTAATCTCTCCCAAGCAATTAAGCTCTAAGAAAGAATTAGTAGAAGCGTAAATACCCAAGCATAGCTTGTGAACAGAGGCAGAGCTCTATCTTGTGTTTTCATTCATCAAATCTGCTTTCTTACAAGGATAAGGATACTATTTATAAGCTCAAAACCTTAGAGGATCATTCTAGAAACAAGCTAAGGTGGCACAATGAGATAAGGCTCTCAAAAGGAGCCGTTTTTGTGGTCCTGGCGCCAACTCACAAGTGTACTCGGATAGTACAATTTGGAGCGCCTCCTTGTACGAATCCACTAGTAGGTGCTGTTGTACCTTTTATCTTCATTTGTTGTTGCCTTGCTGTCCACTCCATGCTATTTTCAAGCGATTTGTATCAATTACTAAGCCAAGGAAAAAACTCCTTTTGTACGGCCTAATTAGTACGCATATTTAACGAAACAAAATGTAGAAATTAGAGCTACGCCTAAGCATTATTATAAGCATAATTAAGGACTAATTAAGCAAAGTAATTAAGGTATAATGCTTACAACAGTTATGATTATCCTTAAGAGCCTCTACATAACCAATGGTGCTAATGCTTGCAAAGAGTTGATTAGCGTCCATGCTTTCTTCCTTATGCTCAGTTGAGTTGCTTGTTACACTCGTATCATTTGAGTTCTGTTGTGTTGCATATTAAGAGAAAGCATCCAAATACTTTATTTGCATTCATTTGAGTGTGAAACAACACCAAGGATGTTTACAAGTACAAACAAGCTTCAACTCAAGCTTTTGAATGCATTTACGCGTTTTAACAGCTCTTACGACTATGGTGATAGAGATTGAGTTCTTTTGTGTTGTATATGCAGAGAAAGCACCCAAATGTTTTGTTTGCATTCATTTGAGTATGAAACTACACAAAGAATGTTTTAAAGTACAAACAAGCTTCAACTCAAGCTTTTGAATGCATTTACGCGTTTTAAAAGCTCATACGAGTAGGGTGAAGGAGATTTGAGTTCGTTTGTGTGGTATATTAAGAGGAAGAATCCAAATACTTTGTTTGCATTCATTTGAGTGTGAAACTACACCTAGGTAGAAGAACAAATGAGCTTCAACTCAAGCTATTGAATGCATTTACGCGTTTTAAAAGCTCGTACGAGTAGGGTGAAAGAGATTAGAGTTCTTTTGGGTTGTATATTAAGAGAAAGCATCCAAATACTTTGTTTGCATTCATTTGGGTGTGAAAATACACCAAGGATGTTTACAAGTTCAAACAAGCTTCAACTCAAGCTTTTGAATGCATTTACGCGTTTTAACAGCTCTTACGAGTAGGGTGATAGAGATTGAGTTCTTTTGTGTTGTATATTCAGAGAATGTACCCAAATGTTTTGTTTTCATTCATTTGAGTATGAAACTACACCAAGAATGTTTGAAAGTAGAAACAAGCTTCAACTCAAGCTTTCGTATGCATTTACGCGTTTTAAAAGCTCATACGAGTAGGGTGAAAGAGATTTGAGTTTTTTGGGGTTGTATAGTAAGAGAAAGCATCCAAATATTTTGTTTGCATTCATTTGAGTGTGAAACTACACCTAGGATGTTTACAAGTACAAAGACGCTTCAACTTAAGCTTTTGAATGCATTTACGCGTTTTAAAAGCTCGTACGAGTAGGGTGCAAGAGATTTGAGTTTTTTTGTGTTGTATATTAAGAGAAAGCATCCAAATACTTTGTTTGCATTCATTTGAGTGTGAAACTACACGTAGGATGTTTACAAGTACAAACAAGTAAAAACAAGCTTCAACTCAAGCTTTTGAATGCATTTACGCGTTTTAAAAGCTCATACGAGTAGGGTAAAAGAGATTTGAGTTCTTTTGTGTTGCATAGTAAGAGAAAGCATCCAAATACTTTGTTTGCATTCATTAGAGTGTGAAACTACACCTAGGATGTTTACAAGTACAAATAAGCTTCAACTTAAGCTTTTGAATGATTTACGCGTTTTAAAAGCGCGTACGAGTAGGGTGAAAGAGATTTGAGTTCTTTTGTGTTGTGTATTAAGAGAAAGCATCCAAATACTTTGTTTGCATTCATTTGAGTGTGAAACTACACCAAGGATGTTTACAAGTACAAACAAGCTTCAACTCAATCTTTTGAATGCATTTACGCGTTTTAAAAGCTCATACGAGTAGGGTGAACGAGATTTTAGTTCTTTTGTGTTGTATATTAAGAGAACGGATCCAAATACTTTCTTTGCATTTATTTGAGTGTGAAACTACACCAAGGATGTTTACAAGTACAAACAAGTACAAACAAGCTTCAACTCAAGCTTTTGAATGCATTTACGCGTATTAACAGCTCTTACGACTATGGTGATAGAGATTGAGTTCTTTTGTGTTGTATATGCAGAGAAAGCACCCAAATGTTTTGTTTGCATTCATTTGAGTATGAAACTACACCAAGAATGTTTTAAAGTACAAACAAACTTCAACTCAAGCTTTTGAATCCATTTACGCATTTTAAAAACTCATACGAGTAGGGTGAAGGAGATTTGAGTTCGTGTGTGTGGTATATTAAGAGAAAGCATCCAAATACTTTGTTTGCATTCATTTGAGTGTGAAACTACACCTAGGATGTTTACAAGTACAAACAAGCTTCAACTTAAGCTTTTGAATGCATTTACGCGTTTTAAAAGCTCGTACGAGTAGGGTGAAAGAGATTTGAGTTTTTTTGTGTTGTATATTAAGAGAAAGCATCCAAATACTTTATTTACATTCATTTGAGTGTGAAACTACACCAAGGATGTTTACAAGTACAAACAAGTAAAACAAGCTTCAACACAGGCTTTTGAATGCATTTACGCGTTTTAAAAGCTCATACGAGTAGGGTAAAAGAGATTTGAGTTCTTTTATGTTGCATAGTAAGAAAAAGCATCCAAATACATTGTTTGCATTCATTTGAGTGTGAAACTACACCTAGGATATTTACAAGTACAAATAAGCTTCAACTTAAGCTTTTGAATGATTTACGCGTTTTAAAAGCGCGTACGAGTAGGGTGAAAGAGATTTGAGTTCTTTTGTGTTGTGTATTAAGAGAAAGCATCCAAATACATTGTTTGCATTCATTTGAGTGTGAAACTACACCAAGGATGTTTACAAGTACAAACAAGCTTCAACTCAAGGTTTTGAATGCATTTACGCGTTTTAAAAGCTCATACGAGTAGGGTGAACGAGATTTTAGTTCTTTTGGGTTGTATATTAAGAGAAAGCATCCAAATACTTTGTTTGCATTTATTTGCGTGTGAAACTACACCAAGGATGTTTACAAGTACAAACAAGTACAAATAAGTTTCAACTCAAGCTTTTGAATGCATTTACGCGTTTTAAAAGCTCATACGAGTAGGGTGAAAGAGATTTGAGTTATTTTGTGTTGTATAGTAAGAGAAAGCATCCAAATACTTTGTTTGCATTCATTTGAGTGTGAAACTACACCTAGGATGTTTACAAGTACAAACAAGCTTCAACTTCAAGCTTTTGTATGCATTACGCTTTTTAAAAGCTCATACGAGTAGGGTGAAAGAGATTTGAGTTCTTTTGTGTTGTATATTAAGAGAAAGCATCCAAATACTTTGTTTGCATTCATTTGAGTGTGAAACTACACCAAGGATGTTTACAAGTACAAACAAGTACAAACAAGCTTCAACTCAAGCTTTTGAATGCATTTACGCGTTTTAAAATCTCATACGAGTAGGGTGAAAGAGATTTGAGTTCTTTTTTGTTGTATAGTAAGAGAAAGCATCCAAATACTTTGTTTGCATTCATTTGAGTGTGAAACTACACATAGGATGTTTACAAGTACAAACAAGCTTCAACTCAAGCTTTTGAAAGCATTTACGCGTTTTAACAGCTCGTACGACTATGGTGATAGAGATTGAGTTCTTTTGTGTTGTATATGCAGAGAAAGCACCCAAATATTTTGTTTGCTTTCATTTGAGTATGAATCTACACCAAGAACGATTTAAAGTACAAACAAGCTTCAACTCAAACTTTTGAATGCATTTACGCGTTTTAAAAGCTCATACGAGTAGGGTGAAAGAGATTTGAGTTCTTTTGTGTTGTATATTAAGAGAAAGCATCCAAATACTTTGTTTGCATTCATCTGAGTGTGAAACTACACCTAGGATGTTTACAAGTACAAACAATCTTCAACTAAAGGTTTTGAATGCATTTACGCATTTTAAAAGTTTGTACGAGTAGGGTGAAAGAGATTTGAGTTCTTTTGTATTGAATAGTAAGAGAAAGAATCCAAATACTTTGTTTGCATTCATTTGAGTGTGAAACTACACCTAAGATGTTTACAAGTGCAAATAAGCTTCAACTCAAACTTTTGAATGCATTTCCGCGTATTAAAATCTCGTACGAATAGGGTGAAGGAGATTTGAGTTCGTTTGTGTGGTATATTAAGAGAAAGCATCCAAATACTTTGTTTGCATTCATTTGAGTGTGAAACTACACCTAGGATGTTTACAAGTACATACAAGCTTCAACTCAAGCTTTTGAATGCATTTCCGCGTTTTAAAATCTCGTACGAATAGGGTGAAAGAGATTTTAGTTCTTTTGTGTTGTATATTAAGAGAAAGCATCCAAATACTTTGTTTGCATTTATTTGAATGTGAAACTACACCAAGGTTGTTTACAAGTGCAAACATGTACAAACAAGCTTTAACTCAAGCTTTTAAATGCATTTATGCGTTTTAACAGCTCTTACGACTAGGGTGATAGAGATTTAGTTCTTTTGTGTTGTACATGAAGAGAAAGCACCCAAATATTTTGTTTGCATTCATTTGAGTATGAAACTACACCAAGAATGTTTTAAAGTACAAACAAGCTTCAACTCAAGCTTTTGAATGCATTTACGCGTTTTAAAAGCTCATAAGAGTAGGGTGAAAGAGATTTGAGTTCTTTTGCGTTGTATATTAAGAGAAAGCATCCAAATACTTTGTTTGCATTCATCTGAGTGTGAACCTATGATGTGAAATAAGTAACAAAACTGAAATTAACCTTTGATAGTATCACACAAAGGGATCTTGTTCAAGAATCACTCAAGAACAACTCACGAATCACTCGTAAGGGTTTCAACCTGAATCACTCAGTTTAAGGGGTAAATACTCACGTATTCAATAATTAATCATCAAAGTCTATATTACAATTTCGTGGTCTCCCCTATTTATAGACAAGGAAATCTAACTATACTAGGAATCGTAATCCAAGTAGGAAACTAACTATGAAACTGATTACAATTGTAAAACGAACTAACTAACAACTTTCCTAATACCTAATGGACTCCTAATGCTAATTATATTCAGATTATATCATTCCTAAACAATAAATCACGTTTAAACAAGTAAAAGAAAACTAGGACACAATAACTAAACTAAAGCCGTTGCCTTGGCGCGCAAGGAATATGTTCCGTAACTTGTAACTCGTTTTTAACCATGTTGCGAATTGAATTAGAGAAAACTCAAAGCATCAATGTTGTAGATCTCGATCATATCTTTCCACAGGGATTTGAATCATGACTTTTAGGTGTCATGTGAGCGAGTTATGGCCAAAATACGAACAACTGTCAGAACTGTCAAGATGACAAGGTTCTCCATAATGAACGTGATCATGTAACAAGAGCTTTAATCCCGACCATTCATAGAAACTCCATGTAATCATGCTTGTTCGAGCCACATTAATGCATAACCATAAAAGAAACACGATGTATTCAAGAGTATTTGTTCCTTTGCTTGTTTCTTGGTTCTTTTCTTTAAATTGCTCACTTGCTCCCGCATCAACCTACACCTAGGATGTTCACAAGTACAAAAAATCTTCAACTAAAGCTTTTGAATGCATTTACGCGTTTTAAAAGCTCGTACGAGTAGGGTGAAAGAGATTTGAGTTCTTTTGTATTGAATAGTAAGAGAAAGCATCCAAATACTTTATTTGCATTCATTTGAGTGTGAAACTACACCTAGGATGTTTATAAGTACAAAAAAGCTTCAACTCAAGATTTTGAATGCAGATACGCGTTTTAAAAGCTCGTACTAGTAGGGTGAAAGAGATTTGAGTTCTTTTGTGTTGTATATTAAGAGAAAGCATCCAAATACTTTGTTTCCAATGATTTGAGTGTGCAACTACACCAAGGATGTTTACAAGTTCAAACAAGATTCAACTCAAGCTTTTGAATGCATTTAATCGTTCTAGCAGCTCTTACGACTAGGGTGATAGAGATTGAGTTCTTTTGTGTTGCATATTCAGAGAATGCACCCAAATGTTTTGTTTGCATTCATTTGAGTATGAAACTACACCAAGAATGTTTGAAAGTACAAACAAGCTTCAACTCAAGCTTTTGAATGCATTTACGCGTTTTAAAAGCTCATACGAGTAGGGTGCAAGAGATTTGAGTTCTTTTGTGCTGTACAGTAAGAGAAAGCATCCAAATACTTTGTTTGCATTCATTTGAGTGTGAAACTACACCTAGGATGTTTATAAGTACAAACAAGCTTCAACATAAGCTTTTGAACGCATTTACGCTTTTTAAACACTCGTAAGAGTAGGGTGAAAGAGATTTGAGTTTTTTTGTGTTGTATATTAAGAGAAAGCATCCAAATACTTTGTCTGCATTCATTTCAGTGTGAAACTACACCTAGGATGTTTACAAGTATAAACAAGCTTCAACCCAAGCTTTTGAATGCATTTAAGCGTTTCAAAAGCCCACAAGAGGAGTGTGAAGGAGATTTGAGTTTGTTTGTGTGGTATATTAAGAGAAAGCATCCAAATACGTTGTTTGCATTCATTTGAGTCTGAAACTACACCAAGGATGTTTACAAGTACAAACAAGTACAAACAAGTTTCAACTCAAGCTTTTGAATGCATTTACGCATTTTAAAAACTCATACGAGTAGGGTGAACGTGATTTGAGTTATTTTGTATTGTATAGTAAGAGAAAGTATCCAAATACTTTGTTTGCATTCATTTGAGTGTGAAACTACACCTAGGATGTTTACAAGTACAAACAAGCTTCAACTCAAGCTTTTGTATGCATTACGCGTTTTAAAAGCTCATACGAGTAGGGTGAAAGAGATTTAAGTTCTTTTGTGTTGTATATTAAGAGAAAGCATCCAAATACTTTGTTTGCATTCATTTGATTGTGAAACTACACCAAGGATGTTTACAAGTACAAACAATTACAAACAAGCTTCAACTCAAGCTTTTGAATGAATTTACGCGTTTTAAAAGGTCATACGAGAAGGGTGAAAGAGATTTGAGTTCTTTTTTGTTGTATAGTAAGAGAAAGCATCCAAATACTTTGTTTGCATTCATTTGAGTGTGAAACTACACCTAGGATGTTTACAAGTACAAACAAGCTTCAACTCAAGCTTTTGAAAGTATTTACGCGTTTTAGCAGCTCGTACGACTACGGTGATAGAGATTGAGTTCTTTTGTGTTGTATATGTAGATAAAGCACCCAATTATTTTGTTTGCTTTCATTTGAGTATGAATCTACACCAAGAACGATTTGAACTACAAACAAGCTTCAACCCAAACTTTTGAATGCATTTACGCGTTTTAAAAGTTCGTATGAGTAGGGTGAAAGAGATTTGAGTTCTTTTGTATTGAATAGTAAGAGAAAGCATCCAAATACTTTGTTTGCATTCATTTGAGTGTGAAACTACACCTAAGATGTTTACAAATGCAAATAAGCTTCAACTAAAGCTTTTGAATGCATTTCCGCGTTTGAAAATCTCGTACGAATAGGGTGAAGGAGATTTGAGTTCGTTTGTTTGGTATATTACGAGAAAGCATCGAAATACTTTGTTTGCATTCATTTGAGTGTGAAACTACACCTAGGATGTTTACAAGTACATACAAGCTTCAACTCAAGCTTTTGAATGCATTTCCGCGTTTTAAAATCTCGTACGAATAGGGTGAAAGAGATTTTAGTTCTTTTGTGTTGTATATTAAGAGAAAGCATCCAAATACTTTGTTTGCATTTATTTGAATGTGAAACTACACCAAGGATGTTTACAAGTACAAACAAGTACAAACAAGTTTCAACTCAAGCTTTTAAATGCATTTACGCGTTTTAATAGCTCTTACGACTAGGGTGATAGAGCTTGAGTTCTTTTGTGTTGTACATCAAGAGAAAGCACCCAAATATTTTGTTTGCATTCATTTGAGTATGAAACTACACCAAGAATCTTTTAAAGTACAAACAAGCTTCAACTCAAGCTTTTGAATGCATTTACGCGTTTTAAAAGCTCATAAGAGTAGGGTGAAAGAGATTTGAGTTCTTTTGTGTTGTATATTAAGAGAAAGCATCCAAATACTTTGTTTGCATTCATCTGATTGTAAACCTATGATGTGAAATAAGTAACAAAACTGAAATTAACCTTTGATAGTATCACACAAAGGGATCTTGTTCAAGAATCACTCAAGAACAACTCACGAATCACTCGTAAGGGTTTCAACCTGAATCACTCAGTTTGAGGGGTAAATACTCACGTATTCAATAATTAATCATCAAAGTCTATATTACAATTTCGTGGTCTCCCCTATTTATAGACAAAGAAATCTAAAGATACTAGGAATCCTATTCCAAGTAGGAAACTAACTATGAAACTGATTACAATTGTAAAACGAACTAACTAACAACATTCCTAATACCTAATGGACTCCTAATGGTAATTATATTCAGATTATATCATTCCTAAACAATAAATCACGTTTAAACAAGTAAAAGAAAACTAGGACACAATAACTAAACTAAAGTCGTTGCCTTGGCGCGCAAGGAATATGTTCCGTAACTTGTAAGTCGTTTTTAGCCATGTTGCGCTTTGAATTAGAGAAAACTTAAAGCATCAATGTTGTAGATCTCGATCATATCTTTCCACAGAGATTTGAATCATGACTTTTAGGTTTCATGTAAGCGAGTTATGGCCAAAATACGAACAACTGTCAGAACTGCCAAGATTACGAGGTTCTCCATGATGAACGTGATCATGTAACAAGAGCTTTAATCCCGACCTTTCATAGAAACTCCATGTAATCATGCTTGTACTAGCCACATTAATGCATAACCATAAAAGCAACACGATGTATTCAAGAGTATTTGTTCCTTTGCTTGTTTCTTGGTTCTTTTCTTTAAATTGCTCACTTGCTGCCGCATCAACCTACACCTAGGATGTTCACAAGTACAAAAAATCTTCAACTAAAGTTTTTGAATGCATTTACGCGTTTTAAAAGCTCGTACGAGTAGGGTGAAAGAGATTTGAGTTCTTTTGTATTGAATAGTAAGAGAAAGCATCCAAATACTTTGTTTGCATTCATTTGAGTGTGAAACTACACCTAGGATGTTTACAAGTACAAAAACGCTTTAACTCAAGCTTTTGAATGCAGATACGCGTTTTAAAAGCTCGTACGAGTAGGGTAAAAGAGATTTGAGTTCTTTTGTGTTGTATATTAAGAGAAAGCATCCAAATACTTTGTTTCCATTGATTTGAGAGTGCAAGTACACCAAGGATGTTTACAAGTTCAAACAAGCTTCAACTCAAGCTTTTGAATGCATTTACGCATTTTAACAGCTCTTATGTCTAGGGTGATAGAGATTGAGTTCTTTTGTGTTGTATATTCAGAGAATGCACCAAAATGTTTTGTTTGCATTTATTTGAGTATGAAACTACACCAAGAATGTTTGAAAGTACAAACAAGCTTCAACTCAAGCTTTTGAATGCATTTACGCGTTTTAAAAGCTCATACGAGTAGGGTGAAAGAGATTTAAGTTCTTTTGTGCTGTATAGTAAGCGAAAGCATCCAAATACTTTGTTTGCATTCATTTGAGTGTGAAACTACACCTAAGATGTTTATAAGTACAAATAAGCTTCAACTTAAGCTTTTGAACGCATTTACGCTTTTTAAACGCTCTTAAGAGTAGGGTGAAAGAGATTTGAGTTCTTTTGTGTTGTATATTAAGAGAAAGCATCCAAATACTTTGTTTGCATTCATTTCAGTGTGAAACTACACCTAGGATGTTTACAAGTATAAACAAGCTTCAGCCCAAGCTTTTGAATGCATTTAAGCGTTTCAAAAGCTCACACGAGTAGTGTGAAGGAGCTTTGAGTTTGTTTGTGTGGTATATTAAGAGAAAGCATCCAAATACTTTGTTTGCATTCATTTGAGTCTGAAACTACACCAAGGATGTTTACAAGTACAAACAAGTTTCAACTCAAGCTTTTGAATGCATTTACGCGTTTTAAAAGCACATACGAGTAGTGTGAAAGAGATTTGAGTTATTTTGTGTTGTATAGTAACAGAAAGCATCCAAATACTTTGTTTGCATTCATTTGAGTGTTAAACTACACCTAGGATGTTTACAAGTACAAACAAGCTTCAACTCAAGCTTTTGTATGCATTACGCGTTTTAAAAGCTCATACGAGTAGGGTGAAAGAGATTTGAGTTCTTTTGTGTTGTATATTAAGAGAAAGCATCCAAATACTTTGTTTGTATTCATTTGAGTGTGAAACTACACCAAGGATGTTTACAAATACAAACAAGTACAAACAAGCTTCAACTCAAGCTTTTGAATGCATTTACGCGTTTTAAAAGCTCATACGAGTACGGTGAAAGAGATTTGAGTTCTTTTGTGTTGCATAGCAAGAGAAAGCATCGAAATACTTTTTTTGCATTCATTTGAGTGTGAAACTCCACCTAGGATGTTTACAAGTACAAACAAGCTTCAACTCAAGCTTTTCAATGCATTTACGCTTTTTAACAGCTCGTACGACTATGGTGATAGAGATTGAGTTCTTTAGTGTTGTATATGCAGAGAAAGCACCCAAATATTTTGTTTGCTTTCATTTGAGTATGAATCTACACCAAGAACGATTTAAAGTACAAACAAGCTTCAACTCAAACTTTTGAATGCATTTACGCATTTTAAAAGCTCATACGAGTAGGGTGAAAGAGATTTGAGTTCTTGTGTTGTATATTAATAGAAAGCATCCAAATACTTTGTTTGCATTCATCTGAGTGTGAAACTACACCTAAGATGTTTCCAAGTCCAAATAAGCTTCAACTCAAGCTTTTGAATGCATTTCCGCGTTTTAAAATCTAGTACGAATAGGGTGAAGGAGATTTGAGTTCGTTTGTGTGGTATATTAAGAGAAAGCATCCAAAATACTTTGTTTGCATTCATCTGAGTGTGAAACTACACCTAGGATGTTTACAAGTACATACAATCTTCAACTAAACATTTTGAATGCATTTACGCGTTTTAAAAGTTCGTACGAGTAGGGTGAAAGATATTTGAGTTCTTTTGTATTGAATAGTAAGAGAAAGCATCCAGATACTTTGTTTGCATTCATTTGAGTGTGAAACTACACCTAAGATGTTTACAAGTGCAAATAAGCTTCAACTCAAGCTTTTGAATGCATTTCCGCGTTTTAAAATCTCGTACGAATAGGGTGATGGAGATTTGAGTTCGTTTGTGTGGTATATTAACAGAAAGCATCCAAAATACTTTGTTTGCATTCATTTGAGTGTGAAACTACACCTAGGATGTTTACAAGTACATACAAGCTTCAACTCAAGCTTTTGAATGCATTTCCGCGTTTTAAAATCTCGTACGAATAGGGTGAAAGAAGATTTTAGTTCTTTTGTGTTGTATATTAAGAGAAAGCATCCAAATACTTTGTTTGCATTTATTTGAATGTGAAACTACACCAAGGATGTATACAAGTACAAACAAGTACAAACAAGCTTTTGAATGCATTTACGCGTTTTAAAAGCTCATACGAGTAGGGTGAAAGAGATTTGAGTTCTTTTGTGTTGTATAGTTAGAGAATGCATCAAAATACTTTGTTTGCATTCATCAAAATACTTTGTTTGCATTTATTTGAATGTGAAACTACACCAAGGATGTTTACAAGTATAAACAAGCTTCAACTCAAGCTTTTAAATGCATTTACGCGTTTTAACAGCTCTTACGACTAGGGTGGTAGAGATTGAGTTCTTTTGTGTTGTATATCCAGAGAAAGCATCCAAATACTTGGTTTGCATTTGTTTGACTGTGAAACTACACCTATGATGTTTACAAGTACATACAAGCTTCAACTCAAGCTTTTGTATGCATTTACGGTTTTTAAAAGCTCATACGAGTAGCGTGAAAGAGATTTGAGTTCTTTTGTGCTGTATATTAAGAGAAAGCATCCAAATACTTTGTTTGCATTCATTTGAGTGTGAAACAATACCAAGGATGTTCACAAGTACAAACAAGTACAAACAAGCTTCAACTCAAGCCTTTGAATGCATTTACGCGTTTTAAAAGCTCATACGAGTACGCTGAAAGAGATTTGAGTTCTTTTGTATTGTATAGTAAGAGAAAGTATCCAAATACTTTGTTTGCATTCATTTGTGTGTGAAACTACACCTAGGATGTTTACAAGTACAAACAAGCTTCAACTCAAGCTTTTGTATGCATTACGCGTTTTAAAAGCTCATACGAGTAGGGTGAAAGAGATTTAAGTTCTTTTGTGTTGTATATTAAGATAAAGCATCCAAATACTTTGTTTTCATTCATTTGATTGTGAAACTACACCAAGGATGTTTACAAGTACAAACAATTACAAACAAGCTTCAACTCAAGCTTTTGAATGAATTTACGCGTTTTAAAAGGTCATACGAGTAGGGTGAAAGAGATTTGAGTTCCTTTTTGTTGTATAGTAAGAGAAAGCATCCAAATACTTTGTTTGCATTCATTTGAGTATGAAACTACACCTAGGATGTTTACAAGTACAAACAAGCTTCAACTCAAGCTTTTGAAAGTATTTACGCGTTTTAACAGCTCGTACGACTACGGTGATAGAGATTGAGTTCTTTTGTGTTGTATATGTAGAGAAAGCACCCAAATATTTTGTTTGCTTTCATTTGAGTATGAATCTACACCAAGAACGATTTGAAGTACAAACAAGCTTCAACCCAAACTTTTGAATGCATTTACGCGTTTTAAAAGCTCATACGAGTAGGGTGAAAGAGATTTGAGTTCTTTTGTGTTGTATATTAAGAGAAAGCATCCAAATACTTTGTTTGCATTCATCTGAGTGTGAAACTACACCTAGGATGTTTATAAGTACAAACAATCTTCAACTAAAGGTTTTGAATGCATTTACGCGTTTTAAAAGTTCGTATGAGTAGGGTGAAAGAGATTTAAGTTCTTTTGTATTGAATAGTAAGAGAAAGCATCCAAATACTTTGTTTGCATTCATTTGAGTGTGAAACTACACCTAAGATGTTTACAAATGCAAATAAGCTTCAACTAAAGCTTTTGAATGCATTTCCGCGTTTTAAAATCTCGTACGAATAGGGTGAAGGAGATTTGAGTTCGTTTGTTTGGTATATTAAGAGAAAGCATCGAAATACTTTGTTTGCATTCATTTGAGTGTGAAACTACACCTAGGATGTTTACAAGTACATACAAGCTTCAACTCAAGCTTTTGAATGCATTTCCGCGTTTTAAAATCTCGTACGAATAGGGTGAAAGAGATTTTAGTTCTTTTGTGTTGTATATTAAGAGAAAGCATCCAAATACTTTGTTTGCATTTATTTGAATGTGAAACTACACCAAGGATGTTTACAAGTACAAACAAGTACAAACAAGTTTCAACTCAAGCTTTTAAATGCATTTACGCGTTTTAATAGCTCTTACGACTAGGGTGATAGAGCTTGAGTTCTTTTGTGTTGTACATCAAGAGAAAGCACCCAAATATTTTGTTTGCATTCATTTGAGTATGAAACTACACCAAGAGTCTTTTAAAGTACAAACAAGCTTCAACTCAAGCTTTTGAATGCATTTACGCGTTTTAAAAGCTCATAAGAGTAGGGTGAAAGAGATTTGAGTTCTTTTGTGTTGTATATTAAGAGAAAGCATCCAAATACTTTGTTTGCATTCATCTGATTGTGAACCTATGATGTGAAATAAGTAACAAAACTGAAATTAACCTTTGATAGTATCACACAAAGGGATCTTGTTCAAGAATCACTCAAGAACAACTCACGAATCACTCGTAAGGGTTTCAACCTGAATCACTCAGTTTGAGGGGTAAATACTCACGTATTCAACAATTAATCATCAAAGTCTATATTACAATTTCGTAGTCTCCCCTATTTATAGACAAAGAAATCTAAAGATACTAGGAATCCTATTCCAAGTAGGAAACTAACTATGAAACTGATTACAATTGTAAAACTAACTAACTAACAACATTCCTAATACCTAATGGCCTCCTAATGGTAATTATATTCAGATTATATCATTCCTAAACAATAAATCACGTTTAAACAAGTAAAAGAAAACTAGGACACAATAACTAAACTAAAGTCGTTGCCTTGGCGCGCGCGCAAGGAATATGTTCCGTAACTTGTAAGTCGTTTTTAGCCATGTTGCGCTTTGAATTAGAGAAAACTCAAAGCATCAATGTTGTAGATCTCGATCATATCTTTCCACAGAGATTTGAATCATGACTTTTAGGTTTCATGTAAGCGAGTTATGGCCAAAATACGAACAACTGTCAGAACTGCCAAGATTACGAGGTTCTCCATGATGAACGTGATCATGTAACAAGAGCTTTAATCCCGACCTTTCATAGAAACTCCATGTAATCATGCTTGTACGAGCCACATTAATGCATAACCATAAAAGCAACATGATGTATTCAAGAGTATTTGTTCCTTTGCTTGTTTCTTGGTTCTTTTCTTTAAATTGCTCACTTGCTGCCGCATCAACCTACACCTAGGATGTTCACAAGTACAAAAAATCTTCAACTAAAGTTTTTGAATGCATTTACGCGTTTTAAAAGCTCGTATGAGTAGGGTGAAAGAGATTTGAGTTCTTTTGTATTGAATAGTAAGAGAAAGCATCCAAATACTTTGTTTGCATTCATTTGAGTGTGAAACTACACTTAGGATGTTTACAAGTACAAAAACGCTTTAACTCAAGCTTTTGAATGCAGATACACGTTTTAAAAGCTCGTACGAGTAGGGTAAAAGAGATTTGAGTTCTTTTGTGTTGTATATTAAGAGAAAGCATCCAAATACTTTGTTTCCATTGATTTGAGAGTGCAAGTACACCAAGGATGTTTACAAGTTCAAACAAGCTTCAACTCAAGCTTTTGAATGCATTTACGCGTTTTAACAGCTCTTATGACTAGGGTGATAGAGATTGAGTTCTTTTGTGTTGTATATTCAGAGAAAGCATCCAAATACTTTGTTTGCATTCATTTGAGTGTGAAACTACACCTAAGATGTTTATAAGTACAAATAAGCTTCAACTTCAGCTTTTGAACGCATTTACGCTTTTTAAACGCTCTTAAGAGTAGGGTGAAAGAGATTTGAGTTCTTTTGTGTTGTATATTAAGAGAAAGCATCCAAATACTTTGTTTGCATTCATTTCAGTGTGAAACTACACCTAGGATGTTTACAAGTATAAACAAGCTTCAACCCAAGCTTTTGAATGCATTTAAGCGTTTCAAAAGCTCACACGAGTAGTGTGAAGGAGATTTGAGTTTGTTTGTGTGGTATATTAAGAGAAAGCATCCAAATACTTTGTTTGCATTCATTTGAGTCTGAAACTACACCAAGGATGTTTACAAGTACAAACAAGTTTCAACTCAAGCTTTTGAATGCATTTACGCGTTTTAAAAGCACATACGAGTAGTGTGAAAGAGATTTGAGTTATTTTGTGTTGTATAGTAACAGAAAGCATCCAAATACTTTGTTTGCATTCATTTGAGTGTTAAACTACACCTAGGATGTTTACAAGTACAAACAAGCTTCAACTCAAGCTTTTGTATGCATTACGCGTTTTAAAAGCTCATACGAGTAGGGTGAAAGAGATTTGAGTTCTTTTGTGTTGTATATTAAGAGAAAGCATCCAAATACTTTGTTTGCATTCATTTGAGTGTGAAACTACACCAAGGATGTTTACAAATACAAACAAGTACAAACAAGCTTCAACTCAAGCTTTTGAATGCATTTACGCGTTTTAAAAGCTCATACGAGTACGGTGAAAGAGATTTGAGTTCTTTTGTGTTGCATAGCAAGAGAAAGCATCGAAATACTTTTTTTGCATTCATTTGAGTGTGAAACTCCACCTAGGATGTTTACAAGTACAAACAAGCTTCAACTCAAGCTTTTCAATGCATTTACGCTTTTTAACAGCTCGTACGACTATGGTGATAGAGATTGAGTTCTTTTGTGTTGTATATGCAGAGAAAGCACCCAAATATTTTGTTTGCTTTCATTTGAGTATGAATCTACACCAAGAACGATTTAAAGTACAAACAAGCTTCAACTCAAACTTTTGAATGCATTTACGCATTTTAAAAGCTCATACGAGTAGGGTGAAAGAGATTTGAGTTCTTTTGTGTTGTATATTAATAGAAAGCATCCAAATACTTTGTTTGCATTCATCTGAGTGTGAAACTACACCTAAGATGTTTACAAGTGCAAATAAGCTTCAACTCAAGCTTTTGAATGCATTTCCGCGTTTTAAAATCTCGTACGAATAGGGTGAAGGAGATTTGAGTTCGTTTGTGTGGTATATTAAGAGAAAGCATCCAAAATACTTTGTTTGCATTCGTCTGAGTGTGAAACTACACCTAGGATGTTTACAAGTACATACAATCTTCAACTAAACGTTTTGAATGCATTTACGCATTTTAAAAGTTCGTACGAGTAGGGTGAAAGAGATTTGAGTTCTTTTGTATTGAATAGTAAGAGAAAGCATCCAAATACTTTGTTTGCATTCATTTGAGTGTGAAACTACACCTAAGATGTTTACAAGTGCAAATAAGCTTCAACTCAAGCTTTTGAATGCATTTCCGCGTTTTAAAATCTCGTACGAATAGGGTGAAGGAGATTTGAGTTCGTTTGTGTGGTATATTAACAGAAAGCATCCAAAATACTTTGATTGCATTCATTTGAGTGTGAAACTACACCTAGGATGTTTACAAGTACATACAAGCTTCAACTCAAGCTTTTGAATGCATTTCCGCATTTTAAAATCTCGTATGAATAGGGTGAAAGAAGATTTTAGTTCTTTTGTGTTGTATATTAAGAGAAAGCATCCAAATACTTTGTTTGCATTTATTTGAATGTGAAACTACACCAAGGATGTTTACAAGTACAAACAACTACAAACAAGCTTTTGAATGCATTTACGCGTTTTAAAAGCTCATACGAGTAGGGTGAAAGAGATTTGAGTTCTTTTGTGTTTTATAGTTAGAGAATGCATCAAAATACTTTGTTTGCATTCATTTGAGTGTGTAACTACACCTAGGATGTTTACAAGTACAAACAAGCTTCAACTCAAGCTTTTGAATGCATTTACGTGTTTTAACAGCTCGTACGACTATGGTGATAGAGATTGAGTTCTTTTGTGTTGTATATGTAGAGAAAGCACCCTAATGTTTTGTTTGCATTTATTTGAGTATGAAACTACACGAAGAATGTTTGAAAGTACAAACAAGCTTCAACTCAAATATTTGAATGCATTTACGCGTTCTAAAAGCTCATACGAGTAAGGTGAAAGAGATTCTAGTTCTTCTGTGTTGTATAGTAAGAGAAAGCATCCAAATACTTTGTTTGCATTTATTTGAATGTGTTGAGTTCTTTTGTGTTGTATATGCAGAGAAAGCACCCAAATGTTTTGTTTGCATTCATTTGAGTGTGAAACTACACCTTGGATGTTTACAAGTACAAACAAGCTTCAACTTAAGCTTTTGAACGCATTTACGCGTTTTAAAAGCTTGTACGTGTAGGGTAAAAAAGATTTGAGTTCTTTTGTGTTGTACATTAAGAGAAAGCATCCAAATACCTTGTTTACATTCATTTGAGTGTGAAACTACACCTAAGATGTTTACAAGTATAAACAAGCTTCAACCCAAGCTTTTGAATGCATTTACGCATTTCAAAAGCTCATACGAGTAGGGTGAAGGAGATTTTGAGTTCGTTTGTGTGGTATATTAAGAGAAAGCATCCAAATGCTTTGTTTGTATTCATTTGAGTGTGAAACTACACCTAGGATGTTTACAAGTACAGACAAGCTTCAACTCAAGCTTTTGAATACATTTCCGCGTTTTAAAATGTCGTACGAATAGGGTGAAAGAGATTTTAGTTCTTTTGTGTTGTATATTAAGAGAAAGCATCCAAATACTTTGTTTGCATTTATTTGAATGTGAAACTACACCAAGGATGTTTACAAGTATAAACAAGCTTCAACTCAAGCTTTTAAATGCATTTACGCGTTTTAACAGCTCTTACGACTAGGGTGGTACAGATTGAGTTCTTTTGTGTTGTATATCCAGAGAAAGCATCCAAATACTTTGTTTGCATTTGCTTGAGTGTGAAACTACACCTATGATGTTTACAAGTACATACAAGCTTCAACTCAAACTTTTGTATGCATTTACGGTTTTTGAAAGCTCATACGAGTAGCGTGAAAGAGATTTGAGTTCTTTTGTGCTGTATATTAAGAGAAAGCATCCAAATACTTTGTTTGCATTCATTTGAGTGTGAAACAATACCAAGGATGTTCACAAGTACAAACAAGTACAAACAAGCTTCAACTCAAGCTTTTGAATGCATTTACGCATTTTAAAAGCTCATACGAGTACGGTGAAAGAGATTTGAGTTCTTTTGTGTTGTATAGTAAGAGAAAGCATCCAAATACTTTGTTTGCATTCATTTGAGTGTGAAACTACACCTACGATGTTTACAAGTACAAACAAGCTTCAACTCAAGCTTTTGAATGCATTTACGCGTTTTAACAGCTCGTACGACTATGGTGATAGAGATTGACTTCTTTTGTGTTTTATATGCAGAGAAAGCACCCAAATATTTTGTTTTGCATTCATTTGAGTATGAAACTACACGAAGAATGTTTGAAAGTACAAACAAGCTTCAACTCAAGTATTTGAATGCATTTACGCGTTCTAAAATCTCATACGAGTAGGGTGAAAGAGATTTTAGTTCTCTTGTGTTGTATAGTAAGAGAAAGCATCCAAATACTTTATTTGCATTCATTTGAGTCTGAAACTACACCAAGGATGTTTACAAGTACAAACAAGCTTCAACTCAAGCTTTTGAATGCATTTACGCGTTATGACAGCTCTTACGACTAGGGTGATAGAGATTGAGTTCTTTTGTGTTGTATATGCAGAGAAAGCGCCCAAATGTTCTGTTTGCATTCATTTGAGTATGAAACTACACCAAGAATGTTTACAAGTACATACAATCTTCAACTAAAGGTTTTGAATGCATTTACGCGTTTTAAAAGTTCGTACGAGTAGGGTGAAAGAGATTTGAGTTCTTTTGTATTGAATAGTAAGAGAAAGCATCCAAATACTTTATTTGCATTCATTTGAGTGTGAAACTACACCTAAGATGTTTACAAGTGCAAATAAGTTTCAACTCAAGCTTTTGAATGCATTTCCGCGTTTTAAAATCTCGTACGAATAGCGTGAAGGAGATTTGAGTTCGTTTGTGTGGTATATTAAGAGAAAGGATCCAAATACCTTGTTTGCATTCATTTGAGTGTGAAACTACACCTAGGATGTTTACAAGTACATACAAGCTTCAACTCAAGCTTTTGAATGCATTTCCGCGTTTTAAAATCCCGTACGAATAGGGTGAAAGAGATTTTAGTTCTTTTGTGTTGTATATTAAGAGAAAGCATCCAAATACTTTGTTTGCATTCATTTCAGTGTGAAACTACACCAAGGATGTTTACAAGTACAAACAAGCTTCAACTCAAGCATTTGAGTGCATTTACGCGTTTTAAAAGCTCATACGAGTACGGTGAAAGAGATTTGAGTTCTTTTGTGCTGTATAGTAAGAGAAAGCATCAAAATACTTTGTTTGCATTCATTTGAGTGTGAAACTACACCTAGGATGTTTACAAGTACAAACAAGCTTCAACTCAAGCTTTTGAATGCATTTACACGTTTTAACAGCTCGTACGACTATGGTAATAGAGATTGAGTTCCTTTGTGTTGTATATGCAGAGATAGCACCCTAATGTTTTGTTTGCATTCATTTGAGTATGAAACTACACGAAAAATGTTTGAAAGTATAAACAAGCTTCAACTCAAGTATTTGAATGCATTTACGCGTTCTAAAAGCTCATACGAGTAAGGTGAAAGAGATTTTAGTTCTTTTGTGTTGTATAGTAAGAGAAAGCATCCAAATACTTTGTTTGCATTCATTTGAGTCTGAAACTACACCTAGTATGTTTACAAGTACAAACAATCTTCAACTAAAGGTTTTGAATGCATTTACGAGTTTTAAAAGTTCGTTCGAGTAGGGTGAAAGAGATTTGAGTTCTTTTGTATTGAATAGTAAGAGAAAGCATCCAAATACTTTGTTTGCATTCATTTGAGTGTGAAACTACACCTAGGATGTTTACAAGTACAAAAAAGCTTCAACTCAAGCCTTTGTATGCATTCACCCGTTTTAAAAGCTCATACGAGTAGGGTGAAAGAGATTTAAGTTCTTTTGTGTTGTATATTAAGAGAAAGCATCCAAATACTTTGTTTGCATTCATTTCAGTGTGAAACTACACCAAGGATGTTTACAAGTACAAACAAGTACAAACAAGCTTCAACTCAAGCTTTTGAATGCATTTACACGTTTTAACAGGTCGTACGACTATGGTGATAGAGATTGAGTTCTTTTGTGTTGTATATGCAGAGAAAGCACCGTAATGTTTTGTTTGCATTCATTTGAGTATGAAACTACACGAAGAATGTTTGAAAGTACAAACAAGCTTCAACTCAAGTATTTGAATGCATTTACGCGTTCTAAAAGCTCATACGAGTAAGATGAAAGAGATTCTAGTTCTTTTGTGTTGTATAGTAAGAGAAAGCATCCAAATACTTTGTTTGCATTCATTTGAGTCTGAAACTACACCAATGATGTTTACAAGTACAAACAAGTACAAACAAGCTTCAAATGTTTTTGAATGCATTTACGCGTTTTAAAAGCTCATACGAGTAGGGTGAAAGAGATTTGAGTTCTTTTGTGTTGTATATTAAGAGAAAGCATCCAAATACTTTGTTTGCATTCATTTGAGTGTGAAACTACACCAAGGATGTTCACAAGTACAAACAAGTACAAACAAGCTTCAACTCAAGCTTTTGAATGCATTTACGCGTTTTAAAAGCTCATACGAGTACGGTGAAAGAGATTTGAGTTCTTTTGTGTTGTATAGTAAGAGAAAGCATCCAAATACTTTGTTTGCATTCATTTGAGTGTGAAACTACACCTAGGATGTTTACAAGTACAAACAAGCTTCAACTCATGCTTTGTAATGCATTTACGCGTTTTAACAGCTGTACGACTATGGTGATAGAGATTGAGTTCTTTTGTGTTGTATATGCAGAGAAAGCACCCAAATGTTTTGTTTGCATTCATTTGAGTATGAAACTACACCAAGAATGTTTGAAAGTACAAACAATCTTCAACTCAAGTATTTGAATGCATTTACGCGTTCTAAAAGCTCATACAAGTAGGGTGAAAGAGATTTTAGTTCTTTTGTGTTGTATTGTAAGAGAAAGCATCCAAATACTTTGTTTGCATTCATTTGAGTCTGAAACTACACTAAGGATGTTTACAAGTACAAACAAGCTTCAACTCAAGCTTTTGAATGCATTTACGCGTTTTAACAGCTCTTACGACTAGGATGTTTACAAGTACATACAAGCTTCAACTTAAGCTTTTGAATGCATTTACGTTTTTAAAAGCTCGTACGAGTAGGGTGAAAGAGATTTGAGTTCTTTTGTGTTGTATATTAAGAGAAAGCATCTAAATACTTTGTTTGCATTGGTTTGAGTGTGAAAAACACCTAGGATGTGTAGAAGTACAAACAAGATTCAACTCAAGCTTTTGAATCCATTTACGCATTTATAAAGCTCGTACGAGTAGGGTAAAAGAGATTTGAGTTCTTTTGTGTTGTATATTAAGAGAAAGAATCCAAATACTTTGTTTGCATTCATTTGAGTGTGAAACTACACCTAGGATGTTTCCAAGTATAGACAAGCTTCAACTAAAGATTTTGAATGCATTTCCGCGTTTTAAAAGCTCGTACGAGTAGGGTGAAAGAGATTTTAGTTCTTTTGTGTTGTATATTAAGAGAAACCATCCAAATACTTTGTTTGCATTGATTGGAGTGTGAAACTACACCAAGGATGTTTACAAGTACAAACAAGTATAAACAAGCTTCAACTCAAGCTTTTGAATGCATTTACGGGTTTTAACAGCTCTTACGACTAGGGTGATAGAGATTCAGTTCTTTTGTGTTGTATATGCAGAGAAAGCACCAAAATCTTTTGTTTGCATTCATTTGAGTGTGAAACTACACCTTGGATTTTTACAAGTACAAACAAGCTTCAACTTAAGCTTTTGAACGCATTTACGCGTTTGAAAAGCTCGTACGTGTAGGGTGAAAGAGATTTGAGTTCTTTTGTGTTGTACATTAAGAGAAAGCATCCAAATACCTTGATTACATTCATTTGAGTGTGAAACTACAACTAGGATGTTTACAAGTATAAACAAGCTTCAACCAAAGCTTTTGAATGCATTTACGCGTTTTAACAGCTCTTACGACTAGGGTGATAGAGATTTAGTTTTTTTGTGTTATATACGCAGAGAAAGCACCCAAATGTTTTGTTTGCATTCATTTGAGTATGAAACTACACCAAGAATGTTTGAAAGTACAAACAAGCTTCAACTCAAGTATTTGAATGCATTTACGGGTTTTAAAAGCTCATACGAATAGGGTGAAAGAGATTTTAGTTCTTTTGTGTTGTATAGTAAGAGAAAGCATCCAAACACTTTCTTTGCATTCACTTGAGTGTGAAACTACACCTAGGATGTTTACAAGTACAAACAAGCCTCAACTTAAGCTTTTGAACGCATTTACGCGTTTTAAAAGCTCGTACGAGTAGGGTGAAAGAGATTTGAGTTCTTTTGTGTTGTACATTAAGAGAAAGCATCTAAATACTTTGTTTGCATTCATTTCAGTCTGAAACTACTCCTAGGATATTTACAAGTACAAACAAGCTTCCACTCAAGCTTTTGGATGCATTTACGCCTTTTAAAAGCTCTTACGAGTAGGGTGAAAGAGATTGGAGTTCTTTTGTGTTGTATATTAAGAGAAAGCACCCAAATGTTTTGTTTGCATTCATTTGAGTATGAAACTACACAAAGAATGTTTTAAAGTACAAACAAGCTTCAACTCAACCTTTTGAATGCATTTACGTGTTTTAAAAACTCATACGAGTAGGGTGAAAGAGATTTGAGTTCTTCTCTGTTGTACATTAAGAGAAAGCATCTAAATACTTTGCTTGCATTCATTTGAGTGTGAAACTACACCTAGGATGTTTACAAGTATAAACAAGCTTCAACCCAAGCTTTTGAATGCATTTACGCGTTTGAAAAGCTCATACGAGTAGGGTGAAGGAGATTTGAGTTCGTTTGTGTAATATATTAAGAGAAAGCACCCAAATACTTTGTTTGCATTCATTTGAGTTTGAAACTACACCTAGGTAGAAGAACAAACGAGCTTCAACTCAAGCTATTGAATGCATTTACGCGTTTTAACAGCTCTTACGAGTAGGGTGAAAGAGATTTGAGTTCTTTGGTGTTGTATAGTAAGAGAAAGCATCCAAATACTTTGTTTTCATTCATTTGAGTGTGAAACTACACCTAGGATGTTTACAAGTACAAAGAAGCTTCAACTTAAGCTTTTGAATGCATTTACGCGTTTTAAAAGCTCGTACGAGTAGGGTGAAAGAGATTTGAGTTCTTTTGTGTTGAATAATAAGAGAATGCATCCAAATACTTTGTTTGCATTCATTTGAGTGTGAAACTACACAAAGGATGTTTACAAGTACAAACAAGCTTCAACTCAAGCTTTTGAATGCATTTACGCGTTTTAACAGCTCTTCCGACTAGGGTGATAGAGACTGAGTTCTTTTGTGTTGTATATGCAAAGAAAGCACCCAAATGTTTTGTTTGCATTCATTTGTGTATGAAACTACACCAAGAATATTTTAAAGTACAAACAAGCTTCAACTCAAGCTTTTCAATGCATTTATGCGTTTCAAAAGCTCATACGAGTAGGGTTAAAGAGATTTGAGTTCGTCTGTGTGGTATATTAGGAGAAAGCATCCAAATACTTTATTTGCGTTCATTTGAGTGTGAAACTACTCCTAGGATGTTTACAAGTACAAACAAGCTTCCACTCAAGCTTTTGAATGCATTTACGCGTTTTAACAGCTCTTACAACTACGATGTTTACAAGTACATACAAGCTTCAACTTAAGCTTTTGAATGCATTTACGTTTTTAAAAGCTCGTACGAGTAGGGTGAAAGAGATTTGAGTTCTTTTGTGTTGTATATTAAGAGAAAGCATCCAAATACTTTGTTTGCATTGGTTTGAGTGTGAAACACACCTAGGATGTGTAGAAGTACAAACAAGATTCAACTCAAGCTTTTGAATGCATTTACGTTTTTAAAAGCTCGTACGAGTAGGGTGAAAGAGATTTTAGTTCTTTTGTGTTGTATATTAAGAGAAACCATCAAAATACTTTGTTTGCATTGATTTGAGTGTGAAACTACACCAAGGATGTTTACAGGCACAAACAAGTACAAACAAGCTTCAACTCAAGCTTTTGAATGCATTTACGCGTTTTAACAGCTCTTACGACTAGGGTGATAGAGATTGAGTTCTTTTGTGTTGTATATGCAGAGAAAGCACAAAAATCTTTTGTTTGCATTCATTTGAGTGTGAAACTACACCTTGGATGTTTACAAGTACAAACAAGTTTCAACTTAAGCTTTTGAGCGCATTTACGCGTTTTAAAAGCTCGTACGTGTAGGGTGAAAGAGATTTGAGTTCTTTTGTGTTGTACATTAAGAGAAAGCATCCAAATACCTTATTTACATTCATTTGAGTGTGAAACTACACCTAGGATGTTTACAAGTATAAACAAGCTTCAACCCAAGCTTTTGAATGCATTTACGCGTTTTAACAGCTCTTACGACTAGGGTGATAGAGATTGAGTTCTTTTGTGTTGTATATGTAGAGAAAGCACCCAAATATTTTGTTTGCATTCATTTGAGTATGAAACTACACCAAGAATGTTTGAAAGTACAAACAAGCTTCAACCCAAGTATTTGAATGCATTTACGCGTTTTAAAAGCTCATACGAGTAGGGTGAAAGAGATTTTAGTTCTTTTGTGTTGTATAGTAAGAGAAAGCATCCAAATACTTTGTTTGCATTGGTTTGAGTGTCAAACACACCTAGGATATTTAGAAGTACAAACAAGATTCAACTCAAGCTTTTGAATCCATTTATGCGTTTATAAAGCTCGTACGAGTAGGGTAAAAGAGATTTGAGTTCTTTTGTGTTGTATATTAAGAGAAAGAATCCAAATACTTTGTTTGCATTAATTTGAGTGTGAAGCTACACCTAGGATGTTTCCAAGTACAGACAAGCTTGAACTCAAGCTTTTGAATGCATTTCCGCATTTTAAAAGCTCGTACGAGTAGGGTGAAAGAGATTTTAGTTCTTTTGTGTTGTATATTAAGAGAAACCATCCAAATACTTTGTTTGCATTGATTTGAGTGTGAAACTACACCAAGGATGTTTACAAGTACAAACAAGTACAAATAAGCTTCAACTCAAGCTTTTGAATGCATTTACGCATTTTAACAGCTCTTACGACTAGGGTGATAGAGATTGAGTTCTTTTGTGTTGTATATGCAGAGAAAGCACCAAAATATTTTGTTTGCATTCATTTGAGTGTGAAACTACACCTGGGATGTTTACAAGTACAAACAAGCTTCAACTTAAGGTTTTGAACGCATTTACGCGTTTTAAAAGCTCGTACGAGTAGGGTGAAAGAGATTTGAGTTCTTTTGTGTTTTACATTAAGAGAAAGCATCCAAATACTTTGTTTGCATTTATTTGAGTGTCAAACTACACCTATGATGTTTACAAGTATAAACAAGCTTCAACCCAAGCTTTTGAATGCATTTACGCGTTTCAAAAGCTCATACGAGTAGGGTGAAGGAGATTTGAGTTCGTTTGTGTGGTACAGTAAAAGAAAGCATCCAAATACTTTGTTTGCATTCATTTGAGTGTGAAACTACTCCGAGGTAGAAGGACAAACGAGCTTCAACTCAAGCTATTGAATGCATTTACGCGTTTTAAAAGCTCGTACGAGTAGGGTGAAAGAGATTAGAGTTCTTTTGGGTTGTATATTAAGAGAAAGAATCAAAATACTTTGTTTGTATTCATTTGAGTGTGAAACTACACCAAGGATGTTTACAAGTTCAAACAAGCTTCAACTCAAGCTTTTGAATGCATTTACGCGTTTTAACAACTCTTACGAGTAGGGTGAAAGAGATTTGAGTTCTTTGGTGTTGTATAGTATGAGAAAGCATCCAAATACTTTGTTTGCATTCATTTGAGTGTAAAATTACACCTAGGATGTTTACAAGTACAAACAAGCTTCAACTTAAGCTTTTGAATGCATTTACGCGTTTTAACAGCTCCTATGACTAGGGTGATAGAGATTGAGTTCTTTTGTGTTGTATATGCAGAATAAGCACCCAAATGTTTTGTTTGCATTCATTTGAGTGTGAAGCTACACCTAGGATGTTTCCAAGTACAGACAAGCTTCAACTCAAGCTTTTGAATGCATTTCCGCGTTTTAAAAGCTCGTACGAGTAGGGTGAAAGAGATTTTAGTTCTTTTGTGTTGTATATTAAGAGAAACCATCCAAATACTTTGTTTGCATTGATTTGAGTGTGAAACTACACCAAGGATATTTACAAGTACAAACAAGTACAAATAAGCTTCAACTCAAGCTTTTGAATGCATTTACGCCTTTTAACAGCTCTTACGACTAGGGTGATAGAGATTGAGTTCTTTTGAGTTGTATATGCTGAGAAAGCACCAAAATCTTTTGTTTGCATTCATTTGAGTGTGAAACTACACCAGGGATGTTTACAAGTACAAACAAGCTTCAGCTTAAGCTTTTGAACGCATTTACGCGTTTTAAAAGCTCGTACGAGTAGGGTGAAAGAGATTTGAGTTCTTTTGTGTTTTACATTAAGAGAAAGCATCCAAATACTTTGTTTGCACTCATTTGAGTGTCAAACTACACCTATGATGTTTACAAGTATAAACAACCTTCAACCCAAGCTTTTGAATGCATTTACGCGTTTCAAAAGCTCATACGAGTAGGGTGAAGGAGATTTGAGTTCGTTTGTGTGGTATATTAAAAGAAAGCATCCAAATACTTTGTTTGCATTCATTTGAGTGTGAAACTACACCGAGGTAGAAGAACAAACGAGCTTAGACTCAAGCTATTGAATGCATTTACGCATTTTAAAAGCTCGTACGAGTAGGGTGAAAGAGATTAGAGTTCTTTTGGGTTGTATATAAAGAGAAAGAATCAAAATACTTTGTTTGTATTCATTTGAGTGTGAAACTACACCAAGGATGTTTACAAGTTCAAACAAGCTTCAACTCAAGCTTTTGAATGCATTTACGCGTTTTAACAACTCTTACGAGTAGGGTGAAAGAGATTTGAGTTCTTTGGTGTTGTATAGTAAGAGAAAGCATCCAAATACTTTGTTTGTATTCATTTGAGTGTAAAATTACACCTAGGATGTTTACAAGTACAAACAAGCTTCAACTTAAGCTTTTGAATGCATTTACGCGTTTTAACAGCTCCTATGACTAGGGTGATAGAGATTGAGTTCTTTTGTGTTGTATATGCAGAATAAGCACCCAAATGTTTTGTTTGCATTCATTTGAGTGTGAAGCTACACCTATGATGTTTACAAGTACAAACAAGCTTCAGCTTAAGCTTTTGAACGCATTTACGCGTTTTAAAAGCTCGTACGAGTAGGGTGAAAGAGATTTGAGTTCTTTTGTGTTGTATATTAAGAGAAAGCATTCAAATACTTTGTTTGCATTCATTTTAGTGTGAAACTACACAAAGAATGTTTACAAGTACAAACAAGCTTCAACTCAAGCTTTTAAATACATTTACGCGTTTTAAAAGCTCATTACGAGTAGGGTGAAAGAGATTTGAGTTGTTTTGTGTTGTATATGCAGAATAAGCACCCAAATGTTTTGTTTGCATTCATTTGAGTGTGAAGCTACACCTAGGATGTTTACAAGTACAAACAAGCTTCAGCTTAAGCTTTTGAACGCGTTTACGCGTTTTAAAAGCTCGTACGAGTAGGGTGAAAGAGATTTGAGTTCTTTTGTGTTGTATATTAAGAGAAAGCATTCAAATACTTTGTTTGCATTCATTTTAGTGTGAAACTACACAAAGAATGTTTACAAGTACAAACAAGCTTCAACTCAAGTATTTGAATGCATTTACGCGTTTTAAAAGCTCATACGAGTAGGGTGAAAGAGATTTTAGTTCTTTTGTGTTGTATATTAAGAGAAAGCATCCAAATACTTTGTTTGCATTCATTTGAGTGTGAAACTACACCTAGGATGTTTACAAGTACAAACAAGCCTCAACTTAAGCTTTTGAACGCATTTATGCGTTTTAAAAGCTCATACGAGTAGGGTGAAAGAGATTTGAGTTCTTTTATGTTGTACATTAAGAGAAAGCATCTAAATACTTTGTTTGCATTCATTTGAGTGTGAAACTACACCTAGGATGTTTACAAGTATAAAAAAGCTTCAACCCAAGCTTTTGAATGCATTTACGCGTTTCAAAAGCTCATACAAGTCGGGTGAAGGAGATTTGAGTTCGTTTGTGTAATATATTAAGAGAAAGCATCCAAATACTTTGTTTGCATTCATTTGAGTGTGAAACTACACCTAGGTAGAAGAACAAACGAGCTTCAACTCAAGCTATTGAATGCATTTACGCGTTTTAAGAGCTCGTACGAGTAGGGTGAAAGAGATTAGAGTTCTTTTGGGTTGTATATTAAGAGAAAGCATCGAAATACTTTGTTTGCATTCATTTGAGTGTGAAACTACACCAAGGATGTTTACAAGTTCAAACAAGCTTCAACTCAAGCTTTTGAATGCATTTACGCGTTTGAACAGCTCTTACGAGTAGGGTGAATGAGATTTGAGTTCTTTGGTGTTGTATAGTAAGAGAAAGCATCCAAATACTTTGTTTTCATTCATTTGAGTGTGAAACTACACCTAGGATGTTTACAAGTACAAAAAAGATTCAACTTAAGCTTTTGAATGCATTTACGCGTTTTAAAAGCTCGTACGAGTAGGGTGAAAGAGATTAGAGTTCTTTTGTGTTGTATAATAAGAGAAAGCATCCAAATACTTTGTTTGCATTCATTTGAGTGTGAAACTACACAAAGAATGTTTACAAGTACAAACAAGTACAAACAAGCTTCAACTCAAGCTTTTAAATGCATTTACGCGTTTTAAAAGCTCATTACGAGTAGGGTGAAAGAGATTTGAGTTCTTTTGTGTTGTATAGTAAGAGAAAGCATCCAAATACTTTGTTTGCATTCATTTGAGTGTGAAGCTACACCTAGGATGTTAACAAGTACAAACAAGCTTCAACTTAAGCTTTTGAATGCATTTACGCGTTTTAAAAGCTCGTACGAGTAGGGTGAAAGAGATTTGAGTTCTTTTGTGTTGTATATTAAGGGAAAGCATCCAAATACTTTGTTTGTATTCATTTGAGTGTGAAACTACACCAAGGATGTTTACAAGTACAAACAAGTACAAACAAGCTTCAACTCAAACTTTTAAATGCATTTACGCGTTTTAAAAGCTCAATACGAGTAGGGTGAAAGAGATTTGAGTTCTTTTGTGTTGTATAGTAATAGAAAGCATCCAAATACTTTGTTTGCATTCATTTGAGTGTCAAGCTTCAACTTAAGCTTTTGAATGCATTTACGCTTTTTAAAAGCTCGTACGAGTAGGGTGAAAGAGATTTGAGTTCTTTTGTGTAGTATATTAAGAGAAAGGATCCAAATACTTTGTTTGCATTCATTTGAGTGTGAAACTACACCTAGGATGCTTACAAGTATAAACAAGCTTCAACTCAAGCTTTTGAATGCATTTACGCGTTTCAAAAGCTCATACGAGTAGGGTGAAGGAGATTTGAGTTCGTTTATGTGGTATATTAAGAGAAAGCATCCAAATACTTTGTTTGCATTCATCTGAGTGTGAAACTACACCTAGGATGTTTACAAGTACAAACAATCTTCAACTAAAGTTATTAAATGCATTTATGCGTTTTAAAAGCTCGTACGAGTAGGGCGAAGGAGATTTGAGTTCGTTTGTGTAATATATTAACAGAAAGCATCCAAATACTTTGTTTGCATTCATTTGACTGTGAAACTACACCTAGGTAGAAGAACAAACGAGCTTCAACTCACGCTATTGAATGCATTTACGCGTTTGAAAAGCTCGTACGAGTAGGGTGAAAGAGATTAGAGTTCTTTTGGGTTGTATATAAAGAGAAAGAATCAAAATACTTTGTTTGTATTCATTTGAGTGTGAAACTACACCAAGGATGTTTACAAGTTCAAACAAGCTTCAACTCAAGCTTTTGAATGCATTTACCCGTTTTAACAGCTCTTACGAGTAGGGTGAAAGAAATTTGAGTTCTTTGGTGTTGTATAGTAAGAGAAAGCATCCAAATACTTTGTTTTCATTCATTTGAGTGTGAAACTACACCTAGGATGTTTACAAGTACAAACAAGCTTCAACTTAAGCTTTTGAATGTATTTACGCGTTTTGAAAGCTCGAACGAGTAGGGTGAAGGAGATTTGAGTTCGTTTGTGTAATATATTAAGAGAAAGCACCCAAATACTTTGTTTGCATTCATTTGAGTTTGAAACTACACCTAGGTAGAAGAACAAACGAGCTTCAACTCAAGCTATTGAATGCATTTACGCGTTTTAACAGCTCTTAAGAGTAGGGTGAAAGAGATTTGAGTTCTTTGGTGTTGTATAGTAAGAAAAAGCATCCAAATACTTTGTTTTCATTCATTTGAGTGTGAAACTACACCTAGGATGTTTACAAGTACAAACAAGCTTCAACTTAAGCTTTTGAATGCATTTACGCGTTTTAAATGCTCGTACGAGTAGGGTGAAAGAGATTTGAGTTCTTTTGTGTTGTATATTAAGGGAAATTATCCAAATACTTTGTTTGTATTCATTTGAGTGTGAAACTACACCAAGGATGTTTACAAGTACAAACAAGTACAAACAAGCTTCAACTCAAGATTTTGAATGCATTTACGCGTTTTAACAGCTCTTACGAGTAGGGTGATAGAGATTGAGTTCTTTTGTGTTGTATATGCAAAGAAAGCACCCAAATGTTTTGTTTGCATTCATTTGTGTATGAAACTACACCAAGAATGTTTTAAAGTACAAACAAGCTTCAACTCAAGTTTTTGAATGCATTTACGCGTTTCAAAAGCTCATACGAGTAGGGTGAAAGAGATTTGAGTTCGTTTGTGTGGTATATTAAGAGAAAGCATCAAAATACTTTATTTGCGTTCATTTGAGTGTGAAACTACTCCTAGGATGTTTACAAGTACAAACAAGCTTCCACTCAAGCTTTTGGATGCATTTACGCGTTTTAAAAGCTCTTACGAGTAGGGTGAAAGAGATTGGAGTTCTTCTGAGTTGTATATTAAGAGAAAGCACCCAAATGTTTTGTTTGCATTCATTTGAGTATGAAACTACACCAAGAATGTTTTAAAGTACAAACAAGCTTCAACTCAAGCTTTTGAATGCATTTACGTGTTTTAAAAACTCATACGAGTAGGGTGAAAGAGATTTGAGTTCTTTTGTGTTGTATATTAAGAGAAAACATCCAAATACTTTGTTTGCATTCATTTGAGTGTGAAACTACACCAAGGATGTTTACAAGTACAAACAAGTACAAACAAGCTTCAACTTAAGCTTTTGAATGCATTTACGCGTTTTAACAGCTCTTACGACTAGGATGTTTACAAGTACATACAAGCTTCAACTTAAGCTTTTGAATGCATTTACGCTTTTTAAAAGCTCGTACGAGTAGGGTGAATGAGATTTGAGTTCTTTTGTGTTGTATATTAAGAGAAAGCATCCAAATATTTTGTTTGCATTCATTTGAGTGTGAAAGTACACCAAGAATGTTTTAAAGTACAAACAAGCTTCAACTCAAGCTTTTTAGTGCATTTACGCGTTTCAAAAGCTCATAAAAGTAGGGTGAAAGAGATTTGAGTTCGCTTGTGTGGTATGTTAAGAGAAAGCATCCAAATACTTTATTTGCGTTCGTTTGAGTGTGAAACTACACCTAGGATGTTTAGAAGTACAAACAAGCTTCAACTCAAGCTTTTGGATGCATTTACGCGTTTTAAAAGCTCTTACGAGTAGCGTGAAAGAGATTGGAGTTCTTTTGTGTTGTATATTAAGAGAAAGCACCCAAATGTTTTGTTTGCATTCATTTGAGTATGAAACTACACCAAGAATGTTTTAAAGTACAAACAAGCTTCAACTGAAGCTTTTGAATGCATTTACGTGTTTTAAAAACTCATACGAGTAGGGTGAAAGAGATTTGAGTTCTTTTGTGTTGTATATTAAGAGAAAACATCAAAATACTTTGTTTGCATTCATTTGAGTGTGAAACTACACCAAGGATGTTTACAAGTACAAACAAGTACAAAAAAGCTTCAACTCAAGCTTTTGAATGCATTTACGCATTTTAACAGCTCTTACGACTAGGATGTTTACAAGTACATACAAGCTTCAACTTAAGCTTTTGAATGCATTTACGCTTTTTAAAAGCTCGTACGAGTAGGGCGAAAGAGATTTGAGTTCTTTTGTGTTGTATATTAAGAGAAAGCATACAAATACTTTGTTTGCATTCATTTGAGTGTGAAACTACACCTATGATGTTTACAAGTATAAACAAGCTTCAACTCAAGGTTTTGAATGCATTTACACGTTTCAAAAGCTCATACGAGTAGGGTGAAGGAGATTTGAGTTCGTTTGTGTGGTATATTAAGAGAAAGCATCCAAATACTTTGTTTGCATTCATTTGAGTTCGAAACTACACCAAGGATGTTTACAAGTTCAAACAAGCTTGAACTCAAGCTTTTGAATGCATTTACCGGTTTCAACAGCTCTTACGACTAGGGTGATAGAGATTGAGTTCTTTTGTGTTGTATATTAAGAGAAAGCCTCCAAATACTTTGTTTGCATTCATTTGAGAGTGAAGCAACACCTAGGATGTTTGCAAGTACAATAAAACTTCAACTTAAGCTTTTGAATGCATTTACGAGTTTTAAAAGCTCGTACGAGTACGGTGAAAGAGATTTGAGTTCTTTTGTGTTGTATATTAAGAGAAGGCATCCAAATACTTTGTTTGCATTCATTTTGAGTTCGAAACTACACCAAGGATGTTTACAAGTTCAAACAAGCTTGAACTCAAGCTTTTGAATGCATTTACGCGTTTCAACAGCTCTTACGACTAGGGTGATAGAGATTGAGTTCTTTTGTGTTGTATATTAAGAGAAAGCATCCAAATACTTTGTTTGCATTCATTTGAGAGTGAAGCTACACCTAGGATGTTTACAAGTACAATAAAACTTTAACTCAAGCTTTTGAATGCATTTACGCGTTTCAAAACTCATACGAGTAGGGTGAAGGAGATTTGAGTTCGTTTGTGTGGTATATTAAGAGAAAGCATCCAAATACTTTGTTGGCATTCATTTGAGTTTGAAACTACACCAAGGACGTTTACAAGTTCAAACAAGCTTGAACTCAAGCTTTTGAATGCATTTACGCGTTTCAACAGCTGTTACGACTAGGGTGATAGAGATTGAGTTCTTTTGTGTTGTATATTAAGAGAAAGCATCCAAATACTTTATTTGCATTCATTTGAGAGTGAAGCTACACCTAGGATGTTTACAAGTACATTAAAGCTTCAACTTAAGCTTTTGAATGCATTTACGAGTTTTAGAAGCTCGTACGAGTACGGTGAAAGAGATTTGAGTTCTTTTGTGTTGTATATAAAGAGAAAGCATCCAAATACTTTGTTTGCATTCATTTAAGTGTGAAATGACACCAAGGATGATTACAAGTAAAACCAAGCTTCAACTCAAGCTTTTGAATGCATTTACGCGTTTTAACAGCTCTTACGACTAGCGTGATAGAGATTGAGTTCTTTTGGGTTGTTTATGCAGAGAAAGCACCCAAATGTTTTGTTTGCATTCATTTGAGTATGAAACTACACCAAGAATGTTTTAAAGTACAAACAAGCTTCAACTCAAGCTTTTCAATGCATTTACGCGTTTCAAAAGCTTATATGAGTAGGGTCAAACGAGATTTGAGTTCGTTTGTGTGGTATATTAAGAGAAAGCTTCCAAATACTTTGTTTGCATTGATTTGAGTGTAAAACTACACCTAGGATGTTTAGAAGTACAAACAATATTCAACTCAAGCTTTTGAATGCATTTACGCGTTTTAAAAGCTCGTACGAGTAGGGTGAAAGAGATTTTAGTTCTTTTGTGTTGTATACTAAGAGAAAGCATCCAAATACTTTGTTTGCATTCATTTGAGTGTGAAACTACACCAAGGATGTTTACAAGTACAACCAAGTACAAACAAGCTTCAAGTCAAGCTTTTGAATGCATTTACGCGTTTTAACAACTCTTACGACTAGGGTGATAGAGAATGAGTTCTTTTGTGTTGTATATGCAGAGAAAGCACCCAAATGTTTTGTTTGCATTCATTTGAGTGTGAAACTACACCTAGGATGTTTACAAGTACAAACAAGCTTCAACTTAAGCTTTTGAACGCATTTACGCGTTTTAGAAGCTCATACGAGTAGGGTGAAAGAGATTTGAGTTTTTTTTTGTGTAGTACATTAAGAGAATGCACCCAAATGTTTTGTTTGCATTCATTTGTGTATGAAACTACACCAAGAATGGTTTAAGTACAAACAAGCTTTAACTCAAGCTTTTGAATGCATTTACGCGTTTCAAAAGCTCATACGAGTAGGGTCAAAAGAGATTTGAGTTCGTTTGTGTGGTATATTAACAGAAAGCTTCCAAATACTTTGTTTGCATTGATTTGAGTGTGAAACTACACCTAAGATGTTTAGAAGTACAAACAAGATTCAACTCAAGCTTTTGAATGCATTTACGCGTTTTAAAAGCTCGTACGAGTAGGGTGAAAGAGATTTTAATTCTTTTGTGTTGTATATTAAGAGAAAGCATCCAAATACTTTGTTTGCATTCATTGAGTGTGAAACTACACCAAGGATGTTTACAAGTACAAACAAGTACAAACAAGCTTCAACTCAAGCTTTTGAATGCATTTACGCGTTTTAACAGCTCTTACGACTAGGGTGATAGAGATTGATTGCTTTTGTGTTGTATATGTAGAGAAAGCACCCAAATATTTTGTTTGCATTCATTTGAGTAGGAAACTAAACCAAGGATGTTTACAAGTACAAACAAGTACAAACAAGCTTCAACTCAAGCTTTTGAATGCATTTACGTGTTTTAACAGCTCTTACGACTAGGGTGATAGAGATAGAGTTCTTTTGTGTTGTGTATGCAGAGAAAGCACCCAAATGTTTTGTTTGCATTCATTTGAGTGTGAAACTACACCTAGGATGTTTACAAGTACAAACAAGCTTCAACTTAAACTTTTGAACGCATTTACGCGTTTTAAAAGCTCGTACGAGTAGGGTGAAAGAGATTTGAGTTCTTTTGTGTTGTATATTAACAGAAAGCATACAAATACTTTGTTTGCATTCATTTGAGTGTGAAACTACACCTAGGATGTTTACAAGTATAAACAAGCTTCAACTCAACCTTTTGAATGCATTTACGCGTTTCAAAAGCTCATACGAGTAGGGTGAAGGAGATTTGAGTTCGTTTGTGTGGTATATTAAGAGAAAGCTACCAAATACTTTGTTTGCATTCATTTGAGTTTGAAACTACACCAAGGATGTTTACAAGTTCAAACAAGCTTGAACTCAAGCTTTTGAATGCATTTACGCGTTTCAACAGTTCTTACGACTAGGGTGATAGAGATTGAGTTCTTTTGTGTTGTATATTAAGAGAAAGCATCCAAATACTTTATTTGCATTCATTTGAGAGTGAAGCTACACCTAGGATGTTTACAAGTACAATAACGCTTCAACTTAAGCTTTTGAATGCATTTACTTGTTTTAAAAGCTCGTACGAGTACGGTGAAAGAGATTTGAGTTCTTTTGTGTTGTATATTAAGAGAAAGCATCCAAATACTTTGTTTGCATTCATTTGAGTGTGAAACGACACCAAGGATGATTACAAGTACAAACAAGCTTCAACTCAAGCTTTTGAATGCATTTACGCGTTTTAACAGCTCTTATGACTAGGGTGATAGAGATTGAGTTCTTTTGGGTTGTTTATGCAGAGAAAGCACCCAAATGTTTTGTTTGCATTCATTTGAGTATGAAACTACACCAAGAATATTTTCAAGTACAAACAAGCTTCAACTCAAGCTTTTGAATGCATTTACGCGTTTCAAAAGCTCATACGAGTAGGGTCAAAAGAGATTTGAGTTCGTTTGTGTGGTATATTAAGAGAAAGCTTCCAAATACTTTGTTTGCATTGATTTGAGTGTGAAACTACACCTAGGATGTTTAGAAGTACAAACAAGATTCAACTCAAGCTTTTGAATGCATTTACGCGTTTTAAAAGCTCGTACGAGTAGGGTGAAAGAGATTTTAGTTCTTTTGTGTTGTATACTAAGAGAAAGCATCCAAATACTTTGTTTGCATTCATTTGAGTGTGAAACTACACCAAGGATGTTTACAAGGTCAACCAAGTACAAACAAGCTTCAACTCAAGCTTTTGAATGCATTTACGCTTTTTAACAGCTCTTACGACTAGGGTGATAGAGATTGAGTTCTTTTGTGTTGTGTACGCAGAGAAAGCACCCAAATGTTTTGTTTGCATTCATTTGAGTGTGAAACTACACCTAGGATGTTTACAAGTACAAACAAGCTTCAAATTAAGCTTTTGAACGCATTTACGCGTTATAGAAGCTCGTACGAGTAGGGTGAAAGAGATTAGAGTTTTTTTGTGTTGTACATTAAGAGAAAGCACCCAAATGTTTTGTTTGCATTCATTTGAGTATGAAACTACACCAAGAATGTTTTAAAGTACAAACAAGCTTCAACTCAAGCTTTTGAATGCATTTACGCGTTTCAAAAGCTCATACGAGTAGGGTCAAAAGAGATTTGAGTTCGTTTGTGTGGTATATTAAGAGAAAGCTTCCAAATACTTTGTTTGTATTGATTTGAGTGTGAAACTACACCTAAGATGTTTAGAAGTACAAACAAGATTCAACTCAAGCTGTTGAATGCATTTACGCGTTTTAAAAGCTCGTACGAGTAGGGTGAAAGAGATTTTAGTTCTTTTGTGTTGTATATTAAGAGAAAGCATCCAAATACTTTGTTTGCATTCATTTGAGTGTGAAACTACACCAAGGATGTTTACAAGTACAAACAAGTATAAACAAGCTTCAACTCAAGCTTTTGAATGCATTTACGCGTTTTAACAGCTCTTACGACTAGGGTGATAGAGATTGATTTCTTTTGTGTTGTATATGTAGAGAAAGCACCCAAATATTTTGTTTGCATTCATTTGAGTATGAAACTAAACCAAGGATGTTTACAAGTACAAACAAGTACAAACAAGCTTCAACTCAAGCTTTTGAATGCATTTACGCGTTTTAACAGCTCTCTTACGACTAGGGTGATAGAGATTGAGTTCTTTTGTGTTGTATATGCAGAGAAAGCACCCAACTGTTTTGTTTGCATTCATTTGAGTGTGAAACTACACCTAGGATGTTTACAAGTACAAACAAGCTTCAACTTATGCTTTTGAACGCATTTACGCGTTTTAAAAGCTCGTACGAGTAGGGTGAAAGAGATTTGAGTTCTTTTGTGTTGTATATTAAGAGAAAGCATACAAATACTTTGTTTGCATTCATTTGAGTGTGAAACTACACCTAGGATGTTTACAAGTATAAACAAGCTTCAACTACACCTTTTGAATGCATTTCCGCGTTTTAAAAGCTCGTACGAGTAGGGTGAAAGAGATTTTTGTTCTTTTGTGTTGTATATTAAGAGAAAGCATCCAAATACTTTGTTTGCATTCATTTGAGTGTGAAAGTACACCAAGGATGTTTACAAGTATAAACAAGTACAAACAAGTTTCAACTCATGTTTTTGAATGCATTTATGCATTTTAACAGCTCTTACGACAAGGGTGATGGAGATTGAGTTCTTTTGTGTTATATATGCAGAGAAAGCACCCAAATGTTTTGTTTGCATTCATTTGAGTGTGAAACTATACCTAGGATGTTTATTAGTACAAACAAGTTTCAACTTAAGCTTTTGAACGCATTTAAGCGTTTTAAAAGCTCGTACGAGTAGGGTGAAAGAGATTGAGTTCTTTTGTGTTGTATATTAAGAGAAAGCATCCAAATACTTTGTTTGCATTCATTTGAGTTTGAAACTACACCAAGGATGTTTACAAGTTCAAAAAAGCTTGAACTCAAACTTTTGAATGCATTTACGTGTTTCAACAGCAGTTACGACTAGGGTGATAGAGATTGAGTTCTTTTGTGTTGTATATTAAGAGAAAGCATCCAAATACTTTGTTTGCATTCATCTGAGAGTGAAGCTACACCTAGGATGTTTACAAGTACAATAAAACTTCAACTTAAGCTTTTGAATGCATTTACGAGTTTAAAAAGCTCGTACGAGTACGGTGAAGGAGATTTGAGATCTTTTGTGTTGTATATTAAGAGAAAGCATACAAATACTTTGTTTGCATTCATTTGAGTGTGAAACTACACCTAGGATGTTTACAAGTATAAACAAGCTTCAACTCAAGCTTTTGATTGCATTTGCGTTTCAAAAGCTCATACGAGTAGGGTGAAGGACATTTGAGTTCGTTTGTGTGGTATATTAAGAGAAAGCATCCAAATACTTTGTTTGCATTCATTTGAGTTTGAAACTACACCAAGGATGTTTATAAGTTCAAACAAGCATGAACTCAAGCTTTTGAATGCATTTACGCGTTTCAACAGCTCTTACGACTAGGGTGATAGAGATTGAGTTCTTTTGTGTTGTATATTAAGAGAAAGCATCCAAATGCTTTGTTTGCATTCATTTGAGTGTGAAACGACACCAAGGATGATTACAAGTACAAACAAGCTTCAACACAAGCTTTAGAATGCATTTACGCGTTTTAACAGCTCTTACGACTAGGGTAATAGAGATTGAGTTCTTTTGGGTTGTTTATGCAGAGAAAGCACCCAAATGTTTTGTTTGCATTCATTTGAGTATGAAACTACACCAAGAATGTTTTAAAGGACAAACAAGCTTCAACTCAAGCTTTTGAATGCATTTACGCGTTTCAAAAGCTCATACGAGTAGGGTCAAAAGAGATTTGAGCTCGTTTGTGTGGTATATTAAGAGAAAGCATCCAAATACTTTGTTTGCATTGATTTGCGTGTGAAACTACACCTAGGATGTTTAGAAGTACAAACAATCTTCAACTCAAGCTTTTGAATGCATTTACGCGTTTTAAAAGCTCGTACGAGTAGGGTAAAAGAGATTTGAGTTCTTTTGTGTTGTATATTAAGAGAAAGCATCCAAATACTTTTTTTGCATTCATTTGAGTGTGAAACTACACCTAGGATGTTTACAAGTACAGATAAGCTTCAACTCAAGCTTTTGAATGCATTTCAGCGTTTTAAAAGCTCGTACGAGTAGGGTGAAAGAGATTTTAGTTCTTTTGTGTTGTATATTAAGAGAAACCATCCAAATACTTTGTTTGCATTCATTTGAGTGTAAAACTACACCAAGGATGTTTACAAGTACAACCAAGTACAAACAAGCTTCAACTCAAGCTTTTGAATGCATTTACGCGTTTTAACAGCTCTTACGACTAGGGTGATAGAGATTGAGTTCTTTTGTGTTGTATATGCAGAGAAAGCACCCAAATGTTTTGTTTGCATTCATTTGAGTGTGAAACTACACCTAGGATGTTTACAAGTACAAACAAGCTTCAACTTAAACTTTTGAACGCATTTACGCGTTTTAAAAGCTCGTACGAGTAGGGTGAAAGAGATTTGAGTTTTTTTGTGTTGTACATTAAGAGAAAGCATCCAAATACTTTGCTTACATTCATTTGAGTGTGAAACTACACCTAGGATGTTTACAAGTATAACCAAGCTTCAACCCAAGCTTTTGAATGCATTTACGCGTTTCAAAAGCTCATACGAGTAGGGTGAAGGAGATTTGAGATCGTTTGTGTGGTATATTAAGAGAAAGCATCCAAATACTTTGTTTGTATTCATTTGAGTGTGAAACTACACCTAGGATGTTTACAAGTACAGACAAGCTTCAACTCAAGCTTTTGAATGCATTTCCGCGTTTTAAAAGCTCGTACGGGTAGGGTGAAAGAGATTTTAGTTCTTTTGTGTTGTATATTAAGAGAAAGCATCCAAATACTTTGTTTGCATTCATTTGAGTGTGAAACTACACCAAGGATGTTTACAAGTACCAACAAGTACAAACAAGCTTCAACTCAAGCTTTTGAATGCATTTACGCGTTTTAACAGCTCTTACGACTAGGGTGATAGAGATTGAGTTCTTTTGTGTTGTATATGTAGAGAAAGCTCCCAAATGTTTTGTTTGCATTCATTTGAGTGTGAAACTACACCTAGGATGTTTACAAGTACAAACAAGCTTCAACTTAAGCTTTTGAACGCAATTACGCGTTTTAAAAGCTCGTACGAGTAGGGTGAAAGAGATTTGAGTTGCTTTGTGTTGTACTTTAAGAGAAAGCATCCAAATACTTTGTTGTCATTCATTTGAGTGTGAAACTACACCTAGGATGTTTACAAGTATAAAAAAGCTTCAACCCAAGCTTTTGAATGCATTTACGCGTTTCAAAAGCTCATACGAGTAGGGTGAAGGAGATTTGAGTTAGTTTGTGTGGTATATTAAGAGAAAGCATCCAAATACTTTGTTTGCATTCATTTGAGTGTGAAACTACACCTAGGTAGAAGAACAAACTAGCTTCAACTCAAGCTATTGAATGCAATTATGCGTTTTAAAAGCTCGTATGAGTAGGGGGAAAGAGATTAGAGTTCTTTTGGGTTGTATATTAAGAGAAAGCATCCAAATACTTTGTTTGCATTCATTTGAGTGTGAAACTACACCAAGGATGTTTACAAGTTCAAACAAGCTTCAACTCAAGCTTTGGAATGCATTTACGCATTTTAACAGCTCTTACGAGAAGGGTGAAAGAGATTTGAGTTCTTTGGTGTTGTATGGTAAGACAAAGCATCCAAATACTTTGTTTGCATTCATTTGACTGTAAAATTACACCTAGGATGTTTACAAGTACAAACAAGCTTGAACTTAAGCTTTGGAATGCATTTAGCGTTTTAAAAGCTCGTACGAATAGGGTGAAAGAGATTTGAGTTCTTTTGTGTTGTATATTAAGAGAAACCATCCAAATACTTTGTTTGCATTCATTTGAGTGTGAAACTACACCAAGGATGTTTACAAGTACAACCAAGTACAAACAAGCTTCAACTCAAGCTTCTGAATGCATTTACGCATTTTAACAGCTCTTACGACTAGGGTGATAGAGATTGAGTTCTTTTGTGTTGTATATGCAGAGAAAGCACCCAAATGTTTTGTTTGCATTCATTTGAGTGTGAAACTACACCTAGTACAAACAATTACAAACAAGCTTCAACTCAAGCTTTTGAATGCATTTACGTGTTTTAAAAGCTTGTACGAGTAGGGTGAAAGAGATTTGAGTTCTTTTGTGTTGTATATTAAGAGAAAGCATCCAAATACTTTGTTTGCATTAATTTGAGTGTGAAGGTTCACCTAGGATGTATATAAGTACAAACAAGCTTCAACATAAGCTTTTGAATGCATTTACGGGTTTTAAAAGCTCGTACGAGTAGGGTGAAAGAGATTTGAGTTCTTTTGTGTTGTATATTAAGAGAAAGTATCCAAATACTTTGTTTGCATTAATTTGAGTGTGAAACTAGACCTCGGATGTTTACAAGTACAAACAAGCTTCAAGTCAAGCTTTTGATTGCATTTACGCGTTTCAAAAGCTCATACGAGTAGGGTGAAAGAGATTTGAGTTCGTTTGTGTGGTATATTAAGAAAAAGCATCCAAATACTTTTTTTGCGTTCATTTGAGTGTGAAACTACACCTAGGATGTTTACAAGTACAAACAAGCTTCAACTCAAGCTTTTGGATGCATTTACGCGTTTTAAAAGCTCTTACGAGTAGGGTGAAAGAGATTGGAGTTCTTTTGTGTTTTATATTAAGAGAAAGCACCCAAATATTTTGTTTGCATTCATTTGAATATGAAACTACACCAAGAATGTTTTAAGGTACAAACATGCTTCAACTCAAGCTTTTGAATGCATTTACGTGTTTTAAAAGCTCATACGGGTAGGGTGAAAGAGATTTGAGTTCTTTGTGCTGTATATTAAGAGAAAGCATCCAAATACTTTGTTTGCATTCATTTGAGTGTGCAACTACACAAAGGATGTTTACAAGTACAAACAAGCTTCAACTCAAACTTTTGAATGCATTTACGCGTTTTAACAGCTCTTACGACTAGGATGTTTACAAGTACAAACAAGCTTCCACTCAAGCTTTGAATGCATTAACCCGGTTTTAAAAGCTCGTACGAATAGAGTGAAAGAGATTTGAGTTCTTTTGTGTTGTATATTAAGAGAAAGTATCCAAATACTTTGTTTGCATTAATTTGAGTGTGAAACTACACCTAGGATGTTTACAAGTACAAACAAGCTTCAAGTGAATGCATTTACGCGTTTCAAAAGCTCATACGAGTAGGGTGAAAGAGATTTGAGTTCGTTTGTGTGGTATAATAAGACAAAAGCATCCAAATACTTTTTTTGCGTTCCTTTGAGTGTGAAACTACACCTACGATGTTTACAAGTACAAACAAGCTTCAACTCAAGCTTTTGGATGCATTTACGCGTTTTAAAAGCTCTTACGAGTAGGGTGAAAGAGATTGGAGTTCTTTTGTGTTGTATATTAAGAGAAAGCACCCAAATGTTTTGTTTGCATTCATTTGAGTAAGAAACTACACCAAGAATGTTTTAAAGTACTAACAAGCTTCAACTCAAGCTTTTGAATGTATTTACGTGTTTTAAAAGCTCATACGAGTAGGGTGAAAGAGATTTGAGTTCTTTTGTGTTGTATATTAAGAGAAAGCTTCCAAATACTTTGTTTACATTCATTTGAGTGTGAAACTACACCAAGGATGTTTACAAGTACAAACAAGCTTCAACTCAAGCTTTTGAATTCATTTACGCGTTTTAACAGCTCTTACGACTAGGATGTTTACAAGTACAAACAAGCTTCAACTTAAGCTTTTTAATGCATTTACGATTTTTAAAAGCTCGTACGAGTAGGGTAAAAGAGATTTGAGTTCTTTTGTGTTGTATATTAAGAGAAAGCAGCCAAATACTTTGTTTGCATTCATTTGAGTGTGAAACTACACCTAGGATGTTTACAAGTACAAACAAGCTTCAACTCAAGCTTTTGAATGCATTTACGCGTTTCAAAAGCTCATACGAGTAGGGTGAAGGAGATTTGAGTTCGTTTGTGTGGTATATTAAGACAAAGTATCCAAATACTTTTTTTGCGTTCATTTGAGTGTGAAACTAGACCTCGGATGTTTACAAGTACAAACAAGCTTCAAGTCAAGCTTTTGAATGCAATTACGCGTTTTAACAGCTCTTACGACTAGGATGTTTACAAGTACAAATAAGCTTCCACTCAAGCTTTGAATGCATTTACCCGTTTTAAAAGCTCGTACGAATAGGGTGAAAGAGATTTGAGTTCTTTTGTGTTGTATATTAAGAGAAAGTATCCAAATACTTTGTTTGCATTAATTTGAGTGTGAAACTAGACCTCGGATGTTTACAAGTTCAAACAAGCTTCAAGTTAAGCTTTTGAATGCATTTACGCGTTTCAAAAGCTCATACGAGTAGGGTGAAAGAGATTTGAGTTCGTTTGTGTGGTATATTAAGACAAAGCATCCAAATACTTTTTTTGCGTTCATTTGAGTGTGAAACTACACCTAGGATGCTTACAAGTACAAACAAGCTTCAACTCAAGCTTTTGGATGAATTTACGCGTTTTAAAAGCTCTTACGAGTAGGGTGAAAGAGATTGGAGTTCTTTTGTGTTTTATATTAAGAGAAAGCACCCAAATATTTTGTTTGCATTCATTTGAATATAAAACTACACCAAGAATGTTTTAAGGTACAAACATGCTTCAACTCAAGCTTTTGAATGCATTTACGTGTTTTAAAAACTCATACGAGTAGGGTGAAAGAGATTTGAGTTCTTTTGTGTTGTATATTAAGAGAAAGCATCCAAATACTTTGTTTGCATTCATTTGAGTGTGGAACTACACCAAGTATGTTTACAAGTACAAACAAGGTTCAACTCAAACTTTTGAATGCATTTACGTGTTTTAACAGCTCTTACGACTAGGATGTTTACAAGTACAAACAAGCTTCCACTCAAGCTTTGAATGCATTAACCCGGTTTTAAAAGCTCGTACGAATAGGGTGAAAGAGATTTGAGTTCTTTTGTGTTGTATATTAAGAGAAAGCACCCAGGATGTTTACAAGTACAAACAAGCTTCAACTCAAGCTTTTGAATTCTTTTACGCGTTTTAACAGCTCTTACGACTAGGATGTTTACAAGTACAAACAAGCTTCAACTTAAGCTTTTGAATGCATTTACGATTTTTAAAAGCTCGTACGAGTAGGGTGAAAGAGATTTGAGTACTTTTGTGTTGTATATTAAGAGAAAGCAACAAAATACTTTGTTTGCATTCATTTGAGTGTGAAACTACACCTAGGATGTTTACAAGTACAAAAAAGTACAAACAAGCTTCAACTCAAACTTTTGAATGCATTTACGCGTTTTAAAAGCTTGTACGAGTAGGGTGAAAGAGATTTGAGTTCTTTTGTGTTCTATATTAAGAGAAAGCATCCAAATACTTTGTTTGCATTCATTTGAGTGTGAAGGTTCACCTAGGATGTTTATAAGTACAAACAAGCTTCAACTGAAGCTTTTGAATACATTTACGGGTTTTAAAAGCTCGTACGAGTAGGGTGAAAGAGATTTGAGTTCTTTTGTGTTGTATATTAAGAGAAAGCATCCAAATACTTTGTTTGCATTCATTTGAGTGTGAAACTACACCAAGGATGTTTACAAGTACAAACAAGCTTCAACTTAAGCTTTTGAATGCATTTACGCTTTTTAACCGCTCTTACGACTAGGATGTTTACAAGTACAAACAAGCTTCCACTCAAGCTTTGAATGCATTTACCCGTTTTAAAAGCTCGTACGAATAGGGTAAAAGAGATTTGAGTTCTTTTGTGTTGTGTATTAAGAGAAAGTATCCAAATACTTTGTTTGCATTAATTTGAGTGTGAAACTAGACCTCAGATGTTTACAAGTACAAACAAGCCTCAAGTCAAGCTTTTGAATGCATTTACGCGTTTCAAAAGCTCATACGAGTAGGGTGAAAGAGATTTGAGTTCGTTTGTGTGGTATATTAAGACAAAGCATCCAAATACTTTTTTTGCGTTCATTTGAGTGTGAAACTACACCTAGGATGTTTACAAGTACAAACAAGCTTCAACTCAAGCTTTTGGATGCATTTACGCGTTTTAAAAGCTCTTACGAGTAGGGTGAAAGAGATTGGAGTTCTTTTGTGTTGTATATTAAGAGAAAGCACCCAAATGTTTTGTTTGCATTCATTTGTGTATGAAACTACACCAAGAATGTTTTAAGGTGCAAACATGCTTCAACTCAAGCTTTTGAATGCATTTACGTGTTTTAAAAGCTCATACGGGTAGGGTGAAAGAGATTTGAGTTCTTTTGTGTTGTATATTAAGAGAAAGCATCCAAATACTTTGTTTGCATTCATTTGAGTGTGGAACTACACCAAGGATGTTTACAAGTACAAACAAGCTTCAACTCAAACTTTTGAATGCATTTACGCGTTTTAGCAGCTCTTACGACTAGGATGTTTACAAGTACAAACAAGCTTCCACTCAAGCTTTGAATGCATTAACCCGGTTTTAAAAGCTCGTACGAATAGGGTGAAAGAGATTTGAGTTCTTTTGTGTTGTATATTAAGAGAAAGTATCCAAATACTTTGTTTGCATTAATTTGAGTGTGAAACTACACCTCGGATGTTTATAAGTACAAACAAGCTTCAAGTGAATGCATTTACGCGTTTCAAAAGCTCATACGAGTAGGGTGAAAGAGATTTGAGTTCGTTTGTGTGGTATATTAAGACAAAAGCATCCAAATACGTTTTTTGCATTCCTTTGAGTGTGAAACTCCACCTAGGATGTTTACAAGTACAAACAAGCTTCAACTCAAGCTTTTGGATGCATTTACGCGTTTTAAAAGCTCTTACGAGTAGGGTGAAAGAGATTGGAGTTCTTTTGTGTTGTATATTAAGAGAAAGCACCCAAATGTTTTGTTTGCATTCATTTGAGTATGAAACTACACCAAGAATGTTTTAAAGTACAAACAAGCTTCAACTCAAGCTTTTGAATGCATTTACGTGTTTTAAAAGCTCATACGAGTAGGGTGAAAGAGATTTGAGTTCTTTTATGTTGTATATTAAGAGAAAGCTTCCAAATACTTTGTTTACATTCATTTGAGTGTGAAACTACACCAAGGGTGTTTACAAGTACAAACAAGCTTCAACTCAAGCTTTTGAATTCATTTACGCGTTTTAACAGCTCTTACGACTAGGATGTTTACAAGTACAAACAAGCTTCAACTTAAGCTTTTTAATGCATTTACGATTTTTAAAAGCTCGTACGAGTAGGGTGAAAGAGATTTGAGTTCTTTTGTGTTGTATATTAAGAGAAAGCAGCCAAATACTTTGTTTGCATTCATTTGAGTGTGAAACTACACCTAGGATGTTTACAAGTACAAACAAGCTTCAACTCAAGCTTTTGAATGCATTTACGCGTTTCTAAAGCTCATACGAGTAGGGTGAAGGAGATTTGAGTTCGTTTGTGTGGTATATTAAGACAAAGTATCCAAATACTTTTTTTGCGTTCATTTGAGTGTGAAACTACAACTAGGATGTTTACAAGTACAAACAAGCTTCAACTCAAGCTTTTGGATGCATTTACGCGTTATAAAACCTCTTACGAGTAGGGTGAAAGAGATTGGAGTTCTTTTGTGTTGTATATTAAGAGAAAGCACCCAAATGTTTTGTTTGCATTCATTTGAGTATGAAACTACACCAAGAATGTTTTAAAGTACAAACAAGCTTCAACTCAAGCTTTTGAATGCATTTACGTGTTATAAAAGCTCATACGAGTAGGGTGAAAGAGATTTGAGTTCTTTTGTGTTGTATATTAAGAGAAAGCTTCCAAATACTTTGTTTACATTCATTTGAGTGTGAAACTACACCAAGGATGTTTACAAGTACAAACAAGCTTCAACTCAAGCTTTTGAATGCATTTACGCGTTTTAAGAGCTCTTACGACTAGGGTGATAGAGATTGAGTTCTTTTGTGTTGTATATGCGGAGAAAACACCCAAATGTTTTGTTTGCATTCATTTGAGTGTGAAACTACAACAAGAATGTTTTAAAGTACAAACAAGCTTCAACTCAAACCTTTGAATGCATTTGCGCGTTTCAAAAGCTCATACGAGTAGGGTGAAAGAGATTTGAGTTCGTTTGTGTGGTATATTAACAGAAAGCATCCAAATACATTGTTTGTATTGATTTCAGTGTGAAACTACACCTAGGATGTTTAGAAGTACCAACAAGCTTCAACTCAAGCTTTTGAATGCATTTACGCGTTTTAAAAGCTTGTACGAGTAGGGTGAAAGAGATTTGAGTTCTTTTGTGTTGTATATTAAGAGAAAGCAACCAAATACTTTGTTTGCATTCATTTAAGTGTGAAGGTTCACCTAGGATGTTTATAAGTACAAACAAGCTTCAACTTAAGCTTTTGAATGCATTTACGGGTTTTAAAAGCTCGTACGAGTAGGGTGAAAGAGATTTGAGTTCTTTTGTGTTGTATATTAAGAGAAAGCATCCAAATACTTTGTTTGCATTCATTTGAGTGTGAAACTACACCAAGGATGTTTACAAGTACAAACAAGCTTCAACTCAAGCTTTTGAATGCATTTACCCGTTTTCACAGCTCTTACGACTAGGATGTTTACAAGTACAAACAAGCTTCCACTCAAGCTTTGAATGCATTTACTCGTTTTAAAAGCTCGTACGAATAGGGTGAAAGAGATTTGAGTTCTTTTGTGTTGTATATTAAGAGAAAGTATCCAAATACTTTGTTTGCATTAATTTGAGTGTGAAACTAGACCTCGGATGTTTACAAGTACAAACAAGCTTCAAGTCAAGCTTTTGAATGTATTTACGCGTTTCAAAAGCACATACGAGTAGGGTGAAAGAGATTTCAGTTCGTTTGTGTGGTATATTAAGACAAAGCATCCAAATACTTTTTTTGCGTTCCTTTGAGTGTGAAACTACACCTAGGATGTTTACAAGTACAAACAAGCTTCAACTCAAGCTTTTGGATGCATTTACGCGTTTTAAAAGCTCTTACGAGTAGGGTGAAAGAGATTGGAGTTCTTTTGTGTTGTATATTAAGAGAAAGCACCCAAATGTTTTGTTTGCATTCATTTGAGTATGAAACTACACCAAGAATATTTTAAAGTACAAACAAGCTTCAACTCAAGCTTTTGAATACATTTACGTGTTTTAAAAGCTCATACGAGTAGGGTGAAAGAGATTTGAGTTCTTTTGTGTTGTATATTAAGAGAAAGCTTCCAAATACTTTGTTTACATTCATTTGAGTGTGAAACTACACTAAGGATGTTTACAAGTACAAACAAGCTTCAACTCAAGCTTTTGAATTCATTTACGCGTTTTAACAGCTCTTACGACTACGATGTTTACAAGTACAAAGAAGCTTCAACTTAAGCTTTTGAATGCATTTACGATTTTTAAAAGCTCGCACGAGTAGGGTGAAAGAGATTTGAGTTCTTTTGTGTTGTATATTAAGAGAAAGCAGCAAAATACTTTATTTGCATTCATTTGAGTGTGAAACTACACCTAGGATGTTTACAAGTACAAACAAGCTTCAACTCAAGCTTTTGAATGCATTTACGCGTTTCAAAAGCTCATACGAGTAGGGTGAAGGAGATTTGAGTTCGTTTGTGTGGTATATTAAGACAAAGTATCCAAATACTTTTTTTGCGTTCATTTGAGTGTGAAACTACACCTAGGATGTTTACAAGTACAAACAAGCTTCAACTCATGCTTTTGGATGCATTTACGCGTTTTAAAACCTCTTACGAGTAGGGTGATAGAGATTGGAGTTCTTTTGTGTTGTATATTAAGAGAAAGCACCCAAATGTTTTGTTTGCATTCATTTGAGTATGAAACTACACCAAGAATGTTTTAAAGTACAAACAAGCTTCAAATCAAGCTTTTGAATGCATTTACGTGTTTTAAAAGCTCATACGAGTAGGGTGAAAGAGATTTGAGTTCTTTTGTGTTGTATATTAAGAGAAAGCTTCCAAATACTTTGTTTACATTCATTTGAGTGTGAAACTACACCAAGGATGTTTACAAGTACAAACAAGCTTCAACTCAAGCTTTTGAATGTATTTACGCGTTTTAACAGCTCTTACGACTAGGATTTTTACAAGTACTAACAAGCTTCAACTTAAGCTTTTGAATCCATTTACGCTTTTTAAAAGCTCGTACGAGTAGGGTGAAAGAGATTTGATTTCTTTTGTGTTGTATGTTAAGAGAAAGCAGCCAAATACTTTGTTTGCATTCATTTGAGTGTGAAACTACACCTAGGATGTTTACAAGTACAAACAAGCTTCAACTCAAGCTTTTGAATGCATTTACGCGTTTCAAAAGCTCATACGAGTAGGGTGAAGGAGATTTGAGTTCGTTTGTGTGGTATATTAGGAGAAAGCATCCAAATACTTTGTTTGCATTCATTTGAGTGTGAAACTACACCTAGGATGTTTAGAAGTACTAACAAGCTTCAACTCAACCTAGTGAATGCATGTACGCGTTTTAAAAGCTCGTACGAGTAGGGTTAAAGAGATTAGAGTTCTTTTGGGTTATATATTAAGAGAAAGCATCCAAATACTTTTTTTGCATTCATTTGAGTGTGCAACTACACCAATGATGTTTATAAGTTCAAACGAGCTTCAACTCAAGCTTTTGAAGGCATTTACGCGTTTTAACAGCTCTTACGAGTAGGGTGATAGAGATTGAGTTCTTTTGTGTTGTATATTCAGAGAATGCACCCAAATATTTTGTTTGTATTCATATGAGTATCAAACTACACCAAGAATGTTTGAAAGTACAAACAAGTTTCAACTCAAACTTTTGAATGCATTTACGCGTTTTAAAAGCCCATACGAGTAGGGTGAAGGAGATTTGGGTTCTTTTGTGTGGTATAGTAAGAGAAAGCACCCAAATACTTTGTTTGCATTAATTTGAGTGTAAAACTACACATAAGATGTTTACAAGTACAAACAAGCTTCAACTTAAGCTTTTGAATGCATTTACGCTTTTTAAAAGCTCGTACGAGTAGGGTGAAAGAGATTTGAGTTCTTTTGTGTTGTATATTAAGAGAAAGCATCCAAATACTTTGTTTGCATTCATTTGAGTGTGAAACTACACCTAAGATGTATACAAGTACAGACAAGCTTCAACTCAAGCTTTTGAATGCATTTTCGGGTTTTAAAAGCTCGTACGAGTAGGGTGAAAGAGATTTGAGTTCTTTTATGTTGTAGATTAAGAGAAAGCATCCAAATACTTTGTTTGCATTTATTTGAGTGTGAAACTACACCTAGGATTTTTACAAGTACAGACAAGCTTCAACTCAAGCTTTTGGATGCATTTACGCGTTTTAAAAGCTCTTACGTGTAGGGTGAAAGAGATTAGAGTTCTTTTGTGTTGTATATTAAGAGAAAGCACCCAAATGTTTTATTTGCATTCATTTGAGTATGAAACTACACCAAGAATGTTTTTAAGTACAAACAAGCTTCAACTCAAGCTTTTGAATGCATTCACGCGTTTTAAAAGCTCATACGAGTAGGGTGAATGAGATTTGAGTTCTTTTGTGTTGTATAGTAAGAGAAAGCATCCAAATACTTTGTTTGCATTCATTTGAGTGTGAAACTACGCCAAGGATGTGTACAAGTACGAACAAGCTTCAACTCAAACTTTTGAATTCATTTACGCGTTTTAAAAGCTCGTACGAGTAGGGTGAAAGAGATTTGAGTTCTTTTGTGTTGTATATTAAGAGAAAGCATACAAATACTTTGTTTGCATTCATTTGAGTGTAAAACTACACCTAGGATGTTTAGAAGTACAGACAAGCTTCAACTCAAGCTTTTGAATGCATTTCCGCGTTTTACCCTACACGTAAAACGCTTAATTTCTTGATGCGAAAGCATGTACGAGTAGTGATGCGGAAGCATGTGGATCAAAAGAAGCTCAAAAATAAGAATAGAAAGTTTGAATCCAAGAATGAGCATTTTAATAGCTAGTTTAATTATTAAGTTGTATTTTCTGAATTTTAGCTTAATTACTTTCAAGCTTTATGTTTATTCTAGCTAGTATTTTAGAAAGGTTGTATTTAGGGTGTCACATGTAAGATATTCCTTTATGATTTTAGAATATTCCTAAGGGAGCACTAGGATTTCTCCTTAGTTTGGGTGGCCTATATAAAGGCTCACAAGTTGTAAGGAATGGGCATGTTATGTTGATGATGAATGAGAGTATTATCTCCTTAAGCCTTTTGAGCTTGGTTCATTCTTTCTCCAAAATACTTAGTGCTTAATTGCTTGAGTGTTCTTGAGAGGGTGGTTTAAAATCGATTACTAACTTTAATTAGTGTGGTGCTTCATTGCTTTATCACTAATTATTTTAGTTTATCGTTGATATGATTATTCTTGGCGGTGTTTAATTACTTTAGCCTTGAATTAATCAGTTGTTTAGGCTTGGTGGTGGAAACATTATCCAAGTCATATCATTTATTGTTTTTTCTTGATATAAACACAAAAACCCACAAAAGATTTTATCTTTGGTTAGAGAACGAGTTGATAATCCTTAATTGCGTAAATCCGTTTGAGCTTTATGCATCAAATTGGTATCAGAGCCTAGGTAGGAGGCTCGTTCTATTAGATTTTGTTGTCTCGTTCATCTTTTCTTTTACTGTTTAGATCTGGAAAAACACAGAAAAAGCCAAAAAAAGAAAGTTTATTCTTCCTTGTTCGTCACCGTCTTCAGCAACACACTCGTTTTTCTCTCTCCTCACACTCAAAGCTCTATCTTCAATCTCCATTTTCTCACTAACTCATCTTCTTCTTCTGGGTTTCGTGAGTTTGAAGCTTAAAACAAAAACTCTAGGTTCTGGGTTGCTGAAATGTTTGCGAAAATTAGGGGTTTCGAAATTCTGGGTCCATTTTTGGGCGATTTGCTTCTGAATAGGAGTTCTGGGCTTGATTCTCGACGGGGTTGTCTCTCTCCTCCCCCTATTATGTCGATGGTAGTTTTTTTTTGGTCGATTGAAGCCTTGAAACTCCTAAATTGATTTGGGGAAAAATCGATTTTGGGTGAAATCGATTTGGGCGTTTTGTTTGGGTTCCAAATTCCGTGCTCTTCTCTTCTGGGTTGCGAAATCTGTTGTTAAAGAGTTCAATTGAAGCTCTTCTCTTTTCTGGGTCGAAGTTGTCACTGCTTAAATCGCAAACCCTAAGTTTTGGGGGTTGAAGAAGCTGGATCGTGAAAATCATGAACTAGGTTTCGTGAGTGAAATTCTGGGTTCAGTTTGAGCGATTCGAATCTGAATCAATGTTCTGGGCTCATTTTTCAACTGATTTATGTCTCTACTCCACCTAATGTTTGGATTGAAGCTGGTTGCAAGGGGTTTTGTTGGCTGAACATTGCTGCGTTTCTATTATTCTGGGTTATCTGTTGAGATTGGGTTGTTTGTTGTGCGAAATCGTGAAGTAACTCTAATTTGCTCTGAAATTGTTGTCTATATATTTTACTGGGCTTTGTTCATTGTCCTTGAACTGTTGCGGTTCTGATTTTGATTGTGGGAAAGCGAAACTGGGTTTTGGATCTGATTTGGCGTGTAATTTATTGAGTTTATATGCTGCGAATGTTGCTGCGATTGTGACTCTGTAATTGCTGGTCAAGATTTCCTTATGCGAAATTTGCTGGTCATATATGCTGGGTTATTGTTATTTAAGTTCTGAAATTGTTGCTGGAAATTTTGGTTCGATTTGTTGACTGCGTGAATGAGCTTATAGCTGTGGATTTTAGTTCTTTAAAAGGACATTTGTATTGGATTGTTTGCTGCAAAAGGTTGTGCGAAATTTAGAGGCAATTTGGTAACTGGTTATTTGTGGTTTTATGACCTGCTGCTTACTGCGTGTACCTGCTGTGTTATTGAGCTGTTGTTGAGTACTTTGGCTCCTTGTTCTTGGGTTTGTTATTTGCTGCATTTGAGCTACTGGTTTTCTGGATTTGTGTATTGATGCTGGAGTTGTATGGGTGGCTGTGAGCTGGTGCGAATGTGAAGGATTGAAGTGAACCTATTGCACTGTTTTGTGTTATTGAGTATTTTGATGGAAGGTCTTTTTAGAGTGGCTTGAATCCATGGACAAATGGTTTGATCTACTTGACTACTCGGACCTTGAAAAGGTCAAAGTAGTGGCCTCTACCTTTACAGAGTACGCTACCCTTTGGTGGGAGAATTTGAAAATTCAACGAAAAAGGATGGGGAAAAACAAAATTCGAACTTGGAGTAAGTTGCGAAGAGAACTCAAGGATGAGTTCTTATTGAAACTCATTTCACGAACATATACCCATCCATGTAAGCTTGTGCAAGAAGTTAGAATGACACCGTCTAAAATTGAATGCTTTGAAGGAAAAGGGAAGCAAAACTGATGTTTGAAATGTTGCAGTTAGGGACATGTGTATACGGAATGTTCTAACAAGAGGACAGTGAGTTTTCAAGAATGGCAAGAGGTTACCGAGATAGAATCTGCTGTGCCTCAAGATGACCATGCGAGTTCAAAAACGAGAAAGCAAAGATGTTTCCATTGTCGTGATCTTGGTCACTTTCATGCCACTTGTCCTAACAAGAATGCCATGAAATCTGAATTTTCAGAACATGAACTCGAGTCCCGTGACATCTCCATTGCAAATGAAGACGGTAAAGTTGCAGGCCCCATTGTTGAACGAGAAGCAACTGAGTGTAGCTTTTTAAAGGATAAATGTGTTGTGCGGCTGCCTATTGAAATTCCAGCAGCTCCCCTGGTTGTTACAAGATATTTTTCTACTGCTGAAACGGAAAACGAGAAGCCCCGAACATTCTGTCCAAAAAGAAGCGTATGTTCTGCTGTAAACAACAACTTTTCTGCAGTAAACAACAACTTTTCTGCTGTAAACAGCAACTTTTCTGCTGTAAACAACTTATGTTCTGCTGTAAACAACAACTTTTCTGCAGCAAACAACAACTTTTCTGCTGTAGACAGCTTATGTTCTGCTGTAAACAGCAACTTTTTCAGCTGTAGACAGCAACTTGCAGCGCAATTGCAAACAAGGAGAAGAGAGCATAATGTATGTTCTAAAAGAGACATTCCACGACCCCATGCTTGAGAGCGTTTTGCAGCGGCTATCTTCTACCCATTCTGAAACTATCACAATGCTGAATCTATATTTGTTTGAGGGTGTAACTCAAGGGTACAATTCTAAATGGAAAGAGTTCACGCACTTTGCTAGGGTGGGAATTGGCTCAAACCCATCTTTGATCTTTGAAGCAAAAATTCAACAAGCTTTAAGTGATGTGACGAAATCTATCGGGGTATGGATCCGAGGTAATGTTCGGGGTGGTAAATTTAACAACTACTTTTTTGAACTACAATGGAAGTTTTCTTACTTCCAGGACTTGAGGACAAGTCCTAAAAAAAGAAAAGGAGTTTGATGCGTAAGCATGTGGATCAAAAGAAGCTCAAAAATAAGAACTGAAAGTTTGAATCCAAGAATGAGCATTTTAATAGCTAGTTTAATTATTAAATTGTATTTTCTGAATTTTAGCTTAATTACTTTCAAGCTTTATGTTTATTCTAGCTAGTATTTTAGAAAGGTTGTATTTAGGGTGTCACATGTAAGATATTCCTTTATACTTTTAGAATATTCCTAAGAGAGCACTAGAGTTTCTCCTTAGTTTGGGTGGCCTATATAAAGGCTCACAAGTTGTAAGGAATGGGCATGTTATGTTGATGATGAATGAGAGTGTTATCTCCTTAAGCCTTTTGAGCTTGGTTCATTCTTTCTCCAAAATACTTAGTGCTTAATTGCTTGAGTGTTCTTGAGAGGGTTGGTTTAAAATCAATTACAAACTTTAATTAGTGTGGTGCTTCATTGCTTTATCACTAATTATTTTAGTTTATCGTCGATTTGATTATTCTTGCTGGTGTTTAATTACTTTAGCCTTGAATTAATCAAGTTGTTTAGGCTTGGTGGTGGAAACTTTATCCAAGTCATATCATTTATTGTTTTTTTTGATATAAACACAAAAAGCCACAAAAGATTTTATCTTTGGTTAGAGAACGAGTTGATAATCCTTAATTGCGTAAATCCGTTGGAGCTTTATGCATCAAATTGGCATGATAGCCTAGGTAGGAGGCTCATTCTATTAGATTTTTTTTGTCTCGTTCATCTTTTCTTTTACTGTTTAGATCTGGAAAAACACAGAAAAAGCCAAAAAAAGAAAGTTTATTCTTCCCTGTTCGTCACCGTCTTCAGCAACACTCTCGTTTTTCTCTCTCCTCACACTCAAAGCTCTATCTTCAATCTCCATTTTCTCACTAACTCATCTTCTTCTTCTGGGTTTCGTGAGTTTGAAGCTTAAAACAAAAACTCTAGGTTCTGGGTTGCTGAAATTTTTGCGAAAATTAGGGGTTTCGAAATTCTAGGTCCATTTTTGGGCGATTTGCTTCTGAATCGGAGTTCTGGGCTTGATTCTCGACGGAATTGTCTCTCTCCTCCCCCTATTATGTCGATGGTAGTTTTTTTTTGGTCGATTGAAGCCTTGAAACTCCTAAATTGATTTGGGGAAAAATCGATTTTGGGTGAAATCGATTTGGGCGTTTTGTTTGGGTTCCAAATTCCGTGCTCTTCTCTTCTGGGTTGCGAAATCTGTTGTTAAAGAGTTCAATTGAAGCTCTTCTCTTTTCTGGGTCGAAGTTGTCACTGCTTAAATCGCAAACCCTAAGTTTTGGGGGTTGAAGAAGCTGAATCGTGAAAATCATGAACTGGGTTTCGTGAGTGAAATTCTGGGTTCAGTTTGAGCGATTCGAATCTGAATAAAAGTTGTGGGCTCATTTTTCAACTGATTTATGTCTCTACTCCACCTAATGTTTCGATTGAAGCTGGTTGCAAGGGGTTTTGGGTTCAATTACATTCCTGAAACTCAAGAACACGAAGAACCCTAAATTTTGGGCGTTTTTGATTTTGTTCGAAAATCTGGGCTCGTTTTGAGTTGGGTTTGTTCTAAAATTCTATGTTCAAGATTTCTGCTCGAAAAATCCACCATTTAAGAGCTCAAAGAGTTTTGTATTGGGCGAGATGACTCAGTTTATTTCTGGGTTCATTAATTTGGCGACATTCTGAGAATTGTAACTGGTTCATCTTCTTCCCCACCTGAATTCTCTGTTAAAGCAAGGTCGAGTTGGGTTTCGAAAATTCTGGGCACGAATTGGCACAACATTAAGGTAATTTTAGAGATTTACTTGTTTCGTCAGTTTGTTGGCTGAACATTGCTGCGTTTCTATTGTTCTGGGTTATCTATTGAGATTGGGTTGTTTGTTGTGCGAAATCGTGAAGTAACTCTAATTTGTTCTGAAATTGTTGTCTATATATTTTACTGGGCTTTGTTTATTGTCCTTGAACTGTTGTGGTTCTGATTTTGATTGTGGGAAAGCGAAACTGGGTTTTGGATCTGATTTGGCGTGTAATTTATTGAGTTTGTATGCTGCAAATGTTGTTGCGATTGTGACTCTGTAATTGCTGGTCAAGATTTCCTTATGCGAAAGTTGCTGGTCATATATGCTGGGTTATTGTTATTTAAGTTCTGAAATTGTTGCTGGAAATTTTGGTTTGATTTGTTGACTGCGTGAATGAGCTTATAGCTGTGGATTTTAGTTCTTTAAAAGGACATTTGTATTGGATTGTTTGCTGCAAAAGGTTGTGCGAAATTTAGAGGCAATTTGGTAACTGGTTATTTGTAGTTTTATGACCTGCTGCTTACTGCGTGTACCTGTTGTGTTATTGAGCTGTTGTTGAGTACTTTGGCTCCTTGTTCTTGGGTTTGTTATTTGCTGCATTTGAGCTAATGGTTTTTTGCATTTGTGTATTGATGTTGGAGTTGTATGGATGGCTGTGAGCTGGTGCGAATGTGAAGGATTGAAGTGAACCTATTGCACTGTTTTATCTTATTGAGTATTTCGAGCTGTGGTGCTGTAATTTACTACGGTTTGGTGAAATCAGTCCACAAAGAACCCATTTAGCCCAAACACAATTTCTAACTACAAAGGAAACCAAGCACCACAAGAATGAGCTCCTACTGTTCCGAGCTTAATCCAAAAGAGTATACATTTGACTTTCCTAACTTTGATGGAAGGTCTAGTACGTTTTTAGAGTGGCTTGAATCCATGGACAAATGGTTTGATCTCCTTGACTACTCGGACCTTGAAAAGGTCAAAGTAGTGGCCTCTACCTTTCAGAGTACGCTACCCTTTGGTGGGAGAATTTGAAAATTCAACGAAAAAGGATGGGGAAAAACAAAATTCGAACTTGGAGTAAGTTGCGAAGGGAACTCAAGGATGAGTTCTTATTGAAACTCATTTCACGAACATATACCCATCCATGTAAGCTTGTGCAAGAAGTTGTAAGGAATGGGCATGTTATGTTCATTCTTTCTCCAAAATACTTAGTGCTTAATTGCTTGAGTGTTCTTGAGAGGGGTGGTTTAAAATCAATTACTAACTTTAATTAGTGTGGTGCTTCATTGCTTTATCACTAATTATTTTAGTTTATCGTCGATTTGATTATTCTTGGTGGTGTTTAATTACTTTAGCCTTGAATTAATCAAGTTGTTTAGGCTTGGTGGTGGAAACTTTATCCAAAGCATATCATTTATTGTTTTTCCTTGATATAAACACAGAAACCCATAAAAGATTTTTTCTACTTCGAGGACTTGAGGGCAAGTCCTAAACAACCCCGGGTGTTTGATGCGGGAGCATGCAGCTCAAAAAGAAGATACCATGGCCACTAGTCAACTTCTTGCTAGCATTGGTACCATTGGCTACATGGACGCTCTTAAGGATAATCCTAGTTGCTCTAAGGGCTATACCTTAATTACTTTGCTTAATTAGTTCTTGATTACGCTTGTAATAATGCTTAGGCGTAGCTCTAATTTCTGCATTTTGTTTTGTTAAATATGCGTACTAATTAGGCCGTACAAAAGGAGTTTTTTCCTTGGCTTAGTAGTTGATAAAAATTGCTTGAAAATAGCATAGAGCGGACAGCAAGGCAGCAGCAAATGAAGATAAAAGGTACAACATCACCAACTAGTGGATTCGTACAAGGAGGCGCTCCAAATTGTACTATCCGAGTACACTTGTGAGCTGGCGCCAGGACCACAAAAACGGCTCCTTTGAGAGCCTTATCTCATTGTGCCACCTTAGCTTGTTTCTAGAATGATCCTCTAAGGTTTTCAGCTTATAAATAGTATCCTTATCCTTGTAAGAAAGCAGATTTGATGAATGAAGATACAAGATAGAGCTCTGCCTCTGTTCACAAGCTATGCTTGGGTATTTACGCTTCTATTAATTCTTTCTTAGTGGTTAATTTCTTGGGAGAGATTAGCAAGGGTGGGGATCCTCTTAGGCGACTAAACTTGTGCTTAATTGCTGAGTTTTTGAGTTAAGAGTTAATTGCTTTCTTTATCTAAACACAAAAACACAAAAAGAAGTCACTCTGTTTCATTCCAACGAGCTTGCTGTTTGTTTTCGCATCAAGTAGGGTGAAATAGATTTGAGTTCTTTTGTGTTGTATATTAAGAGAAAGCATCCAAATACTTTGTTTGCATTCATTTGAGTGTGAAACTAGACCACAAGCTTTTGAATGCATTTACGCGTTTTAACAGCTTTTACGACTAGGGTGATAGAGATTAAGTTCTTTTGTGTTGTATATTCAGAAAAAGCACACAAATATTTTGTTTGCATTCATTTGAGTATGAAACTACACCAAGAATGTTTTAAAGTACAAACAATCTTAAACTCAAGCTTTTGAATGCATTTACGCGTTTTAAAAGCTCATACGAGTAGGGTGAAAGAGATTTGAGTTCTTTTGTGTTGTATATTAAGAGAAAGCACCCAAATGTTTTATTTGCATTCATTAGAGTATAAAACTACACGAAGAATGTTTTTAAGTTCAAACAAGCTTCAACTCAAGCTTTTAAATGCATTTACGCGTTTTAAATGCTCATACGAGTAGGGTGAAAGAGATTTGAGTTCTTTTGTGTTGTATATTAAGAGAAAGCATCCAAATACTTTGTTTGCATTCATTTGAGTGTGAAACTACACGCAGAATGTTTACAAGTACAAACAAGCTTCAACTTAAGCTTTTGATTGCATTTACACGTTTTAAAAGCTCGTACGACTAGGGTGAAAGAGATTTGAGTTCTTTTGTGTTGTATAGTAAGAGAAAGCATCCAAATACTTTGTTTGCATTCATTTGAGTGTAAAACTACACATAGGACGTTTACAAGTACAAACAAGCTTCAACTCAAGCTTTTGAATGCGTTTACACGTTTTAAAACCTCGTACGACTAGGGTGAAAGAGATTTGAGTTCTTTTGTGTTGTATATTAAGAGAAAGCATCCAAATACTTTGCTTGCATTCATTTGAGTGTGAAACTACTCCAAGGATGTTTACAAGTACAAACAAGTACAAACAAGCTCCAACTCAAGCTTTAGAATGCATTTACGCGTTTTACAGCTCTTACGACTAAGGTGATAGAGATTGAGCTCTTTTGTGTTGTATACTCAGAGAATGCACCCAAATGTTTTGTTTGCATTCATTTGAGTATGAAACTACACCAAGCATGTTTGAAAGTACAAACAAGCTTCAACTCAAGCTTTTGAATGCATTTACGCGTTTTAAAAGCTCATACGAGTACGGTGAAAGAGATTTGAGTTCTTTTGTGTTGTATAGTAAGAGAAAGCATCCAAATACTTTGTCTGCATTTATTTGAGTGTGAAACTACACCTAGGATGTTTACAAGTACAAACAAGCTTCAACTCAAGCTTTTTGATGTGTTAGCATCAGGTCATCAAGTTACTAGCGTGATCATTAATGCATTAATCATGGCATTTGGGACTCTCTCACGCTTGAATGGTGATAATTCTGGTCCTAGAGGTCTTAGTGTCCTTCTAGCCACTTAATCTAGGTTATGTCCGTACAAGATTAGTCCGTACAAATAAGCATTTGTGATTAGTGTTAATTATATTTCACCCTGCATGTAATTAGCGTAATTAACAAATGTAATTAGTTGTTATTTGAATTTCCTAACTAGTTGCTGAGTAAGGCGCGCCTAAGAGCACATGGGGCAGGTAAGTATGAAGAATGAGGCTCCTTACAGCTCACCCATGTTTGTCCTTATGCAAGGACAAGCAATAGCTATCAAGTGGTCCAAAACGGAAGGAAATGCGCTCCAAATTGTACTGCACGTATTTGGCTCATTTCTGGGCAAAATACTGAAGTTTCAGATTGCTTGGGCACTACTCTTGGACAGCTCACCCTTTCTAGAGTATTCCTAGGTTACTGGGGCACATTTGTGAACCCTATAAATATGTAAGAACAACTGATGTAAAAGGCACTTGTTTATGAATGAAAATACACGGCTGCTACCTTCTTACAAATCTTGCATTCTTTACAATAATCTTAGGGTTATTTGTTGAACAAGTAGTATTCTTTATCCATAGCTTGGTGGTTTAATCCTTTATAGCTTTGGTGATGATACTCATTATCCTTTCTTCTCTTAATCTTCTGTTTTGGTATCAAAGCATAGGTTTAACCTTTGCACTATTTTCTCTCATCAAAGTTCTCTCCTTTCTTGTCTTAATCACGTCCAAAGTTCCAATCTTTGAGTCACAAAAGAACCCATTTACAGCCCAAACACAATTCCTAACTTAAACACAACCAAACTCACAAACAACCATGGATGATGAACAAATACCCAGAAATTTAACTCTTGAGCAAGCTAAAGAGCTTAGGAGAGAAAGGGAGATGCGTGAGGTTAAGGAACAACTTAGCAACCTCACTCAACAAATGACTGATTTTCTCAACATTGGTAGAGGAAGACACCGTGGTCGAGGTGATGATGATGGTTCTCTTAGTCCAAAGAGAAAAGATGAACAATGGGGTGATTTAAAGTTTGAACCCCCTGATTTTGATGGTGGTACAAACCTAGATGACTATTTGGAGTGGGAGCAACAAATGGGTAGATTGTTTGATACCAAGGGGTATAGTGAGGAAAAGAGTTTCAAAGTTGCTGTTATGAAGCCCAAGAAGTATGCTTCTTTGTGGTATGAAAGCATGAAACTACAAAGAGAGCGTGAGGGTAAATCTAGGGTGCGTTCATGGACCTAGTTTAAGAAAATCATGCACAAACGCTTTGTGCCCCCTTCCTATACTCAAGATCTCTACCTCAAGCTCACAAATTTCAGTCAAGGAACGTTAAGTGTAGTAGATTACATCAGAGATTTCGAGCAACTACAAATCAGAACCGGCATTGTAGAGGATCCACAACTCTCAATTACGCGTTTTATTTCTGGTTTAGACACCAATGTTGGTAATAGAGTTGAAGTACAACCTTTTTGGTCCCTAGATGATGTATACAAGTTGGCTTTGAAGATTGATAAGCAAGAGAAAGCCAAGAAACCAGCAGCAAGTCCCTCGTGTAGGAGTTTTACTCCTCGGGTAGAAAGTTCTTCTAAGGCGAGCGAAAATGACAAAGTTTTCCTAGAGATTCTAAGGCCAACAAGTATGCTCCTAGACCATCTCTCTCTAGGAAATGCTTCAAGTGTCAAGGCTATGGACACTTCCAAGCTGAGTGCCCCAACAAGAGAGTGTTATCTCTCCGTGAGTATGATGAACTTAGGCAATTGGATGATGAGAAGGAGCAGATTGAAGAGCAATCTATTGACGATGAATTGAACATTGAACCTGACCAAGGCTCAACTCTCTTGGGGGTTCAAAGGGTCCTTCATGCTAGAGAGGCAGAGGAGACACTATCTCAAAGGGAGAAGATATTTGAAACCAAGTGCACCGTGAATGAAAAGCTTTGCACTTTAATCATTGATGGCGGTTCTTGCACCAATGTGGCGTCTACTCTCATGGTGGAAAAGCTTGGATTGGCCACCAAAGAACACCCTCATCCTTATTCCTTGCAATGGTTAGAAAAGAGAAACAAAGCCAAGGTAACAAAATAAGTCACAATCCCTTTTTCGATTGGAAAAGTATACAATGATAAGATTTTGTGTGATGTGATCCCCATGGATGCTTGTCATTTGCTGTTAGGTAGACCTTGGTTATATGATAGAAAAGTAATGCATGATGGCTTTAGAAATGTTTACTCTTTGGAGGTTCATAGAAAGAAAATTAATTTGCACCCCGCAAAATTGTCTTTATGTGGGAGAACGCAAGTAACTCATCAAAGCATGCTATGATTGTTAAAGGTGCTGATTTAGCGTATGAAATGGTGCATGAAAATGTTGTTTCTATGCTGGTGTTGCTTGGGGAGAATGAGAACATTGTTGGAAAACCTTTACATGCGTTAATTCAACCTTTGCTTGAGAATTATGTTGACGTGTTCCCATCTGATTTGCCCCCTGGTTTGCCACCCATTAGGGGCATAGAGCATCAAATAGACTTTATTCCGGGAGCCTCACATCCTAACAAAGCAGCTTATAGGTGTAATCCCCAAGAGACTAAGGAGTTTCAACGTCAAGTAGAGGAGTTGCTTGATAGGGGGATACATTAGAGAGAGCATGAGTCCTTGTAATATACCGACTCTCCTTGTGCCAAAAAAGGATGAAAGCATGAGAATGCGTGTTGATAGTCGTTCAATTAACAACATTACAATTAAGTATATATATCCAATTCCTCGCTTGGATGATATGCTTGATGAGCTGTTTGGTTCTTGTGTGTTCTCTAAAGTGGAATGTGATGCTTGTGGAATCGATATTGGAGCTGTTTTGGTGCAAAATAAACGTCTTATTACTTATTTCAGTAAGAAATTGAATGACTCGAGAGGGAATTACAACACTTATCGCAAAGATTTCGATGCAATTGTGAGGGCTCTTGATCATTGGGCTCATTACTTTGAAACCAAGGCGATTCATTTTGCATTCTGATCATGAAACGTTAAAGTATATCAATGGACAACACAAGCTGAGTTCAAGACATGCTAAATGGGTGGAATTTCTTCAATCATTCTCCTTTGTATCTAAGTACAACACTGGTGCAAGCAATGTGGTAGCCGATATTTTATCAAGGCGGCATTCTATGTTGTCTATCCTTGAGACAAAGGTTCTAGTCTTCTCTTTCATAAGGGAACTATACAAAGATGATCCAGATTTCTCTCCCATGTTTGATGGCATCAAGGAGATGGGAAAAGGCCCTTTTCACATTCATGAAGGGTTCCTTTTCAAGCACAACAGACTGTGTATCCCTAAGAGCTCAATTTCAGCAACTTTTAATGTGGGAGATCTGCTGCCTTATTTGGAGGATGAATACCTTGATGATTTCAGGGCAAATCCAAAAAAATTTGGGGAGGATGATGCGTTAGCAGCAGGTCATCAAGTTACTAGCGTGATCATTAATGCATTAATCATGGCATTTGGGACTCTCTCACGTTTGAATGGTGATAATTCTGGTCCTAGAGGTCTTAGTGTCCTTTTGGCCACTTAATCTAGGTTATGTCCGTACAAGATTAGTCCGTACAAATAAACATTTGTGATTAGTGTTAGTTATATTGCACCCTGCATGTAATTAGCGTAATTAACAAATGTAATTAGTTGTTATTTGAATTCCCTAAGCAGTTGCTGAGTAAGGCGCGCCTAAGAGCACATGGGGCAGGTAAGGATGAAGAATGAGGCTCCTGACAGCTCACCCACGTTTGTCCTTATGCAAGGACAAGCAACAGTTGTCAAGTGGTCCAAAACGGAAGGAAATGCGCTCCAAATTGTACTGCACGTATTTGGCTCATTTCTGGGCAAAATACTGATGTTTCAAATTGCTTGGGCACTACTCTTGGACAACTCACCCTTTCTAGAGTATTCCTAGGTTATTAGGGCACATTTGTGACCCCTATGAATATGTAAGAACAGCTGATGTAAAAGACACTTGTTTATGAATGAAAATACACGGCTGCTGCCTTCATACAAATCTTGCGTTCTTTACAATAATCTTAGGGTTATTTGGTGAGCAAGTAGTATTCTTTATCCATAGCTTGGTGGTTTAATCCTTTATAGCTTTGGTGGTGATACTCATTATCCTTTCTTCTCTTAATCTTCTGTTTTTTGTTTACAAATTGCTAAGGTTGTAATTAAGAACGTATCACTTTTGAATGCATTTACGCGTTTTAAAAGCTCGAGTAGGGTGAAAGAGATTTGAGTTCTTTTGTGTTGTATATTAAGAGAAATCATACTAATACTTTGTTTGCATTAATTTGAGTGTGAAACTACACCTAGGATGTTTAGAAGTACAGAGAAGCTTCAACTCAAGCTTTTGAATGCATTTCCGCGTTTTAAAAGCTCATACGAGTAGGGTGAAAGAGATTTGAATTCTTTTGTGTTGAATAGTAAGAGAAAACATCCAAATACTTTGTTTGCATTCATTTGAGTGTGAAACTACACCTAGGATGTTTACAAGTACAAACAAGCTTCAACTCAAGCTTTTGAATGCATTTACGCGTTTTAAAAGCTCGTACGAGTAGGGTGAAAGAGATTTGAGTCCTTTTGTGTTGTATATTAAGAGAAAGCATCCAAATACTTTGTTTGAATTCATTTGACTGTGAAACTACACCTAGGATGTTTAAAAGTACAAACAAGCTTCAACTCAAGCTTTTGAATGCATTTTTGCGTTTTAAAAGCTCGTACGAGTAGGGTGAAAGAAATTTGAGTTCGTTTGTGTTGTATATTAAGAGAAAGCATCCAAATACTTTGTTTGCATTCATTTGAGTGTGAAAACTACACCAAGGATGTTTACAAGTTCAAACAAGCTTCAACTCAAGCTTTTGATGGCATTTACGAGTTTTAACAGCTCTTACGACTAGGGTGATAGAGATTGAGTTCTTTTGTGTTGTATATTAGGAGAATGCACCCAAATGTTTTGTTTGCATTCATTTGAGTATGAAACTACACCAAGAATGTTTGAAAGTACAAACAAGCTTCAACTCAAGCTTTTGAATGCAGTTACGCGTTTTAAAAGCTCATACGAGTAGGGTAACTAAGATTTGAGTTCTTTTGTGGTGTATAGTAAGAGAAAGCATCCAAATACTTTGTTTGCATCCATTTGACTGTGAAACTACACCTAGGATGTTTAAAAGTACAAACAAGCTTCAACTCAAGCTTTTGAATGCATTTTTGCGTTTTAAAAGCTCGTACGAGTAGGGTGAAAGAAATTTGAGTTCGTTTGTGTTGTATATTAAGAGAAAGCATCCAAATACTTTGTTTGCATTCATTTGAGTGTGAAAACTACACCTAGGTTGTTTACAAGTACAAACATGCTTCAACTCAAGCTTTTGAATGCATTTATGCATTTCAAAAGCTCATACGAGTAGGGTGAAGGAGATTTGAGTTCGTTTGTGTGGTAGATTAAGAGAAAGCATCCAAATACTTTGTTTGAATTCATTTGACTGTGAAACTACACCTAGGATGTTTAAAAGTACAAACAAGCATCAACTCAAGCTTTTGAATGCATTTTTGCGTTTTAAAAGCTCGTACGAGTAGGGTGAAAGAAATTTGAGTTCGTTTGTGTTGTATATTAAGAGAAAGCATCCAAACACTTTGTTTGCATTCATTTGAGTGTGAAAACTACACCAAGGATGTTTACAAGTTCAAACAAGCTTCAACTCAAGCTTTTGATGGCATTTACGAGTTTTAACAGCTCTTAAGACTAGGGTGATAGAGATTGAGTTCTTTTGTGTTGTATATTAAGAGAATGCACCCAAATGTTTTGTTTGCATTCATTTGAGTATGAAACTACACCAAGAATGTTTGAAAGTACAAACAAGCTTCAACTCAAGCTTTTGAATGGATTTACGCGTTTTAAAAGCTCATACGAGTAGGGTGAAAGAGATTTGAGTTCTTTTGTGTTGTATATTAAGAGAAAGCATTCAAATACTTTGTTTGCATTCATTTAAGTGTGAAACTACTCCAAGGATGTTTACAAGTACAAACAAGTACAAACGAGCTCCAACTCAAGCTTTAGAATGCATTTACGCGTTTTAACAGCTCTTACGACTAGGGTGATAGAGATTGAGTTCTTTTGTGTTCTATATTCAGAGAATGCACCCAAATGTTTTGTTTGGATTCATTTGAGTATGAAACTACATCAAGAATGTTTGAAAGTTCAAACAAGCTTCGACTCAAGCTTTTGAATGCATTTACGCGATTTAAAAGCTCATACGAGTAGGGTGAAAGAGATTTGAGTTCTTTTGCGTTGTATAGTAAGAGAAAGCATCAAAAGACTTTGTTTGCATTCATTTGAGTGTGAAACTACTCCTAGTATGTTTAAAAGTACAAACAAGCTTCAACTCAAGCTTTTGAATGCATTTACGCGTTTTAAAAGCTCGTACGAGTAGGGTGAAAGAGATATGAGTTCTTTTGTGTTGTATAGTAAGAGAAAGCATCCAAACACTTTGTTTGCTTTCATTTGAGTGTGAAAGTGAACCTAGGATGTTTACAAGTTCAAACAAGCTTCAACTCAAGCTTTTGAATGCATTTACGCGTTTTAACAGCTCTAACGACTAGGGTGATAGAGATTGAGTTCTTTTGTGTTGTATATTCAGAGAATGCACCCAAATGTTTTGTTTGCATTCATTTGAGTATGAAACTACACCAAGAATGTTTGAAAGTACAAACAAGCTTCAACTCAAGCTTTTGAATGCATTTACGCGTTTTAAATGCTCATACGAGTAGGGTGAAAGAGAGTTGAGTTCTTTTGTGTTGTATAGTAAGAGAAAGCATCCAAATACTTTGTTTGCATTCATTTGAGTGTGAATCTACACCTAGGATGGTTACAAGTACAAACAAGCTTCAACTTAAGCTTTTGAATGCATTTATGCGTTTTAACAGCTCTTACGACTAGGGTGATAGAGATTGAGCTCTTTTGTGTTGTATATTCAGAGAATGCACACAAATGTTTTGTTTGTATTCATTTGAGTATGAAACTACACCAAGAATGTTTTAAAGTACAAACAGGGTTCAACTCAAGCTTTTGAATGCATTTACGCGTTTTAAAAGCTCATACGAGTAGGGTGAAAGAGATTTGAGTTCTTTTGTGTTGTATATTAAGAGAAAGCATCCAAATACTTTGTTTGCATTCATTTGAATGTGAAACTACTCCAAGGATGTCTACAGGTACAAACAAGTACAAACAAGCTCCAACTCAAGCTTTAGGATGCATTTACGCGTTTTAACAGCTCTTACGACTAGGGTGATAGAGATTGAGTTCTTTTGTGTTGTATATTCAGAGAATGCACCCAAATGTTTTGTTTGCATTCATTTGAGTATTAAACTACATCAAGAATGTTTGAAAGTACAAACAAGCTTCAACTCAAGCTTTTGAATGCATTTACGCGATTTAAAAGCTCATACGAGTAGGGTGAAAGAGATTTGAGTTCTTTTGTGTTGTATATTAAGAGAAAGAATCCAAATACTTTGTTTGCATTCATTTGAGTGTGAAACTACTCCAAGGATGTTTACAAGTACAAACAAGTACAAACAAGCTCCAACTCAAGCTTTAGAATGCAATTACGCGTTTTAACAGCTCTTACGACTAGGGTGATAGAGATTGAGTTCTTTTGTGTTGTATATTCAGAGAATGCACCCGAATGTTTTGTTTGCATTTATTTGAGTATGAAACTACACCAAGAATGTTTGAAAGTACAAACAAGCTTCAACTCAAGGTTTTGAATGCATTTACGCGTTTTAAAAGCTCATACGAGTAGGGTGAAAGAGATTTGAGTTTTTTTGTGTTGAATAGTAAGAGAAACCATCCAAATACTTTGTTTGCTTTCATTTGAGTGTGAAAGTGAACCTAGGATGTTTACAAGTTCAAACAAGCTTCAACTCAAGCTTTTGAATGCATTTACGCGTTTTAACAGCTCTTACGACTAGGGTTATAGAGATTGAGTTCTTTTGTGTTGTATGTTCAGAGAATGCACCCAAATGTTTTGTTTGCATTCATTTGAGTATGAAACTACACCAAGAATGTTTGAAAGTACAAACAAGCTTCAACTCAAGCTTTTGAATGCAGTTACGCGTTTTAAAAGCTCATACGAGTAGGGTGACTAAGATTTGAGTTCTTTTGTGGTGTATAGTAAGAGAAAGCATCCAAATACTTTGTTTGCATTCATTTGAATGTGAAACTACACCTAGGATGTTTAAAAGTACAAACAAGTTTCAACTCAAGCTTTTGAATGCATTTACGCGTTTTAAAAGCTCGTACGAGTAGGGTGAAAGAGATTTGAGTTCGTTTGTGTTGTATATTAAGAGAAAGCATCCAAATACTTTGTTTGCATTCATTTGAGTGTCAAAACTACACACAAACATGCTTCAACTCAAGCTTTTGAATGCATTTACGCGTTTCAAAAGCTCATACGAGTATGGTGAAGGAGATTTGAGTTCGTTTGTGTGGTATATTAAGAGAAAGCATCCAAATACTTTGTTTGCATTCATTTGAGTGTGAAACTACACCTAGGATGTTTAAAAGTACAAACAAGCTTCAACTCAAGCTATTGAATGCATTTACGCGTTTTAAAAGCTCGTACTAGTAGGGTGAAAGAGACTAGAGTTCTTTTGGGTTGTATATTAAGAGAAAGAATCCAAATACTTTGTTTGAATTCATTTGAGTGTGAAACTACACCAAGGATGTTTACAAGTTCAAACAAGCGTCAACTCAAGGTTTTGAATGCATTTACGCTTTTTAACAGCTCTTACGAGTAGGGTGATAGAGATTGGGTTCTTTTGTGTTGTATATTCAGAGAATACACCTAAATGTTTTGTTTGCATTCATTTGAGTATGAAACTACACCAAGAATGTTTGAAAGTACAAACAAGCTTCTACTCAAGCTTTTGAATGCATTTACGCGTTTTAAAAGCCCATACTAGTAGGGTGAAGGAGATTTGAGTTCTTTTTTGTGGTATAGTAAGAGAAAGCATCCAAATACTTTGTTTGCTTTCATTTGAGTGTGAAACTACACCAATGATGTTTACAAGTACAACCAAGCTTCAACGCAAGCATTTGAATGCATTTACACATTTCAAAAGCTCGTACGAGTAGGGTGAAAGAGATTTGAGTTGGTTTGTGTTGTATATTCTGAGAAAGCACCCAAATGTTTTGTTTGCTTTCACTTAAGTATGAAACTACACCAAGAATGTTTTAAAGTGCAAACTAGTTTCAACCCAAGCTTTTGAATGCATTTAGGCGTTTTAAAAGCTCATACGAGTAGGGTGAAAGAGATTTGAGTTCTTTTGTGTTGTATTAAGAGAAAACATCCAAATACTTTGTTTGCATTTATTTGAGTGTGAAACTACACCTAGGATTTTTACAAGTACAGACAAGTTTCAACTCAAACTTTTGGATGCATTTACGCGTTTTAAAAGCGTATACGAGTAGGGTGAAAGAGATTGGAGTTCTTTTGTGTTGTATATTGAGAGAAAGCACCCAAATGTTTTATTTGCATTCATTTGAGTATGAAACTACACCAAGAATGTTTTTAAGTACAGATAATCTTCAACTCAAGCTTTTGAATGCATTCACGCGTTTTAAAAGCTCATACGAGTAGGGTGAAAGAGATTTGAGTTCTTTTGTGTTGTATATTAAGAAAAAGCATCCAAATAAAGGTTTGCACTCATTTGAGTGTGAAACTACACCAAGGATGTTTACAAGTACAAACAAGTACAAACAAGTACAAACAAGCTTCAACTCAAGCTTTTGAATGCATTCACGCGTTTTAATAGCTCTTACGACTAGGGTGATAGAAATTGAGTTCTTTAGTGTTGTATATTCAGAAAACGCACCCAAATATTTTGTTCGCATTCATTTGAGTATAAAACTACACTAAGAATGTTTTAAAGTACAAACAAGCTTCAACTCAACCTTTTGAATGCATTTACGCGTTTTAAAAGCTCATACAAGTAGGGTGAAAGAGATTTGAGTTCTTTTGTGTTGTATATTAAGTGAAAGCACCCAAATGTTTTATTTGCATTCATTAGAGTATGAAACTACACGAAGAATGTTTTTAAGTACAAACAAGCTTCAACTCAAGCTTTTAAATGCATTTACGCGGTTTAAAAGCTCATACGAGTAGGGTGAAAGGGATTTGAGTTCTTTTGTGTTGTATATTAAGAGAAAGCATCCAAATAAAGGTTTGCATTCATTTGAGTGTGAAACTACACCAAGGATGTTTCCAAGTACAAACAACTACAAACAAGCTCCAACTCAAGTTTTAGAATGCATTTACGCGTTTTAACAGCTCTTGCGACTAGGGTGATAGAGATTGAGTTCTTTTGTGTTGTATTGATGTGAAATAAGTAACAAAACGAAAACTAACCTTTGATAGTATCACACAAAGGGATCTTGTTCAAGAATCACTCAAGAACAACTCACGAATCACTCGTAAGGGTTTACACCTGAATCACTCAGTTTGAGGGGTAAATACTCACGTATTCAATAATTAATCATCAAAGCACGAGTTTACAGTAGCAAAGATCTCCCCTATTTATAGACAAAGAAATCTAAAGCTATTCGGAATCCTAATCCTAGTCCGAATAGAAAACTAACTACGAAACTGACTACAATTGTAAAACGGACTAACTAACAGCTTTCCTAACACCTAATGGACTTCTAATACTAATAACAATCAGATTATTACTCTCCTAAACATATTCTAACTAATTAAGGGAATACTAAACGAAATCGAACTAAACAACTGATTACCTAGCGCCCAAGGCTCAAAACCGCTGGAACAGTTTCCTTGGCGCCCAAGGCTTCTTCTTTTCAGCTTCTAGTCATCTTCTTGCCACTCTAACATAGTTACCTCACACTTTACCTCACGTGGCATTATACTCTTGGCAATGAGCAACTCAGGATCAAGCATTAACGTTTCAAGAACTGGGTTCTTGGACGTTCTTGATTCGTCGTCTTCTTGCTTGTCCTTTAACGTACTTGCTCCTGCATCAACCTCCCCTTCTTTAAAAGAATTTGCCCTCAAATTTGTATCCTCTAAGTAAGGGCTAAGATCACCAACATTGAAGGTTGAGCTCACGTTTCCATACTCACTAGGAAGATCAATCTTGTATGCATTGTCTCCAATCTTCTCTAGAACTTGAAAAAGACCATCTGCTCGAGGCATAAGCTTGTTCTTCCGTCTAGAAGGAAATCTTTCTTTGCGCAGGTGTAGCCAAACTAAGTCACCAGGTTCAAATAGAACTTGCTTTCTTCCCTTGTTAGCTCTAGCTTGGTACCTTGAGTTCATCGTCTCTACTCGCGCATGAACTTGCTCACAGGTCTTCTTGAAAGCTTGTTGTCTTGCCTTGGCATCTACATTGATAACATCATCTCTAGGCAAAGACACGAAATCAATAGGCAAATAAGGATTAATGCCATACACAATCTCAAATGGAGAACGACCCGTGGTAAATCCAGGCGTTCTGTTATATGCAAACTCCGCATGTGCTAGCTTAATATCCCAATCTTTTGTGCTTCTACTCACCAACCCTCTTAGCAAAGTACCAAGGGTCCTGTTTGTAACCTTGGTTTGCCCATCTGTTTGTGGGTGATGTGAAGTGCTAAAGAGTAACTTCGTCCCAACGAGTCTCCAAAGTGTCTTCCAAAAGTAACTCAGAAACTTAGTATCTCGATCCGACACAATGGTCTTGGGAATGCCATGTAGCCTCACTATCTCTTTATAGAACAAGTCAGCAACATGAGAGGCGTCATCGGTCTCGTGACGTGGCACAAAGTGCGCCATTTTGGACAATCTATCAACAACAACCATCACAGCATCTTTTCCCCTTTGAGTTCTAGGGAGTGCCACAATGAAATCCATGCTCACACTCTCCCAGGGAATGCTACGAACCGGTAATGGTGTGTATAACCCTTTGTGAAAAGCACTCTTGACCCGTTGACATGTAGCGCATCTCGTCACAATAGCATGTACATCTTTGAGCGTCTTAGGCCAATAAAAGTGTTCTTGTAACAGCTCAAGGGTTTTAGTTACTCCAAAATGTCTAGCTAATCCTCCCGAGTGAACTTCTCTAACCAATAGCTCACGTACAGAGGACCTAGGAACACAGAACTTGTTCCTCTTGAATAGAAACCCATCTTGTATGAAATAATCACCATGCTCCCCTTCTTTGCAAGCTCTAAATGACTCAGAGAAATCAGCATCCTTGTCATATAGTTCTTGGAGATGTTCAAAGCCTAGGAGCTTCGCTTCAACTGTCACAAGCAAGCGGTTTCTTCGTGAAAGAGCATCAGTAACAACATTGCTCTTCCCATATTTGTACTTGGCCGAGAATGTAAAAGATTGTAGAAACTCTACCCACTTGGCATGTCTAGGGTTTAGTTTCTGTTGGCCATGAATGTACTTGAGAGCTTCATGATCCGAGTGCAACACGAAAGGCTTAGGCCTTAAATAATGGGACCAATGCTCCAAAGCTCTCACAATTGCATAGAACTCTCGATCATATGTAGAATAATTCAACCGAGCTCCATTCAATTTCTCACTAAAATAGGCAATAGGACGTTTTTCTTGGATTAAAACAGCGCCTATACCTACCCCACTAGCATCACATTCAACTTCAAACAATCTATCAAAATCTGGTAACGCTAGAATAGGTGCTTGACACAACTTCTCTTTGACCTCAACAAAGGCCTTTTGCGCACTTTCACTCCAATTAAACTCTCCTTTTTTCATTAATTCAGTAATAGGAGCAGTAATGGAACTAAAATTGCGTATAAACCTCCGATAAAATGATGCCAAGCCATGAAAACTACGTACCTCATGTATATTGGTTGGAGCTGGCCATGAAGCCATAGCTTCTACCTTGGACGGATCAACATGTACACCATCTTTGGACACAATGTAACCAAGGAATATAACCTTAGGAAGCATGAAATCACACTTCTCTAACTTGCCAAAAAGCTGTTGTTCCTTTAGCTTCTCAAATACGCGCTGTAGATGTACTAGATGTTCCTCCTTGGTCTTGCTGAATATAAGAATATCATCAAGGTAAACCACAACAAATTTACCAAGGAATGCTCTCAATACCTCGTTCATCAACCTCATGAATGTGCTAGGAGCGTTGCACAAGCCAAAAGGCATTACTAACCACTCATACAAACCATGTCGTGTCCTGAACGCGGTTTTCCATTCATCCCCCTCCTTGATTCTCACTTGATGGTATCCAGCTCTAAGATCTATCTTGGAAAACAACTGGGAACCATGTAGCTCGTCTAACATATCATCTAATCTTGGCATAGGGAACCTATATTTGATTGTGATATTGTTGACATCTCTACTATCAATGCACATACGCCATGTCCCATCTTTCTTAGGCACAAGTAACGCAGAAACAGCGCATGGACTTAGACTTTCTCTCACATAGCCTCTTTGCACAAGCTCTTCAACTTGTCTTTGTAACTCTTTGGCTTCTTCGGGGTTACACCGATATGCTGGCCTATTTGGAAGTGGTGCTCCAGGAACTAGGTCAATTTGGTGTTCTATGCCACGCATAGGAGGTAAACCAGGGGGTAACTCCTCGGGGAACACTTCTTTGAACCTCGCTAACAATAGGCGTAACTCAGGATCATAATTGGAATTTTTATACATGTTAGGTTCAAACAACAACACTAGGTAGCTCATAGTTTCACTAGCCACCTCTTTTTCCATCTCTTTCTCTCCTATGACCATTACACGACTCGCCTTTTTACTAGCCTTTGCTTCTTTAACTTGAGTGGCAGTCAAGGGTAACAATTTGATTCGTTTCTGGTTATGCTCAACAGTATAGATATTGTTTACACCATCATGACTAACTTTCCTATCAAATTGCCATGGACGACCTAATAATATATGACAAACACCCATAGGCAGTACATCACACCATAGATCGTCTTTATAACACCCTAAAGTAAAGCAAACTCTAGCTTGTTTAGTCACTTTTAACCCTCCCCCATCATTCAACCATTGCACAGTATAGGGTTTAGGATGACTTTTAGTAGGCAAATCAAGCTTATCAACCATCTCTTTAGATGCAACATTAGTACAACTCCCAGAGTCAATAATCAAATTGCAAACTTTACCTTTAACCTTCCAGCGAGAATGGAATATTTGCTCCCTTTGGTCGGACTCATCATCGGCCACAGTCGTATGTAGCAACTTCGTAAGGATTAGGGTCTCTCAAACTCGGGTATACCATAATCTTCAATGAATGGCTCTCCATTATCTTCATCACTATCCTCGGTTATGGGCATAACAAACGAGGGTTCCATCTCTTCTAGCTCAGCGATGGTGAGCGCTTTCTTCGAGCCGCACTCATAGGCATAGTGTCCATATCCTTGACACTTGAAACAACGCAGTTGGTTCTTGTCCTTAGTAGCCACGGCTTTGCCTTTGTCTTGAGTTACGGGCTTGCTAGGGACACTTGCGCTCTTGGAGAATGTTGCATTCTCTCTCGCATTGTTTTGGTTCCGAAAATTTGTATAGCCTTTAATCACATCTCGGGCAACCGGTTTTTGCTCCTCTTGCTTCTCAATCTTGAGAGCGATTTTGCAGACGTCCTCAAAGGTTACGTAAGGAACAAGCTCTACCTTCCGCCTTAGAGTTGGGTTTAGACCTTTGATGAACCGCGCGATCTTTAACTCCTCCTTCTCCTCAAGATCACACATCATGTGCATATGTTCAAACTTCTGGAGGTAGTCTTGTACACTTGAGGTTTCTTGGCTAGTGAGTTTCAAAAACTGTTCTTGCTCAAATTCTTTAGGCAAAAATCGTTTCTTTAAATATTTCTTGAGTTTGTCCCAAGTCTCAATCTTTGCTTTCTCTTCCTTCTTGCGTCGAGCCTTTAGGTTTTCATACCATAAAGAAGCATGGTTGGTGAGTTTAAGCGTGGCTAACTTGCATCTTCGCCGCTCATCATACTCCTTGTATTCAAAGACTCTCTCCATAGTTCTAAGCCAATCAAGAAAGGCCTCTGGGTCGTAGGAATCGTCATATTCAGGGAGTTCGACCATCAAGTTCCTGTCATCATCATAGGGATGTCGTGGTTTAGGAGGGTCATTGGTTCTAGTGCCACTTGTGTCTTCAAACTCCTCATCGAATTCGGGGTCACGGTTGTGGTTTCTCCAATGAATTCTCCGCATACTTGTCTCCATGTTCTCCCTATCTTCTTGGTTTCTTCTTTCCATAGCAGGCATCCGCTCTTCTTGAGATTTGAAAGACGTCCTAAGATCCTCCATGGCTGTTAACAACTTTGCTAGTTCGCTGGGCTCACCCATAGCTTTGGTTGTTGGTTTCTTGGGGGTTTCTTGGCTGTCTTCGTGAACAAAGGGCGGATCTTGCAAGAATCTTTCTCTAAAGCTCGCTATGGTGTCGTGTTTATGCTCAGGACCGTGTTGTTTAAACTTAAGAAAGCTCAAACCTTTAGCTCTGATACCAAGTTGATGTGAAATAAGTAACAAAACGGAAATTAACCTTTGATAGTATCACATAAAGGGATCTTGTTCAAGAATCACTCAAAAACAACTCACGAATCACTCGTAAGGGTTTCAACCTGAATCACTCAGTTTGAGGGGTAAATACTCATGTATTCAATAATTAATCATCAAAGCACGAGTTTACAGTAGCAAAGATCTCCCCTATTTATAGACAAAGAAATCTAAAGCTATTCGGAATCCTAATCCTAGTCCGAATAGGAAACTAACTACGAAACTGACTACAATTGTAAAACGGACTAACTAACAGCTTTTCTAACACTTAATGGACTTCTAATACTAATAAAAATCAAATTATTACTCTCCTAAACATATTCTAACTAATTAAGGGAATACTAAACGAAATCAAACTAAACAACTGATTACCTAGCGCCCAAGGCTCAAAACCGCTGGAACAGTTTCCTTGGCGCCCAAGGCTTCTTCTTTTCAGCTTCTAGTCATCTTCTTGCCACTCTAACATAGTTACCTCACACTTTACCTCACGTGGCATTATACTCTTGGCAATGAGCAGCTCAAGATCAAGCATTAACGTTTCAAGAACTGGGTTCTTGGACGTTCTTGATTCGTCGTCTTCTTGCTTGTCCTTTAACGTACTTGCTCCTGCATCATGTATATTCAGAGAATGCAACCAAATGTTTTGTTTGCATTCATTCGATTATGAAACTACACCAAGAATGTTTGAAAGTACAAACAAGCTTCAACTCAAGCTTTTGAATGCATTTACGCTTTTTAAAAGCTCATACGAGTAGGGTGAAAGAGATTTGAGTTCTTTTGTGTTGTATATTAAGAGAACGCATCCAAATACTTTGTTTGCATTCATTTGAGTGTGAAACTACTCCAAGGATGTTTACAAGTACAAACAAGCTCCAACTCAAGCTTTAGAATGCATTTACGCGTTTTAACAGCTCTTACGACTAGGGTGATAGAGATTGAGTACTTTTGTGTTGTATATTCTGAGAATGCACCCAAATGCTTTGTTTGCATTCATTTGAGTATGAAACTACATCAAGAATGTTTGAAAGTAGAAACAAGCTTCAACTCAAGCTTTTGAATGCATTTACGCGATTTAAAACCTCATACGAGTAGGGTGAAAGAGATTTGAGTTCTTTTGCGTTGTATAGTAAGAGAAAGCATCAAAATACTTTGTTTGCATTCATTTGAGTGTGAAACTACTCCTAGTATGTTTAAAAGTACAAACAAGCTTCAACTCAAGCTTTTGAATGCATTTACGCATTTTAAAAGCTCATACGAGTAAGGTGAAAGAGATTTGACTTCTTTTGTGTTGTATAGTAAGAGAAAGCATCCAAATACTTTGTTTGCTTTCATTTGAGTGTGAAAGTGAACCTAGGATGTTTACAAGTTCAAACAAGCTTCAACTCAAGCTTTTGAATGCATTTACGCGTTTTAACAGCTCTTACGACTAGGGTGATAGAGATTGAGTTCTTTTGTGTTGTATATTCAGAGAAAACACCCAAATATTTTGTTTGCATTCATTTGAGTATGAAACTACACCAAGAATGTTTTAAAGTACAAACAAGTTTCAACCCGAGCTTTTGAATGCATTTACGCGTTTTAAATGCTCATACGAGTAGGGTGAAAGAGATTTGAGTTCTTTTGTGTTGTATATTAAGAGAAAGCATCCAAATACTTTGTTTGCATTCATTTGAGTGTGAAACTACACCAAGGATGTTTACAAGTACAAACAAGCTTCAATCCAAGCCTTTGAATGCATTTACGCGTTTTAACAGGTCTTACGACTAGGGTGATAGAGATTGAGTTCTTTTGTGTTGTATATTCAGAGAAAGCACCCAAATGTTTTGTTTGCAATCATTTGAGTATGAAACTACACCAAGAATGTTTTAAAGTACAAACTAGTTTCAACCCAAGCTTTTGAATGCATTTACGCGTTTTAAATGCTCATACGAGTAGAGTGAAAGAGATTTGAGTTCTTTTGAGTTGTATATTAAGAGAAAGCACCCAAATGTTTTATTTGTATTCATTTGAGTATGAAACTACACGAAGAATGTTTTTAGGTACAAACAAGCTTCAACTCAAGCTTTTAAATGCATTTACGCGGTTTAAAAGCTCATACGAGTAGGGTGAAAGAGATTTGAGTTCTTTTGTGTAGTATATTAAGAGAAAGCATCCAAATAAAAGTTTGCATTCATTTGAGTGTGAAACTACACCAAGGATGTTTCCAAGTACAAACAACTACAAACAAGCTCCAACTCAAGCTTTAGAATGCATTTACGCGTTTTAACAGCTCTTGCGACTAGGGTGATAGAGATTGAGTTCTTTTGTGTTGTATATTCAGAGAATGCAACCAAATGTTTTGTTTTCATTCATTCGTTATGAAACTACACCAAGAATGTTTGAAAGTACAAACAAGCTTCAACTCAAGCTTTTGAATGCATTTACGCGTTTCAAAAGCGCATACGAGTAGGGTGAAAGAGATTTGAGTTCTTTTGTGTTGAATAGTAAGAGAAAGCATCCAAATACTTTGTTTGCTTTCATTTGAGTGTGAAAGTGAACCTAGGATGTTTACAAGTTCAAACAAGCTTCAACTCAAGCTTTTGAATGCATTTACGCGTTTTAACAGCTCTTACGACTAGGGTGATAGAGATTGAGTTCTTTTGTGTTGTATATTCAGAGAATGCACCCAAATGTTTTGTTTGCATTCATTTGAGTATGAAACTACACCAAGAATGTTTGAAAGTACAAACAAGCTTCAACTCAAGCTTTTGAATGCATTTACGCGTTTTAAAAGCTCATACGAGTAGGGTGAAAGAGATTTGAGTTCTTTTGTGTAGTATATTAAGAGAAAGCATCCAAATAAAAGTTTGCATTCATTTGAGTGTGAAACTACACCAAGGATGTTTCCAAGTACAAACAACTACAAACAAGCTCCAACTCAAGCTTTAGAATGCATTTACGCGTTTTAACAGCTCTTACGACTAGGGTGATAGAGATTGAGTTCTTTTGTGTTGTATATTCAGAGAATGCACCCAAATGTTTTGTTTGCATTCATTTGAGTATGAAACTACACCAAGAATGTTTGAAAGTACAAACAAGCTTCAACTCAAGCTTTTGAATGCATTTACGCGTTTTAAAAGCTCATACGAGTAGGGTGAAAGAGATTTGAGTTCTTTTGTGTTGTATAGTAAGAGAAAGCATCCAAATACTTTGTTTGCATTCATTTGAGTGTGAAACTACACCTAGCATGTGTACAAGTACAAAGAAGCTTCAACTTAAGCTTTTGAATGCATTTACGCGTTTTAACAGCTCTTACGACTAGGGTGATAGAGATTGAGTTCTTTTGTGTTGTATATTCAGAGAATGCACCCAAATGTTTTGTTTGCATTCATTTGAGTATGAAACTACATCAAGAATGTTTGAAAGTACAAACAAGCTTCAACACAAGCTTTTGAATGCATTTACGCGATTTAAAAGCTCATACGAGTAGGGTGAAAGAGATTTGAGTTCTTTTGCGTTGTATAGTAAGAGAAAGCATCAAAATACTTTGTTTGCATTCATTTGAGTGTGAAACTACTCCTAGTATGTTTAAAAGTACAAACAAGCTTTAACTCAAGCTTTTGATTGCATTTACGCGTTTTAAAAGCTCGTACGAGTAGGGTGAAAGATATTTGAGTTCTTTTGTGTTGTATATTAATAGAAAGCATCCAAATACTTTGTTTGCATTCATTTGAGTGAGAAACTACACCTAGGATGTTTACAACTACAAACAAGCTTCAACTTAAGATTTTGAATGCATTTATGCGTTTTAACAGCTCTTACGACTAGGGTGATAGAGATTGAGTTCTTTTGTGTTGTATATTCAGAGAATGCACCCAAATGTTTTGTTTGTATTCATTTAAGTATGAAACTACACCAAGAATGTTTTAAAGTACAAACAAGCTTCAACTCAAGCTTTTGAATGCATTTACGCTTTTTAAAAGCTCGTACGAGTAGGGTGAAAGAGATTTGAGTTCTTTTGTGTTGTATATTCAAATACTTTGTTTGCATTCATTTGAGTGTGAAACTACTCCAAGGATGTTTACAAGTACAAACAAGTACAAACAAGCTCCAACTCAAGCTTTAGAATGCATTTACGCGTTTTAACAGCTCTTACGACTAGGGTGATAGAGATTGAGTTCTTTTGTGTTGTATATTCAGAGAATGCACCCAAATGTTTTGTTTGCATTCATTTGAGTATGAAACTACATCAAGAATGTTTGAAAGTACAAACAAGCTTCAACTCAAGCTTTTGAATGCATTTACACGATTTAAAAGCTCATACGAGTAGGGTGAAAGAGATTTGACTTCTTTTGCGTTGTATAGTAAGAGAAAGCATCAAAATACTTTGTTTGCATTCATTTGAGTGTGAAACTACTCCTAGTATGTTTAAAAGTACAAACAAGCTTCAACTCAAGCTTTTGAATGCATTTACGCGTTTTAAAAGCTCGTACGAGTAGGGTGAAAGATATTTGAGTTCATTTGTGTTGTATATTAAGAGAAAGCATCCAAATACTTTGTTTGCATTAGTTTGAGTGTGAAACTACACCAAGGATGGTTACAAGTACAAACAAGCTTCGATCCAAGCCTTTGAATGCATTTACGCGCTTTAACACCTCTTACGACTAGGGTGATAGAGATTGAGTTCTTTTGTGTTGTATATTCAGAGAAAGCACCCAAATGTTTTGTTTGCATTCATTTGAGTATGAAACTACACCAAGAATTTTTTAAAGTACAACCAAGTTTCAACCCAAGCTTTTGAATGCCTTTACGCGTTTTAATTGCTCATACGAGTAGGGTGAAAGAGATTTGAGTTCTTTTGTGTTGTATATTAAGAGAAAGCACCCAAATGTTTTATTTGCATTCATTTGAGTACGAAACTACACGAAGAATGTTTTTAAGTACTAACAAGCTTCAACTCAAGCTTTTGGATACATTTACGCGTGTTAAAAGCTCATACGAGTAGGGTGAAAGAGATTTGAGTTCTTTTGTGTTGTATATTAAGAGAAGGCATCCAAATAAAGGTTTTCATTCATTTGAGTGTGAAACTACACCAAGGATGTTTACAAATAGAAACAAGTACAAACAAGCTTCAACTCAAGCTTTTGAATGCGTTTACGGGTTTTAACAACTCTTACGACTAGGGTGACAGAGATTGAGTTCTTTTGTGTTGTATATTCAGAGAATGCACCCAAATGTTTTGTTTGCATTCATTTGAGTATGAAACTACACCAAGAATGTTTGAAAGTACAAACAAGCTTCAACTCAAGCTTTTGAATGCAGTTACGCGTTTTAAAAGCTCATACGAGTAGGGTAAAATAGATTTGAGTTCTTTAGTTGTGTATAGTAAAAGAAAGCATCCAAATACTTTGTTTGCATTCATTTGACTGTGAAACTACACCTAGGATGTTTAAAAATACAAACAAGCTCCAACTTAAGCTTTAGAATGCATTTCCGCGTTTTAACAGGTCTTACGACTAGGATGATAAAAATTAAGTTCTTTTGTGTGGAATATTAAGAGAAAGTATCCAAATAATTTGTTTGCATTTATTTGAGTGTGAAACAACACCAGGGATGTTTACAAGAACAAACAAGCTTCAACTCAAGCTTTTGAATGCATTTACGCGTTTTAAAAGCTCATACGAGTAGGGTGAAAGAGATTTGAGTTCTTTTGTGTTGTATATTAAGAGAAAGCACCCAAATACTTTGTTTGCATTCATTTGAGTGTGAAACTACACCAATGATGTTTACAACTACAAACAAGCTTCAACTCAAGCTTTTGAATGCATTTACGCGTTTTAACAGGTCTTACGACTAGGGTGATAGTGATTGAGTTCTTTTTGTATTGTATATTCAGAGAATGCACCCAAATGTTTTGTTTGCATTCATTTGAGTATGAAACTACACCAAGAATGTTTTAAAGTACAAACAAGTTTCAACCCAAGCTTTTGAATGCATTTACGCGTTTTAAATGCTCATACGAGTAGGGTGAAAGAGATTTTAGTTCGTTTGTGTTGTATATTAAGAGAAAGCACCAAAATGTTTTAGTTGTATTCATTTGAGTATGAAACTACACGAAGAATGTTTTTAAGTACTAACAAGCTTCAACTCAAGCTTTTGAATGCATTTACGCGTTTTAAAAGCTCATACGAGTAGGGTGAAAGAGATTTGAGTTCTTTTGTGTTGTATAGTAAGAGAAAGCATCCAAATACTTTGTTTGCATTCATTTGAGTGTGAAACTACACCTAGGATGTTTACAAGTACAAACAAGCTTCAACTTAAGCTTTTGAATGCATTTACGCGTTTTAACAGCTCTTACGACTAGGGTGATAGAGATTGAGTTCTTTTGTGTTGCATATTCAGAGAATGCACCCAAATGTTTTGTTTGTATTCATTTGAGTATGAAACTACACCAAGAATGTTTTTAATGTACAAACAAGCTTCAACTCAAGCTTTTGAATGCATTTACGCGTTTTAAATGCCCGTACGAGTAAGGTGAAAGAGATTTGAGTTCTTTTTTGTTGTATATTAAGAGAAAGCATCCAAATACTTTGTTTGCATTCATTTGAGTGTGAAACTACTCCAAGGATGTTTACAAGTACAAACAAGTACAAACAAGCTCCAACTCAAGCTTTAGAATGCATTTACGTGTTTTAACAGCTCTTACGACTAGGGTGATAGAGATTGAGTTCTTTTGTGTTGTATATTCAGAGAATGCACCAAAATGTTTTGTTTGCATTCATTTGAGTATGAAACTACATCAAGAATGTTTGAAAGTACAAACAAGCTTCAACTCAAGCTTTTGAATGCATTTACGCGATTTAAAAGCTCATACGAGTAGGGTGAAAGAGATTTGAGTTATTTTGCGTTGTATAGTAAGAGAAAGCATCAAAATACTTTGTGTGCATTCATTTGAGTGTGAAACTACTCCTAGTATGTTTAAAAGTACAAACAAGCTTCAACTCAAGCTTTTGAATGCATTTACGCGTTTTAAAAGCTCGTACGAGTAGGGTGAAAGATATTTGAGTTCTTTTGTATTGTATATTAAGAGAAAGCATCCAAATACTTTGTTTGCATTCATTTGAGTGTGAAACTACACCAAGGATGGTTACAAGTACAAACAAGCTTCAATCCAAGCCTTTGAATGCATTTACGCATTTTAACACCTCTTACGACTAGGGTGATAGAGATTGAGTTCTTTTGTGTTGTATATTCAGAGAAAGCACCTAAATGTTTTGTTTGCATTCATTTGAGTATGAAACTGCACCAAGAATGTTTTAAAGAACAAACATGTTTCAACCCAAGCTTTTGAATGCAATTACGCGTTTTAAATGCTCATACGAGTAGGGTGAAAGAGATTTGAGTTCTTTTGTGTTGTATATTAAGAGAAAGCACCCAAATGTTTTATTTGCATTCATTTGAGTACGAAACTACACGAAGAATGTTTTTATGTACTAACAAGCTTCAACTCAAGCTTTTGGATGCATTTACGCGTTTTAAAAGCTCATAGGAGTAGGGTGAAAGAGATTTGAGTTCTTTTGTGTTGTATATTAAGAGAAGGCATCCAAATAAAGGTTTGCATTCATTTGAGTGTGAAACTACACCACGGATGTTTACAAGTACAAACAAGTACAAACAAGCTTCAACTCAAGCTTTTGAATGCGTTTACGCTTTTTAACAGCTCTTACGACTAGGATGACAGAGATTGAGTTCTTTTGTGTTGTATATTCAGAGAATGCACCCAAATGTTTTGTTTGCATTCATTTGAGTATGAAACTACACCAAGAATGTTTGAAAGTACAAACAAGCTTCAACTCAAGCTTTTGAATGCAGTTACGCGTTTTAAAAGCTCATACGAGTTGGGTAAAATAGATTTGAGTTCTTTAGTTGTGTATAGTAAAAGAAAGCATCCAAATACTTTGTTTGTATTCATTTGTCTGTGAAACTACACCTAGGATGTTTAAAAATACAAACAAGCTCCAACTCAAGCTTTAGAATGCATTTACGCATTTTAACAGGTCTTACGACTAGGGTGATAAAAATTAATTTCTTTTGTGTGGAATATTAAGAGAAAGTATCCAAATAATTTGTTTGCATTTATTTGAGTGTGAAACAACACCAGGGATGTTTACAAGTACAAACAAGCTTCAACTCAAGCTTTTGAATGCATTTACGCGTTTTAAAAGCTCATACGTGTATGGTGAAAGAGATTTGAGTTCTTTTGTGTTGTATATTAAGAGAAGGCACCCAAATACTTTGTTTGCATTCATTTGAGTGTGAAACTACACCAATGATGTTTACAACTACAAACAAGCTTCAACTCAAGCTTTTGAATGCATTTACGCGTTTTAACAGCTCTTACGACTAGGCTGATAGAGATTGAGTTCTTTTTGTATTGTATATTCAGAGAATGCACCCAAATGTTTTGTTTGCATTCATTTGAGTATGAAACTACACCAAGAATGTTTGAAAAGTAGAAACAAGCTTCAACTCAAGCTTTTGAATCCATTTACGCGTTTTAAATGCTCATACGAGTAGGGTGAAAGAGATTTGAGTTCTTTTGCGTTGTATATTAAGAGAAAGCACCCAAATACTTTGTTTGCATTCATTTGAGTGCGAAACTACACCAAGGATGTTTACTAGTACTGATGTGATTTATTTAGGGATTTTCTGTATTTTTGATAAACAACACAATAAAAGGGATATACCTCTCGAATCACTCAAGGGGTTGGGGGTTTTCGTTCAAGAATCACTCAAGAACAATACTTGCGCATCACACACATGGGTTTCAAACTGAATCACTCAATTTGAGGGGGTAAATACTCACGTATTAATTATTAATCATCAAAGTCTATGTTACAATTTTGTGCTCTCCCCTATTTATAGACAAACAAATCTAAAGCTACTAGGAATCCTAATCCAAGTAGGAAACTAACTATGAAACTGATTACAATTGTAAAATGAACTAACTAACAACTTTCCTAATACCTAATGGACTCATAATGCTAATAATAACCAGATTATTACTTTCCTAAGCAATAAATCACGCTAAAAGCAAGTTAAAATAAACCAGGACACAATAACTAAACTAAAGTCGTTGCCTTGGCGCGCAAGGAATATGTTCCATAACTTGTAACTCATTTTTAACCATGTTGCGCTTTGAATTAGAGAAAACGCAAAGAATCAATGTTGTAGATCTCGATCATATGTTTCCACAGACATTTGAATCATCACATTTAGGTTTCATGTGAGCGAGTTATGGCCAAAATACGAACAACTGCCAGAATTGCCAAGATTACGAGGTTCTCCAGAATGAACTTGATCATATAACAAGAGATTGAATCCCGATCTTGCATGGAAACTCCATGTAATCATGCTTGTAAGAGCCACAATAATGCATAACCATAAAAGCAACACGATGTATTCAAGAGTATTTGTTCCTTTGCTTTTTTCTTGGTTCTTTTCTTTAAATTGCTCACTTGCTCCCGCATCAATCTCCCTTTCTTCAAAAAGAATTGTCCTCAATTCTTCGTCATATAAAAGAAGTTGTAAACCTGACTTAGCATGAGTGCCCAAAGTAGTTTTCATTGTACATCCAACGGTCATACTTCGTATCCACGTGATTAACAACATAGTGAACAACATCATTGTTACTTCTTGAAGTTGTGCTCTTAGTTTTTCCAGTAACTCTACTCCTCAACACGTGAGATATTGTGAAGAACTCACATGGTACATTAAGCATAGTAGGTACTGGAGGAGCGAGTGGAACATGTAATGGAACAAGAATTGTTCCCCCCATCTTGACAACACTAGGTGGAACCATAGAACACAAATTCTGAAATGTTCCCTCATGAGAAATATTTGAAGCATCCACGATCACAATGTTAGTAATGTTGTCAACCTCATCTTCTTGACTTACCTCATCAAATATAGGTGGTTGACTTGGGTCAAAAGAAAATTCTTCTTTCAAAAGGTCATCATTATAATCAAGATCTTCAAGGAAATCACCAATATTTTCTGGTTCAATGAATTTTTCTTCGATAAACTCATCAACCACAATTGGTTGTCTTGAATTATTTACTTGAACAACAATAAGGGGGTCAATATCATTGGTTTTTTCTTGTGAATCTTCCATAGGAACAATATTTTTGAAGTAATCATCAAGATCTGGTTTTCCTTTGAATGTATCCACAACAAAGAGCCTATCTTCATTCATGGGTTGATCATTTATTATGCACCCATTCATGTACTCCAACTTATGATTTCGACGTTGAAGCGCTTGTTGGTATGCTTGTTGTGCTCGTAGGTGCACTAATTGTTGCTCCCTTTCTTGCCTCTCAATCTTGAGAGCTATCTTGCATACATACTCAAAGGATATGAAAGGAACAAGCCCCACCTTGTGCCTTAGAGTTGAGTTTAGTCCTTTGATGAATCTTGCAATCTTTAACTCCTCCTTCTCCACGAGATCACACATCATGTGCGCGTTTTCAAACTTTTGGAGGTAGTCTTGTGCACTTGAGGTTTCTTGGCTTAAGGATGTGAGTTTCAAGAACTGTGCTTGCTCAAACTCTTTAGGCAAAAATCGGTTCCTTAAATGATTCTTTAGTTTGTCCCAAGTCTCAATCTTTGCTTTCCCGTCCTTCTTGCGTCGAGCCTTTAGTTTTTCATACCAAAAAGAAGCATGCTTGGTGAGTTTATGCGTGGCTAACTTGCATCTTCGCCGCTCATCATACTCGTTGTATTCAAACACTCTCTCCATAGTTCTAAGCCAATCAAGAAAGGCCTCTGGATCGTAGGAACCGTCATATTCAGGGAGTTCGACTTTCAAGTTCCTATCATCATCATAGGGGTGTCGTGGTTTAGGAGCGCCATTGGTTCTAGTCCCACTTGTGTCTTCAAACTCCTCATCGAAGTCGGGGTCACGGTTGTGGTTTCTCCAATGAATTCTGCGCATCCTTGTCTCCATGTTTTCCCTATCTTCTTGGTTTCTTCATTCCATAGCAGTCATCCGCTCTGCCATCCGGTCTTCTTGAGTTTTGAAAGATGCCCAAAGATCCTCCATGGCTGTTAACAACTTTGCTAGTTTGTTGGGCTCACCCATAGCTTCGGTTGTTGGTTTCTTGGGGGTTTCTTGGCTGTTTTCCTGGACAAAGGGTGGATGTTGTCGTGTTTAAGCTCAGGATCGTGGTTGTTTAAGTTTAAGAAAGCTCAAACCTTTAGCTCTGATACCAAGTTGATGTGATTTATTTAGGGATTTTCTGTATTTTTGATGAACAACACAATAAAAGGGATATACCTCTCGAATCACTCAAGGGGTTGGGGGTTTTCGTTCAAGAAAAACTCAAGAACAATACTTGCGCATCACACACAAGGGTTTCAAATTGAATCACACAATTTGAGGGGGTAAATAATCACGTATTAATCATTAATCATCAAAGTCTATGTTACAATTTCGTGCTCTCCCTTATTGATAGACAAACAAATCTAAAGCTACTAGGAATCCTAATCCAAGTAGGAAACTAACAATGAAACTGATTACAATTATAAAACGAACTAACTAATAAATTTCCTAATACCTAACGGACTGATAATGCTAATAATAACCAGATTATGACTTTCCTAAGCAATAAATCACGCTAAAAGCAAGTTAAAATAAACTAGGACACAATAACTAAACTAAAGTCGTTGGCTTGGCGCGCAACGAATATGTTCCGTAACTTGTAACTCGTTTTTAACCATGTTACGCTTTGAATTAGAGAAAAAGCAAACCATCAATGTTGTAGATCTCGATCATATCTTTCCAAAGAGATTTGAATCATCACGTTTAGGTTTCATGTGCGAGTGATGGCCAAAATACGAACAACTGTCAAAACTGCCAAGATTACGAGGTTCTCCATAATGAACTTGAGCATATAACAAGAGCTTGAATCCCGACCTTGCATGGAAACTCCATGTAATCATGCTTGTAGGAGCCACATTAATGCATAACCATAAAAGCAACACGATGTATTCAAGAGTATTTGTTCCTTTGCTTGTTTCTTGGTTCTTTTCTTTAAATTGCTCACTTGCTCCCGCATCAAGTACAAACAAGCTTCAACTCAAGCTTTTGAATGCATTTACACGTTTTAACAGCTCTTACGACTAGGGTGATAGAGATTGAGTTCTTTTTGTATTGTATATTCAGAGAATGCACCCAAATGTTTTGCTTGCATTCATTTGAGTATGAAACTACACCAAGAATGTTTGAACGTACAAACAAGCTTCAACTCAAGCTTTTGAATCCATTTACGCGTTTTAAAAGCTCATACGAGTAGGGTGAAAGAGATTTGAATTCTTTTGTGTTGTATAGTAAGATAAAGCATCCAAATACTTTGTTTGCATTCATTTGAGTGTGAAACTACACCTAGGATGTTTAGAAGTACAAACAAGCTTCAACTCGAGCTTTTGGATGCATTTACGCGTTTTAAAAGCTCTTACGAGTAGGGTGAAAGAGATTGGAGTTCATTTGTGTTTTATATTAAGGAAAATCACCCAAATGTTTTGTTTGCATTCATTTGAGAATGAAACTACACCAAGAATGTTTTTAAGTACAAATAAGCTTCAACTCAAGCTTTTGAATGCATTTACGCGTTTTAAAAGCTCATGCGAGAAGGGTGAAAGAGATTTGAGTTCTTTTGTGTTGAATATCAAGAGAAAGCATCCAAATACTTTGTTTGCATTCATTTGAGTGTGAAACTACACCAAGGATGTTTACCAGTACAAACAAGCTTCAACCCAAGCTTTTAAATACATTTACGCGTTTTAACAGCTCTTACGACAAGGGTGAAAGAGATTTGAGTTCGTTTGTGTTGTATATCAAGAGAAAGCACCCAAATGTTTTATTTGCATTCATTTGAGTATGAAACTACACGAAGAATGTTTTTAAGTGCAAACAAGCTTCAACTCAAGCTTTTAAATGCATTTACGTGTTTTAAAAGCTCATTACGAGTAGGGTGAAAGAGATTTGAGTTCTTTTGTGTTGTATATTAAGAGAAAGCATCCAAATACTTTGTTTGCATTCATTTGAGTGTGAAACTACACCAAGGATGTTTACAAAAACAAACAAGCTTCAACTCAAGCTTTTGAATGTATTTACGCGGTTTAACAGCTCTTACGACTAGGGTGATAGAGATTGAGTTCTTTTGTGTTGTATATTCAGAGAATGCACTCAAATGTTTTGTTTGCATTCATTAGAGTATGAAACTACACCATGAATGTTTGAAAGTACAAACAAGCTTCAACTCAAGCTTTGGAATGCAGTTACACGTTTTAACAGCTCTTACGACTAGGGTGATAGAGAGTGAGTTCTTTTGTGTTGTATATTCAGATAATGCACCCAAATGTTTTGTTTGAATTCATTTGAGTATGAAACTACACCAAGAATGTTATTCATTTGAGTGTGAAACTACACCAAGGATGTTTACAAGTACAGACAAGCTTCAACTCAAGCTTTTGAATGCATTTATGCGTTTTAACAGCTCTTACGACTAGGGTGACAGAGATTGAGTTCTTTTGTGTTATATGTTCAGAGAAAGCACCCAAATGTTTTGTTTGAATTCATTTGAGTATGAAACTACACCAAGAATGTTATTCATTTGAGTGTGAAACTACACCAAGGATGTTTACAAGTACAAACAAGCTTCAACTCAAGCTTTTGAATGCATTTACGCGTTTTAACAGCTCTCTTACGACTAGGGTGAAAGAGATTGAGTTCTTTTGTGTTGTATAATCAGAGAACGCACCCAAATGTTTTGTTTGCATTCCTTCTAGTATGAAACTACACCAAGAATGTTTGAAAGTACCAACAAGCTTCAACTTAAGCTTTTGAATGCATTTACGCGTTTTAAAACCTCATAAGAATAGGGTGAAAGAGATTTGAGTTCTTTTGTGTTGTATAGTAAGAAAAAGCATCCAAATACTTTGTTTGCATTCATTTGCGTGTGAAAGTACTCTTAGGATATTTACAAGTACATACAAGCTTGAACTATGCATTTACTCGTTTTAAAAGCTCGTACGAGTAGGGTGAAAGAGATTTGAGTTCTTTTGTGTTGTATATTAAGAGAAAGAATTCAAATACTTTGTTTGCATTCATTTGAGTGTGAAACTATAACTAGGATGTTTACAAGTACAAACAAGCTTCAACTCAAGCTTTTGAATGCATTTACGCGTTTCAAAAGCTCATACGAGTAGGGTGAAAGAGATTTGAGTTCGTTTGTGTAGTATATTAAGAGAAAGCATCCAAATACATTGTTTGCATTCATTTGAGTGTAAAACTACACCTTGGATGTTTAGAAGTACAAATAAGCTTCAACTGAAGCTTTTAATTGCATTTACGCGTTATAAAAGCTCGTACGAGTAGGGTGAAAGAGATTTGAGTTCTGTTGTGTTGTATATTGAGAGAAAGCATCCAAATACTTTGTTTGTCTGAAGCTTGTTTGTACTTTCAAACATTCATGGTGTAGTTTCAGATATTGAGAGAAAGCATCCAAATATTTGAGTTCGTTTGTGTTGTATATTAGGAGAGAGAAAGCATACAAATACTTTGTTCGCATTCCTTTCAGTGTCAAAACTACACCTAGGATGTTTACAAGTCCAAACAAGCTTCAACTCAAGCTTTTAATTGCATTTACGCGTTTTAGAAGCTCGTACGAGTAGGGTGAAAGAGATTGGAGTTCTTTTGTGTTTTTTATTAAGAGAAAGCATCCAAATGTTTTGTTTGCATCCATTTGAGTACGAAACTACACCAAGAATGTTTTTAACTACAAACAAGCTTCAACTCAAGCTTTTGAATGCATTTACACGTTTTAAAAGGTCATACGAGTAGGGTGAAAGAGATTTGAGTTCTTTTGTGGTATACAGTAAGAGAAAGCATCCAAATACTTTGTTCGCATTCATTTGACTGTGAAACTACACCTAGGATGTTTAAAAGTACAAACAAGCTTCAACTCAAGCTTTTGAATGTATTTACGCGTTTTAAAAGCTCTTACGAGAAGGGTGAAAGAGATTTGAGTTCGTTTGTGTTGTATATTAAGAGAATGCATCCAAATGTTTTGTTCGCATTCATTTGATTATGAAACTACACCAAGAATGTTTGAAAGTACAAACAAGCTTCAACTCAAGCTTTTGAATGCAGTTACGCGTTTTAAAAGCTCATACGAGTATGGTGAAAGAGATTTGAGTTCGTTTGTGTTGTATATTAGGAGAGAAAAAGCATCCAAATACTTTGTTCGCATTCCTTTCAGTGTCAAAACTACACCTAGTTTGTTTACAAGTCCAAACAAGCTTCAACTCAAGCTTTTAATTGCATTTACGCGTTTTAAAAGCTCGTACGAGTAGGGTGAAAGAGATTGGAGTTCTTTTGTGTTTTTTATTAAGAGAAAACATCCAAATGTTTTGTTTGCATGCATTTGAGTACGAAACTACACCAAGAATGTTTTTAACTACAAACAAGCTTCAACTCAAGCTTTTGAATGCATTTACACGTTTTAAAAGCTCCTACGAGTATGGTGAAAGAGATTTGAGTTCGTTTGTGTTGTATATTAGGAGAGAGAAAGCATCCAAATACTTTGTTCGCATTCCTTTCAGTGTCAAAACTACACCTAGGATGTTTACAAGTCCAAACAAGCTTCAACTCAAGCTTTTAATTGCATTTACGCGTTTTAAAAGCTCGTACGAGTAGGGTGAAAGAGATTTGAGTTCTTTTGTGTTGTATATTGAGAGAAAGCATCCAAATACTTTGTTTGCATTCATGTGAGTGTGAAACTACAACTAGGATTTATACAAGTACAAACAAGCTTCAACTCAAGATTTTGGATGCATTTACGTGTTTTAAAAGCTCTTACGAGTAGGGTCAAAGAGACTTGAGTTCGTTTGTGTGGTATATTAAGAGAAAGCATCAAATACTTTGTTTGCATTCATTTAAGTGTGAAACTACATTAAGGATGTTTAGAAGTACAAACAAGCTTTAACTCAAGCTTTTGAATGCATTTACGCATTTTAACAGCTCTTACGACTAGGGTGAAAGAGATTGAGTTCTTTTGTGTTGTATATTCAGAGAACGCACCCAAATGTTTTGTTTGCATTCATTTTAGTATGAAACTACACCAAGAATGTTTGAAAGTACAAACAAGCTTCAACATAAGCTTTTGAATGCATTTACGCATTTTAAAACCTTATAAGAATAGGGTGAAAGAGATTTGAGTTCTTTTGTGTTGTATAGTAAGAAAAAGCATCCAAATACTTTGTTTGCATTCATTTGAGTGTGAAACTACTCCTAGGATGTTTAGAAGTACAAACAAACTTCAACTATGCATTTACGCGTTTTAAAAGCTCGTACGAGTAGGGTGAAACAGATTTGAGTTCTTTTGTGTTGTATATTAAGAGAAATAATTCAAATACTTTGTTTGCATTTATTTGAGTGTGAAACTATACCTATGATGTTTACAAGTACAAACTGAAGCTTCAACTGAAGCTTTTGAATGCATTTACGCGTTTCAAAAGCTCATACGAGTAGGGTCAAAGAGATTTGAGTTCGTTTGTGTGGTATATTAAGAGAAAGCATCCAAATACTTTGTTTGCATTCATTTGAGTGTGAAACTACACCTTGGACGTTTAGAAGTACAAATAAGCTTCAACTCATGCTTTTAATTGCATTTACGCGTTTTAAAAGCTCGTACGAGTAGGGTGAACGATTTTTGAGTTCTTTTGTGTTGTATATTGAGAGAAAGCATCCAAATACTTTGTTTGCATTCACTTGAGTGTGAAACTACACCTAGGGTTTTTACAAGAACAAATAAGCTTCAACTCAAGCATTTGGATGCATTTACGCGTTTTAAAACATCTTACGAGTAGGGTGAAAGAGATTGGAGTTCTTTTGTGTTGTGTATTAAGAGAAAGCATCCAAATGTTTTGTTTGCATTCATTTGAGTATGAAACTACACCAAGAATGTTTTTAAGTAGAAACAAGCTTCAACTCAAGCTTTTGAATTCATTTACGCGTTTTAAAAGCTCATACGAGTATGGTGAAAGAGATTTGAGTTCTTTGGTGGTGTACAGTAAGAGAAAGCATCGAAATACTTTGTTTGCATTCATTTGACTGTGAAACTACACCTAGAATGTTTAAAAGTACAAACAAGCTTCAACTCAAGCTTTTGAATGCATTTACGCGTTTTAAAAGCTCTTACGAGATGGGTGAAAGAGATTTGAGTTCGTTTGTGTTGTATATTAAGAGAAAGCATCCAAATACTTTGTTTGCATTCATTTGAGTATGAAACTACACCAAGAATGTTTGAAAGTACAAACAAGCTTCAACTCAAGCTTTTGAATGCATTTACGTGTTTTAAAAGCTCATACGAGTAGGGTGAAAGAGATTTGAGTTCTTTTGTGGTGTACAGTAAGAGAAAGCATCCAAATACTTTGTTCGCATTCATTTGACTGTGAAACTACACCTAGGATGTTTAAAAGTACAAACAAGCTTCAACTCAAACTTTTGAATGTATTTACGCGTTTTAAAAGCTCATACGAGTGTGGTGAAAGAGATTTGAGTTCGTTTGTGTTGTATATTAAGAGAGAGAAAGCATCCAAATACATTGTTCGCATTCCTTTCAGTGTCAAAACTACACCTAGGATGTTTACAAGTCCAAACAAGCTTCAACTCAAGCTTTTAATTGCATTTACGCGTTTTAAAAGCTCGTAGGTCTAGGGTGAAAGAGATTTGAGTTCTTTTGTGTTGTATATTGAGAGAAAGCATCCAAATACTTTGTTTGCATTCATGTGAGTGTGAAACTACACCTAGGATTTATACAAGTACAAACAAGCTTCAACTCAAGATTTTGGATGCATTTACGTGTTTTAAAAGCTCTTACGAGTAGGGTGAAAGAGATTTGAGTTCGTTTGTGTGGTATATTAAGAGAAAGCATCAAATACTTTGTTTGCATTCATTTGAGTGTGAAACTACATTAAGGATGTTTACAAGTACAGACAAGCTTCAACTCAAGCTTTTGAATGCATTTACGCATTTTAAAAGCTCGTACGAGTAGGGTGAAAGAGATTTGAGTTTATTTGTGTTGTATATTAAGAGAAAGCATCAAAATACTTTGATTGCATTCATTTGAGTGTGAAACTACACCACGGATGTTTACAAGTACAAACAAGCTTCAACTCAAGCTTTTGAATGCATTTACGCGTTTTAACAGCTCTTACGACTAGGGTGAAAGAGATTGAGTTCTTTTGTGTTGTATATTCAGAGAACGCACCCAAATGTTTTGTTTTCTTTCATTTTAGTATGAAACTACACCAAGAATGTTTGAAAGTACAAACAAGCTTCAACATAAGCTTTTGAATGCATTTACGCATTTTATAACCTCATAAGAATAGGGTGAAAGAGATTTGAGTTCTTTTGTGTTGTATAGTAAGAAAAAGCATCCAAATACTTTGTTTGCATTCATTTGAGTGTGAAACTACTCCTAGGATGTTTACAAGTACAAACAAGCTTCAACTATGCATTTACGCGTTTTAAAAGCTCGTACGAGTAGGGTGAAACAGATTTGAGTTCTTTTGTGTTGTATATTAAGAGAAATAATTCAAATAATTTGTTTGCATTGATTTGAGTGTGAAACTATACCTATGATGTTTACAAGTACAAACAAGCTTCAACTCAAGCTTTTGAATGCATTTACGCGTTTCAAAAGCTCATACGAGTAGGGTGAAAGAGATTTGAGTTCGTTTGTGTGGTATATTAAGAGAAAGCATCCAAATACTTTGTTTGCATTCATTTGAGTGTGAAACTACACCTTGGATGTTTAGAAGTACAAATAAGCTTTAACTCATGCTTTTAATTGCATTTACGCGTTTTAAAAGCTCGTACGAGTAGGGTGAAAGATTTTTGAGTTCTTTTGTGTTGTATATTGAGAGAAAGCATCCAAATACTTTGTTTGCATTCACTTGAGTGTGAAACTACACCTAGGGTTTTTATAAGAACAAATAAGGTTCAACTCAAGCATTTGGATGCATTTACGCGTTTTAAAACATCTTACGAGTAGGGTGAAAGAGATTGGAGTTCTTTTGTGTTGTATATTAAGAGAAAGCATCCAAATGTTTTGTTTGCATTCATTTGAGTATGAAAATACACCAAGAATGTTTTTAAGTAGAAACAAGCTTCAACTCAAGCTTTTGAATTCATTTACGCGTTTTAAAAGCTCATACGAGAATGGTGAAAGAGATTTGAGTTCTTTGGTGGTGTACAGTAAGAGAAAGCATCGAAATACTTTGTTTGCATTCATTTGACTGTGAAACTACACCTAGAATGTTTAAAAGTACAAACAAGCTTCAACTCAAGCTTTTGAATGCATTTACGCGTTTTAAAAGCTCTTACGAGATGGGTGAAAGAGATTTGAGTTCGTTTGTATTGTATATTAAGAGAAAGCATCCAAATATTTTGTTTGCATTCATTTGAGTATGAAACTACACCAAGAATGTTTGAAAGTACAAACAAGCTTCAACTCAAGCTTTTGAATGCATTTACGTGTTTTAAAAGCTCATACGAGTAGGGTGAAAGAGATTTGAGTTCTTTTGTGGTGTACAGTAAGAGAAAGCATCCAAATACTTTGTTCGCATTCATTTGACTGTGAAACTACACCTAGGATGTTTAAAAGTACAAACAAGCTTCAACTCAAACTTTTGAATGTATTTACGCGTTTTAAAACTCATACGAGTGTGGTGAAAGAGATTTGAGTTCGTTTGTGTTGTATATTAAGAGAGAGAAAGCATCCAAATACATTGTTCGCATTCCTTTCAGTGTCAAAACTACACCTAGGATGTTTACAAGTCCAAACAAGCTTCAACTCAAGCTTTTAATTGCATTTACGCGTTTTAAAAGCTCGTAGGTCTAGGGTGAAAGAGATTTGAGTTCTTTTGTGTTGTATATTGAGAGAAAGCATCCAAATACTTTGTTTGCATTCATGTGAGTGTGAAACTACACCTAGGATTTATACAAGTACAAACAAGCTTCAACTCAAGATTTTGGATGCATTTACGTGTTTTAAAAGCTCTTACGAGTAGGGTGAAAGAGATTTGAGTTCGTTTGTGTGGTATATTAAGAGAAAGCATCAAATACTTTGTTTGCATTCATTTGAGTGTGAAACTACATTAAGGATGTTTACAAGTACAGACAAGCTTCAACTCAAGCTTTTGAATGCATTTACGCATTTTAAAAGCTCGTACGAGTAGGGTGAAAGAGATTTGAGTTCTTTTGTGTTGTATATTAAGAGAAAGCATCAAAATACTTTGATTGCATTCATTTGAGTGTGAAACTACACCACGGATGTTTACAAGTACAAACAAGCTTCAACTCAAGCTTTTGAATGCATTTACGCGTTTTAACAGCTCTTACGACTAGGGTGAAAGAGATTGAGTTCTTTTGTGTTGTATATTCAGAGAACGCACCCAAATGTTTTGTTTGCTTTCATTTTAGTATGAAACTACACCAAGAATGTTTGAAAGTACAAACAAGCTTCAACATAAGCTTTTGAATGCATTTACGCATTTTAAAACCTCATAAGAATAGGGTGAAAGAGATTGGAGTTCTTTTGTGTTGTATATTGAGAGAAAGCATCCAAATACTTTGTTTGCATTCACTTGAGTGTGAAACTACACCTAGGGTTTTTATAAGAACAAATAAGCTTCAACTCAAGCATTTGGATGCATTTACGCGTTTTAAAACATCTTACGAGTAGGGTGAAAGAGATTGGAGTTCTTTTGTGTTGTATATTAAGAGAAAGCATCCAAATGTTTTGTTTGCATTCATTTGAGTATGAAACTACACCAAGAATGTTTTTAAGTAGAAACAAGCTTCAACTCAAGCTTTTGAATTCATTTACGCGTTTTAAAAGCTCATACGAGAATGGTGAAAGAGATTTGAGTTCTTTGGTGGTGTACAGTAAGAGAAAGCATCGAAATACTTTGTTTGCATTCATTTGACTGTGAAACTACACCTAGAATGTTTAAAAGTACAAACAAGCTTCAACTCAAGCTTTTGAATGCATTTACGCGTTTTAAAAGCTCTTACGAGATGGGTGAAAGAGATTTGAGTTCGTTTGTGTTGTATATTAAGAGAAAGCATCCAAATATTTTGTTTGCATTCATTTGAGTATGAAACTACACCAAGAATGTTTGAAAGTACAAACAAGCTTCAACTCAAGCTTTTGAATGCATTTACGTGTTTTAAAAGCTCATACGAGTAGGGTGAAAGAGATTTGAGTTCTTTTGTGGTGTACAGTAAGAGAAAGCATCCAAATACTTTGTTCGCATTCATTTGACTGTGAAACTACACCTAGGATGTTTAAAAGTACAAACAAGCTTCAACTCAAACTTTTGAATGTATTTACGCGTTTTAAAAGCTCATACGAGTGTGGTGAAAGAGATTTGAGTTCTTTTGTGTTGTATATTAAGAGAAAGCATCAAAATACTTTGATTGCATTCATTTGAGTGTGAAACTACACCACGGATGTTTACAAGTACAAACAAGCTTCAACTCAAGCTTTTGAATGCATTTACGCGTTTTAACAGCTCTTACGACTAGGGTGAAAGAGATTGAGTTCTTTTGTGTTGTATATTCAGAGAACGCACCCAAATGTTTTGTTTGCTTTCATTTTAGTATGAAACTACACCAAGAATGTTTGAAAGTACAAACAAGCTTCAACATAAGCTTTTGAATGCATTTACGCATTTTAAAACCTCATAAGAATAGGGTGAAAGAGATTTGAGTTCTTTTGTGTTGTATAGTAAGAAAAAGCATCCAAATACTTTGTTTGCATTCATTTGAGTGTGAAACTACTCCTAGGATGTTTACAAGTACAAACAAGCTTCAACTATGCATTTACGCGTTTTAAAAGCTCGTACGAGTAGGGTGAAACAGATTTGAGTTCTTTTGTGTTGTATATTAAGAGAAATAATTCAAATACTTTGTTTGCATTCATTTGAGTGTGAAACTATAACTAGGATTCTTACAAGTACAAACAAGCTTCAACTCAAGCTTTTGAATGCATTTACGCGTTTCAAAAGCTCATACGAGTAGGGTGAAAGAGATTTGAGTTCGTTTGTGTAGTATATTAAGAGAAAGCATCCAAATACATTGTTTGCATTCATTTGAGTGTAAAACTACACCTTGGATGTTTAGAAGTACAAATAAGCTTCAACTGAAGCTTTTAATTGCATTTACGCGTTATAAAAGCTCGTACGAGTAGGGTGAAAGAGATTTGAGTTCTGTTGTGTTGTATATTGAGAGAAAGCATCCAAATACTTTGTTTGTCTGAAGCTTGTTTGTACTTTCAAACATTCATGGTGTAGTTTCAGATATTGAGAGAAAGCATCCAAATATTTGAGTTCGTTTGTGTTGTATATTAGGAGAGAGAAAGCATACAAATACTTTGTTCGCATTCCTTTCAGTGTCAAAACTACACCTAGGATGTTTACAAGTCCAAACAAGCTTCAACTCAAGCTTTTAATTGCATTTACGCGTTTTAGAAGCTCGTACGAGTAGGGTGAAAGAGATTGGAGTTCTTTTGTGTTTTTTATTAAGAGAAAGCATCCAAATGTTTTGTTTGCATCCATTTGAGTACGAAACTACACCAAGAATGTTTTTAACTACAAACAAGCTTCAACTCAAGCTTTTGAATGCATTTACACGTTTTAAAAGGTCATACGAGTAGGGTGAAAGAGATTTGAGTTCTTTTGTGGTATACAGTAAGAGAAAGCATCCAAATACTTTGTTCGCATTCATTTGACTGTGAAACTACACCTAGGATGTTTAAAAGTACAAACAAGCTTCAACTCAAGCTTTTGAATGTATTTACGCGTTTTAAAAGCTCTTACGAGAAGGGTGAAAGAGATTTGAGTTCGTTTGTGTTGTATATTAAGAGAATGCATCCAAATGTTTTGTTCGCATTCATTTGAGTATGAAACTACACCAAGAATGTTTGAAAGTACAAACAAGCTTCAACTCAAGCTTTTGAATGCAGTTACGCGTTTTAAAAGCTCATACGAGTATGGTGAAAGAGATTTGAGTTCGTTTGTGTTGTATATTAGGAGAGAGAAAGCATCCAAATACTTTGTTCGCATTCCTTTCAGTGTCAAAACTACACCTAGGATGTTTACAAGTCCAAACAAGCTTCAACTCAAGCTTTTAATTGCATTTACGCGTTTTAAAAGCTCGTACGAGTAGGGTGAAAGAGATTGGAGTTCTTTTGTGTTTTTTATTAAGAGAAAGCATCCAAATGTTTTGTTTGCATCCATTTGAGTACGAAACTACACCAAGAATGTTTTTAACTACAAACAAGCTTCAACTCAAGCTTTTGAATGCATTTACACGTTTTAAAAGCTCCTACGAGTATGGTGAAAGAGATTTGAGTTCGTTTGTGTTGTATATTAGGAGAGAGAAAGCATCCAAATACTTTGTTCGCATTCCTTTCAGTGTCAAAACTACACCTAGGATGTTTACAAGTCCAAACAAGCTTCAACTCAAGCTTTTAATTGCATTTACGCGTTTTAAAAGCTCGTACGAGTAGGGTGAAAGAGATTTGAGTTCTTTTGTGTTGTATATTGAGAGAAAGCATCCAAATACTTTGTTTGCATTCATGTGAGTGTGAAACTACAACTAGGATTTATACAAGTACAAACAAGCTTCAACTCAAGATTTTGGATGCATTTACGTGTTTTAAAAGCTCTTACGAGTAGGGTGAAAGAGACTTGAGTTCGTTTGTGTGGTATATTAAGAGAAAGCATCAAATACTTTGTTTGCATTCATTTAAGTGTGAAACTACATTAAGGATGTTTACAAGTACAAACAAGCTTTAACAAGCTTTTGAATGCATTTACGCGTTTTAACAGCTCTTACGACTAGGGTGAAAGAGATTGAGTTCTTTTGTGTTGTATATTCAGAGAACGCACCCAAATGTTTTGTTTGCATTCATTTTAGTATGAAACTACACCAAGAATGTTTGAAAGTACAAACAAGCTTCAACATAAGCTTTTGAATGCATTTACGCATTTTAAAACCTTATAAGAATAGGGTGAAAGAGATTTGAGTTCTTTTGTGTTGTATAGTAAGAAAAAGCATCCAAATACTTTGTTTGCATTCATTTGAGTGTGAAACTACTCCTAGGATGTTTAGAAGTACAAACAAACTTCAACTATGCATTTACGCGTTTTAAAAGCTCGTACGAGTAGGGTGAAACAGATTTGAGTTCTTTTGTGTTGTATATTAAGAGAAATAATTCAAATACTTTGTTTGCATTTATTTGAGTGTGAAACTATACCTATGATGTTTACAAGTACAAACTGAAGCTTCAACTGAAGCTTTTGAATGCATTTACGCGTTTCAAAAGCTCATACGAGTAGGGTCAAAGAGATTTGAGTTCGTTTGTGTGGTATATTAAGAGAAAGCATCCAAATACTTTGTTTGCATTCATTTGAGTGTGAAACTACACCTTGGACGTTTAGAAGTACAAATAAGCTTCAACTCATGCTTTTAATTGCATTTACGCGTTTTAAAAGCTCGTACGAGTAGGGTGAACGATTTTTGAGTTCTTTTGTGTTGTATATTGAGAGAAAGCATCCAAATACTTTGTTTGCATTCACTTGAGTGTGAAACTACACCTAGGGTTTTTACAAGAACAAATAAGCTTCAACTCAAGCATTTGGATGCATTTACGCGTTTTAAAACATCTTACGAGTACGGTGAAAGAGATTGGAGTTCTTTTGTGTTGTGTATTAAGAGAAAGCATCCAAATGTTTTGTTTGCATTCATTTGAGTATGAAACTACACCAAGAATGTTTTTAAGTAGAAACAAGCTTCAACTCAAGCTTTTGAATTCATTTACGCGTTTTAAAAGCTCATACGAGTATGGTGAAAGAGATTTGAGTTCTTTGGTGGTGTACAGTAAGAGAAAGCATCGAAATACTTTGTTTGCATTCATTTGACTGTGAAACTACACCTAGAATGTTTAAAAGTACAAACAAGCTTCAACTCAAGCTTTTGAATGCATTTACGCGTTTTAAAAGCTCTTACGAGATGGGTGAAAGAGATTTGAGTTCGTTTGTGTTGTATATTAAGAGAAAGCATCCAAATATTTTGTTTGCATTCATTTGAGTATGAAACTACACCAAGAATGTTTGAAAGTACAAACAAGCTTCAACTCAAGCTTTTGAATGCATTTACGTGTTTTAAAAGCTCATACGAGTAGGGTGAAAGAGATTTGAGTTCTTTTGTGGTGTACAGTAAGAGAAAGCATCCAAATACTTTGTTCGCATTCATTTGACTGTGAAACTACACCTAGGATGTTTAAAAGTACAAACAAGCTTCAACTCAAACTTTTGAATGTATTTACGCGTTTTAAAAGCTCATACGAGTGTGGTGAAAGAGATTTGAGTTCGTTTGTGTTGTATATTAAGAGAGAGAAAGCATCCAAATACATTGTTCGCATTCCTTTCAGTGTCAAAACTACACCTAGGATGTTTACAAGTCCAAACAAGCTTCAACTCAAGCTTTTAATTGCATTTACGCGTTTTAAAAGCTCGTAGGTCTAGGGTGAAAGAGATTTGAGTTCTTTTGTGTTGTATATTGAGAGAAAGCATCCAAATACTTTGTTTGCATTCATGTGAGTGTGAAACTACACCTAGGATTTATACAAGTACAAACAAGCTTCAACTCAAGATTTTGGATGCATTTACGTGTTTTAAAAGCTCTTACGAGTAGGGTGAAAGAGATTTGAGTTCGTTTGTGTGGTATATTAAGAGAAAGCATCAAATACTTTGTTTGCATTCATTTGAGTGTGAAACTACATTAAGGATGTTTACAAGTACAGACAAGCTTCAACTCAAGCTTTTGAATGCATTTACGCATTTTAAAAGCTCGTACGAGTAGGGTGAAAGAGATTTGAGTTCTTTTGTGTTGTATATTAAGAGAAAGCATCAAAATACTTTGATTGCATTCATTTGAGTGTGAAACTACACCACGGATGTTTACAAGTACAAACAAGCTTCAACTCAAGCTTTTGAATGCATTTACGCGTTTTAACAGCTCTTACGACTAGGGTGAAAGAGATTGAGTTCTTTTGTGTTGTATATTCAGAGAACGCACCCAAATGTTTTGTTTGCTTTCATTTTAGTATGAAACTACACCAAGAATGTTTGAAAGTACAAACAAGCTTCAACATAAGCTTTTGAATGCATTTACGCATTTTAAAACCTCATAAGAATAGGGTGAAAGAGATTGGAGTTCTTTTGTGTTGTATATTGAGAGAAAGCATCCAAATACTTTGTTTGCATTCACTTGAGTGTGAAACTACACCTAGGGTTTTTATAAGAACAAATAAGCTTCAACTCAAGCATTTGGATGCGTTTACGCGTTTTAAAACATCTTACGAGTAGGGTGAAAGAGATTGGAGTTCTTTTGTGTTGTATATTAAGAGAAAGCATCCAAATGTTTTGTTTGCATTCATTTGAGTATGAAACTACACCAAGAATGTTTTTAAGTAGAAACAAGCTTCAACTCAAGCTTTTGAATTCATTTACGCGTTTTAAAAGCTCATACGAGAATGGTGAAAGAGATTTGAGTTCTTTGGTGGTGTACAGTAAGAGAAAGCATCGAAATACTTTGTTTGCATTCATTTGACTGTGAAACTACACCTAGAATGTTTAAAAGTACAAACAAGCTTCAACTCAAGCTTTTGAATGCATTTACGCTTTTTAAAAGCTCTTACGAGATGGGTGAAAGAGATTTGAGTTCGTTTGTGTTGTATATTAAGAGAAAGCATCCAAATATTTTGTTTGCATTCATTTGAGTATGAAACTACACCAAGAATGTTTGAAAGTACAAACAAGCTTCAACTCAAGCTTTTGAATGCATTTACGTGTTTTAAAAGCTCATACGAGTAGGGTGAAAGAGATTTGAGTTCTTTTGTGGTGTACAGTAAGAGAAAGCATCCAAATACTTTGTTCGCATTCATTTAACTGTGAAACTACACCTAGGATGTTTAAAAGTACAAACAAGCTTCAACTCAAACTTTTGAATGTATTTACGCGTTTTAAAAGCTCATACGAGTGTGGTGAAAGAGATTTGAGTTCGTTTGTGTTGTATATTAAGAGAGAGAAAGCATCCAAATACATTGTTCGCATTCCTTTCAGTGTCAAAACTACACCTAGGATGTTTACAAGTCCAAACAAGCTTCAACTCAAGCTTTTAATTGCATTTACGCGTTTTAAAAGCTCGTAGGTCTAGGGTGAAAGAGATTTGAGTTCTTTTGTGTTGTATATTGAGAGAAAGCATCCAAATACTTTGTTTGCATTCATGTGAGTGTGAAACTACACCTAGGATTTATACAAGTACAAACAAGCTTCAACTCAAGATTTTGGATGCATTTACGTGTTTTAAAAGCTCTTACGAGTAGGGTGAAAGAGATTTGAGTTCGTTTGTGTGGTATATTAAGAGAAAGCATCAAATACTTTGTTTGCATTCATTTGAGTGTGAAACTACATTAAGGATGTTTACAAGTACAGACAAGCTTCAACTCAAGCTTTTGAATGCATTTACGCATTTTAAAAGCTCGTACGAGTAGGGTGAAAGAGATTTGAGTTCTTTTGTGTTGTATATTAAGAGAAAGCATCAAAATACTTTGATTGCATTCATTTGAGTGTGAAACTACACCACGGATGTTTACAAGTACAAACAAGCTTCAACTCAAGCTTTTGAATGCATTTACGCGTTTTAACAGCTCTTACGACTAGGGTGAAAGAGATTGAGTTCTTTTGTGTTGTATATTCAGAGAACGCACCCAAATGTTTTGTTTGCTTTCATTTTAGTATGAAACTACACCAAGAATGTTTGAAAGTACAAACAAGCTTCAACATAAGCTTTTGAATGCATTTACGCATTTTAAAACCTCATAAGAATAGGGTGAAAGAGATTTGAGTTCTTTTGTGTTGTATAGTAAGAAAAAGCATCCAAATACTTTGTTTGCATTCATTTGAGTGTGAAACTACTCCTAGGATGTTTACAAGTACAAACAAGCTTCAACTATGCATTTACGCGTTTTAAAAGCTCGTACGAGTAGGGTGAAACAGATTTGAGTTCTTTTGTGTTGTATATTAAGAGAAATAATTCAAATACTTTGTTTGCATTGATTTGAGTGTGAAACTATACCTATGATGTTTACAAGTACAAACAAGCTTCAACTCAAGCTTTTGAATGCATTTACGCGTTTCAAAAGCTCATACGAGTAGGGTGAAAGAGATTTGAGTTCGTTTGTGTGGTATATTAAGAGAAAGCATCCAAATACTTTGTTTGCATTCATTTGAGTGTGAAACTACACCTTGGATGTTTAGAAGTACAAATAAGCTTTAACTCATGCTTTTAATTGCATTTACGCGTTTTAAAAGCTCGTACGAGTAGGGTGAAAGATTTTTGAGTTCTTTTGTGTTGTATATTGAGAGAAAGCATCCAAATACTTTGTTTGCATTCACTTGAGTGTGAAACTACACCTAGGGTTTTTATAAGAACAAATAAGCTTCAACTCAAGCATTTGGATGCATTTACGCGTTTTAAAACATCTTACGAGTAGGGTGAAAGAGATTGGAGTTCTTTTGTGTTGTATATTAAGAGAAAGCATCCAAATGTTTTGTTTGCATTCATTTGAGTATGAAACTACACCAAGAATGTTTTGAAGTAGAAACAAGCTTCAACTCAAGCTTTTGAATTCATTTACGCGTTTTAAAAGCTCATACGAGAATGGTGAAAGAGATTTGAGTTCTTTGGTGGTGTACAGTAAGAGAAAGCATCGAAATACTTTGTTTGCATTCATTTGACTGTGAAACTACACCTAGAATGTTTAAAAGTACAAACAAGCTTCAACTCAAGCTTTTGAATGCATTTACGCGTTTTAAAAGCTCTTACGAGATGGGTGAAAGAGATTTGAGTTCGTTTGTGTTGTATATTTAGAGAAAGCATCCAAATAATTTGTTTGCATTCATTTGAGTATGAAACTACACCAAGAATGTTTGAAAGTACAAACAAGCTTCAACTCAAGCTTTTGAATGCATTTACGTGTTTTAAAAGCTCATACGAGTAGGGTGAAAGAGATTTGAGTTCTTTTGTGGTGTACAGTAAGAGAAAGCATCCAAATACTTTGTTCGCATTCATTTGACTGTGAAACTACACCTAGGATGTTTAAAAGTACAAACAAGCTTCAACTCAAACTTTTGAATGTATTTACGCATTTTAAAAGCTCATACGAGTGTGGTGAAAGAGATTTGAGTTCGTTTGTGTTGTATATTAAGAGAGAGAAAGCATCCAAATCCATTGTTCGCATTCCTTTCAGTGTCAAAACTACACCTAGGATGTTTACAAGTCCAAACAAGCTTCAACTCAAGCTTTTAATTGCATTTACGCGTTTTAAAAGCTCGTAGGTCTAGGGTGAAAGAGATTTGAGTTCTTTTGTGTTGTATATTGAGAGAAAGCATCCAAATACTTTGTTTGCATTCATGTGAGTGTGAAACTACACCTAGGATTTATACAAGTACAAACAAGCTTCAACTCAAGATTTTGGATGCATTTACGTGTTTTAAAAGCTCTTACGAGTAGGGTGAAAGAGATTTGAGTTCGTTTGTGTGGTATATTAAGAGAAAGCATCAAATACTTTGTTTGCATTCATTTGAGTGTGAAACTACATTAAGGATGTTTACAAGTACAGACAAGCTTCAACTCAAGCTTTTGAATGCATTTACGCATTTTAAAAGCTCGTACGAGTAGGGTGAAAGAGATTTGAGTTCTTTTGTGTTGTATATTAAGAGAAAGCATCAAAATACTTTGATTGCATTCATTTGAGTGTGAAGCTACACCACGGATGTTTACAAGTACAAACAAGCTTCAACTCAAGCTTTTGAATGCATTTACGCGTTTTAATAGCTCTTACGACTAGGGTGAAAGAGATTGAGTTCTTTTGTGTTGTATATTCAGAGAACGCACCCAAATGTTTTGTTTGCTTTCATTTTAGTATGAAACTACACCAAGAATGTTTGAAAGTACAAACAAGCTTCAACATAAGCTTTTGAATGCATTTACGCATTTTAAAACCTCATAAGAATAGGGTGAAAGAGATTTGAGTTCTTTTGTGTTGTATAGTAAGAAAAAGCATCCAAATACTTTGTTTGCATTCATTTGAGTGTGAAACTACTCCTAGGATGTTTACAAGTACAAACAAGCTTCAACTATGCATTTACGCGTTTTAAAAGCTCGTACGAGTAGGGTGAAACAGATTTGAGTTCTTTTGTGTTGTATATTAAGAGAAATAATTCAAATACTTTGTTTGCATTGATTTGAGTGTGAAACTATACCTATGATGTTTACAAGTACAAACAAGCTTCAACTCAAGCTTTTGAATGCATTTACGCGTTTCAAAAGCTCATACGAGTAGGGTGAAAGAGATTTGAGTTCGTTTGTGTGGTATATTAAGAGAAAGCATCCAAATACTTTGTTTGCATTCATTTGAGTGTGAAACTACACCTTGGATGTTTAGAAGTACAAATAAGCTTTAACTCATGCTTTTAATTGCATTTACGCGTTTTAAAAGCTCGTACGAGTAGGGTGAAAGATTTTTGAGTTCTTTTGTGTTGTATATTGAGAGAAAGCATCCAAATACTTTGTTTGCATTCACTTGAGTGTGAAACTACACCTAGGGTTTTTATAAGAACAAATAAGCTTCAACTCAAGCATTTGGATGCATTTACGCGTTTTAAAACATCTTACGAGTAGGGTGAAAGAGATTGGAGTTCTTTTGTGTTGTATATTAAGAGAAAGCATCCAAATGTTTTGTTTGCATTCATTTGAGTATGAAACTACACCAAGAATGTTTTTAAGTAGAAACAAGCTTCAACTCAAGCTTTTGAATTCATTTACGCGTTTTAAAAGCTCATACGAGAATGGTGAAAGAGATTTGAGTTCTTTGGTGGTGTACAGTAAGAGAAAGCATCGAAATACTTTGTTTGCATTCATTTGACTGTGAAACTACACCTAGAATGTTTAAAAGTACAAACAAGCTTCAACTCAAGCTTTTGAATGCATTTACGCGTTTTAAAAGCTCTTACGAGATGGGTGAAAGAGATTTGAGTTCGTTTGTGTTGTATATTAAGAGAAAGCATCCAAATATTTTGTTTGCATTCATTTGAGTATGAAACTACACCAGGAATGTTTGAAAGTACAAACAAGCTTCAACTCAAGCTTTTGAATGCATTTACGTGTTTTAAAAGCTCATACGAGTAGGGTGAAAGAGATTTGAGTTCTTTTGTGGTGTACAGTAAGAGAAAGCATCCAAATACTTTGTTCGCATTCATTTGACTGTGAAACTACACCTAGGATGTTTAAAAGTACAAACAAGCTTCAACTCAAACTTTTGAATGTATTTACGCGTTTTAAAAGCTCATACGAGTGTGGTGAAAGAGATTTGAGTTCGTTTGTGTTGTATATTAAGAGAGAGAAAGCATCCAAATACATTGTTCGCATTCCTTTCAGTGTCAAAACTACACCTAGGATGTTTACAAGTCCAAACAAGCTTCAACTCAAGCTTTTAATTGCATTTACGCGTTTTAAAAGCTCGTACGTCTAGGGTGAAAGAGATTTGAGTTCTTTTGTGTTGTATATTGAGAGAAAGCATCCAAATACTTTGTTTGCATTCATGTGAGTGTGAAACTAGACCTAGGATTTATACAAGTACAAACAAGCTTCAACTCAAGATTTTGGTTGCATTTACGTGTTTTAAAAGCTCTTACGAGTAGGGTGAAAGAGATTTGAGTTTGTTTGTGTGGTATATTAAGAGAAAGCATCAAATACTTTGTTTGCATTCATTTGAGTGTGAAACTACATTAAGGATGTTTACAAGTACAGACAAGCTTCAACTCAAGCTTTTGAGTGCATTTACGCATTTTAAAAGCTCGTACGAGTAGGGTGAAAGAGATTTGAGTTCTTTTGTGTTGTATATTAAGAGAAAGCATCAAAATACTTTGATTGCATTCATTTGAGTGTGAAACTACACCACAGATGTTTACAAGTACAAACAAGCTTCAACTCAAGCTTTTGAATGCATTTACGCGTTTTAACAGCTCTTACGACTAGGGTGAAAGAGATTGAGTTCTTTTGTGTTGTATATTCAGAGAACACACCCAAATGTTTTGTTTGCTTTCATTTTAGTATGAAACTACACCAAGAATATTTGAAAGTACAAACAAGCTTCAACATAAGCTTTTGAATGCATTTACGCATTTTAAAACCTCATAAGAATAGGGTGAAAGAGATTTGAGTTCTTTTGTGTTGTATAGTAAGAAAAAGCATCCAAATACTTTGTTTGCATTCATTTGAGTGTGAAACTACTCCTAGGATGTTTACAAGTACAAACAAGCTTCAACTATGCATTTACGCGTTTTAAAAGCTCGTACGAGTAGGGTGAAACAGATTTGAGTTCTTTTGTGTTGTATATTAAGAGAAATAATTCAAATACTTTGTTTGCATTGATTTGAGTGTGAAACTATACCTATGATGTTTACAAGTACAAACAAGCTTCAACTCAAGCTTTTGAATGCATTTACGCGTTTCAAAAGCTCATACGAGTAGGGTGAAAGAGATTTGAGTTCGTTTGTGTGGTATATTAAGAGAAAGCATCCAAATACTTTGTTTGCATTCATTTGAGTGTGAAACTACACATTGGATGTTTAGAAGTACAAATAAGCTTCAACTCATGCTTTTAATTGCATTTACGCGTTTTAAAAGCTCGTACGAGTAGGGTGAAAGATTTTTGAGTTCTTTTGTGTTGTATATTGAGAGAAAGCATCCAAATACTTTGTTTGCATTCATTTGAGTGTGAAACTACACCTAGGATTTTTACAAGAACAAACGAGCTTCAACTCAAGCATTTGGATGCATTTACGCGTTTTAAAACCTCTTACGAGTAGGGTGAAAGAGATTGGAGTTCTTTTGTGTTGTATAATAAGAGAAAGCATCCAAATATTTTGTTTGCATTCATTTGAGTATGAAACTACACCAAGAATGTTTTTAAGTAGAAACAAGCTTCAACTCAAGCTTTTGAATTCATTTACCAATTTTAAAAGCTCATACGAGTAGGGTGAAAGAGATTTGAGTTCATTGGTGGTGTACAGTAAGAGAAAGCATCGAAATACTTTGTTTGCATTCATTTGACTGTGAAACTAAACCTACGCGTAAATGCATCTACGCGTTTTAAAAGCTCGTACGAGTAGGGTGAAATCGATTTGAGTTCTCTTGTGTTGTATATTAAGAGAAATAATTCAAATATTTTGTTTGCATTGATTTGAGTGTGAAACTATACCTAGAATGTTTACAAGTACAAACAAGCTTCAACTCAAGCTTTTGAATGCATTTACGCGTTTCAAAAGCTCATACGAGTAGGGTGAAAGAGATTTGAGTTCGTTTGTGTGGTATATTAAGAGAAAGCATCCAAATACTTTGTTTGCATTCATTTGAGTGTGAAACTATACCTAGGATGTTTACAAGTACAAACAAGCTTCAACTCAAGCTTTTGAATACATTTACGCGTTTCAAAAGCTCATACGAGTAGGGTGAAAGAGATTTGAGTTCTTTTGTGGTGTACAGTAAGAGAAAGCAGCCAAATACTTTGTTCGCATTCATTTGACTGTGAAACTACACCTAGGATGTTTAAAAGTACAAACAAGCTTCAACTCAAGCTTTTGAATGTATTTACGCGTTTTAAAAGCTCTTACAAGAAGGGTGAAAGAGATTTGAGTTCGTTTGTGGTATATATTAAGAGAAAGAATTCAAATACTTTGTTTGCATTCGTTTGAGTGTGAAACTATACCTAGGATGTTTACAAGTACAAACAAGCTTCAACTCAAGCTTTTGAATACATTTACGCGTTTCAAAAGCTCATACGAGTAGGGTGAAAGAGATTTGAGTTCGTTTGTGTGGTATATTAAGAGAAAGCATCCAAATACTTTGTTTGCATTCATTTGAGTGTGAAACTACACCTTGGATATTTAGAAGTACAAATAAGCTTCAACTGAAGCTTTTAATTGCATTTACGCGTTTTAAAAGCTCGTACGAGTAGGGTGAAAGAGATTTGAGTTCTTTTTTGTTGTATATTAAGAGAAATAATTCAAATACTTTGTTTGCATTGATTTGAGTGTGAAACTATACCTAGGATGTTTACAAGTACAAACAAGCTTCAACTCAAGCTTTTGAACGCATTTACGCGTTTCAAAAGCTCATACGAGTAGGGTGAAAGAGATTTGAGTTTGTTTGTGTGGTATATTAAGAGAAAGCATCCAAATACTTTGTTTGCATTCATTTGAGTGTAAAACTACACCTTGGATGTTTAGAAGTACAAATAAGCTTCAACTCAAGCTTTTAATTGCATTTACGCGTTTTAAAAGCTCGTACAAGTAGGGTGAAAGAGATTTGAGTTCTTTTGTGTTGTATATTGAGAGAAAGCATCCAAATACTTTGTTTGCATTCATTTGAGTGTGAAACTACACCTAGGATTTTTACAAGAACAAACAACCGTCAACTCAAGATTTTGGATGCATTTACGTGTTTTAAAAGCTCTTACGAGCAGGGTGAAAGAGATTGGAGTTCTTTTGTGTTGTATATTAAGCGAAAGCATCCAAATGTTTTGTTTGCATTCATTTGAGTATGAAAGTACACCAAGAATGTTTTTAAGTACAAACAAGCTTCAACTCAAGCTTTTGAATTCATTTACGCGTTTTAAAAGCTCATACGAGTAGGGTGAAAGAGATTTGAGTTCTTTGGTGGTGTACAGTAAGAGAAAGCATCCAAATACTTTGTTTGCATTCATTTGACTATGAAACTACACCTAGAATGTTTAAAAGAACAAACAAGCTTCAACTCAAGCTTTTGAATGCATTTACCCGTTTTAAAAGCTCTTACGAGATGGGTGAAAGAGATTTGAGTTCGTTTGTGTTGTATATTAAGAGAAAGCATCCAAATGTTTTGTTTGCATTCATTTGAGTATGAAACTACACCAAGAATGTTTGAAAGTACAAACAAGCTTCAACTCATGCTTTTGAATGCAGTTACGCGTTTTAAATGCTCATTCGAGTAGGGTGAAAGAGATTTGAGTTCGTTTGTGTTGTATATTAAGAGAGAGAAAGCATCCAAATACTTTGTTTGCATTCCTTTGAGTGTCCAAACAAGCTTCAACTCAAGCTTTTAATTGCATTTACGCGTTTTAAAAGCTCGTACGAGTAGGGTGAAAGAGATTTGAGTTCTTTTGTGTTGTATATTGAGAAAAAGCATCCAAATACTTTGTTTGCATTCATTTGAGTGTGAAACTACACCTAGGATTTATACAAGTACAAACAAGTTTCAACTCAAGCTTTTGGATGCATTGACGCGTTTTAAAAGCTCTTACGAGTAGGGTGAATGAGATTTGAGTTAGTTTGTGTGGTATAGTAAGAGAAAGCATCCAAATAATTTGTTTGCATTCATTTGACTGGGAAACTACAATTGGGATGTTTAAAAGTACAAACAAGCTTCAACTCAAGCTTTTGAATGCATTTACGCGTTTTAAAAGCTCGTACGTGTAGGGTGAAAGAGATTTGAGTTTGCTTGTGTTGTATATTAAGAGAAAGCATCCAAATGGTTTGTTTGCATTCGATTGAGTGTCAAAACTACACCTAGGATGTTTGCAAGTACAAACAAGCTTCAACTCATGCTTTTGAATGCATTTACGCGTTTTAAAAGCTCATATGAGTGGGGTGAAGGTAATTTGAGTTCGTTTGTGTGGAATATTAAGAGAAAGCATCAAATACTTTGTTTGCATTCATTTGAGTGTGAAACTACACCTAGGATGTTTAGAAGTACAAACAAGCTTTAACTCAAGCTTTTGAATGCATTTACGCGTTTTAAAAGCTCGTACGAGTAGGGTGAAGGAGATTTGAGTTCTTTTGTGTTGTATAATAAGAGAAAGCATCCAAATACTTTGTTTGCATTCATTTGAGTGTGAAACAACACCAATGATGTGTACAAAAACAAACAAGCTTCAGCTCAAGCTTTTGAATGCATTTACGCGGTTTAACAGCTATTACGACTAGGGTGATAGAGATTGAGTTCTTTTGTGTTGGATATTCAGAGAATGCACTCAAATTTTTTGTTTGCATTCATTTGAGTATGAAACTACACCAAGGATGTTTGAAAGTACAAACAAGCTTCAACTCAAGCTTTGGAATGCAGTTACGCGTTTGAAAAGCTCATACGAGTAGGGTGAAAGAGATTTGAGTTATTCTGTGGTGTATAGTAAGAGAAAGCATCCAAAAACTTTGTTTGCATTCATTTGACTGTGAAACTACACCTAGGATGTTTAAAAGTAAAAACAAGCTTCAACTCAAGCTTTTGAATGCATTTACGCGTTTTAAAAGCTCGTACTAGTAGGGTGAAAGACATTTGAGTTAGTTTGTGTTGTATATTAAGAGAAATCATTCAAATACTTTGTTTGCATTCATTTGAGTGTGAAACTACACCTAGGTTGTTTAGAAGTACAAACAAGCTTCAACTCAAGCTTTTGAATGCATTTACGCGTTTTAACACCTCTTACGACTAGGGTGATAGAGATTGAGTTCTTTTGTGTTGTATATCCAGAGAATGCACCACAATGTTTTGTTTCCATTCATTTAACTAGGAAACTACACGAAGAATGTTTTTAAGTACAAACAAGCTTCAACTCAAGCTTTCAAATGCATTTACGCGTTTTAAAAGCTCATACGAGTAGGGTGAAAGAGATTTGAGTTCTTTTGTGTTGTATATTAAGAGAAAGCATCCAAATACTTTGTTTGCATTCATTTGAGTGTGAAACTACACCTTGGATGTTTACATGTACAAACAAACTTCAACTCAAGCTTTTGAATGCATTTACGCTTTTCAAAAGCTCATACGAGTAGGGTGAAAGAGATTTGAGTTCGTTTGTGTGGTATATTAAGAGAAAGCATCCAAATTCTTTGTTTGCATTCATTTGAGTGTGAAACTACACCAAGGATGTTTACAAGTACAAACAATCTTCAACTCAAGCTTTTGAATGCGTTTACACGTTTTAACAGCTCGTAGGACTAGGGTGATAGAGATTGAGTTCTTCTGTGTTGTATATTCAGAGAATGCACCCAAATGTTTTGCTTGCATTCATTTTAGTATGAAACTACACAAAGAATGTTTGAGAGTACAAACAAGCTTCAACTCAAGCTTTTGAATGCATTTACGCATTTTAAAAGCTCGTACGAGTAGGGTGAAAGAGATTTGAGTTCTTTTGTGTTATATATTAAGAGAAAGCATCCAAATACTTTGATTGCAATCATTTGAGTGTGAAACTACACCACGGATGTTTAAAAGTACAAACAAGCTTCAACTCAAGCTTTTGAATGCATTTTCGCGTTTTAACAGCTCTTACGACTAGGGTGAAAGAGATTGAGTTCTTTTGTGTTGTATATTCAGAGAACGCACCCAAATGTTTTGTTTGCATTCATTTTAGTATGAAACTACACCAAGAATGTTTAAAAGTACAAACAAGCTTCAACTTAAGCTTTTGAATGCATTTACGCGTTTTAAAACCTCATAAGAATAGGGTGAAAGAGATTTGAGTTCTTTTGTGTTGTATAGTAAGAAAAAGCATCGAAATACTTTGTTTGCATTCATTTGAGTGTGAAACTACTCCTAGGATGTTTACAAGTACAAACAAGCTTCAACTATGCATTTACGCGTTTTACAAGCTCGTACGAGTAGGGTGATAGAGATGTTAGTTCTTTTGTGTTCTATATTGAGAGAAAGCATCCAAATACTTTGTTTGCATTCATTTGAGTGTGAAACTACACCTAGGATTTTTACAAGTACAAACAAGCTTCAACTCAAGCTTTTGGATGCATTTACGCGTTTTAAAAGCTCTTACGAGTAGGGTGAAAGAGATTGGAGCTCTTCTATGTTGTATATTAAGAGAAAGCATCCAAATGTTTTGTTTGCATTCATTTGAGTATGAAACTACAGCAAGAATGTTTTTAAGTACAAACAAGCTTCAACTCAAGCTTTTGAATGCATTTACGCGTTTTAAAAGCTCATACGAGTAGGGTGAAAGAGATTTGAGTTCTTTTGTGTTGTATATTGAGAGAAAGCATCCAAATATTTTGTTTGCATTCATTTGAGTATGAAACTACACCAAGAATGTTTGAAAGTACAAACAAGCTTCAACTCAAGCTTTTGAATGCAGTTACGTGTTTTAAAAGCTCATACGAGTAGGGTGAAAGAGATTTGAGTTCATTTGTGTTGTATGTAAAGAGAGAGAAAGCATCCAAATACTTTGTTTGCATTCCTTTGAGTGTCAAAACTATACCTAGGATGTTTACAAGTCCAAACAACCTTCAACTCAAGCTTTTAATTGCATTTACGCGTTTTAGAAGCTCGTACGAGTAGGGTGAAAGAGATTTGAGTTCTTTTGTGTTGTATATTGAGAGAAAGCATCCAAATACTTTGTTTGCATTCACTTGAGTGTGAAACTACAACTAGGATTTATACAAGTACAAACAAGCTTCAACTCAAGATTTTGGATGCATTTACGTGTTTTAAAAGCTCTTACGAGTAGGGTCAAAGAGACTTGAGTTCGTTTGTGTGGTATATTAAGAGAAAGCATCAAATACTTTGTTTGCATTCATTTAAGTGTGAAACTACATTAAGGATGTTTAGAAGTACAAACAAACTTCAACTATGCATTTACGCGTTTTAAAAGCTCGTACGAGTAGGGTGAAACAGATTTGAGTTCTTTTGTGTTGTATATTAAGAGAAATAATTCAAATACTTTGTTTGCATTTATTTGAGTGTGAAACTATACCTATGATGTTTACAAGTACAAACTGAAGCTTCAACTGAAGCTTTTGAATGCATTTACGCGTTTCAAAAGCTCATACGAGTAGGGTCAAAGAGATTTGAGTTCGTTTGTGTGGTATATTAAGAGAAAGCATCCATATACTTTGTTTGCATTCATTTGAGTGTGAAACTACACCTTGGACGTTTAGAAGTACAAATAAGCTTCAACTCATGCTTTTAATTGCATTTACGCATTTTAAAAGCTCGTACGAGTAGGGTGAACGATTTTTGAGTTCTTTTGTGTTGTATATTGAGAGAAAGCATCCAAATACTTTGTTTGCATTCACTTGAGTGTGAAACTACACCTAGGGTTTTTACAAGAACAAATAAGCTTCAACTCAAGCATTTGGATGCATTTACGCGTTTTAAAACATCTTACGAGTACGGTGAAAGAGATTGGAGTTCTTTTGTGTTGTGTATTAAGAGAAAGCATCCAAATGTTTTGTTTGCATTCATTTGAGTATGAAACTACACCAAGAATGTTTTTAAGTAGAAACAAGCTTCAACTCAAGCTTTTGAATTCATTTACGCGTTTTAAAAGCTCATACGACTATGGTGAAAGAGATTTGAGTTCTTTGGTGGTGTACAGTAAGAGAAAGCATCGAAATACTTTGTTTGCATTCATTTGACTGTGAAACTACACCTAGAATGTTTAAAAGTACAAACAAGCTTCAACTCAAGCTTTTGAATGCATTTACGCGTTTTAAAAGCTCTTACGAGATGGGTGAAAGAGATTTGAGTTCGTTTGTGTTGTATATTAAGAGAAAGCATCCAAATATTTTGTTTGCATTCATTTGAGTATGAAACTACACCAAGAATGTTTGAAAGTACAAACAAGCTTCAACTCAAGCTTTTGAATGCATTTACGTGTTTTAAAAGCTCATACGAGTAGGGTGAAAGAGATTTGAGTTCTTTTGTGGTGTACAGTAAGAGAAAGCATCCAAATACTTTGTTCGCATTCATTTGACTGTGAAACTACACCTAGGATGTTTAAAAGTACAAACAAGCTTCAACTCAAACTTTTGAATGTATTTACGCGTTTTAAAAGCTCATACGAGTGTGGTGAAAGAGATTTGAGTTCGTTTGTGTTGTATATTAAGAGAGAGAAAGCATCCAAATACATTGTTCGCATTCCTTTCAGTGTCAAAACTACACCTAGGATGTTTACAAGTCCAAACAAGCTTCAACTCAAGCTTTTAATTGCATTTACGCGTTTTAAAAGCTCGTAGGTCTAGGGTGAAAGAGATTTGAGTTCTTTTGTGTTGTATATTGAGAGAAAGCATCCAAATACTTTGTTTGCATTCATGTGAGTGTGAAACTACACCTAGGATTTATACAAGTACAAACAAGCTTCAACTCAAGATTTTGGATGCATTTACGTGTTTTAAAAGCTCTTACGAGTAGGGTGAAAGAGATTTGAGTTCGTTTGTGTGGTATATTAAGAGAAAGCATCAAATACTTTGTTTGCATTCATTTGAGTGTGAAACTACATTAAGGATGTTTACAAGTACAGACAAGCTTCAACTCAAGCTTTTGAATGCATTTACGCATTTTAAAAGCTCGTACGAGTAGGGTGAAAGAGATTTGAGTTCTTTTGTGTTGTATATTAAGAGAAAGCATCAAAATACTTTGATTGCATTCATTTGAGTGTGAAACTACACCACGGATGTTTACAAGTACAAACAAGCTTCAACTCAAGCTTTTGAATGCATTTACGCGTTTTAACAGCTCTTACGACTAGGGTGAAAGAGATTGAGTTCTTTTGTGTTGTATATTCAGAGAACGCACCCAAATGTTTTGTTTGCTTTCATTTTAGTATGAAACTACACCAAGAATGTTTGAAAGTACAAACAAGCTTCAACATAAGCTTTTGAATGCATTTACGCATTTTAAAACCTCATAAGAATAGGGTGAAAGAGATTGGAGTTCTTTTGTGTTGTATATTGAGAGAAAGCATCCAAATACTTTGTTTGCATTCACTTGAGTGTGAAACTACACCTAGGGTTTTTATAAGAACAAATAAGCTTCAACTCAAGCATTTGGATGCATTTACGCGTTTTAAAACATCTTACGAGTAGGGTGAAAGAGATTGGAGTTCTTTTGTGTTGTATATTAAGAGAAAGCATCCAAATGTTTTGTTTGCATTCATTTGAGTATGAAACTACACCAAGAATGTTTTTAAGTAGAAACAAGCTTCAACTCAAGCTTTTGAATTCATTTACGCGTTTTAAAAGCTCATACGAGAATGGTGAAAGAGATTTGAGTTCTTTGGTGGTGTACAGTAAGAGAAAGCATCGAAAAACTTTGTTTGCATTCATTTGACTGTGAAACTACACCTAGAATGTTTAAAAGTACAAACAAGCTTCAACTCAAGCTTTTGAATGCATTTACGCTTTTTAAAAGCTCTTACGAGATGGGTGAAAGAGATTTGAGTTCGTTTGTGTTGTATATTAAGAGAAAGCATCCAAATATTTTGTTTGCATTCATTTGAGTATGAAACTACACCAAGAATGTTTGAAAGTACAAACAAGCTTCAACTCAAGCTTTTGAATGCATTTACGTGTTTTAAAAGCTCATACGAGTAGGGTGAAAGAGATTTGAGTTCTTTTGTGGTGTACAGTAAGAGAAAGCATCCAAATACTTTGTTCGCATTCATTTGACTGTGAAACTACACCTAGGATGTTTAAAAGTACAAACAAGCTTCAACTCAAACTTTTGAATGTATTTACGCGTTTTAAAAGCTCATACGAGTGTGGTGAAAGAGATTTGAGTTCGTTTGTGTTGTATATTAAGAGAGAGAAAGCATCCAAATACATTGTTCGCATTCCTTTCAGTGTCAAAACTACACCTAGGATGTTTACAAGTCCAAACAAGCTTCAACTCAAGCTTTTAATTGCATTTACGCGTTTTAAAAGCTCGTAGGTCTAGGGTGAAAGAGATTTGAGTTCTTTTGTGTTGTATATTGAGAGAAAGCATCCAAATACTTTGTTTGCATTCATGTGAGTGTGAAACTACACCTAGGATTTATACAAGTACAAACAAGCTTCAACTCAAGATTTTGGATGCATTTACGTGTTTTAAAAGCTCTTACGAGTAGGGTGAAAGAGATTTGAGGTCGTTTGTGTGGTATATTAAGAGAAAGCATCAAATACTTTGTTTGCATTCATTTGAGTGTGAAACTACATTAAGGATGTTTACAAGTACAGACAAGCTTCAACTCAAGCTTTGGAATGCATTTACGCATTTTAAAAGCTCGTACGAGTAGGGTGAAAGAGATTTGAGTTCTTTTGTGTTGTATATTAAGAGAAAGCATCAAAATACTTTGATTGCATTCATTTGAGTGTGAAACTACACCACGGATGTTTACAAGTACAAACATGCTTCAACTCAAGCTTTTGAATGCATTTACGCGTTTTAACAGCTCTTACGACTAGGGTGAAAGAGATTGAGTTCTTTTGTGTTGTATATTCAGAGAACGCACCCAAATGTTTTGTTTGCTTTCATTTTAGTATGAAACTACACCAAGAATGTTTGAAAGTACAAACAAGCTTCAACATAAGCTTTTGAATGCATTTACGCATTTTAAAACCTCATAAGAATAGGGTGAAAGAGATTTGAGTTCTTTTGTGTTGTATAGTAAGAAAAAGCATCCAAATACTTTGTTTGCATTCATTTGAGTGTGAAACTACTCCTAGGATGTTTACAAGTACAAACAAGCTTCAACTATGCATTTACGCGTTTTAAAAGCTCGTACGAGTAGGGTGAAACAGATTTGAGTTCTTTTGTGTTGTATATTAAGAGAAATAATTCAAATACTTTGTTTGCATTGATTTGAGTGTGAAACTATACCTATGATGTTTACAAGTACAAACAAGCTTCAACTCAAGCTTTTGAATGCATTTATGCGTTTCAAAAGCTCATACGAGTAGGGTGAAAGAGATTTGAGTTCGTTTGTGTGGTATATTAAGAGAAAGCATCCAAATACTTTGTTTGCATTCATTTGAGTGTGAAACTACACCTTGGATGTTTAGAAGTACAAATAAGCTTTAACTCATGCTTTTAATTGCATTTACGCGTTTTAAAAGCTCGTACGAGTAGGGTGAAAGATTTTTGAGTTCTTTTGTGTTGTATATTGAGAGAAAGCATCCAAATACTTTGTTTGCATTCACTTGAGTGTGAAACTACACCTAGGGTTTTTATAAGAACAAATAAGCTTCAACTCAAGCATTTGGATGCATTTACGCGTTTTAAAACATCTTACGAGTAGGGTGAAAGAGATTGGAGTTCTTTTGTGTTGTATATTAAGAGAAAGCATCCAAATGTTTTGTTTGCATTCATTTGAGTATGAAACTACACCAAGAATGTTTTGAAGTAGAAACAAGCTTCAACTCAAGCTTTTGAATTCATTTACGCGTTTTAAAAGCTCATACGAGAATGGTGAAAGAGATTTGAGTTCTTTGGTGGTGTACAGTAAGAGAAAGCATCGAAATACTTTGTTTGCATTCATTTGACTGTGAAACTACACCTAGAATGTTTAAAAGTACAAACAAGCTTCAACTCAAGCTTTTGAATGCATTTACGCGTTTTAAAAGCTCTTACGAGATGGGTGAAAGAGATTTGAGTTCGTTTGTGTTGTATATTTAGAGAAAGCATCCAAATAATTTGTTTGCATTCATTTGAGTATGAAACTACACCAAGAATGTTTGAAAGTACAAACAAGCTTCAACTCAAGCTTTTGAATGCATTTACGTGTTTTAAAAGCTCATACGAGTAGGGTGAAAGAGATTTGAGTTCTTTTGTGGTGTACAGTAAGAGAAAGCATCCAAATACTTTGTTCGCATTCATTTGACTGTGAAACTACACCTAGGATGTTTAAAAGTACAAACAAGCTTCAACTCAAACTTTTGAATGTATTTACGCATTTTAAAAGCTCATACGAGTGTGGTGAAAGAGATTTGAGTTCGTTTGTGTTGTATATTAAGAGAGAGAAAGCATCCAAATACATTGTTCGCATTCCTTTCAGTGTCAAAACTACACCTAGGATGTTTACAAGTCCAAACAAGCTTCAACTCAAGCTTTTAATTGCATTTACGCGTTTTAAAAGCTCGTAGGTCTAGGGTGAAAGAGATTTGAGTTCTTTTGTGTTGTATATTGAGAGAAAGCATCCAAATACTTTGTTTGCATTCATGTGAGTGTGAAACTACACCTAGGATTTATACAAGTACAAACAAGCTTCAACTCAAGATTTTGGATGCATTTACGTGTTTTAAAAGCTCTTACGAGTAGGGTGAAAGAGATTTGAGTTCGTTTGTGTGGTATATTAAGAGAAAGCATCAAATACTTTGTTTGCATTCATTTGAGTGTGAAACTACATTAAGGATGTTTACAAGTACAGACAAGCTTCAACTCAAGCTTTTGAATGCATTTACGCATTTTAAAAGCTCGTACGAGTAGGGTGAAAGAGATTTGAGTTCTTTTGTGTTGTATATTAAGAGAAAGCATCAAAATACTTTGATTGCATTCATTTGAGTGTGAAGCTACACCACGGATGTTTACAAGTACAAACAAGCTTCAACTCAAGCTTTTGAATGCATTTACGCGTTTTAATAGCTCTTACGACTAGGGTGAAAGAGATTGAGTTCTTTTGTGTTGTATATTCAGAGAACGCACCCAAATGTTTTGTTTGCTTTCATTTTAGTATGAAACTACACCAAGAATGTTTGAAAGTACAAACAAGCTTCAACATAAGCTTTTGAATGCATTTACGCATTTTAAAACCTCATAAGAATAGGGTGAAAGAGATTTGAGTTCTTTTGTGTTGTATAGTAAGAAAAAGCATCCAAATACTTTGTTTGCATTCATTTGAGTGTGAAACTACTCCTAGGATGTTTACAAGTACAAACAAGCTTCAACTATGCATTTACGCGTTTTAAAAGCTCGTACGAGTAGGGTGAAACAGATTTGAGTTCTTTTGTGTTGTATATTAAGAGAAATAATTCAAATACTTTGTTTGCATTGATTTGAGTGTGAAACTATACCTATGATGTTTACAAGTACAAACAAGCTTCAACTCAAGCTTTTGAATGCATTTACGCGTTTCAAAAGCTCATACGAGTAGGGTGAAAGAGATTTGAGTTCGTTTGTGTGGTATATTAAGAGAAAGCATCCAAATACTTTGTTTGCATTCATTTGAGTGTGAAACTACACCTTGGATGTTTAGAAGTACAAATAAGCTTTAACTCATGCTTTTAATTGCATTTACGCGTTTTAAAAGCTCGTACGAGTAGGGTGAAAGATTTTTGAGTTCTTTTGTGTTGTATATTGAGAGAAAGCATCCAAATACTTTGTTTGCATTCACTTGAGTGTGAAACTACACCTAGGGTTTTTATAAGAACAAATAAGCTTCAACTCAAGCATTTGGATGCATTTACGCGTTTTAAAACATCTTACGAGTAGGGTGAAAGAGATTGGAGTTCTTTTGTGTTGTATATTAAGAGAAAGCATCCAAATGTTTTGTTTGCATTCATTTGAGTATGAAACTACACCAAGAATGTTTTTAAGTAGAAACAAGCTTCAACTCAAGCTTTTGAATTCATTTACGCGTTTTAAAAGCTCATACGAGAATGGTGAAAGAGATTTGAGTTCTTTGGTGGTGTACAGTAAGAGAAAGCATCGAAATACTTTGTTTGCATTCATTTGACTGTGAAACTACACCTAGAATGTTTAAAAGTACAAACAAGCTTCAACTCAAGCTTTTGAATGCATTTACGCGTTTTAAAAGCTCTTACGAGATGGGTGAAAGAGATTTGAGTTCGTTTGTGTTGTATATTAAGAGAAAGCATCCAAATATTTTGTTTGCATTCATTTGAGTATGAAACTACACCAAGAATGTTTGAAAGTACAAACAAGCTTCAACTCAAGCTTTTGAATGCATTTACGTGTTTTAAAAGCTCATACGAGTAGGGTGAAAGAGATTTGAGTTCTTTTGTGGTGTACAGTAAGAGAAAGCATCCAAATACTTTGTTCGCATTCATTTGACTGTGAAACTACACCTAGGATGTTTAAAAGTACAAACAAGCTTCAACTCAAACTTTTGAATGTATTTACGCGTTTTAAAAGCTCATACGAGTGTGGTGAAAGAGATTTGAGTTCGTTTGTGTTGTATATTAAGAGAGAGAAAGCATCCAAATACATTGTTCGCATTCCTTTCAGTGTCAAAACTACACCTAGGATGTTTACAAGTCCAAACAAGCTTCAACTCAAGCTTTTAATTGCATTTACGCGTTTTAAAAGCTCGTACGTCTAGGGTGAAAGAGATTTGAGTTCTTTTGTGTTGTATATTGAGAGAAAGCATCCAAATACTTTGTTTGCATTCATGTGAGTGTGAAACTAGACCTAGGATTTATACAAGTACAAACAAGCTTCAACTCAAGATTTTGGTTGCATTTACGTGTTTTAAAAGCTCTTACGAGTAGGGTGAAAGAGATTTGAGTTTGTTTGTGTGGTATATTAAGAGAAAGCATCAAATACTTTGTTTGCATTCATTTGAGTGTGAAACTACATTAAGGATGTTTACAAGTACAGACAAGCTTTAACTCAAGCTTTTGAGTGCATTTACGCATTTTAAAAGCTCGTACGAGTAGGGTGAAAGAGATTTGAGTTCTTTTGTGTTGTATATTAAGAGAAAGCATCAAAATACTTTGATTGCATTCATTTGAGTGTGAAACTACACCACAGATGTTTACAAGTACAAACAAGCTTCAACTCAAGCTTTTGAATGCATTTACGCGTTTTAACAGCTCTTACGACTAGGGTGAAAGAGATTGAGTTCTTTTGTGTTGTATATTCAGAGAACACACCCAAATGTTTTGTTTGCTTTCATTTTAGTATGAAACTACACCAAGAATATTTGAAAGTACAAACAAGCTTCAACATAAGCTTTTGAATGCATTTACGCATTTTAAAACCTCATAAGAATAGGGTGAAAGAGATTTGAGTTCTTTTGTGTTGTATAGTAAGAAAAAGCATCCAAATACTTTGTTTGCATTCATTTGAGTGTGAAACTACTCCTAGGATGTTTACAAGTACAAACAAGCTTCAACTATGCATTTACGCGTTTTAAAAGCTCGTACGAGTAGGGTGAAACAGATTTGAGTTCTTTTGTGTTGTATATTAAGAGAAATAATTCAAATACTTTGTTTGCATTGATTTGAGTGTGAAACTATACCTATGATGTTTACAAGTACAAACAAGCTTCAACTCAAGCTTTTGAATGCATTTACGCGTTTCAAAAGCTCATACGAGTAGGGTGAAAGAGATTTGAGTTCGTTTGTGTGGTATATTAAGAGAAAGCATCCAAATACTTTGTTTGCATTCATTTGAGTGTGAAACTACACCTTGGATGTTTAGAAGTACAAATAAGCTTCAACTCATGCTTTTAATTGCATTTACGCGTTTTAAAAGCTCGTACGAGTAGGGTGAAAGATTTTTGAGTTCTTTTGTGTTGTATATTGAGAGAAAGCATCCAAATACTTTGTTTGCATTCATTTGAGTGTGAAACTACACCTAGGATTTTTACAAGAACAAACGAGCTTCAACTCAAGCATTTGGATGCATTTACGCGTTTTAAAACCTCTTACGAGTAGGGTGAAAGAGATTGGAGTTCTTTTGTGTTGTATAATAAGAGAAAGCATCCAAATATTTTGTTTGCATTCATTTGAGTATGAAACTACACCAAGAATGTTTTTAAGTAGAAACAAGCTTCAACTCAAGCTTTTGAATTCATTTACCAATTTTAAAAGCTCATACGAGTAGGGTGAAAGAGATTTGAGTTCATTGGTGGTGTACAGTAAGAGAAAGCATCGAAATACTTTGTTTGCATTCATTTGACTGTGAAACTAAACCTACGCGTAAATGCATCTACGCGTTTTAAAAGCTCGTACGAGTAGGGTGAAATCGATTTGAGTTCTCTTGTGTTGTATATTAAGAGAAATAATGCAAATATTTTGTTTGCATTGATTTGAGTGTGAAACTATACCTAGAATGTTTACAAGTACAAACAAGCTTCAACTCAAGCTTTTGAATGCATTTACGCGTTTCAAAAGCTCATACGAGTAGGGTGAAAGAGATTTGAGTTCGTTTGTGTGGTATATTAAGAGAAAGCATCCAAATACTTTGTTTGCATTCATTTGAGTGTGAAACTATACCTAGGATGTTTACAAGTACAAACAAGCTTCAACTCAAGCTTTTGAATACATTTACGCGTTTCAAAAGCTCATACGAGTAGGGTGAAAGAGATTTGAGTTCTTTTGTGGTGTACAGTAAGAGAAAGCAGCCAAATACTTTGTTCGCATTCATTTGACTGTGAAACTACACCTAGGATGTTTAAAAGTACAAACAAGCTTCAACTCAAGCTTTTGAATGTATTTACGCGTTTTAAAAGCTCTTACAAGAAGGGTGAAAGAGATTTGAGTTCGTTTGTGGTATATATTAAGAGAAAGAATTCAAATACTTTGTTTGCATTCGTTTGAGTGTGAAACTATACCTAGGATGTTTACAAGTACAAACAAGCTTCAACTCAAGCTTTTGAATACATTTACGCGTTTCAAAAGCTCATACGAGTAGGGTGAAAGAGATTTGAGTTCGTTTGTGTGGTATATTAAGAGAAAGCATCCAAATACTTTGTTTGCATTCATTTGAGTGTGAAACTACACCTTGGATATTTAGAAGTACAAATAAGCTTCAACTGAAGCTTTTAATTGCATTTACGCGTTTTAAAAGCTCGTACGAGTAGGGTGAAAGAGATTTGAGTTCTTTTGTGTTGTATATTAAGAGAAATAATTCAAATACTTTGTTTGCATTGATTTGAGTGTGAAACTATACCTAGGATGTTTACAAGTACAAACAAGCTTCAACTCAAGCTTTTGAATGCATTTACGCGTTTCAAAAGCTCATACGAGTAGGGTGAAAGAGATTTGAGTTTGTTTGTGTGGTATATTAAGAGAAAGCATCCAAATACTTTGTTTGCATTCATTTGAGTGTAAAACTACACCTTGGATGTTTAGAAGTACAAATAAGCTTCAACTCAAGCTTTTAATTGCATTTACGCGTTTTAAAAGCTCGTACAAGTAGGGTGAAAGAGATTTGAGTTCTTTTGTGTTGTATATTGAGAGAAAGCATCCAAATACTTTGTTTGCATTCATTTGAGTGTGAAACTACACCTAGGATTTTTACAAGAACAAACAAGCGTCAACTCAAGATTTTGGATGCATTTACGTGTTTTAAAAGCTCTTACGAGCAGGGTGAAAGAGATTGGAGTTCTTTTGTGTTGTATATTAAGCGAAAGCATCCAAATGTTTTGTTTGCATTCATTTGAGTATGAAAGTACACCAAGAATGTTTTTAAGTACAAACAAGCTTCAACTCAAGCTTTTGAATTCATTTACGCGTTTTAAAAGCTCATACGAGTAGGGTGAAAGAGATTTGAGTTCTTTGGTGGTGTACAGTAAGAGAAAGCATCCAAATACTTTGTTTGCATTCATTTGACTATGAAACTACACCTAGAATGTTTAAAAGTACAAACAAGCTTCAACTCAAGCTTTTGAATGCATTTACCCGTTTTAAAAGCTCTTACGAGATGGGTGAAAGAGATTTGAGTTCGTTTGTGTTGTATATTAAGAGAAAGCATCCAAATGTTTTGTTTGCATTCATTTGAGTATGAAACTACACCAAGAATGTTTGAAAGTACAAACAAGCTTCAACTCATACTTTTGAATGCAGTTACGCGTTTTAAATGCTCATTCGAGTAGGGTGAAAGAGATTTGAGTTCGTTTGTGTTGTATATTAAGAGAGAGAAAGCATCCAAATACTTTGTTTGCATTCCTTTGAGTGTCCAAACAAGCTTCAACTCAAGCTTTTAATTGCATTTACGCGTTTTAAAAGCTCGTACGAGTAGGGTGAAAGAGATTTGAGTTCTTTTGTGTTGTATATTGAGAAAAAGCATCCAAATACTTTGTTTGCATTCATTTGAGTGTGAAACTACACCTAGGATTTATACAAGTACAAACAAGTTTCAACTCAAGCTTTTGGATGCATTGACGCGTTTTAAAAGCTCTTACGAGTAGGGTGAATGAGATTTGAGTTAGTTTGTGTGGTATAGTAAGAGAAAGCATCCAAATAATTTGTTTGCATTCATTTGACTGGGAAACTACAATTGGGATGTTTAAAAGTACAAACAAGCTTCAACTCAAGCTTTTGAATGCATTTACGCGTTTTAAAAGCTCGTACGTGTAGGGTGAAAGAGATTTGAGTTTGCTTGTGTTGTATATTAAGAGAAAACATCCAAATGGTTTGTTTGCATTCGATTGAGTGTCAAAACTACACCTAGGATGTTTGCAAGTACAAACAAGCTTCAACTCATGCTTTTGAATGCATTTACGCGTTTTAAAAGCTCATATGAGTGGGGTGAAGGTAATTTGAGTTCGTTTGTGTGGAATATTAAGAGAAAGCATCAAATACTTTGTTTGCATTCATTTGAGTGTGAAACTACACCTAGGATGTTTAGAAGTACAAACAAGCTTTAACTCAAGCTTTTGAATGCATTTACGCGTTTTAAAAGCTCGTACGAGTAGGGTGAAGGAGATTTGAGTTCTTTTGTGTTGTATAATAAGAGAAAGCATCCAAATACTTTGTTTGCATTCATTTGAGTGTGAAACAACACCAATGATGTGTACAAAAACAAACAAGCTTCAGCTCAAGCTTTTGAATGCATTTACGCGGTTTAACAACTATTACGACTAGGGTGATAGAGATTGAGTTCTTTTGTGTTGGATATTCAGAGAATGCACTCAAATTTTTTGTTTGCATTCATTTGAGTATGAAACTACACCAAGGATGTTTGAAAGTACAAACAAGCTTCAACTCAAGCTTTGGAATGCAGTTACGCGTTTGAAAAGCTCATACGAGTAGGGTGAAAGAGATTTGAGTTATTCTGTGGTGTATAGTAAGAGAAAGCATCCAAAAACTTTGTTTGCATTCATTTGACTGTGAAACTACACCTAGGATGTTTAAAAGTAAAAACAAGCTTCAACTCAAGCTTTTGAATGCATTTACGCGTTTTAAAAGCTCGTACTAGTAGGGTGAAAGACATTTGAGTTAGTTTGTGTTGTATATTAAGAGAAATCATTCAAATACTTTGTTTGCATTCATTTGAGTGTGAAACTACACCTAGGTTGTTTAGAAGTACAAACAAGCTTCAACTCAAGCTTTTGAATGCATTTACGCGTTTTAACACCTCTTACGACTAGGGTGATAGAGATTGAGTTCTTTTGTGTTGTATATCCAGAGAATGCACCACAATGTTTTGTTTCCATTCATTTAACTAGGAAACTACACGAAGAATGTTTTTAAGTACAAACAAGCTTCAACTCAAGCTTTCAAATGCATTTACGCGTTTTAAAAGCTCATACGAGTAGGGTGAAAGAGATTTGAGTTCTTTTGTGTTGTATATTAAGAGAAAGCATCCAAATACTTTGTTTGCATTCATTTGAGTGTGAAACTACACCTTGGATGTTTACATGTACAAACAAACTTCAACTCAAGCTTTTGAATGCATTTACGCGTTTCAAAAGCTCATACGAGTAGGGTGAAAGAGATTTGAGTTCGTTTGTGTGGTATATTAAGAGAAAGCATCCAAATTCTTTGTTTGCATTCATTTGAGTGTGAAACTACACCAAGGATGTTTACAAGTACAAACAATCTTCAACTCAAGCTTTTGAATGCGTTTACACGTTTTAACAGCTCGTAGGACTAGGGTGATAGAGATTGAGTTCTTCTGTGTTGTATATTCAGAGAATGCACCCAAATGTTTTGCTTGCATTCATTTTAGTATGAAACTACACAAAGAATGTTTGAGAGTACAAACAAGCTTCAACTCAAGCTTTTGAATGCATTTACGCATTTTAAAAGCTCGTACGAGTAGGGTGAAAGAGATTTGAGTTCTTTTGTGTTATATATTAAGAGAAAGCATCCAAATACTTTGATTGCAATCATTTGAGTGTGAAACTACACCACGGATGTTTAAAAGTACAAACAAGCTTCAACTCAAGCTTTTGAATGCATTTTCGCGTTTTAACAGCTCTTACGACTAGGGTGAAAGAGATTGAGTTCTTTTGTGTTGTATATTCAGAGAACGCACCCAAATGTTTTGTTTGCATTCATTTTAGTATGAAACTACACCAAGAATGTTTAAAAGTACAAACAAGCTTCAACTTAAGCTTTTGAATGCATTTACGCGTTTTAAAACCTCATAAGAATAGGGTGAAAGAGATTTGAGTTCTTTTGTGTTGTATAGTAAGAAAAAGCATCGAAATACTTTGTTTGCATTCATTTGAGTGTGAAACTACTCCTAGGATGTTTACAAGTACAAACAAGCTTCAACTATGCATTTACGCGTTTTACAAGCTCGTACGAGTAGGGTGATAGAGATGTTAGTTCTTTTGTGTTCTATATTGAGAGAAAGCATCCAAATACTTTGTTTGCATTCATTTGAGTGTGAAACTACACCTAGGATTTTTACAAGTACAAACAAGCTTCAACTCAAGCTTTTGGATGCATTTACGCGTTTTAAAAGCTCTTACGAGTAGGGTGAAAGAGATTGGAGCTCTTCTATGTTGTATATTAAGAGAAAGCATCCAAATGTTTTGTTTGCATTCATTTGAGTATGAAACTACAGCAAGAATGTTTTTAAGTACAAACAAGCTTCAACTCAAGCTTTTGAATGCATTTACGCGTTTTAAAAGCTCATACGAGTAGGGTGAAAGAGATTTGAGTTCTTTTGTGGTGTACATTAAGTGAAAGCATCCAAATACTTTGTTTGCATTCATTTGACTATGAAACTATACTTAGGATGTTTAAAAGTACAAACAAGCTTCAACTCAAGCTTTTGAATGCATTTACGCGTTTTAAAAGCTCTTACGGGAAGGGTGAAAGAGATTTGAGTTCGTTTGTGTTGTATATTAAGAGAAAGCATCCAAATATTTTGTTTGCATTCATTTGAGTATGAAACTACACCAAGAATGTTTGAAAGTACAAACAAGCTTCAACTCAAGCTTTTGAATGCAGTTACGTGTTTTAAAAGCTCATACGAGTAGGGTGAAAGAGATTTGAGTTCATTTGTGTTGTATGTAAAGAGAGAGAAAGCATCCAAATACTTTGTTTGCATTCCTTTGAGTGTCAAAACTATACCTAGGATGTTTACAAGTCCAAACAACCTTCAACTCAAGCTTTTAATTGCATTTACGCGTTTTAGAAGCTCGTACGAGTAGGGTGAAAGAGATTTGAGTTCTTTTGTGTTGTATATTGAGAGAAAGCATCCAAATACTTTGTTTGCATTCACTTGAGTGTGAAACTATGATGTGACATAAGTAACAAAACGGAAATTAACCTTTGATAGTATCACACAAAGGGATCTTGTTCAAAAATCACTCAAGAACAACTCACGAATCACTCGTAAGGGTTTCAACCTGAATCACTCAGTTTGAGGGGTAAATACTCACGTATTAATCATTAATCATCAAAAGCACGAGTTTACAGTAGCAAATCTCTCCCCTATTTATAGAAAAAGAAATCTAAAGCTATTTGGAATCCTAATCCTAGTCCAAATAGGAAACTAACTACGAAACTGATTACAATTGTAAAACGAACTAACTAACAGCTTTCCTAATACCTAATGGACTTCTAATACTAATAAAAATCATATTATTACTCTCCTAAACAATAATCAATCGATTTAATGAAATACTAAACGAAATCGAACTAAACAACTGATTACTTAGCGTCCAAGGCACAAACCCGTTGGAACAGCTTTTCACTGTAACTTCAATCATCTTTTTAGCCCTGTTATGTTTTGAATATGGGAAAAATCAAAGGACATGAGTTTTAGATCTCGTTTCCACCTTTCTACAGAACTTTGAATCACCATGATCCCACGTCGTATGAGTGGGTTATGCTCGAAATACGAACTAGTGTAGAAGCTGTCAAAATTACGGGAATCCTTATAACGAATGAGATCATATAATAAGAGCTTTAATCCCGATCTTGTGTGTAAACTCCATGTAATTATCTTCATAGGAGTCAATTTAATGCATAACCACCAAAGACACTCGATGTAAACAGGAATAGATGTTCTCTTGCTAGTTCCATGGTTGTTCTGTTTACTTTGCACATTTGCTCCTGCATCAATCTCCCTTTCTTCAAAAAGAATTGTCCTCAATTCTTCGTGTGTAGTAATCTTCTCCTGAACCTGTATATTCATCAAATTTTCTTTACAAATATTCAATGAACCCTCAAGGTTAGGAGCCTTGTTGTTGTGTTCTTGATGGACATCTTTTTCTTGTTCTTGATCGAAGCTAGATTCAAGAAGTTACAACTCCATCTCGGATTCCTCTTGCATGTCATCAATATAATCAAGATCTTCAAGGAAATCACCAATATTTTCTGGTTCAATGAATTTTACTTCGATAAACTCATCAACCACAGTTGGTTGTCTTGAATTATTTACTTGAACAACAATAAGGGGGTCAATGTTATTGGTCTTTTATTGTGAATCTTCCATAGGAACAATATCGTTAAAGTAATCATCAACATCTGGTTTTCCGTTGAATGTATCCACAACAAAGAGCCTATCTTCATTGATGGGTTGATCATTTATTATGCACCCATTCATGTACTCCAACTTATGATTTCGACGTTGAAGCGCTTGTTGGTATGCTTGTTGTGCTCGTAGGTGCACTAATTGTTGCTCCCTCTCTTGCCTCTCAATCTTGAGAGCTATCTTGCATACATACTCAAAGGATATGAAAGGAGCAAGCTCCACCTTGTGCCTTAGAGTTGAGTTTAGTCCTTTGATGAATCTTGCAATCTTTAACTCTTTCTCCACGAGATCACACACCATGTGCGCGTTTTCAAACTTTTGGAGGTAGTCTTATACACTTGAGGTTTCTTGGCTTAAGGACGTGAGTTTCAAGAACTGTGCTTGCTCAAACTCTTTAGACAAAAATCGGTTCCTTAAATGTTTCTTGAGTTTGTCCCAAGTCTCAATCTTTGCTTTCCCGTCCTTCTTGCGTCGAGCCTTTAGTTTTTCATAGCAAAAAGAAGCATGCTTGGTGAGTTTATGCGTGGCTAACTTGCATCTTCGCCGCTCATCATACTCCTTGTATTCAAACACTCTCTCCATAGTTCTAAGCCAATCAAGAAAGGCCTCTGGATCGTAGGAACCGTCATATTCAGGGAGTTCGACTTTCAAGTTCCTATCATCATCATAGGGGTGTCGTGGTTTAGGAGCGTCATTGGTTCTAATCCCACTTGTGTCTTCAAACTCCTCATTGAAGTCGGGGTCACGGTTGTGGTTTCTCCAATGAATTCTGCGCATCCTTGTCTCCATGTTTTCCCTATCTTCTTAGTTTCTTCTTTCCATAGTAGCCATCCGCTCTGCCATCCGCTCTTCTTGAGTTTTAAAAGACGTCCTAAGATCCTCCATGGCTGTTAACAACTTTTCTAGTTCGTTGGGTTCACCCATAGCTTCGGTTGTAGGTTTCTTGGGGGTTTCTTGGCTGTCTTCTTCAACAAATGGCGGATCTTGCAAGAATCTTTCTCTAAAGCTCGCTATGGTGTCGTGTTTATGCTCAGGACCGTGTTGTTTAAACTTAAGAAAGCTCAAACCTTTAGCTCTGATACCAAGTTGATGTGAAATAAGTAACAAAACGTAAATTAACCTTTGATAGTATCACACAAAGGGATCTTGTTCAAGAATCACTCAAGAACAACTCACGAATCACTCGTAAGGGTTTCAACTTGAATCACTCAGTTTGAGGGGTAAATACTCACGTATTAATCATTAATCATCAAAAGCACGAGTTTACAGCAGCAAAGCTCTCCCCTATTTATAAACAAAGAAATCTAAAGCTATTCGGAATCCTAATCCTAGTCCAAATAGGAAACTAACTACGAAACTGATTACAATTGTAAAACGAACTAACTAACAGCTTTCCTAATACCTAATGGACTTCTAATACTAATAATAACCAGATTATTACTCTCCTAAACAATAATCGAACGATTTAATGAAATACTAAACGAAATCAAACTAAACAACTGATTACTTGGCGTCTAAGGCACAAACCCGTTGGAACAGCTTTCCACTGTAAATTCAATCGTCTTTTTAACCCTGTTATGTTTTGAATATTCGAAAAATCAAAGGACATGAGTTTTAGATCTCGTTTCCACCTTTCTACAGAACTTTGAATCACCACGATCCCACGTCGTATGAGTGAGTTATGATCAAAATACGAACCAGTGTAGAAGCTGTCAAAATTACGGGAATCCTTATAACGAATGAGATCATATAATAAGAGCTTTAATCCCGATCTTGTGTGTAAACTCCATGTAATTATCTTTGTAGGAGTCAATTTAATGCATAACCACCAAAGAAACTCGATGTAAACAGGAATAGATGTTCTCTTGCTAGTTCCTTGGTTGTTCTGTTTACTTTGCACATTTGCTCCTGCATCAAACTACACCTTGGATTTTTGCAAGTACAAAAAAGCTTCAACTCAAGCTTTTGGATGCATTTACGCGTTTTAAAAGCTCTTACGAGTAGGGTGAAAGAGATTTGAGTTCGTTTGTGTGGTATATTAAGTGAAAGCATCAAATACTTTGTTTGCATTCATTTGAGTGTGAAACTACACCTAGGATGTTTACAAGTACAAACAAGCTTCAACTCAAGCTTTTGAATGCATTTACGCGTTTTAAAAGCAGATACGAGTAGGGTGAAAGATATTTGAGTTCTTTTGTGGAGTATAGTAAGAGAAAGCATCCAAATAATTTGTTTGCATTCATTTGACTGTGAAACTACACCTGGGATGTGTAAAAGTACAAACAAGCTTCAACTCAAGCTTTTGAATGCATTTACGCGTTTTAACAGCTCTTACGACTAGGGTGAAAGAAAATTGAGTTCTTTTGTGTTTTATATCCAGAGAATGCACCCAAATGTTTTGATTGCATTCATTTGAGTATGAAGCTACACCAAGAATGTTTGAAAGTACAAACAAGCTTCAACTCAAGCTTATGAATGCATTTACGCGTTTTAAAACCTCATACGAATAGGGTGAAGCAGATTTGAGTTCTTATGTGTTGTATAATAAGAGAAATCATCCAAATACTTTGTTTGCATTCATTTGAGTGTGAAACTACACTAAGGATGTTTACAAGTACAAACAATCTTCAACTCAAGCTTTTAAAGGCATTTACGCGTATTAACAGCTCTTACGACTAGGGTGAAAGAGATTGAGTTCTTTTGTGTTGTATATTCAGAGAATGCACCCAAATGTTTTGTTTGCATTCATTTGAGTATGAAGCTACACCAAGAATGTTTGAAAGTACAAACAAGCTTCAACTCAAGCTTTTGAATGCATATACGTGTTTTAAAACCTCATACGAATAGGGTGAAAGAGATTTGAGTTCCTTTGTGTTGTATAGTAAGAAAAAGCATCCAAACACTTTGTTTGCATTCATTTGAGTATGAAACTACACCAAGAATGTTTTAAAGTACAAACAAGCTTCAACTCAATCTTTTGAATGAATTTACGCGTTTTAAAAGCTCATACGAGTAGGGTGAAACAAATTTTAGTTCTTTTGTGTGGTATATTAAGAGAAAGCATCCAAATACTTTGTTTGCATTCATTTGAGTGTGAAACTACACCAAGGAAGTTTACAAGTACATACAAGCTTCAAATCAAGCTTTTGAATGCATTCGCGTTTTAACAGCTCTTACGACTAGGGTGTTAGAAAATGAGTTCTTTTATGTTGTATATTAAGAGAAACTATTCAAATACTTTCTTTGCATTCATTTGAGTGTGAAGAAACACCAGGGATGTTTACAAGTACAAACAAGCTTCAACTCAAGCCTTTGAATGCATTTACGCTTTTTAAAAGCTCTAACGAGTTTGGTTAAAGAGATTTGAGTTCTTTTGTGTTGTATATTAAGAGAAAGCATCCAAATACTTTGATTGCATTCATTTGAGTGTGAAACTACACCTAGGATATTTTCAAGTACAAACAAGCTTCAACTCAAGCTTTTGAATGCATTTACGCGTTTTAAAAGCTTTTACGAGTAGGGTAAAAGATTTGAGTTCTTTTGTGATGTATATTAAGAGAAAGCATCCAAATACTTTTTTTCCATTCATTTAAGTGTGAAACTAGACCTAGGATGTTTACAAGTACAAACAAGCTTCAACTCAAGCTACACCAAGAATGTTTGAAAGTACAAACAAGCTTCAACTGAAGCTTTTGAATGCAGTTGCGCGTTTTAATAGCTTATACGAGTAGGGTGAAAGAGATTTGAGTTCTTTTGTGTTGTATATTAAGAGAAAGCATCCAAATGTTTTGTTTGCATTCATTTGATTATGAAACTACACCAAGAATGTTGGAAAGTACAAACAAACTTCAACTCAAGCTAATGCAGTTACGCGTTTTAAAAGCTTATACGAGTAGGGTGAAAGGGATTTGAGTTCTTTTGTGTTGTATATTAAGAGAAAGCATCCAAATGTTTTGTTTGCATTTATTTGAGTAAGAAACTACACCAAGAATGTTTTAAAGTACAAACAAGCTTTAACTCAAGCTTTAACTCAAGCTTTTCAATGCATTTACGCGTTTTAAAAGCTCATACGAGTAGGGTGAAAGAGATTTGAGTTCTTTTGTGTTGTATATTAAGAGAAAGCATCCAAATACTTTGATTGCATTCATTTGAGCGTGAAACTACACCTAGGATGTTTACAAGTGCAAACAAGCTTCAACTCAAGCTTCTGAATGCATTTACGCGTTCTAAAAGCTCTTACGACTAGGGTAAAAGAGATTTGAGTTCTTTTGTGTTGTATACTAAGAGAAAGCATCCAAATACTTTGTTTGCATTCATTTAAGTGTGAAACTACACCTAGGATGTTTACAAGTACAAACAAGCTTCAACTCAAACTTTTGAATGCATTTACGCGTTATAAAAGCTCGTACGAGTAGGGTGAAAGAGATTTGAGTTCTTTGTGTCGTATATTAAGAGAAAGAATTCAAATACCTTGTTTGCTTTCATTTGAGTGTGAAAATATACCTAGCATGTTTACAAGTACAAAAAAGTTTCAACTCATGTTTTTGAATGCATTTACGCGTTTTAAAAGTTCTTAGGAGTAGGGTGAAAGAGATTTCAGTTCTTTTGTGGTGTATAGTAAGAGAAAGCATCCAAATACTTTGATTGCATTCATTTGAGTGTGAAACTACACCTAGGATGTTTACAAGTACAAAAAAGCTTCAACTCAAGCTTTTGAATGCATTTACGCGTTTTAAAAGCTCATATGAGTAGGGTGAAAGAGATTTAAGTTCTTTTGTGTGGTATATTGAGAAAGCATCCAAATACTTTGTCTGCATTCATTTGAGTGTGAAACTACACCAAGGATGTTTACAAGTACAAACAAGCTTCAAATCAAGCTTTTGAATGCATTTACACGTTTTAACAGCCCTTACGACTAGGGTGATAGAGATTGAGTTCTTTTGTGTTGTATATTCAGAGAATGCACCCAAATATTTTGTTTGCATTCATTTGAGTATGAATCTACACCAAGAATGTTTGAAAGTACAAACAAGCTTCAACTCAAGCTTTTCAATGCTGTTACGTGTTTTAAAAGCTCATACGAGTAGGGTGAAAGAGATTTGAGTTCTTTTGTGGTGTATAGTAAGAGAAAGCATCGAAATACTTTGTTTGGATTCATTTGAGTGTCAAAACTACACCTAGGATGGTTACAAGTCCAAACAAGCTTCAACTCAAGCTTTTGAATGTAGTTACGCGTTTTAAAAGCTCATACGAGTAGGGTGAAAGAGATTTGACTTCGTTTGTGTTGTATATTAAGAAAATGCATCCAATTGTTTTGTTTGCATTCATTTGAGTATGAAACTACACCAAGAATGTTTTAAAGTACAAACAAGCTTCAACTCAAGCTTTTGAATGCATTTACGCGTTTTAAAAGCTTATACATGTAGGGTGAAAGAGATTTGAGTTCTTTTGTGTTGTATATTGAGAGAAAGCAGCCAAATGTTTTGTTTGCATTTATTTGAGTATGAAACTACACCAAGAACGTTTTAAAGTACAAACAAGCTTCAACTCAAGCTTTTGAATGCATTTACGCGTTTTAAAAGCTCATACGAGTAGGGTGAAAGAGATTTGAATTCTTTTGTGTTGTATATCAAGAGAAAGCACCCAATTGTTTTGTTTGCATTCATTTGAGTATGAAACTACACCAAGAATGTTTTAAAGTACAAACAAGCTTCAATGCAAGCTTGGGGATGCATTTACGCGTTTTAAAAGCTCATACGTTTTTGGTGGAAGAGATCTGAAGTACAAACAAGCTTTAAATCAAGCTTTTGAATGCATTCGCGTTTTAACCGCTCTTACGACTAGGGTGATAGAAAATGAGTTCTTTTCTGTTGTATATTAAGAGAAAGTATCCAAATACTTTGTTTGCATTCATTTGAGTGTGAAATAACACCATGGATGTGTACAAGTACAAACAAGCTTCAACTCAAGCTTTTGAATGCATTTACGCGTTTTAACAGCTCTTACGACTAGGGTGATAAAAATTAAGTTCTTTTGTGTTGAATAATAAGAGAAAGTACCCAAATACTTTGTTTGCGTTCATTTGAGTGTGAAACAACACCAGGGATGTTTACAAGTACAAACAAGCTTCAACTCAAGCTTTTGAATGCATTTACGGTTAAAGAGATTTGAGTTCTATTGTGTTGTATATTAAAAGAAAACATCCAAATACTTTGATTGTATTCATTTGAGTGCGAAACTACACCTACGATGTTTACAAGTACAAACAACCTTCAACTCAAGCTTTTGAATGCATTTACGCGTTTTAACAGCTCTTATGACTTGGGTGATAGAGATTGAGTTCTTTTGTGTTGTATATTCAGAGAAAGCATCCAAATACTTTTATTGCATTTATTTGAGTGTGAAACTACACCAAGGATGTTCACAAGTACAAACAAGCTTCAACTCAAGCTTTTGAATGCAGTTATACGTTTTAAAAGCTCATACGAGTAGGGTGAAAGAGATTGGAGTTCTTTTGTGTTGTATATGAAGAGAAAGCACCCAAATGTTTTGTTTGCATTTATTTGAGTGTGAAACTGCACCAAGAATGTTTGAAAGTATAAACAAGCTTCAACTCAAGCTTTTGAATGCAGTTACGCGTTTTAAAGAGCACTTACGAGTGAGGTGAAAGAGATTTGAGTTCTTTTGTGGTTTGTATTAAGAGAAAGCATCCAAATACTTTGTTTGCATTCATTTGAGTGTGAAACTACACTAAGGAAGTTTACAAGTACAAACAAGCTTCAACTCAAGCTTTTGAATGCATTTACGCGTTTTAACAGCTCTTACGACTAGGGTGAAACTGATTGAGCTCTTTTGTGTTGTATATTAAGAGAAAGCACACAAATGTATTGTTTGCATTCATTTGAGTATGAATCTACACCAAGAATGTTTGAAAGTACAAACAAGCTTTAACTCAAGCTTTTGAATGCATTTACGCGTTTTAAAAGCTCTTGCGAGTAAGGTTAAACAGATTTGAGTTCTTTTGTGTTGTATATTATGAGAAAGCATCCAAATACTTTGATTGCATTCATTTGAGTGTGAAACTACACCTAGGATGTTTACAAGTACAAACAAGCTACAACTCAAGCATTTGAATGCATTTACGCGTTTTAAAAGCTTTTACGAGTATGGTAAAAGAGATTTGAGTTCTTTTGTGGTGTATATTAAGATAAAGCATCCAAATACTTTGTTTGCGTTCATTTGACTGTGAAACTACACCAAGGATGTTTAAAAGTACAAACAAGCTTCATCTCAAGCTTTTGAATGCATTTACGCGTTTTAAAAGCTCGTACGAGTAGGGTGAAAGAGATTTGAGTTCGTTTGTGTTGTATATTAAGAGAAAGCATCCAAATACTTTGTTTGCATTCATTTGAGTGTCAAAACTACACCTAGGATGTTTACAAGTCCAAACAAGCATCAACTCAAGATTTTAAATGCAATTACGTGTTTCAAAAGCTCATACGAGTAGGGTGAAAGAGATTTGAGTACGTTTGTGTGGTATACGAAGAGAAAGCATCAAATACTTTGTTTGCATTCATTTGAGTGTGAAACTACACCTAGGATGTTTAGAAGTACAAAGAAGCTTCAACTCAAGCTTTTGAATGCATTTACGCGTTTTAAAAACTCATACGAGTCCATGGTACAGCTGCAGTACCATATTCTTCCAAAGATTATCAAAGAATAAGGTTTTTGCGGCATGCTTCCTTAAGTTCCTTCGTGATTCAAGATGTTGTATCTTATCCTTTATAGATGCTGATTCAAGATGCAGTCCACACATGAGTATACCCGCTCATGGGTTCTCTAACAATTGGGTCATAATATGTTTGGTATGCAATAATTCTGAACAAAGGTTGAAAGATATTACTCATAAACTTACTAACAAATATTCCTTTTGTTGTTTTGAGTTCTTTGTGTCGTATATTAAGAGAAAGAATTCAAATACCTTGTTTGCTTTCATTTGAGTGTGAAAATATACCTAGCATGTTTACAAGTACAAAAAAGTTTCAACTCAAGCTTTTGAATGCATTTACGCGTTTTAAAAGTTCTTAGGAGTAGGGTGAAAGAGATTTGAGTTCTTTTGTGGTATATAGTAAGAGAAAGCATCTAAATACCTTGTTTGCATTAGTTTGACTGTGAAACTACACCTAGAATGTTTAAAAGTACAAACAACGTTCAACTCAAGCTTTTGAATGCATTTACGCGTTTTAACAGCTCTTACGACTAGGGTGATAGAGATTGAGTACTTTTATGTTGTATAGTCAGAGAAAGCACCCAAATATTTTGTTTGCATTCATTTCAGTATGAAACTACACCAAGGATGTTTGAAAGTACAAACAAGCTTCAACTCAAGCTTTTGAATGCAGTTACGCGTTTTAAAAGCTCATACGAGTAAGGTGAAAAAGATTTGAGTTCTTTTGTGTTGTATATTAAGAGAAAGCACGCAAATATTTTTTTTGCATTAATTTGAGTATGAAACTACACCAAGAATGTTTTAAAGTACAAATAAGTTTCAACTCAAGCTTTTGAATGCATTTACGCGTTTAAAAAGCTCATACGAGTATGCTGAAAGAGATCTGAGCTCTTTTGTGATGTATATTAAGAGAAAGCATCCAAATACTTTGTTTGCATTCATTTGAGTGTGAAACTACACCTAGGATGTTAAAAAGTACAAACAAGCTTCAACTCAAGCTTTTGAATACATTTACGCGTTTTAAAAGCTCGTACGACTAGGGTGATAAAAATGAGTTCTTTTCTATTGTATATTAAGAGAAAGTATCCAAATAGTTTGTTTGCATTCATTTGAGTGTGAAATAACACCAGGGATGTTTACAACAAACAAGCTTAAACTCAAGCTTTTGAATGCATTTACGCGTTTTAAAATCTCTTACGAGTAGGGTTAAAGAGATTTGAGATCTTTTGTGTTGTATATTAAGAGAAAACAACCAAATACTTTGATTGCATTCATTTGAGTATGAAACTACACCTAGGACGTTTACAAGTACAAACCACCTTCAACTCAAGCTTTTGAAAGCATTTACGCGTTTTAAAAGCTCTTACGAGTAGGGTAAAAGAGATTTGAGTTCTTTTGTGTTGTATAGTAACAGAAAGCATCCAAATACTTTGTTTGCATTCATTTAGGTGTGAAACTACACCTAGTATGTTTACAAGTACAAACAAGCTTCAACTCAAGCTTTTGAATGCATTTACGCGTTTTAAAAGCTCGTACGGGAAGGGTGAAAGAGATTTGAAATCATTTGCGTTGTATATTAAGAGAAAGCATCCAAATACTTTGTTTGCATTCATTTGAGTGTCAAAACTACACCTGGGATGTTTACAAGTACAAACAAGCTTCAACTGATGCTTTTGAATGCATTTACGCGTTTTAAAAGCTCTTACGAGTAGGGTGAAAGAGATTTGAGTTCTTTTGTGTTGTATATTAAGAGTAAGCATCCAAATACTTTGATTTCATTCATTTGTGTGTGAAACTATACCAAGGATGTTTAGAAGTACAAACAAGCTTCAACTCAAGCTTTTGAATGCATTTACGCGTTTTAACAGCTCTTACGACTTCAGTGATAGAGATCGAGTTCTTTTGTGTTGTATATTCAGAGAAAGCACCCAAATGTTTTGTTTCAATTCATTTGATTATGAAACTACACCAAGAATGTTTTAAAGTACAGACAAGCTTCAACTCAATCTTTTGAATGCATTTACTTGTTTTAAAAGCTCATACGAGTAGGGTGAAAGAGATTTGAGTTCTTTTTTGTTGTATATTAAATAAAAGAATCCAAATACTTTTTTTGCATTCATTTGAGTGTGAAACTACACCAAGGATGTTTACAAGTACAAACAAGCTTCAAATCAAGCTTTTCAATGCATTTACGCGTTTTAACAGCTCTTACGACTAGGGTGATAGAAAATGAGTTCTTTTATGTTGTATATTAAGAGACAGTATCCAAATAATTTGTTTGCATTCATTTGAGTGTGAAACTACACCAAGGATGTTTACAAGTTCAAACAAGCTTCAACTCAAGCTTTTGAATGCATTTACGCGTTTTAACAGCTCTTACGACTAGGGTGATACAGATAGAGTTCTTTTGTGTTGTATATTAAGAGAAAGCACCCAAATGTTTTGTTTGGATTCATTTGTGTATGAATCTACACCAAGAATGTTTGAAAGTACAAACAAGCTTCAACTCAAGCTTTTGAATGCATTTACGCGTTTTAAAAGCTCTTACGAGTAGGGTTAAAGAGATTTGAGTTCTTTTGTGTTGTATAATATGAGAAAGCATCCAAATACTTTGATTGAATTCATTTGAGTGTCAAACTACACCTAGGATGTTTACAAGTACAAACAAGCTTCAACTCAAGCTTTTGAATGCATTTACGCATTTTAAAAGCTCTTACGAGTAGGGTGAAAGATATTTGAGTTCGTTTGTGTGGTATATTAAGAGAAAGCATCAAATTCTTTGTTTGCATTCATTTGAGTGTGAAACTACACCAAGGATTTTTACAAGTACAAACAAGCTTTCACTCAAGCTTTTGAATGCATTTCTGCGTTTAAACAGCTCTTACGACTTGGGTGATAGAGATTAAGTTCTTTTGTGTTGTAAATTCAGAGAAAGCACCCAAATGTTTTGTTTGCATTCATTTGAGTATGAAACTACACCAAGAATGTTGTAAAGTACAGACAAGCTTCACTCCATCTTTTGAATGCATTTACGCATTTTAAAAGCTCATACGAGTAGGGTGAAAGAGATTTGAGTTCTTTTGTGTTGTATATTAAATGAAAGCATCCAAATACTTTTTTTGCATTCATTTGAGTGTGAATCTACACCAGGATGTTTACAAGTACAAACAAGCTTCAAATCAAGCTTTTGAATGCATTTACGCGTTTTAACAGCTCTTACGACTAGGCTGGTAGAGATTGAATTCTTTTGTGTTGTATATTAAGAGAAAGCATCCAAATGTTTTGTTTGCATTCATTTGAGTGTGAAACTACACCTAGGGAGTTTTCAAGTACAAACAAGCTTCAACTCAAGCTTTTAAATGCATTTACGCGTTTTAAAAGCTCTTAGGAGTAGGGTAAAAAAGATTTGAGAATGAAACTACAACAAAAATGTTTTAAAGTACAAACAAACTTCAACTGGAGCTTTTGAATGCATTTACACGTTTTACAAAGCTTATATGAGTAGGGTGAAATAGATTTGAGTTACTTTTGTGTTGTATATTAAGAGAAAGCACCCAAATATTTTGTTTGCATTCATTTGAGTATGAATCTACACCAAGAATGATTGAAAGTACAAACAAGCCTCAACTCAAGCTTTTGAATGCATTTACGTGTTTTAAAAGCTCTTACGAGTAGGGTTAAAGAGATTTGAGTTCTTTTGTGTTGTACATTAAGAGAAAGCATCCAAATACTTTGATTGCATTCATTTGAGTGTGAAACTACACCAAGGATGTTTACAAGTAAAAACAAGCTTCAACTCAAGCTTTTGAATGCATTTACGTGTTTTAAAAGCTCTTACGAGTAAGGTAAAAGAGAGTTGAGTTCTTTTGTGGTGTATATTAAGAGAAAGCATCCAAATACTTTGTTTGCATTCATTTGACTGTGAAACTACACCTAGGATGTTTAAAAGTACAAACAAGCTTCAACTCAAGCTTTTGAATGCATTTACGCGTTTTAAAAGCTTATACGAGTAGGGTGAAAGAGATTTGAGTTCGTTTGTATGGTATACTAAGAGAAAGCATCAAATAGTTTGTTTGCATTCATTTGAATGTGAAACTACTCCTAGGATGTTTAGAAGTACAAACAAGCTTCAACTCAAGCTTTTGAATGCATTTACGCGTTTTAAAAGCTCATACGAGTAGGGTGAAAGAGATTTGAGTTTTTTTGTGGTGTATAATAAGAGAAAGCATCCAATGTTTGCTTTCATTTGACTGCGAAACTACACCTAGGATGTTTAAAAGTACAAACAAGCTTCAAGTCAAGCTTTTGAATACATTTACGCCTTTTAAAAGCTTGTACAAGTAGGGTGAATGAGATTTGAGTTCGTTTGTGTTGTATATTAAGAGAATGCACCCAAATGTTTTGTTTGCATTCATTTGAGTATGAAACTACACCAAGAATGTTTGAAAGTACAAACAAGCTTCAACTCAACCTTTTGAATGCAGTTACGCGTTTTAAAAGCTCATACGAGTAGGGTGACTAAGATTTGAGTTCTTTTGTGGTGTATAGTAAGAGAAAGCAATCAAACACTTTGTTTGCATTCATTTGACTGTGAAACTACACCTAGGATGTTTACAAGTACAAACAAGCTTCAACTCAAGCTTTTGAATGCATTTACGTGTTTTAAAAGCTCGTACGAGTAGGGTGAAAGATATTTGAGTTCGTTTGTGTTGTATATTAAGAGAAAGCATCCAAATACTTGTGTTTTCATTCATCAAATCTGGCTTCTTACAAGGATAAGGATACTATTTATAAGCTGAAAATCCTAGAGGATCATTCTAGAAACAAGCTAAGGTACTCGCGTTTTTGTGGTCCTGGCGCCAGCTCACAAGTGTACTCGCATAGTACAATTTGGAGCACCTCCTTTGTACGAATCCACTAGTGGGTGCTGTTGTACCTTTTATCTTCATTTGCTGCTGCCTTGCTGCTCACTCCATGCTATTTTCAAGCTATTTATATCAACTACTAAGACAAGGAACAAACTCCTTTTGTAAGGCCTAATTAGTACGCATATTTAACAAAACAAAATGCAGAAATTAGAGCTACGCCTAAGTATTATTATAAGTGTAATTAAGGACAAATTAAGCAAAGTAATTAGGGTATAACCCTTAGAACAACTAGGATTATCCTTAAGAGCCTCTAGATAACCAATTGTGCTAATGCTTGCAAAGAGTTGATTAGCATCCATGCTTTCTTCCTTGTGCTCAGTTGAGTTGCTTGTTACACTCGTATCATTCTCCCCTTCTTGATTTGAACTTGTCCTCAAGTCGCCCAAGTACTCATCTTCCAAGTATGGCATAAGATCTCCAACATTGAAAGTAATAGAAACACTTGAATCTCCTGGTAGCTCAACCTTGTAGGCATTGTCTCCAATTCGTTCAAGCACCTTGGATGGACCATCAGCCCTAGGCATGAGCTTGTTCTTGTCTCGTTGTGTCCTAGGAAGAGTCATAATGAAATTCATGCCCAAATCTTCCCAAGGACCATTAGGAACCACGAGAGGCGTGTAAAGGCCTTTATGAAATTGAGCCTTGGCTTGTTGGCAAGAAGAGAAACGAGCCACAAGCGCTTTAACATCACCAACCATGCATGGCCAATAGAAATGCTCACATAAGATCTCATAAATCTTGGTCTAGCCAAAATGACCAGCTAGACCACCTCCATGTGCCTCCTTGGTCAACAAGTCCATTATTGAGTTCTTAGGGACACAAAGCTTGTTGTTCTTAAATAAGAACCCTTCTTGCATGGTGTATTGCTTCTTAGGATCAGGGGCCTCTCGTTTGACAATAGGATCAAAGAAATCATCCTCTAGGTAGAGGTCTTTGATGAAAGAAAAACCAAGTACCTGAGCCTACAAGATAGAGAGCATAGGGTACCTTCTTGATAAGGCATCGGCCACTACAGTAGTCTTACCTTCCTTGTGTTTGGACACAAAGGAGGATGATTGCAAGAACTCTACCCACTTGGCATGCCGTGGATTGAGCTTAAGTTGGCCATTGATGTACTTCAAGGCCTCATGATCAGAATAGAGCATAAATTGTTTGGGCTTGAGGTAGTGCGCCCAACGATCAATAGCATGAACAAGAGCATAGAATTCTTTGTCATAGGTGCTGTAATTGAGCTTTGAACCACTCAGTTTCTCACTAAAGAAAGCAATCGGCCTCTTCTCTTGAATCAAAACAGCCCCAATACCAATTCCACTGTCATCACACTCAAGTTCATCACAATAAGACTCAAACAAAGGTTTCACCAACATAGGAACATCGGAACCAACCACGGACTCTCCTTCTTCAACAACAAGCAAAGCACACACAATAACATTATCACACAACTCCTTTTCAACCTTGGACATACTCATGAACAAGCCGTTTCCATGCTTAACAGTTTTATCAAAAATATCACATGGCAACAAAGGAGCTAAAATGATCTTTTTACCCCCTAAGAATAAAGAGTAAGTATTAGCTCTCCCATTATGCCATACATGCCTATCAAACAGCCACAGTCTCCTCAACAAAACATGACCAGCATCCATAGGAATCACATCACAAAGCACATCATCTTTATAAGTAGTACCAATGGAGAAAGGAATAGAAACTTGTCGGGTTACCTTGACGTCACTTCCCTTGTTAAGCCATTGAAGCTTGTAAGGGATAGGGTGCTTGGAGGTAGGCAAGCCAAGCTTATCTACAAGGAGTGTAGAAGCGGCATTTGCACAACTACCCCCATCAATGATGAGTTGACAAACTTTCCCTTGTATAGTGCAATGAGTATGGAAAATGTTTTCCCCTTGAGCCCGATCATTAGGAATCTCGTCGGCATGGAGGACTCTCCTTGTGACTAGAAGTTCACCTCTATCTGCCTCCACATACTCTTCATAATCATCATAGTGAGGATCACTCAACGGTTCACCCTCGTACTCAATATCCGTGGGTATTTCTTCGGCCTCCTTGGCTGTCAAGGCTTTCTTGTTACGACAATCCGCCTTGTAATGGCCAAAACCATGGCACTTGTAGCATCCTTTCTCCATAGAGGGAGGCTTGCTCGCCTCGGGCTTCTTTTCTTGCTTGACACTAGAGTCCTTAGTGCCACTTGTACTACCCTTAGAATAGGTAGTTGGGGTCTTAGGAAAGAGCTTAGGATAAGACCTCTTTTCCTTTTGTTGCTTGGCCACCTTGAGACACAACTTGATGGCATCATCTAAGGTCCACAATTGCTGTAGCTCGACCCTCTCCCTAATGCTAGGGTTTAGGCCATGAACAAACCGTGCTATGGTGTGTTCGTGAGCTTCAATACCTCCAACTCACTCAACTATCTCAAGGGGCTATGGAGGTGAAAGAATATGTCCAAGAGTTTGAGAAGCATGTGATGTCTACCGGTGTCATTGAAGCTCACGAACACACCATAGCACGGTTTGTTCATGGCCTAAACCCTAGCATTAGGGAGAGGGTCGAGCTACCTAATGCTAGGGTTTAGGCCATGAACAAACCGTGCTATGGTGTGTTCGTGAGCTTCAATGACACCGGTAGACATCACAAGCTTCTCAAACTCTTGGACATATTCTTTCACCTCCATAGCCCCTTGAGATAGTTGAGTGAGTTGGAGGTATAGGTCTTGCTTGTAACTTTCGGTCTCAAACCTCCTTGTCAACAAGGTTTTGAGCTTACTCCATGTATTGACCTTGCTTTTACCCTCTCTTGCTCGTTGTTGCTGCATATTGTCGAGCCAAAGAGAAGCATACTTCTTCATCTTAAGGGATGCCACCTTGTAGCATTTCTCATTATCATAGGCCTTGGCTTCAAAAAGCCTCTCAATGTTGCGTAGCCACTCAAGGAAGTCACTAGGGTCAAGAGTACCCTCAATGTCTGAAACCTCCAGCTTGAGGTCCCTCAAATCATCCTTGTGTCCCTTTCTTCTCCGAGGAGAACGAGAGCGAGAGCCCTCATTAGACTCGCCATGGGATGAGCTAGAGTCTCCACTCTCATCGGGAGGATCACCTCTATTGTGAAAAGGATTTCCTCCTTCTTCTTGTCTCTCCATAAATTCAAGGACACGATCGAACTTATCCTCAAGAGCCCTAAGGCGTCCCGAGAGTTGAGCTTGTTCGAAAGTCATGCCCCTTTGAAAAACTCCGGCATTTTGTAGCTAGGATCTTTGTGGTGTTGGCAAAATAATATTTGGCTTAGGGTTTTGTTTTGTGGCTGGCTAAGACAGAAAATAGAAGGTATTGTGTTTTGGGAAGCAAATCACAAATGAGCCCCAAAGATTTCAACACGTTCGATGTAAACGTTTAGAGAAATGAGGGTGTGATCTTCTTGCTTCAATAGAACAAGAGAGAGAGATATAGAAATATAGACTAAGAAGAGAAAGGTTAAGACAAGAAGATTACAAGCTTATATCACCCAAATAATCACAACATAACCAGCAAATAACTTTCCAACAACAAACAACTAGCTTCAGCTGAAACGCATATAAAACAGAGCCAAATGACATGAATTATTTCAGGACATTCTAAGACAAAATCAAAATTCCACCAAGAGTATTTTGTAGATCTATATCTTAGGAATCCAAAGAACTAAGAAAGTCACAAACTTTACCTCTAGAACTTCAGATATAAAAGAAATCCCAATACTGCTCCAGTCGCTCATCCAGCGAGAGCGATAAAATATAATGCGCTGTTTGAAGGTCCAAAACTACTCCTTTCCACTTGAAACCACCACGAGAAGAAAGATAACAGAACAAATAACAACAATCCCAGAAGAAACGAGTGTAATAGCCAAATCTTTGATATCAAATCGATACGAAAACAAACAGCAAGCTCGTTGGAATGAAATAGAGTGACTTCTTTTTGTGTTTTTGTGTTTAGATAAAGAAAGCAATTATCTCTTAACTCCAAAACTCAGCAATTAAGCACAAGTTTAGTCGCCTAAGAGGATCCCCACCCTTACTAATCTCTCCCAAGCAATTAAGCACTAAGAAAGAATTAGTAGAAGGGTAAATACCCAAGCATAGCTTGTGAACAGAGGCAGAGCTCTATCTTGTGTTTTCATTCATCAAATCTGCCTTCTTACAAGGATAAGGATACTATTTATAAGCTGAAAACCCTAGAGGATCATTCTAGAAACAAGCTAAGGTGGCACAATGAGATAAGGCTCTCAAAAGGAGCCGTTTTTGTGGTCCTAGCGCCAGCTCACAAGTGTACTCGCATAGTATAATTCGGAGCGCCTCCTTTGTACGAATCCACTAGTGGGTGCTGTTGTACCTTTTATCTTCATTTGCTGCTGCCTTGCTGCTCACTCCATGCTATTTTGAAGCTATTTATATCAACTACTAAGACAAGGAACAAACTCCTTTTGTACGGCCTAATTAGTACGCATATTTAACAAAAAAAAAGGCAGAAATTAGAGCTACGCCTAAGTATTATTATGAATGTAATTAAAGACTAATTAAGCAAAGTAATTAAGGTATAACCCTTAGAACAGCTAGGATTATCCTTAAGAGCCTCTAGATAACCAATGCAGCTAATGCTTGCAAAGAGTTGATTAGCATCCATGCTTTCTTCCTTGTGCTCAGTTGAGTTGCTTGTTACACTCGTATCAGTGAAACTACACCAAGGATGTTTACAAGTACAAACAATCTTCAACTCAAGCTTTGGAATGCATTTACGCGTTTTAACAGCTCTTACGACTAGGGTGATAGAGATTGGGTTCTTTTGTGTGGTATATTTAGAGAATGCACCCAAATGTTTTGTTTGGATTCTTTTGATTATTAAACTACACCAAGAATGTTTGAAAGTACAAAAAAGCTTCAACTCAAGCTTTTGAATGCATTTACGCGTGTTAAAACCTCATACGAGTAGGGTGAAAGAGATTTGAGTTCCTTTGTGTTGTTTATTAATCGAAGTATCCAAATACTTTGATTGCATTCATTTGAGTGTGAAACTACACCAAGGATGTTTACAAGTACAAACAAGCATCAACTTAATCATTTGGATGCATTTATGCGTTTTAAAAGCTCTTACGAGTAGGGTGAAAGAGATTGGAGTTCTTTTGTGTTGAATTTTAAGAGAAAGGATTCAAATACTTTTTTTGCATTCATTTCAGTGTGAAACAACACCAGGGATGTTTACAAGTACAAACAAGTTTCAACTCAAGCTTTTGAATGGATTTACGCGTTTTAAAAGCTCTCACGAGTAGGGTAAAAGAGAATTGAGTTCATTTGTGTTGTATATTAAGAGAAAGCATCCAAATACTTTGTTTGCATTCATTTCAGTGTGAAACAACACCAGGGATGTTTACAAGTACAAACGATCTTCAACTCAAGCTTTTGAATGCATTTACGCGTTTTAAAAGCTCATATGAGTAGGGTGAATAAGATTTGAGTTCTTTTGTGGTGTATAGTTAGAGAAAGCATCCAAATACTTTGTTTGCATTAATTTGACTGTGAAACTATACCTAGGACATTTAAAAGTACACTCAACCTTTATTACAAGCTTTTAAATGCATTTACGCGTTTTAAAAGCTCGTACAAGTAGGGTGAAAGAGATTTGGGTTCGTTTATGTTGTATATTAAGAAAAAGCATCCAAATACTTTGGTTGCATTCATTTGAGTGTCAAAACTACACCTAGGATGTTTACAAATACAAACAAGCTTTAACTCGTGGTTTTGAATGCAGTTACGCGTTTCAAAAGCTCATAAGAGTAGGGTGACTAAGATTTGAGTTCTTTTGTGGTGTATAGTAAGAGAAAGCATCCAAATACCTTGTTTGCATTCATTTGACTGTGAAACTACACCTAGGATGTTTAAAAGTACAAACAAGCTGCAACTCAAGCTTTTGAATGCATTTAGGCGTTTTGAAAGCACTTACGACTGAGGTGAAAGAGATTTGAGTTCTTTTGTGGTTTATATTAAGACAAAGCATCCAAATACTTTGTTTGCATTCATTTGAGTGTGAAACTACACATCGGATGTTTACAAGTACAAACAAGCTTCCACTCAAGCTTTTGAATGCATTTACGCGTTTTAAAAGCTCGTACAAGTAGGGTGAAAGAGATTTGGGTTCGTTTATGTTATATATTAAGAAAAAGCATCCAAATACTTTGGTTGCATTCATTTGAGTGTCAAAACTACACCTAGGATGTTTACAAATACAAACAAGCTTTAACTCATGCTTTTGAATGCATTTACGCGTTTCAAAAGCTCATACGAGTAGGGTGAAAGAGATTTAAGTTCGTTTGTGTGGTATATTAAGAGAAAGCATCAAATACTTTGATTGCATCATTTGAGTGTGAAACTACACCTAGGATGTTTAGGAGCACAAACAAGCTTCAACTCAAGCTTTTGAATGCATTTACGCGTTGTAAATGCTCGTACTAGTACGGTGAAAGAGATTTGAGTCTTTTGTGTTGTATAATAAGAGAAATCATCCAAGTACTTTTTTTCCTTCATTTGAGTGTGAAACTACACCAAGGATATTTACAAGTACAAACAATCTTCAACTCATGATTTTGAATGCATTTACGCGTTTTAATGGCTCTTACGACTAGGGTGATAGAGATTGAGTTCTTTTGTGTTGTATATTCAGAGAATGCACCCAAATGTTTTGTTTGCATTCATTTGATTACGAAACTACACCAAGAATGTTTCAAAGTACACCAAGAATGTTTGAAAGTATAAACAAGCTTCAACTCAAGCTTTTGAATGCATTTACGCGTTTTAAAACCTCATACGAGTAGGGTGAAAGAGATTTGGGTTCTTTTGTGTTGTATAATAAGAGAAATCATCCAAATACTTTGTTTGCATTCATTTGAGTGTGAAACTACACCATGGATGTTTACAAGTACAAACAATATTCAACTCAAGCTTTTGAATGCATTTACGCGTTTTAACAGCTCTTACGACTAGGGTGATAGAGATTGAGTTCTTTTGTGTTGTATATTAAGAGAATGCACCCAAATGGTTTGTTTGCATTCATTTGAGTATGAAACTACACCAAGAATGTTTGAAAGTACAAAACAAGCTTTAACTCAAGCTTTTGAATGCATTTACGCTTTTTAAAAGCTCATACGTGTAGGGTGAAAGAGATTTGAGTTCTTTTGTGTTGTATAGTGAGAAAAAGCATCCAAATACTTTGGTTGCATTCATTTGAGTGTGAAACTACTCCTAGGATGTTTACAAGTACAAACAAGCTTCAACTCAAGCTTTTGAATGCATTTACGCGTTTTAAAAGCTCGTACGAGTAGGGTGAAAGAGATTTGAGTTCTTTTGTGTTGTATATTAAGAGCAAGAATTCAAATACTTTGTTTGCATTCATTTGATTGTGAAAATATACCTAGGATGTTTACAAGTACAAACAAGCTTCAACTCAAGCTTTTGAATGAAATTTACGCGTTTCAACAGCTCAAACGAGTAGGATGAAAGAGATTTGAGTTCGTTTGTGTGGTATATTTAGGGAAAGCATCCAAATACTTTGTTTGCATTCATTTGAGTGTGAAACTACACATAGGATGTTTACAAGTACAAACAAGCTTCAACTCAAGCTTTTGAATGCATTCACGCGTTTTAAAAGCTCATACGAGTAGGGTGAATGAGATTTGAGTTCCTTTGTGCTGTTTATTAAGAGAAAGCATCCAATCACTTTGTTTGCATTCATTTGAGTGTGAAACTACACCTAGGAAGTTTACAAGTACAAACAAACTTCAACTCAAGCCTTTGAATGCATTTACCCATTTTAAAAGGTACGAGTAGGGTGAAAGAGATTTGAGTTCTTTTGTGTTGTATATTAAGAGAAATCATCCAAATACTTTTTTTCCTTCATTTGAGTGTGAAACTACACCAAGGATGTTTACAAGTACAAACAATCTTCAACTCATGATTTTGAATGCATTTACGCGTTTTAATGGTTCTTACGACTAGGGTGATAGAGATTGAGTTCTTTTGTGTTGTATATTCAGAGAATGCACCCAAATGTTTTGTTTGCATTCATTTGATTACGAAACTACACCAAGAATGTTTCAAAGTACACCAAGAATGTTTGAAAGTACAAACAAGCTTCAACTCAAGCTTTTGAATGCATTTACGCGTTTTAAAACCTCATACAAGTAGGGTGAAAGAGATTTGGGTTCTTTTGAGTTGTATAATAAGAGAAATCATCCAAATACTTTGTTTGCATTCATTTGAGTGTGAAACTACACCATGGATGTTTACAAGTACAAACAATCTTCAACTCAAGCTTTTGAATGCATTTACGCGTTTTAACAGCTCTTACGACTAGGGTGATAGAGATTGAGTTCTTTTGTGTTGTATATTAAGAGAATGCACCCAAATGTTTTGTTTGCATTCATTTGAGTATGAAACTACACCAAGAATGTTTGAAAGTACAAAACAAGCTTCAACTCAAGCTTTTGAATGCATTTACGCTTTTCAAAAGGTCATACGTGTAGGGTGAAAGGGATTGACTTCTTTTGTGTTGTATAGTAAGAAAAAGCATCCAAATACTTTGGTTGCATTCATTTGAGTGTGAAACTACTCCTAGGATGTTTACAAGTACAAACAAGCTTCAACTCAAGCTTTTGAATGCATTTACGCGTTTTAAAAGCTCGTACGAGTAGGGTGAAAGAGATTTGAGTTCTTTTGTGTTGTATATTAAGAGAAAGAATTCAAATACTTTGTTTGCATTCATTTGATTGTGAAAATATACCTAGGATGTTTACAAGTACAAACAAGCTTCAACTCAAGCTTTTGAATGAAATTTACGCGTTTCAACAGCTCAAACGAGTAGGATGAAAGAGATTTGAGTTCGTTTGTGTGGTATATTTAGGGAAAGCATCCAAATACTTTGTTTGCATTCATTTGAGTGTGAAACTACAAGTACAAACAAGCTTCAACTCAAGCTTTTGAATGCATTCACGCGTTTTAAAAGCTCATACGAGTAGGGTGAATGAGATTTGAGTTCCTTTGTGCTGTTTATTAAGAGAAAGCATCTAATCACTTTGTTTGCATTCATTTGAGTGTGAAACTACACCTAGGAAGTTTACAAGTACAAACAAACTTCAACTCAAGCCTTTGAATGCATTTGCCCATTTTAAAAGGTACCAGTAGGGTGAAAGAGATTTGAGTTCTTTTGTGTTGTATATTAAGAGAAAGCATCCAAATACTTTGATTGCATTCATTTGAGTGTGAAACAACACCAAGGATGTTTACAAGTACAAAAAAGCTTCAACTCAAGCTTTTCGATGCATTTATGCGTTTTAAAAGCTCTTAGGAGTAGGGTGAAAGAGATTGGAGTTCTTTTGTGTTGAATATTAAGAGAAAGTATCCAAATACTTTGTTTGCATTCATTTGAGTGTGAAACAACACCAGGGATGTTTACAAGTACAAACAAGCTTCAACTCAAGCTTTTGAACGCAATTACGCGTTTTAAAAGCTCTTATGATTAGGGTAAAAGAGAATTGAGTTCTTTTGTGTTGTACATTAAGAGAAAGCATCCAAATACTTTGTTTGCATTCATTTAAGTGTGAAACTACACCAAGGATGTTTACAAGTACAAAAAATCTTCAACTCAAGCTTTTGAATGCATTTACGCGTTTTAAAAGCTCATATGAGTAGGGTGAATAAGATTTGAGTTCCTTTGTGGTGTATAGTAAGAGGAAGCATCCAAATACTTTGTTTGCATTCATTTGACTATGAAACTACACCTAGGATGTTTAAAAGTACAAACAAGCTTCAACTCAAGCTTTTGAATGCATTTACGTGTTTTAAAAGCTCATACGAGTAGGGTGAAAGAGATTTGAGTTCGTTTGTGTGGTATATTAAAAGAAAGCATCACATACTTTTTTTGCATTCATTTGAGTGTGAAACTACACCTAGGATGTTTACAAATACAAAAAAGCTTCAACTCATGCTTTTGAATGCATTTACGCGTTTCAAAAGCTCATACGAGTAGGGTGAAAGAGATTTGAGTTCGTTTGTGTGGTATATTAAGGGAAAGCATAAATTACTTTTTTTGCATTCATTTGAGTGTGAAACTACACCTAGGATGTTTAGAAGTACAAACAAGCTTCAACTCAAGCTTTTGAATGCATTTACGCGTTGTAAATGCTCGTACGAGTAGGGTGAAAGAGATTTGAGTTCTTTTGTGTTGTATAATAAGAGAAATCATCCAAATACTTTGTTTGCATTCATTTGAGTGTGAAACTACACCAAGGATGTTTACAACTACAAACAATCTTCAACTCAAGCATTTGAATGCATTTACGCGTTTTAACAGCTCTTACGACTAGGGTGATAGAGATTGGGTTCTTTTGTGTTGTATATTAAGAGAATGAACCCAAATGTTTTGTTTGCATTCATTTGATTATGAAACTACACCAAGAATGTTTGAAAGTACAAACAAGCTTCAACTCAAGCTTTTGAATGCAGTTACGCGTTTTAATAGCTCTTACGACTAGGGTGATAGAGATTGAGTTCTTTTGTGTTGTATATTAAGAGAATGCACGCAAATGTTTTGTTTGCATTCACTTGAGTATGAAACTAAACCAAGAATGTTTGAAAGTACAAACAAGCTTCAACTCAAACTTTTGATTGCATTTACGCTTCTTAAAAGCTCATACGTGTAGGGCGAAAGAGATTTGAGTTCTTTTGTGTTTTTATATTATGAGAAAGCGTCCAAATACTTTGTTTGAATTCATTTGAGTGTGAAAATACACCAAGGATGTTTACAAGTACAAATAAGCTTTAACTCAAGCTTTTGAATGCATTTACGCGTTTTAAAAGCTCGTACGAGTAGGGTGAAAGAGATTTGAGTTCTTTTGTGTTTTTATATTAAGAGAAAGCATCCAAATACTTTGTTTGAATTCATTTGAGTGTGAAAATACACCAAGGATGTTTACAAGTACAAATAAGCTTTAAGTCAAGCTTTTGAATGCATTTACGTGTTTTAAAAGCTCTTACGAGTAGGGTACAAGAGATTTGAGTTCTTTTGTGTTGTATATTAAGAGAAAGCATCCAAATACTTTGTTTACATTCATTTGAGTGTGAAACTACACCAATGATGTTTACAAGTACAAACAAGCTTCAAATCAAGCTTTTGAATGCATTCGCATTTTAACAGCTCTTACGACAAGGGTGATAAAAAATGGGTTCTTTTATGTTGTAAATTAAGAGAAAGTATCCAAATACTTTGTTTGCATTCATTTGAGTGTGAAATAACACCAGGGATGTTTACAAGTACAAACAAGCTTCAACTCAAGCTTTTGAATGCATTTACGCGTTTTAACAGCTCTTACGACAAGGGTGATAAAAATTAAGTTCTTTTGTGTTGAATATTAAGAGAAAGTATCCAAATACTTTGTTTGCATTCATTTGAGTGTGAAACAACACCAGAGATGTTTACAAGTACAAACAAGCTTCAACTCAAGCTTTTGAATGCATTTACGCGTTTTAAAAGTTCATACGAGTAGGGTGAAAGAGATTTGAGTTCTTTTGTGTTGTATATTAAGAGAAAGCATCCAAATACTTTGTTTGCATTCATTTAAGTGTGAAACTACACCAAGGATGTTTACAAGTACAAACAAGCTTCAACTCAAACTTTTGAATGCATTTACGCGTTTTAACAGCTCTTACGACTAGGGTGATAGAGATTGAGTTCTTTTGTGTTGTATATTCAGAGAAAGCATGCAATTACTTTGTTTGCCTTCAATTTAGTGTGAAACTACACCAAGAATGTTTACAAGTACAAACAAGCGTCAAATCAAGCTTTTGAATACATTCGCGGTTTAACAGCTCTTACAACTAAGGTGATAGAAAATGAGTTCTTTTATGTTGTATATTAAGAGAAAGTATCCAAATACTTTGTTGGCATTCATTTAAGTGTGAAACTACACCTAGGATGTTTACAAGTACAAACAAGCTTCAACTCAACCTTTTGAATGCTTTTAGGCGTTTTAAAAGCTCTTACGAGTAGGATAAAAGCGATTTTAGTTCTTTTGTGTTGTATATTAAGAGAAAGCATCCAAAAACTTTGTTTACATTCATTTAAGTGTGAAACTACACCTAGGATGTTTACAAGTACAAACAAGCTTAAACCCAAGCTTTTGAATGCATTTACGCGTTTTGAAAGCTCTTATGAGTAGGGTGAAAGAGATTTGAGTTCTTTTATGTTGTATATAAAGAGAAAGTATCCAAATACTTTGATTGCATTCATTTGAGTGTGAAACAACACCAAGGATGTTTACAAGTACAAACAAGCTTCAACTAAAGCTTTTGGATGCATTTATGCGTTTTAAAAGCTCTTACGAATAGGGTGAAAGAGATTTGAGTTCTTTTGTGTTGTTTATTAAGAGAAAGCATCCAAACACTTTGTTTGCATTCATTTGAGTGTGAAACTACACCTAGGATGTTTAGAAGTACAAACAAACTTCAACTCAAGCCTTTCAATGCATTTACCCGTTTTATAAGGTACGAGTAGGGTGAAAGAGATTTGAGTTCTTTTGTGTTGTATATTAAGAGAAAGCATCCAAATACTTTGATTGCATTCATTTGAGTGTGAAACAACACCAAGGATGTTTACAAGTACAAACAAGCTTCAGCTCAAGCTTTTGGATCCATTTATGCATTTTAAAAGCTCTTACCAGTAAGGTGAAAGAGAATTGAGTTCTTTTGTGTTGTATATTAAGAGAAAGCATCCAAATACTTTGTTTGCATTCATTTAAGTGTGAAACTACACCAAGTATGTTTACATGTAGAAACAATCTTCAACTCAACCTTTTGAATGCATTTACGCGTTTTAAAAGCTCGTACGAGTAGGGTGAATAAGATTTGAGTTCTTTTGTGGTGTATAGTAAGAGAAAGCATCCAAATACTTTGTTTGCATTCATTTGACTGTGAAACTACACCTCGGATGTTTAAAAGTACAAACAAGCTTCAACTCAAGCTTTTGAATGCATTTACGCGTTTTAAAAGCTCGTACGAGTAGGGTGAAAGAGATTTGAGTTCGTTTCTGTAGTATATTAAGAAAAAGAATCCAAATACTTTGTTTGCATTCATTTGAGTGTCAAAAATACACCTAGGATGTTTACAAATACAAACAAGCTTCAACTCTAGCTTTTGAATGCATTTACGCTTCTTAAAAGCTTTTACGAGTAGGGTGATAGAGATTGAGTTCTTTTGTGTTGTATATTAAGAGAAAGCACCCAAATATTTTGTTTGCATTCATTTGAGTGTGAAACTACCCCAAGGATGTTTACAAGTACAAAGAAGCTTAAACTCAAGCTTTTGAATGCATTTAAGCGTTTTAAAAGCTCTTACGAGTAGGGTAAAAGAGATTTGACTTCTTTTGTGTTGTATATTAAGAGAAAGCATCCAAATACTTTGTTTGCATTCATTTAAGTGTGAAACTACACCTAGAATGTTTACAAGTACAAACAAGCTTCAACTCAAGCTTTTGAATGCATTTACGCGTTTGAAAAGCTCTTATGAGTAGGGTAAAAGAGATTTGAGTTTTTTTGTGTTGTATATTAAGGGAAAGCATCCAAATAATTTGTTTACATTCATTTGAGTGTGAAACTACACCAAGGATGTTTTGAAGTACAAACAAGCTTCAACTAAAACTTTTGAATGCATTTACGCGTTTTAAAAGCTCGTACGAGTAGGGTAAAAGAGATTTGAGTTCTTTTCTGTTGTATATTAAGAGAAAGCATCCAAATACTTTGCTTGCATTCATTTAAGTGTGAACCTACACCTAGAATGTTTACAAGTATAAACAAGCTTCAACTCAAGGTTTTGAATGCATTTACGCTTTTTAAAAGCTCTAACGAGTAGGGTAAAAGAGATTTGAGTTCTTTTGTGTTGTATATTAAGAGAAAGCATCCAAATACTTTGTTTGCATTCATTTAAGTCTGAAACTACACCTAGGATGTTTACAAGTACAAACAAGCTTCAACTCAAGCCTTTGAATGCATTTACGCGTTTTAAAAGCTCATACGAGTACGGTGAAAGAGATTTGAGTTCTTTTGTGCTGTATAGTAAGAGATAGCATCGAAATACTTTGTTTGCATTCATTTGAGTGTGAAACTACACCAAGGATGTTTACAAGTACAAACAAGCTTCAACTCAAGATTTTGAATGCATTTACGCGTTTTAACAGCTATTACGACTAGGTTGATAGAGATTGAGTTCTTTTGTGTTGTATATTCAGAGAAAGTACCCAAATGTTTTATTTGCATTCCTTTGAGTATGAAACTACACCAAGAATGTGTTAAAGTACAAACAAGCTTCAACTCAATCTTTTGAATGCATTTAAGCGTTTCAAAATCTCTTACGAGTAGGGTTAAAGAGATTTGAGTTCTTTTGTGTTGTATATTAAGAGAAAGCATCCAAATACTTTGTTTGAATTCATTTGACTGTGAAACTACACCTCGGATGTTTAAAAGTACAAACAAGCTTCAACTCAAGCTTTTGAATGCATTTACGCGTTTTAAAAGCTCGTACGAGTAGGGTGAAAGAGATTTGAGTTCGTTTCTGTAGTATATTAAGGAAAAGCATCCAAATACTTGGTTTGCATTCATTTGAGTGTCAAAAATACACCTAGGATGTTTACAAATACAAACAAGCTTCAACTCTAGCTTTTGAATGCATTTACGCTTCTTAAAAGCTCTTACGAGTAGGGTGATAGAGATTGAGTTCTTTTGTGTTGTATATTAAGAGAAAGCACCCAAATATTTTGTTTGCATTCATTTGGGTATGATATTACACCAAGAATGTTTTAAAGTACAAACACGCTTCAACTCAATCTTTTGAATGCATTTATGCGTTTTAAAAGCTCTTACGAGTTGGGTAAAAGAGATTTGAGTTCTTTTGTATTGTATATTAAGAGAAAGCATCCAAATACTTTGTTTGCATTCATTTAAGTGTGAAACTACACGTAGGATGTTTACAAGTACAAACAAGCTTCAACTCAAGCTTTTGAATGCATTTACGCGTTTGAAAAGCTCTTACGAGTAGGGTGAAAGAGATTTGATTTCTTTTGGGTTGTATTTTAAGAGAAAGCATCCAAATACTTTTATTGCATTCATTTGAGTGTGATACTACACCAAGGATGTTTACAAGTACAAACAAGCTTCAAATCAAGCTTTAGAATGCATTCGCGTTTTATCAGCTCTTACGACTAGGGTGAAAGAGATTTGAGTTCTTTTGTGTTGTATTTTAAGTGAAAGCATCCAAATACTTTGATTGCATTCATTTGAGTGTGAAACTACACCAAGGATATTTACAAGTACAAACATGCTTCAACTCAAGCTTTTGGATGCATTTAAGCGTTTTAAAAGCTCTTACGAGTAGGGTGAAAGATATTGGAGTTCTTTTGTGTTGTATATTAAGAGAAAGCACCCAAATGTTTTCTTTGTATTCATTTGAGTGTGAAAATACACCAAGAATGTTTTAAAGTACAAACAAGCTACAACTCAATCTTTTGAATGCATTTACGCGTTTTAAAAACTCATACGAGTAGGGTGAAAGATGTTTGAGTTCTTTTGTGTTGTATATTAAGAGAAAGCATCCAAATACTTTGTTTGCATTCATTTGAGTGTGAAACTACACCAAGGATGTTTACAAGTACAAACAAGCTACAAATCAAGCTTTTGAATGCATTCGCGTTTTAACAGCACTTTACAACTAGGGTGATAGAAAATGAGTTCTTTTATGTTGTTTATTAAGAGAAAGTATCCAAATACTTTGTTCGCATTCATTTGAGTGTGAAATAACACTAGGGATGTTTACAAGTCAAACAAGCTTTAACTCAAGCCTTTGAATGCATTTACGCGTTTTAACAGCTTTTACGACTAGGGTGATAAAAATTAAGTTCTTTTTTGTTGAATATTAAGAGAAAGTATCCAAATACTTTGTTTGCATTCATTCGAGTGTGAAACAACACCAGGGATGTTTACAAGTACAAACAAGCTTCAACTCAAGCTTTTGAATTCATTTACGCGTTTTAAAAGCTCTTACGAGTAGGGTTAAAGAGATTTGAGTTCTTTTGTGTTGTATATTAAGAGAAAGCATCCAAATACTTTGTTTGCATTCATTTGAGTGTAAAAATACACCAAGGATGTTTACATGTACAAACAAGCATCAACTCAAGCTTTTGAATGCATTTACGCGTTTTAAAAGCTCTTACGAGTAGGGTAAAAGCGATTTGAGTTCTTTTGTGTTGTATATTAAGAGAAAGCATCCAAATACTTTGTTTACATTCATTTAAGTGTGAAACTACACCTAGGGTGTTTACAAGTACAAACAAGCTTCAACTCAAGCTTTTGAATGCATTTACGCGTTCTAAAAGCTCTTACGAGTAGGGTGATAGAAAATGAGTTCTTATATGTTGTATATTAAGAGAAAGTATCCAAATACTTTGTTTGCATTCATTTAAGTGTGAAACTACCCCAAGGATGTTTACAAGTACAAAGAAGCTTAAACTCAAGCTTTTGAATGCATTTACGCGTTTTATAAGCTCTTACGAGTAGGGTAAAAGAGATTTGAGTTCTTTTGTGTTGTATATTAAGAGAAAGCTTCCAAATACTTTGTTTGCATTCATTTAAGTGTGAAACTACACCTAGAATGTTTACAAGTACAAACAAGCTTCAACTCAAGCTTTTGAATGCATTTACGCGTTTTAAAAGCTCTTATGAGTAGGGTAAAAGAGATTTGAGTTCTTTTGTGTTGTATATTAAGGGAAAGCATCCAAATAATTTGTTTGCATTCATTTGAGTGTGAAACTACACCAAGGATGTTTTGAAGTACAAACAAGCGTCAACTCAAACTTTTGAATGCATTTACGCGTTTTAAAAGCTCGTACGAGTAGGGTAAAAGAGATTTGAGTTCTTTTGTGTTGTATATTAAGAGAAAGCATCCAAATACTTTTCTTGCATTCATTTAAGTGTGAACCTACACCTAGGATGTTTACAAGTACAAACAAGTTTCAACTCAAGATTTTGAATGCATTTACGCGTTTTAAAAGCTCTAACGAGTAGGGTAAAAGAGATTTGAGTTCTTTTGTGTTGTATATTAAGAGAAAGCATCCAAATACTTTGTTTGCATTCATTTAAGTCTGAAACTACACCTAGGATGTTTAGAAGTACAAACAAGCTTCAAGTCAAGCCTTTGAATGCATTTACGCGTTTTAAAAGCTCTTACGAGTAGGGTGAAAGAGATTTGAGTTCTTTTGTTTTGTATATTAAGAGAAAGCATCTAAATACTTTGTTTGCATTCATTTGAGTGTGAAACTACACCAAGCATGTTTAGAAGTACAAACAAGCTTCAACTCAAGCTTTTGAATGCATTTACGCGTTTTAACAGCTATTACGACTAGGTTGATATAAAATGAGTTCCTTTATGTTTATATTAAGAGAAAGTATCCAAATACTTTGTCTGCATTCATTTGAGTGTGAAATAACACCTGGGATGTTTACAAGTATAAACAAGTTTCAACTCAAGCTTTTGAATGCATTTACGCGTTTTAAAAGCTCGTACGACTAGGGTGATACACATTAAGTTATTTTGTGTTGAATATTAAGAGAAAGTATCAAAATACTTTGTTTGGATTCATTTGAGTGTGAAACAACACCAGGGATGTTTACAAGTACAAACAAGCTTCAACTCAAGCTTTTGAATGCATTTACGTGTTTCAAAATCTCTTACGAGTAGGGTTAAAGAAATTTGATTTCTTTTGTGTTGTATATTAAGAGAAAGCTTCCAAACACTTTGATTGCATTCATTTGAGTGTGAAACTACACCTAGGATGTTTACAAGTACAAACAAGTTTCAACTCAAGCTTTTGAATGCATTTACGCGTTTTGAGAGCTGTTAAGAGCAGGGTAAAAGAGATTTGAGTTCTTTAGTGTTGTATAGTAAGAGAAAGCATCCAAATACTTTGTTTGCATTCATTTAAGTGTGAAACTACACCTAGGATGTTTACAAGTACAAACAAGCTTCAACTCAAGCCTTTGAATGCATTTACGCGTTTTAAAAGCTCTTACGAGTAGGGTGAAAGAGATTTGAGTTCTTTTGTGTTGTATATTAAGAGAAAGCATCTAAATACTTTGTTTGCATTCATTTGAGTGTGAAACTACACCAAGAATGTGTTAAAGTACAAACAAGCTTCAACTCAATCTTTTGAATGCATTTATGCGTTTCATTTGTTTGCATTCATTTGAGTATGAAACTACACCAAGAATGTTTGAAAGTACAAACAAGCTTCAACTAAAGCTTTTGAATGCAGTTACGCGTTTTAAAAGCTCATACGAGTAGGGTGAATAAGATTTGAGTTCTTTTGTGTGGTATATTAAGAGAAAACATCCAAATACTTTGTTTGCATTCATTTGAGTGTGAAACTACACCTAGGATGTTTAGGAGTACAAACAAGCTTCAATTCAAGCTTTTAATTGCATTTACGCGTTTTAAAAGCACGTACCAGTAGGGTGAAAGAGATTTGAGTTCTTTTGTGTTGTATATTAAGAGAAAGCATCCAAATACTTTGTTTGCATTCATTTGAGTGTGAAACTACACCTAGGATTTTTACAACAACAAACAAGCTTCAACTCAAGGTTTTGGATGCATTTACGCGTTTTAAAAGCTCTTACGAATAGGGTGAAAGAGATTGGAGTTCTTTTGTGTTGTATATTAAGAGAAAGCACCCAAATGTTTTGTTTGCATTCATTTGAGTATGAAACTATACTAAGAATGTTTTTTAAGTACAAACAAGCTTGAACTCGAGCTTTTGAATACATTTACGCGTTTTAAAAGCTCATACGAGTAGGGTGAAAGAGATTTGAGTTCTTTTGTGTTGTATATTAAGAGAAAGCATCCAAATACTTTGATTGCATTCATTTGAGTGTAAAACTTCACCAAGGATGCTTACAAGTACAAAAAAACTTCAACTCAAGCTTTTGGATGCATCACGCGTTTTAAAAGCTCTTACGAGTAGTGTGAAAGAGATTGGAGTTCTTTTGTGTTTTATATTAAGAAAAAGCACCCAAATGTTTTGTTTGCATTCATTTGAGTATGAAATTATACCAAGAACGTTTTTAAGTACAAACAAGCTTCAGCTCAAGCTTTTGAAAGCATTTACGCGTTTTAAAAGCTCTTGCGAGTAGGATTAAAGAGATTTGAGTTCCTTTGTGTTGTATATTAAGAGAAAGCATCCAAATATCTTGATTGCATTCATTTGAGTGTGAAACTACGCAAATGATGTTTACAAGTACAAACAAGCTTCAACTCAAGCTTTTGAATGCATTTACGCGTTTTAAAAGCTCATACGAGTAGGGTGAAAGAGATTTGAGTTCTTTTGTGTTGTATATTAAGAGAAAGCATCCAAATACTGTGATTGCATTCATTTGAGTGTGAAACTTCACCAAGGATGTTTACAAGTACAAAAAAACTTCAACTCAAGCTTTTGGATGCATCACGCGTTTTAAAAGCTCTTACGAGTAGTGTGAAGGAGATTGGAGTTCTTTTGTGTTTTATATTAAGAGAAAGCACCCAAATGTTTTGTTTGCATTCATTTGAGTATGAAATTATACCAAGAACGTTTTTAAGTACAAACAAGCTTCAGCTCAAGCTTTTGAAAGCATTTACGCGTTTTAAAAGCTCTTGCGAGTAGGATTAAAGAGATTTGAGTTTTCTTGTGTTGTATATTAGGAGAAAGCATCCAAATACCTTGATTGCATTCATTTGAGTGTGAAACTACACAATGGATGTTTACCAGTACAAACAAGCTTCAACTCAAGCTTTTGAATGCATTTACGCATTTTAACAGCTCTTACGACTAGGGTGATAGAGATTGAGTTCTTTTGTGTTTTTTTGCATTCATTTGAGTATGAAACTACACCAAGAATATTTTAAAGTACAAACAAGCTTCAACTCAATCTTTTGAATGCCTTTACGCGTTTTAAAAGCTCATACGAGTAGGGTGAAAGAGATTTGACTTCTTTTGTGTTGTATATTAAGAGAAAGCATCCAAATACTTTGTTTGCATTCACTTGAGTGTGAAACTAGACCAAGGATGTTTACAAGTACAAATAAGCTTCAAGCCAAGCTTTTGAATGCATTTCGTTTTAACAGCTCTCACGACAAGGGTGATAGAAAATGAGTTCTTTTATGTTGTATATTAAGAGAAAGTATCCAAATACTTTGTTTGCATTCATTTGAGTGTGAAATAACGCCAGGGATGTTTACAAGTACAAACAAGCTTCAACTCAAGCTTTTGAATGCATTTACGCATTTTAAAAGCTCTTACGAGTAGGGTTAAAGAGATTTGAGTTCTTGTGTGTTGTATATTAAGAAAAATCCTCCAAATGATTTGTTTGCATTCATTTGAGTATGAAACTACACCATGAATGTTTGAAAGGACAAACAAGCTTCAACTCAAGCTTTTGAATGCAGTTACGCGTTTTAAAAGCTCATACGAGTAGGGTGAATTAGATTTGAGTTCTTTTGTGGTCTATAGTAAAAGAAAGCATCCAAATACTTTGTTTGCATTCTATTGACTGTGAAACTACACGTAGGATGTTTAAAAGTACAAACAAGCTTCAACTCAAGCTTTTGAATGCATTTACGCGTTTTAAAAGCTCGTACGAGTAGGATGAACGATATTTGAGTTCGTTTGTGTTGTATATTAAGAGAAAGCATCCAAATACTTTGTTTGCATTCATTTGAGTGTCAAAACTACACGTAGAATGTTTACAAGTACAAACAAGCTTTAACTCAAGCTTTTGAATGAATTTAAGCGTTTCAAAAGCTCATACGAGTAGGGTGAAAGGGTTTTGAGTTCTTTTGTGTTGTATATTAAGAGAAAGCATCCAAATACTTTGTTTGCATTCATTTGAGTGTGAAACTACACCTAGGATTTTTACAACAACAAACAAGCTTCAACTCAAGGTTTTGGATGCATTTACGCGTTTTAAAAGCTCTTACGAGTAGGGTGAAAGAGATTGGAGTTCTTTTGTGTTGTATATTAAGAGAAAGCACCCAAATATTTTGTTTGCGTTCATTTGAGTATGAAACTATACCAAGAATGTTTTTAAGTACAAACAAGCTTCAACTCAAGCTTTTGAAAGCATTTACGCGTTTTAAAAGCTCTTGCGAGTAGGGTGAAAGAGATTTGAGTTCTTTTGTGTTGTATATTAAGAGAAAGCATCCAAATACTTTGATTGCATTCATTTGAGTGTGAAACTACACCTAGGATGTTTACAAGTACAAACAACCTTCAACTCAAGCTTTTGAATGCATTTACGCATTTTAAAAGCTCTTACGAGGAGGGTGAAAGAGATTTGAGTTCTTTTGTGTTGTATATTAAGAGAAAGCATCCAAATACTTTTTTTGCATTCATTTGAGTGTGAAACTACACCTAGGATGTTTACAAGTACAAACAAGTTTCAACTCAAGCTTTTGAATGCATTTACGCATTTTAAAAGCTCTTACGAGTAGGGTGAAAGAGATTTGAGTTCTTTTGTGTTGTATATTAAGAGAAAGCATCAAAATACTTTGATTGCATTCATTTGAGTGTGAAACTACACCACAGATGTTTACAAGTACAAACAATCTTCAACTCAAGCTTTTGAATGCATTTACGCGTTTTAACAGCTCTTACGACTAGGGTAATAGAGATTGAGTTCTTTTGTATTGTATATTTAGAGAATGCACCCAAATGTTTTGTTTGCATTCATTTGAGTATGAAACTACACCAAGAATGTTTTAAAGTACAAACAAGCTTCAACTCAGTCTTTTGAATGCATTTACGCGTTTCAAAAGCTCATACGAGTAGGGTGAAAGATATTTGAGTTCTTTTGTGTTGTATATTAAGAGAAAGCATCCAAATACTTTGTTTGCATGCATTTGAGTGTGAAACTACACAAAGGATGTTTACAAGTACAAACAAGCTTCAAATCAAGCTTTTGAATGCATTCGCGTTTTAACAGCTCTCAGGACAAGGGTGATAGAAAATGAGTTCTTTTATGTTGTATATTAAGATAGAGTATCCAAATACTTTGTTTGCATTCATTTGAGTGTGAAATAACACACGGGATATTTACAAGTACAAACAAGCTTCAACTCAAGCTTTTGAATGCATTTACGCGTTTTAAAAGCTCTTACGACTGGGGTTAAAGAGATTTGAGTTCTTGTGTGTTGTATATTAAGCGAAAGCATGCAAATACTTTGTTTGCATTTATTTGAGTAAGAAAATACACCAACGATGTTTACAAGTACAAACAAGCTTTAACTCAAGCTTTTGGATGCATTTACGCGTTTTAAAGGCTCTTAAGAGTAGGGGGAAAGAGATTGGAGTTCTTTTGTGTTGCATATCAAGAGAAAGCACCCAAATATTTTGTTTGCATTCCTTTGACTATGAAACTATACCAAGAATGTTTTGAAGTACAAACAAGCTTTAACTCAAGCTTTTGAATTCATTTACGTGTTTTAAAAGCTCGTACGAGTAGGGTGAATGTGATTTGACTTCGTTTGTGTTGTATATTAAGAGAATGCACCCAAATGTTTTGCTTGCATTCATTTGAGTATGGAACTACACCAAGAATATTTGAAAGTACAAACAAGCTTCAACTCAAGCTTTTGAATGCAGTTACGCGTTTTAAAAGCTTATACGAGTAGGGTGAATAAGATTTGAGTTCTTTTGTGGTGCATAGTAATAGAAACATCCAAATACTTTGTTTTCATTCATTTGACTGTGAAACTACACCTAGGATGTTTAAAAGTACAAACAAGGTTCAACTCAAGCTTTTGAATGCATTTACGCGTTTTAAAAGCTCGTACGAGTAGGGTGAAAGAGATTTGAGTTCGTTTGTGTTGTATATTAAGAGAAAGCATCCAAATACTTTGTTTGCATTCATTTGAGTGTCAAAACTACACCTAGGATGTTTACAAGTACAAACAAGCTTCAACTCAAGCTTTTGAATGCATTTACGCGTTTCAAAAGCTCATACCAGTAGGGTGAAAGAGAAATGAGTTAGTTTGTGTGGTATACTAAGAGAAACCATCAAATACTTTGTTTGCATTCATTTGAGTGTGAAACTACACCTACGATGTTTAGAACTACAAACAAGCTTCAACTCAAGCTTTTGAATGCATTTACGCGTTGTAAATGCTCGTACGAGTAGGGCGAAAGAGATTTGAGTTCTTTTGTGTTGTATAATAAGAGAAATCATCCAAATAGTTTGTTTAATTCATTTGAGTGTGAAACTACACCAAGGATGTTTACAAGTAGAAACAATCTTCAACTCAAGCTTTTGATTACATTTACGTGTTTTAACAGCTCTTACGACTAGGGTAATAGAGATTGAGTTCCTTTGTATTGTATATTCAGAGAATGCACCCAAATGTTTTGTTTGCAATCATTTGAGTATGAAATTAACCAAGAATGTTTGAAAGTACAAACAAGCTTCAACTCAAGCTTTTGAATGCATTTAGGCTTTTTAAAAGCTAATACGTGTAGGGTGAAAGAGATTTGAGTTCTTTTGTGTTGTATATTAAGAGAAAACACCCAAATGTTTTGTTTGCATTTATTTGAGTATGAAACTACACCAAGAATGTTTTAAAGTACAAACAAGCTTCAACTCAAACTTCTGAATGCATTTACGCGTTTTAAAAGCTCTTACGAGTAGGGTGAAAGAGATTTGAGTTCTTTTGTGTTGTATATTAAGAGAAAGCATCCAAATACATTGTTTGCATTCATTTGAGTGTGAAACTACACCTAGGATGTTTACAAGTACAAACAAGCTTCAACTGAAGCTTTTGAATGCATTTACGCGTTTAAACAGCTCTTACGCCTAGGGTGTTAGAGATTGAGTTCTTTTGTGTTGTATATTAAGAGAAAGTACCCAATTGTTTTGTTTGCATTCATTTGAGTATGCAACTACACCAAGATTGTTTGAAAGTATAAACAAGATTCAACTCAAGCTTTTGAAGGCATTTACGCGTTTTAAAAGCTCATATCAGTAGGGTGAAAGAGATTTGAGTTCTTTTGTGTTGTATATTAAGAGAAAGCATCCAAATACTTTGTTTGCATTCATTTGAGTGTGAAACTACACTTAGGATGTTTACAAGTACAAACAAGCTTCAACTCAAGCTTTTGAATGCATTTACGCGTTTTAAAAGCTCTTACGAGTAGGGTAAAAGAGATTTGAGTTCTTTTGTGTTGTATATTAAGAGAAAACACCCAAATGTTTTGTTTGCATTCATTTGAGTATGAAACTACACCAAGAATGTTTTAAAGTACAAACAAGCTACAACTCAAACTTCTGAATGTATTTACGCGTTTTAAAAGCTCTTACGAGTAGGGTGAAAGAGATTTGACTTCTTTTGTGTTGTATATTAAGAGAAAGCATCCAAAAACATTGATTTCATTCATTTGAGTGTGAAACTCACCAAGGATGTTTACAACTACAAAACAAGCTTCAAATCAAGCTTTTGAATGCATTTACGCTTTTGAAAAGCTTATACGAGTAGGGTGAAAGAGATTTGAGTTCGTTTGTGTGGTATATTAAGAGAAAGCATCCAAATACACCTAGGATGTTTAGAAGTCCAAACAAGCTTCAACTCAAGCTTTTCAATGCATTTACGCATTTTATTAGCTCTTACGACTAGAGTGATAGAGCTTGAGTTCTTTTGAGTTGTATATTCAGAGAATGCACCCAAATATTTTGTTTGCATTCATTTGAGTATGAAACTACACCAAGAATGTATGAAAGTACAAACAAGCTTCAGCTCAAGCTTTTGAATGCATTTACGCGTTTTAAAAGCTCATACGAGTAGGGTGAAAGACATTTGAGTTCTTTGGTGTTTTATAGTAAGATAAAACATCCAAATACTTTGTTTGCATTCATTTGAGTGTGAAACTACACCTAGGATGTTTACAAGTATAAACAAGCTTGAACTCAAGCTTTTGAATGCATTTACGCGTTTTAAAAGCTCGTACGAGTAGGGTGAAAGAGATTTGAGTTGTTTTGTGTTTTATATTAAGAGAATGCTTCAAAATATTTTGTTTGCATTCATTTGAGTATGAAACTACACCAAGAATGTTTTAATGTACAAACAAGCTTCAACTCAAGATTTTGAATGCATTTACGCGTTTTAAAAGCTCATACGAGTAGGGTGAAAGAGATTTGAGTTCTTTTGTGTTGTATATTAAGAGAAAGCATCCAAATACTTTGATTGCATTCATTTGAGTGTGAAACTACACCTAGGATGTTTACAAGTACAAACAACCTTCAACTCAAGCTTTTGAATGCATTTACGCATTTTAAAAGCTCTTACGAGGAGGGTGAAAGAGATTTGAGTTCTTTTGTGTTGTATATTAAGAGAAAGCATCCAAATACTTTTTTTGCATTCATTTGAGTGTGAAACTACACCTAGGATGTTTACAAGTACAAACAAGTTTCAACTCAAGCTTTTGAATGCATTTACGCATTTTAAAAGCTCTTACGAGTAGGGTGAAAGAGATTTGAGTTCTTTTGTGTTGTATATTAAGAGAAAGCATCCAAATACTGTGTTTGCATTCATTTGAGTGTGAAACAAAACCTAGGATGTTTACAACTACAAACAAGCTTCAACTCAAGCTTTTGAATACATTTACGCATTTTAAAAGCTCTTACGAGTAGGGTGAAAGAGATTTGAGTACTTTTGTGTTGTATATTAAGAGAAAGCATCCAAATACTTTGATTGCAATCATTTGAGTGTGAAACTACACCAAGGATGTTTAAAAGTACAAACAAGCTTCAACTCAAGCTTTTGAATGTATTTACGCGTTTTAATAGCTCTTACGACTAGGGTGATAGAGATTGAGTTCTTTTGTGTTGTATATTAAAAGAAAGCCCCAAAATGTTTTGTTTGCATTCATTTCAGAATGAAACTACACCAAGAATGTTTTAATGTACAAAAAAGCTTCACCTCAAGCTTTTGAATGCATTTACGCGTTTTAAAAGCTCATACGAGTAGGATGAAACAAATTTGAGTTCTTTTGTGTTGTATATTAAGAGAAAGCATCTAAATACTTTGATTGCATTCATTTGAGTGTAAAACTACACCTAGGATGTTTACAAGTACAAACAGGTTTCAACTCAAGATTTTAAATGCATTTACGCGTTTTTCAAACTAGGACTCTCCAATGAAGAAGAACCTCTGAATAATCGAGTAGAAAACCAAGTTAGAATCACAAAAATCAGGTAGTTTTTCAAATTACAAGAAGAGGTAGCTTGGATGCTTCTCGATTTTGACAGAGCTGGATGTTTTCTTCAATATCTCTTGAAATACTCCACCACCCAAAGGTTAAAGGAACCACTCAAATCACCACTAGATAAACTAGATAAAGAAATGAGATTTTTGATAGTTTACTCAACTTGGGCAACCAGTTTTCATAATCATCAAATCTAATTTGGAAGTACAACTAAGGCTCCTATATATAGGAGTTTCCAAGCTTAGTGAAAGATAAAAATAAGGCTAACTAAAACTTAATTCAAAAGCTAAAGGAATCAAACAAAACAACAGCTACAAGTCGCTGTCACTTTCAGCACATGGGCTCAATTGAACGGATCATATATGTTGATTCCGTTGGACTTTACCTATGCAATTTGGACCACAGATTCTTCAGTATGTTTCAAAGATTTCCTCCAATAAAATTTAGATCCAAAACATGAGTTGTTCAAAAATTGCATCCATTTTACTGATGCCTACACCAATGTTGAGCTACAGCGACAGCTTGGGGGAAAGGACCAATGTAGTTAACTTATTTAGTTCAAAAACCTTACTCCTAATTGTGATCCTTTTATAAGGGATCATAAGGTTTCTTGAAAGGTATAGCACGACCCCATGGTACTTGAAAAATCATTTCAAGTAATGTCATAAAAATAGGACTAATGTTGCACACATTTTCAGCTAGTTGCTCTTGAGTAATGACTTTGTTAGGAAATGCAACTCTTGAACTGAATTGATCTTCATTAAAGGACATAGACACATATTCATGATGATTGATAAAGAGCTTCAGGTTTGCTCCCGTATCAAACTCTTCACCTTGAAAAGGATTTGCCCTCAAATCCTCGTGTTCTTCACGACCCTCCTCAATGTGGCTTCGAACATTGTCCTCCGATTCAAAATCATGTTCTGTGTGCTCAAGAAACCCTTGTACTTTTAAGGGTCTTTTCAGTTCAGATTGCAAGACCTTTTGTGGTAGCACAACACCAACATTAATGTTTTCATCCCTAAGAAACTCCATGGACAGCATTTGTTTCTTTGGGTCCATGATCGAACCAACTTGATTTCCTTCAAGAGAGAGTTTTATTTCTTCAATTTCTTCAAGAGTCAAGGCTCTCTCAATTGGGCATTCAACCTCAAAGTGACCATATCCATGGCACTTAAAGCATTTCGTTGCCCATTGCTGAATATTACAAGAGTTGTGAGTAGCATTTTCATAGTAAACCTTTCCAAGGAACTCACAATGGAGCTATATTAGCATACGACTCCAACTCTCAATTCTCCCCAATCCCAAGAATCTTCGTTTCCTCTCAAAGTCAAACCACCAGATTAGAGCATAACTCTTAAATGAGGAGGTTACTAAGTTCACCTTCTCATAATCGGAGTACTCATAACGAGTGAAGAACCTTTCAACCTTGGGTATCCATTTGTTAAACTCATTGGGGTAACCATAAAAGGTGGGAAAAATTTCCATAGCATCATTGTCATACCTAGAGTAATAAGGATGACCCATTTTTAAAGTTCAAATCACTGCCTTTTCAAGAAAATGACATCCAACAATTTTTAAACAAGTTGAAAACAATGTGGAAAACTCATGGGTGTCGTTCCTTGTAAACAATCGGGTTCTTTGTGGCTTAAATGTGTTTGGAGATAGGTTTTTCTATTTATTTGGCTATGATGCACGAAAAAGATCATGGGAGGATAGGAGAAATAAAATAGACCATATACAACAACACTCAACCAAAATCAAGCCAAGAACATTGAGAACAACAAACACTTGCAACAATAAATTGCCCTAAATCACAATGTTTTAAGAAACTCCACCAAGATAGATCTAAGGAGAAAAACTTAGGAACCAAGAAGAATAGCAAACTTCACACTTTTACCTCTTGAAGCATGTCAAAGGGTCCAAGACCTTCAACTTGGTCAAGTCGCACGTCCAGCGAGAGTCTTTGTGGAAAAATGCTTGTTTGAGGACCCAAATCGGAACCTTTTGCCCTCAAACCAAACGAGGAGTTAGAGGACTCTCCAATGAAGAAGAACCTCTAAATAATCGAGTAGAAAACCAAGTTAGAATTACAAAAATCAGGTAGTTTTTCAAATTACAAGAAGAGGTAGCTTGGATGCTTCTCGGTTTTGACGGAGCTGGATGTTTTCTTCAATATCTCCCGAAATACTTAATCCCCCAACGTGTAAAACCACAATATGGGAAGATAAGAGGATAAGGAAGATGATGGAGTACAATAACGAGCAAAACAACCTGAAATTTGCTCTGATACCAGTTGGCGCGTGGCGGATTACTATTTTTGAGGTTTTTGATTGATAAGGCTAAAATAAGATAAACGATGATAAAAACAAGTATATAACTTGAGATAAAGGCTACGCCACCACTCAAAGTTTAAGGATCCACCCCCAATGGACTAAAGGCTGAGCCACCACCCAAAGGTTAAAGGAACCACTAAAATCACCACTAGATAAACTAGATAAAGAAATGAGATTTTTGATAGTTTACTCAACTTGAGCAACCAGTTTTCATATTCATCAAATCTGATTTGGAAGTACAACTAAGGCTCCTATATATAGGAGTTTACAAGCTTAGTGAAAGCTAAAAATAAGGCAAACTAAAACTGAATACAAAAGCTAAAGGAATCAAACAAAACAACAGCTACAAGTCGCTGTCAAGAAAGGGATTGCTATAGTGTAGTCACTTTCAGCACATAGGTACAATTAAACGGATCATATATGTTGATTCCGTTGGACTTTGCCTATGCAATTTGGACCACATCTTATTCAGTATGTTTCAAAGATTCCCTCCAAAATTTAGATCCAAAACATGAGTTGTTCAAAAATGGCATCCATTTTACTGATGCCTGCACCAATGTTGAGCTACAGCGACAGCTTGGGGGAAAAGACCAATGTACTTAACTTATTTAGTTCAAAAACCTTACTCCTAATTGTGATCCTTTTAGAAGAGATCATAAGGTTTCTTGAAAGGTATAGCACGACTCCATGGTACTTGAAAAATCATTTCAAGTGATGTCATAAAAAAAGGACTAATGTTGGACACAATTTCAGCTAGTTGCTCTTGATTAATGACTTTGTTAGGAAATGCAATTCTTGAACTGAATTGATTTTCACTAAAGGACATAGACACATATTCATGATGATTGATAAATAGCTTCAGGTTTGCTCCCACATCAAAACTACACCTACGATGTTTACAAGTACAAACAAGCTTCAACTCAAGCTTTTGAATGCATTTACGCGTTTTAAAAGCTCTTACTAGTAGGGCGATAGAAATTGAGTTCCTTTGTATTGTATATTAAGATAAAGCAACCAAATGTTTTGTTTGCATTCATTTGAGTATGAAACTACACCAAGAATGTTTTGAAGTACAAACAAGCACTAGTACAAAACAGTCCATATGCGTCGCCTAATAGGCGTCGGTTCTTTTAAAAAACCGATGCATATGACAAGGCAGTGGCATAATTGTAAATAAATGGTTAAAAATGGGCGTCGGTTCTCCTCATCAACCACGCCTAATACCAAAAAAAATATAAAATAAAAAACGAAATGGCATAGGCGTCGGTTCAAGTCTAACCACCGACGCCTATAGTTGTTTTTCTTTAAAACTGAAATAAATTAAACGGGCACTTTGTCAATCAGTCGATGGCACACTGCTCGATCTTTCTCCCTTGTGCTCTTTCTCGTCTTTCACCTCACCCCTTTCATCTCCCCACCCACATCTCTATCTCTCTCTCTTCATCTCCAGGCAACTCAAACCACCGCCGAGACACCCACCAGCCATGCGCCACGGTCTCTCTCCTATGTCGGGCCTCCCAATGAAGGCTTTTGTCATTCTTCACATCTGATCGATCTCATCAAACGCCTCTCTCAAATACCTTTAGTAGATCTGTTGTTTCTCTTGCTCAATCAAGGTATACATCACCTCCCTTTCTTTCTCTTCGGTTCTTCAACTTTGTTTGGATTTTATTTTCGATTTTTTGTTGAATCTTAATTTTATGAGATATGCCTAGCAATTTTGTTGCGAAGTTATAGATTGACCATTTTGGTTGCGATTTTTGGGTCAGATTGAATTGGAGCTTCATTTGTTGTTTTGGTATTAGATTTGCTGATTTGACGGTATTTTGCTTAAATTTGGTCAAAATAGGGTTGCAATTTCAAATTCGTCATTTAGGGTGAAATTTTAATCTGATTAGTTTCAGGGTTTTGATGTTTTGGGTTTGATTTGGGATTAGTTGAAGGTTTGTTATTCGAATTTGTGCTTTCGTATCTGGATTTACAAATTTTGAGTTCAAATCATGTTTTTTTTCTCAGATATGATTTTAGCATATCCAGTTTAGGGTGTGCGAAATTTGTTAATGTCTCAGTTAGTTCTTGCTATTAGGTATTAGTTAACTGTGTTTCTTTGAATTTGTTTCCGTTTTTCAAGTATGGCCAGAAGGATACAAAAGTTTTGTTCTTTGAACAAAAGGGTGAATTCTCACACTTTTTTATTGCTGTTTTCATTGTTGTTTACAGCCTAATAATCGGTTATTAATGTTTGATTTTGGTTAAGCTTGTTTAGGAACGGAGGAAGACAGAGAGCCAAGAAGTCAAAATTTGTAAGAATTTGGAAACTAATCTTGCATTTCTCTCTTTATCCTCGTTTCTGGCAATTTGAAATAGATATGTACATTTGCTATCAGCTTTTCCCTATTTTAATTTGTAATTTGTCATGTTTTATGTAAGTAGTTGTTAAAAGGATAATTCCATTTGAGACAATGCAGTTATCTTAATTTTATCTTCACATGTTCATATTCAATTTGATTTAATTAGCTTGAATGTTGTGGTTTCGTTTCTGAATTGAAAACATTATGAGTTCAAATCATCTATTTTTCTTCAGATTTGATTCTAAATCGTTTTGAATCACTGTTGCTGTCATTTGTGTTAATTGTGTGTATTTGTGGGTTGCTGATGGACCTTGAGAATTAATTGCAGAGGCGATTCGGGAACCATAAGAAACATTAACAACAGATTTGTTGATGTGCGATTAAGATTGCTGAATAACTGATTAGGTGTGCTTGTTTTCTACTATAGCTGTGTTATATTTCAGTAATATCGGTAATTTTATCACATAATTCTGTTTGTGTGATGACATTTATGTTCCTTTAAATTTTGACATCTGAAGAAGTGGCCTCTTTTTTTTCATTAGCCAGCGATTTCCAGCCTTTTGGGTTTGTTGTTTTACAGGTTGGTCTTGATATCAGCTAGCAAGGTCACTGACAACACAGTGACTGTTAGAGATCCATTCGGATCTCATTGTGCGATCTCGCTGCCTTAAATTGCTCACTCAGTCCACTCCTCCTTGATTCAACATGGAGTCTCTAGCATGCATGTCAGTAATTCCTTGCAATTTTGTGTTTTATTTTCACAACTGTGTGATATGATCAGTACAACTATTGTACAGGATTTTGAGATGAAGCTGACGGGCATCGACTGTGAATTCAACGGTTAGCTTTGCTTAATTTCATTATATTTGTACTTTTGCTCAATTATTCTACATATAGCTTTTTTGTTGTTGCTGGAATTATTCAAAATACATGTGATTTAAAATGTCATGGTGAATTGGTGTGCATAATGAATACAGGGAAATTGGGAGGAGAGAGACAGAGTTCTCCCTAAAGTTGTTGAGGTGAGTTTGCCCTCATGGCTGAACTAGTTCTATTAATTAGTTCTATTTATCTTGCTGAGATGCTTGATTCTGTTGTATATATGTTGCAGTTTCAGCTCCAGCCGGTGAACATTTGCTTATTCCAAATTATGATGGTTGCATTTAACTAAAGTTTTCAAAGCCGCACAAGCTTGGGGTATATCTACTTTTAAATGCATGCTTTGGATTACTTTGAAAGTAATTACTTTGCTTTGTTTTTGGATTTTTTTTTTTCTGTATTTTGAGAACAGCCTATTGGTTTCCCTGTTTCTGAATTTTCAGGTTGTTTTTGTGTTCAGTTTCATTATAGATTGTATGAAGTATGTCTTACATTATTCTCATATTGGTCGTACGTTCTAGATTTGGCATAAATTTTAGTATTTTCTTGAAGCCTATTAGCTCAAATGGTAGAGCAATTGTACTATTTGCACAAAAGACGTGGGTTCAAATCCCACATAGGCTAAATATTGATAAAGAATTAATTTATTGCTGGGCAAAAAACGACAAAAAAAAAAACAGAATTGGCGTCGGTTGTCTTGATTAACCGACGCCTATAATGTTACTATAGGCGTCGGATCCTTAAACCAACAGACGCCTATGATTGGAATTGGCGTCGGTTGTCTTAAAAAACAATGCCAATAACCATACTATAGGCGTCGGTTCTTTAAACAACCGACGCCTATAACCCTTTTGGCGCCGGTTAAACAACCGATGCCTGTTCTCTCTGGAATTGGCATCCACTGGGTATACGTCGGTTCAAAGCCGACACCTATTAGGTATTTAACCGGCGCCTTTTGATGTTTTTGTACTAGTGAAGCTTCAACTCAATCTTTTGAATGCATTTACGCGTTTTGAACGCTCATACGAGTAGGGTGAAAGAGATTTGAGTTGTTTTGTGTTGTATATTAAGATAAAGGATTCAAATACTTTGTTTGCATTCATTTGAGTGTGAAACTACCCCTAGGATGTTTACAAGTACAAACAAGCTTCAACTCAAGCATTTGAATGCAATTACGCGTTTTAAAAGGTGTTACGAGTAGGGAAAAGAGATTTGAGTTCTTTTGTGTTGTATATTAAGAAAAAGCACCCAAATACTTTGTTTGCATTTATTTGAGTGTGAAACTACACCTAGGATGTCTACAAGTACAAACAAGCTTCAACACAGCCTTTTGAATGAATTTACGCATTTTCACAGCTCTTACGACTAGGGCGATAGAAATTGAGTTCTTTTGTGTTGAATATTAAGAGAAAGCACCCAAATGTTTTGTTTGCATTCATTTGAGTATGAAACTATACCAAGAATGTTTTAAAGTACAAACAAGCTTCAACTCAAGCTTTTGAATGCATTTACTCGTTTTAAACGCTCATACGAGCAGAGTGAAAAAGATTTGAGTTCTATTGTGTTGTATATTAAGAGAAAGCATCCAAATACTTTGTTTGCATTCATTTGAGTGAGAAACTACACCTAGGATGTTTACAAGTACAAACAAGCTTCAACTCAATCTTTTGAATGCATTTACGCGTTTTAACAGCTCTTACGTTTAGGGCGATAGAAATTGATTTCTTTTGTGTTGTAAATTAAGAGAAAGCACCCAAATGTTTTGTTTGCATTCATTTGAGTATGAAACTACACCAACAATGTTTTAATGTACAAATAAACTTCAACTCAAGCTTTTGCATGCATTTACGCGTTTTAAAAGCTCATACGGGTAGGGTAAAAGAGATTTGAGTTCTTTTGGGTTGTATATTAAGAGAAAGCATACAAATACTTTGCTTGCATTCATTTGAGTGTGAAAATACACCAAGCATTTTTACAAGTCCAAAAAGGCTTCAACTCAAGCTTTTGAATGCATTTACGCGTTTTGACAGCTCTAACGACTAGGGTGATAGAAATTGTGTTTTTTTGTGTTGTATATTAAGAGAAAGTATCCAAAAACTTTGTTTGCATTCATTTGAGTCTGAAATAACATCAGGGATGTTTACAAGTACAAACGAGTTTCAACTCAAGGTTTTGAATGCATTTACGCATTTTAACAGCTCTTACGACTAGGGTGATAGAAATTGAGTTCTTTTGTGTTGTATATTTAGAGAAAGTATCAAAATACTTTGTTTTCATTCATTTGAGAGTGAAATAACACCAGGGATGTTTACAAGTACAAACAAGCTTCAACTCAAGCTTTTGATAGCATTTACGCGTTTTAACAGCTCTTACGACTAGGGTGATAGAGATTGAGTTCTTTGTGTTGTATATTAAGAGAAAGTACCAAAATGTTTTTTTTACATTCATTTGAGTATGAAGCTACACCAAGAATGTTTAAAAGTGCAAAAAAGCTTCAACTCAAGCTTATGAATGCATTTACGTATTTTAAACGCTCATACGAGTAGGGTGAAAGAGATTTGAGTTCTTTTGTATTGTATATTAAGAGAAAGCATCCAAATACTTTGTTTGCATTCATTTGAGTGTAAAACTACACATAGGATGTTTACAAGTACAAACAAGCTTCAACTCAAGCTTTTGAATGCATTTACGCGTTTTAAAAGCTCTTACGGGTAGGGTGAAAGAGATTTGAGTTGTTTTCTGTTGTATAGTAAGAGAAAGCATCCAAAGAATTTGTTTGCATTCATTTGAGTGTGAAACTACACCAAGGATGTTTACAAGTACAAACAAGCTTCATCTCAAGCTTCTGAATTCATTTACGCGTTTTAACAACTCTTACGACTAGGGTGATAGAGATTGAGTTCTTTTGTGTTGTATATTAAGAGAAAGCACCCAAATATTTTGTTTGCACTCAGTTGAGTATTAAACTACACCAAGAATGTATTAAAGTACAAACAAGCTTCAACTCAAGCTTTTGAATGCATTTACGCGTTTTAAAAGCTCATACGGGTAGGGTGAATGAGATTTGAGTTCTTTTGTGTTGTATATTAAGAGAAAGCATCCAAATACTTTGTTTGCATTCATTTGAGTGTGAAAATACACCAAGGATGTTGACAAGTACAAACAAGCTTCAACTCAAGCTTTTGAATGCATTTACGCGTTGTAACAGCTCTTACGACTAGGGTGATAGAAATTGAGTTCTTTTGTGTTGTATATTAAGAGAAAGTATCCAAATACTTTGTTTGCATTCATTTGAGTGTGAAACTAAACCAAGGATGTTTACAATTACAAACAAGATTCAACTCAAGCTTTTGAATGCATTTACGCGTTTTAACAGCTCTTACGACTAGGGTCATAGAGATTGCGTTCTTTTGTGTTGTATATTAAGAGAAAGCACCCAAATGTTTTGTTTGCTTTCATTGGAGTATGAAACTACACCAAGAATGTATTAAAGTACAAACAGGATTCAACTCAAACTTTTGAATGCATTTACACGTTTTAAAAGTTCATACGGGCAGGGTGAAAGAGATTTGAGTTCTTTTTTCTTGTATATTAAGAGAAAGCATCCAAATACTTTGGTTGCATTCATTTGAGTGTGAAACTACACCAAGGATGTTTAGAAGGACAAACAAGTTTCAACTAAAACTTTTGAATGCATTTACGCGTTTTAATAGCTCTTACGACTAGGGTGATAGAGATTGAGTTCTTTTGTGTTGTAATTTAAGAGAAAGCACCCAAATGTTTTGTTTGCAATCATTTGAGAATGAAACTACACCAAGAATGTATTAGAGTACAAACAAGCATCCAAATACTTTGTATTTACGCATTTTAAAAGCTCATACGGGTAGGATGAAAGAGATTTGAGTTCTTTTGTGTTGTATATTATGAGAAAGCATCCAAATACTTTGTTTGCATTCATTTGAGTGTGAAAATACACCAATGATGTTTACAAGTACAAACAAGCTTCAACTCAAGCTTTTGAATGCATATACGCGTTTTAACAGCTCTTACGACTAGGGTGATAGAGATTGAGTTCTTTTGTGTTATATATTAAGAGAAAGCACCAATTTTTATTTTTCTTTTCCATTCATTTGAGTATGAAACTACACTAAGAATGTTTTAAAGTGCAAAAAAGCTTCAACTCAAGCGTTTGAATGCATTAACGCGTTTTAAACGCTCATACGAGTAGCGTGAATGAGATTTGAGTTCTTTTGTATTGAATATTAAGAGAAGGCATCCAAATAATTTGTTTGCATTCATTTGAGTGTGAAGCTACACCTAGGATGTTTACAAGTACAAACAAGCTTCAACTCAAGCTTTTGAATGCATTTACGCGTTTTGAGTTGTAAACATCATCGGTGTAGTTTCACACTCAAATGAATGCAAACAAAGTATTTGGATGCTTTCTCTTAATATACAACACAAAAGAACTCAAGTCTCTTTCATTCTACTCGTAATAGCTTTTAAATGCATAATTGCATTCAAAAGCTGGAGTTGAAACTTGTTTGTACTTGTAAACATCCCTGGTGTTGTTTCACACTCAAATGAATGCAAACAAAGTATTTGGATACTGTCTCTTAATATACAACACAACAAAACTTAATTTTTATCACCCTAGTCGTAAGAGCTTTTAAAACACGTAAATGCACTCAAAAGTTTGAGTTGAAGCTAGTTTGTACTTGTAAACATCCTAGGTGTACTTTCACACTCAAATGAATGCAAACAAAGTATTTGGATGCTTTCCCTTAATATCCAACACAAAAGAACTCAAATACCTTTCCCCTACTCGAATGAGGTTTTATTACGCGTAAATGCATTCAAAAGCTTGAGTTGAAGCTTGTTTGTACTTGTAAACATCCTAGTTGTAGTTTCACACTCAAATGAATGTAAACAAAGTATTTGCAAGCTTTCTCTTAATATACAACACAAAAGAACTCAAATCTCTTTCACCCTACTCGTATGAGCTTTTAAAACGCGTAAACGCATTCAAAAGCTTGAGTGGAAGCTTGTTTGTACTTCAAAACATTCTTGGTGTAGTTTCATACTTAAATAAATGCAAACAAAACATTTGGGTGATTTCTCTTAATATACAACACAAAAGTACTCAATCTGTGTCACCCTAGTTGTAAGAGCTCTTAAAACGCGTAAATGCATTCAAAAGCTTGAGTTGAAGCTTGTTTGTACTTGTAAACATTATTGGTGTAGTTTCACACTCAAATGAATGCAAAAAAAGTATTTGGATGCTTTCTCTTAATATACAACACAAAAGAACTCAAATACCTTTCACACTACTCGAATGAGCTTTTAAAATGCGTAAATGCATTCAAATGCTTGAGTTGAAGCTTGTTTGTATCACACTCAAATGAATGCAAACAAAGTATTTGGATACTTTCCCGTAATAGACAACACAAAAGAACTCAATTTCTATCATCCTTGTCGTAACAACTGCTAAAACGCGTAAACGCATTCAAAAGTTTGAGATATAGCTTATTTGTACTTGTAAACATCGTAGTTGTAGTTTCACACTCAAATGAATGTAAACAAAGTATTTGGAAGCTTTCTCTTAATATACAAAACAAAAGAACTCAAATCTCTTTCACCCTACTCGTATGAGCTTTTAAAACGCGTAAATGCATTCAAAAACTTGAGTGGAAGCTTGTTTGTACTTTAAAACATTCTTGGTGTAGTTTCATACTCAAATGAATGCAAACAAAACATTTGGTTGCTTTCTCTTAATATACAACACAAAAGAACTCAATCTCTGTCACCCTACTCGTATGAGCTTTTAAAACGCGAAAATGCATTAAAAAGCTTGAGTGGAAGCTTGTTTGTACTTTAAAACATTCTTGGTGTAGTTTCATACTCTAATGAATGCAAACAAAACATTTGGGTGCTTTCTCTTAATATACAACACAAAAGAACTCAATCTCAATCACCCGAGTTGTAAGAGCTGTTAAAACGCGTAAATGCATTCAAAAGCTTGAGTTGAAGCTTGTTTGTACTTGTAAACATCCTTGGTGTATTTTCACGCTCAAATGTATGCAAACAAAGTATTTGGATGGTTTCTCATAATATACAACACAAAAGAACTCAAATCTTTTTCACCCTACTCGTATGAGCTTTTCAAAACGCGTAAATGCATTCAAAAGCTTGAGTTGAAGCTTGTTTGTACTTGTAAAATTCCCTGGTGTTATTTCACACTCAAATGAATGCAAACAAAGTATTTGGACACTTTCTCTTATTATAGAACACAAAAGAACTCAATTCCTATCACCCTAGTCGTAAGAGCTATTAAAACGCGTAAATTCATTCAAAAGCTTGAGTTGAAGCTTGTTTGTACTTGTAAACATCCTAGGTGTAGTTTCACACTGAAATGAAGGCAAACAATGTATTTGGATGCTTTCTCTTAATATACAACACAAAAGAACTCGATCACCATAGTGGTAAGAGCTGTTAAAACACGTAAATGCATTCAAAAGCTTGAGTTGAACCTTGTTTGTACTTGTAAACTTCCTTGGTGTTATTTCACACTCAAATGAATGCAAACAGAGTATTTGGATACTTTCTCTTAATATACAACACAACTGAACTCAATTGCTATCACCCTAGTCGTAAGAGCTGTTAAAACGGGTAAATGCATTCAAAAGTTTGAGTTGAAGCTTGGTTGTCCTTGTAAACATCCTTGGTGTAGTTTCACACTCAAATGAAAGCAAATAAAGTATTTCGATGCTTTCTCTTAATATACAACACAAAAGAACTCAAATCTCTTTCACCCTACTCGTAAGAGCTTTTAAAACGCGTAAATGCATTCAAAAGCTTGAGGTGAAGCTTATTTGTACTTGTAAACATTCTAGGTCTAGTTTTACACTCAAATGAATGCAAACAAGGGATTTGGGTGCTTTCTCTTAATATACAACACAAAAGAACTCAATCTCAATCACCCTAGTCAAAAGAGCTCTTAAAACGCGTAAATGCTTTCAAAATCTTGTGTTGAAGCTTGTTTGTACTTGTAAACTTCCCTGGTGTTATTTCACACTTAAATGAATGCAAACAAAGTATTTTGATACTTTCGCTTAATATACAACACAAAAGAACTCAATTTTTATCACCCTAGTCGTAAGAGCTGTTAAAAAGCGTAAATTCATTAAAAAGCTTGAGTTGAAGCTTGTTTGTACTTGTAAACATCCTTGGTGTATTTTTACAATCAAATTTATGCAAACAAAGTATTTGGATGCTTTCTCTTAATATACAACACAAAAGAACTCAAATCTCTTTCACCCTACTCGTATGAGCTTTTCAAAACGCGTAAATGCATTCAAAAGCTCCAGTTGAAGCTTGTTTGTACTTTAAAACATTCTTGTTGTAGTTTCATTCTCAAATGAATGCAAACGAAACATTTGGGTGCTTTCTCTTAATATACAACACAAAAGAACTCAAATCTTTTTCACCCTACTCGTAAGAGCTTTTAAAACGCGTAAATGCATTCAAAAGCTTGAGTTGAAGCTTGTTTGTACTTGTAAACATCCTAGGTGTAGTTTCACACTCAAATGAATGCAAACAATGTATCTGGATGCTTTCTCTTAATATACAACTCAAAAGAACTCAATCTTAATCACACTAGTCGTAAGAGCTGTTAAAACGCGTAAATGCATTCAAAAGTTTGAGTTGAAGCTTGTTTGTACTTGTAAACATCCTTGTTGTAGTTTCACATTCAAATGAATGTAAACAAAGTATTTGGATGCTTTCTCTTAATATACAACACAAAAGAACTCAAATCTCTTCCACCCTACTCGTATGAGCTTTTTAAAACACGTAAATGCATTCAAAAGCTCCACTTGAAGCTTATTTGTACTTTAAAGTATTCTTGTTGTAGTTTCATTCCCAAATTAATGCAAACAAAATATTTGGGTGCTTTCTCTTAATATACAACACAAAAGAACTCAATCTCTATCACCCTAGTTGTAAGAGCTGTTAAAACGCGTAAATGCATTCAAAAGCTTGAGTTGAAGCTTGTTTGTACTTGTAAACATCCTTGTTGTAGTTTCACATTCAAATGAATGGAAACAAAGTATTTGGATACTTTCTCTTAATATACAACACAAAAGAACTCAAATCTCTTTCACCCTACTCGTAAGAGCCTTTAAAATGCGTAAATGCATTCAAAAGCTTCTGTTGAAGCTTGTTTGTACATATAAACATCCTTGATGTAGTTTCACACTCAAATGAATGCAAACAAAGTATTTGGATGCTTTCTCTTAATATACAACACAAAAGAACTCAAATCTCTTTCATTCTACTCGTAAGAGCGTTTAAAACGGGTGAATGCATTCAAAAGCTTGAGTTTAAACTTGTTTGTACTTGTCAACATCCCTGGTGTTGTTTCACACTCAAATGAATGCAAACAAAGTATTTGGATACTTTCTCTTAATATACAACACAACAGAACTGAATTTCTATCACCCTAGTCGTAAGAGCTGTTAAAACGCGTAAATGCATTCAAAAGCTTGAGTTGAAGCTCGTTTGTACTTGTAAACATCATTGGCGTAGTTTCACAATCAAATGAATGCAAACAAAGTATTTGGATGCTTTCTCTTAATATACAACACAAAAGAACTTAAATCTCCTTCACCCTACTCGTAAGAGCTTTTAAAATGCGTAAATGCATTCAAAAGCTTGAGTTGAAGCTTGTTTGTATTTGTAAACATCCTTGGTGTAGTTTCACACTCAAATGAATGCAAACAAAGTATTTGGATGCATTCTCTTAATATACACCACAAAAGAACTCAAATCACTTTCACCCTACTCGTAAGAGCTTTTAAAACACGTAAATGCATTCAAAAGCTTGAGTTGAAACTTGTTTGTACTTGCAAACATCCTTGGTGTACTTTCACACTCAATTGAATGCAAAGAAAGTATTGGGATGCTTTCTCTTAATATATACAACACAAAAGAACTCAATTTCTATCACCCGAGTCGTAAGAGCTATTAAAACGTGTCAATGCATTCAAAAGCTTGAGTTGAAGCTTGTTTGTACTTGTAAACATCATTGGCGTAGTTTCACAATCAAATGAATGCGAATAAAGTATTTGGATGCTTTCTATTAATATGTAACACAAAAGAACTCAAATCTCTTTCACCCTACTCGTAAGAGATTTTAAAACGCGTAAATGTATTCAAAAGCTTGAGTTGAAGCTTGTTTGTACTTGTAAACATCCCTGGTGTTGTTTCATACTCAAATAAATGCAAACAAAGTATTTGGATACATTCTCTTAATATACACCACAAAAGAACTCAAATCACTTTTACCCTACTCGTAAGAGCTTTTAAAACACATAAATGCATTCAAAAGCTTGAGTTGAAACTTGTTTGTACTTGCAAACATCCTTGGTGTAGTTTCACACTCAATTGAATGCAAACAAAGTATTTGGATGCTTTCTCTTAATATACAACACAAAAGAACTCAATTTCTATCACCCGAGTCGTAAGAGCTGTTAAAATGTGTCAATGCATTCAAAAGCTTGAGTTGAAGCTTGGTTTTACTTGCAAACATCCTAGGTGTAGTTTCACAGTCAAATGAATGTAAACAAAGTATTTGGAAGCTTTCTCTAAATATACAACACAAAAGAACTCAAATCTCTTTCACCCTACTCGTATGAGCTTTTAAAACGCGTAAATGCATCCAAAAGCTTGAGTTGAAGCTTGTTTGTACTTTAAAACATTCTTGGTGTAGTTTCTTACTCAAATGAATGCAAACAAAATATTTGGGTGCTTTCTCTTAATATACAACACAAAAGAACTCAATCTCGGTCACCCTAGTCTTAAGAGCTGTTAAAACGCGTAAATGCATTCAAAAGCTCCACTTGAAGAATGATTGTACTTGTAAACATCCGTGGTGTAGTTTCACACTCAAATGAATGAAAACAAAGTATTTGAATGCTTTCTCTTAATATACACCACAAAAGAACTCAAATCTGTTTCACCCCACACGTAAGAGCTTTTAAAACGCGTAAATGCATTCAAAAGCTTGAGTTGAAGCTTGTTTGTACTTGTAAACATCCTATGTGTAGTTTCACACTCAAATGAATGAAAACAAAGTATTTGGATGCTTTTTCTTAATATACAACACAAAAAAACTCAATTCTCTTTCACCCTACTCGTAAGAGCTTTTAAAACGCGTTATGCATTCAAAAGCTTGAGTTGAAGCTTATTTGTACTTTAAAATATTCTAGGTGTAGTTTCATACTCAAATAAAATGCAAACAAAACGTTTGGGTGCTTTCTCTTATTATACAACACAAAAGAACTCAATCTCTATCACCCTAGTCGTAAGAGCTGTTAAACCGCATAAATGCAATCAAAAGGTTGATTTGAAGCTTGTCAAATGCTTGTAAACATCCTTGGTGTATTTTCACACTCAAATAAATGCAAACAAAGTATTTGGATGCATTCTCTTAGTACACAACACAAAAGAACTCAAATCTCAATCACCATAGTCGTAAGAGCTGTTAAAACGCGTAAATGCATTCAAAAGCTTGAGTTGAAGCTTGTTTGTACTTGTAAACTTCCCAAGTGTTATTTCACACTAAAATGAATGCAAACAAAGAATTTGGATACTTTCTCTTAATATACAACACAGAATAATTCAATTCCTATCACCCTAGTCGTAAGAGCTGTTAAAACGCGTAAATGCATTCAAAAATATGAGTTGAAGCTTGTTTGTACTTGTAAACATCCTTGGTGTATGTTCACACTCAAATGTATGCAAACAAAGTATTTGGATGCTTTCTCTTAATATACAACACAAAAGAACTCAATCTCAATCAGTCTAGTCGTAAGAGCTGTTAATTCGCGTAAATGCTTTTAAAAGCTTGAGTTGAAGCTTGTTTGTACTTGTAAACTTCCCTGGTGTTATTTCACACTGAAAAGAATGCAAAAAAAGTATTTGGATACTTTCTCTTAATATACAACACAAAAGAACTCAATCTCAATCACCCTAGTCGTAAGAGCTGTTAAAACGCGTAAATGCAATCAAAAGCTTGAGTTGAAGCTTGTGTGTACTTGTATACTTCCCTGGTGTTATTTCACATTCAAATAAATGCAAACAAAGTATTTGGATACTTTCTCTTAATATACAACACACCTGAACTCAATTTCTATCACCCTAGTCGTAAGAGCTGTTAAAACGCGTAAATGCATTCAAAAGCTTGAGTTGAAGCTTGTTTGTACTTGTAAACATCCTTGGTGTAGTTTCACACTCAAATGAATGCAAACAAAGTATTTGGATGCATTCTCTTAATATACACCACAAAAGAACTCAAATCACTTTCACAATACTCGTAAGAGCTTTTAAAACACGTAAATGCATTCAAAAGCTTGAGTTGAAACTTGTTTGTACTTGCAAACATCCTTGGTGTAGTTTCACACTCAATTGAATGCAAAGAAAGTATTTGGATGCTTTCTCTTATTATACAACACAAAAGAACTAAATCTCAATCACCCTAATCGTAAGAGCTGTTAAAACGCCTAAATGCATTCAAAAGCTTGAGTTGAAGCTTGTTTGTACTTGTGAACATCCTTGGTGTATTTCCACACTCAAATGTATGCAAACAAAGTATTTGGATGCTTTCTCTTAATATACAGCACAAAAGAACTCAAATCTCTTTCACCCTACTCGTATGAGCTTTTTAAAACGCGTAAATGCATTCAAAAGCTCCAGTTTAAGCTTGTTTGTACTTTATGATGCGTTAGCATCAGGTCATCAAGTTACTAGCGTGAGCATTAATGCATTAATCATGGCAGTTGGGACTCTCTCACGTTTGAATGGTGATAATTCTGGTCCTAGAGGTCTTAGTGTCCTTTTGGCCACTTAATCTAGGTTATGTCCGTACAAGATTAGTCCGTAGAAATAAGCATTTGTGATTAGTGTTAATTATAGTGCAGCCTGCATGTAATTCGCGTAATTAACAAATGTAATTAGTTGTTATTTGAATTCCCTAAGTAGTTGCTGAGTAAGTGATACGAGTGTAACAAGCAACTCAACTGAGCACAAGGAAGAAAGCATGGATGCTAATCAATTCTTTGCAAGCATTAGCACCATTGGTTATCTAGAAGCTCTTAAGGATAATCCTAGCTGTTCTAAGGGTTATACCTTAATTACTTTGCTTAATTTGTCCTTAATTACACTTAGAATAATACTTAGGCGTAGCTCTAATTTCTGCATTTTGTTTTGTTAAATATGCGTACTAATTAGGCCGTACAAAAAGAGTTTGTTCCTTGGCTTAGTAGTTGATATAAATAGCTTGAAAAAAGCATGGAGTGGGCAGCAAGGCAGTAGCAAATAAAGATAAAAGGTACAACAACACCCACTAGTGGATTCGTACAAAGGAGGCGCCCCAAATTGTACTATGCGAGTACACTTGTGAGCTGGCGCCAGGACCACAAAAACGGCTCATTGTGAGAGCCTTACCCTTCTACTAATTCTTTCTTAGTGCTTAATTGCTTGGGAGAGATTAGAAAGGGTGGGGATCCTCTTAGGCGACTAAACTTGTGCTTAATTGCTGAGTTTTGGAGTTAAGAGTTAATTGCTTTATTTATCTAAACACAAAAAGAAGTCACTCTGTTTCATTCCGACGAGCTTGCTGTTTGTTTTCGTATCAGAGCTTTGGCTATTAAGCTCGTTTCTTCTGGGATTCTTGTTATTTATTCGGTTATCTTTCTTCTCGTGGTGGTTTCAAGTGCAAAGGAGGAGTTTTGGACCTTCAAACAGCTCATTATATTTCATCGCTCTCGCTGGACGAGCGACTGGAGCACTCTTGGGATTTCTCTTATATCTGATGTTCTAGAGGTAAAGTTCGTGGCTTTCTTAGCTCTTTGGATTCCTAAGACATAGATCTACAAAACTCTCTTGGTGGAATTTTGATTTTGTTTTAGAAATTCGTGAGATAATTCATGTTATTTTGCTCTGTTTTATGTGCGTTTGAGCTGAAGCTAGTTGTTTGTTGTTGGAAAGTTATTTGCTAGTTATGTTGTGATTATTTGTGTGATATAAGCTTGTAATCTTCTTGTCTTAACCTTTCTCTTCTTAGTCTATATTTCTATATCTCTCTCTCTTGTTCTATTGAAGCAAGAAGATCACACCCTCATTTCTCTAAACGTTTACATCGAACGTATTCAAATCTTAGGGGCTCATTTGTGATTTGCTTCCCAAAACACAATACCTTCTATTTTCTGTCTTACCCAGCCACAAAACAAAACCCTAAGCCAAATATTATTTTGCCAACACCACAAAGATCCTTGCTACAAAATGGCCGGAGGTTTTCAAAGGGGCATGACTTTCGAACAAGCTCAACTCTCGGGACGCCTTAGGGCTCTTGAGGATAAGTTCGATCGTGTCCTTGCATTTATGGAGAGACAAGAAGAAGGAGGGAATCCTTTTCACAATAGAGGTGGTCCTCCCGATGATAGTGGAGACTCTAGCTCATCCCATGGCGAGTCTAGTGAGGGCTCTCGCTCTCGTTCTCCTCGGAGAAGAAGGGGACACAAGGATGATTTGAGGGACCTCAAGCTGGAGGTTTCGGACTTTGAGGGTACTCTTGGCCCTAGTGACTTCCTTGAGTGGCTACGCAACATTGAGAGGCTTTTTGAAGTCAAGGGCTATCATAATGAGAAATGCTACAAGGTGGCATCCCTTAAGATGAAGAAGTATGCTTCTCTTTGGCTCGACAATATGCAGCAACAACGAGCAAGAGAGGGCAAAAGCAAGGTCAGGACATGGAGTAAGCTCAAAACCTTGTTGACAAGGAGGTTTGTGCCCGAAAGTTACAAGCAAGACCTATACCTCCAACTCACTCAAGTATCTCAAGGGGCTATAGAGGTGAAAGAATATGTCCAAGAGTTTGAGAAGCTTATGATGTCTAACGGTGTTATTGAAGCTCACGAACACACTATAGCACGGTTTGTTCATGGCCTAAACCCTAGCATTAGGGAGAGGGTCGAGCTACAACAATTGTGGACCTTAGATGATGCCATCAAGTTGTCTCTCAAGGTGGCCAAGCAACAAAAGGATAAGAGGTCTTACCCCAAGCTCTTTCCTAAGACCCCAACTACATATTCTAACGGTAGTACAAGTGGCACTAAAGACACTAATATCAAGCAAGAAAAGAAGCTGAGGCCACTAAACCTCCCTCTATGGAGAAAAGATGCTACAAGTGCCATGGTTTTGGCCATTACAAGGCGGAATGTCCTAACAAGAAGTCCTTGACAGCCAAGGAGGCCAAAGAAATACCCATGGATATTGAGTCCGAGGGTGAACAATTGAGTGATCCTCACTATGATGATTATGAAGAGTATGTGGAGGCAGATAGAGGTGAACTTCTAGTCACAAGGAGAGTCCTCCATGTCGAGGAGATTCCTAAAGATCGAGCTCAAAGGTAAAACATCTTCCATACTCGTTGCACTATACAAGGAAAAGTTTGTCAACTCATTATTGATGGGGGTAGTTGTACAAATGCCGTTTCTACACTCCTTGCAGATAAGCTTGGCTTGCCTACCTCTCAGCACCCTAGCCCTTAAAAGCTTCAATGGTTTAACAAGGGCAATGAAGTCAAGGTAACTCGACAAGTTTCTATTCCTTTTTCCATTGGTACTACATATAAAGATGATGTGCTTTGTGATGTGATTGCTATGGATGCTTGCCATGTTTTGGTGGGGAGACCGTGGCTATTTGATAGGCATGTATGCCATAATGGGATAACTAATACTTACTCTTTATTCTTAGGGGGTAAAAAGATCATTTTAGCTCCTTTGTTGCCATGTGATATTTTTGATAAAACAGTTAAGCATGGAAACGGCTTGTTCATGAGTATGTCCAAGGTTGAAAAGGAGTTGTGTGATAATGTTATTGTGTGTGCTTTGCTTGTTGTTGAAGAAGGAGAGTCCTTGGTTGGTTCTGATGTTCCTATGTTGGTGAAACCTTTGTTTGAGTCTTATTGTGATGAACTTGAGTGTGATGCAAGTGGAATTGGTATTGGGGCTGTTTTAATTCAAGAGAAGAGGCCGATTGCTTTCTTTAGTGAGAAACTGAGTGGTTCAAAGCTCAATTACAGCACCTATGACAAAGAATTCTATGCTCTTGTTCATGCTATTGATCATTGGGCGCACTACCTCAAGCCTATACAATTTATGCTCTATTCTGATCATGAGGCCTTGAAGTACATCAATGGCCACCTTAAGCTCAATCCACGGCATGCCAAGTGGGTAGTGTTCTTGCAATCATTCTCCTTTGTGTCCAAACACAAGGAAGGTAAGACTACTGTAGTGGCCGATGCCTTATCAAGAAGGTACCCTATGCTCTCTATCTTGGAGGCTCGGGTACTTGGTTTTTCTTTCATCAAATACCTCTACCTAGAGGATGATTTCTTTGATCCTATTGTCAAACGAGAGGCCCCTGATCCTAAGAAGCAATACACCATGCAAGAAGGGTTCTTATTTAAGAACAACAAGCTTTGTGTCCCTAAGAACTCAATAATGGACTAGTTGGTCAAGGAGGCACATGGAGGTGGTCTAGCTGGTCATTTTGGCTACACCAAGATTTATGAGATCTTATGTCAGCATTTCTATTGGCCGTGCATGCTTGGTGATGTTAAAGCGCTTGTGGCTCGTTTCTCTTCTTGCCAACAAGCCAAGGCTCAATTTCATAAAGGCCTTTACACGCCTCTCCTGGTTCCTAATGGTCCTTGGGAAGATTCGGGCATGGATTTCATTATGACTCTTCCTAGGACACAACGAGACAAGAACAAGCTCATGCCTAGGGCTGATGGTCCATTCAAGGTGCTTGAACGAATTGGAGACAATGCCTACAAGGTTGAGCTATCAGGAGATTCAAGTGTTTCTATTACTTTCAATGTTGGAGATCTTATGCCATACTTGGAAGATGAGTACTTGGGCGACTTGAGGACAAGTCCAAATCAAGAAGGGGAGAATGATACGAGTGTAACAAGCAACTCAACTGAGCACAAGGAAGAAAGCATGGATGCTAATCAACTCTTTGCAAGAATTAGCACCATTGGTTATCTAGAGGCTCTTAAGGATAATCCTAGCTGTTCTAAGGGCTATACCTTAATTACTTTACTTAATTAGTCCTTAATTACACTTATAATAATACTTAGGCGTAGCTCTAATTTCTGCATTTTGTTTTGTTAAATATGCGTACTAATTAGGCCGTACAAAAGGAGTTTGTTCCTTGGCTTAGTAGTTGATATAAATAGCTTGAAAATAGCATGGAGTGGGCAGCAAGGCTGTAGCAAATGAAGATAAAAGGTACAACAGCACCCACTAGTGGATTCGTACAAAGGAGGCGCTCCAAATTGTACTATGCGAGTACACTTGTGAGCTGGAGCCAGGACCACAAAAACGGCTCCTTTTGAGAGCTTTATCTCATTGTGCCACCTTAGGTTGTTTCTGGAATGGTCCTCTAGGGTTTTCAGCTTATAAATAGTATCCTTATCCTTGTAAGAAGGCAGATTTGATTAATGAAAACACAAGATAGAGCTCTGCCTCTACTCACAAGCCATGCTTGGGTATTTACGCTTCTACTAATTCTTTCTTAGTGCTTAATTGCTTGGGAGAGATTAGCAAGGGTGGGGATCCTCTTAGGCGACTAAACTTGTGCTTAATTTCTGAGTTTTGGAGTTAAGAGTTAATTGCTTTATTTATCTAAACACAAAAACACAAAAAGAAGTCACTCTATTTCATTCCGACGAGCCTGCTGTTTGTTTTCGTATCAGTAAGGCGCGCCTAAGAGCACATGGAGCAGAAAAGGATGAAGAATGAGGCTCCTTACAGCTCACCCATGTTTGTCCTTATGCAAGGACAAGCAACAACTGTCAAGTGGTCCAAAACGGAAGGAAATGCGCTCCAAATTGTACTGCACATATTTGGCTCATTTCTGGGCAAAGTACTGAAGTTTCAAATTGCTTGGGCACTACTCTTGGACAGCTCACCCTTTCTAGAATATTCCTAGGTTATTAGGGCACATTTGTGACCCCTATAAATATATAAGAACAGCTAATGTAAAAGGCACTTGATTTTAAATGAAAAATACACTGCTGCTGCCTTCTTACAAACCTTGCGTTCTTTACAATAATCTTAGGGTTATTTGGTGAGTAAGTAGTAATATTTATCCATAGCTTGGTGGTTTAATCCTTTATAGCTTTGGTGGTGATACTCATTATCCTTTCTCCTCTTAATCTTCTGTTTTTGTTTACAAATTGCTAAGGTTGTAATTACAAACGTATCATTTGGTATTAGAGCAAAGGTTTAACCTTAGCACCATTTTATCTCATCAATTTTCTCTCCTTTTTTGTCTTAATCACGTCCAGAGTTCCTATCTTTGAGTCACAAAAGAACCCATTTACAGCCCAAACACAATTCCTACCTTAAACACAACCAAACTCACAAACAACCATGGCTGATGAACAAATACCCAGAAACTTAACTCTTGAGCAAGCTAAAGAGCTTAGGAGAGAAAGGGAGATGCGTGAGGTTAAGGAACAAATTAACAACCTCACTCAACAAATGACTGATTTTCTCAACATTGGTAGAGGTAGAGGTCGAGTTCGTGGTGGAAAGTTCAGCACGTCCTTCTTTGATCTACATTGGAAAGCTTTATACTTTCAAGACTTGAGGGAAAGTCCTCAAAAAAGAAGGGGATTATGATCAAAAAACAAAAGCCTCACAATCCTTTCGGAGAGCATTTCTTCATTAGCTCGAATTGGCTGCTTGTTTGGCTCTAAAACAAGCAATGAGGTCTTCATCCTATTCTTGAGCAACCTCTAATCAGCAAACAACAACAATTTAATTGCTTTCAATAAAAAAATTAAGTTTCTGTCCGTACAAGTCAATTGTATTACAAGTCATTTGGTCCGTACAAATGATTAGTTCGTACAAGTGATTAGTGCCTACAAGTCATTAGGATCATTCCTTAGTTTAATCACTTTGCATTAGTAGATTTTAATTATATTTAGCTTTGTTAATGTAATAGTGCAACGCCAGCGAGTAGGTAACAAGTGCCACATCATTAATCCTGATATACTACTCCTTTTGGGAGAGTATTTAACCTTGGAGGTCAAGTGATAAGGACATCTACCAGCTCAAGAGGAGCCAAGGCGCATTAATGACTAGCAGTATAAAGGACACGCTCCAATTTGTACTATTGGGGACCATTTGGGTGCTAGAATTACAACTGAGTACCAAACAGTTTTGGAACCACTTTTTGAGGCCTTCTCTCATTAGGACAGCAAGGATTCTTTCTAGGGTATTCCATTAGGGTTTATTGCATGTTTGAGCCTATAAATATGTAATGAAATCGAATATAATACTCAGATTATGTGAATGAGAAAAACCGATAGAGTGCTGCCTCTATTTCTGAGATCTTAAACCCTTTATCTCTTGTTTGGTGGCTTTGCCTTTATAACTTGAGTGGTGAGTTTGAGTGGCCCCTTTAGCAATTGAATCTGGTGGTTTTACCTTTAGGATTCATTTGTGGTGAGGTCCAATTTATCCCTTTTATTTCGCAAGTTTTGTTCTTGAGAGATTCAATACAAGTGAGAGATTTTAACGAGCTAGTTTACGCATCAAAGTGGTATGAGAGCTATGGTTTTTTAGCTTGTTTGATTTGTTATTATGAAACTTTGGGAAGTTATCTTTCTTCTCCAAGTTGAATCAAAGAAAAAGATTGAGTTTTCGTCCTTCATTCAAGCTCAAACGTTTTGTTGCTCTCGCTGGACAGCGTCTGGGAGCTGTTTTGCAAAAACGCTTGTATCTGGAGTTCTAGTGATAAATATTGTGTCTTTTATTCTTGGTTGGCTTCCTAAGGTATAGATCTTCACTTCTCCCTTTGCGGACATTTGATTTTGTCGTGGTTTTGGCTGTCATAATTTGTGTTGAATGCATACGTTGTGTACGGACAAGAACTGGGCGATAGTGTTGTTGTCGGTTTCATTCTGGTTGATTTTGGTCTGATATTAGTGGTGAATATTGTGGGAATTCTGCTTGGTATAGTATTTGAGGTTATATCTTTGTTCTCCAAGTGGTTTGAAGTCTAAAGTTTGAGTCTTTGGCTTTCTTTTATGCTAAGACTTTTTGTTGGTCTTGCTGGATTGCGACTAGGAGGCATGTTGGAATTTTGCTTATATCTCATGATTTAGAGGCCAAGTTTATGTCTTTCTTACTCCTCTAGATTCCTAAAATCCTATACTACAAAAGCTTCTTGGTGGATTTCTGATTCCGTCGAGCATTTGTGTGAGAAATATTGAGATTTATTGGGCTGTTTGTATCCGAAAAAAAAACTGGAGTTGTTGTGTTTGAAGTTGGGCTACTGTGAGTGATTGACATTGTTCTCCTATGGATCTTTGTTGAACCTGGAATTGATTGTGCAATTATTGGATGAGATATACTCATATGTGTTGGCAATCTGTTTTGGTGAAATCAACCCACAAAAGAACCCCAATGCCCAAACACAATCCGAACCTAAACACAACCTAGCAGTACAAAATGTCTCGCCATTATGATACCAAGTATAATGATGATGACTTAGAGGTTGACTTTCCAAAATTTGGTGGGCTCCTCTATTCTAAATTGTTTTATACTTGGCTTGAGAAAGTCGATGAATGGTGTACAATCTTGGAGTTCTCTAATCAAAAGAAAATAGAGTTAGTGACGAGTTCTTTTGATTGTGATGCGTTAATTTGGTGGACCCTCTTGGATCTTCGAAGGGAAAGGATGGGAAAAGGTAAGATTCGAAGTTGGAGTGAGATGGAGAAAGAGCTTATAGACGAGTTCTTATCAAGACGCACTTCAAGACCATCATTGAATACGTATAATCTTGAGCAAGTAGCTAACATGAAAGCTATTGAAAATGCAACCCCCACAACTGATGTTGTAAGCCTAGAGGAATGGCAAATGATTGGTGAAACCTTTCAAGAGCAACCTTTGCCTCAAGTGGAACAAAAGGAAAGCTTGGAAATTGTTCTTGATTCAGCGTCCCTTGAAGAAAAACATCAGCCCCTTAGTGATGAATTTCTGAGTTGTGAAGCCCTTATTCAACCAACATACACATCTATTCTCCTACAACAAGTTCCAATTGTGAAGAGCCCCTTGCAGCATAACGATGATATCAACGTGCTTGTTCTTGAGAAGGCAACGGAGCACCTATTGTCTGGTTCAAACAACAACGTGGGAAGTAACAAAGGTTATTGTGAAGCTTTTGACAGCTCACACGACTCAAATCCGAACCAAGTTCACTACCATGAAGACATCAAAGAGATTTTAAAGAAACCATTCAAAGACATCTTGGGTGACAAAGTCCTACACTTTCTCTCTTCAACTCCCGCTGAAACGAAGAACGAACTAAATCAGATTATGTTTAAGGGTGTTACTAAAATAAACAAATCTGATTGGAGTGATTGTGATGGCTTCCAAAAAGTTGGGATTGGTACAATTAAAATAATGTTCTTTTCATTGCAAAAACAACAAGCTAGGAAAGATGTGGCAAAATCAATTGGAACTTGGATAAGAGGTCGAGTTCATGGTGGAAAGTTCAGCACGTCATTCTTTGATCTACATTGCAAAGCTTTATACTTTCAGGACTTGAGGGCAAGTCCTCAAAAACGAAGGGGATTATGATCCAAAAACAAAAGCCTCACAATCCTTTCGGAGAGCATTTCTTCATTGGCTCGAATTGGCAGCTTGTTTGGCTCTAAAACAAGCAATGAGGTCTTCATCCTATTCTTGAGCAACCTCTAATCAGCAAACAACAACAATTTAATTGCTTTCAATAAAAAAATTAAGTTTCTGTCCGTACAAGTCAATTGTATTACGTACAAGTCATTTCTGTCCGTACAAGTCATTTGGTCCATACAAATGATTAGTTTGTACAAGTGATTAGTGCCTACAAGTCATTAGGATCAGTCCTTAGTTTAATCACTTTGCATTAGTAGGTTTTAATTACATTTAGCTTTGTTAATGTAATAGTGCAACGCCAGCGAGTAAGTAACAAGTGCCACATCATTAATCCTGATATACTACTCCTTTTGGGAGAGTATTTAACCTTGGCGGTCAAGTGATAAGGACATCTACCAACTCAAGAGGAGCCAAGGCGCATTAATGACCAGCAGTACAAAGGACACGCTCCAATTTGTACTATTGGGGACCATTTGGGCGCTAGAATTACAACTGAGTACCAAACAGTTTTGGGACCACTTTTTTAGGCCTTCTCTCATTAGGACAGCAAGGATTCTTTCTAGGGTATTCCATTAGGGTTTATTTCATGTTTGGGCCTATAAATATGTAATGAAATCGAATGTAATACTCAGATTATGTGAATGAGAAAAACCGATAGAGTGCTGCCTCTATTTCTGAAATCTTAAACCCTTTATTTCTTGTTTGGTGGCTTTGCCTTTGTAACTTGAGTGGTGAGTTTGAGTGGCCCATTTAGAAATTGAATCTGGTGGTTTTACCTTTAGGATTCATTTGTGGTGAGGTTCAATTTGTCCCTTTTATTTCGCAAGTTTTGTTCTTGGGAGATTCAATACAAGTGAGAGATTTTAACGAGCTAGTTTACGCATCACCTTGTAGTGTACTAGCTCTCCTTGTGCCCAAAAAGGATGGAAGCATGAGAATGTGTGTTGATAGCCGTTCAATTAACAACATTACAATTAAGTGTAGATATCCAATTCCTCGCTTGGATGATATGCTTGATGAGCTATTTGGTTCTTGTGTGTTCTCTAAGGTGGATTTGAAGAATGGTTACCATCAAATTAGAATGAAGGACGGGGATGAATGGAAGACAGCCTTCAAGACAAAAGGAGGTCTTTATGAATGGCTTGTAATGCCATTTGGGTTGTCTAATGCTCCTATCACATTCATGCGTCTTATGAATGAGGTATTGCGTTCCTTTATTGGTAAATTTGTTGTTGTGTATTTTGATGATATTCTCATATACTCTAAGAGTGATTCTGAGCATGTGCAGCACCTAACACGCATTTTTTTGAGGCTTTAAGGCAACACAAGCTGTTTGCTAAGCTTGACAAGTGTGATTTCTTTGTCCCTAGTGTCACGTTTCTTGGTTAAATTGTGTCCAAGGATGGTATAGTTGTTGATCCCAGCAAGGTTGAGGCGATTAACACATGGCCTACTCCTACTAGCATCACGCAAGTAAGGAGCTTCCTTGGGCTGGCTTGTTTTTATAGAAGATTCATCAAGCAATTGAGCTCTCTTTTAGCACCACTTACGGATTGTATGAAGAAAGGTGTTTTTGAGTGGACTCGCATGGCTAAAAATGCTTTTGAGGCCATCAAGGAAAGGCTTAGCTCAGCCCCTATACTAGCTTTGCCTAACTTTGATGAACTATTTGAAGTGGAATGTGATGCTTGTGAAACCGGTATTAGAGCTGTTTTGGTGCAAAATAAGCGTCCTATTGCTTATTTCAGTGAGAAGTTGAATGGTTCAAGAGGGAATTACAGCACTTATGACAAAGAGTTCTATGCAATTGTGAGGGCTCTTGATCATTAGGATCATTACTTAAAACCAAGGCAATTCATTTTGCATTCTGATCATGAAGCGTTGAAGTATATTAATGGCCAGCACAAGCTGAGTTCAAGACATGCTAAATGGGTGGAATTTCTTCAATCATTCTCCTTTATATCTAAGTACAAAACTGGTGCAAGCAATGTGGTAGCCGATGCTTTGTCAAGGCGACATTCTATGTTGTCTATCCTCGAGGCCATGGTTTTAGGCTTCTCTTTCATAAGGGACCTTTACAAAGATGATTGAGATTTCTATCCCATGTTTGATGGTAGCAAGGAGATGGAAAAAGGCCCTTTTCACATGCATGAAGGGTTCCTTTTTAAGCACAACAGATTGTGTATCCCGAAGGGCTCAATCCGAGACCTACTTATAAGGGAAGCTCACTTAGGAGGATTGGCTGGCCACTTTGGCATTGTGAAGACTCTTGAGGTCTTAAGTGACCACTTTTATTGGCCAAGAATACAAGGAGATGTCCAATCCATAATAACGAGGTGTGCCTCGTTTTAACAATCTAAGTCCCATTTTCACCAGGGCTTGTACAAGCCTCTTCCTACTCCTACTTGTCCATGGCATGATCTAAGCATGGATTTCATAGTGGCACTTCCTTGTACACCAAGACGCAAGGATGCCATGATGGTTGTTGTCGACAGATTCTCAAAAATGGCTCACTTTGTTCATTGCAACAAAACAAGTGATGCCTGACATATTGCTGAGTTGTTCTTCAAAGAGATCATTCGCCTTCATGGGGTTCCAAGGTCCATTGTCTCGGATAAGGACTCTAAATTTCTGAGTTACTTTTGGAAAACATTGTGGAAATTATTGGGTACCAAGCTCTTGTTCAGCACTGCTTATCATCCCCAAACCGATGGGCAAACCGAAGTGACCAATAGAACCCTCATAACTCTTCTTAGAGGGTTGGTCAAGAAGACACTCAAGGGGTGGGATCAAACTCTACCACATGCTGAGTTTGCATACAACCAGGCTCCTCATTTATACAACGGGCAAGTCGCCTTTTGAAATCAATTATGGGGTCAATTCTTTACCTCCTATTGATCTTTTGCCCTGGCCTATTGAGAGGAAGGTGAGTCCAGATGCTGAAACGTTTGCTAAAGACATGAAAAGGCTACATGAGCAGATTACAAGCCGCATTAAGAAGATGAATGAGTTGTATAAGAACAAAGCAAACAAGCACCGAAGGCAACATGAGTTTAATCCAGGAGATTTAGTGTGGTTGCACCTTAGGAAGGAGAGGTTTCCAGCAAAAAGAAAGCACAAGTTGATGCCCAGATCAGAAGGCCCTTTTAAAATCATCGAGAAGATCAACAACAATGCATACAAGCTTGAACTGCCTGGAGAGAGCTCAATTTCAGCAACTTTTAATGTGGGAGATCTGCTGCCTTATTTGGAGGATGATTACCTTGATGATTTGAGGGCAAATCCAAAAAACGTTGGGGAGGATGATGCGTTAGCATCAGGTCATCAAGTTACTAGCGTGAGCATTAATGCATTAATCATGGCATTTGGGACTCTCTCACGTTTGAATGGTGATAATTCTGGTCCTAGAGGTCTTAGTGTCCTTTTGGCCACTTAATCTAGGTTATGTCCGTACAAGATTAGTCCGTACAAGTAAGCATTTGTGATTAGTGTTAATTATAGTGCACCCTGCATGTAATTAGCGTAATTAACAAATGTAATTAGTTGTTATTTAAATTCCCTAAGTAGTTGCTGAGTAAGGCGCGCCTAAGAGCACATGGAGCAGGTAAGGATGAAGAATGAGGCTCCTTACAGCTCACCCATGTTTGTGCTTATGCAAGGAAAAGCAACAGCTGTCAAGTGGTCCAAAACGAAAGGAAATGCGCTCCAAATTGTACTGCACGTATTTGGCTCATTTTCGGGCAAAATACTGAAGTTTCAAATTGCTTGGGCACTACTCTTGGACAGCTCACCCTTTCTAGAGTATTCCTAGGTTATTAGGGCACATTTGTGACCTCTATAAATATGTAAGAACAGCTGATATAAAAGGCACTTGATTTTAAATGAAAAATACACGACAACTGCCTTCTTACAAACATTGCGTTCTTTACAATAATCTAAGGGTTATTTGGTGAGCAAGTAGTAATCTTTATCCATCGCTTGGTGGTTTAATCCTTTATAGCTTTGGTGGTGATACTCATTATCCTTTCTTCTCTTAATCTTCTGTTTTTGTTTAAAAATTGCTAAGGTTGTAATTGCAAACGTATCATTTTAAAACATTGTTGTTGTAGTTTCATTGTCAAATGAATGCAAACAAAACATCTGGGTGCTTTCACTTAATATACAACACAAAAGAACTCAAATCTCTTTCACCCTACTTCTAAAAGTTTTCAAAACGCGTAAATGCATTCTAAAGCTTGAGTTGAAGCTTGTTTGTACTTGTAAACATCCTAGCTGTAGTTTCACACTCATATGAATGCAAACAAAGTATTTAGATGCTTTCTCTTACTATACAACACAAAAGAACTCAATTTCAATCACCCTAGTCGTAAGAGCTGTTAAAACGCGTAAATGCATTCAACAGCTTGAGTTGAAGCTTGTTTGAACTTGTAAACTTCCCTGGTGTTATTTCACACTCAAATGAATGCAAATAAAGTATATGGATACTTTCCCTTAATATACAACACAAAAGAACTCAATTCCTATCACCCTAGTCGTAAGAGCATTTGAAAAGCGTAAATGCATTCAAAAGCTTGAGTTGAAGCTTGTTTGTACTTGTAAACATCCTTCGTGTATTTTCACACTCAAATGTATGAAAACAAAGTGTTTGGATGCTTTCTCTTAATATACAACACAAAAGAACTCAAATCTCTTTCACCCTGCTCGTATGAGCTTTTTAAAATGCGTAAATGCATTCAAAAGCTCCAGTTGAAGCTTGTTTGTACTTTAAAACATTCTTGTTGTAGTTTCATTCTCAAATGAATGCAAACAAATCATTTGGGTGGTTTGTCTTAATAGAGAACACATAAGAACTCAAATCTCTTTCACCATACTCGTAAGAGCTTTTTAAAATGCGTAAATGCATTCAAAAGCTCTAGTTGAAGATTGTTTGTACTTTAAAACATTCTTGTTGTAGTTTCATTCTCAAAAGAATGCAAACAAATCATTTGGGTGGTTCTCTTAATGTAGAACACATAAGAACTCAAATCTCTTTCACCCTACTCGTAAGAGCTTTTAAAACGCGCAAATGCATTCAAAAGCTTGAGTTGAAGCTTGTTCGTACTTGTAAACATCCTAGGTGTATTTTCACACTGAAATGAATGCAAACAAAGTATTTGGATGCTTTTCCTTAATATACAACACAAAAGAACTCAATCTCAATCACCCTAGTCGTAAGAGCTGTTAAAACGCTTAAATCCATTCAAAAGCTTGAGTTGAAGCTTGTTTGTACTTGTAAACTTCCCTGGTGTTATTTCACACTCAAATGAATGCAAACAAAGTATTTAAATACTTTCTCTTAATATACAACACAACTGAACTCAATTTCTATCACCCTAGTCGTAAGAGTTGTTAAAACGCGTAAATGCATTTAAAGGCTTGAGTTGAAGCTTGTTTGCACTTGTAAACATCCTTGGTGTAGTTTCACACTCAAATGATTGCAAGCAAAGTGTTTGGAAGCTTTCTCTTAATGTACAAAACAAAAGAACTCAATCTCAATCACCCTAGTCGTAAGAGCTGTTAAAACGTGTAAATGCATTCAAAAGTTTGACTTGAAGCTTGTTTGTACTTGTAAACTTCCCTAGTGTTATTTCACACTCAAATGAATGCAAACAAAGTATTTGGATACTTTCTCTTAATATACAACACAAAAGACCTCATTTCCTATTACCCTAGTCGTCAGAGCTGTTAAAACGTGTAAATGCATTCAAAAGTTTGACTTGAAGCTTGTTTGTACTTGTAAACTTCCCTAGTGTTATTTCACACTCAAATGAATGCAAACAAAGTATTTGGATACTTTCTCTTAATATACAACACAAAAGACCTCATTTCCTATTACCCTAGTCGTCAGAGCTGTTAAAACGCGTAAATGCATTCAAAAGCTTGAGTTGAAGCTTGTTTGTACTTGTAAACATCCTTGGTGTATTTTCACACACAAATGTATGAAAAAAAAATATTTGGATGCTTTCTCTTAGTATACAATACCAAAGAACTCAAATCTCTTGTACCCTACTCGTAAGAGCTTTTAAAACGCGCAAATGCATTCAAAAGCTTGAGTTGAAGCTTGTTTGTACTTGTAAACATCCTAGGTGTAGTTTCACACTCACTGAATGCAAACAAAGTATTTTGATGCTTTCTCTTAATATACAACACAAAAGAACTCAATCTCAATCAGTCTGGTCGTAAGAGCTGGTAATTCGCGTAAATGCATTCAAAAGCTTGAGTTGAAGCTTGTTTGTACTTGTAAACTTCCCTGGTGTTATTTCACACTCAAATGAATGCAAACAAAGTATTTGGATGCTTTCTCTTAATATACAACACAAAAGAACTCAAATCTCTATCACCCTACTTGTATGAGCTTTTAAAACGCGTAAATGCATTCAAAAGCTTGAGTTGAAGCTTGTTTGTATTTGTAAATATCCTTGGTGTAGTTTCACACTCAAAGGAATGCAAACAAAGTATTTGGATGCTTTCTCTTAATATACAACACAAAACAACTCAAATCTCTTTCACCCTACTCGTATGAGCTTTTAAAACGCGTAAATGCATTCAAAAGCTTGAGTTGAAGCTTGTTTGTACTTTATAACATTCTTGGTGTAGTTTCATACTCCAATGAATGCAAACAATACATTTGGGTGTTTTTTCTTAATATACAAAACAAAAAGAACTCAATCTCGGTCACCCTACTCGTATGAGCAATTTAAAACGCGTAAATGCATTCAAAAGGTCCAGTACAAGCTTGTTTGTACTTTAAAACATCCCTGGTGTTGTTTCACACTTAAATGAATGCAAACAAAGTATTTTGATACTTTCTCTTAATAAACAACACAACAGAACTCAATTTCTATCACCCTAGTCGTAAGAGCTATTAAAACGCGTAAATGCATTCTTGAGTTGAAGCTTGTTTGTACTTGTAAACATCATTGGTGTAGTTTCACAATCAAATGAATGCAACAAAAGTATTTGGATTCTTTCTCTTAATATACAACACAAAAGAACTCAAATCTCTTTCTCCCTACTCGTAAGAGGTTTTAAAACGCGTAAATGCATTAAAAAGCTTGAGTTGAAGCTTTTTTGTACTTGTAAACATCCCTGGTGTTGTTTCACACTCAAATGAATGCAAACAAAGTATTTGGAAGCTCTCCCTTAATATACAACACAAAATAACTCAAATCACTTTCACCCTAATCGTATGAGCTTTCAAAACGTGTAAATGTATTCAAAAGCTCGAGGTTAAGCTTGTTTGTACTTTGAAACATTCTTAGTGTAGGATCATACTCAAATGAATGCAAACAAAACATTTGGGTGCTTTCTCTTATTATACAACACAAAAGAACTCAATTTCTATCACCCTAGTCGTAAGAGCTGTTAAAACGCGTAAATGCATTCAAAAGCTTGAGTTGAAAATTGTTTGTACTTGTAAACATCCCAGGTGTTGTTTCACACTCAAATGAATGCAAACAAAGTATTTGGATACTTTCTCTTAATATACAACACAACAGAACTCAATTTCTAACACCCGAGTCGTAAAAGCTGTTAAAACACGTAAATGTATTCAAAAGCTTGGGTTGAAGCTTGTTTGTACTTGTAAACATCCTTGGTGAAGTTTCACACTCAAATGAATGCAAAAAAAGTATTTGGATGCTTTCTCTTAATATACACCACAAAAGAACTCAAATCTCTTTCACCCTACTCGTAAGAGCTTTTAAAACACGTAAATGCATTCAAAAGGTTGATTTGAAGCTTGTTTGTACTTGTAAACATCCTTGGTGTATTTTCACACTCAAATAAATGCAAACAAAGTATTTGGATGCTTTCTCTTAATACACAACACAAAAGAACTCAATTCTCATTCACCCTACCCGTATGAGCTTTAAAAACGCGTAAATGCATTCAAAAGCTGGAGTTAAAGCTTGTTTGTACTTTAAAACATTCATGGTGTAGTTTCATACTCAAATGAATGCAAATGAAACATTTGGGTGCTTTCTCTTAATATACAACACAAAATAACTCAATCTCTACCACCCTAGCCGGAAGAGCTGTTAAAACGCGTAAATGCATTCAAAAGCTTGAGTTGAAGCTTGTTTGTACTTGTAAACATCCTTGTTGTAGTTTCACATTCAAATGAATGCAAACAAAGTATTTGGATACTTTCTCTTAATATACATCAGAAAAGAACTCAAATCTCTTTCACCCTACTCGTAAGAGCTTTTAAAAGGCGTAAATGCATTCTAAAGCTTGAGTTGAAGCTTGTTTGTACTTATAAACATCCTTGGTGTAGTTTCACACTCGAATTAATGCAAACAAAGTATTTTGATGCTTTCTTTTAATATACAACACAAAAGAACTCAAATCTCTTTCACCCTACTCGTAAGAGGTTTTAAAACGCGTAAATGTATTCAAAAGCTTGAGTTGAAGCTTGTCTGTATTTGTAAATATCCTTGGTGTAGTTTCACACTCAAATGAATGCAAACAAAGTATTTGGATGCTTTCTCTTAATATACAACACAAAACAACTCAAATCTCTTTCACCCTACTCGTATGAGCTTTTAAAACGCGTAAATGCATTCAAAAGCTTGAGTTGAAGCTTGTTTGTACTTTATAACATTCTTGGTGTAGTTTCATACTCCAATGAATGCAAACAATACATTTGGGTGTTTTTTCTTAATATACAAAACAAAAAGAACTCAATCTCAGTCACCCTACTCGTATGAGCAATTTAAAACCCGTAAATGCATTCAAAAGGTCCAGTAGAAACTTGTTTATACTTTAAAACATCCCTGGTGTTGTTTCACACTTAAATGAATGCAAACAAAGTATTTGGATACTTTCTCTTAATAAACAACACAACAGAACTCAATTTCTATCACCCTAGTCGTAAGAGCTATTAAAACGCGTAAATGCATTCTTGAGTTGAAGCTTGTTTGTACTTGTAAACATCATTGGTGTAGTTTCACAATCAAATGAATGCAACAAAAGTATTTGGATTCTTTCTCTTAATATACAACACAAAAGAACTCAAATCTCTTTCACCCTACTCGTAAGAGGTTTTAAAACGCGTAAATGCATTAAAAAGCTTGAGTTGAAGCTTGTTTGTACTTGTAAACATCCCTGGTGTTGTTTCACACTCAAATGAATGCAAACAAAGGATTTGGAAGCTCTCCCTTAATGTACAACACAAAATAACTCAAATCTCTTTCACCTTACTCGTATGAGCTTTCAAAACGCGTAAATGTATTCAAAAGCTCGAGGTTAAGCTTGTTTGTACTTTAAAACATTCTTAGTGTAGGATCATACTCAAATGAATGCAAACAAAACATTTGGGTGCTTACTCTTAATATACAACACAAAAGAACTCAATTTCAATCACCCTAGTCGTAAGAGCTCTTAAAACGCGTAAATGCATTCAAAAGCTTGAGTTGAAAATTGTTTGTACTTGTAAACACCCCAGGTGTTGTTTCACACTCAAATGAATGCACACAAAGTATTTTGATGCTTTCTTTTAATATACAACACAAAAGAACTCAAATCTCTTTCACCCTACTCGTAAGAGGTTTTAAAATGCGTATATGCATTCAAAAGCTTGAGTTGAAGCTTGTTTGTACTTTATAACATTCTTGGTGTACTTTCATACTCAAATGAATGCAAACAAAATATTTGGGTGCTTTCTCTTAATATACAAATCAAAAGAACTTAAATTCTGTCACCCTAGTCGTAAGAGCTGTTAAAACGCGTAATTGCATTCAAAAGGTTGAGTTGAAGCATGTTTGTACTTGTAAACATCCTTGGTGTATTTTCACACTCAAATGTATGCAAACAAAGTATTTGGATGCTTTTTCTTAATATACACTACAAAAGAACTCAAATCTCTTTCACCCTACTTGTGTGGGGTTTCAAAACGCGTAAATGCATTCAACAGCTTGAGTTGAAGCTTGCTTGTACTTCAAAACATTCTTGGTGTAGTGTCATACTCAAATGAATGCATACAAAGTATTTGGATGCTTTCTATTAATATACAACACAAAAGAACTCAATACCTTTCACTCTAGTCGTAAGAGCTGTTAAAATGAGTAAATGCATTCAAAAGCTTGTTTGTAAGAACTGTTAAACATTTTAAAACGCGTAAATGCATTCAAAAGGTCCAGTCGAAGCTTGTTTGTACTTTAAAACATCCCTTGTGTTGTTTCACACTTAAATGAATACAAACAAAGCATTTGGATACTTTCTCTTAATATACAACACAACAGAACTTAATTTCTATCACCATAGTCGTAAGAGCTGTTAAAACGCGTAAATGCATTCAAAAGCTTGAGTTGAAGCTTGTTTGCACTTGTAAACATCATTGGTGTAGTTTTACACTCAAATGAATGCAAACACAGTATTTGGATGCTTTCTATTAATATACAACACAAAAGAACGAAATTCCTTTCACTCTAGTCGTAAGAGCTGTTAAAACGCGTAAATGCATTTAAAAGCTTGAGTTAAAGCTTATTTGTACTTGTAAACATCCTAGGTGTAAATGCATTCAAAAGCTTGAGTTGAAGCTTGTTTGTACTTTTAAACATTCTTGTTGTAGTTTCATTCTCAAATCTCTTTCACCGTGCTCGTATGAGCTTTTTAAAATGCGTAAATGCATTCAAAAGCTCCACTTGAAGCTTGTTTGTACTTTAAAATATTCTTGTTGTAGTTTTATTATCAAATTAATGCAAACAAAATATTTGGGTGCTTTCTCTTAATATACAACACAAAAGAACTGAATCTCTATCACCCTATTCGTAAGAGCTGTTAAAACGCGTAAATGCATTCAAAAGCTTGAGTTGAAGCTTGTTTGTACTTGTAAACATCCTTGTTGTAGTTTCACATTCAAATGAATGCAAACAAAGTATTTGGATACTTTCTCTTAATATACAACACAAAAGAACTCAAATCTCTTTTACCCTACTCGTAAGAGCTTTTAAAAGGCGTAAATGCATTCTAAAGCTCGAGTTGAAGCTTGTTTATACTTATAAACATCCTTGGTATAGTTTCACACTCAAATCAAAGCAAACAAAGTATTTTGATGCTTTCTTTTAATATACAACACAAAAGAACTCAAATCTCTTTCACCCTGCTCGAAAGAAGTTTTAAAACGCGTAAATGCATTCAAAAGCTTGAGTTGAAGCTTGTTTGTACTTTATAACATCCATGGTGTAGTTTCACACTCAAATGAATGCAAACAAAGTATTTGGATGCTTTCTCTTAATATACAACACAAAAGAACTCAAATCTCTTTCACCCTACTCGTAAGAGCTTTTAAAACGCGTAAATGCATTCAAAAGCTGGAGTTGAAGCTCGTTTGTACTTCAAAACATTCATGGTGTAGTTTCATACTCAAATGAATGCAAACAAACATTTGGGTGCTTTCTCTTATTATACAACACAAAAGAACTCAATCTCGATCACCCTAGTCGTAAGAGCTGTTAAAACGCGTAAATGCATTAAAAAGCTTGAGTTGAAGCTTGTTTGTACTTGTAAATATCCTTTCTGTAGTTTCACACTCAAATGAATGCAAACAAAGTATTTGGAAGCTTTGTATTAATATACAACACAAAAGAACTCAATTCCTTTCACTCTAGTCGTAAGAGCTTTTAAAACGCGTAAATGCATTCAAAAGCTTGAGTTGAAGCTTGTTTGTACTTGTAAACATCCTTGGGGTAGTTTCACACTCAAATGAATGCAAACAATGTATTTGGATGCTTTCTCTTAATGTTTTAAAGTACAAACAAGTTTGAGTCAAAGATTGTTTGTACTTGTAAACATCCTTGGTGTAGTTTCACACTCAATTGAATGCAAACAACGTATTTGGATGCTTTCCCTTATTGTTTCAAAGTACAAACAAGCTTGAGTTGAAGATTGTTTGTACTTGTAAACATCCCTGGTGTTGTTTCACACTAAAATGAATGCAAACAAAGTATTTGGATGCTTTCTCTTAATATACACCACAAAAGAACTAAAATCTCTTTCACCCTACTCGTAAGAGCTTTTAAAACGCGTAAATGCATTCAAAAGCTAGAGTTGAAGCTAGTTTGTACTTTAAAACATACATGGTGTAGTTTCATACTCAAATGAATGCAAACAAGGTATTTGGATGCTTTCTCTTAATATACAACACAAAAGAACTCAAATCTCTTTCACCCTACTCGTAAGAGCTTTTAAAACGCGTAAATGCATTCAAAAGCTGGAGTTGAAGCTCGTTTGTACTTCAAAACATTCATGGTGTAGTTTCATACTCAAATGAATGCAAACAAACATTTGGGTGCTTTCTCTTATTATACAACACAAAAGAACTCAATCTCGATCACCCTAGTCGTAAGAGCTGTTAAAACGCGTAAATGCATTAAAAAGCTTGAGTTGAAGCTTGTTTGTACTTGTAAATATCCTTTCTGTAGTTTCACACTCAAATGAATGCAAACAAAGTATTTGGAAGCTTTCTATTAATATACAACACAAAAGAACTCAATTCCTTTCACTCTAGTCGTAAGAGCTTTTAAAACGCGTAAATGCATTCAAAAGCAAACAACGTATTTGGATGCTTTCCCTTAATGTTTCAAAGTACAAACAAGCTTGAGTTGAAGATTGTTTGTACTTGTAAACATCCCTGGTGTTGTTTCACACTAAAATGAATGCAAACAAAGTATTTGGATGCTTTCTATTAATATACAACACAAAAGAACTCAATTCCTTTCACTCTAGTCGTAAGAGCTGTTAAAACGCGTAAATGCATTCAAAAGCTTGAGTTAAAGCTTGTTTGTACTTGTAAACATCCTTGGTGTATTTTCACACTCATATGAATTCAAACAAAGTATTTGGATGCTTTCTCTTAATATACAACAGAAACGAACTCAAATCTCTTTCACCCTACTCGTATGAGCAATTTAAAACGCGTAAACGCAATCAAAAGCTCCAGTTGAAGCTTGCTTTTACTTTAAAACATTCTTGTTGTAGTTTCATTCTCAAATGAATGCAAACAAAACATGTGGGTGCTTTCTCTTAATATACAACACAAAAGAACTCAATCTCTATCACCTTAGTCGTAAGAGTTGTTCAAACGCGTAAATGCATTTAAAAGGTTGAGTTGAAGATTGTTTGTACTTGTAAACATCCATGGGGTAGTTTCACACTCAAATGAATACATACAAAGTACTTGGATGCTGTCTGTTAATATACACCACAAAAGAACTCAAATCTCTTTCACCCTACTCGTAAGAGCTTTTAAATCGCGTAAATGCATTCAAAAGCTGGAGTTGAAGCTCGTTTGTACTTTAAAACATTCACGGTGTAGTTTCATACTCAAATGAATGTAAACAAGACATTTGGGTGCTTTCTCTTAATATACAACACAAAAGAACTCAATCTCGATCACCCTAGTCGTAAGAGCAGTTAGAACGCGTAAATGCATTCAAAAGCTTGAGTTGAAGCTTGTTTGTACTTGTAAATATCCTTTCTGTAGTTTCACACTCAAATGAATGCAAACAAAGTATTTGGAAGCTTTCTATTAATATACAACACAAAAGAACTCAATTCCTTTCACTCTAGTCGTAAGAGCTGTTACAACGGGTAAATGCATTCAAAATCTTGAGTTAAAGCTTGTTTGTACTTCTAAACATCCTTGGTGTATTTTGACACTCAAATGAATGCAAACAAAGTATTTGGATGCTTTCTCTTAATATACAACACAAAAGAACTCAATCTCTATCACCCTAGTCGTAAGAGCTATTAAAACGCGTAAATGCATTCAAAAGCTTGAGTTGAAGCTTGTTTGTACTTGTAAACATCCTTGGTGTAGTTTCACACTCAAAGGAATGCAAACAAAGTATTTGGATGCTTTCTCTTAATATACAACACAAAAGAACTCAAATCTCTTTCACCCTACTCGAAAGAGCTTTTAAAACACGTAAATGCATTCAAAAGCTTTAGTTGAAGCTTGTTTGTGCTTATAAACAGTCTTGGTGTAGTTTCACACTCAAATCAATGCAAACAAAGTATTTTGATACTTTCTCATAATATACAACACAAAAGAACTCAAATCTCTTTCACCCTACTCGTAAGAGCTTTTAAAACGGGTAAATGCATTCAAAAGCTTGAAACGAAGCTTGTTTGTACTTATAAAGATCCTTGGTGTTCTCACATTTAAATGAATGCAAACAAAGTATTTTGATGATTTATTTTAATATACAACACAAAAGAACTCAAATCTCTTTCACCCTACTCGTATGAGCTTTCAAATCACGTAAATGCATTCAAAAGCTTGAATTGAAGCTTGTTTGTACTTTAAAACATTGTTGGTGTTGTACCATACTCAAATGAATGCAAACAAAAGATTTGGGTGCTTTCTCTTAATATACAACACACAAGACCTCAAATCTCTTTTACCCTAATCGTAAGAGGTTTTAAAACGCGTAAAATGCATTCAAAAGCTTGAGTTGAAGCTTGTTTGTACTTGTAAACATCCCTGGTGTTGTTTCACACTCAAATGCATGCAAACAAAGTATTTGGATACTTGCTCTTAATATACAACACAAAAGAACTCAATTCCTATCCCCCTAGTCGTAAGAGCTGTTAAAACGCGTAAATGCATTAAAAAGCTTGAGTTGAAGCTTGTTTGTACTTGTAAAAATCCTTGGTGTATTTTCACTCAAATGAATGCAAACAAAGTAGTTGGATGCTTTCTCTTAATATACAACACAAAAGAACTCAAATCTCTTTCACGCTACTCGTAAGAGCTTTTAAAACGCGTAAATGCATTCAAAAGCTTGAGTTGAAGCTTGTTTGTTCTTATAAACATCCTTGGTGTCAGTTTCACACTCAAATCAATGCATACAAAGTATTTTGATGCTTTCTTTTAATATACAACACAAAAGAACTCAAATCTCTTTCACCCTACTCGTAAGAGGTTTTAAAACGCGTAAATTTTTAAAACCTTGAGTTGAAGCTTGTTTGTATTTGTAAGCATCCTTGGTGTAGTTTCACACTCAAATGAATGCAAACAAAGTATAAAACACAAAAGAACTCAAATCTCCTTCACCCTACTCGTATGAGCTTTCAAAACGCGTAAATGCATTCAAAAGCTTGAGTTGAAGCTTGTTTGTACTTTAAAACATTCTTGGTGTAGTATCATACTCAAATGAATTCAAACAAAACATTTGGATGCTTTCTATCAATATACAACACAAAAGAACTCAATTTCTATCACCCTAGTTGTAAGAGCTGTTAAAACGCATAAATGCATTCAAAAGCTTGGGTTGATGCTTTTTTTGAGCCTATAAATATGCAATGAAATCGAATGTAATACTCAGATTATGTGAATGAGAAAACTGATAGAGTGCTGCCTCTATTTCTATAATCTTAAACCCTTTATCTCTTGTTTGGTGGCTTTGCCTTTATAACTTGAGTGGTGAGTTTGAGTGGCCCCTTTATCAATTGAATCTGGTGGTTTTACCTTTAGGATTCATTTGTGGTGAGGTCCAATTTATCCCTTTTAATTTCGCAAGTTTTGTTCTTGAGAGACCCAATATAAGTGAGAGATTTTAACGAGCTAGTTTACGCATCAGCTTTCTATTAATATACAACACAAAAGAACTCAATTCCATTCACTCTAGTCGTAAGAGCTGTTAAAACACGTAAATGCATTCAAAAGTTTGAGTTAAAGCTTGTTTGTACTTGTAAACATCCTTGGTGTATTTTCACACTCAAATGAATGCAAACAAAGTATTTGGATGCTTTCTCTTAATATACGACACAAAAGAACTCAAATCTCTTTCACCCTACTCGTATGAGCTTGTTAAAACGCGTAAATGCATTCAAAAACTCCAGTTGAAGCTTGTTTGTACTTTAATACATTCTTGTTGTAGTTTCATTCTCAAATGAATGCAAACAAAACATTTGGATGCTTTCTCTTAATATACAACACAAAAGACCTCAAATCTCTTTCACCCTACTCGTAAGAGCTTTTAAAACGCGTAAATGCATTCAAAAGTTTGAGTTGAAGCTTGTTTGTTCTTATAAATATCCTTGGTGTCAGTTTCAAACTCAAATCAATGCAAACAAAGTATTTTGATGCTTTATTTTAATATACAACACAAAAGAACTCAAATCTCTTTCACCCTACTCATAAAATGTTTTAAAACACGTAAATGCATTCAAAAGCTTGAGTTGAAGCTTGTTTGTCCTTGTAAACATCCTTGGTGTAGTTTCACACTCAAAGAAATGCAAACAAAGTATTTGGATGCTTTCTCTTAATATACAACACAAAAGAACTCAAATCTCTTTCATCCTACTCGTAAGAGCTTTTAAAACACGTAAATGCATTTAAAAGCTTGAGTTGAAACTTGTTTGTACTTGTAAACATCCCTGGTGTTGTTTCACACTCAAATGAATGCAAACAACGTATTTGGATACTTTCTCTTAATATACAACATAACATAACTCAATTTCTATCACCCTCGTCGTAAGAGCTGTTAAAACGCGTAAATGCATTCAAAAGTTTGAGTTGAAGCTTGTTTGTACTTGTAAACATCATTGGTGTAGTTTCACACTCAAATGAATGCAAAAACAGTATTTGGATACTTTCTCATAATATACAACACAAAAGAACTCAAATCTCTTTCACCCTACTCGAAAGAGATTTTAAAACGGGTAAATGCATTCAAAAGCTTGAACTGAAGCTTGTTTGTACTTATAAAGATCCTTGGTGTAGTCTTACACTCAAATGAATGCAAACAAAGTATTTTGATGCTTTATTTTAATATACAACACAAAACAACTCAAATCTCTTTCACCATAATCGTAAGAGCTTTTAAAAAGCGTAAATGCATTCAAAAGCTTGAGTTGAAGCTTGTTTGTACTTCACACTCAATTGAATGCAAACAAAGTATTTGGATGCTTTCTCTTAATATACAACACAAAAGAACTCAATTTCTATCACCCTAGTCGTAAGACATGTGAAGCTTGTTTGTACTTGTAAACATCCTAGGTGTAGTTTCACACACAAATGAATGCAAACAAAGTATTTGGAAGCTTTCTCCTAATATACAACAAAAAAGAACTCAAATCTCTTTGACCCTACTCGGATGAGCTTTTAAAACGCGTAAATGCATTCAAAATCTTGAGTTGAAGCTTTTTTGTACTTTAAAAAATTCTTGGTGTAGTTTCATACTCAAATGAATGCAAACAAAACATTTGGGTGCTTTCTCTTAATATACAACACAAAAGAACTCAATCTCTATCACCCTAGACATAAGAGTTGTTCAACCGCGTTAATGCATTCAATAGCTTTAGTTGAAGCTTGTTTGTACTTGTTATCATCCTTGGTATAGTTTCACACTCAAATGAATGCAAACAAACTATTTGAATGCTTTCTCTTAATATACAACACAAAAGAACTCAAATCTCTTTCACCCTACTCGTAAGATCCTTTAAAACGCGTAAATGCATTCAAAAGCTTGAGTTGAAGCTTGTTTGTACTTGTATACATCCTTGGTGTAGTTTCACTCAAATGAATGCAAACAAAGTATTTGGATGCTTTCTCTTAATATACAACACAAAATAATTCAAATCTGTTTCACCCTACTCGTATGAGCTTTTTAAAACGCGTAAATGCATTCAAGAGCTCCAGCTGAAGCTTGTTTGTACATTAGAACATTCTTGTTTCAGTTTCATTCTCAAATGAATGCAAACAAAACATTTGGGTGCTTTCTCTTAATATACAACACAAAAGAACTCAATCTCTATCACCCTAGTCGTAAGAGCTATTAAAACGCGTAAATGTATTCAAAAGCTTGAGTTGAAGCTTGTTTGTACTTATAAACATCCTTGCGGTAGTTTCACACTCAAATGAATGCAAACAAAGTACTTGGAAGCTTTCTCCTAATATACAACAAAAAAAAACTCAAATCTCTTTGACCCTACTCGTATGAGCTTTTAAAACGCGTAAATGCATTCAAAATCTTGAGTTGAAGCTTTTTTGTACATTAAAAAATTCTTGGTGTAGTTTCATACTCAAATGAATGCAAACAAAACATTTGGGTGCTTTCTCTTAATATACAACAGAAAAGAACTCAATCTCTATCACCCTAGACATAAGAGCTGTTAAACCGCGTTAATGCATTCAAAAGCTTTAGTTGAAGCTTGTTTGTACTTGTTAACATCCTTGGTATAGTTTCACACCCAAATGAATGCAAACAAACTATTTGAATGCTTTCTCTTAATATACAACACAAAAGAACTCAAATCTCTTTCACCCTACTCGTAAGAGCTTTTAAAACGCGTAAATGAATTCAAAAGCTTGAGTTGAAGCTTGTTTGTACTTGTAAACATCCTTTGTGTAGTTTCACACTCAAATAAATGCAAACAAAGTATTTCTCTTAATATACAACACTAAAGAACTCAAATCTCTTTCACCCTACTCGTAAAAGCTTTTAAAATGCGTAAAGGCATTCAAAAGCTTAAGATGAAGCTTGTTTGTACTTACAAACATCCTTGGTGTAGTTTCACACTCAAATCAATGCAAACAAAGTATTTTGATGCTTTCTTTTAATATACAACACAAAAGAACTCAAATCTCTTTCACCCTACTCGTATGAACTTTTAAAACGCGTAAATGCATTCAAAAGCATGAGTTGAAGCTTGTTTGTACTTTAAAATATTCTTTGTGTAGTTTCATACTCAAGTGAATGCAAACAAAGCATTTGGGTGCTTTCTCTTAATATACAACACAAAAGAACTCAATCTCTATCACCCTAGTCGTAAGGGATGTTAAAACGACTAAATGCATTCAAAAGCTTTAGTTAAAGGCTGTTTGTACTTGTAAACAACCTTGGTGTAGTTTCACACTCAAATAAATGCAAACAAACTATTTGGATGCTTTCTCTTAATATACAACACAAAAGAACTGAAATCTCTTTCACCCTACTCGTAAGAGCTTTTAAAACGCGTAAATGCATTCAAAAGATTGAGTTAAAGCTTGTTTGTACTTGTAAACATCCTTGGTGTAGTTTCACACTCAAATGAATGCAAACAAAGTATTTGGATGCTTTCTCTTAATATACAACAAAAAAGTACTCAATTTCTATCACCCTAGTTGTAAGAGCTCTTAAAACGCGTAAATGCATTCAAAAGCTTGAGTTAAAGCTTGTTTGTACATGTAAACATACATGGTCTAATTTCACACACAATTGTATGCAAACAAAGTGTTTGGATGCTTTTTGATGTGATTTATTTAGGGATTTTCTGTATTTTTGATAAACAAAATAATAAAAGGGATATACCTCTCGAATCACTCAAGGGGTTGGGGTTTTCGTTCAGTTATCACTCAAGAACAATACTTGCGCATGACACACAAGGGTTTCAAACTGAATCACTCAATTTGAGGGGGTAAATACTCACGTATTAATCTTTAATCATCAAAGTCTATATTACAATTTCGTGCTCTCCCCTATTTATAGACAAAGAAATCTAAAGATACTATGAATCCTAATCCAAGTAGGAAACAAACTATGAAACTGATTACAATTGTAAAACGAACTTAATAAATTATTTGGGTGTATATGAAACAACCGTCTTTTTGAACGCCCCCTCGCCCGTGCTGTAATGTTTTGATCTAGGAGAAATTAAAGCTACTCGTTCGGTTGCTGTAGAGACTTACAGAAATATTGAAATACCCATACAAATAATATAAATAGTTGAAATCACTGCTCACTACACAATTGAAATAATTGATTTATGCTATAAGTTACATTTGTAGGAGGCAAAGGCAATAATAAAACAACTAAATTATGCTAAATCCAACAACACTTTAGATGCTCCGTTGTACCATAGAAATTCTTAATGGAACCTTCACCGACAAATACTGATGCTCCAACAACACTTTAGCTTTTAAAACGAACTAACTAACAACTTTCCTAATACTTAATGCACTTCTAATACTGATGCGTAAACTAGCTCGTTAAAATCTCTCACTTGTATTGAATCTCTCAAGAAGAAAACTTGCGAAATAAAAGGGATAAATTGGACCTCACCACAAATGAATCCTAAAGGTAAAACCACCTGATTCAATTGATAAATGGGCCACTCAAACTCACCACTCAAGTTATAACGGCAAAGCTACCAAACAAGAGATAAAGGGTTTAAGATTTCAGAAGTAGAGGCAGCACTATTTCGGTTTTTCTCATTCACCTAATCTGAGTATTACATTCGATTTCATTACATATTTATAGGCTTAAACATGCAACAAACCCTAATGGAATACCCTAGAAAGAATCCTTGCTGTCCTAATGAGAGAAGGCCTCAAAAAGTGGTCCCAAAACTGTTTGGTACTCAGTTGTAATTCTAGCGCCCAAATGGTCCCCAATAGTACAAATTGGATCATGTCCTTTGTACTGCTGGTCATTAATGCGCCTTGGCTCCTCTTGAGCTGGTAGATGTCCTTATCACTTGACCGCCAAGGTTAAATACTCTCCCAAAAGGAGTAGTATATCAGGATTAATGATGTGGCACTTGTTACCTACTCGCTGGCGTTGCACTATTACATTAACAAAGCTAAATGTAATTAAAACCTACTAATGCAAAGTGATTAAACTAAGGACTGATCCTAATGACTTGTAGGCACTAATCACTTGTACGAACTAATCACTTGTACGGACCAAATGACTTGTACGGACAGAAACTTAATTTACTTATTGAAAGCAATTAAATTATTGTTGTTTGCTGATTAGAGGTTGCTCAAGAATAGGATGAAGACCTCATTGCTTGTTTTAGAGCCAAACAAGCTGTCAATTCGAACCAATGAAGAAATGCTCTCCGAAAGGATTGTGAGGCTTTTGTTTTTGGATCAAATACTAATAACAATTAGATTATTACTTTCCTAAAAATTAAATCACGTTTAAACAAGTAAAAGCAAATTAGGACACAATAACTAAACTAAAGTCGTTGCCTTGGCGCGCAAGGAATATGTTCCGTAACTTGTAACTTGTTTTTGACCATGTTGCGCTTTGAATTAGAGAACACACAAAGCATCAATGTTGTATATCTCGATCTTATCTTTCAACAGAGCTTTGAATCGTCACATTTAGATGTTATATGAGCGCGTTATAGCTAAAATACAAACAAGTGTCAGAACTGCCAAGATTACGAGGTTCTTCACAAGGAACGTGATCATATAATAAGAGCTTTAATCCCCATCTTGTGCGTGTATTCCAAAGTATTTTCAATTTAGGAGTAAATTTAATTGTAACCCATCTTAAAACATGCTCCATAAACGAACATAATCGAACTAAGATTGAATGTTCTTTCAATTCCCCTTGGAAAACACCATTGTTGTTCTTTAAGAGCCGTGTAGAGGAATCAAGATCATTCCTAAGATCTATATAATGGTGAATATGATGTGTATCGGTTGTTAAGCATGTTGCTCCTGCATCAATCTCCCTTTCTTCAAAGAGAATTGTCCCCAATTCTTGGTCGGTAACAATCTTTTCTTGAGTTTTGTCTCCATGATCTTCCATCAAATAAATCGTACAATTCGTAGAGAAGTCAGTATGGACGTAGTCTTCATATTTGAAAATGATTGAATCCTTTTGAGATGTCTTCAATGAATCCACGACCACAAGGTTAGTAATGATGTCAACCTCATCTTCTTGACTCACCTCATCAAATAAAGGTGGTTGACTTCGGTCAAAAGAAAATTCTTCTTTCAAAAGGTCATCATTATAACCATGATCATCAAGAAAATCACTAATATTATCTGGTTCAATGAATTCTTCCTCAACAAACTCTTAATATACAACACAAAAGTACTCAATTTCTATCACCCTAGTCGTAAGAGCTGTTAAAACGCGTAAATGCATTCCAAAGCTTGAGTTGAAGCTTGTTTGTACTTGTAAACATCCTAGGTGTAGTTTCACACTCAAATGAATGCAAACAAAGTATTTGGAAGCTATATTTTAATATACAACACAAAAGAACTTAAATCTCTTTCACCCTACTCCTATGAGCTTTTAAAACGCGTAAATGCATTCAAAAGCTTGAGTTGAAGCTTGTTGGTACTTCAGAACATTATTGGTATAGTTTCATACTCAAATGAATGCAAACAAAGTATTTGGATGCTTTCTCTTAATATACAACACAAAATAACTCAAATCTCTTTCACCCTACTCGTAAGAACTTTTAAAAGGCGTAAATGCATTCAAAAGCTGAGTTGAAGCTTGTTTGTACTTATAAACATCCTTGGTGTAGTTTCACACTCAAATCAATGCAAACAAAGTATTTTGATGCTTTATTTTTATATACAACACAAAAGAACACAAATCTCTTTCACCCTACTCGTATGAGTTATTAAAACGCGTAAATGTATTCAAAAGCTTGAGTTCAAGCTTGTTTGTACTTTAAAACATTCTTGGTGTATTTTCATACTCAAATGAATGCAAACAAAACATTTGGGTGCTTTCTCTTAATATACAACACAAAAGAACTCAATTTCTATCACCCTAGTCGTAAAAGCTGTTAAAACGCGTAAATGCATTCAAAAGCTTGAGTTAAAGTTTATTTCTACTTGTAAACATCCTTGGTGTAGTTTCACACTCAAATGAATGGAAACAAAGTGTTTGGCTTTCTCTTAATATACAACACAAAACAACTCAAATCTCTTTCACCCTAGTCATAACAGCTGTTAAAACGCGTAAATGCATTCAAAAGCTTGAGTTGAAGCATTTTTGTACTTGTAAACATCCTTGGTTTAGTTTCACACTCAAATGAATGAAAACAAAGTATTTGGATGCTTTCTCTTAATATAGAACACAAAAGAACTCAACTTCTATAACCCTAGTCATAAGAGCTGTTAAAACGCGTAAATGCATTCAAAAGCTTGAGTTGAAGCTTGTTTGTACTTGTAAACATCATTGGTGTAATTTCAAAATCGAATGAATGCAAAAAAAGTATTTCGATTCTTTTTCTTAACATACATCATAAAAGAACTCAAATCTCTTTCACCCTACTCGTATGAGCTTTTAAAACGCGTAAATGCATTCAAAAGCTTGAAATGAAGCTTGTTTCTACTTATAAAGATCCTTTGTGTAGTTTCACACTCAAATGAATGCAAACAAAGTATTTTGATGCTTTCTTTTAATATTCAACACAAAAGAACACAAATCTCTTTCACCCTACTCGTACGAGCTTTTAAAACGCGTAAATGCATCCAAAAGCTTGAGTTGAAGCTAGTTTGTACTTTAAAACATTCTTGGTGTAGTTGCACACTCAAATGAATGAAAACAAAATATTTGGGTGCTTTCTCTTAATATACAACACAAAAGAACTCAATCTCTGTCACCCTAGTCGTAAGAGCTATTGAAACGCGTAAATGCATTCAAAAGCTTGAGTTGAAGCTTGTTTGTACTTGTAAACATCCTTGGTGTATTTTCACTCAAATGAATGGAAACAAAGTATTTGGATGCTTTCTCCTAATATACAACACAAAAGAACTCAAATCTTTTTCATCCTACTTGTAAGAGCTGTTAAAAGGCGTAAATGCATTCAAAAGCTTGAGTTGAAGCTGGTTTGTACTTGTAAACATCCTGGGTGTAGTTTCACACTCAAATCAATGCAAACAAAGTATTTGGATGCTTTATCCTAATATACACCACAAAAGAACTCAAATCTCTTTCAACCTACCCGTATGAACTTTTAAAACGTGTAAATGCATTCAAAAGCTTGAGTTGAAGCTTGTTTGTACTTAAAAGAGTTCTTGGTGTAGTTTCATACTCAAATGAATGCAAACAAAACATTTGGGTGCTTTCTCTTAATATACAACACAAAAGAACTCAATTTCTATCACCCTAGTCGTAAGAGCTGGTAAAACGCGTAAATGCATTCAAAAGCTTGAGTTAAAGTTTGTTTGTACTTGTAAACATCCTTGGTGTAGTTTCACACTCAAAATGAATGCAAACAAACTATTTGGCTTTTTCTTAATATACAATACAAAAGAACTCAAATCTCTTTCATCCTACTCGTAAGAGCTTTTAAAACGCGTAAATGCATTCAAAAGCTTGAGTTGAAACACGTTTGTACTTGTAAACATCCCTGGTGTTGTTTTACACTCAAATGAATGCAAACAAAGTATTTGGATATTTTCTCTTAATATACAACACAACATAACTCAATTTCTATCACCCTAGTCGTAAGTGTTGTTAAAACGCTTAAATGCATTCAAATGCTTGATATGAAGCTTGTTTGTACTTGTAAACATCATTGGTGTAGTTTCACATTTAAATGAATACAAAAAAAGTATTTGGATTCTTTTTCTTAATATACAACACGAAAGAACTAAAATCTCTTTCATCCTTCTCGTAAGAGGTTTTAAAACGCTTAAATGCATTCAAAAGCTTGAGTTGAAGCTTGTTTGTACTTGTAAATATCCCTGGTGTTTTTTCACACTCAAATGAATACAAACAAAGTATTTGGAAGCTTTCTCTTAATATTCAACACAAAAGAACTCAAATCTCTTTCACCCTACTCGTATGAGCTTTTAGAACGCGTAAATGCATTCAAAAGCTTGAGTTGAAGCTTTTTTGTACTTTAAAACATTCTTGGTGTAGTTTCATACTCCAATGAATGCAAACAAAGTATTTGGAAGCTTTCTCTTAATATACAACACAAAAAGAACTGAATCTCGGTCACCCTAGTCGTAAGAGCTGTTAAAACGAGTAAATGCATTAAAAAGCTTGAGTTGAAGCTTGTTTGTACTTGTAAACATCCTTGGTGTAGTTTCACACTCAAATGAATGCAAACAAAGTATTTGGATGCTTTCTCCTAATATACACCACAAAAGAACTCAAATCTCTTTCACCCTACTCGTAAGAGCTTTTAAAACGCGTAAATGCATTCAAAAGCTTGAGTTGAAGCTGGTTTGTACTTGTAAACATCCTAGGTGTAGTTTCACACTCAAATGAATGCAATCAAAGTATTTGGATGCTTTCTCCTAATATATACCACAAAAGAACTCAAATCTCTTTCACCCTACTCGTAAGAGCTTTTAAAACGCGTAAATGCATTCAAAAGCTTGAGTTGAAGCTTGTTTGTACTTGTAAACATGTTAGGTGTAGTTTCACACTCAAATGAATGAAAACAAAGTATTTGGATGCTTTCTCTTAATATACAACACAAAAGAACTCAAATCTCTTTCACCCTACTCGTATGAGCTTTTAAAACGCATTATGCATTAAACAGCTTGAGTTGAAGCTTATTTGTACTTTAAAATATTCTTGGGGTAGTTTCATAATCAAATGAATGCAAGCAAAATATTTGGGTGCTTTCTCTTAATATACAACACAAAAAGAACTCAATCTCGGTCACCCTAGTCGTAAGAGCTGTTAAAACGCGTAAATGCATTCAAAAGGTTGAGTTGAAGCTTGTTTGTACTTGTAAACATCCTTGGTGTAGTTTCACACTCAAATATATGCAAACAAAGTATTTGTATGCTTTCTCCTAACATACACCACAAAAGAACTCAAATCTCTTTCACCCTACTCGTAAGAGCTTTTAAAACGCGTAAATGCATTCAAAAGCTTGAGTTGAAGCTTGTTTGTACTTGTAAACATCCTAGGTGTAGTTTCACACTCAAATGAATGAAAACAAAGTATTTGGATGCTTTTTCTTAATATACAACACAAAATAACTCAAATCACTTTCACCCTACTCGTATGAGCTTTTAAAACACGTTATGCATTACAAAGCTTGAGTTGAAGCTTATTTGTACTTTAAAATATTCTTGAGGTAGTTTCATACTCAAATGAATGCAAACAAAATATTTGGGTGCTTTCTCTTAATATATAACACAAAAGAACTGAATCTCTATCACACTAGTCGTAAGAGCTGTTAAATCGCGTAAATGCATTCAAATGGTTGATTTGAAGCTTGTCAAATACTTGTAAACATCCTTGGTGTATTTTGACACTCAAATAAATATAAACAAAGTATTTGGATGCTTTCTCTTAATACACAACACAAAAGAACTCAAATCTCTTTCATCCTACCCTTATGAGCTTTAAAAACGAGTAAATGCAGTGAAAAGCTGGAGTTGAAGATCGTTTGTACTTTAAAACATTCATGGTGTAGTTTAATACTCAAATGAATGCAAACAAAACATTTGGGTGCTTTCTCTTAATAAACAACACAAAAGAACTCAATCTTGATGACCCTAGTCGTAAGAGCTGTTAAAACGCGTAAATGCATTCAAAAGCTTGAGTTGAAGCTTCTTTGTACTTATAAACATCCTTGGTGTAGTTTCACACTCAAATCAATGCAAACAAAGTTTTTTGATGCTTTATTTTAATATACAACACAAAAGAACTCAAATGTCTTTCACCCTAATCGTAAGAGGTTTTAAAACGCGTGAATGCCTTCAAAAGCTTTAGTTGAAGCTTGTTTGTATTTGTAAACATTCTTGGTGTAGTTTCATACTCCAATGAATGCAAACAAAGTATTTGGAAGCTTTCTCTTAATATACAACACAAAAAGAACTGAATCTCGGTCACCCTAGTCGTAAGAGCTGTTAAAACGAGTAAATGCATTAAAAAGCTTGAGTTGAAGCTTGTTTGTACTTGTAAACATCCTTGGTGTAGTTTCACACTCAAATGAATGCAAACAAAGTATTTGGATGCTTTCTCCTAATATACACCACAAAAGAACTCAAATCTCTTTCACCCTACCTGTATGAGCTTTTAAAACGCGTAAGTGCATTCAAAAGCTTGAGTTGAATCTTCTTTGTACTTAAAAACAAACTTGGTGTAATACTGAAATGAATGCAAACAAAACATTTCGGTGCTTTCTGTTAATGTACAACACAAAAGAGCTCATTTTCTATCACCCTTGTCGTAAAACCTGTTAAAACGTGGAAATACATTCAAAAGCTTGAGTTAAAGTTTGTTTCTACTTGTAAACATCCTTGGTGTAGTTTCAGAACCAAATGATTAACAAAAAAAGTATTTGCATTCTTTTTCTTAATATACAACACAAAAGAACTCAAATCTCTTTCATCCTACTCGTAAGAGGTTTTAAAACGCTTAAATGCATTCAAAAGCTTGAGTTGAAGCTTGTTTGTACTTGTAAACATCCCTGGTGTTGTTTGACACTCAAATGAATGCAAATAAAGTATTTGAAAGCTTTCCCTTAATATTCAACTCAAAAGAACTCAAATATCTTTCACCCTACTCGTATGAGCTTTTAAAACGCGTAAATGCATTCAAAAGCTTGAGTTGACGCTTGTTTGTACTTTAAAACATTCTTGGTGTAGTTTCAAACTTAGATGAATGCAAACAAAATATTTGGGTGCTTTTTCTTAATATACAACACAAAAGAACTCAATCTCTGTCAACCTAGTCGTAAGAGCTGTTAAAACGCGTAAATGCATTCAAAAGCTTTCGTCGAAGCTTGTTTGTACTTGTAAACATCCTTTGTGTAGTTTCACACTCAAATGAATGCAAACAAAGTATTTGGACGCTTTCTCTTAATATAAACCACAAAAGAACTCAAATATCTTTCACCCTACTCGCAAGAGCTTTTAAAACGCGTAAGTGAATTCAAAAGCTGGAGTTGAGGCTCGTTTGTACTTTAAAACACTCATGGTGTAGTTTCATACTTAAATGAATACAAACAAAACATTTGGGTGCTTTCTCTTAATGTACAACAAAAAATAACTTAATCTCGATCACCCTAGTCGTAAGAGCTGTTAAAACGCGTAAATGCATTCGAAAGCTTGAGTTGAAGCTTGGTTGTACTTGTAAGCATCCTTGGTGTATTTTCACACTCAAAAGCATGCAAACAAAGTATTTGGATGCTTTCTCTTAATATACAACACAAAAGAACTCAAATCTCTTTCACCCTACTCGTATGAGCTTTTAAAACGCGTAAATGCATTCAAAAGATTGAGTTGAAGCTTGTTTGTACTTTAAAACATTCTTGGTGTAGTTTCATACTCCAATGAATGCAAACAAAACATTTGGGTGCTTTCTCTTAATATACAACACAAAAAGAACTCAATTTCTATCACCCTAGTCGTAAAAGCTGTTAAAATGCGTAAATGCATTCAAAAGCTTGAGTTAAAGTTTGTTTCTACTTGTAGACATCCTTGGTGTAGTTTCACACTCAAATGAATGCAAACAAAGTATTTAGCTTTCTCTTAATATACAACACAAAAGAACTCAAATCTCTTTCATCCTACTCGTAAGAGATTTTAAAACGCGTAAATGCATTCAAAAGCTTGAGTTGAAACTTGTTTGTATTTGTAAACATCCTTGGTGTAGTTTCACACTTAAATGAATGCAAACAAAGTATTTGGATGCTTTCTCTTAAAATACAACACAAAAGAACTCAAATCTCTTTCACCCTACCTGTATGAGCTTTTAAAACGCGTAAGTGCATTCAAAAGCTTGAGTTGAATCTTCTTTGTACTTAAAAACGAACTTGGTGTAATACTGAAATGAATGCAAACAAAACATTTGGGTGCTTTCTCTTAATATACAACACAAAAGAACTCATTTTCTATCACCCTAGTCGTAAAAGCTGTTAAAACGCGGAAATACATTCAAAAGCTTGAGTTAAAGTTTGTTTCTACTTGTAAACATCCTTGGTGTAGTTTCACACTCAAATGAATGCAAACAAAGTATTTAGCTTTCTCTTAATATACAACACAAAAGAACTCAAATCTCTTTCATCCTACTCGTAAGAGCTTTTAAAACGCGTAAATGCATTCAAAAGCTTGAGTTGAGACTTATTTGTACATGTAAACATCCCTGGTGTTGTTTCACACTCAAATGAATGCAAACAAAGTATTTGGATACTTTCTCTTAATATACAAAACAACAGAACTCAATTTCTAACACCCTAGTCGTAAGTACTGTTAAAACGCGTAAATGCATTCAAAAGCTTGAGTTGAAGCTTGTTTGTACTTGTAAACATCATTGGTGTAGTTTCACAATCATATAAATACAAAAAAAGAATTTGCATTCTTTTTCTTAATATACAACACAAAAGAACTCAAATCACTTTCATCCTACTCGTAAGAGGTTTTAAAACGCTTAAATGCATTCAAAAGCTTGAGTTGAAGCTTGTTTGTACTTGTAAACATCCCTAGTGTTGTTTCACACTCAAATGAATGCAAACAAAATATTTGGAAGCTTTCTCTTAATATTCAACTCAAAAGAACTCAAATATCTTTCACCCTACTCGTATGAACTTTTAAAACCCGTAAATGCATTCAAAAGCTTGAGTTGAAGCTTGTTTGTACTTTAAAACATTCTTGGTGTAGTTTCATACTTAAATGAATGCAAACAAAACATTTAGGTGCTTTCTCTTAATATACAACACAAAAGAACTCAATTTCTGTCACCCTAGTCGTAAGAGCTGTTAAAACGCGTAAATTGCATTCAAAAGCTTGAGTCGAAGCTTGTTTATACTTGTAAACATCCTTTGTGTAGTTTCACACTCAAATGAATGCAAACAAAGTATTTGGATGCTTTGTCTTAATACACACCACAAAAGAACTCAAATCTCTTTCACCCTACTCGTAAGAGCATTTAAAACGCGTAAGTGAATTCAAAAGCTAGAGTTGAGGCTCGTTTGTACTTTAAAACACTCATGGTGTAGTTTCATACTCAAATGAATGCAAACATAACATTTGGGTGCTTTTTCTTAATGTACAACAAAAAAGAACTCAATCTCGACCGCCCTAGTCGTAAGAGCTGTTAAAACACGTAAATGCATTCAAAAGCTTGAGTTGAAGCATGGTTGTACTTGTAAGCATCCTTGGTGTATTTTCACACTCAAATGCATGCAAACAAAGTATTTGGATGCTTTCTCTTAATATACAACACAAAAGTACTCAAATCTCTTTCACCCTACTCGTATGAGCTTTTAAAACGCGTAAATGCATTCAAAAGATTGAGTTGAAGCTTGTTTGTACTTTAAAACATTCTTGGTGTAGTTTCATACTCCAATGAATGCAAACAAAACATTTGGGTGCTTTCTCTTAATATACAACACAAAAGAACTCATTTTCTATCACCCTAGTCGTAAAAGCTGTTAAAACGCGGAAATACATTCAAAAGCTTGAGTTAAAGTTTGTTTCTACTTGTAAACATCCCTGGTGTTGTTTCACACTCAAATGAATGCAAACAAAGTATTTGGATACTTTCTCTTAATATACAAAACAACAGAACTCAATTTCTAACACCCTAGTCGTAAGTGCTGTTAAAACGCGTAAATGCATTCAAAAGCTTGAGTTGAAGCTTGTTTGTACTTGTAAACATCATTGGTGTAGTTTCACAATCATATAAATACAAAAAAAGAATTTGCATTCTTTTTCTTAATATACAACACAAAAGAACTCAAATCACTTTCATCCTACTCGTAAGAGGTTTTAAAATGCTTAAATGCATTCAAAAGCTTGAGTTGAAGCTTGTTTGTACTTGTAAACATCCCTAGTGTTGTTTCACACTCAAATGAATGCAAACAAAATATTTGGAAGCTTTCTCTTAATATTCAACTCAAAAGAACTCAAATATCTTTCACCCTACTCGTATGAACTTTTAAAACCCGTAAATGCATTCAAAAGCTTGAGTTGAAGCTTGTTTGTACTTTAAAACATTCTTGGTGTAGTTTCATACTTAAATGAATGCAAACAAAACATTTAGGTGCTTTCTCTTAATATACAACACAAAAGAACTCAATCTCTGTCACCCTAGTCGTAAGAGCTGTTAAAACGCGTAAATTGCATTCAAAAGCTTGAGTCGAAGCTTGTTTATACTTGTAAACATCCTTTGTGTAGTTTCACACTCAAATGAATGCAAACAAAGTATTTGGATGCTTTGTCTTAATACACACCACAAAAGAACTCAAATCTCTTTCACCCTACTCGTAAGAGCATTTAAAACGCGTAAGTGAATTCAAAAGCTAGAGTTGAGGCTCGTTTGTACTTTAAAACACTCATGGTGTAGTTTCATACTCAAATGAATGCAAACATAACATTTGGGTGCTTTTTCTTAATGTACAACAAAAAAGAACTCAATCTCGACCGCCCTAGTCGTAAGAGCTGTTAAAACACGTAAATGCATTCAAAAGCTTGAGTTGAAGCATGGTTGTACTTGTAAGCATCCTTGGTGTATTTTCACACTCAAATGCATGCAAACAAAGTATTTGGATGCTTTCTCTTAATATACAACACAAAAGTACTCAAATCTCTTTCACCCTACTCGTATGAGCTTTTAAAACGCGTAAATGCATTCAAAAGATTGAGTTGAAGCTTGTTTGTACTTTAAAACATTCTTGGTGTAGTTTCATACTCCAATGAATGCAAACAAAACATTTGGGTGCTTTCTCTTAATATACAACACAAAAGAACTCAATTTCTATCACCCTAGTCGTAAAAGCCGTTAAAATGCGTAAATGCATTCAAAAGCTTGAGTTAAAGTTTGTTTCTACTTGTAAATATCCTTGGTGTAGTTTCACACTCAAATGAATGCAAACAAAGTATTTAGCTTTCTCTTAATATACAACACAAAAGAACTCAAATCTCTTTCATCCTACTCGTAAGAGATTTTAAAACGCGTAAATGCATTCAAAAGCTTGAGTTGAAACTTGTTTGTACATGTAAACATCCCTGGTGTTGTTTCACACTCAAATGAATGCAAACAAAGTATTTGGATACTTTCTCTTAATATACAACACAACAGAACTCAATTTCTATCACCCTAGTCGTAAGTGCTGTTAAAACGCGTAAATGCATTAAAAAGCTTGAGTTGATGCTTGTTTGTACTTGTAAACATCATTGGTGTAGTTTCACAATCAAATGAATACAAAAAAAGTATTTGCATTCTTTTTCTTAATATACAACACAAAAGAACTCAAATCTCTTTCATCCTACTCGTAAGAGGTTTTAAAACGCTTAAATGCATTCAAAAGCTTGAGTTGAAGCTTGTTTGTACTTGTAAACATCCCTGGTGTTGTTTCACACTCAAATGAATGCAAACAAAGTATTTCAAAGCTTTCTCTTAATATTCACCTCAAAAGAACTCAAATATCTTTCACCCTACTCGTATGAGCTTTTAAAACGCGTAAATGCATTCAAAAGTTTGAGTTGAAGCTTGTTTGTACTTTAAAACATTCTTGGTGTAGTTTCAAACATAAATGAATGCAAACAAAACATTTGGGTGCTTTCTCTTAATATACAACACAAAAGAACTCAATCTCTGTCACCCTAGTCGTAAGAGCTGTTAAAACGCGTAATGCATTCAAAAGCTTGAGTCGAAGCTTGTTTGTACTTGTAAACATGCTTTGTGTAGTTTCACACTCAAATGAATGCAAACAAAGTATTTGGACGCTTTCTCTTAATATACACCACAAAAGAACTCAAATATCTTTCACCCTACTCGTAAGAGCTTTTAAAACGCGTAAGTGAATTCAAAAGCTGGAGTTGAGGCTCGTTTGTACTTTAAAACACTCATGGTGTAGTTTCATACTCAAATGAATGCAAACAAAACATTTGGGTGCTTTCTCTTAATGTACAACAAAAAAGAACTCAATCTCGATCACCCTAGTCGTAAGAGTTGTTAAAACGCGTAAATGCATTCAAAAGCTTGAGTTGAAGCTTGGTTGTACTTTAAAACATTCTTGGTGTAGTTTCATACTCCAATGAATGCAAACAAAACATTTGGGTGCTTTCTCTTAATATACAACACAAAAAGAAGTCAATCTCGGTCACCCTAGTCGTAAGAGCTGTTAAAACGCGTAAATGCATTCAAAAGCTTGAGTTGAAGCTTGTTTGTACTTGTAAACATCCTTGGTGTAGTTTCACACTCAAATGAATGCAAACAAAGTATTTGGATGCTTTCTCTTAATATACACCACAAAAGAACTCAAATCTCTTTCACCCTACTCGTAAGAGCTTTTAAAACGCGTAAATGCATTCAGAAGCTTGAGTTGAAGCTTGTTCGTACTTGTAAACATCCTAGGTGTAGTTTCACACTCAAATGAATGAAAACAAAGTATTTGGATGCTTTCTCTTAATATACAACACAAAAGAACTCAAATCTCTTTCACCCTACTCGTATGAGCTTTTAAAACGCGTTATGCATTAAAAATCTTGAGTTGAAGCTTATTTGTATTTTAAAATATTCTTGGGGTAGTTTCATACTCAAATGAATGCAAACAAAACATTTGGGTGGTTTTTCTTAATATACAACACAAAAGAACTCAATCTCTATCACACTAGTCGTAAGAGCTGTTAAACCGCGTAAATGCATTCAAAAGGTTGATTTGAAGCTTGTAAAATACTTGTAAACATCCTGGGTGTATTTTGACACTCAAATAAATGCAAACAAAGTATTTGGATGCTTTCTCTTAATACACAACACAAAAGAACTCAAATATCTTTCACCCTACCCTTATGAGCTTTAAAAACGCGTAAATGCATTCAAAAGCTGGAGTTGGAGCTCGTTTGTACTTTAAAACATTCATGGTATAGTTTCATACTCAAATGAATGCAAACAAAACATTTGGGTGCTTTCTCTTAATAAACAACACAAAAGAACTCAATGTCGATCACCCTAGTCGTAAGACCTGTTAAAACACGTAAATGCATTCAAAAGCTTGGAGTTGAAGCTTGTTTGTACTTGTAAACTTCCCTGGCGTTATTTACCACACAAATGAATGCAAACAAAGTATTTGGATACTTTCTCTTAATATTTAACACAAAAGAACTCAATTCCTATCACCCTAGTCGTAAGACCTGTTAAAATGCGTAAATGCATTCAAAAGCTTGAGTTGAAGCTTGTTTGTACTTGTAAACATCCTTTGTGTATTTTCACACTCAAATAAATGCAAACAAAGTATTTGGATGCTTTCTATTAATATACAACACAAAAGACCGCAAATCTCTTTCACACTACTCGTATGAACTTTTTTAAAACGCGTAAATGCATTCAAAAGCTCCAGTTGAAGCTTGTTTGTACATTAAAACATTCTTGTTGTAGTTTCATTCTCAAATGAATGCAAACAAAACATTTGGGTGCTTTCTCTTAATATACAGCACAAAAGAACTCAATCTCTATCACCCTAGTCGTAAGAGCTGTAAAAACGCGTAAATGCATTCAAAAGCTCCAGTTGAAGCTTGTTTGTACATTAAAACATTCTTGTTATAGTTTCATTCTCAAATGAATGAAAACAAAATATTTGGGTGCTTTCTCTTAATATACAACACAAAATAACTCAATCTCTGTCACCCTAGTCTTAAGAGCTCTTAAAACGCGTAAATGCATTCAAAAGCTTGAGTCGAAGCTTGTTTGTACTTGTAAACATCCTTGGTGTATTTTCACAATCAAATGAATGCCAACAAAGTATTTGGATGCTTTCTCTTAATATACAACACAAAAGAACTCAATTTCAATCACCTTAGTCGTAAGAGCTCTTAAAAAGCGTAAATGCATTCAAAAGCTTGAGTTGAAGCTTGTTTGTACTTGTAAACATCCTTGGTGTAGTTTCACACTCAAATGAATGCAAACAAAGTATTTGGCTTTCTCTTAATATAAAACACAAGAAGTTAAATCTCTTTCATCCTACCCGCAAGAGCTTTTAAAAGGCGTAAATGCATTCAAAAGCATGAGTTGAAACTTGTTTGTACTTCAAAACATCCCTGGTGTTGTTTCACACTCAAATGAATTCAAACAAAGTATTTGGATACTATGTCTTAATATATAACACAACAGAACTCAAATTCTATCACCCTAGTCGTAAGAGCTGTTAAAACGCGTAAGTGCATTCAAAAGGTTGATTTGAAGCTTGTCAAATACTTGTAAACATCCTTGGTGTATTTTCACACTCAAATAAATTCAAACAAAGTATTTGGATGCTTTCTCCTAATACACAACACAAAAGAACTAATATCACTTTCACCCTACCCATATGAGCTTTAAAAACGCGTAAATGCATTCAATAGCTTGAGTTGAAGCTTGTTTGTACTTTAAAACATTCTTGGTAATAGTTTCATACTCAAATGAATGCAAACAAAACATTTGGTTGCTTTCTCTTAATATACAACACAAAAGAACTCAATTTCTATCACCCTAGTCGTAAAAGCTGTTAAAATGCGTAAATGCATTCAAAAGCTGTTAAAACACGTAAATGCATTCAAAAGCTTGAGTTGAAGCTTGTTTGTACTTGAAAACATCCTTGGTGTAGTTTCACACTTAAATGAATGCAAACAAAGTATTTGGATACTTCTCTTAATATACAACACAACAGAACTCAATTTCTATCACCCTAGTCGTAAGAGCTGTTAAAACGCGTAAATGCATTCAAAAGCTTGAGTTGAAGCTTGTTTGTACTTGTAAACGTCATTGGTGTAGTTTCACAATCAAATGAATGCAAAAAAAGTATTTGGATTTTTTCTCTTCATATACAACACAAAAGAACTCAAATCTCTTTCACCCTACTCGTAAGAGGATTTAAAACGCGTAAATGCATTCAAAAGTTTGAGATGAAGCTTGTCTGTACTTGTAAACATCTCTGGTGTTGTTTCACACTCAAATGAATGCAAACAAAGTATTTGGAAGCTTTCTCTTAATGTACAACACAAAAGAACTCAAATCTCTTTCACCCTACTCGTATGAGCTTTCAATACGCGTAAATGCATTCAAAAGCTTGAGTTTAAGCTTGTTTGTACATTAAAACATTCTTGGTGTAGTCTCATACTCAAATGAATGCAAACAAAACATTTGAGTGCTTTCTCTTAATATATAACACAAAAGAACTCAATTTCTATTACCCTAGTCGTAAAAGCTGTTAAAACGCGTAAATGCATTCAAAAGCTTGAGTTGAAGCTTATTTGTACTTGTAAACATTGTTGGTGTTTTTTCACACTCAAATGAATGCAAACAAAGTATTTGGATGCTTTCCATTAATATACAACACAAAAGAACTCAATTCCTTTCACTCTAGTCGTAAGAGCAGTTAAAACGCGTAAATGCATTCAAAAGTTTGAATTAAAGCTTGTTTGTACTTGTAAACATCCTTGGTGTATTTTCACACTCAAATGATTTTAAACAAAGTATTTGGATGCTTTCTCTTAATATACAACACAAAAGAACTCAAATCTCTTTCACCCTACTCGTATGAGCATTTTTAAACCCGTAAATGCATTGAAAAGCTCCATTGGAAGCTTGTTTGTACTTTAAAACATTCTTGTTGTAGTTTCATTCTCAAATGAATGCAAACAAAAAATTTGGGTGCTTTCTCTTAATATACAACACAAAACAACTCAATCTCTATCACCCTAGTTGTAAGAGCTGTTAAAACGTGTAAATGCATTCAAAAGCTTGCGTTGAAGCTTGTTTGTACTTGTAAACATCATTGGTGTAGTTTCACACTCAAATGAATTAAACAAAGTTTTTGGATGCTTTCTCTTAATTTACACCACAAAAGAACTCAAATCTCATTCACCCTACTCGTAAGAGCTTTTAAAACGCGTAAATGCATTCAAAAGCTGGAGTTGAAGCTTGTTTGTACTTTAAAACATTCATGATGTAGTTTCATAAATGAATGCAAACAAAACATTTGGGTGCTTTCTCTTAATATACAACGCAAAAGAATTCAATCTAGATCGCCCTTGTCGTAAGAGCTGTTAAAACGCGTAAATGCATTCAAAAGCTTGAGTTGAAGCTTGTTTGTATTTGTAAACATCCTTGGTGTAGTTTCACACTCAAATGAATGCAAACAAAGTATTTTGATGCTTTCTTTTAATATACAACACAAAAGAACTCAAATCTCTTTCACCCTACTCGTAAGAGGTTTTATAACGCGTAAATGCATTCAAAAATTTGAGTTGAGCTTGTTTGTATTTGTAAACATCCTTGGTGTAGTTTCACACTCAAATGAATGCAAACAAAGTATTTGGATGATTTCTCTTAATATACAACACAAAAGACCTCAAATCTCTTTCACCCTACTCGTATGCGATATCAAAACATGTAAATGAATTCAAAAGCTTGAGTTGAAGCTTGTTTGTACTTTAAAACATTCTTGGTGTAGTATCATACTCAAATGAATGAAAAGAAAACATTTGGGTGCTTTCTATTAATATACAACACAAAAGAACTCAATTTCTATCACCGTAGTCGTAAGAGCTGTTAAAAAGCGTAAATGAATTCAAAAGCTTGAGTTGAAGCTTGTTTGTACTTGTAAACATCCTTGGTGTAATTTCACACTCAAATGAATGCACACAATGTATTTGGATGCTTTCTCTTAATATACAACACAACAGAACTCAATTTCTATCACCCTCATTGTAAGAGCTGTTAAAACGCGTAAATGCATTCAAAAGCTTGAGTTGAAGCGTCTTTGTACTTGTAAACATCATTGGTGTAGTTCACACTCAAATGAATGCAAAAACAGTATTTGATACGAAAACAAACAGCAAGCTCGTTGGAATGAAACAGAGTGACTTATAAAATCTTTTGTGGCTTTTTGTGTTTAGATAAATAAAGCAATTAACTCTTAACTCCAAAACTCAGCAATTAAGCACAAGTTTAGTCGTCTAAGAGGATCCCCACCCTTGCTAATCTCTCCCAAGCAATTAAGCACTAAGAAAGAATTAGTAGAAGCATAAATACCCAAGCCTAGCTTGTGAACAGAGGCAGAGCTCTATCTTGTGTTTTCATTTATCCAATCTGCTTTCTTACAAGGATAAGGATACTATTTATAAGCTGAAAACCCTAGAGGATCGTTCTAGAAACAAGCTAAGGTGGTACATTGAGATAACGCTCTCAAAAGGAGCCATTTTTGTGGTCCTGACGCCAGCTCACAAGTGTACTCGGATAGTACAATTTGGAGCGCCTCCTTTGTACGAATCCACTAGTGGGTGCTGTTGTACCTTTTATCTTCATTTGCTGCTGCCTTGCTGCCCACTCTATGCTATTTTCAAGCTATTTTTATCAACATACTAAGCCAAGGAACAAACTCCTTTTGTACGGCCTAATTAGTACCCATATTTAACAAAACAAAATGCAGAACTTAGAGCTACGCCTAAGCTTTATTACAAGTGTAATTAAGGGCTAATTAAGCAAAGTAATTAAGGTATAACCCTTAGAACAACTAGGATTATCCTTAAGAGTGTCCATGTAGCCAATGGTACCAATGCTAGCAAGAATTTGACTAGTGGTCATGGTATCTTCTTTTTGAGCTGCATGCTCCCGCATCAAACTCCCGGGGTTGTTAAGGACTTGCCCTCAAGTCCTCGAAGTAGAAAAACTTCCATTGTAGCTCAAAGAAGTAGTTTTTGAATTTACCATCCCGAACACTACCTCGGATCCATACCCAGATAGATTTCGTGACATCATTTAAAGCTTGCTGAATTTTTGCTTCAAAGATCAAAGATGGGTTTGAGCCAATTCCCACCTTAGCAAAGTGCGTGAACTCTTTCCATTTAGATTTGTTCCCTTGAGTTACACCCTCAAACAAATATAGATTCAGCATTTTGATAGTTTCGGAGCGGGTAGAAGATAGCCGCCGCAAAACGCTCTCAAGCATGTGGTCGTGGATTGTCTCTTTTTGGACATACATGATGCTCTCTTCTCCTTGTTTGTAACTGCGCTGCAAGTTGCTGTTTACAGCAAAACACAAGTTGTTTATAGCTGACAAGTTGCTGTTTACAGCAGAACATAAGCTGCTTACAGGAGAAAAGTTGTTGTTTACAGCAGAAAATTTGTTGTTTACTGCAGAAAAGTTGTTGTTTATAGGAGAACATAAGCTTCTTTTTGAACAGATTGTTGGGGGCTTCTCGTCTTCCGTTTCAGCAGTAGAAAAAGATCTTGTAACAGCTAGGGGAGCTGCTGGAATTTCAATAGGCAGCAACACAACACATTTATCCTTTAAAAGGCTACACTCAGTTGCTTCTCGTTCGGCAATGGAGCCTGCAACTTTACCGTCTTCATTTGCAATGGAGCAGTCATGGGACTCGAGTTCATGTTCTGAAAATTCAGATTGCATAGCATTCTTGTTAGAACAAGCGGCATGAAAGTGACCAAGATCACGACAATGGAAACATCTTTGCTTTCTCATTTTTGAACTTGCACGGTCATCTTGAGGCACATCAGATTCTTTCTCGCTAACCTCTTGCCATTCTTGAAAACTCACTGTCCTCTTGTTAGAACATTCCGTATACACATGTCCCCAACCGCAACATTTCAAACATCTATTCAACAACCTCTTTACTGGAATCCCGTCTCCATGGAAAGGACTTAAATAAAGATCGCTAAAGGCACTTTCAATGATTTTAGTTTCAGCGGGTTTTTGGTCAATACTAAATGGAGAGAAAGGCATATGTGAAGTAAAATCGGGTAAGAATTCCCTTTTGAGCTCTCTCCGCAACTTACTCCAACTTCTGATTTTGTCTTTCCTCATCCGTTTTCTTTGAGCCTTCAACTTCTCCCACCAATCTAAAGCATAACCACTAAAGGTAGAGGCCACTACTTTGACCTTTTCAAAGTTCGAGTAGTCAAGGAGATCAAACCATTTGTCCATGGATTCAAACCACGCTAGAAACGTACTAGACCTTCCATCAAAGTTAGGGAAATCAAATGTATACCCTTTCGGATTAAGCTTGGAACCGTAGGAGGTCATTCTTGTGGTGTTTGGTTTCCTTTGTAGCTAGGAATTGTGTTTGGGCTAAATGGGCTCCTTGTCGACTGATTTTTGTTGTCTAAAATGGGCAGAGGAGAACACCAACAACTTAGAATACTTGACAACGCACAACGATATAACAAGTTCGAACCAATCCTTCACAATACCACCAGCTCACAACCACCCATACAACTCCAGCATCAATACACAAATGCAGAAAACCAGTAGCTCAAATGCAGCAAATAACAAAACAAAGAACAAAACCCACTAAAATAAATATACCACAACTTCAGCGCAAATCAGGATTACTCACGATTTCACACAACAAACAACCCTATCCGAAATTCTCAACAAATAACCCAATAATCACAAACTCAGTGCAACCAAGTATTCAGCAAACCCAACAGCAAACAACTAGCTTTAGCTCAAACGCATATAAAACAGAGCCAAATAACATGAATTATCTCACGACTTTCTAAGACAAAATCAAAACTCCACCAAGAGAGTTTTGTAGATCGATGTCTTAGGAATCCAAAGAACTAAGAAAGTCACAAACTTTACCTCTAGAACTTTAGATATAAAAGAAATCCCAAGACCACTCCAGTCGCTCGTACAGCGAGAGCGATGAAATAGAAGGAGCTGTTTGAAGGTCCAGAACTCCTCCTTTCCACTTGAAGCCACCACGAGAAGAAAGATAACAGAACAAATAACAAGAATCCCAGAAGAAACGAGCTTAATAGACAAAGCTCTGATACCAAAATGATACGAAAACAAACAGCAAGCTCGTTGGAATGAAGCAGAGTAACTTATAAAATCTTTTGTGGCTTTTTGTGTTTAGATAAATAAAGCAATTAACTCTTAACTCCAAAACTCAGCAATTAAGCACAAGTTTAGTCGTCTAAGAAGATCCCCACCCTTGCTAATCTCTCCCAAGCAATTAAGCACTAAGAAAGAATTAGTAGAAGCGTAAATACCCAAGCATAGCTTGTGAACAAAGGTAGAGCTCTATCTTGTGTTTTCATTTATCCAATCTGCTTTCTTACAAGGATAAGGATACTATTTATAAGTTGAAAACCCTAGAGGATCATTCTAGAAACAAGCTAAGGTGGCACAATGAGATAAGGCTCTCAAAAGGAGTCGTTTTTGTGGTCCTGGCGCCAGCTCACAAGTGTACTCGGATAGTACAATTTGGAGCGCCTCCTTTGTACGAATCCACTAGTGGGTGTTGTTGTACCTTTTATCTTATTTGCTGCTGCCTTGCTGCCCACTCTATGCTAATTTCAAGCTATTTATATCAACATACTAAGCCAAGGAACAAACTCCTTTTGTACGGCCTAATTAGTACGCATATTTAACAAAACAAAATGCAGAACTTAGAGCTACGCCTAAGCATTATTACAAGCGTAATTAAGGACTAATTAAGCAAAGTAATTAAGGTATAACCCTTAGAACAACTAGGATTATCCTTAAGAGCGTCCATGTAGCCAATGGTACCAATGCTAGCAAGAAGTTGACTAGTGGCTATGGTATCTTCTTTTTGAGCTGCATGCTCCCGCATCAGTATTTGGATACAACACAAAAGAACTCAAATATCTTTCACCCTACTCGCAAGAGATTTTAAAATGGGTAAATACATTCAAAAGCTTGAAATGAAGCTTGTTTGTACTTATAAAGATCCTTGGTGTAGTCTCACACTCAAATGAGTGCAAACAATGTATTTTGATACTTTATTTTAATATACAACACAAAAGAACTCATATCTTTTTCACCCTAATTGTAAGAGGTTTTAAAACGCGTAAATGCATTCAAAAGCTTGAGTTGAAGCTTGTTTGTACTTGTAAACATCCCTGGTGTTGTTTCGCACTCAAATGAATGCAAACAAAGTATTTGGATACTTGCTCTTAATATACAACACAACTGAACTCAATTTCTATCACCCTAGTCGTAAAAGCTGTTAAAAGACGTAAATGCATTCAAAAGCTCGACATGAAGTTTGTTTGTACTTGTAAACAGCATTGGTGTAGTTTCTCACTCAAATGAAGGCAAACAAAGTATTTGGATGCTTTCTCTTAATATACAACACAAAAGAACTCAAATCTCTTTCACCCTACTCGTAAGAGCTTTTAAAACGTGTAAAAGCATTCAAAAGCTTTAATTGAAGCTTGTTTGTACTTGTAAACATCCTAGGTGTACTTTCACACTCAAATGAACGCAAACAAAGTATTTGGATGCTTTCTCTTATTATACCACACAAAAGAACTCAATTTCTATCACCCTAGTCGTAAGACCTGTGAAGCTTGTTTGTATTTGTCAACATCCTAGGTGTAGTTTCACACTCAAATGAATGCAAACAAATTATTTGGATGCTTTCTCTTAATGTTTTAAAGTACAAACAAGCTTGAGTTGAAGACTTTTTGTACTTGTAAACATCGTTGGTGTAGTTTCACATTCAAATGAATGCAAACAAAGTATTTGGATGCTTTCTCTTAATATACTACACAAAATAACTCAAATCTCTTTCACCCTACTCGTAAGAGCTTTTAAAACGCGTAAATGCGTTCAAAAGCTTGAGTTGAAGGTTGTTTGTACTTATAAACATCCTTGGTGTAGTTTCACACTCAAATCAATGCAAACAAAGTATTTTGATGCTTTCTTTTAATATACAACACAAAAGAACTCAAATCTCATTCACCCTACTCGTAAGAGGTTTTAAAACGCGTAAATGCATTCAAAAGCTTGAGTTGAAGCTTGTTTGTATTTGTAAACATCCTTGGTGTAGTTTCACACTCAAATGAATGCAAACAAATTATTTGGATGCTTTCTCTTAATATACAACACAAAAGAACTCAAATCTCTTTCACCCTACTCGTATGAGCTTTTAAAACGCGTAAATGCATTCAAAAGCTTGAGTTGAAGCTTGTTTGTACTTTAAAACATTCTTGGTGTAGTTTCATACTCAAATGAATGCAAAAAAAATATTTGGTTGCTTTCTCTTAATAGACAACACAAAAGAACTCAATTTCTATCACCCTAGTCGTAAGAGCTGTTAAAACGCGTAAATGCATTCAAAAGGTTGAGTTGAAGCTTGTTTGTACTTGTAAACATCCTTGGTGTAGTTTCACACTCAAATAAATGCAAACAAAGTATTTGGCTTTCTCTTAATATACAACACAAAAGAACTCAAATCTCTTTCATCCTACTCGTAAGAGTTTTCAAAAGGCGTAAATGCATTCAAAAGCTTGAGTTGAAACTTGTTTGTACTTGTAAATGATGTGATTTATTTAGGAATTTTCTGTATTTTTGATAAACAACACAATAAAAGGGATATACCTCTCGAATCACTCAAGGGGTTGGGGTTTTTCGTTCAAGAATCACTCAAGAACAATACTTGCGCATCACACACAAGGGTTTCAAAGTGAATCACTCAATTTGAGGGGGTAAATACTCATGTATTAATCAGTAATCATTAAATTCTATATTACAATTTCGGGCTCTCCCGTATTTATAGACAAAGAAATCTAAAGATACTAGGAATCCTACTCCAAGAAGGAATCTAACTATGAAACTGATTACAATTGTAAAACGAACTAACTAACAACTTTCCCAATACGTAATGCACTTCTAATACTAATAACAATCAGATTATTACTTTCCTAAACAATAATCAAATGAATTAAGGAAATACTAAACGAAATCAAACTAATCAACTGATTACTTGGCGTCCAAGGATAAAACCTCTGAAACAGTTTTGCATCGTAACTTCAATTGTCTTTTCAACTCCGTGACATTCTGAATATGGGAAAACTCAGAGCATGGGAGTTTTAGATGTCGTTTCCAGCTTTCTACAGAACTTTGAATCATCACGATCCCATGTCTTATAAGTGAGTTATGATTAAAATACGAACTAGTGTAGAAGCTGTCAAAATTAGGGGTATCCTTGTAACGAATGTGATCGTATAATAAGAGCTTTAATCCCTATCATGTGTGTAAAGCCCATGTAATTATCTTTGTAGGAGTCAATTTAATGCATAACCACCAAAGAAACTCGATGTAAACAGGAATAGATGTTCTCTTGCTAGTTCCTTGGTTATTCTGTTTACTTTGCACACTTGCTCCCGCATCAATCTCCCTTTCTTCAAAAAGAATTGTCCCCAATTCTTGGTCAGTAACAATCTTTTCTTGAGTTTTGTCTCCATGATCTTCCATCAAAAAAATTGGACAACTCTTGGAGAAGTCAGTATGAACGAAGTCTTCATATTTGAAAAAGATTGAATCTTTTTGAGATGTCTTCAATGAATCCACGGCCACAAGGTTAGTAATGTTGTCAACCTCATCTTCTTGAATTACCTCATCAAATATAGGTGGTTGACTTGGGTCAAAAGAAAATTCTTTTTTCAAAAGATCAGCATCATCAACATCGAATTCTCATCTTGTGGTTGAACAACTTCAAGAGCTTCTTGTTCCCCAAATAAAGATTCTTCTATTTATTTTTCTTCTTGTTGAGAATCGATAACTTCTTGATTTTCTTGTTCTACTTTCATAAAAAAGACAGAAAATTTATCTGCAACGAGATTCGCACTCCTTTTCTCTTCAAACTCCTCTTTCGATTCAATATTCTCTACAATAGATCTCGAACTTGATTGTTCTTCAACTCTATTCTCAAAAAATTGTTATTTCATTCTAACTCTCTACCTTAAGTTTAGAAATACTTTCAAAACCAGATAACAAAGGTGTTAAAATAATTCGCTTTCCACAATGACGTAAAGCATAAGTGTTATGGACCTTGTCATGTGTAACTCTTTTAAAATCCATCCAGGGTCTACCAAATAACATGTGACAATCATCCATAGAAACTACATCACAACGAACTACACCACCATATGACCCAATAGTAACAGGAATAAATATATACTGAGTAACCTCTATATCGCTCACCTTGTTGAACCAGTGCACCTTGTATGGAGAAGGATGTTCTATGGGTGTCAAAAAAAGCTTTTCTACCATGTAAGTTCGCACAAAGTTCTTAGGACAACCACCATGAATAACAACGTTGCATACCTTCTCATACGATCTACATCTAGTGCGAAACATAGGTTCTTGAAATTGAGGAACTTCAATGGAATATGAGCTTGTTAAACCATTATCCATCACGTCTTTATGTTGCTTCTTTTCCATAGCTATCATCCGTTCTTCTTGAAATTTGAAAGACGCCTTTGGATCCTCCATGGCAGTTAACAACTTTGCTAGTTCATTGGGGTCACCCATAGCTTTGATTGTAGGTTTCTTGGCTGTCTTCTTGAACAAAGGGCGGATCTTGCAAGAATCTTTCTTTAAAGCTCGCTATGGTGTCGTATCTATGCTCAGGACCGTGTTGTTTAAACTTAAGAAAGCTCAAACCTTTAGCTTTGTTACCAAGTTGATGTGATTTATTTAGGGATTTTCGGTATTTTTGATAAACAACACAATAAAAGGGATATACCTCTCGAATCACTCAAAGGGTTGGAGTTTTTCGTTCAAGAATCACTCAAAAACAATACTTACGCAACACACACAAGGGTTTCAAACTGAATCAATCAATTTGAGGGGGTAAATACTCACGTATTAATCATTAATCATCAAAGTCTATATTATAATTTCGTGCTCTCCCCTATTTATAGACAAAGAAATCTAAAGATACTAGGAATCCTAATCCAAGTAGGAAACTAACTATGAAACTGATTACAATTGTAAAACGAACTAACAAACAACTTTCCTAATACCTAATGCACTTCTAATACTAATAGCAATCAGATTATTACTTTCCTAAGCAATAATCAAATGAATTAAGGAAATACAAAAGGAAATCAAACTAATCAACTGATTACTTGGCGTCCAAGGATAAAACCTCTGGAACAGTTTTACACCGTAACTTCAATTGCCTTTTCAACTCCGTGACGTTCTGAATATGGGAAAACTCAAAGCATGGGAGTTTTAGATGTCGGTTCCAGCTTTCTACAGAACTTTGAATCACCATGATCCCATGTCGTTTGAGTGAGTTATGATTAAAATACGAACTAGTGTAGCTGTCAAAATTACGGGTATCCTTATAACGAATGTGGTCGTATAATCAGAGCTTTAATCCAGATCTTGTGTGTAAACTCCATGTAATTATCTTTGCAGGAGTCAATTTAATGCATAACCACCAAAGAAACTCGATGTAAACAGGAATAGATGTTCTGTTGCTAGTTCCTTGGTTGTTATGTTTACATTGCACACTTGCTCCCCCATCAGTAAACATCCCAAGGGGTTGTTTCACACTCAAATGAATGCAAACAAAGTATTTGGATACTTTCTCTTAATATACAACGCAACAGAACTCAATTTCTATCACCCTAGTCGTAAGAGCTGTTAAATCGCGTAAATGCATTCAAAAGCTTTAGATGAAGATTGTTTGTACTTGTAAAAATCCTTGGTGTAGTTTCACACTCAAATGAATGCAAACAAACTATTTGGATGCTTTCTCTTAATATACAACACAACAAAACTCAAATCTCGTTCACCCTACTCGTAAGAGCTTTTAAAACGCGCAAATGCATTCAAAAGCTTCAGTTGAAACTCGTTTGTACTTCAAAACATTCATGGTGTAGTTTCATACTCAAATAAATGCAAACAAAACATTTGGGTGCTTTCGCTAAATATACAACATAAAAGAACTCAATCTCCATCACCCTAGTCGTAAGAGCTGTTAAAACGCGTAAATGCATTCAAAAGCTTGAGTTGAAGCTTTTATGTACTTGTAAACATCCCCGGTGTTGTTTCACGCTCAAATGAATGCAAACAAAGTATTTGGATACTTTCTCTTAATATATAACACACAAAAGAACTCAATTTCTATCAGCATAGTCGTAAGAGCTGTGAAAACGCGTAAATGCATTCAAAAGCTTGAGTTGAAGCTTGTATGTACTTGTGAACATCCTAGGTGTAGTTTCACACTCAAATGAATGCAAACAAAGTATTTGAAAGCTATCTCTTAATATACAACACAAAAGAACTCAAATCTCCTTCACCATAGTCTTATGAGCTTTTAAAACCAGTAAATGCATTCAAAAGCTTGAGTTGAAGCTTGTTTGTACTTTAAAACATTCTTGGTATAGTTTCATACTCAAAAGAATGCAAACAAAACATTTGGGTGCTTTCTCTTAATATACAACACAAAAGAACTCAATCTCGATCACCGTAGTCGTAAGAGCTGTTAAAACGCGTAAATGCATTCAAAAGCTTGAGTTGAAGCTTGTTTGTACTTGTAAACATCCTTGGTGTAGTTTCACACTCGAATGAATGGAAAAAAAGTATTTGGATGCTTTCTATTAATATACAACACAAAAGAACTCAATTCCTATCACCCTAGTCGTAAGAGCTGTTAAAACGCGTAAATGCATTCAAAAGCTTAAGTTGAAGCTTGTTTGTACTTGTAAACATCCTTGGTGTATTTTAACTCAAATGAATGCAAACAAAGTATTTGGATGCTTTCTCTTAATATAAAACACAAAAGAACTCAAATCTCTTTCACCCTACTCGTAAGAGCTTTTAAAACGCGTAAATGCATTCAAAAGTTTGAGTTGAAGCTTGTTTGTACTTGTAAACATCCTTGGTGTAGTTTCACACTCAAATGAATGCAAACAAAGTATTTGGATGCTTTCTCTTAATATAGAACACAAAAGAACTCAATTTCTATCACCCTAGTTGTAAGAGCTGTTAAAACGCGTAAATGCATTCAAAACCTTGAGTTGAAGCTTGTTTGTACTTGTAAACATACATGGTGTATTTTTACACACAATTGTATGCAAACAAAGTATTTAGATGTTTTCTCTTAATAAACAACACAAAAGAACTCAAATCTCGTTCACGCTACTTGGATGAGCTTTTAAAACGCGTAAATGCATTCAAAAGCTTGAGTTGAAGCTTGTTTGTACTTTCAAACATTCTTGGTGTAGCTTCATACTCCAATGAATGCAAACAAAATATTTGGGTGCTTTCTCTTAATATACAACACAACAGAACTCAATCTCGGTCACCCTAGTCGTAAGAGCTTTTAAAACGCGTAAATGCATTCAAAAGCTTGAGTTGAAGCTTGTTTGTACTTGTAAAAATCCTAGGTGTACTTTAAGACTCAAATGAATGAAAACAAAGTATTTGGATGCTTTCTCTTAATATAAAAGACAAAACAACTCAAATCTCTTTCACCCTACTCGTTTGAGCTTTTTAAAACGCGTAAATGCATTCATAAGCTCCATTTGAAGCTTGTTTGTACTTTAGAACATTCTTGTTGTAGTTTCATTCCCAAATGAATGCAAACAAAACATTTGGGTGCTTTCTCCGAATATACAACACAATAGAACTCAATCTCTATCAACCTAGTCGTAAGGGCTGTTAAAACGAGTAAATGCATTCAAAAGCTTGAATTGAAGCTTGTTTGTACTTACAAACATCCTTGGTGTAGTTTCACACTCAAATCAATGCAAACAAAGTAGTCTGATGCTTACTTTTAATATCCGACACAAAAGAACATAAATCTCTTTCACCCTACTCGTAAAAGCTTTTAAAACGCGTAAATGCATTCAAAAGGTTTAGTTGAAGGTTGTTTGTACTTGTAAACATCCTAGGTGTAGTTTCACACTGAAATGAATGTAAATAAGTATTTGGAAGCTTTCTCTTAATATACAACACAAAAAAACTTAAATCTCTTTCACCCTATTCGTATGAGCTTTTACAACGCGTAAATGCATTCAAAAGCTTGAGTTGAAGCTTGTTTGTACTTTAAAACATTCTCGGTGTAGTTTCATACTCCAATGAATGCAAATAAAATATTTGGGTGCTTTCTCTTAATATACAACACAAAAGAACTCAATCTCGATCACCTTAGTCGTAATAGCTTTTAAAACGCGTAAATGCATTCAAAAGTTTGAGTTGAAACTTGTTTGTACTTGTAAACATCCTAGGTGTAGTTTAAGACTCAAATGAATGAAAACAAAGTATTTGGATACTTTCTCTTAATATATAACATAAAAGAACTCAAATCTCTTTCACCCTACTCGTATGAGCTTTTAAAACGCTATATGCATTCAAAAGCTTGAGTTGAAGCTTATTTGTACTTTAAAATCTTCTTGGTGTAGTTTCATACTCAAATGAATGCAAACAAAACATTTGGGTGCTTTCTCTTAATATAAAACACAAAAGAACTCAATCTCTATCACCCTAGTCGTAGGAGCTGTTAAACCGCGTAAATGCATTTAAAAGGTTGATTTGAAGATTGTCAAATACTTGTAAACATCCTTGGTGTATTTTCACACTCAAATAAATGCAAACAAAGTATTTGGATGCTTTCTCTTAATACACAACACAAAAGAACTCAAATATCTTTCACCCTAACCGTATGAGCTTTAAAAACGCGTAAATGCATTCAAAACCTGGAGTTGAAGCTTGTTTGTACTTGTAAACATCCTTGGTGTATTTTAATTCAAATGAATGCAAACAAAGTATTTGGATGCTTTCTCTTAATATAAAACACAAAAGAACTCAAATCTCTTTCACCCTACTCGTAAGAGCTTTTAAAACGCGTAAATGCATTCAAAAGCTTGAGTTGAAGCTTGTTTGTACTTGTAAACATCCTAGGTGTAGTTTCACACTAAAATGAATGAAAACAAAGTATTTGGATGCTTTCTCTTAATATACAACACAAAAGAACTAAAATCTCTTTCACCCTACTTGTATGAGCTTTTAAAACGCGTTATGCATTCAAAAGCTTGAGTTGAAGCTTATTTGTACTTTAAAATATTCTTGGTGTAGTTTCATACTCAAATGAATGCAAACAAAACATTTGGGTGCTTTCTCTTAATATTCAACACAAAAGAACTCAATGATGTGATTTATTTAGGGATTTTCTGTATTTTTGATAAACAAAATAATAAAAGGGATATACCTCTCGAATCACTTAAGGGGTTGGGGTTTTCGTTCGAGAATCACTCAAGAACAATACTTGTGCATGACACACAAGGTTTTCAAACTGAATCACTCAATTTGAGGGGGTAAATACTCACGTATTAATCATTAATCATCAAAGTCTATATTACAATTTCATGCTCTCCCCTTTTTATAGACAAAGAAGTCTAAAGATACTAAGAATCCTAATCCAAGTAGGAAACTAACTACGAGACTGATTACAATTGTAAAACGAACTAACTAACAACTTTCCTAATACCTAATGGACTCCTAATGCTAATTATATTCAGATTATATCTTTCCTAAACAATAAATCACGTTTAAACAAGTAAAAGCAAACTAGGACACAATAACTAAACTAAAGTCGTTGCCTTGGCGCGCAAGGAATATGTTCCGTAACTTTTAACTCGTTTTTTACCATGTTGCGCTTTGAATTAGAGAAAACGCAAAGCATCAATGTTGTAGATCTCGATCATATCGTTCCATAGAGATTTGAATCATCACGTTTAGGTTTCATGTGAGCGAGTTATGGAAAAAATACGAACAACTGTCCGAACTGCCAAGATTACGAGGTTCTCCATAATGAACAAGATCATATAACAAGAGCTTAAATCCCGACCTTGCATGGAAACTCCATGTAATCATGCTTGTAGAAGCCACATTAATGCATAACCATAAAACAACACGATGTATTCAAGAGTATTTGTTCCTTTGCTTGTTTCTTGGTTCTTTTCTTTAAATTGCTCACTTGCTCCCGCATCAATCTCCCTTTCTTCAAAAAGAATTGTCCTCAATTGTTCGTCATATAAAAGAAGTTGTAAACCTGACTTAGCATGAGTGCCCAAAGTAGTTTTCATTGTAGATCCAACGTCATACTTCGTATCGACGTGATTAACAACATAGTGAACAACATCATTGTTACTGCTTGAAGTTGTGCTCTTAGTTTTTCCATTAACTCTACTCCTCAACACGTGAGATATTGTGAAGAACTCACATGGTACATTAAGCATAGTAGGTACTGGAGGAGCGAGTGGAACATGTAATGGAACAAGAATTGTTCCCCCCATCTTGACAACACTAGGTGGAACCATAGAACACAAATTCTGAAACGTTCCCTCATGAGAAATATTTGAAGCATCCACGATCACAAAGTTAGTAATGTTGTCAACCACATCTTCTTGACTTACCTCATCAAATATACGTGGTTGACTTGGGTCAAAAGAAAATTCTTGTTTGAAAAGGTCATCAACATCAAAATTTTCATCTTGTGGTTGAACAACGTTAATAGCTTCTTGTTCCCAAAATAAAGATTCTTCTATTTTTTTTTTTTTCTTGTTGGGAATCGACAACTTCTTGATTTTCTTGTTCTACTTTCATCAAAAAAGACAGAAAATTTATCTCCAACGAGATTCGCACTCCTTTTCTCTTCAAACTCCTCTTTCGATTCAATATTCTCTACAAAAGATCTTGAACTTGATTGTCCTTCAACTCTGTTCTCAACAATTGTTATTTCATTCTCACTCTCTACCTTAGGTTTAGAAATACTTTCAAAACCAGATAACAAAGGTGTTAAAACAATTCGCTTTCCACAATGACGTAAAGCATAAGTGTTATGGACCTTGTCATGTGTAACTCGTTTAAAATCCATCCAGGGTCTACCAAATAACATGTGACAATCATCCATGGAAACTACATCACAACGAACTACACCACCATATGACCCAATAGTAACAGGAATAAATATATACTTAGTTACCTCTATATCGCTCACCTTGTTGAACCAATGCACCTTGTATGGAGAAGGATGTTCTATGGGTGTCAAACAAAGCTTTTCTACCATGTAATTTGACACAAAGTTCTTAGGACAACCACCATGAATAATAACGTTGCATACCTTCTCATACGATCTACATCTAGTGCGAAACATAGGTTATTGAAATTGAGGAACTTCAATGGAATATGAGCTTATTAAACCATTATCCATCACGTCTTCTTGTTGCTTCTTTTCCATAGCTATCATCCGCTCTTCTTGAAACTAGAAAGACGCCTTTAGATCCTCCATGGCAGTTAACAACTTTGCCATATAGTTGGGGTCACCCATGGCTTCGGTTGTTGGTTTATTGGGGGTTTCTTGGCTATTTTCCTGGACAAAGGGTGGATGTTGTCGTGTTTAAGCTCAGGATCGTGGTTGTTTAAGCTTAAGAAAGCTCAAACCTTTAGCTCTGATACCAAGTTGATGTGATTTATTTAGGGATTTTCTGTATTTTTGATAAACAAAATAATAAAAGGGATATACCTCTCGAATCACTCAAGAGGTTGGGGTTTTCGTTCAAGAATCACTCAAGAACAATACTTGCGCATCACACACAAGGGTTTCAAACTGAATCACTCAATTTGAGGGGGTAAATACTCACGTATTAATCATTAATCATCAAAGTCTATATTACAATTTCGTGCTCTCCCCTATTTATAGACAAAGAAGTCTAAAGATACTAAGAATCCTAATCCAAGTAGGAAACTAACTACGAGACTGATTACAATTGTAAAACGAACTAACTAACAACTTTCCTAATACCTAATGGACTCCTAATGCTAATTATATTCAGATTATATCTTTCCTAAACAATAAATCACGTTTAAACAAGTAAAAGCAAACTAGGGCACAATAACTAAACTAAAGTTGTTGCCTTGGCGCGCAAGGAATATGTTCCGTAACTTTTAACTCGTTTTTTACAATGTTGCGCTTTGAATTAAAGAAAATGCAACGCATCAATGTTGTAGATCTCGATCATATCGTTCCACAGAGATTTGAATCATCACGTTTAGGTTTCATGTGAGCGAGTTATGGAAAAAATACGAACAACTGTCAGAATTGCCAAGATTACGAGATTCTCCATAATGAACAAGATCATATAACAAGAGCTTAAATCCCGACCTTGCATGGAAACTCCATGTAATCATGCTTGTAGGAGCCACATTAATGCATAACCATAAAAGCAACACGATGTATTCAAGAGTGATTGTTCCTTTGCTTGTTTCTTGGTTCTTTTCTTTAAATTGCTCACTTGCTCCCGCATCAATCTCCCTTTCTTCAAAAAGAATTGTCCTCAATTGTTCGTCATATAAAAGAAGTTGTAAACCTGACTTAGCATGAGTGCCCAAAGTAGTTTTCATTGTAGATCCAACGTCATACTTCGTATCGACGTGATTAACAACATAGTGAACAACATCATTGTTACTGCTTGAAGTTGTGCTCTTAGTTTTTCCATTAACTCTACTCCTCAACACGTGAGATATTGTGAAGAACTCACATGGTACATTAAGCATAGTAGGTACTGGAGGAGCGAGTGGAACATGTAATGGAACAAGAATTGTTCCCCCCATCTTGACAACACTAGGTGGAAACATAGAACACAAATTCTGAAACGTTCCCTCATGAGAAATATTTGAAGCATCCACGATCACAAAGTTCGTAATGTTGTCAACCTCATCTTCTTGACTTACCTCATCAAATATAGGTGGTTGACTTGGGTCAAAAGAAAATTCTTCTTTGAAAAGATCATCAACATCAACATTTTCATCTTGTGGTTGAACAACTTTAATAGCTTCTTGTTCCCAAAATAAAGATTCTTCTATTTTTTTTTTTCTTGTTGGGAATCGACAACTTCTTGATTTTCTTGTTCTACTTTCATGAAAAAAGACAGAAAATTTATCTCCAACGAGATTCGCACTCCTTTTCTCTTCAAACTCCTCTTTCGATTCAATATTCTCTACAAAAGATCTTGAACTTGATTGTTCTTCAACTCTGTTCTCAACAATTGTTATTTCATTCTCACTCTCTACCTTAGGTTCAGAAATACTTTCAAAACCAGATAACAAAGGCGTTAAAACAATTCGCTTTCCACAATGACGTAAAGCATAAGCGTTATGGACCTTGTCATGTGTAACTCTTTTAAAATCCATCCAGGGTCTACCAAAACATGTGACAATCATCCATGGAAACTACATCACAACGAACTACACCACCATATGACCCAATAGTAACAGGAATAAATATATACTTAGTTACCTCTATATCGCTCACCTTGTTGAACCAATGCACCTTGTATGGAGAAGGATGTTCTATGGGTGTCAAACAAAGCTTTTCTACCATGTAATTCGACACAAAGTTCTTAGGACAACCACCATGAATAATAACGTTGCATACCTTCTCATACGATCTACATCTAGTGCGAAACATAGGTTCTTGAAATTGAGGAACTTCAATGGAATATGAGCTTATTAAACCATTATCCATCACGTCTTCTTGTTGCTTCTTTTCCATAGCTATCATCCGCTCTTCTTGAAACTGGAAAGACGCCTTTAGATCCTCCATGGCAGTTAACAACTTTGCCATATAGTTGGGGTCACCCATGACTTCGGTTGTTGGTTTACTGGGGGTTTCTTGGCTGTTTTCCTGGACAAAGGGTGGATGTTGTCGTGTTTAAGCTCAGGATCGTGGTTGTTTAAGCTTAAGAAAGCTCAAACCTTTAGCTCTGATACCAAGTTGATGTGATTTATTTAGGGATTTTCTGTATTTTTGATAAACAAAATAATAAAAGGGATATACCTCTCGAATCACTCAAGGGGTTGGGGTTTTCGTTCAAGAATCACTCAAGAACAATACTTGCGCAACACACACAAGGGTTTCAAACTGAATCACTCAATTTGAGGGGGTAAATACTCACGTATTAATCATTAATCATCAAAGTCTATATTACAATTTCGTGCTCTCCCCTATTTATAGACAAAGAAATCTAAAGATACTAGGAATCCTAATCCAAGTAGGAAACTAACTATGAAACTGATTACAATTTTAAAACGAACTAACTAACAACTTTCCTAATACCTAATGGACTCCTAATGCTAATAATATTCAGATTATATCTTTCCTAAACAATAAATCACGTTTAAACAAGTAAAAGAAAACTAGGACACAATAACTAAACTAAAATGAATGCATTTAAAAACTGGAGTTGAAGCTTGTTTGTACTTTTAAACATCCTTGGTGTATTTTCACTCAAATGAATGCAAACAAAGTATTTGGATGCTTTCTCTTAATATAAAACACAAAAGAACTCAAATCTCTTTCACCCTACTCGTATGAGCTTTTTAAAACGCGTAAATGCATTCAAAAGGTCCATTTGAAGCTTGTTTGTACTTTAGAACATTCTTGTTGTAGTTTCATTCTCAAGTGAATGCAAACAAAATACTTGGTTGCTTTCTCTTAATATAAACACAAAAGAACTCAATCTCTATCACCCTAGTCGTAAGAGCTGTTAAAACGCGTAAATACAATCAAAAGCTTGAGTTGAAGCTTGTTTGTACTTGTAAACATCATTGGTGTAGTTTCACACTCAAATGAATGCAAACAAAGTATTTCGATGCTTTCTCTTAATATACAACACAAAAGAACTCAAATCTCTTTCACCCTACTCGTAAGAGCTTTTAAAACGCGTAAATGAATTCAAAAGCTTGAGTTGAAGCTTGTTTGTACTTGTAAACATTCTTGGTGTAGTTTCAAACTCATATCAATGCAAACAAAACATTTGGGTGCTTTCTCTTAATTTACAACACAAAAGAACTCAAATCTCTTTCACCCTACCCGTATGAGCTTCAAAAACGCGTAAATGCATTCAAAAGCTTGAGTTGAAGCTTGTTTGTACTTGTAAACATCCTTGGTGTCTTTTCACTCAAATGAATGCAAACAAAGTATTTGGATGCTTTCTCTTAATACAAAGCACAAAAGAACTCAAATCTCTTTCACCCTACTCGTATGACCTTTTTAAAACGCGTAAATGCATTCAAAAGTTCCATTTGAAGCTTGTTTGTACTTGTAAACATCCTAGGTGTAGTTTCACACTCAAATTAATCCAAACAAAGTATTTGGATGCTTTCTCTTAATATACAACACAAAAGAACTCAAATCTCTTTCACCCTACTCCTTTGAGCTTTTAAAACTCGTAAATGCATTCAAAAGCTTGAGTTGAAGCTTGTTTGTACTTGTAGAAATCCGAGGTAGTTTCACACTCAAATGAATCCAAACAAAGTATTTGGATGCTTTCTCTTAATATACAAAACAAAAGAACTCAAATCTCTTTCACCCTACTCGTATGAGCTTTTAAAACGCGTAAATGTATTCAAAAGCTTGAGTTGAAGCTTGTTTAGACTTTAAAACATTCTTGGGGTTGTTTCATACTCAAATGATAGCAAACAAAACATTTGGGTGCTTTCTCTTAATATACAACACAAAAGAACTCAATCTCTATCACCCTAGTCGTAAGAGTTGTTAAAACGCGTAAATGCATTCAAAAGCTTGAGTTGGAGCTTGTTTGTACTTGTAAACATCCTTGGTGTAGTTTCACACTCAAATGAATGCAAAAAAAGTATTTGGATGCTTTTTCTTAATATACACCACAAAAGAACTCAAATCTCTTTCACCCTACTCGTAAGAGCTTTTAAAACGCGTAAATGAATTCAAAAGCTTGAGTTGAAGCTTGTTTGTACTTGTAAACATCCTATGTATAGTTTCACACTCAAATGAATGCAAACAAAGTATTTGGATGCTTTCTCTTAATGTACAACACAAAGGAACTCAAATCTCTTTCACCCTACTCGTATGAGCTTTCAAAACGCGTTAGGCATTCAAAAGCTTGAGTTGAAGATTATTTGTACTTTAAAATATTCTTGATGTAGTTTCATACTTAAATGAATGCAAACAAAAAATTTGGGTGCTTTCTCTTAATATACAACACAAAAGAACTCAATCACTATCACCCCCTAGTCGTAAGAGCTGTTAAAACGCGTAAATGCATTCAAAAGCTTGAGTTGAAGCTTGTTTGTGCTTGTAAACATCCTTGGTGTAGTTTAACACTCAAATGAATGCAAACAAAGTATTTAGATGCTTTCTCTTATTATAAAACACAAAAGAACTCAAATCTTCACCCTACCCGTCAGAGCTTTTAAAACGCGTAAATGAATTCAAAAGCTTGAGTTGAAGCTTGTTTGTACTTGTAAACATCATTAGTTTAGTTTCACACTCAAATGAATGCAAACAAAGTATTTGGATGCTTTCTCTTAATATACAGCACAAAAGTACTCAAATGTCTTTCACCCTACTCGGAAGAGCTTTTAAAACGCGTAAATGCATTCAAAACCTGGAGTTGAAGCTTGTTTGTATTTTAAAACATTCATGGTGTAGTTTCATACTCAAACAAACAAAATATTTGGGTGCTTTTTCTTAATATACAATACAAAAGATCTCAATCTCTATCACCCTATTCGTAAGAGCTGTTAAAACGCGTATATGCATTCAAAAGCTTGAGTTAAAGCTTGTTTGTACTTGTAAACATCCTTGGTGTAGTTTCACACTGAAATGAATCCAACCAAAGTATTTTTATGCATTCTCTTAATATACAATACAAAATAACTCAAATCTGTTTCACCCTACTCGTAAGAGCTTTTCAAACGCGTAAATGAATTCAAAAGCTAGAGTTGAAGCTTGTTTGTACGTTAAAATATTCTTGGTGTAGTTTCATATTCAAATGAATGCAAACAAAACATTTGGGTGCTTTCTCTTATTATACAACACAAAAGAACTCAATTGCTATCACCTTAGTCGTAAAAGCTGTTAAAACGCGTAAATGCATTCAAAAGCTTGAGTCGAAGCTTGTTTGTACTTGTAAACAACCCTTGTGTAGTTTCAGACTCAAATGAATGCAAACAAAGTATTTGGATGCTTTCTCTTAATATACACCACAAAAGAACTCAAATCTCTTTCACCCTACTCGTAAGAGCTTTTAAAACGCGTAAATGCATTCAAAAGCTTGAGTTGAAGCTTGTTTGTACTTGTAAACATCCTTGGTATAGTTTCACACTCAAATGAATGCAAAAAAAGTATTTGGATGCTTTTTCTTAATATACAACACAAAAAAACTCAAATCTCTTTCACCCTACTCGTAAGAGCTTTTAAAACGCGTAAATGAATTCAAAAGCTTGACTTGAAGCTTGTTTGTACTTGTAAACATCCTATGTGTAGTTTCACACTCAAATGAATGCAAACAAAGTATTTGGATGCTTTCTCTTAATGTACAACACAAAAGAACTCAAATCTCTTTCACCCTACTCGTATGAGCTTTTAAAACGCGTTATGCATTCAAAAGCTTGAGTTGAAGATTATTTGTACTTTAAAATATTCTTGATGTAGTTTCATACTCAAATGAATGCAAACAAAAAATTTGGGTGCTTTCTCTTAATATACAACACAAAAGAACTCAATCACTATCACCCCCTAGTCGTAAGAGCTGTTAAAACGCGTAAATGCATTCAAAAGGTTGAGTTGAAGCTTGTTTGTGCTTGTAACAATCCTTGGTGTAGTTTAACACTCAAATGAATGCAAACAAAGTATTTAGAGGCTTTCTCTTATTATACAACACAAAAGAACTCAAATCTCTTTCACCCTACCCGTAAGAGCTTTTAAAACGCGTAAATGAATTCAAAAGCTTGAGTTGAAGCTTGTTTGTACTTGTAAACATCATTAGTTTAGTTTCACACTCAAATGAATGCAAACAAAGTATTTGGATGCTTTCTCTTAATATACAGCACAAAAGAACTCAAATATCTTTCACCCTACTCGGAAGAGCTTTTAAAACGCGTAAATGCATTCAAAACCTGGAGTTGAAGCGTGTTTGTATTTTAAAACATTCATGGTGTAGTTTCATACTCAAACAAACAAAATATTTGGGTGCTTTTTCTTAATATACAATACAAAAGATCTCAATCTCTATCACCCTATTCGTAAGAGCTGTTAAAACGCGTATATGCAGTCAAAAGCTTGAGTTAAAGCTTGTTTGTACTTGTAAACCACCTTGGTGTTGTTTCAGACTCAAATGAATGCAAACAAAGTATTTGGATGCTTTCTCTTAATATACACCACAAAAGAACTCAAATCTCTTTCACCCTACTCGTAAGAGCTTTTAAAACGCGTAAATGCATTCAAAAGTTGGAGTTGAAGCTTGTTTGTACTTTAAAACATTCATGGTGTAGTTTCATACTCAAATGAATGCAAGCAAAGCATTTGGGTGATTTCTCTTATTATACAACACAAAAGAACTCAATTTCTATCACCCTAGTCGTAAAAGCTGTTAAAACGCGTAAATACATTCAAAAGCTTGAGTCGAAGCTTTTTTGTACTTGTAAGCATCCTTGGTGTAGTTTCACACTCAAATGAATGCAAACAAAGTATTTGGATGCTTTCTCTTAATATACACCACAAAAGAACTCAAATCTCTTTCACTCTACTCGTAAGAGCTTTTAAAACGAGTAAATGGATTCAAAAGCTGGAGTTGAAGCTTGTTTATACTTTAAAACATTCATGGTGTAGTTTCATTCTCAAATGAATGCAAACAAAACATTTGGGTGCTTTCTCTTAATATACAACACAAAAGAACTCAATCTCTATCACCCTAGTCGTAAGAGCTGTTAAAAGGCGTAAATGCATTCAAAAGCTTGTTTGTACTTGTAAACATCCTTGGTGTAGTTTCACACTCAAATGAATGCAAACAAACTATTTGGATGCATTCTCTTAATATACAATACAAAATAACTCAAATCTCTTTCACCCTGCTCGTAAGAGCTTTTAAAACGCGTAAATGAATTCAAAAGCTTGAGTTGAAGCTTGTTTGTACTTTAAAATATTCTTGGTGTAGTTTCATATTCAAATGAATGCAAACAAAACATTTGGGTGCCTTCTCTTATTATACAACACAAAAGAACTCAATTGCTATCACCCTAGTCGTAAAAGCTGTTAAAACGCGTAAATACATTCAAAAGCTTGAGTCGAAGCTTGTTTGTACTTGTAAACATCCTTGGTGTAGTTTCACATTCAAATGAATGCAAACAAAGTATTTGGATGCTTTCTCTTAATATACACCACAAAAGAACTCAAATCTCTTTCACCCTACTCATAAGAGCTTTTAAAACGCGTAAATGCATTCAAAAGTTGGAGTTGAAGCTTGTTTGTACTTTAAAACATTCATGGTGTAGTTTCATACTCAAATAAATGCAAACAAAACATTTGGGTGCTTTCTCTTAATATACAACACAAAAGAACTCAATCTCTATCACGCTAGTCGGAAGAGATCTTAAAACGCGTAAATACATTCAAAAGCTTGAGTCGAAGCTTTTTTGTACTTGTAAGCATCCTTGGTGTAGTTTCACACTCAAATGAATGCAAACAAAGTATTTGGATGCTTTCTCTTAATATACACCACAAAAGAACTCAAATCTCTTTCACTCTACTCGTAAGAGCTTTTAAAACGAGTAAATGGATTCAAAAGCTGGAGTTGAAGCTTGTTTATACTTTAAAACATTCATGGTGTAGTTTCATGCTCAAATGAATGCAAACAAAACATTTGGGTGCTTTCTCTTAATATACAACACAAAAGAACTCAATCTCTTTCACCCTAGTCGTAAAAGCTGTTAAAACGCATAAATGCATTCAAAAGCTTGAGTCGAAGCTTGTTTGTACTTGTAAACATCCTTGGTGTAGTTTCACACTCAAATGAATGCAAACAAAGTATTTTGGTGCTTTCTCTTAATATACACCACAAAAGAACTCAAAGCTCTTTCACCCTACTCGTATGAGCTTTTAAAACGCGTAAATGAATTCAAAAGCTTGAGTTGAAGCTTGTTTGTACTTTAAAATATTCTTGGTGTAGTTTCATATTCAAATGAATGCAAACAAAAAATTTGGGTGCTTTCTCTTATTGTACAACACAAAAGAACTCAATTTCTATCACCCTAGTCGTAAAAGCTGTTAAAACGCGTAAATGCATTCAAAAGCTTGAGTCGAAACTTGTTTGTACTTGTAAACATCCTTGGTGTAGTTTCAGACTCAAATGAATGCAAACAAATTATTTGGATGCTTTCTCTTAATATACACCACAAAAGAACTCAAATCTCTTTCACCCTACTCATAAGAGCTTTTAAAACGCGTAAATGCATTCAAAAGTTGGAGTTGAAGCTTGTTTGTACTTTAAAACATTCATGGTGTAGTTTCATACTCAAATAAATGCAAACAAAACATTTGGGTGCTTTCTCTTAATATACAACACAAAAGAACTCAATCTCTATCACGCTAGTCGGAAGAGATCTTAAAACGCGTAAATACATTCAAAAGCTTGAGTCGAAGCTTTTTTGTACTTGTAAGCATCCTTGGTGTAGTTTCACACTCAAATGAATGCAAACAAAGTATTTGGATGCTTTCTCTTAATATACACCACAAAAGAACTCAAATCTCTTTCACTCTACTCGTAAGAGCTTTTAAAACGAGTAAATGGATTCAAAAGCTGGAGTTGAAGCTTGTTTATACTTTAAAACATTCATGGTGTAGTTTCATTCTCAAATGAATGCAAACAAAACATTTGGGTGCTTTCTCTTAATATACAACACAAAAGAACTCAATCTCTATCACCCTAGTCGTAAGAGCTGTTAAAACGCGTAAATGCATTCAAAAGCTTGTTTGTACTTGTAAACATCCTTGGTGTAGTTTCACACTCAAATGAATGAAAACAAACTATTTGGATGCATTCTCTTAATATACAATACAAAATAACTCAAATCTCTTTCACCCTGCTCGTAAGAGCTTTTAAAACGCGTAAATGAATTCAAAAGCTTGAGTTGAAGCTTGTTTGTACTTTAAAATATTCTTGGTGTAGTTTCATATTCAAATGAATGCAAACAAAACATTTGGGTGCCTTCTCTTATTATACAACACAAAAGAACTCAATTGCTATCACCCTAGTCGTAAAAGCTGTTAAAACGCGTAAATACATTCAAAAGCTTGAGTCGAAGCTTGTTTGTACTTGTAAACATCCTTGGTTTAGTTTCACATTCAAATGAATGCAAACAAAGTATTTGGATGCTTTCTCTTAATATACACCACAAAAGAACTCAAATCTCTTTCACCCTACTCGTAAGAGCTTTTAAAACGCGTAAATGCATTCAAAAGTTGGAGTTGAAGCTTGTTTGTACTTTAAAACATTTATGGTGTAGTTTCTTACTCATATGAATGCAAGCAAAGCATTTGGGTGATTTCTCTTATTATACAACACAAAAGAACTCAATCTCTTTCACCCTAGTCGTAAAAGCTGTTAAAACGCGTAAATACATTCAAAAGCTTGAGTCGAAGCTTGTTTGTACTTGTAAACATCCTTGGTGTAGTTTCACACTCAAATGAATGCAAACAAAGTATTTTGGTGCTTTCTCTTAATATACACCACAAAAGAACTCAAAGCTCTTTCACCCTACTCGTATGAGCTTTTAAAACGCGAAAATGAATTCAAAAGCTTGAGTTGAAGCTTGTTTGTACTTTAAAATATTCTTGGTGTAGTTTCATATTCAAATGAATGCAAACAAAAAATTTGGGTGCTTTCTCTTATTGTACAACACAAAAGAACTCAATTTCTATCACCCTAGTCGTAAAAGCTGTTAAAACGCGTCAATGCATTCAAAAGCTTGAGTCGAAGCTTGTTTGTACTTGTAAACATCCTTGGTGTAGTTTCAGACTCAAATGAATGCAAACAAATTATTTGGATGCTTTCTCTTAATATACACCACAAAAGAACTCAAATCTCTTTCACCCTACTCATAAGAGCTTTTAAAACGCGTAAATGCATTCAAAAGTTGGAGTTGAAGCTTGTTTGTACTTTAAAACATTCATGGCGTAGTTTCATACTCAAATAAATGCAAACAAAACATTTGGGTGCTTTCTCTTAATATACAACACAAAAGAACTCAATCTCTATCACGCTAGTCGGAAGAGATCTCAAAACGCGTAAATGCATTCAAAAGCTTGATTTGAAGCTTGTTTGTACTTGTAAAAATCCTAGGTGTAGTTTCACACTCAAATGAATGCAAACAAAGTATTTAGATGCTTTCTCTTATTATACAAAAGAACTCAAATCTCTTTCACCCTACTCGTAAGAGCTTTTAAAACGAGTAAATGAATTCAAAAGCTTGAGTTGCATCTTGTTTGTACTTGTCAACATCCTTGGTGTAGTTTCACTCTAAAATGAATGCAACCAAAGTCTTTGGATGCTTTCTATTAATATACAACACAAAATAACTCAAATCTCTTTCACCCTACTCGTAAGAGGTTTTAAAACGCGTAAATGCATTCAAAAGCTTGATTTGAAGCTTGTTTGTACTTTAAAATATTCTTTGTGTAGTTTCATACTCAAATGAATGCAAACAAAACATTTGGGTGCTTTCTCTTAATATAGAATACAAAAGAACTCAATCTCTGTCACCCTAGTCGTAGAAGCTGTTAAAACGCGAAATTGCATTCAAAAGCTTGAGTTGAAGCTTGTTTGTACTTGTAAATATCCTTGGTGTAGTTTCACACGCAAATGAATGCAAACAAAGTATTTTGATGTTTTCTCTTAATATACACCACAAAAGAACTCAAATCTCTTTAACGCTACTCATAAGAGTTTTTAAAACGCATAAATGCATTGAAAAGCGTTATTTGAAGCTTGTTTGTACTTTAAAATATTCTTGCTGTAGTTTCATACTCAAATGAATGCAAACAAAACATTTGGGTGCTTTCTCTTAATATACAACACAAAAGAACTCAATCTCTGTCACCCTAGTCGTAGAAGTTGTTAAAACGCGTAATTGCATTCAAAAGGTAGAGTTGAAGCTTGTTTGTACTTGTAAACATCCTTGGTGTAGTTTCACACTCAAATGATTGCAAACAAAGTATTTGGATGTTTTCTCCTAATATACACCACAAAAGAACTCAAATCTCTTTCACCCTACTCGTAAGAGCTTTTAAAACGCATAAATGCATTTAAAAGCTTGAGTTGAAGCTTGTTTGTACTTGTAAACATCCTTTGTGTATTTTCACACTCAAATGAATGCAAACAAAGTATTTGGATGCTTTCTCTTAATATACAACACAAAAGAACTCAAATCTCTTTCACCCTGCTCGTATGAGCTTTAAAAACGCGTAAATGCATTCAAAAGCTGGAGTTGAAGCTTGTTTGTACTTTAAAACTTTCATGGTGTAGTTTCATACTCAAATGAATGCAAACATAACATTTGGGTGCTTTCTCTTAATTTACAACACAAAAGAACTCAATCTCGATCACCCTAGTCGTAAGAGCTGTTAAAACACGTAAATGCATTCAAAAGGTTGAGTTGAAGAATGTTTGTACTTGTAAATTCCCTGGTGTTATTTCACACTCAAATGAATGCAAACAAAGTATTTGGATACTTTCTCTTAATCTACAACACAAAAGAACTCAATTCCTATCACCCTAGTCGTAAAAGATGTTAAAACGCGTAAATGCATTCAAAAGCTTGAGTCGAAGCTTGTTTGTACTTGTAAACCACCTTGGTGTAGTTTCAGACTCAAATGAATGAAAACAAAGTATTTGGATGCTTTCTCTTAATATACACCACAAAAGAACTCAAATCTCTTTCACCCTACTCGTAAGAGCTTTTAAAACGCGTAAATGCATTCAAAAGTTGGAGTTGAAGCTTGTTTGTACTTTAAAACATTCATGGTGTACTTTCATACTCAAATGAATGCAAGCAAAGCATTTGGGTGATTTCTCTTATTATACAACACAAAAGAACTCAATTTCTATCACCCTAGTCGTAAAAGCTGTTAAAACGCGTAAATACATTCAAAAGCTTGAGTCGAAGCTTGTTTGTACTTGTAAGCATCCTTGGTGTAGTTTCACACTCAAATGAATGCAAACAAAGTATTTGGATGCTTTCTCTTAATATACACCACAAAAGAACTCAAATCTCTTTCACTCTACTCGTAAGAGCTTTTAAAACGAGTAAATGCATTCAAAAGCTGGAGTTGAAGCTTGTTTATACTTTAAAACATTCATGGTGTAGTTTCATACTCAAATGAATGCAAACAAAACATTTGGGTGCTTTCTCTTGATATACAACACAAAAGAACTCAATCTCTATCACCCTAGTCGTAAGAGCTGTTAAAACGCGTAAATGCATTCAAAAGCTTGTTTGTACTTGTAAACATCCTTGGTGTAGTTTCACACTCAAATGAATGCAAACAAACTATTTGGATGCTTTTTCTTAATATACAACACAAAATAACTCAAATCTCTTTCACCCTACTCGTAAGAGCTTTTAAAACGCGTAAATGAATTCAAAAGCTTGTTTGTACTTTAAAATATTCTTGGTGTAGTTTCATATTCAAATGAATGCAAACAAAACATTTGGGTGCTTTCTCTTATTATACAACACAAAAGAACTCAACTTCTATCACCCTAGTCGTAAAAGCTGTTAAAACGCGTAAATACATTCAAAAGCTTGAGTCGAAGCTTGTTTGTACTTGTAAACATCCTTGGTGTAGTTTCACACTCAAATGAATGCAAACAAAGTATTTGGATGCTTTCTCTTAATATAAACCACAAAAGAACTCAAATCTCTTTCACCCTACTCGTAAGAGCTTTTAAAACGCATAAATGCATTCAAAAAATTGAGTTGAAGCTTGTTTGGACTTGTAAACATCCTTTGTGTATTTTCACACTCAAATGAATGCAAGCAAAGCATTTGGATGCTTTCTCTTAATATACAACACAAAAGAACCCAAATCTCTTTCACCCTACTCGTATGAGCTTTAAAAACGCGTAAATGCATTCAAAAGCTGGAGTTGAAGGTTGGTTGTACTTTAAAACATTCATGGTGTAGTTTCATACTCAAATGAATGCAAACTTAATATTTGGGTGCTTTCTCTTAATATACAACACAAAAGAACTCAATTCCTATCACCCTAGTCGTAAGAGCTGAAAAAACGCATAAATGCATTCAAAAGCTTGAGTTGAAGCTTGTTTGTACTTGTAAACATCCTTGGTGTAGTTTCACACTCAAATGAATGCAAACAAACTATTTGGATGCTTTCTCTTAATATACAACACAAAATAACTCAAGTCTCATTCACCCTACTCGTAAGAGGTTTTAAAACGCGTAAATGAATTCAAAAGCTTGAGTTGAAGCTTGTTTGTACTTTAAAAAATTCTTGATGTAGTTTCATATTCAAATGACTGCAAACAAAACATTTGGGTGCTTTCTCTTATTATACAACACAAAAGAACTCAATTTCTATCACCATAGTCGTAAAAGCTGTTAAAACGCATAAATGCATTCAAAAGCTTGAGTCGAAGCTTGTTTGTACTTATAAACATCCTTGGTGCAGTTTCACACTCAAATGAATGCAAACAAAGTATTTGGATGCTTTCTCTTAATATACACCACAAAAGAACTCAAATCTCTTTCACCCTACTCGTATGAGCTTTTAAAACGCGTGAATGCATTCAAAAGCTAGAGTTGAAGCTTGTTTGTACTTTAAAACATTCGTGGTGTAGTTTCATACTCAAATGAATGCAAACAAAATATTTGGGTGCTTTCTCTTAATATACAATACTAAAGAACTCGATCTCTATCACCCTATTCGTAAGAACTGTTAAAACGCATAAATGCATTCAAAAGGTTGAGTTGAAGCTTTTTTGTACTTGTAAACATCCTTGGTGTAGTTTCACAGTCAAATGAATGCAAACAAAGTATTTGGATGCTTTCTATTAATATACAACACAAAATAACTCAAATCTCTTTCACGCTACTCGTAAGAGCTTTTAAAACGCGTAAATGCATTCAAAAGCTTGAGTTGAAGCTTGTTGGTACTTGTAAACATCCTTTGTGTATTTTCACACACAAATGAATGAAAACAAAGTATTTGGATGCTTTCTCTTAATATACAACACAAAAGAACTCAAATCTCTTTCACCCTACTCGTAAGAGGTTTTAAAACGGGTAAATGCATTCAAAAGCTAGAGTTGAAGCTCGTTTGTATTTGTAAACAACCTTTGTGTAGTTTCACACTCAAATGAATGCAAACAAAGTATTTGGATGCTTTCTCTTAATATACAACACAAAAGAACTCAAATATCTTTCACCTTACTCGTATGTGCTTTTAAAACGCGTAAATGCATTCAAAAGCTTGAGTTGATGCTTGTTTGTACTTTAAAACATTCATGGTGTAGTTTCATACTCAAATGAATGCAAACAAAACATTTGGGTGCTTTCTCCTAATATACAACACAAAAGAACTCAGTCTCTATCACCGTAGTCGTAAGAGCTGTTAAAACGCGTAAATGCATTCAAAATCTTGAGTTGAAGCTTGTTTGTACTTGTAAACATCCTTGTTGTAGTTTCACACTCAAATGAATGCAAACAAAGTATTTGGATGCTTTCTCTTAATATACACCACAAAAGAACTCAAATCTCTTTCACCCTACTCGTAAGAGCTTTTATAAGGCATAAATGCATTCAACAGCTTGAGTTGAAGCTTGTTTGTATTTGTAAACATCCTTTGCGTGTTTTCACACTCAAATGAATGCAAGCAAAGTATTTGGATGCTTTCTCTTAATATACAACACAAAAGAACTCAAATCTCTTTAACGCTACTCATAAGAGTTTTTAAAACCCATAAATGCATTGAAAAGCGTTATTTAAAGCTTGTTTGTACTTTAAAATATTCTTGCTGTAGTTTCATACTCAAATGAATGCAAACAAAACATTTGGGTGCTTTCTCTTAATATACAACACAAAAGAACTCAATCTCTGTCACCCTAGTCGTAGAAGTTGTTAAAACGCGTAATTGCATTCAAAAGGTAGAGTTGAAGCTTGTTTGTACTTGTAAACATCCTTGGTGTAGTTTCACACTCAAATGATTGCAAACAAAGTATTTGGATGTTTTCTCCTAATATACACCACAAAAGAACTCAAATCTCTTTCACCCTACTCGTAAGAGCTTTTAAAACGCATAAATGCATTTAAAAGCTTGAGTTGAAGCTTGTTTGTACTTGTAAACATCCTTTGTGTATTTTCACACTCAAATGAATGCAAACAAAGTATTTGGATGCTTTCTCTTAATATACAACACAAAAGAACTCAAATCTCTTTCACCCTGCTCGTATGAGCTTTAAAAACGCGTAAATGCATTCAAAAGCTGGAGTTGAAGCTTGTTTGTACTTTAAAACTTTCATGGTGTAGTTTCATACTCAAATGAATGCAAACAAAACATTTGGGTGCTTTCTCCTAATATACAACACAAAAGAACTCAGTCTCTATCACCGTAGTCGTAAGAGCTGTTAAAACGCGTAAATGCATTCAAAATCTTGAGTTGAAGCTTGTTTGTACTTGTAAACATCCTTGTTGTAGTTTCACACTCAAATGAATGCAAACAAAGTATTTGGATGCTTTCTCTTAATATACACCACAAAAGAACTCAAATCTCTTTCACCCTACTCGTAAGAGCTTTTATAAGGCATAAATGCATTCAACAGCTTGAGTTGAAGCTTGTTTGTATTTGTAAACATCCTTTGCGTGTTTTCACACTCAAATGAATGCAAGCAAAGTATTTGGATGCTTTCTCTTAATATACAACACAAAAGAACTCAAATCTCTTTCACCCTACTCGTATGAGCTCTAAAAACGCGTAAATACATTCAAAAGCTGGAGTTGAAGCTCGTTTGTACATTAAAACATTCATGGTGTAGTTTCATACTCAAATGAATGCAAACATAACATTTGGGTGCTTTCTCTTAATTTACAACACAAAAGAACTCAATCTCGATCACCCTAATCGTAAAAGCTGTTAAAACGCGTAAATGTATTCAAAAAGTTGAGTTGAAGCATTTTTGTACTTGTAAACTTCCCTGGTGTTATTTCACACTCAAATGAATGCAAACAAAGTATTCGGCTTTCTCTTAATCTAAAACAAAAGAACTCAATTGTCTTTCATCCTACTCGTAAGAGATTTTAAAACGCGTAAATGCATTCAAAAGGTTGAGTTGAAACTTGTTTGTACTTGTAAACATCCCAGGTGTTGTTTAACACTCAAATGAATGCAACTAATGTATTTGGATACTTTCTCTTGCTATACAACACAACAGAACTCAATTTCTATCACCCTAGTCGTACGAGCTGATAAAACACGTAAATGCATTCGAAAGCTTGAGTTGAAGCTTTTTTGTACTTGTAAACATCCTTGTTGTAGTTTCACACTCAAATGAATGCAAACAAAGTATTTGGATGCTTTCTCTTAATATACACCACAAAAGAACTCAAATCTCTTTCACCCTACTCGTAAGAGCTTTTAAAAGGCATAAATGCATTCAAAAGCTTGAGTTGAAGCTTGTTTGTATCTGTAAACATCCTTTGCGTATTTTCGCACTCAAATGAATGCAAACAAAGTATTTGGATGCTTTCTCTTAATATACAACACAAAAGAACTCAAATCTCTTTCACCCTACTCGTAAGAGCTTTTAAAAGGCATAAATGCATTCAAAAGCTGGAGTTGAAGCTCGTTTGTACTTTAAAACATTCATGGTGTAGTTTCATACTCAAATAAATGCAAACAAAACATTTGGGTGCTTTCTCTAAATATACAACACATAAGAACTCAGTCTCTAACACCCTAGTCGTGGAAGCTGTTAAAACGCGTAAATGCATTCAAAAGCTTGAGTTGAAGCTTGTTTGTACTTGTAAACATCCTTGGTGTAGTTTCACACTCAAATGTATGCAAACAAAGTATTTGGATGGTTTCTCTTAATATACACCACAAAAGAACTCAAATCTCTTTCACCCTACTCGGAAGAGCTTTTAAAACGCGTAAATGCATTCAAAAGCTTGAGTTGAAGCTTGTTTGTACTTGTAAACATCCTTTGTGTATTTTCACACACAAATGAATCAAAACAAAGTATTTGGATGCTTTCTCTTAATATACAACACAAAAGAACTCAAATCTCTTTCACCCTACTCGTAAGAGGTTTTAAAATGGGTAAATGCATTCAAAAGCTGGAGCTGAAGCTCGTTTGTATTTGTACACAAGCTTTGTGTAGTTTCACACTCAAATGAATGCAAACAAAGTATTTGGATGCTTTCTCTTAATATACAACACAAAAGAACTCAAATATCTTTCACCCTACTCGTATGAGCTTTTAAAACACGTAAACGCATTCAAAAGCTTAAGTTGAAGCGTGTTTGTACTTTAAAACAATCTTGGTGTAGTATCATGCTCAAATAAATGCAAAGAAAACATTTGGGTGCTTTCTCTTAATATACAACACAAAAGAACTCAATTTTTATCACCCTAGTCGTAAGAACTGTAAAAACGCGTAAATGCATTTAAAAGTTTGAGTTGAAGCTTGTTTGTACTTATAAACATCCTTGGTGTAGTTTCACACTCAAATGAATGCAAGCCAACTATTTGGTTGCTTTCTCTTAATATACAACACAAAATAACTCAAATCTCTTTCACCCTACTCGTAAGAGCTTTTAAAACGCGTAAATGCATTCAAACTCAAACGCGTAAACATCCTTGGTGTAGTTTCACACTCAAATGAATGCAAACAAAGTATTTGGCTTTCTCTTAATCTAAAACAAAAGAATCAATTGTCTTTCATCCTACTCGTAAGAGATTTTAAAACGCGTAAATGCATTCAAAAGGTTGAGTTGAAACTTGTTTGTACTTGTAAACATCCCAGGTGTTGTTTAACACTCAAATGAATGCAACTAATGTATTTGGATACTTTCTCTTGCTATACAACACAACAGAACTCCATTTCTATCACCCTAGTCGTAAGAGCTGTTAAAACACGTAAATGCATTCGAAAGCTTGAGTTGAAGCTTTTTTGTACTTGTAAACATCCTTGTTGTAGTTTCACACTCAAATGAATGCAAACAAAGTATTTGGATGCTTTCTCTTAATATACACCATAAAAGAACTCAAATCTCTTTCACCCTACTCGTAAGAGCTTTTAAAAGGCATAAATGCATTCAAAAGCTTGAGTTGAAGCTTGTTTGTATTTGTAAACATCCTTTGCGTATTTTCACACTAAAATGAATGCAAACAAAGTATTTGGATGCTTTCTCTTAATATACAACACAAAAGAACTCAAATCTCTTTCACCCTACTCGTATGAGCTTTAACCACGCGTAAATGCATTCAAAAGCAGGAGTTGAAGCTCGTTTGTACTTTAAAACATTGATGGTGTAGTTTCATACTCAAATGAATGAAAACATAACATTTGGGTGCTTTCTCTTAATTTACAACACAAAAGAACTCAATCTCGATCACCCTACTCGTAAGAGCTTGTAAAACGCGTAAATGCATTCAAAAGCTTGAGTTGAAGCTTGTTTGTACTTATAAACATCTTTGGTGTAGTTTCACACTCAAATCAATGCAAATTTTGATGCTTTCTTTTAATATACAATACAAAAGAACTCAAATCTCTTTCACCCTACTCGTAAGAAGTTTTAAAACGCGTAAATGCATTCAAAAGCTTGAGTTGAAGCTTGTTTGTATTTGTAAACGTCCTTGGTGTAGTTTCACACTCAAGTTTATGAAAACAAAGTATTTGGATGCTTTCTCTTAATATACAACACAAAAGAACCCAAATCTCTTTCACCCTACTCGTATGAGCTTTAAAAACGCGTAAATGCATTCAAAAGCTTGAGTTGAAACTTGTTTGCACTTTAAAACATTCATGGTGTAGTTTCATACTCAAATGAATGCAAACATAACATTTGGGTGCTTTCTCTTAATTTACAACACAAATAAACTCAATCTCGATCACCCTAGTCGTAAGAGCTATTAAAACGCGTAAATGCATTCAAAAGCTTGAGTTGAAGCTTGTTTGTACTTGTAAACATCCATGTGTAGTTTCACACTCAAATGAATACAAACAAAGTATTTGGATGCTTTCTATTAATATACAACACAAAAGAACTGAATCTCGATCACCGTAGTCGTTAGAGCTGTTAAAACGCGTAAATGCATGTTTTTACTTGTAAACTTCCCTGGTGTTATTGCACACTCAAATAAATGCAAACTAAGTATTTTGATGCTTTCTTTTAATATACAACACACAAGAGGATTCAAATCTCTTTCACCCTACTCGTAAGAGGTTTTAAAACACGTAAATGCATTCAAAAGATTGAGTTGAAGCTTGTTTGTACTTGTAAACATCCCTGGTGTTGTTTCACACTCAAATGAATGAAAACAAAGTATTTGGAAGCTTTCTCTTAATATACAACACAAAAGAACTCAAATCTCTTTCACCCTAGTCGTATGAGCTTTTAAAACGCGTAAATGCATTCAAAAGCCTGAGTTGCAGCTTGTTTGTACTTGAAAACATTCTTGGTGTAGTTTCATACTCAAACGAATGCAAACAAAACATTTTGGTGCTTTCATTTAATATACAACACAAATGAACTCAATATCTGTCACCCTAGTCGTAAGAGCTGTTAAAACGCGCAAATGCATTCAAAAGCTTGAGTCGAAGCTTTTTTTACTTGTAAACAGCCTTGGTGTAGTTTCACACTCAAATGAATGCAAACAAAGTATTTGGATGCTTTCTCTTAATATACACCACAAAAGAACTCAATTCTCTATCACCCTACTCGTAAGAGCTTTTAAAACGTGTAAATGCATTCAAAAGCTGGAGTTGAAGCTTTTTTGTATTTGTAAACATCCTTGGTGTAGTTTCACACTCAAATGAATGGAAACAACGTATTTGGATGCTTTCTCTTAATATACAACACAAAAAAACTCAGATCTCTTTCACCCTACTCGTATGAGCTTTCAAAACGGGTAAATGCATTCAGAAGCTTGAGTTAATGCTTGTTTGTACTTTAAAACATTCTTGGTGTAGTTTCATATTCAAATGAATGCAAACAAAACATTTGGGTGCTTTCTCTTAATATACAACATAAAAGAACTCAATCTCGATCACCCTAGTCGTAAGAGCTGTTAAAACGCGTAAATGCATTCAAAAGCTTGAGTTGAAGCTTGTTTGTACTTGTAAACATCCATGTGTAGTTTCACACTCAAAATGAATACAAACAGAGTATTTGGATGCTTTCTATTAATATACAACACAAAAGAACTGAATCTCGATCACCCTAGTCGTAAGAGCTGTTAAAACGCGTAAATGCATTCAAAAGCTTGAGTTGAAGCTTGTTTGTACTTGTAAACATCCTTGGTGTAGTTTCACAATGAAATGAATGCAAACAAAGTATTTGGATGCTTTCTATTAATATACAACATAAAATAACTCAAATCTCTTTCACCCTACTCGTAAGAGCTTGTAAAACACGTAAATGCATTCAAAAGCTTGAGTTGAAGCTTGTTTGTACTTATAAACATCTTTGGTGTAGTTTCACACTTAAATCAATGCAAATTTTGATGCTTTCTTTTAATATACAATACAAAAAAACTCAAATCTCTTTCGCCCTACTCGTAAGAAGTTTTAAAACGCGTAAATGCATTAAAAAGCTTGAGTTGAAGCTTGTTTGTATTTGTAAACGTCCTTGGTGTAGTTTTACACTCAAGTGAATGGAAACAAAGTATTTGGATGCTTTCTCTTAATATACAACACAAAAGAACTCAAATCCCTTTCACCCTACTCGTATGAGCTTGGAAAACGCGTAAATGCATTCAAAAGCTGGAGTTGAAGCTCGTTTGTACTTTAAAACATTCATGGTGTAGTTTCATACTCAAATGAACGCAAACATAACATTTGGGTGCTTTCTCTTAATTTACAACACAAAAGAACTCAATCTCGATCACCCTAGTCGTAAGAGCTGTTAAAACGCGTAAATGCATTCAAAAGGTTGAGTTGAAGCATGTTTGTACTTGTAAACTTCCCTGGTGTTATTTTACACTCAAATGAATGCAAACAAAGTATTTGGCTTCCTCTTAATCTAAAACAAAAGAACTCAATTGTCTTTCATCCTACTCGTAAGAGATTTTAAAACGCGTAAATGCATTCAAAAGGTTGAGTTGAAACTTGTTTGTACTTGTAAACATCCCAGGTGTTGTTTAACACTCAAATGAATGCAACTAATGTATTTGGATACTTTCTCTTGCTATACAACACAACAGAACTCAATTTCTATCACCCTAGTCGTACGAGCTGTTAAAACACGTAAATGCATTAAAAAGCTTGAGTTAAAGCTTGTTTGTACTTGTAAACATCCATGTGTAGTTTCACACTCAAATGAATACAAACAAAGTATTTGGATGCTTTCTATTAATATACAACACAAAAGAACTGAATCTCGATCACCCTAGTCGTAAGAGCTGTTAAAACGCGTAAATGCATTCAAAAGGTTGAGTTGAAGCTTGTTTGTACTTGTAAACATCCTTGGTGTAGTTTCACACTCAAGTGAATGGAAACAAAGTATTTGGATGCTTTCTCTTAATATACAACACAAAAGAACTCAAATCCCTTTCACCCTACTCGTATGAGCTTTTAAAACGCGTAAAAGCATTCAAAAGCTTGAGTTAAAGCTTGTTTGTACTTTAAAAACTTCTTGGTGTAGTTTTATATTCAAATGAATGCAAACAAAACAGTTGGGTGCTTTCTCTTAATATACAACACAAAAGAACTTAATTTCTATCACCCTAGTCGTAAAGGCTGTTAAAACGAGTAAATGCTGTCAAAAGCTTGAGTTGAAGCTTGTTTGTACTTGTAAACATCCTTGGTGTAGTTTCATACTTAAATGAATGCAACTAATGTATTTGGATACTTTCTCTTGATATACAACACAACAGAACTCAATTTCTATCACCATAGTCGTTAGAGCTGTTAATACGCGTAAATGCATTCAAAAACTTGAGTTGAAGCTTGTTTGTACTTGTAAACATCATTGGTGTAGTTTCACAATAAAATGAATGCAAAAAAAGGACTCAAATCTCTTTCACCCTTCTAGTAAGAGCTTTTAAAATGCGTACATGCATTCAAAAGCTTGAAATGAAGCTTGTTTGTACTTATAAAGATCCTTGGTGTAGTTTCACACTCAAATGATTGGAAACAAAGTATTTTGATGCTTTCTTTTAATATACAACACAAAAGAACTCAAATCACTTTCACCCTACTCGTAAGAGGTTTTAAAACTCGTAAATGCATTCAAAAGCTTGAGTTGAAGCTTGTTTGTACTTGTAAACATCCCTGGTGTTTTTTCACACTCAAATGCATGACAACAAAGTATTTAGAAGCTTTTTCTCAATATGCAATACAAAAGAACTCAAATCTCTTTTACCCTAGGCGTATGAGGTTTTAAAACGCGTAAATGCATTCAAAAGCTTGACTTGAACCTTGTTTGTACTTTAAAACATTCTTGGTGTAGTTTCATACTAAAATGAATGCAAACAAAACATTTGGGTGCTTTCTCTTAATATACAACACAAATGAACTCAATCTCCGTCACCCGAGTCGTAAGAGCTATTAAAACGCGCAAATGCATTGAAAAGCGTGAGTCGAAGCTTGTTTGCACTTGTAACCATCATTGGTGTAGTTTCACACTCAAATGAATGCAAACAAAGTATTTAGATGCTTTCTCTTAATATACAGAACAAAAGAACTCAAATCTCTTTCACCCTACTCGTAAGAGCTTTTAAAACGCGTAAATGCATTCAAAAGTTAGAGTTGAAGCTTGTTTGTACTTTAAAACATTCATGGTGTAGTTTCATATTCAAATGAATGCAAACAAAACATTTGGGGGCTTTCTCTTAATATACAACACAAAAGAACTCAATCTCGATCACCCAAGTCGTAACAGCTGTTAAAACGCGTAAATACATTCAAAGGCTTGAGTTGAAGCTTGTTTGTAGTTGTAAAAATCCTTGGTGTAGTTTCACACTCAAATGAATGCAAACAAAGTATTTGGGTGCTTTCTATTAATATACAACACAAAAGAACTCAATTCCTTTCACCCTAGTCGTAAGATCTGTTAAAACGCGTAAATGCATTCAAAAGCTTGAGTTGAAGCTTGTTTTTACTTGTAACATCCTTGGTGTATTTTCACACTCAAATGAATGCAAACAAAGTATTTGGATGCTTTCTCTTAATATAAAACACAAAAGAACTCAAATCTCTTTCACCCTACTCGTAAGAGGTTTTAAAACGGGTAAATGCATTCAAAAGCTTGAGTTGAAGCTTGTTTGTATTTGTAAACATCCTTTGTGTAGTTTCACACTCAAATGAATGCAAACAAAGTATTTAGATGCTTTCTCTTAATATACAACACAAAAGAACTCAAATCTCTTTCACCCTACTCGTATGAGCTTTTAAAACGCGTAAATGCATTCAAAAGCTTGAGTTGAAGCTTGTTTGTACTTTAAAACAATCTTGGTGTAGTATCATGCTCAAATGAATTCAAACAAAACATTTGGGTGCTTTCTCTTAATATACAACACAAAAGAACTTAATTTCTATCACCCTAATCGTAAGAACTGTTAAAACGCGTTAATGCATTCAAAAGCTTGAGTTGAAGCTTGTTTGTACTTGTAAACATCCTTGGTGTAGTTTCACACTCAAATGAATGCAAACAAAGTATTTGGATGCTTTCTCTTGAAATACAACACAAAAGAACTCAAATCTCTTTCATCCGACTCGTAAGAGCTTTTTAAACGCGTAAATGCATTCAAAAGCATGAGTTGAAACTTATTTGTACTTGTAAACATCCCTGGTGTTGTTTCACACTCAAATTGATACGAAACAAACAGCAAGCTCGTTGGAATGAAACAGAGTGACTTCTTTTTGTGTTTTTGTATTTAGATAAAGAAAGCAATTAACTCTTAACTCCAAAACTCGGTAATTAAGCACAAGTTTAGTCGCCTAAGAGGATCCTCACCTTTGCTAATCTCTCCCAAGCAATTAAGCAATAAGAAAGAATTAGTACAAGCGTAAATACCCAAGCATAGCTTGTGAACAGAGGCAGAGCTCTATCTTGTGTTTTCATTCATCAAATCTGCCTTCTTACAAGGATAAGGATACTATTTATAAGCTGAAAATCCTTGAAGATCATTCTAGAAACAAGCTAAGGTGGCACAATGAGATAAGGTCTCAAAAGGAGCCATTTTTGTGGTCCTGACGCCAGCTCACAAGTGTACTCGCATAGTACAATTTGGAGCGCCTCCTTTGTACGAATCCACTAGTGGGTGCTGTTGTACCTTTTATCTTCATTTGCTGTTGCCTTGCTACCCACTCCATGCTATTTTCAAGCTATTTATATCAACTATTAAGCCAAGGAACAAACTCCTTTTGTACGGCCTAATTAGTACGCATATTTAACAAAACAAAATGCAGAAATTAGAGCTACGCCTAAGTATTATTATAAGTGTAATTAACGACTAATTAAGAAAAGTAATTAAGGTATAACCCTTAGAACCACTAGGATTGTCCTTAAGAGCCTCTAGATAACCAATGGTGCTAATGCTTGCAAAGAGTTTATTAGCATCCATGCTTTATTCCTCGTGCTCAGTTGAGTTGCTTGTTACACTCGTATCATTCTCCCCTTCTTGATTTGGACTTGTCCTCAAGTCGCCAAGTACTCATCTTCCAAGTATGGCATAAGATCTCCAACATTGAAAGTAATAGAAACACTTGAATCTCCTGATAGCTCAACCTTGTAGGCATTGTCTCCAATTCGTTCAAGCACCTTGAATGGACCATCAGCCCTAGGCATAGCTTGTTCTTCTCTCGTTGTGTCCGAGGAAGAGTCATAATGAAGTCCATGCCCAAATCTTCCCAAGGCCCATTAGGAACCAGGAGAGGCGTGTAAAGGCCTTTATGAAATTGAGCCTTTGGCTTGTTGGCAAGAAGAGAAACGAGCCACAAGTGCTTTAACATCACCAAGCATGCACGGCCAATAGAAATTCTCACATAAGATCTCATAAATCTTGGTCTAGCCAAAATGACCAGCTAGACCACCTCCATGTGCCTCCTTGGTCAACAAGTCCATTATTGAGTTCTTAGGGACACAAAGCTTATTGTTCTTAAATAAGAACCCTTCTTGCATGGTGTATTGCTTCTTAGGATCAGGGGCCTCTCGTTTGACAATAGGATCAAAGAAATCATCCTCTAGGTAGAGGTCTTTGATGAAAGAAAAACCAAGTACCCGAGCCTCCAAGATAGAGAGCATAGGGTACCTTCTTGATAAGGCATCGGCCACTACAGTAGTCTTACCTTCCTTGTGTTTGGACACAAAGGAGAATGATTGCAAGAACTCTACCCACTTGGCATGCCGTGGATTGAGCTTAAGTTGGCCATTGATGTACTTCAAGGCCTCATGATCAGAATAGAGCATAAATTGTTTAGGCTTGAGGTAGTGCGCCCAATGATCAATAGCATGAACAAGAGCATAGAATTCTTTGTCATAGGTGCTGTACTTGAGCTTTGAACCACTCAGTTTGTCACTGAAGAAAGCAATCGGCCTCTTCTCTTGAATCAAAATAGCGCCAATACCAATTCCACTTGCATCACACTCAAGTTCATTACAATAAGACTCAAACAAAGGTTTCACCAACATAGGAACATCAGAACCAACCAAGGACTCTCCTTCTTCAACAACAAGCAAAGCACACACAATAACATTATCACACAACTCCTTTTCAACCTTGGACATACTCATGAACAAGCCGTTTCCATGCTTAACAGTTTTATCAAAAATATCACATGGCAACAAAGGAGGTAAAATGATCTTTTTACCCCCTAAGAATAAAGAGTAAGTATTAGCTCTCCCATTATGCCATACATGCCTATCAAACAGCCACGGTCTCCCCAACAAAACATGGCAAGCATCCATAGGAATCACATCACAAAGCACATCATCTTTATATGTAGTACCAATGGAAAAAGGAATAGAAACTTGTCGAGTTACCTTGACTTCATTGACCTTGTTTAGCCATTGAAGCTTGTAAGGGCTAGGGTGCTTAGAGGTAGGCAAGCCAAGCTTATCTACAAGGAGTGTAGAAACGGCATTTGCACAACTACCCCCCATCAATGATGAGTTGACAAACTTTCCTTTGTATAGTGCAACGAGTATGGAAGATGTTTTCCCATTGAGCTCGATCTTTTGGAATCTCCTCGACATGGAGGACTCTCCTTGTGACTAGAAGTTTACCTCTATCCGCCTCCACATACTTTTCATAATCATCATAGTGAGGATCACTCAATTGTTCACCCTCGGACTCAATATCCGTGCGTATTTCTTCGGCCTCCTTGGCTGTCAAGGCCTTCTTGTTAGGACATTCCGCCTTGTAATGGCAAAAACCATGGCACTTGTAGCATCTTTTCTCCATAGAGGGAGGCTTGCTCACCTCGGGCTTCTTTTCTTGCTTGACACTAGAGTACTTAGTGCCACTTGTACTACCCTTAGAATAGGTAGTTGGGGTCTTTGGAAAGAGCTTAGGATAAGACCTCTTTTCCTTTTGTTGCTTGGCCACCTTGAGAGACAACTTGATGGCATCATCTAAGGTCCACAATTGCTGTAGCTCGACCCTCTCCCTAATGCTAGGGTTTAGGCCATGAACAAACTGTGCTATGGTGTGTTCGTAAGCTTCAATGACACCGGTAGACATCACAAGCTTCTCAAAACATATTCTTTCACCTCCATAGCCCCTTGAGATAGTTGAGTGAGTTGGAGGTATAGGTCTTGCTTGTAACTTTCGGGCACAAACCTCCTTGTCAACAAGGTTTTGAGCTTACTCCATGTCTTGACCTTGCTTTTGCCCTCTCTTGCTCGTTGTTGCTGCATATTGTCGAGCCAAAGAGAAGCATACTTCTTCATCTTAAGGGATGCCACCTTTGTAGCATTTCTCATTATCATAGGCCTTGGCTTCAAAAACCCTCTCAATGTTGCGTATCCACTCAAGGAAGTCACTAGGGTCAAGAGTACCCTCAATGTCCGAAACCTCCAGCTTGAGGTCCCTCAAATCATCCTTGTGTCCCTTTCTTTTCCGAGGAGAACGAGAGCGAGAGCCCTCACTAGACTCGCCATGGGATGAGCTAGAGTCTCCACTCTCATTGGGAGGACCACCTCTATTATGAAAAGGATTCCCTCCTTCTTCATGTCTCTCCATAAATGCAAGGACACGATCGAACTTATCCTCAAGAGCCCTAAGGCGTCCCGAGAGTTGAGCTTGTTCGAAAGTCTTGCCCCTTTGAAAACCTCCGGCCATTTTGTAGCTAGGATCTTTGTGGTGTTGGAAAAATAATATTTGGTTTAGGGTTTTGTTTTGTGGCTGGCTTAGACAGAAATTAGACGGTATTGTGTTTTGGGAAGCAAATCACAAATGAGCCCCTAAGATTTCAATAAGTTCGATGTAAACGTTTAGAGAAATGAGGGTGTGATCTTCTTGCTTCAATAGAACAAGAGAGAGATATATAGAAATATAGACTAAGAAGAGAAAGGTTAAGACAAGAAGATTACAAGCTTATATCACCAAAATAATCACAACATAACCAGCAAATAACTTTCCAACAACAAACAACTAGCTTCAGCTCAAACGCATATAAAACAGAGCCAAATGACATGAATTATTTCACGACTTTCTAAAACAAAAGCAAAATTTCACCAAGAGAGTCTTGTAGATCTATGTCTTAGGAAACCAAAGAACTAAGAAATTCACAAACTTTACCTCTAGAACTTCAGATATAAAAGAAATCCCAATACTGCTCTAGTCGCTCGTCCAACGAGAGCGATAAAATAGAATGCGCTATTTGAAGGTCCAAAACTCCTCCTTTCCACTTGAAACCACCACGAGAAGAAAGATAACAGACCAAATAACAAGAATCCCAAAAGAAACGAGCTTAATAACCAAAGCTCTGATACCAAATTGATACGAAACACACAGCAAGCTCGTTGGAAGGAAACAGAGTGACTTCTTTTTCTATTTTTGTGTTTAGATAAAGAAAGCAATTAACTCTTAACTCCAAAACTCAGCAATTAAGCACAAGATTAGTCGCCTAAGAGGACCCCCACCCTTGCTAATCTCTCCCAAGCAATTAAGCACTAAGAAAGAATTAGTAGAAGCGTAAATACCCAAGCATAGCTTGTGAACAGAGGCAGAGCTCTATCTTGTGTTTTCATTCATCAAATCTGCCTTCTTACAAGGATAAGGATACTATTTATAATCTGAAAATCCTAGAAGATCATTCTAGAAACAAGCTAAGGTAGCACAATGAGATAAGGCTCTCAAAAGGAGCCGTTTTTGTGGTCCTGGCGCCAGCTCACAAGTGTACTCGCATAGTACAATTTGGAGCGCCTCCTTTGTACAAATCCACTAGTGGGTGCTGTTGTACCTTTTATCTTCATTTGCTTCTGCCTTGCTGCCCACTCCATGCTATTTTCATGCTATTTATATCAACTACTAAGCCAAGGAACAAACTCCTTTTGTACGGCCTAATTAGTACGCATATTTAACAAAACAAAATGAAGAAATTAGAGCTACGCCTAAGTATTATTATAAGTGTAATTAAGGACTAATTAAGCAAAGTAATTAAGGTATAACCCATAGAACAACTAGGATTATCCTTAAGAGCCTCTAGATAACCAATGGTGCTAATTCTTGCAAAGAGTTGATTAGCATCCATGCTTTCTTCCTTATGCTCAGTCGAGTTGCTTGTTACACTCGTATCACAAATAAATGCAAACAAAGTATTTGGATACTTTATCTTAATATACAACACAACAGAACTCAATTTCTATCACCCTAGTCGTAAGAGCTGTTAAAAGGCGTAAATGCATTCAAAAGCTTTTGTTGAAGCTTGTTTGTACTTGTAAACATCATTGGTGTAGTTTCACACTCAAATGAATGCAAACAATGTATATGGATGCTTTCTGTTAATATACAACACAAAAGAACTCAAATCTCTTTCACCCTACTCGTAAGAGTTTTCAAAACGCGTAAATGCATTCAAAAGCTTGAGTTGAAGCTTGTTTGTACTTGTAAACATCCTAGGTGTACTTTCACACTCAAATGAATGCAAACAAAGTATTTGGATGCTTTCTCTTAATATACAACACACAAGAACTCAATTTCTATCACCCTAGTCGTAAGAGCTGTGAAGCTTGTTTGTACTTGAAAACATCCTAGGTGTAGTTTCACACTCAAATGAATGCAAACAAAAAATTTGGTGCTTTCTCTTAATATACAACACAAAAGAACTCAATCTCTATCACCCTTGTCGTAAGAGGTGTTAAATCGCGTAAATGCGTTCAAAAGCTTTAGTTGAAGCTTGTTTCTACTTGTAAACATCCTTGGTGTAGTTTCACACTCAAATGAAAGCAAACGAACTATTTGGATGCTTTCTCTTAATATACAACACAAAAGAACTCAAATCTCTTTCACCCTACTCGTAAGAGCTTTTAAAACGCGTAAATGCATTCAAAAGCTTGAGTTGAAGCTCGTTTGTACTTCTCAACATTCATGGTGTAGTTTCATACTCAAATGAATGCAAACAAAATATTTGGGTGCTTTCTCTTAATATGCAACACAAAAGGACTGAATCTCGATCACCCTAGTCGTAAGAGCTGTTAAAACGCGTAAATACATTCAAAAGCTTGAGTTGAAGCTTGTTTGTACTTGTAAACATCCTTGGTGTAGTTTCACACTCAAATGAATGCAAACAAAGTATTTGGATGCTTTCTATTAATATACAACACAAAAGAACGCGTAAACTAGCTCGTTAAAATCTCTCACTTGTATTCAATCTCTCAAGAACAAAACTTGCAAAATAAAAGGGATAAATTGGACCTCACCACAAATGAATCCTAAAGGTAAAACCACCAGATTCAATTGATAAAGGGGCCACTCAAACTCACCACTCAAGTTATAAAGGCAAAGCCACCAAGCAAGAGATAAAGGGTTTAAGATTTTACAAATAGAGGCAGCACTCTATCAGTTTTTCTCATTCACATAATCTGAGTATTACATTCGATTTCATTACATATTTATAGGCTCAAACATGCAACAAACCATAATGGAATACCCTAGAAATAATCCTTGCTGTCTTCATGAGAGAAGACCTCAAAAAGTGGTCCCAAAGCTGTTTAGTACTCAGCTGTAATTCTAGCGACCAAATGGTCCCCAATAGTACAAATTGGAGCGTGTCCTTTGTACTGCTAGTCATTAATGCGCCTTGGCTCCTCTTGAGCTGGTATATGTCCTTATCACTTGATCCCCAAGGCATAAAACAAATCCAAAAGGAGAAGCTTACTTGGATCAATGACATGACACTTAATTCCCACCTATTAGCTGCACTAATGTTGATTAATGTCTACTTGTACGGAATTAAAAGACTAATTACATTAATCTAAATTATTGAAAGCATTTAAATGATAACCCTGATGTTTTAGGTGTCCCTAATGAGTAGAGTACACCCCCCATTGTGTGCCTTGGTGCCAAACAAGCTTGCAATCTAAGATAGAGAAGGGATGCTCGCCCATAGCATGGTTAAGCTTGTTCTTGGAGCAGCAGCTTGCTCAATCACATTGAACGTGGGAGAAACTGATGAGTCTCCTGGAATTTCAATTTTGTACGCGCTTTCCCCAATCTTGTCAAGCACCTCAAATGGACCACCAGCTCTTGGCATCAACTTGTTCTTCCTCTTTGAAGGGAACCTCTCCTTCCTTAAATGAAGCCAAACCAAGTCACCAGGTTCAAAAGATGGTTGTTTTCTTGTTTTCTTGGCTTTTGCTTTGTACGTTGTGTTTGCCTTCTCAATTTGAGTTTTTACTCTGTTCATGAATCTTCTTGACTTCCTTGGATTTCTTCTCAGCATCCACATTCACTCTAGCCTCAATGGATAAAGGAATGAGGTCAAGAGGGGTAAGAGGATTCACACCATAACATATCTCAAAAGGAGTCCTCCCGGTTGTGTAACTAGGCACCCTATTGAATGCAAATTCAGCATGGCACAATTTCTCATCCCAATCCTTCAGTGTCTTCTTTATCATGCTCCTCAAAAGGAAACCAATGGTCCTATTTGTGATTTCGGTTTGCCCATCCATTTGTGGATGGTAAGAGGTACTAAACAACAACCTAGTTCCAAACAAACGCCAAAGTGTTTTCCAGAAATAGCTCAAAAACTTTGTGTCCCTATCCGATGCTATGCTCTTTAGAACACCATGCAAACGCACAATCTCTCTAAAGTAGAGATTAGCAATGATAACAGCATCATGAGTTTTGTTGCAAGGCACAAAATGTGCCATTTTTGAGAAACGGTCTACAACAACCATAATTGAATCTTTGCCCCTTTGAGTTCCTGGAAGTGCCACAATAAATTCCATACCCAAATCTTCCCAAGGCTGATTAGGGACAGGAAGTGGAGTGTACAAACCCTTGTGGAAGTGAGCTTTTGCTTGGTGGCATGTTGCGCACCTTGCAATGATAGTCTGCACATCCTTTAACATGTAAGGCCAATAAAAGTGCTCTAGGAGGATGTCATAGGTCTTGTCAATGCCAAAGTGACCTGCTAACCCACCACCATGTGCCTCCCTAATGAGTAGATCCCTCACGGATCCCTTTGGAATACAAAGCTTGTTGTTCTTGAAAAGAAACCCATCTTGAATAGAAAAAGGGCCAGAAGACAATTGAGCCTCTTCCTTGAAGTACGAGGCAAAATCTTCATCATCCTTGTATAGCTCATTAAGAAAAGAGAACGCAAGGACTCTAGCTTCCAAGATGGAGAGCATAGAGTAGCGCCTAGACAAGGCATCAGCAACATTGTTTTTACTCCCCTCTTTGTGTTTGGACACAAAGGAATAAGCTTGAAGGAATTCAACCCACTTTGCATTCCTAGGATCGAGCTTGTGTTGTCCATTAATGCACTTCAAATCCTCATGATCAGAATACAACACAAATTGCTTGGGCTTGAGGTAATGAGACCAATGCGTGATTGCTCGAATCAAAGCATAAAACTCTTTGTCGTAGGTGCTGTAATTGAGCCTAGAACCACTCAATTTCTCACTAAAGAAAGCTAAAGGCTTCCCTTTTTGAATCAAAACTGCCCCAATGCCCACACCCCTTGCATCGCACTCCAATTCAAAGAGATCGTCAAAATCTGGCAATCCAAGAATAGGGGTTGCACTAAGCTTGTTTTTGAGTAATTCAAATGCCTCAATTGCTGCCTTGGTCCATTGAAAAGAACCTTTTCTTCATACAATCAGTAATAGGAGCCAATAAGGAAGAGAAATTCCTTATAAAACGCCTATAAAACGAATCCAACCCATGAAAGCTTCTCACCTCCGTGAGTGTCTTAGGTTCTGGCCATGACTTGATTGCCTCAACCTTTGATGGGTCCATTGAAATCCCATCTCTTGAAACCACAAAACCCAAGAATACGACCTCATGTGTCAAAAATTCACATTTCTCGAGTTTCCCATACAACTTATGCTCCCTAAGAACAGAAAACACTTCTTTCAAGTGTAATAAGTGCTCATCTTCTGTTTTAGAGTAAATCAAAATATCATCAAAGTAAACCACCACAAACCTCCCTATATAAGGCCTTAATACCTCATTCATGAGCCTCATGAAGGTACTTGGAGCATTTGACAGCCCAAAGGGCATCACTTTCCACTCAAACAGCCCACCTTTCGTTTTAAATGCTATTTTCCACTCATCTTCGTCCCTCATTCTAATTTGATGATAACCACTTCTCAAATCAATCTTTGAAAACACACAAGCACCATGTAATTCATCAAGGATATCATCAAGTCTTGGAATGGGATATCTATACTTAATAGTAAAGTTGTTGATGGTCCTACTATCAACACACATTCTCATTGTTCCATCCTTCTTGGGCACCAAAAGAGCTGGTACCGAGCATGGACTCATGCTAGGTTTGACATAACCCCTAACCACAAGCTCATCTACTTGCCTTTGCAACTCCTTTGCTTCAGTAGGAGAGCATCTATAGGCCGCTTTATTGGGTAAACCAGCCCCTGGAACAAGATCTATTTGATGCTCAATACCCCTAATTGGAGGCAAGCCCGGCGGTAGGTCACTAGGAAAAATGTCCCCAAACTCTTCAAGCAAAGGTCTCACAAGCATGGGCACCTCACAGTCAACATCCCTATTGTTCTCTTCAACAACCAGAATAGCAAACACACATACACCATTGTCTAATTCATGCACAAATCCCTTTTCTCCCAAATAAACACCATTTCCAGATTTACTCTCATTTCTTATTGGTTCATTAGGTCGTAATGAAGCAAGAGTAATTTTCTTCCCATTCATGAACAATGAATATGTGTTAGCAAAACACTGGTGAAACACCTTTCTATCATATAACCAGGGTCTACCAAACAAGATATGACATGCATCCATTGGTATCACATCACAAAGAACATCATCTCTATATGAATTGCCAATAGAAAATGGAATTGAGACTTGACGAGTTACCTTTACCTCATTTCCCTTGTTGAGCCATTGAAGCTTGTAAGGACTTGGGTGCTTTGAGGTGGTCAAATTGAGTTTCTCCACCATGTTGGTAGATGCTGCATTTGCGCAACTCCCACTATCTATGATCATGGTGCACACTTTCCCCAAAACCATGCAACGTGAGTGGAAAATGTTCTCGCGTTGGGATGGTTCTCTAGGGCCTTCATTGAAGTGCAAAGCTCTTCTCATGACTAACAAGTCACCATTATCAGCAATAATGATCTCCCCATCTTGAACTTGAGGTGGCTCCTCATATTTCTCTTCTTTGGACTCAATTTTATCCGGAATCTCTTCAAACGTTGTCAATGCATGTTTGTTCCCACATTCAGCTTGGAAATGCCCATAGCCATGGCATTTGAAACACCTTTTCTCTTTGTTGAACCTAGATGGTTCCTTGACAGCCTCTTTGACCTTGTCAACTTTAGGATTAGGCTCATTTTCTGGTTCCACTTGTACTCCCCTTGAAAAGGTTAGACACGGGTCTAACAAATGGTTTAGGAGTGCTTCTCTTGCTCTTCTCTTGCTTTGCAACCAGGAAAGCCAGCTTGATGGTGTCTTGGAGATTCCATCTTGGTTGCAATTCAACCCTCTCTCTAATGTTAGAGTTTAGGCCGTGAATAAACCTAGCAATTGTGTGCTCTTGAGCCTCCCTCACTTTGGTTCTCATGAGGAGTTTCTCAAACTCTCTCACGTATTCATTGACATCCTTAGAGCCTTGTGTTAGTTGAGTGAGCTGTAGATACAAGTCTTGCTTGTAAGAATCAGGAACAAAGCATTTTTGCATCCAAGACTTCAGCTTGGTCCAAGTTTTAATCTTGCCTTTGCCATCTCTCACACGTTGGTGTTGTGTGTTCTTTAGCCACAATGAAGCATACTTCTTGAACTTAATGGATGCAAACTTGTATGAGCTCCATATTGTGAACCCAATCAAAGAAATCACTAGGGTCCATGCCACCTTCAAAATCAGAAGACTCAAGCTTAAGGTCTCTCATGTCGTCCCATGGTACACCTCCTCTTCTTCCTCTTGGACTAGGAGACTAAGATTCATCACTAGGATCACTTGGAGGTGGAGTACCTCCATCATCATCACCACGTCCTCCACGACGTCCCCTATGTCTCCTCCTACATTCTCCTTCTAGGAGATCACGATACCTTGTAATTGCTGTTCAAGAGCATACATTCTACCCTCAAATTGGGCTTGCTCAAGAGTCATGTTTCGTGGAACTTCTCCGGCCATTTTGTAGCTTGGTTCTTTATGGTGGTGAATGTGTTTGGTTTAAAAGGGTTTATTTTGTAGTAGGCTTAGAAAGAATAAGAAGATAATTGTGTTTAGTGAGGCTAAATCACAAACGCAATCTTTAGATCCAATATACTCAACGTGAGTGTTAGAGGAGTAAAGGTGTGATTCTAACCTTAATAGACAAAAAGAGAGAGATATATATAGATAATAAAAGAAGGGATAATAAAGAAAAGAAGTCTCAACAATATCCACCCAATAATCAAACCACAATCAACCAGAATCAATCCAACAAAATCAGTATTGCCCAGTTCTTGTCCATACACAATGTATGCATTCAACACAAATTATGACAGCCAAAACCACGATAAAATCAAACTTTCACTAAATGAGAGTTGTAGATCTATACCATAGGAAACCAACCAAGAAGAAAAGTCACAATATTTATCACTAGAACACCAGATATGAGCGTTTTTGCAAAATGGCTCCCAGACACTGTCCAGCGAGAGCAACAAAACGTTTGAGCTTGAATGGAGGACCAAAACTCAACCTTTTTCGTTGATTCAACTTGGAGAAGAAAGATAATTTTCCAAAGTTTCGGAATACCAAATCAAACGAGCTAAAAATTAGGGCTCTGATACCACTTTGATGCGTAAACTAGCTCGTTAAAATCACTTCTATTGAATCTCTCAAAAACAAAACTTGCGAAATAAAAGGGATAAATTGGACCTCACCACAAATGAATCCTAAAGGTAAAACCACCAGAATCAATTGATAAAGGGGCCACTCAAACACACCACTCAAGTTATAAAGGCAAAGCCACCAAGGGTTTAAGATTTCAGAAATAGAGGCAGCACTGTATCGGTTTTTCTCATTCACATAATCTGAGTATTACATTTGATTTCATTACATATTTATAGGCTCAAACGTGCAAAAAACCCTAATGGAATACCCTAGAAAGAATCCTCGTTGTCCTCATGAGAGAAGACCTCAAAAAGTGGTCCCAAAACTTTTTGGTACTCAGCTGTAATTCTAGCGACCAAATGGTCCCCAATAGTACAAATTAGAGCGTGTCCTTTATACTGCTGGTCATTAATGTGCCTTGGCTCCTCTTGAGCTGGTAGATGTCCTTATCACTTGATCCCCAAGGCATAAAACAAACCCAAAAGGAGCAGGTTACTAGGATCAATGGCATGGCACTTAATTCCCACCTGTTAGCTGCACTAATGTTGATTAACGCCTACTTGTACGGAATTAAAAGACTAATTACATTAATCTAAATTATTGAAAGCATTTAAATGATAACCCTGATGTTTTAGGTGTCCCAAATGAATGGAGTACGCCCCCCATTATGTGCCTTGGTGCCAAACAAGCTTGCAATCTGAGATAGAGAAGGGATGCTCGCCCATAGCATGGTCAAGCTTGTTCTTGGAGCAGCAGCGTGCTCAATTTATTTCGTATCATACATGGTGTATTTTCACACACAATTGTATGCAAACAAAGTATTTGGATGCTTTCTCTTAATGAACAACACAAAAGAACTCAAATCTCGTTCACGCTACTCGGATGAGCTTTTAAAACGCGTAAATGCATTCAAAAGTTTGAGTTGAAGCTTGTTTGTACTTTCAAATATTCTTGGTGTAGTTTCATACTAAAACGAATGCAAACAAAACATTTGGGTGCATTCTCTGAACATACAACACAAAAGAACTCAATCTCTATCACCCTAGTCGTAAGAGCTGTTAAAACGCGTAAATGCATTCAAAAGCTTTAGTTGAAGCTTGTTTGTACTTGTAAACATCCTAGGTGTAGTTTCACACTCAAATGAATGTAAACAAAGTATTTGGATGTTTTCTATTAATATACAACACAAAAGAACTGAATCTCTATCACCCTAGTCGTAAGAGCTGTTAAAACGCGTAAATGCATTCAAAAGCTTTAGTTGAAGCTTGTTTGAACTTGTAAACATCCTAGGGGTAGTTTCACACTCAAATGAATGTAAACAAAGTATTTTGAAGCTTTCTCTTAATATACAACACCAAAAAACTCAAATCTCTTTCACCCTACTCGTATGAGCTTTTAAAACACGTAAATGCATTCAAAAGCTTGAGTTGAAGCTTGTTTGTACTTTAAAACATTCTTGGAGTAGTTTCATACACCAATAAATGCAAACAAAACATTTGCGTGGTTTCTCTTAATATACAACACAAAAGAACTCAATCTCGATCACCCTAGTCGTAAGAGCTGTTAAAACTCGTAAATGCATTCAAAAGGTTGAGTTGAAGCTTGTTTGTACTTGTAAACATCCTTGGTGTAGTTTCACACTCAAATGAATGCAAACAAAGTATTTCCATGCTTTCTATTAATATACAACACAAAAGAACTCAATTCCTATGACCCTAGTCGTAGGAGCTATTATAACTCGTAAATGCATTAAAAAGCTTGTGTTGAAGCTTGTTTGTACTAGTAAACATCCTGGGTGTATTTTCACACTCAAATGAATGCAAACAAAGTATTTGGATGTTTTCTGTTAATATACAACACAAAAGAACTCAAATCTCTTTCACCCTACTCGTATGAGCTTTTTAAAATGCGTAAATGCATTCAAAAGCTTGTTTGTACTTTAGAACATTCTTGTTGTAGTTTTATTCTCAAATGAATGCAAACAAAATTTTTGGGTGCTTTCTCTTAATATACATACACAAAAGTACTCAATCTCTATCACCCTAGTCGTAAGAGCTGTTAAAACGCGTAAATGCATACAAAAGCTTGAGTTGAAACTTGTTTGTACTTGTAAACATCCTTGGTGTAGTTTCACAATCAAATGAATCCAAACAAAGTATTTGGATGCTTTCTATTAATATACAACACAAAATAACTCAAATCTCTTTCACCCTACTCGTAAGAGCTTTTCAAACGCGTAAATGAATTCAAAAGCTTGAGTTGAGGCTTGTTTGTACTTGTAAACATCCTTGGTGTAGTTTCATATCAAATTAATGCAAACAAAGTATTTGGAAGTTTTCTCTTAATATACAACACAAAAGAACACAAATCTCTTTCACCCTACTCGTAGGAGCTTTTAAAACGCGTAAATGCAATTAAAAGCATGAGTTGAAGCTTGTTTGTACTTATAAACATCCTTGGTGTAGTTTCACACTCAAATCCATGCAAACAAAGTATTTTGATGCATTATTTTAATATACAACACAAAAGGACTCAAATCCCTTTCACCATACTCGTAAGAGCATTTAAAACGCGTAAATGCATTCAAAAGCTTGAGTTGAAGCTTGTTTGTACTTTAAAACATTCTTGGTGTAGTTTCATACTCAAGTGAAGGCAAACAAAACATTTGGGTGCTTTCTCTTATTATACAGCACAAAAGAACTCAATCTCTATCACCCTAGTTGTAAGTGCTGTTAAATCGCGTAAATGCATTCAAAAGCTTTAGTTGAAGCTTGTTTGTACTTGTAAACAACCTTGGTGTAGTTTCACACTCAAATGAATGCAAACAAACTATATGGATGCTTTCTCTTAATATACAAAACAAAAGAACTCAAATCTCTTTCACCCTACTCGTAAAAGCTTTTAAAACGCGTAATTGCATTCAAAAGCTTGAGTTGAAGCTTTTATCTACTTGTAAACATCCCTGGTGTTATTTCCTACTCAAATGAATACAAACAAAGTATTCGGATACATTATCTTAATATACAACACAAAAGAATCAATTTCTATCACCCTAGTGGTAAGAGCTGTTAAAACGTGTAAAAAAATTCAAAAGCATGAGTTGAAGCTTGTTTGTACTTGTAAACATCCTAGGTGTAGTTTCACACTCAAATGAATGCAAACAAAGTATTTGGAAGCTATCTATTAATATACATCACAAAAGAACTCAAATCGCTTTCACCCTACTTCTATGAGCTTTTAAAACGCATAAATGCATTCAAAAGCTTGAGTTGAAGCTTGTTTGTACTTTAAAACATTCGTGGTATAATTTCATACTCAAATGAATGCAAACAAATCATTTTGGTGCTTTCTCTTAATATACAACACAAAATAACTCAATCTCTGTAACCCTAGTCGTAAGAGCTGTTAAAACGCGTAAATGCATTCAAAAGATTGAGTTGAAACTTGTTTGTACTTGTAAACATCCTTGGTGTAGTTTCACACTCAAATGAATGAAAACAAAGTATTTGGATGTTTTCTATTAATATACAACACAAAAGACCTCAATTCCGATCACCCTAGTCGTAAGAGCTGTTAAATCGCGTAAATGCATTCAAAAGCTTGAGTTGAAGCTTGTTTGTACTTGTAAACATCCAGGGTGTATTTTCACACTCAAATGAATGCAAACAAAGTATTTGGATGCTTTCTCTTAATATACAACACAAAAGAACTCAATCTCTATCACCCTAGTCGTAAGAGCTGTTAAAACGCGTAAATGCATTCAAAAGCTTGAGTTGAAGCTTGTTTGTACTCGTAATAATCCATGGTCTACTTTCACACTCAAATAAACGCAAACAAAGTATTTGGATGCTTTCTCTTAATATACAAAAGAAAAGAACTCAAATCTCTTTCACCCTACTCGTAAGTGCTTTTAAAACGCGTAAATTAATTCAAAAGCTTGAGTTGAATCTTTTTTGTACTTGTAAACGTCCTTGGTGTAGTTTCACACTCAAATGAATGCAAACAAAGTATTTGGATGTTTTCTATTAATATACAACACAAAAGAACTCAATCTCTATCACCCTAGTCGTAAGAGCTGTTAAAACGCGTAAATGCATTCAAAAGCTTTAGTTGAAGCTTGTTTGAACTTGTAAACATCCTAGGGGTAGTTTCACACTCAAATGAATGTAAACAAAGTATTTTGAAGCTTTCTCTTAATATACAACACCAAAAAACTCAAATCTCTTTCACCCTACTCGTATGAGCTTTTAAAACACGTAAATGCATTCAAAAGCTTGAGTTGAAGCTTGTTTGTACTTTAAAACATTCTTGGAGTAGTTTCATACACCAATAAATGCAAACAAAACATTTGCGTGGTTTCTCTTAATATACAACACAAAAGAACTCAATCTCGATCACCCTAGTCGTAAGAGCTGTTAAAACGCGTAAATGCATTCAAAAGGTTGAGTTGAAGCTTGTTTGTACTTGTAAACATCCTTGGTGTAGTTTCACACTCAAATGAATGCAAACAAAGTATTTCCATGCTTTCTATTAATATACAACACAAAAGAACTCAATTCCTATGACCCTAGTCGTAGGAGCTATTATAACTCGTAAATGCATTAAAAAGCTTGTGTTGAAGCTTGTTTGTACTAGTAAACATCCTGGGTGTATTTTCACACTCAAATGAATGCAAACAAAGTATTTGGATGTTTTCTGTTAATATACAACACAAAAGAACTCAAATCTCTTTCACCCTACTCGTATGAGCTTTTTAAAATGCGTAAATGCATTCAAAAGCTTGTTTGTACTTTAGAACATTCTTGTTGTAGTTTTATTCTCAAATGAATGCAAACAAAATTTTTGGGTGCTTTCTCTTAATATACATACACAAAAGTACTCAATCTCTATCACCCTAGTCGTAAGAGCTGTTAAAACGCGTAAATGCATACAAAAGCTTGAGTTGAAACTTGTTTGTACTTGTAAACATCCTTGGTGTAGTTTCACAATCAAATGAATCCAAACAAAGTATTTGGATGCTTTCTATTAATATACAACACAAAATAACTCAAATCTCTTTCACCCTACTCGTAAGAGCTTTTCAAACGCGTAAATGAATTCAAAAGCTTGAGTTGAGGCTTGTTTGTACTTGTAAACATCCTTGGTGTAGTTTCATATCAAATTAATGCAAACAAAGTATTTGGAAGCTTTCTCTTAATATACAACACAAAAGAACACAAATCTCTTTCACCCTACTCGTAGGAGCTTTTAAAACGCGTAAATGTAATTAAAAGCATGAGTTGAAGCTTGTTTGTACTTATAAACATCCTTGGTGTAGTTTCACACTCAAATCCATGCAAACAAAGTATTTTGATGCATTATTTTAATATACAACACAAAAGGACTCAAATCCCTTTCACCATACTCGTAAGAGCATTTAAAACGCGTAAATGCATTCAAAAGCTTGAGTTGAAGCTTGTTTGTACTTTAAAACATTCTTGGTGTAGTTTCATACTCAAGTGAAGGCAAACAAAACATTTGGGTGCTTTCTCTTATTATACAGCACAAAAGAACTCAATCTCTATCACCCTAGTTGTAAGTGCTGTTAAATCGCGTAAATGCATTCAAAAGCTTTAGTTGAAGCTTGTTTGTACTTGTAAACAACCTTGGTGTAGTTTCACACTCAAATGAATGCAAACAAACTATATGGATGCTTTCTCTTAATATACAAAACAAAAGAACTCAAATCTCTTTCACCCTACTCGTAAAAGCTTTTAAAACGCGTAATTGCATTCAAAAGCTTGAGTTGAAGCTTTTATCTACTTGTAAACATCCCTGGTGTTGTTTCCTACTCAAATGAATACAAACAAAGTATTCGGATACATTATCTTAATATACAACACAAAAGAATCAATTTCTATCACCCTAGTGGTAAGAGCTGTTAAAACGTGTAAAAAAATTCAAAAGCATGAGTTGAAGCTTGTTTGTACTTGTAAACATCCTAGGTGTAGTTTCACACTCAAATCAATGCAAACAAAGTATTTTGAAGCTATCTATTAATATACATCACAAAAGAACTCAAATCGCTTTCACCCTACTTCTATGAGCTTTTAAAACGCATAAATGCATTCAAAAGCTTGAGTTGAAGCTTGTTTGTACTTTAAAACATTCGTGGTATAATTTCATACTCAAATGAATGCAAACAAATCATTTTGGTGCTTTCTCTTAATATACAACACAAAATAACTCAATCTCTGTAACCCTAGTCGTAAGAGTTGTTAAAACGCGTAAATGCATTCAAAAGATTGAGTTGAAACTTGTTTGTACTTGTAAACATCCTTGGTGTAGTTTCACACTCAAATGAATGAAAACAAAGTATTTGGATGCTTTCTATTAATATACAACACAAAAGACCTCAATTCCGATCACCCTAGTCGTAAGAGCTGTTAAATCGCGTAAATGCATTCAAAAGCTTGAGTTGAAGCTTGTTTGTACTTGTAAACATCCAGGGTGTATTTTCACACTCAAATGAATGCAAACAAAGTATTTGGATGCTTTCTCTTAATATACAACACAAAAGAACTCAATCTCTATCACGCTAGTCGTAAGAGCTGTTAAAACGCGTAAATGCATTCAAAAGCTTGAGTTGAAGCTTTTTTGTACTCGTAATAATCCATGGTCTACTTTCACACTCAAATAAACGCAAACAAAGTATTTGGATGCTTTCTCTTAATATACAAAAGAAAAGAACTCAAATCTCTTTCACCCTACTCGTAAGTGCTTTTAAAACGCGTAAATTAATTCAAAAGCTTGAGTTGAATCTTTTTTGTACTTGTAAACGTCCTTGGTGTAGTTTCACACTCAAATGAATGCAAACAAAGTATTTGGATGCTTTCTCTTAATATACAACACAAAAGAACTCAATTTCTATCACCGTAGTTGTAAGAGCTGTTAAGACACGTAAATGCATTCAAAAGCTTGAGTTGAAGCTTGTTTAAACTTGTAAACATACATGGTGTATTTTCACATACAATTATATGCAAACAAAGTATTTGGATGCTTTCTCTTAATAAACAACACAAAAGAACTCAAATCTCGTTCACGCTACTCGGATGAGCTTTTAAAACGCGTAAATGCATTCAAAAGCTTGAGTTGAAGCTTGTTTATACTTTCAAATATTCTTGGTGTAGTTTCATACTCAAATAGATGCAAACAAAACATTTGGGTGCATTCTCTGAATATACGACACAAAAGAACAAAATCTTTATCACCCTAATGCATTCAAAAGCTTTAGTTGAAGCTTGTTTGTACTTGTAAACATCCTAGGTGTAGTTTCACACTCAAATGAATGTAAACAACGTATTTGGAAGCCTTTCTCTTAATATACAACACAAAAGAACTCAAATCTCTTTCACCCTACTCGTTTGAGCTTTTAAAACGCGTAAATGCATTCAAAAGCTTGAGTTGAAGCTTGTTTGTACTTTAAAACATTCTTGGTGTAGTTTCATACTCCAATGAATGCAAACAAAACATTTAGGTGCTTTCTCTTATTATACAACACAAAAGAATTCAATCTCGATCACCCTAGTCGTAAGAGCTGTTAAAACGCGTAAATGAATTCAAAAGCTTGAGTTGAAGCTTGTTTGTACTTGTAAACATCCTTGGTGTAGTTTCACACTCAAATAAATGCAAACAAAGTATTTGGATGCTTTCTATTAATATACAACACAAAAGAACTCAATTCCTATCACCCTAGTCGTAAGAGCTCTTAAATCGCGTAAATGCATTCAAAAGCTTAAGTTGAAGCTTGTTTGTACTTGTAAACATCCTGGGTGTATTTTCACACTCAAATCAATGCAAACAAAGTATTTGGATGCTTTCTCTTAATATACAACACAAAAGAACTCAATCTCTATCACCCTAGTCCTAAGAGCTGTTAAAACGCATAAATGCATTCAAAAGCTTGAGTTGAAGCTTGTTTGTACTCGTAAACATCCTTGGTGTAGTCTCACACTCAAATAAATGCAAACAAAGTATTTGGATGCTTTCTCTTAATATACAAAACAAAAGAACTCAAATCTCTTTCACCCTTCTCGTAAGAGCTTTTAAAACGCGTAAATGAATTCAAAAGCTTGAGTTGAATCTTTTTTGTACTAATAAACGTCCTTGGTGTAGTTTCACACTCAAATCAATGCAAACAAAGTATTTTGATGCTTTCTTTTAATAAACAACACAAAAGAACTCAAATCTCTTTCACCCTACTCGTAAGAGCTTTTAAAACGCTTAAATGCATTCAAAAGCTTGAGTTGAATCTTGTTTGTACTTTAAAACATTCTTGGTGTAGTTTCATACTCAAATGAATGCAAACAAACTATTTGGATGCTTTCTCTTAAAATACAACACAAAAGAACTCAAATCTCTTTCACCCTACTCGTGAGAGCTTTTAAAACGCGTAAAAGCATTGAAAAGCTTGAGTTGAAGCTTTTATGTCCTTGTAAATATCCCTGGTGTTGTTTCACACTCAAATGAATGCAAACAAAGTATTTGGATACTTTCTCTTAATATTCAACACAATAGAACTCAATCTCTTTCACCCTACTCGTAAGAGCTTTTAAAACGCGTAAATGCATTCAAAAGCTTGAAATGAAGCTTGTTTGTACTTATAAAGATCCTTGGTATAATCTCACACTCAAATGAATGCAAACAAAGTATTTGGATGCTTTATTTTAATATACAACATGATGTGATTTATTTAGGGATTTTCTTTATTTTGATGAATAAAAATAATAAAAGGGATATACCTCTCGAATCACTCAAGGGGTTGGGGTTTTCGTTAAGGAATCACTCAAGAACAATACTTGCGCATCACACACAAGGGTTTCAAACTGAATTACTCAATTTGAGGGGGTAAATACTCACGTATTAATCATTAATCATCAAATTCTATGTTACAATAACCGTGTTCTCCCTACTTATAAACAAAGAAATCTAAAACTACTAGGAATCCTAATCCAAGTAGAAAACTAACTATGAATCTGATTACAATTGTAAAACGAACCAACTAACAACTTTCCTAATACCTAATGGACTTCTAATACTAATAAAAATCAGATTATTACTTTCCTAAACAATAATCAATGAATTAAGAAAATACTAAACGAAATCAAACTAAACAACTGATTACTTGGCGTCCAAGGCACAAACCCGTTGGAACAACTTTCTACTGTCAATTAAATCGCCTTTTGAACCCTGTTGCGTTTCGAATATGGGAAAACTCAAAAGATAGGAATTTTAGATCTCGTTTCCAGATTTCTACAGAACTTTGAATCACCACGATCCCATGTCGTATGAGTGAGTTATGATCGAAATACGAACCAGTGTAGAAGCTGTCAAAATTACGGCAATCCTGATAACGAATGCGATCAAATAATAAGAGCTTTAATCCCGACCTTGTATGGAAACTCCATGTAATTATCTTTATAGGAGCAAATTCAATGCATAACCACCAAAGTAACTCGATGTAAACAAGAATGGATGTTCGCTTATTAGTTCCTTGGTTGTTTTGTTTACTTTGCACACTTGCTCCCGTATCACAACACAAAAGAACTCAAATCTCTTTCACCCTACTCGTAAGAGGTTTTAAAACGCGTAAATGCATTCCAAAGACTGAGTTGAAGCTTGTTTGTACTTGTAAACATCCCTGGTGTTGTTTGACACTCAAATGAATTCAAACAAAGTATTTGGATACTTTCTCTTAATATACAACACAACTTAACTCAATTTCTATCACCTTAGTCATAAGAGCTGTTAAAAGGCGTAAATGCATTCAAAAGCTTCAGTTGAAGCTTGTTTGTACTTGTAAACATCATTTGTGTAGTTTCACACTCAAATGAATGCAAAAAAAGTATTTGGATACTTTCTCTTAATATACAACACAAAAGAACTCAATTTCTATCATCCTAGTCGTAAGAGCTGTGAAGCTTGTTTGTACTTGTAAACATTCTATGTGTACTTTCACACTCAAATGAATGCAAACAAAGTATTTGGAAGCTTTCTCTTAATATAAAACACAAAAGAACTCAAATCTCTTTCACCATACTCGTATGAGCTTTTAAAACGCGTAAATGCATTCAAAAGCTTGAGTTGAAGCTTGTTTGTATTTGTAAACATCCCAGGTGTAGTTTCACACTTAAGTGAATGCAAACAAAGCATTTGGAAGCTATCTCTTAATATACAACACAAAAGAACTCAAGTCTCTTTCACCCTACTCGTAAGAGCTTTTAAAACGCGTAAATGCATGCAAAAGTTTGAGTTGAAACTTTTATGTACTTGTAAACATCCCTGGTGTAGTTTCACACTCAAATAAATGCAAACAAAGTATTTGGATGCTTTCTCTTAATATACAAAGCAAAAGAACTCAAATCTATTTCACCCTACTCGTAAGAGCTTTTAAAACGCGTAAATGAATTCAAAAGCTTAAGTTGAATCTTTTTTGTACTTGTAAACGTCCTTGGTGTAGTTTCACACTCAAATGAATGCAAACAAGTATTTGGATGCTTTCTCTTAATATACAACACAAAAGAACTCAAATCTCTTTTACCCTACTCGTAACAGCTTTTAAAACACGTAAATGCATTCAAAAGCTTGAGTTGAAGCTTGTTTGTACTTATAAACATCCTTGGTGTAGTTTCACACTCAAATCAATGCAAACAAAGTATTTTGATGCTTTCTATTAATAAACAACACAAAAGAACTCAAATCTCTTTCACCCTACTCGTAAGAGCTTTTAAAATGCGTAAATGCATTCAAAAGCTTGAGTTGAATCTTGTTTGTACTTTAAAACATTCTTGGTGTAGTTTCATACTCAAGTGAAGACAAACAAAACATTTGGGTGCTTTCTCTTAATATACAACACAAAAGAACTCAATCTCTATCACCCTAGTCGTAAGAGCTGTTAAATAGCATAAATGCATTCAAAAGCTTTAGTTGAAGCTTGTTTCTACTTGAAAACAACCTTGGTGTAGTTTCACACTCAAATGAATGCAAACAAACTATTTGGATGCTTTCTCTGAATATACAACACAAAAGAACTAAAATCTCTTTCACCCTACTCGTGAGAGCTTTTAAAACGCGTAAATGCATTCAAAAGCTGGAGTTGAATCTTTTATGTACTCGTAAATATCCTTGGTGTTGTTTCACGCTCAAATGAATGCAAACAAAGTATTTGGATACTTTCTCTTAATATACAACACAATAGAACTCAATCTCTTTCACCCTACTCGTAAGAGCTTTTAAAACTCGTAAATGCATTCAAAAGCTTGAAATGAAGCTTGTTTGTACTTATAAAGATCCTTGGTATAGTCTCGCACTCAAATGAATGCAAACAAAGTATTTGGATGCTTTATTTTAATATACAATATGATGTGATTTATTTAGGGATTTTCTGTATTTTGATGAATAAAAACAATAAAAGGGATATACCTCTCGAATCACTCAAGGGGTTGGGGTTTTCGTTTAAGAATCACTCAAGAACAATACTTGCGCATCACACACAAGGGTTTCAAACTGAATCACTCAATTTGAGGGGGTAAATACTCACGTATTAATCATTAATCATCATCGTCTATGTTACAATAACCGTGTTCTCCCTACTTATAAACAAAGAAATCTAAAGCTACTAGGAATCCTAATCCAAGTAGGAAACTAACTATGAATCTGATTACAATTGTAAAACGAACGAACAACTTTCCTAATGCCTAATGGACTTCTAATACTAATAAAAATCAGATTATTACGTTCCTAAACAATAATCAAATGAATTAAGAAAATACTAAACGAAATCAAACTAAACAACTGATTACTTGGCGTCCAAGGCACAAACCCGTTGGAACAACTTTCTACCGTAACTTAAATCGCCTTTTGAACCCTGTTACGTTTCGAATATGGGAAAACTCAAATGATAGGAATTTTAGATCTCGTTTCCAGTTTTCTAGAGAACTTTGAATCACCATGATCCCATGTCGTATGAGTGAGTTATGATCGAAATACGAACCAGTGTAGAAGCTGTCAAAATTACGGGAATCTTGATAACGAATGTGCTCATATAATAAGAGCTTTAATCCCGACCTTGTATGGAAACTCTATGTAATTATCTTTATAGGAGCCAATTCAATGCATAACCACCAAAGTAACTAGATGTAAACAAGAATGGATGTTCGCTTGCTTGTTCCTTGGTTGTTTTGTTTACTTTGCCCACTTGCTCCCGCATCACAACACAAAAGAACTCAAATCTCTTTCACCCTACTCGTAAGAGGTTTTAAAACGCGTAAATGCATTTAAAAGCTTGAGTTGAAGCTTGTTTGTATTTGTAAACATCATTTGTGTAGTTTCACACTCAAATGATTGCAAAAAAAGTATTTGGATACTTTCTCTTAATATACAACACAAAAGAACTCAATTTCTATCACCCTAGTCGTAAGAGCTGTGAAGCTTGTTTGTACTTGTAAACATTCTAGGTGTACTTTCACACTCAAATGAATGCAAACAAAATATTTGGAAGCTTTCTCTTAATATAAAACACAAAAGAACTCAAATCTCTTTCACCATACTCGTATGAGTTTTTAAAACGCGTAAATGTATTCAAAAGCTTGAGTTGAAGCTTGTTTGTACTTGTAAACATCCCAGGTGTAGTTTCACACTTATGTGAATGCAAACAAAGTATTTGGAAGCTATCTCTTAATATACAACACAAAAGAACTCAATTCTCTTTCATCCTACTCGTAAGAGCTTTTAAAACGCGTAAATGCATTCAAAAGCTTGAGTTGAATCTTCTATGTACTTGTCAACATCCCTGGTGTTGTTTCACACTCAAATGAATGCAAACAAAGTGTTTGGATACTTTCTCTTAATATACAACACAAATGAACACAATTCCTATCACTCTAGTCGTAGGAGCTGTTAAAACGCGTAAATGCATTCAAAAGCTTGAGTTGAAGCTTTTTTATACTTGTAAACATCCTTGGTGTTTTTCACACTCAAATGAATGCAAACAAAGTATTTGGATGCTTTCTCTTAATATACAACACAAAAGAACTCAAATCTATTTCACCCTGCTAGTATGAGCTTTTTAAAACGCGTAACTGCATTCAAAAGGTCCAGTTGAAGCTTGTTTGTACTTTAGAACATTCTTGTTTTCGTTCCATTCTCAAATGAATGCAAACAAAACATTTTGGTGCTTTCTCTTAATATACAACACAAAAGAACTCAATCTCTATCACCCTAATTGTAAGAGCTGTTAAAAGGCGTAAATGCATTCAAAAGCTTGAGTTGAAGCTTGTTTGTACTTGTAAACATCCTTGGTGTAGTTTCACACTCAAATGAATGGAAACAAAGTATTTGGGTGCTTTCTCTTAATATACAACACAAAAGAACTCAAAACTCTTTCACACTATTCGTATGAGCTATTAAAACGCGTAAATGCATTCAAAAGATTGAGTTGAAGCTTGTTTTTACTTTAAAACATCCTTAGTGTAGTTTCATACTCAAATGAATGCAAACAAAACATTTGGGTGCTTTCTCTTAATATACAACACAAAAGGACTCAATTTCTATCACACTAGTCGTAAAAGCTTTTAAAACGCGTAAATGCATTCAAAAGCTTGAGTTGAAGCTTGTTTGTACTTGTAAACGTCCTTGGTGTAGTTTCACACTCAAATGAATGCAAACAAAGTATTTGGATGCTTTCTCTTAATATAGAACACAAAAGAACTCAAATCTCTTTCATCCTACTCGTAAGAGCTTTTAAAACGCGTAAATGCATTCAAAAGCTTGAAATGAAGCTTGTTTGTACTTATAAAGATCGTTGGTGTAGTCTCACACTCAAATGAATGCAAATAAAGTATTTTGATGCTTTATCTAACACCCCCGAATTCGCAACGATTTCCTGGGAACTATCGACGTCGTTGTGCACGACTCGACACCGCTGAACCGTCCCGAACCCGAGGGGATGTCACTACAACATTTATCACTAAGTAGTAAATCCTAAGCAGAAAGAAAGACTAGGCATCAAAAGGAGCTTACTAAGGAACTAAACAAACTAAACAATTAGTATCAGAGTTGTCTATATAGTGAGCTAAAAACCATTAAACCAAATTTATTACAACTTGCCTTCAAAGGGCTAAATCCAATAAAATCCCAACGATCTAAACCGAACTGAAACAGTTCTAAAAGCCGACGCCAACTCTACCTTCCAAGTTGTACGTCCTCAATCAACTAAACCTGTACTTTGGTTTCCGTGACGGAAACAAAATAGAGAAGAAAAGAAAAGAGACAAAGAAAAAAACAAAAATCAGATAAACTGAATAAACGTCATCCGTACCCAGTAAAAACATTTCGCAAACCTTACCTGAGGTTTTAGAAGAATCATTGAAATTCATTTGCATACGCACATAAGCATATAATCAAGCATACACACAACGACACTCTTTCATATGCAATTCTTGTATAGTGATCACACGAAATACGACATAGACAATCCGTCTTGATTAGAGAGATGTAAGAGAGCGAGTAGAACAGCGATTACCCATACTGTTCATCGAAGATACAATCACGCCATGGACTTAATGACTCTAGTGTGCAAACTACCTCTAGTACAATTACACGAGCCTAGAGGACTTAATAAATGGGGAATGATTCGTCCCAGACACACTGCGAGGTGTCCATAAGTAACTTGGGACACTCATCCCTTGAACTACACCATTTGGTGCAATCCCGATTGCTCGACTACTCCTCTGGATCCATTAGGAGTCTTACTCTCATTTAATTCAATTCACATAATTGGTTGACATAAGTGGCACTACGAGACCACGACTTACTAATTCATTTCATGCTCTTGACGATGAATAGTAAATAACGACAATAATGATAATCCAATACGATGAGAATTAAACATGCTTTAATTCAATAACGACGATAATTCAATAATGATGACAAGTAATGTTTAGCACAATTTCGGCAGCACTTCGCAGGGTAATATGATATCCAAAAATTCACAAATCACCAGAGACATTCAACGATAATATATAGGTGCTCACTAGCACTCATTAATACCCATACCAATTAGCATATAATTAATAGCATAGTAATATTAATAATTCGCTATTGAACAATTGTCCAATAATCATCATATGGACTAATTAATTCCCAAAACATGCTAACATCAACATGATAATTATAACTCATATTTACAGCAGTGAATCATGATTAATAACTTCATAATAAAGACGATATAATTTAATCATGATTTGCATATTAAATTCACAACAAATTCCCAATTAGCACATAACACATCAAAATAGTTTTGATGGGGCTTTGGAAGAAGGTAGGCATGAGCGCTTACCACTAATACGCTACCGACAGTAAGTATGCTCCAACCAATCGACAATAATCACGCTTGGTCGTTAGGTCCTAATTAGAAACAATTACCAATTCAGTATTAATTAAATATGAAAATACAAACAGTAACGAAATCTCAATCTGGTATTTTTATTAAAATCCTTGATTTATTTCAACCAGCTTTTGAAAATCCGAATTTCGATTCTGAATGAGTACAGAAAAATAAAAATATTATATCGAATATACTGAAAATCGAATTAATAATTACGAAAAATATAAAAACGAAACCCTAACATCAAAACTAGGTCTAGGTCATGGGTACCCATGCATGGGACCCATAACCTGACCCATCACCACCACCACCACCCACTGGCCACCATGGTCGGTGGTGGTGGTCGCCGGTGCTCCGGCGAGGAGAGGAGAGAGAAAGAGAGAGTTTGCGAAGAGAAAGAGGGAGAAAACGAACGGGAGAGAAGGAGAGAGAAGATGGGTGGAGACGGGGCCAGGCCCTTCGCGCCCTGGCGGTCGACGACCGCCGTCCAGGCAGAAGCCTGACGACGGTCGCGGCCGTCCACAACCGCGAGGGGGAGGGGAGACACGAAGGGAGAGGAAAAAGAAAGAGAAAGAGAGAGAGAGAGAGAACGAACGGCTTACCGCCGGTGAGGGAGGCTGGCTGGTGGTCCGCGGTGGCAAGGGCTGCCGGAGGAGAGGTGAGAGGAGAGAGAACCGGTGAGGGAGAGAGAAGAGAGAGAGAGAGAGGACGGTGAGAGAGAGGAGAGAGAGTGCTTGAGGGTTTTGGCTCAGTTTGCAAAACTGATCAACTGTCTCACCTTTTCCTTATATAGGCCCTCAGTCAACCAAAATCAAATACTACTAGGTTTAGGAATTAATTGAATAATTTTCTGATTTAAACAACAAATTAAAACTAATTAAAACTATATGAATAATTCTTATTCATATATAAAATATTTTAATTAAACTTCTCAAAATTAATAAATGCAATTTATGAAAGTCCCATAATAATAATTAATATTATTATGGCTTTAATTGAATAAATCGAATCCTTAAATGAATATACGATTTAATCTCCGAAACTGTTTATAAATCATTTACAAACCAATATAATAATTATAGAATAATTGGGGTATCACATTCTACCCTCCTTAAAAGAAGTTTCGTCCCGAAACTTGAGACATGAAGTAATCACTTCCCTAAACAAAACGAGTTTACCTATACGAAGGTATAAAACAATTTCTAGAACACTAACATATGCAAGATGAGCAACTTCCCCTTACGACCAAAACGCATGACACCTTTGGTAGGAGATACTCGCAAAAGTACCTTACTTCCTACCTCAAACTCTTCAGGCCTACGACCTCTATCTGCGTACAATTTCTGGCAATCTTGAGCACTACGCATCTTTGCTTGAATCACTTTGACCACTTTGACGGTCTGCTGGATCATTTCTGTACCCAAAACTGCAGTTTCACTAATGTCGTTCCAACAAACTGGCGATCTACACTTCCTACCATACAATGCTTCATATGGTGCTCGATCAATGTTTGAGTGATTGCTATTGTTGTAAGAAAACTCGATCAACGGAATGTGTGTATCCCACAAGCCTTGATACTCGAGAGCACACGCTCGAAGCATATCCTCCAAGGTCTGAATCGTCCTTTTCGTCTGACCATCAGTCGCAGGATGAAAAGCAGTAGTGAACTTCAATTTGCTTCCAAAAGCTTCTTGCAATTTCTGCCAAAAATGAGATAGGAATCTCGAGTCTCTATCTGAAACGATATCCTCTGGAATACCATGAAGTCTCATGACTTCCTTGACGTAAGCATCCGCTAGCTTGTCCATTTCCCAAGTGTAATTCATTGGGATGAATCTCGCAACTTTCGTCAAACGATCCATAACTACCCAAATGGCATTGTTCTTCTTCTGTGTTAATGGTAAACCCATGACAAAGTCCATTGAAATTGAGTTCCATTTCCACGTAGGGACTTCAAGCGATTGTATCATTCCACCAGGTCTCTTGGGTTCGATCTTCACCTTCTGGCACGTCAGACACTTATCCACGAATTCAGCGACATCTTGTTTCATACCTTTCCACCAGAAGGTCTTTGTAAAGCTTTTCTCCACTAGGATGTACAGAATAAGGTGTATTGTGAGCTTCACCCAGAATCTGACTCTTGATCTCCGGGACATTTGGCACACAGACACGATCACGAAATCTCAAGACACCGTCTTGACCAATAGAAAAGTCCTAGGATCTACCCTCATCCTTGTGGCGTAGAATCCGTTGAAGATCCTCATCTGTACTCTATTTACCCTTAATCTCGTCGAGTAAGGTTGGTCGAACTGACATATGTGCTATGGTACATTGAACGTCACCTTTCAGCACCATCTCCACATCTAGACTCTGCAAGTCACGAATGATCTCCCTTGGAAGTACTAAAGCAGTGTTCAACGTATGACGAGTCTTTCTACTCAAAGCGTCAGCTACCACGTTAGCTTTCCCTTCGTGATACTGAATGTCGATGTCGTACTCCGTTAATAACTCTAGCCATCTTCTTTGCCGCCTATTCAATTCCTTTTGTGTGAATATGTACTTGAGACTCTTGTGGTCCGTAAACATCTTGACAGCAGAACCATAGAGATAATGTCTCCAAATCTTTAAAGCAAAACACGACAGCAGCGATCTCTAAGTCGTGAGTAGGGTAATTATCCTTGTGCTTCTTCAATTGTCTTGAGGCATAAGCCACTACCTTACCATGTTACATCAAAACACAGCCTAAGCCATGCTTAGACGCGTCACTATAGACTTGGTACCCTTCAGTTCCCGATGGCAAAGTCAAAATCGGCGCGATTGTAAGACGTTTCTTCAACTCTTGAAAAGCAGCTTCACACTTTTCCGACCACACGAACTTCGTCGTCTTTTTCATCAAGTTTGTCATAGGCTTCGCTATCTTGGAAAATCCTTCCACAAACCTACGATAGTACCAAATAACCCAAGAAAACTTCTGACCTCGGTCACGCTCTTCGGTGCGGACCAGTCTATAACGGCTTTAATCTTTTCCGGGTCAACAGCAACTCCACTCTTAGACACCACATGTCCTAAGAAGGAAACAGTTTCTAACCAAAACTCGCACTTCAAAAGCTTGGCGTACAACTGATGTCGTGTCAAAATCTCCAAAACGGTTCGCAAGTGTCGCTTGTGCTCATCAGCGTTCTTCCAATAGACCAAAATATCGTCAATAAAGACAACAACGAACTGATCTAGATAAGGCTGGAACGTACGGTTCATCAAATCCATAAACTTTGCAGGTTCGTTCGTTAACCCAAAAGGGATCACCGTGAACTCGTAGTGTCCATACCTTGTCCTAAACGCGATCTTTGCAATGTCAGGCTCGGAAATCCTGAGTTGATGGTATCCTGAACGTAGATCGATCTTGGAGAAAACAATCGCTCCACGAAGTTGGCCAAATATGTCGTCAATCTTCGGAAGTGGATAACGATTCTTGATCGTGATCTTATTCAACTCTCAGTAGTCTATGCACATTCTCATACTACCATCCTTCTTACGTACAAACAGAAAAGGAGCACCCCAAGGCGATACACTTGGGCGTATGTATCCCTTCTCCAGTAGTTCCTCGAGTTGCGTTTTCAGTTCTTTCATCTCTGCAGGAGCCATACGATACGGAGCTTTCAAGATCAGAGCAGAACCTAGAGCTAAAGTCAATCGTGAAGTCGATAATGCGTTGCGGAGGCATTCCTGGAATCTCGTCTGGAAAGACGTCAGCGTACTCCGAAACAACTGGAATAGGTTTTGAAACTTCGGCTTCTCAACTTGTATCCACTACATGACATAGGTAAATCTCTTCACCTTTAGTCATACACTCCTTTTCTTTCATGGTTACCACTACCTTAAACTTTGGCTTGACCACGACTCCTTTGTAGGTAATCCTCCTACCCTTCGGTCCACGCAACGACACACGTTGCTCAAAGCACTCAATCTTAGCCCTATACTTGGCTAACCAATCCATTCCCAAAATCACATTAAAATCCTTCAAATCCATCTGAATCAAATCCGCAGGCAAATCGGAACCAGCTATCCTAATCGGACACTTTTCATATAACGCTTTACAATTAACAATCGTTCCATCTGGTATCCTCATATTTGCACTATACACAGAACTAGGCTCTAAACCAATCTTAGATGGAAAGCTATTAGAAAGAACAGAGTGTGTTGCACCACTATCAATCAAAACAAAAGCAGGTTGAGAGTTAACGAGAAAAGTACCAGCGATCACATTCGGGTTCGCCTCAGTTTCATTGCGGTTCAGCACATAAGCCCTTCCATTCACCCCCCTATTGTTGTTGTTGTTCTGCACGGGGTTGGCAGGTGCGGGAAGTAGTGCTTGATTATTCGCAGCAGGAGCAGCAGTATTGTTGCAGTTGTTGTTGTTGTAACCCCCATTTCCACGGTAGTTACCACCATTTCCGCGATTAGCATTTCCATTTCCACCACGATTGTAGTTGTTATCGTGGTTCTGACCATTGTCATTCCTTCCACGACTCCAGCATTCAGAAGCTTTGTGACCACGCTTATTGCACTCATAGCATTGAAGTACATCGCCACGACAGTTCTTGCCAGGATGCGTCTTGTTGCAGCGACTACATGGGGTATTCCTCCAAGCTAAGATCGTAGCTCTATCACTATTCGAGTCACGATTCATGTTCCCGTTGTGGTTCTGACCACCTTGGTTGTTGTGATTGCCATTGTTCGGCCTTGGCCTCTTATCTGCGCCACCTGACTCAGAAGAATTCCCTTCGTCACGTTTATGCTTTCCGAGCAATGAATCACGACGATCCACAACACGCTCTTGGTTCAAGGCTTTCTCGTAAGATCCTTGGAATGTCAGCGAGTTTCCCATAACATAACGCTGAATATCCCACTTTAGGCCATCTTTGAACCTCTCGACCTGTTCAGCTTCGGTCGTCACCAAGTTAGGTGCAAAAGCAGCAAGCTCGTTGAACTTTGTTGCGTACTCAACCACAGATAGCTTTCCTTGATAGATGTTCTCGAATTCTCATTGCTTCTGACGGCGGACAGCTCTTGGATAGAACCGTTCACGAATAGACTCTTTGAACTCGGTCCACCCATATTCCTCAATGGTGAGCAGATCAGTGCCCACATCGCTCCACCACTTGATAGCCTCACCCTTCAGGTAGTACGTAGCGGTGTCGAGCTTCATGTTATTGGGTCGATTAGTCGCCTTAAACAACTTCTCGAACTCTATTATCCAATTCTCCAACTTGGTGGGCTCAGAGCCACCCTAAAACGTCGGAGGTTTGAGTGCATCGAAATCCCTAAAGCTGCGCGTCTCAGGGTTCTGTGCATTGTGATCTTGCTCTTGGCGCTCTAGCTGGCGCGTGATGTGCTCGAAAACATTGGTAAGACCTACCTCTAGTCTCGCGAGTCGGTCGTTGGTTGCCATTATAACAAATCTGAGACATAAAAGAGCAATGGTTGATCACCATTTCAGCAAAATCGGCACATTCGACCCAAATTGAGGTCTGATTGAGAGATATAGGTTATAATTGAAACCAATCTCTTGACATTTAGCAATTAGCATATAAGTTTCAATGATCGACCTTACATTGTAGGTCTAAGCAACATACTTGCTTTGAATGTTCTCAGTTCCCATGCATAATAGTTCGATATGCAATAACAAAGTAGACACATTGGTTTGACACGATTGATAAGCAATGACATTCACAATTAACACATCGAGGCTCCATACTATTTTAGTAGGGCAATAAACAATTACATTTGATTGCATACAATACATGCTTAGCCTTTGGCTCACAATTGATATGATGATGCTCAATGAAAATTTTGCCATATTTCCGACATGGATTTCCCATCATGTCTACGCAATACGAGATAGCATTACGAACCTATGAGTCAACCATGCAATTATGTGATAAAACGATCATATAAAACAAATTCTCAACGATATCATATAATTAAATGAAGTAGTCTTGCAATGAGACAAATTGCAAGTAAATAGTAGTCATAAATATATGTTGCCTATGCAACTACACCAACATCAAAATTGACCACGCAGGGCCATCACAATAGCTAAAGTTCTATAAAACTCAAGTAAAACTAATAAGGGAATAATCTAGTTCTACCTGACACTAGCACACATCTTCTTCGCGCTAGGGGACTCGTCATGATCGTCCTTCCTCCTAGGCTTCACCTCCTTGCAGGGCGTGTATGGATAAGCATATCCACTGAATTTCTGGGGCATGAAACGCTTCCTAAAATCATCTGCATGCTTGCGCTTCTTGGTCCAGCAGTACTCGCACATACCTTACGGCGCAAGCACTAGCACGTGGTTCACCTTGCACTCAAACTCGGATAAGCATAACTCAGCTGCGACGCCTCTAAAGAAATGAGACCATCTCGACCTTCTCCGTACTTCTTCTCGTGTAAGTGACCGCTCTTGGAGACTACATCGACGTACTTCTCCTTGAGTCCCATCCAAGGATGGATGTTAGGCAGACCAGCCAGCAGTAGCTCTACCCATAAGCCTTCATGTAGACTCATGCGATACTCGTACTGATAACGCTCGATCGTAGGCTCAGCATCAGTAGCAAAGAACGGCTCCACAAGAGGAGACCAATTTGCAGCAGGAGTAGGTGCAGGAGTAGGCGCGATGTTGTTGTCGCTCTCGACACTAGTATCTTCCAATTCCGGCATATCATCATGCTCTTCCGGCGTTGTATGTTCGGAGGGATCTTCCTCTTCCTCCACGCATGCAGCAGGTGAGGCAACTGGGGCAGGTATAGGCACGGTTATAGGCGCGGGAATTGGCGCGGGGCGTGCGGCCTCGTCGCGTGCGGCAATCGCGTGTGGGGCGCGGTCTTGCGCAGATTCACGGCGGACGTTCGCATCGTTTCCTGTCGACTGGCTATCTGATGAAGCTACATATTCTGCAGATGGTGCACGATGGGCTAGGGCGTGTGCCCTTTGGTGTGCGGTTGTCATTCGCGCAGTCTTTCTTTTCCTTACCATCTGACGTGGACAATCAAACAATGAGGACATTATAAATCACAAGCAAAGTGATTTCAAATAATTCCTATCTAGAGGACTACTACGCTCAACTGCTTTAATTATATTTTATTTTCCCCAAAATGAAACTAATCTTTATTAATTCATTAATTAATCTTAAGCAACCTTTTTAAACCTAGGGCTCTGATACCATTTGTAACAACCCCGAATTCGCAACGATTTCCTGGGAACTATCGACGTTGTTGTGCACGACTCAACACAGCTGAACCTTCCCGAACCCGAGGGGATGTCACTGCAACATTTATCACTAAGGAGTAAATGCTAAGCAAAAATAAAGACTAGGCATCAAAAGGAGCTTACTAAGGAACTAAACAAACTAAATAGTTAATATCAGAGTTGTCTATATAGTGAGCTAAAAACCATTAAACCAAATTTATTACAACTTGCCTTCAAAGGGCTAAATCCAATAAAATCCCAACGATCTAAACCGAACAGAAACAGTTCTAAAAACCGACGCCAACTCTACCTTCCAAGCAGTACGTCCTCAATCAACTAAACCTGCACTTTGGTTTCCGTGACGGAAACAAAATACAGAAGAAAAGAAAAGAGACAAAAGAGAAACAAAAGTTAGATAAACTAAATAAACGTCATCCGTACCCGGTAAAAACATTTCGCAAACCTTACCTGAGGTTTTAGAAGAATCATTGAAATTCATTTGCATACGCACATAAGCATATAATCAAGCACACGCACAACGACATTCTTTCATATGCAATTCTTATATAGTGATCACACAAAATACGACATAGACAATCCGTCTTGATTAGAAAGATGTAAGAGAGCGAATAGAACAGCGATTATCCATACTGTTTATCGAAGATATAATCACGCCATCGAGTTAATGACTCTAGTGTGCACACTACCTCTAGTACAATTACACGAGCCTAGAGGACTTAATAAATGGGGAATGATCCGTCCCAGACACACTGCGAGGTGTCCATAAGTAACTTGGGAATCACTCATCCCTTAAACTACACCATTAGGTGCAATCCCAATTGCTGGACTACTCCTAGGGATCCATTAGGAGTCTTACTCTCATTTAATTCAATTCACATAATTGGCATTGGTTGACATAAGTGGTACTACGAGACCACGACTTACTAATTCATTTCATGCTCTTGACAATGAATAGTAAATAACGACAATAATTATATTCCAATACGATGAGAATTAAACATGCTTTAATTCAATAACGATGATAATTCAATAATGATGACAAGTAATGTCTAGCACAATTTCGGCAGCACTTCTGCAGGGTAATATGATATCCAAAAATTCACAAATCACCAGAGACATTCAACGATAATATATAGGTGCTCATTAGCACTCAGTAATACCCATACCAATTAGCATATAATTAATAGCTTAATAATATTAACAATTCGCTATTTACCTTTTCCTTAAATAGGCCCTCAGTCAACCCAAATCAAATACTACTAGGTTTAGGAATTAATTGAATAAATTTCTGATTTAAACAACAAATTAAAACTAATTAAGACTAATTAAAACTATATGAATAATTCTTATTCATATATAAAACATTTTAATTAAACTTCTCATAGTTAATAGATGCAATTTATGAAAGTCCCATAATAATAATAATTAATATTATTATGGCTTTAATTGAATAAATGGAATCCTTAATGGAATAAACGATTTAATCTCCGAAACTATTTATAAATCATTTATAAACCAATATAATAATTATAGAAAATATTAGGGTATCACACTTTATTTTAATATACAACACAAAAGAACTCAAATCTCTTTCACCCTACTCGTAAGAGGTTTTAAAATGCGTAAATGCATTCAAAAGCTTGAGTTGAAGCTTGTTTGTACTTGTAAATATCATTGGTGTAGTTTCACACTCAAATGAATGCAAACAAAGTATTTGGATACTTGCTCTTCATATACAACACAAAAGAACTCAATTTCTATCACCCTAGTCGTAAGAGCTGTGAAGCTTGTTTGTACTTGTAAACATCCGAGGTGTAGTTTCACACTCAAATGAATGCAAACAAAGTATTTGGAAGCTTTCTCTTAATATACAACACAAAAGAACTCAAATCTCTTTCATCCTACTCGTATGAGCCTTTAATACGCGTAAATGTATTCAAAAGCTTTAGTTGAAGCTTGTTTGTACTTGTAAACATCCTAGGTGTAATTTCACACTCAAATGAATGAAAGCAAACTATTTGCATGCTTCTTCTTAATATACAATGCAAAAGAACTCAAATCTCTTTCACCCTACTTGTAAGAGCTTTTAAAACGCGTAAATGCATTCAAAAGCTTGAGTTGAAGCTTTTATGTACTTGTAACCATTCCTGGTGTTGTTTCACACTCAAATGAATGCAAACAAAGTATTTGGATACTTTCTATTAATATACAACACAAAAGAACTAAATTTCTATCACCCTAGTCGGAAGAGCTTTTAAAACGCGTAGATGCATTCAAAAGCATGAGTTGAAAGCTTGTTTGTACTTGTAAACATCTTAGGTATAGTTTCACACTCAAATGAATGCAAACAAAGTATTTGGAAGCTATCTCTTAATATACATCACAAAAGAACTCAAATCTGTTTCACCCTACTCGTATGAGCTTTTAAAACGCGTAAATGCATTCAAAAGCTTGAGTTGAAGCTTGTTTGTACTTTAGAACATTCTTGGTGTTGTTTCACACTCAAATGAATGCAAACAAATTATTTGGATACTTTCTCTTAATATACAACACAACAGAACTCAATTTCTATCACCCTAGTCGTAAGAGATGTTAAAACACGTAAATGCATTCAAAAGCTTGAGTTGAAGCTTGTTTGCACTTGTAAACATCATTGGTGTAGTTTCACACTCAAATGAATGCAAACAAAGTATTTGGAAGCTTTCTCTTAATATACAACACAAAAGAACTCAAATCTCTTTCACCCTACTCGTATGAGCTTTTAAAACGCGTAAATGCATTCAAAAGTTTCAGTTGAAGCATGTTTATACTTGTAAACATCCTAGGTGTAGTTTCACACTCAAGTGAATTCAAACAAAGTATTTGGAAGCTATCTCTTAATATACAACACAAAAGAACTCAAATCTATTTCACCCTACTCGTATGAGCTTTTAAAACCCGTAAATGTATTCAAAAGCTTGAGTTGAAGCTTGTTTGCACTTGTAAACATCCTTGGTGTAGTTTCACACTCAAATGAATGCAAACAAAGTATTTGGATACTTTCTCTTAATATACAACACAAAAGAACTCAATTTCTATCACCCTAGTCGTAAGTGCTGTGAAGCTTGTTTGTACTTGTAAACATCCTAGGTGTAGTTTCACACTCAAATGAATGCAAACAAAGTATTTGGAAGCTTTCTCTTAATATACAACACAAAAGAACTCAAATCTCTTTCACCCTACTCGTATGAGCTTTTAAAACGCGTAAATGCATTCAAAAGTTTGAGTTGAAGCATGTTTATACTTGTAAACATCCTAGGTGTAGTTTCACACTCAAGTGAATGCAAACAAAGTATTTGGAAGCTATCTCTCAGTATACAACACAAAAGAACTCAAATCTATTTCACCCTACTCGTATGAGCTTTTAAAACCCGTAAATGCATTCAAAAGCTTGAGTTGAAGCTTGTTTGCACTTGTAAACATCCTTGGTGTAGTTTCACACTCAAATGAATGCAAAGAAAGTATTTGGATACTTTCTCTTAATATACAATACAGCAGAACTCAATTTCTATCACCCTAGTCGCAAGAGCTGTTAAAACACGTAAATGCATTCAAAAGCTTGAGTTGAAGCTTGTTTGTACTTGTAAACATCATTGATGTAGTTTCACACTCAAATGAATTCAAAAAAAGTATTTGGATACTTTCTCTTAATATACAACACAAAAGAACTCAAATCTCTTTCACCCTAGTCGTAAGAGCTTTTAAAATGCGTAAATGCATTCAAAAGCTTGAAATGAAGCTTGTTTGTACTTATAAAGATCCTTGGTGTAGTCTCACACTCAAATGAATGCAAACAAAGTATTTTGATGCTTTATTTTAATATACAACACAAAAGAACTCAAATCTCTTTCACCCTACTCGTAAGAGGTTTTAAAGCGCGTAAGTGTATTCAAAAGCTTGAGTTAAAGCTTGTTTGTACTTGTAAAAATCCCTGGTGTTGTTTCATACTCAAATGAATGCAAACAAAGTATTTGGATACTTTCTCTTAATATACAACACAACTGAACTCAATATCTATCACCCTATTCGTAAGACCTGTTAAAAGGCGTAAATACATTCAAAAGCTTGAGTTGAAGCTTGTTTGTACTTGTAAACATCAATCGTGTAGTTTCACACTCAAATGAATGCAAACAAAGTGTTTGGGTACTTTCTCTTAATATACAACACAAAAAAACTCAATTTCTATCACCCTAGTCGTAAGAGCTGTGAAGCTTGTATGTACTTGTAAACATCCTAGGTGTAGTTTCACACTCAAATGAATGCAAACAAAGTATTTGGAAGGTATCTCTTAGTATACATCATAAAAGAACTCAAATCTCTTTCACCCTACTCGTATGAGCTTTTAAAACGCGTAAATGCATTCAAAAGCTTTAGTTGAAGCTTGTTTGTACTTTAAAACATTATTGGTGTAGTTTCATGCTCAAATGAATGCAAAAAAAATATTTGGATGCTTTCTCTTAATATACAACACAAAAGAACTCAATTTCTATCACACTAGTCGTAAGAGCTGTTAAAACGCGTAAATGCATTCAAAAGCTTGAGTTGAAGCTTGTTTGTACTTGTAAACATCCTTGGTGTATTTTCACATTCAAATGAATGCAAACAAAGTATTCAGATGCTTTCTCTTAATATACTACACAAAAGAACTCAAATCTCTTTCACCCTACTTGTAAGAGGTTTTAAAACGCGTAAATGCATTCAAAAGCTTGAGTTGAAGCTTGTTTGTACTTTTAAACATCCCCTGTGTTGTTTCACACTCAAATGAATGCAAACAAAGTATTTGGATACTTTCTCTTAATCTACAACACAACTGAAGTCAATTTCTATCACCCTAGTCGTAAGAGCTGTTAAACGGCGTAAATGCATTTAAAAGCTTGAGTTGAAGCTTGTTTGTACTTGTAAACATCATTGGTGTAGTTTCACGCTCAAATGAATGCAAACAAAGTATTTGGATGCTTTCTCTAATATACATCACAAAAAATTCAAATCTCTTCCACCCTACTCGTAAGAGCTTTTAAAACGCGTAAACACATTCAAAAGCTTGAATTTAAGCTTGTTTGTACTTGTAAACATCCTAGGTGTACTTTCACACTCAAATGAATGCAAACAAAGTATTTGGATGCTTTCTCTTAATATTCAAGACAAAAGAACTCAAATCACTTTCACCCTACTCGTAAGAGCTTTTAAAACGCGTAAATGCATTCAAAAGATTGAGTTGAAGCTTGTTTATACTTGTAAACATCCCCGGTGTAGTTTCACACTCAAATGAATGCAAACAAATTATTTGGATGTTTTCTCTTAATATACAACACAAAAGAACTCAGTTTCTATCACCCTAGTTGTAAGAGCTGTTAAATCGCGTAAATGCATTCAAAAGCTTTAGTTGAAGCTTGTTTGTACTTGTAAACATCCTCGGTGTACTTTCACACTCAAATGAATGCAAACAAACTATTTGGCTGCTTTCTCTCAATATACAAAACAAAAGAACTCAAATCTCTTTTACCCTACTCGTAAGAGCTTTTAAAACGCGTAAATGCATTCAAAAGCTTGTTTGTACTTGTAAACATTCATGGTGTAGTTTCATACTCAAATGAATGCAAACAAAACATTTGGGTGCTTTCTCTTAATATAAAACACAAAAGAACTCAATCTCTATCACCCTAGTCGTAAGAGTTGTTAAAACGCGTAAATGCATTCAAAAACTTGAGTTGAAGCTTGTTTGTAGTTGTAAACATCATTGGTGTAGTTTCATACTCAAATGAATGCAAACGAAGTACTTGGATGCTTTCTCTTAATGTACAAAACAAAAGAACTCAATTTCTATTACCCTAGTCGTAAGAGTTGTAAAAACGCGTAAATGCATTGAAAGCTTGAGTTCAAGCTTGTTTGTACTTGTAAACATCCTTGGTGTATTTTTACACTCAAATGAATGCAAACAAAGTATTTGGATGCTTTCTCTTAATATACAACAAAAAAGAACTTAAATCTCTTTCACCCTACTCGTAAGAAATTTTAAAACACGTAAATGCATTCAAAAGCTTGAGTTGAAGCTTGTTTGTACTTGTAAACTTCCTAGGTGTAGTTTGACACTCAAATGAATGCAAACAAAGTATTTGGATGCTTTCTCTTAATATACACCACAAAAGAACTCAAATCTCTTTCACCATACTCGTAAGAGCTTTTAAAATGCGTAAATGCATTCAAAAGCTGGAGTTGAAGCTCGTTTGTACTTTAAAAATTTCATGGTGTAGTTTCATACTCAAATGAATTCAAACAAAACATTTGGGTGCTTTCTCTTAATATACAACACAAAAGAACTCAATCTCGATCACCCTAGTCGTAAGAACTGGTAAACACGTAAATGCATTCAAAAGCTTGAGTTGAAGCTTGTTGGTACTTGTAAACATCCTTGGTGTAGTTTCACACTCAAATGAATGCAAACAAAAGTATTTGGATGCTTTCTCGTAATATACAACACAAAAGAACTCAATTTCTATCACCCTAGTTGTAAGAGCCGTTAAAACGCGTAAATGTATTCAAAAGCTTGGGTTGAAGCTTGTTTGTACTTGTAAACATCCACGGTGTATTTTCACACTCAATTGAATGCAAACAAAGTATTTGATGCTTTTACTTAATAAACAACACAAAAAAGAACTCAAATCTCGTTCACCCTACTCGTATGAGCTTTTAAAACGGGTAAATGCATTCAAAAGCTTGAGTTGAAGCTTGTTTGTACTTGTAAACATCGCTGGTGTTGTTTCACACTCAAATGAATGCAAACAAAGTATTTGGATACTTTCTCTTAATGTACATCACAAAATAACTCAATTTCTATTACCCTAGTCGTAAGAGTTGTTAAAACACGTAAATGAATTTAAAGCTTGAGTTCAAGCATGTTTGTACTTGAAAACATCCTTGGATTATTTTTACACTCAAATGAATGCAAACAAAGTAATTGGATGCTTTCTCTTAATATACAACAAAAAAGAACTCAAATCTCTTTCACCCTACTCGTAAGAAATTTCAAAACGCGTAAATGCATTCAAAAGCTTGAGTTGAAGCTTGTTTGTACTTGTAAACATCCTAGGTGTAGTTTCACACTCAAATGAATGCAAACAAGGTATTTGGATGCTTTCTCTTAATATACACCACAAAAGAACTCAAATCTGTTTCACCATACTCGTAAAAGCTTTTAAAACGCGTAAATGCATTCAAAAGCTGGAGGTGAAACTCGTTTGTACTTTAAAAATTTCATGGTGTAGTTTCATACTTAAATGAATGCAAACAAAACATTTGGGTGCTTTTTCTTAATATAAAACACAAAAGAACTCAATCTCTATCACCCTAGTCGTAAGAGTTGTTAAAACGCGTAAATGCATTCAAAAGCTTGAGTTGAAGCTTGTTTGTAGTTGTAAACATCATTGGTGTAGTTTCATACTCAAATGAATGCAAACGAAGTACTTGGATGCTTTCCCTTAATATACAACACAAAAGAACTCAAATCAATTTCACCCTACTCGAATGAGCTTTTAAATTGCGTAAATGCATTCAAAAGCTTGAGTTGAAGCTTGTTTGTACTTGTAAACATCCCTGGTGTTGTTTCATACTCAAATGAGAGCAAACACGTTATTTGGATACTTTCTCTTAATGTACAACACAAAAGAACTCAATTTCTATTACCCTAGTCATAAGAGTTGTTGAAAGGCGTAAATGCATTGAAAGCTTGAGTTCAAGCTTGTTTGTACATGTAAACATCCTTGGTGTATTTTTACACTCAAATGAATGCAAACAAAGTATTTGGATGCTTTCTCTTAATATACGACAAAAAAGAACTCAAATCTCTTTCACCCTACTCGTAAGAAATTTTAAAACGCGTAAATGCATTCAAAAGCTTAAGTTGAAGCTTGTTTGTACTTGTAAACATCCTAGGTGTAGTTTGACACTCAAATGAATGCAAACAAAGTATTTGGATGCTTTCTCTTAATATACACCACAAAAGAACTCAAATCTGTTTCACCATAGTTGTAAGAGCTGTTAAAACGCGTAAATGCATTCAAAAGCTTGGGTTGAAGCTTGTTTGTACTTGTAAACATCCATGGTGTATTTTCACACTCAATTGAATGCAAACAAAGTATTTGATTGCTTTCACTTAATATATAACACAAAAAAGAACTCAAATCTCGTTCACCCTACCTGTATGAGCTTTTAAAACGCGTAAATGCATTCAAAAGCTTGAGTTGAAGCTTGTTTGTAGTTGTAAACATCCCTGGTGTTGTTTCACACTCAAATGAATGCAAACAAAGTATTTGGATACTTTCTCTTAATGTACAACACAAAATAACTCAACTTCTATTACCCTAGTCGTAAGAGTTGTTAAAACGCGTAAATGCATTCAAAGCTTGAGTTCAAGCTTGTTTGTACTTGAAAACATCCTTGGTGTATTTTTACACTCAAATGAATGCAAACAAAGTATTTGGATGCTTTCTCTTAATATACACCACAAAAGAACTCAAATCTGTTTCACCATACTCGTAAGAGCTTTTAAAACGCGTAAATGCATTCAAAAGCTGGAGGTGAAGCTCGTTTGTACTTTAAAAATTTCATGGTGTAGTTTCATACTCAAATGAATGCAAACAAAATATTTTGGTGCTTTCTCTTAATATACAACACAAAAGAACTCAATCTCGATCACCCTAGTCGTAAGAACTGTTAAACATGTAAATGCATTGAAAAGCTTGAGTTGAAGCTTGTTTGTACTTGTAAACATCCTTGGTGTAGTTTCACACTCAAATGAATGCAAACAAAAGTATTTGGATGCTTTCTCGTAATATACAACACAAAAGAACTCAATTTCTATCACCCTAGTTGTAAGAGCTGTTAAAACGCGTAAATGCATTCAAAAGCTTGGATTGAAGCTTGTTTGTACTTGTAAACATCCATGGTGTATTTTCACACTCAATTGAATGCAAACAAAGTATTTGATGCTTTCACTTAATAAACAACACAAAAAAAGAACTCAAATCTCGTTCACCCTACCCGTATGAGCTTTTAAAATGCGTAAATGCATTCAAAAGCTTGAGTTGAAGCTTGTTTGTACTTGTAAACATCCCTGGTGTTGTTTCACAATCAAATGAATGCAAACAAAGTATTTGGATACTTTCTCTTAATGTACAACACAAAATAACTCAATTTCTATTACCCTAGTCGTAAGAGTTGTTAAAACGCGTAAATGCATTCAAAGCTTGAGTTCAAGCTTGTTTGACTTGAAAACATCCTTGGTGTATTTTTACAGTCAAATGAATGCAAACAAAGTATTTGGATGCTTTCTCTTAATATACAACAAAAAAGAACTCAAATCTCTTTCACCCTACTCGTAAGAAATTTCAAAACGCGTAAATGCATTCAAAAGCTTGAGTTGAAGCTTGTTTGTACTTGTAAACATCCTAGGTGTAGTTTCACACTCAAATGAATGCAAACAAAGTATTTGGATGCTTTCTCTTAATATACACCACAAAAGAACTCAAATCTGTTTCACCATACTCGTAAAAGCTTTTAAAACGCGTAAATGCATTCAAAAGCTGGAGGTGAAGCTCGTTTGAACTTTAAAAAAATCATGGTGTAGTTTCATACTCAAATGAATGCAAACAAAACATTTTGGTGCTTTCTCTTAATATACAACACAAAAGATTTCAATCTCGATCACCCTAGTCGTAAGAACTGTTAAACACGTAAATGCATTCAAAAGCTTGAGTTGAAGCTTGTTTGTACTTGTAAACATCCTTGGTGTAGTTTCACACTCAAATGAATGCAAACAAAGTATTTGGATGCTTTCTCGTAATATACAATATAAAAGAACTCAATTTCTATCACCCTAGTTGTAAGAGCTATTAAAACGCGCAAATGCATTCAAAAGCTTGGGTTGAAGCTTGTTTGTACTTGTAAACATCCATGGTGTATTTTCACACTCAATTGAATGCAAACAAAGTATTTGATGCTTTCAGTTAATAAACAACACAAAAAGGAACTCAAATCTCGTACACCCTACTCGTATGAGGTTTTAAAACGCGTAAATGCATTCAAAAGTTTGAGTTGAAGCTTGTTTGTACTTGTAAACATCAATCGTGTAGTTTCACACTCAAATGAATGCAAACAAAGTGTTTGGGTACTTTCTCTTAATATACAACACAAAAAAACTCAATTTCTATCACCCTAGTCGTAAGAGCTGTGAAGCTTGTATGTACTTGTAAACATCCTAGGTGTAGTTTCACACTCAAATGAATGCAAACAAAGTATTTGGAAGCTATCTCTTAGTATACATCATAAAAGAACTCAAATCTCTTTCACCCTACTCGTATGAGCTTTTAAAACGCGTAAATGCATTCAAAAGCTTTAGTTGAAGCTTGTTTGTACTTTAAAACATTATTGGTGTAGTTTCATGCTCAAATGAATGCAAAAAAAATATTTGGATGCTTTCTCTTAATATACAACACAAAAGAACTCAATTTCTATCACACTAGTCGTAAGAGCTGTTAAAACGCGTAAATGCATTCAAAAGCTTGAGTTGAAGCTTGTTTGTACTTGTAAACATCCTTGGTGTATTTTCACATTCAAATGAATGCAAACAAAGTATTCGGATGCTTTCTCTTAATATACAACACAAAAGAACTCAAATCTCTTTCACCCTACTTGTAAGAGGTTTTAAAACGCGTAAATGCATTCAAAAGCTTGAGTTGAAGCTTGTTTGTACTTTTAAACATCCCCTGTGTTGTTTCACACTCAAATGAATGCAAACAAAGTATTTGGATACTTTCTCTTAATCTACAACACAACTGAAGTCAATTTCTATCACCCTAGTCGTAAGAGCTGTTAAACGGCGTAAATGCATTTAAAAGCTTGAGTTGAAGCTTGTTTGTACTTGTAAACATCATTGGTGTAGTTTCACGCTCAAATGAATGCAAACAAAGTATTTTGATGCTTTCTCTAATATACATCACAAAAGACTCAAATCTCTTCCACCCTACTCGTAAGAGCTTTTAAAACGCGTAAACACATTCAAAAGCTTGAGTTTAAGCTTGTTTGTACTTGTAAACATCCTAGGTGTACTTTCACACTCAAATGAATGCAAACAAAGTATTTGGATGCTTTCTCTTAATATTCAAGACAAAAGAACTCAAATCACTTTCACCCTACTCGTAAGAGCTTTTAAAACGCGTAAATGCATTCAAAAGATTGAGTTGAAGCTTGTTTATACTTGTAAACATCCCTGGTGTAGTTTCACACTCAAATGAATGCAAACAAATTATTTGGATGTTTTCTCTTAATATACAACACAAAAGAACTCAGTTTCTATCACCCTAGTCGTAAGAGTTGTTAAAACGCGTAAATGCATTCAAAAACTTGAGTTGAAGCTTGTTTGTAGTTGTAAACATCATTGGTGTAGTTTCATACTCAAATGAATGCAAACGAAGTACTTGGATGCTTTCTCTTAATGTACAACACAAAAGAACTCAATTTCTATTACCCTAGTCGTAAGAGTTGTAAAAACGCGTAAATGCATTGAAAGCTTGAGTTCAAGCTTGTTTGTACTTGTAAACATCCTTGGTGTATTTTTACACTCAAATGAATGCAAACAAAGTATTTGGATGCTTTCTCTTAATATACAACAAAAAAGAACTCAAATCTCTTTCACCCTACTCGTAAGAAATTTTAAAACACGTAAATGCATTCAAAAGCTTGAGTTGAAGCTTGTTTGTACTTGTAAACTTCCTAGGTGTAGTTTGACACTCAAATGAATGCAAACAAAGTATTTGGATGCTTTCTCTTAATATACACCACAAAAGAACTCAAATCTCTTTCACCATACTCGTAAGAGCTTTTAAAATGCGTAAATGCATTCAAAAGCTGGAGTTGAAGCTCGTTTGTACTTTAAAAATTTCATGGTGTAGTTTCATACTCAAATGAATTCAAACAAAACATTTGGGTGCTTTCTCTTAATATACAACACAAAAGAACTCAATCTCGATCACCCTAGTCGTAAGAACTGGTAAACACGTAAATGCATTCAAAAGCTTGAGTTGAAGCTTGTTGGTACTTGTAAACATCCTTGGTGTAGTTTCACACTCAAATGAATGCAAACAAAAGTATTTGGATGCTTTCTCGTAATATACAACACAAAAGAACTCAATTTCTATCACCCTAGTTGTAAGAGCCGTTAAAACGCGTAAATGTATTCAAAAGCTTGGGTTGAAGCTTGTTTGTACTTGTAAACATCCACGGTGTATTTTCACACTCAATTGAATGCAAACAAAGTATTTGATGCTTTTACTTAATAAACAACACAAAAAAGAACTCAAATCTCGTTCACCCTACTCGTATGAACTTTTAAAACGGGTAAATGCATTCAAAAGCTTGAGTTGAAGCTTGTTTGTACTTGTAAACATCGCTGGTGTTGTTTCACACTCAAATGAATGCAAACAAAGTATTTGGATACTTTCTCTTAATGTACATCACAAAATAACTCAATTTCTATTACCCTAGTCGTAAGAGTTGTTAAAACACGTAAATGAATTTAAAGCTTGAGTTCAAGCATGTTTGTACTTGAAAACATCCTTGGAGTATTTTTACACTCAAATGAATGCAAACAAAGTAATTGGATGCTTTCTCTTAATATACAACAAAAAAGAACTCAAATCTCTTTCACCCTACTCGTAAGAAATTTCAAAACGCGTAAATGCATTCAAAAGCTTGAGTTGAAGCTTGTTTGTACTTGTAAACATCCTAGGTGTAGTTTCACACTCAAATGAATGCAAACAAGGTATTTGGATGCTTTCTCTTAATATACACCACAAAAGAACTCAAATCTGTTTCACCATACTCGTAAAAGCTTTTAAAACGCGTAAATGCATTCAAAAGCTGGAGGTGAAGCTCGTTTGTACTTTAAAAATTTCATGGTGTAGTTTCATACTTAAATGAATGCAAACAAAACATTTGGGTGATTTTTCTTAATATAAAACACAAAAGAACTCAATCTCTATCACCCTAGTCGTAAGAGTTGTTAAAACGCGTAAATGCATTCAAAAGCTTGAGTTGAAGCTTGTTTGTAGTTGTAAACATCATTGGTGTAGTTTCATACTCAAATGAATGCAAACGAAGTACTTGGATGCTTTCCCTTAATATACAACACAAAAGAACTCAAATCAATTTCACCCTACTCGAATGAGCTTTTAAATTGCGTAAATGCATTCAAAAGCTTGAGTTGAAGCTTGTTTGTACTTGTAAACATCCCTGGTGTTGTTTCATACTCAAATGAGAGCAAACACGTTATTTGGATACTTTCTCTTAATGTACAACACAAAAGAACTCAATTTCTATTACCCTAGTCGTAAGAGTTGTTGAAAGGCGTAAATGCATTGAAAGCTTGAGTTCAAGCTTGTTTGTACATGTAAACATCCTTGGTGTATTTTTACACTCAAATGAATGCAAACAAAGTATTTGGATGCTTTCTCTTAATATACGACAAAAAAGAACTGAAATCTCTTTCACCCTACTCGTAAGAAATTTTAAAACGCGTAAATGCATTCAAAAGCTTAAGTTGAAGCTTGTTTGTACTTGTAAACATTCATGGTGTAGTTTCATACTCAAATGAATGCAAGCAAAGCATTTGGGTGATTTCTCTTATTATACAACACAAAAGAACTCAATTTCTATCACCCTAGTCGTAAAAGCTGTTAAAACGCGTAAATACATTCAAAAGCTTGAGTCGAAGCTTTATTGTACTTGTAAGCATCCTTGGTGTAGTTCCACACTCAAATGAATGCAAACAAAGTATTTGGATGCTTTCTCTTAATATACACCACAAAAGAACTCAAATCTCTTTCACCATAGTTGTAAGAGCTTTTAAAACGCGTAAATGCATTCAAAAGCTGGAGTTGAAGCTCGTTTGTACTTTAAAAATTTCGTGGTGTAGTTTCATACTCAAATGAATGCAAACAAAACATTTGGGTGCTTTCTCTTAATATACAACACAAAAGAACTCAATCTCGATCACCCTAGTTGTAAGAACTGTTAAACACGTAAATGCATTCAAAAGCTTGAGTTGAAGTTTGTTTGTACTTGTAAACATCCTTGGTGTAGTTTCACACTCAAATGAATGCAAACAAAAGTATTTGGATGCTTTCTCGTAATATACAACACAAAAGACCTCAATTTCTATCACCCTAGTTGTAAGAGCTGTTAAAATGCGTAAATGCATTCAAAAGCTTGGGTTGAAGCTTGTTTGTACTTGTAAACATCCATGGTGTATTTTCACACTCAATTGAATGCAAACAAAGTATTTGATGCTTTCACTTAATAAACAACACAAAAAAGAACTCAAATCTCGTTCACCCTACCCTTATGAGCTTTTAAAACGCGTAAATGCATTCAAAAGCTTGAGTTGAAGCTTGTTTGTAGTTGTAAACATCCCTGGTGTTGTTTCACACTCAAATGAATGCAAACAAAGTATTTGGATACTTTCTCTTAATGTACAACACAAAATAACTCAATTTCTATTACCCTAGTCGTAAGAGTTGTTAAAACGCGTAAATGCATTCAAAGCTTGAGTTCAAGCTTGTTTGTACTTGAAAACATCCTTGGTGTATTTTTACACTCAAATGAATGCAAACAAAGTATTTGGATGCTTTCTCTTAATATACAACAAAAAAGAACTCAAATCTCTTTCACCCTACTCGTAAGAAATTTCAAAACGCGTAAATGCATTCAAAAGCTTGAGTTGAAGCTTGTTTGTACTTGTAAACATCCTAGGTGTAGTTTCACACTCAAATGAATGCAAACAAAGTATTTGGATGCTTTCTCTTAATATACACCACAAAAGAACTCAAATCTGTTTCACCATACTCGTAAGAGCTTATAAAACGCGTAAATGCATTCAATAGCTGGAGATGAAGCTCGTTTGTACTTTAAAAATTTCATAGTGTAGTTTCATACTCAAATGAATGCAAAAAAAACATTTTGGTGCTTTCTCTTAATATACAACACAAAAGAACTCAATCTCGATCACCCTAGTTGTAAGAACTGTTAAACATGTAAATGCATTCAAAAGCTTGAGTTGAAGCTTGTTTGCACTTGTAAACATCCTTGGCGTAGTTTCACACTCAAATGAATGCAAACAAAAGTATTTGGATGCTTTCTCGTAATATACAACACAAAAGAACTCAATTTCTATCACCCCAGTTGTAAGAGCTGTTAAAACGCGTAAATGCATTCAAAAGCTTGGGTTGAAGCTTGTTTGTACTTGTAAACATCCATGGTGTATTTTCACACTCAATTGAATGCAAACAAAGTATTTGATGCTTTCACTTAATAAACAACACAAAAAAAGAACTCAAATCTCGTTCACCCTACCCGTATGAGCTTTTAAAATGCGTAAATGCATTCAAAAGCTTGAGTTGAAGCTTGTTTGTACTTGTAAACATCCCTGGTGTTGTTTCACAATCAAATGAATGCAAACAAAGTATTTGGATACTTTCTCTTAATGTACAACACAAAATAACTCAATTTCTATTACCCTAGTCGTAAGAGTTGTTAAAACGCGTAAATGCATTCAAAGCTTGAGTTCAAGCTTGTTTGACTTGAAAACATCCTTGGTGTATTTTTACAGTCAAATGAATGCAAACAAAGTATTTGGATGCTTTCTCTTAATATACAACAAAAAAGAACTCAAATCTCTTTCACCCTACTCGTAAGAAATTTCAAAACGCGTAAATGCATTCAAAAGCTTGAGTTGAAGCTTGTTTGTACTTGTAAACATCCTAGGTGTAGTTTCACACTCAAATGAATGCAAACAAAGTATTTGGATACTTTCTCTTAATGTACAACACAAAATAACTCAACTTCTATTACCCTAGTCGTAAGAGTTGTTAAAACGCGTAAATGCATTCAAAGCTTGAGTTCAAGCTTGTTTGTACTTGAAAACATCCTTGGTGTATTTTTACACTCAAATGAATGCAAACAAAGTATTTGGATGCTTTCTCTTAATATACACCACAAAAGAACTCAAATCTGTTTCACCATACTCGTAAGAGGTTTTAAAACGCGTAAATGCATTCAAAAGCTGGAGGTGAAGCTCGTTTGTACTTTAAAAATTTCATGGTGTAGTTTCATACTCAAATGAATGCAAACAAAATATTTTGGTGCTTTCTCTTAATATACAACACAAAAGAACTCAATCTCGATCACCCTAGTCGTAAGAACTGTTAAACATGTAAATGCATTGAAAAGCTTGAGTTGAAGCTTGTTTGTACTTGTAAACATCCTTGGTGTAGTTTCACACTCAAATGAATGCAAACAAAAGTATTTGGATGCTTTCTTGTAATATACAACACAAAAGAACTCAATTTCTATCACCCTAGTTGTAAGAGCTGTTAAAACGCGTAAATGCATTCAAAAGCTTGGGTTGAAGCTTGTTTGTACTTGTAAACATCCATGGTGTATTTTCACACTCAATTGAATGCAAACAAAGTATTTGATGCTTTCACTTAATAAACAACACAAAAAAAGAACTCAAATCTCGTTCACCCTACCCGTATGAGCTTTTAAAATGCGTAAATGCATTCAAAAGCTTGAGTTGAAGCTTGTTTGTACTTGTAAACATCCCTGGTGTTGTTTCACAATCAAATGAATGCAAACAAAGTATTTGGATACTTTCTCTTAATGTACAACACAAAATAACTCAATTTCTATTACCCTAGTCGTAAGAGTTGTTAAAACGCGTAAATGCATTCAAAGCTTGAGTTCAAGCTTGTTTGTACTTGAAAACATCCTTGGTGTATTTTTACACTCAAATGAATGCAAACAAAGTATTTGGATGCTTTCTCTTAATATACAACAAAAAAGAACTCAAATCTCTTTCACCCTACTCGTAAGAAATTTCAAAACGCGTAAATGCATTCAAAAGCTTGAGTTGAAGCTTGTTTGTACTTGTAAACATCCTAGGTGTAGTTTCACACTCAAATGAATGCAAACAAAGTATTTGGATGCTTTCTCTTAATATACACCACAAAAGAACTCAAATCTGTTTCACCATACTCGTAAGAGCTTTTAAAACGCGTAAATGCATTCAATAGCTGGAGATGAAGCTCGTTTGTACTTTAAAAATTTCATAGTGTAGTTTCATACTCAAATGAATGCAAAAAAAACATTTTGGTGCTTTCTCTTAATATACAACACAAAAGAACTCAATCTCGATCACCCTAGTTGTAAGAACTGTTAAACATGTAAATGCATTCAAAAGCTTGAGTTGAAGCTTGTTTGCACTTGTAAACATCCTTGGCGTAGTTTCACACTCAAATGAATGCAAACAAAAGTATTTGGATGCTTTCTCGTAATATACAACACAAAAGAACTCAATTTCTATCACCCCAGTTGTAAGAGCTGTTAAAACGCGTAAATGCATTCAAAAGCTTGGGTTGAAGCTTGTTTGTACTTGTAAACATCCATGGTGTATTTTCACACTCAATTGAATGCAAACAAAGTATTTGATTGCTTTCACTTAATATATAACACAAAAAAGAACTCAAATCTCGTTCACCCTACCTGTATGAGCTTTTAAAACGCGTAAATGCATTCAAAAGCTTGAGTTGAAGCTTGTTTGTAGTTGTAAACATCCCTGGTGTTGTTTCACACTCAAATGAATGCAAACAAAGTATTTGGATACTTTCTCTTAATGTACAACACAAAATAACTCAACTTCTATTACCCTAGTCGTAAGAGTTGTTAAAACGCGTAAATGCATTCAAAGCTTGAGTTCAAGCTTGTTTGTACTTGAAAACATCATTGGTGTATTTTTACACTCAAATGAATGCAAACAAAGTATTTGGATGCTTTCTCTTAATATACACCACAAAAGAACTCAAATCTGTTTCACCATACTCGTAAGAGCTTTTAAAACGCGTAAATGCATTCAAAAGCTGGAGGTGAAGCTCGTTTGTACTTTAAAAATTTCATGGTGTAGTTTCATACTCAAATGAATGCAAACAAAATATTTTGGTGCTTTCTCTTAATATACAACACAAAAGAACTCAATCTCGATCACCCTAGTCGTAAGAACTGTTAAACATGTAAATGCATTGAAAAGCTTGAGTTGAAGCTTGTTTGTACTTGTAAACATCCTTGGTGTAGTTTCACACTCAAATGAATGCAAACAAAAGTATTTGGATGCTTTCTCGTAATATACAACACAAAAGAACTCAATTTCTATCACCCTAGTTGTAAGAGCTGTTAAAACGCGTAAATGCATTCAAAAGCTTGGGTTGAAGCTTGTTTGTACTTGTAAACATCCATGGTGTATTTTCACACTCAATTGAATGCAAACAAAGTATTTGATGCTTTCACTTAATAAACAACACAAAAAAAGAACTCAAATCTCGTTCACCCTACCCGTATGAGCTTTTAAAATGCGTAAATGCATTCAAAAGCTTGAGTTGAAGCTTGTTTGTACTTGTAAACATCCCTGGTGTTGTTTCACAATCAAATGAATGCAAACAAAGTATTTGGATACTTTCTCTTAATGTACAACACAAAATAACTCAATTTCTATTACCCTAGTCGTAAGAGTTGTTAAAACGCGTAAATGCATTCAAAGCTTGAGTTCAAGCTTGTTTGTACTTGAAAACATCCTTGGTGTATTTTTACACTCAAATGAATGCAAACAAAGTATTTGGATGCTTTCTCTTAATATACAACAAAAAAGAACTCAAATCTCTTTCACCCTACTCGTAAGAAATTTCAAAACGCGTAAATGCATTCAAAAGCTTGAGTTGAAGCTTGTTTGTACTTGTAAACATCCTAGGTGTAGTTTCACACTCAAATGAATGCAAACAAAGTATTTGGATGCTTTCTCTTAATATACACCACAAAAGAACTCAAATCTGTTTCACCATACTCGTAAGAGCTTTTAAAACGCGTAAATGCATTCAATAGCTGGAGATGAAGCTCGTTTGTACTTTAAAAATTTCATAGTGTAGTTTCATACTCAAATGAATGCAAAAAAAACATTTTGGTGCTTTCTCTTAATATACAACACAAAAGAACTCAATCTCGATCACCCTAGTTGTAAGAACTGTTAAACATGTAAATGCATTCAAAAGCTTGAGTTGAAGCTTGTTTGCACTTGTAAACATCCTTGGCGTAGTTTCACACTCAAATGAATGCAAACAAAAGTATTTGGATGCTTTCTCGTAATATACAACACAAAAGAACTCAATTTCTATCACCCCAGTTGTAAGAGCTGTTAAAACGCGTAAATGCATTCAAAAGCTTGGGTTGAAGCTTGTTTGTACTTGTAAACATCCATGGTGTATTTTCACACTCAATTGAATGCAAACAAAGTATTTGATTGCTTTCACTTAATATATAACACAAAAAAGAACTCAAATCTCGTTCACCCTACCTGTATGAGCTTTTAAAACGCGTAAATGCATTCAAAAGCTTGAGTTGAAGCTTGTTTGTAGTTGTAAACATCCCTGGTGTTGTTTCACACTCAAATGAATGCAAACAAAGTATTTGGATACTTTCTCTTAATGTACAACACAAAATAACTCAACTTCTATTACCCTAGTCGTAAGAGTTGTTAAAACGCGTAAATGCATTCAAAGCTTGAGTTCAAGCTTGTTTGTACTTGAAAACATCCTTGGTGTATTTTTACACTCAAATGAATGCAAACAAAGTATTTGGATGCTTTCTCTTAATATACACCACAAAAGAACTCAAATCTGTTTCACCATACTCGTAAGAGCTTTTAAAACGCGTAAATGCATTCAAAAGCTGGAGGTGAAGCTCGTTTGTACTTTAAAAATTTCATGGTGTAGTTTCATACTCAAATGAATGCAAACAAAATATTTTGGTGCTTTCTCTTAATATACAACACAAAAGAACTCAATCTCGATCACCCTAGTCGTAAGAACTGTTAAACATGTAAATGCATTGAAAAGCTTGAGTTGAAGCTTGTTTGTACTTGTAAACATCCTTGGTGTAGTTTCACACTCAAATGAATGCAAACAAAAGTATTTGGATGCTTTCTCGTAATATACAACACAAAAGAACTCAATTTCTATCACCCTAGTTGTAAGAGCTGTTAAAACGCGTAAATGCATTCAAAAGCTTGGGTTGAAGCTTGTTTGTACTTGTAAACATCCATGGTGTATTTTCACACTCAATTGAATGCAAACAAAGTATTTGATGCTTTCACTTAATAAACAACACAAAAAAAGAACTCAAATCTCGTTCACCCTACCCGTATGAGCTTTTAAAATGCGTAAATGCATTCAAAAGCTTGAGTTGAAGCTTGTTTGTACTTGTAAACATCCCTGGTGTTGTTTCACAATCAAATGAATGCAAACAAAGTATTTGGATACTTTCTCTTAATGTACAACACAAAATAACTCAATTTCTATTACCCTAGTCGTAAGAGTTGTTAAAACGCGTAAATGCATTCAAAGCTTGAGTTCAAGCTTGTTTGACTTGAAAACATCCTTGGTGTATTTTTACAGTCAAATGAATGCAAACAAAGTATTTGGATGCTTTCTCTTAATATACAACAAAAAAGAACTCAAATCTCTTTCACCCTACTCGTAAGAAATTTCAAAACGCGTAAATGCATTCAAAAGCTTGAGTTGAAGCTTGTTTGTACTTGTAAACATCCTAGGTGTAGTTTCACACTCAAATGAATGCAAACAAAGTATTTGGATGCTTTCTCTTAATATACACCACAAAAGAACTCAAATCTGTTTCACCATACTCGTAAAAGCTTTTAAAACGCGTAAATGCATTCAAAAGCTGGAGGTGAAGCTCGTTTGTACTTTAAAAAAATCATGGTGTAGTTTCATACTCAAATGAATGCAAACAAAACATTTTGGTGCTTTCTCTTAATATACAACACAAAAGATTTCAATCTCGATCACCCTAGTCGTAAGAACTGTTAAACACGTAAATGCATTCGAAAGCTTGAGTTGAAGCTTGTTTGTACTTGTAAACATCCTTGGTGTAGTTTCACACTCAAATGAATGCAAACAAAGTATTTGGATGCTTTCTCGTAATATACAACATAAAAGAACTCAATTTCTATCACCCTAGTTGTAAGAGCTATTAAAACGCGCAAATGCATTCAAAAGCTTGGGTTGAAGCTTGTTTGTACTTGTAAACATCCATGGTGTATTTTCACACTCAATTGAATGCAAACAAAGTATTTGATGCTTTCAGTTAATAAACAACACAAAAAGGAACTCAAATCTCGTACACCCTACTCGTATGAGGTTTTAAAACGCGTAAATGCATTCAAAAGTTTGAGTTGAAGCTTGTTTGTACTTGTAAACATCCCAGGTGTTGTTTCACACTCAAATGAATGCAAACAAAGTATTTGGATACTTTCTCTTAATGTACAACACAAAAGAACTCAATTTCTATTACCCTAGTCGTATTAGTTGTTAAAACGCGTAAATGCATTCAAAGCTTGAGTTCAAGCTTGTTTGTACTTGAAAACATCCTTGGTGTATTTTTACACTCAAATGAATGCAAACAAAGTATTTGGATGCTTTCTCTTAATATACACCACAAAAGAACTCAAATCTCTTTCACCATACTCGTAAGAGCTTTTAAAACGCGTAAATTCATTCAAAAGCTTGAGTTGAAGCTTGTTTGTACCTGTAAACATCCTAGGTGTAGTTTCACACTCAAATGAATGCAAACAAAGTATTTGGATGCTTTCTCTTAATATACACCACAGAAGAACTCAAATCTCTTTCACCACACTCGTAAGAGCTTTTAAAACGCGTAAATTCATTCAAAAGATGGAGTTGAAGCTCGTTTGTACTTTAAAAATTTCATGGTGTAGTTTCATACTCAAATGAATGCAAACAAAACATTTGGGTGCTTTCTCTTAATATACAACACAATAGAACTCAATCTCGATCACCCTAGTCGTAAGAACTGTTAAACACGTACATGCATTCAAAAGCTTGAGTTGAAGATTGTTTGTACTTCAAAACGTTCTTGGTATAGTTTCATACTCAAATGAATGCAAACAAAAGTATTTGGATGCTTTCTCGTAATATACAACACAAAAGAACTCAAAATGATTTCACCCTACTCGAATGAGCTTTTAAATCGCGTAAATGCATTCAAAAGCTTGAGTTGAAGCTTGTTTGTACTTGTAAACATCTCTGGTGTTGTTTCACACTCAAATGAATGCAAACAAAGTATTTGGATACTTTCTCTTAATGTACAACACAAAAGAACTCAATTTCTATTACCATAGTCGTAAGAGCTGTTAAAACGCGTAAATGCATTCAAAAGCGGGAGTTGAAGCTCGTTTGTACTTGTAAACATCCTTGGTGTATTTTCACACTCAAATAAATGCAAACAAAGTATTTTGATGCTTTATTTTATATACAACACAAAAGAACTCAAATCTCTTCCACCCAACTCGTAAGAGGTTTTAAAATGTGTAAATGCATTCAAAAGCTTGAGTTGAAGCTTGTTTGTACTTGTAAACATCCCTGGTGTTGTTTCACACTCAAATGAATGCAAACAAGGTATTTCGATACTTTCTCTTAATATACAACACAACTGAACTCAATTTCTATCACCCTAGTGCTAAGAGTTGTTAAAAGGCGTAAATGCATTCAAAAGCTTGAGTTGAAGCTTGTTTGTACTTGTAAACATCCCTGGTGTTGTTTCACACTCAAATGAATGCAAACAAAGTATTTGGATGCTTTCTCTTAATATACACCACAAAAGAACTCAAATCTCTTTCACCATACTCGTAAGAGCTTTTAAAACGCGTAAATGCATTCAAAAGCTGGAGTTGAAGCTCGTTTGTACTTTAAAAATTTCATGGTGTAGTTTCATACTCAAATGAATGCAAACAAAACATTTGGGTGCTTTCTCTTAATATACAACACAAAAGAACTCAATCTCGATCATCCTAGTTGTAAGAACTGTTAAACACGTAAATGCATTCAAAAGCTTGGGTTGAAGCTTGTTTGTACATGTAAACATCCATGGTGTATTTTCACACTCAATTGAATGCAAACAAAGTATTTGATGCTTTCACTTAATAAACAACACAAAAAAGAACTCAAATCTCGTTCACCCTACTCGTATGAGCTTTTAAAATGCGTGAATGCATTCAAAAGCTTGAGTTGAAGCTTGTTTGTACTTGTAAACATCCCTGGTGTTGTTTCACACTCAAATGAATGAAAACGCGTAAATGCATTCAAGAGCGGGAGTTGAAGAACGCATCTTTGGATACTTTCACCCTACTCTTGAATGCATTCAACGCGTATTTGGATACTTTCTCTCAATGTACAACACAAAAGAACTCAATTTCTATTACCCTAGTCGTAAGAGCTGTTAAAACGCGTAAATGCATTCAAGAGCGGGAGTTGAAGCTCCTTTGTACTTGTAAACATCCTTGGTGCATTTTCACACTCAAATAAATGCAAACAAAGTATTTGGATGCTTTCTCTTAATATACAACAGAAAAGAACTCAAATCTCTTTCACCCTACTCGTAAGTGGTTTTAAAAAGCGTAAATGCATTCAAAAGCTTTAGTGGTTTGTATTTGTAAACATCCTTGGTTTTGTTTCACACTAAAATGAATGCAAACAAAATATTTGGATACTTTCTCTTAATATACAACACAACTGAATTCAATTCCTATCACCCTAGTCGTAAAAGCTGGTAAAAGGCGTAAATGCATTCAAAAGCTTTAGTTGAAGCTTGTTTCTACTTGTATACATCATTGGTGTAGTTTCACACTCAAATGCATGCAAACAAAGTATTTGGATGCTTTCTGTTAATATACAACACAAAAGAACTCAAATCTCTTTCACCCTACTCGTAAGAGCTTTTAAAACGCGTAAATGCATTCAAAAGCATGAGTTGAAGCTTGTTTGTACTTGTAAACATCCTAGGTGTACTTTCACATTCAAATGAATGCAAACAAAGTATTTGGATGCTTTATTTTAATATACAACACAAAAGAACTCAAATCACTTTCACCCTAATCGTAAGAGCTTTTAAAACGCGTAAATGCATTCAAAAGTTTGAGTTGAAGCTTGTTTGTACTTGTAAACATCCTAGGTGTAGTTTCACACTCAAATGAATAAAAACAAAGTATTTGGATGCTTTCTCTTAATATACACCACAAAAGTACTCAAATCTCTTTCACCATACTCGTAAGAGCTTTTAAAACGCGTAAATGCATTCAAAAGCTGGAGTTGAAGCTCGTTGTACTTTAAAAATTTCATGGTGTAGTTTCATACTCAAATGAATGCAAACAAAACATTTGGGTGCTTTCTCTTAATATACAACACAAAAGAACTCAATCTCGAACACCCTAGTTGTGAGAACTGTTAAACCTGTAAATGCATTCAAAAGCTTGAGTTGAAGCTTGTTTGTACTTCAAAACATTCTGGGTGTAGTTTCATACTGAAATGAATGCAAACAAAAGTATTTGGATGCTTTCTCTTAATATACAACACAAAAGAACTCAAATCTCTTTCACCCTACTCGTATGAGCTTTTAAAACGTGTAAATGCATTCAAAAGCTTCAGTTGAAGCTTGTTTGTACTTGTAAACATCCCTGGTGTTGTTTCACACTCAAATGAATGCAAACAAAGTATCTGGATACTTTCTCTTAATGTACAACACAAAAGAACTCAATTTCTATTACCCTAGTCGTAAGAGCTGTTAAAACGCGTAAATGCATTCAAAAGCTGGAGTTCAAGCTCGTTTGTACTTGTAAACATCCTTGGTGTGTTTCACACTCAAATAAATGCAAAAAATGTATTTGGATGCTTTCTCTTAATATACAACACAAAAGAACTCAAATCTCTTTCACCCTACTCGTATAAGCTTTTAAAACGCGTAAATGCATTCAAAAGCTTGAGTTGAAGCTTGTTTGTACTTGTAAACATCCCTGGTGTTGTTTCACACTCAAATAAATGCAAACAAAGTATTTGGATGCTTTCTCTTAATATACAACACAAAAGAACTCAAATCTCTTTCACCCTACTCGTAAGTGGTTTTAAAACGCGTAAATGCATTCAAAAGCTTGAGTGGTTTGTACTTGTAAACATCCCTGGTTTTGTTTCACACTAAAATGAATGCAACACAACTGAATTCAATTCCTATCACCCTAGTCGTAAGGGCTGGTAAAAGGCGTAAATGCATTCAAAAGCTTTAGTTGAAGCTTGTTTCTACTTATATACATCATTGGTGTAGTTTTACACTCAAATGAATGCAAACAATGTATTTGGATGCTTTCTGTTAATATACAATACAAAAGAACTCAAATCTCTTTCACCCTACTCGTAAGAGCTTTTAAAACGCGTAAATGCATTCAAAAGCATGAGTTGAAGCTTGTTTGTACTTGTAAACATCCTAGGTGTACTTTCACACTCAAATGAATGCAAACAAAGTATTTGGATGCTTTATCTTAATATACAACACAAAAGAACTCAAATCACTTTCAACCTATTCGTAAGAGCTTTTAAAACGCGTAAATGCTTTCAAAAGATTGAGTTGAAGCTTGTTTGTACTGGTAAACATCCTTGGTGTAGTTTCACACTCAAATGAATGCAAACAAAGTATTTGGATGCTTTCTCTTAATATACAACACAAAAGAACTCAGTTTCTATCACCCTAGTTCTAAGAGCTGTTAAATCGCGTAAATGCATTCAAAAGCATTAGTTGAAGCATGTTTGTACTTGTAAACATCCTTAGTGTAGTTTCACACTCAAATGAATGCAAAAAAACTATTTGGCTGCTTTCTCTCAATATACAGCACAAAAGAACTCAAATCTCTTTTACCCTACTCGTAAGAGCTTTTAAAACGCGTAAATGCATTCAAAAGCTTGAGTTGAAGCTTGTTTGTACTTGTAAACATACCTGGTGTTGTTTCACACTCAAATGAATGCAAACAAACTATTTGGATACTTTCTCTTAATATGCAACACAAAAGAACTCAATTTCTATCACCCTAGTCGTAAAAGCTGTTAAAACGCGTAAATGCATTCAAAAGCTTGAGTTGAAGCTTGTTTGTACTTGTTAACATCCTAGGTGTAGTTTCACACTCAAATTAATGCAAACAAAGTATTTGGATGCTTTCTCTTAAAATACACCACAAAAGAACTCAAATCTCTTTCACCTTACTCGTATGAGCTTTTAAAACGCGTAAATGTATTCAAAAGCTTGAGTTGAAGATTGTTTGTACTTGTAAACATCCCTGGTGTTGATTCACACTCAAATGAATGCAAAAAAATTATTTGGACACTTTCTGTAAATATACAATACAAAAGAACTCAATTTCTATCACCCTAGTCGTAAGAGCTGTTAAGATGAGTAAATGCATTCAAAAGCTTGAGTTGAAGCTTGTTTATACTTGTAAATATCCTTGGTGTATTTTCACACTCAAATGAATGCAAACAAATTATTTGGATGCTTTCTCTTAATATACAACACAAAAGAACTCAAATCTCTTTCACCTTACTCGTAAGTGATTTTAAAACGCGTAAATGCATTCAAAATCTTGAGTTGAAGCTTGTTTGTACTTGTAAACATCCTAGGTGTACTTTCACACTCAAATGTATGCAAACAAAGTATTTGGATGCTTTCTCTTAATATACAACACAAAAGAACTCAATCTCTATCACCCTAGTCGTAGAGCTGTTAAAACGTGTAAATGCATTCAGAAGCTGGAGTTGAACCTTGTTTGTACTTGTAAACATCCTTGGTGTAGTTTCACACTCAAATGAATGCAAACACAGTATTTGGATGCTTTCTCTTAATATAAAACACAAAAGAACTCAATTTCAATCACCCTCGTCGTAAGAGCTGTTAAAACGCGTAAATGCATTCAAAAGCTTGAGTTGAAGCTTGTTTGTACTTCAAAACATTCTTGGTGTAGTTTCATACTCAAAAGAATGCAAACAAAGTATTTGGATGCTTTCTCTTAATATACGACACAACTAAACTCAATTTCTATCACCCTAGTCGTAAGAACTGTTAAAACCCGTAAATGCATTCAAATGCTTGAGTTGAATCTTGTTTGTACTTGTAAACATCATTGGTGTAGTTTCATACTCAAATGAATGCAAACAAAGTATTTGGATGCTTTCTCTTAATATAGAACACAAAAGAACTCAAATCTCTTTCACCCTACTCGTAAGAGCTTTTAAAACGCATAAATGCATTCAAAAGCTTGAGTGGAAGCTTGTTTGTACTTGTAAACATCCTAGGTGTACTTTCACTCTCAAATGACTGTAAACAAAGTATTTGGATGCTTTCTCTTAATATACAACACAAAAGAACTCAAATCACTTTCACCCTACTAGTAGGAGCTTTTAAAACGCGTAAATGCAATTAAAAGGTTGAGTTGAAGCTTGTTTCTACTTGTAAACATCCCTGGTGTTGTTTCACACTCAAATGAATGCAAACAAAGTATTTGGATACTTTCTCTTAATATACAACACAAAGGAACTCAGTTTTTATCTCCCTAGTCGTAAGAGTTGTTAAAATGCGTAAATGCATTCCAAAGCTTGAGTTGAAGCTTGTTTGTACTTCAAAACATTCTTGGTGTAGTTCATACTCAAATGAAATCAAACAAAGTATTTGGATGCTTTCTCTTAATATACAACACAAAAGAACTCAATTCACTTTCACCCTACTCGAATGTGCTTTTAAAACGCGTAAATGCATTCAAAAGCTTGAGTTGAAGCTTTTTTGTACTTTAAAACATTCTTGGTGTAGTTTCACACTCAAATGAATGCAAACAAAATATTTGGGTTCTTTCTCTTAATATACAAGACAAAAGAATTCAATTTCTATCACCCTAGTCGTAGGAACTGTTAAAACTCGTAAATGCATTCAAAAGCTTGAGTTGAAGCTTGTTTGTACTTGTAAACATCCAAGGTGTAGTTTCACACTCAAATGAATGCAAACAAAGTATTTGGAAGCTATCTCTTAATATACAACACAAAATGATGCATAAAACTCAACAGATTTACGCAACACAACGGCTAATCATCTCGTTCTCTAACCAAAGATGAAATCTTTTGTGGATTTTTGTGTTTATATTAAAGGAAAGCAATAAAGGATAGGACTTGGATAAAGTTTCCACCTCCAAGCCTAAAGAACGTGATTAATTCAAGGCTAAAGTAGTTAAACACCACCAGGAAACAATCAAATTGGCGAAAACCAGAATAACTAGTGATAAAGCAAATTAAGCACCACACTAATTACAATAGCATTCGATTTCCAACTCCTCTCAAGAACACTCAAGTAATTAAGCACTAAGTATTTTAGAGAAAGAATAAACCAAGCTCAAAGGCTTAAAAGAGATAACACTCTCATTTTCATATTCATCATCCTGTTCTTCGTCTTTCTCGGCTACAATGCTGCCTCTACATATATATATGGGGGAAAAGGTTCCTAAATGACCTAGGAAGCACCTAGAATGTATCTTTGCTACCCAACGCTCAGTAAAGAGCAATTTGGAGGACCACAAGGCTCCTAATAGGTGCACAGCTGGCTTGAAAGCGACAACTAGCTATTACCTTGTACTATTTGGACCACTACATTAAATGCTTTGATTTAATGGTCCTCTAGGCCTTTCTCTCTCAGCATGTGACTCCTTATCCCTTAGGAAATGTGACTATAGGTATTACAAAGCTGGAAAACAAATTACAAATGCAAACTAGGCTTAATTAACACTAATTATGCTTGTACGGACTAATTAGGACTAAATGCATGCTGAAATTAACAAATAGCCAAATGCTTTATTGTGCAAGATAAGAAGCCCTCATATGCTCCCGCATCATACCCCGGGGTTGTTTAGGACTTGCCCTCAAGTCCTCAAAGTAGAAAACCATCCAATAGAGCTCAAACATGTAAGTGCTGAATTTTCCACCTCGAACATTACCTCGGATCCATACCCCGATTGACTTAGTTACATCCCATTTAGCTTGTTGAAATTTCACCTCAAAGGACAAAAATGGTGTTGTGCCAATCCCCACTTTAGGGAAGTGTTCAAAATTTTCCCAGCCAGATTTGCTCCCCCAAGATAAGAAGATTCAGCAATTTGCTTGTTTCGGAATGGGTAGAAGATAAGTGCAGAAATGCATTCTCAAGCATGGGTTCATGGAATGACTCATCCAGAACAAACTTGCAGTTTTCCTTATACGGAGAAGGGTCACAGCTGCTGTCAAAATGCTAACGTTAGCAGCTGCTTGTCGAGGTTCAACTCAGGAAACTCAAGAACCTTTTAGCGAGATATATCAAGGCTGAGAACATCCTCTTGTTCCAGCGCTAAAAGTTCAATTTGCACTGGAGTATTCCCACAAAACAATGCGTCAAACACAACAGTTTGTGTATTGTTTTGATTCAGTAATGATTGAACCTCATCAATAAGTTCTTGTGTTGTCATTAGGGGATTTTCGTCTTCAGCTTCTTCATTATAGTTGTCCCATAGAGGACCCTCCTTTGGATCAAGTACATGAAGAGTTGTTTCGAATTCAGGTTGCACACCATTCATGTTAGGACAAGCGGAATGAGAGTGACCAAGGTCACGACATTGAAAACATCTACGTTTTGTCATTTTTGAACTAGCAAGTTCAAAGTGTTCAATTTCAGCAAGTTGTTCAAGATGACAAGGAGAGTAAAGAGCTTGCGTAGTACGCTTAGCCAAGAACTTTTTCTTAAGCTCTCTTTGTAGCTTACTCCAACTTCGGATTTTATCTTTCCCAATCTGTTTTCGTTTGCTCTTCAAATTCTCCCACCAAACCCGAGCATAACTCCTAAAGGAGGAGGTTACTAGCTTGATCTTATCAAGATCGGGATAATCATAGTGAGCAAACAAATCGTCGACGTACCCAAGCCACTCAATGAACTGGTTAGGTGCAAGGTACCCATCAAATGTAGGGAACCTAATACAATTACCACGAAAAATCATTTTGTGAGGCTAGGTTGCGTTTATATGCGAATGGTGTTTGGGCTAACTGGTTCTTTGTGGACTAAATTAGAAATCTACCAATAGAATCTTGTAGTATAGGGTATTAGGAATTAAGAGGATCAGAAAGACATAAACTTCATCTCTAAATCATGAGATACAAGCAAAATGCCAACATGACTCCTAGTCGCAATCCAGCAGGACCAATAAAATGTTTGAGCGCAAATGAAGCCCAAAGACTTAACCTTTCGACTTCAAACCACTTGGACAACGAAGATAGAACCCAAATTAGATAACCAGGTAGATAATCAACAATAATCACCACAAATTTGCAGGTAAAGTCCAGAACAACACTACAACAGTATTCCCAGTTCACGCCAAGAACATGTTATAACTTCAAACAAAAAACTACTCTATCCCACAAGGATTTAACCAAAACTACCAAGAGATATCCAAAGATAAAGATCTAAGGAACTCATTAAAGTATGAAAGTTCACACTTTTACCTTTTGAAGCGTGCCAAAGAACCAAAAATACAATCCTGTTCCAGTCTCAGATCCAGCAGGAGTGATTGAGGGAAATTGCTTCAACGAGCATTCAAATCTTCTCCGTTTGTCCTCAAAGCAAAACCAGGTGAAAGAGGACTCTCCATTGAAGAAAACACATCAAAGGAACGAGCAATGAAAACCAAAGCTCCGGGTCCAAGGAACCAAACGAAACTAGCCTGTTCCAGGCGCAAGTCAGGTAGGAGCGATTAGGGAAAAATGCTTCAACGAGCACCCAAATATTCTCCATTTTTCCTCAAACCAAAACCAGCTTAAAGAGGACTCTCCAATGAAGAAAAACCTCTCTATGAATGAGCCAAGAAAACCAAAGCTCTAATACCAATTTGATGCATAAAACTCAACGGATTTACGCAACACAACGGCTAATCAACTTGTTCTCTAACCAAAGATGAAATCTTTTGTGGATTTTTGTGTTTATATCAAAGAAAAGCAATAGAGGATATGGGTTGGATAATTTTTCCACCACCAAGCCTAAACAACTTGATTAATTCAAGGCTAAAGTACTTAAACACCACCAGGAAACAATCAAATCGACGAAAACCATAGTAACTAGTGATAAAGCAAATTAAGCACCACACTAATTACAATAGCGTTCGATTTCCTACTCCTCTCAAGAACACTCAAGCAATTAAGCACTAAGTATTTTAGAGAAAGAATAAACCAAGCTCAAAGGCTTAAAAGAGATAACACTCTCATTTTCATATTCATCATCAAAGTCATCGTCCTTTGGCTACAAGGTTGTCTCTACATATATAGGGGGAGGAAAGGGTTCCTAAATGAGCTAGGAAGCACCTAGAATGTATCTTCTTCTCTCAGCATGTGACTCCTTATCCCACAGGAAACGTGACTATAGCTATTCCAAAGCTAGAAAACAAATTACAAATGCAAACTAGGCTTAATTAACACTAATTATGCTTGTACGGACTATTTAGGACTAAATGCAAGCTGAAATTAAATAATAGCCAAATGCTTTATTGTGCAAGATAAGAAGCCCTCATATGCTCCCACATCACAAAAGAACTCAATTCTCTTTCACCCTACTCGTATGAGCTTATAAAACGCGTAAACGCATTCAAAAGCTTGAGTTGAAGCTTGTTTCTACTTTAAAACATTCTTGGTGTAGTTTCATATTCAAATGAATGCAAACAAAACATTTGGGTGCTTTCTCTTAATATACAACACAAAAGAACTCAATCTCTATCACCGTAGTCGTAAGAGCTATTAAAACGCGTAAATGCATTCAAAAGATTGAGTTGAAGCTTGTTTGTACTTGTAAACATCCTTGGTGTAGTTTCACACTCAAATGAATGCAAACAAAATATTTGGATGCTTTCTCTTGATATACAACACAAAAGAACTCAATTTCTATCACCCTAGTTCTAAGAGTTGTTAAATCAAGTAAATGCATTAAAAAGCTTTAGTTGAAGCTTGTTTGTACTTATAAACATCCTTGGTGTAGTTTCACAGTCAAATGAATGCAAACAAACTATTTGGATGTTTTCTCTTAATAAAGAACTCAAATCTCTTTCACCCTACTAGTAAGAGCTTTTAAAACGCGTAAATGCATTCAAAAGCTTGAGTTGAAGCTTGTTTGTACTTGTAAATATCCCTTGTGTTGTTTCACACTCAAATGAATTAAAACAAAGTATTTGGACACTTTCTCTTAATATACAACACAAAAGAACTCAAATCACTTTCACCCTACTCGTAAGAGCTTTTAAAACGCGTAAATGAATTCAAAAGCTTGAGTTGAAGCTTGTTTGTACTTGTAAACATCCCTGGTGTTGTTTCACACTCAAATGAATGCAAACAAAGTATATTGATACTTTCTTTTAATATACAACACAAAAGAACTCAATTTCTATCACCCTAGCCGTAAAAGCTATTAAAACGCGTAAATGCATTCAAAAGCTTGAGTTGAAGCTTGTTTGTACTTGTAAACATCCTAGGTGTAGTTTCACACTCAAATGAATGCAAACAAAGTATTTGTCTGCTTTCTCTTAATATACAACACAAAAGAACTCAATTTCTATCACCCTAGTCGTCAGAGCTGTTAAAACGTGTAAATGCATTGAAAAGCTTGAGTTGACGCTTCTTTGTACTTGCAAACATACATGGTGTATTTTAACACTCAATTGTATGCAAACAAAGTATTTGGATGCTTTCTCTTAATAAACAACACAAAAAAACTCAAATCTCTTTCACCCTACTCGTATGAGCTTTTAAAACAGGTAAATGCATTCAGAAGCTTGAGTTGAAGCTTGTTTGTACTTTAAAAAATTCTTGGTGTAGTTTCATACTCAAATGAACGCAAGCAAAACATTTGAGTGCTTTATCTTAATATACAACACAAAAGAACACAATCTCTATCAGCCAAGTTGTAAGAGCTGTTAAAACGCGTAAATGCATTCAAAAGCTTGAGTTGAAGCTTGTTTGTACTTGCAAACATACATAATGTATTTTAACACTCAATTGTATGCAAACAAAGTATTTGGATGCTTTCTCTTAATAAACAACACAAAAGAACACAAATCTCGTTCACCCTACTTTGATGAGCTTGAGTTGAAGCTTGTTTGTACTTGTAAACATCCATGGTGTTGTTTCACACTCAAATGAATGCAAAAAACTTATTTGGAAACTTTCTCTAAATATACAACACAAAAGAACTCAATTTCTATCACCCTAGTCGTAAGAGCTGTTAAAACGCGTAAATGCATTCAAATGCTTGAGTTGAAGGTTGTTTGCACTTGTAAACATCCTTGGTAGTTGCACACTCAAATCAATGCAAACAAAGTATTTGGATGCTTTCTCTTAATATACAACACAAAAGAACTCAAATCTCTTTCACCCTACTCGTAAGAGCTTTTAAAACGCGTAACTGCATTCAAAAGCTTAAGTTGACGATTGTTTGTACTTGTAAACATCCCTGGTGTTGTTTCACACTCAAATGAATGCAAACAAAGTATTTGGATACATTCTCTTAATATACAGCACAAAAGAACTCAATTTCTATCACCCTAGTCGTAAGAGCTGTTAAAACGCGTAAATGCATTCAAAAGCTTGAGTTGAAGGTTGTTTGTACTTGTAAACATCTTAGGTTTAGTTTCACACTGATATGAATGCAAACAAAGTATTGGATGCTTTCTCTTAATATGCAACACAAAAAAACTCAAATCTCTTCACCCTAGTCGTAAGAGCTTTTAAAACGCGTAAATGCATTCAAAAGCTTGAGTTGAAGTTTGTTTGTACTTGTAAACATCGTAGGTGTAGTTTCACACTCAAATGAATCCAAACAAAGTATTTGGATGCTTTCTCTTAATATACAACACAAAAGAACTCAAATCTCTTTCACCCTACTCGTATGAGCTTTTAAAACGCGTAAATGCGTTCAAAAGCTTGAGTTGAAGCTTGTTTGTACTTGTAAACAACCTAGGCGTACTTTCATACTCAAATGAATGCAAACAAAGTATTTGGATGCTTTCTCTTAATGTACAACACAAAAGAACTCAAATCTCTTTCACCCTACTCGAATGAGCTTTTAAAACGCGTAAATGCATTCAAAAGCTTGAGTTGAAGCTTGATTGTACATTAAAAAATTCATGGTGTAGTTTCATACTCAGTCGAATGCAAACAAAACATTTGGGTTCTTTCTCTTAATATACAACACAAAAGAACCCCATTTCTATCACCCTAGTCTTAGGAGCTGTTAAAACGTGTAAATGCATTCAAAAGCTTGAGTTGAAGCTTCTTTGTACTTGTAAACATCCTAGGTGTAGTTTCACACTCAAATCAATGCAAACAAAGTATTTGGACACTTTCTTTTAATATACAACACAAAAGAACTCAATTTCTATCACTCTAGTCGTAAGAGTTGTTAAAACGCGTAAATGCATTCAAAAGCTTGAGTTGAAGCTTCTTTGTACTTGTAAACATCCTAGGTGTAGTTTCACACTCAAATCAATGCAAACAAAGTATTTGGACGCTTTCTCTTAATATACAACACAAAAGAACTCAAATCTCGTTCACTCTATTCGTATAAGCTTTTAAAACGCGTAAATGCATTCAAAAGCTTGAGTTGAAGCTTGTTTGTACTTTAAAACATTCTTGGTGTAGTTTCATACTGAAATGAATGTCAACAAAATATTTGGGTGCTTTCTCTTAATATACAATAGAAAAGAACTCAATTTATATCACCCTAGTCGTAAGAGCGGTTAAAACGCGTAACTGCATTCAAAAACTTGAGTTGAAGCTTGTTTGCACTTGTAAACATCATTGGTGTAGTTTCACACTCAAATGAATGCAAACAAAGTATTTGGATGCTTTCTCGTAATATACAACACAAACGAACATAAATCTCTTTCACCCTACTCGTAAGAGCTTTTAAAACGCGTAAATGTATTTAAAAGCTTGAGTTGAAGCTTGTTTGTACTTGTAAACATCCCTGGTGTTGTTTCACACTCAAATGAATGCAAACAAAGTATTTGGATGCTTTCTCTTAATATACAACACAAAAGAACTCAATTTCTATCACACTATATGTAAGAGCTGTTAAAACGCGTAAATGCTTTCAAAAGCTTGAGTTGAAGCTTGTTTGTACTTTGTAAACATCCATGGTGTATTTTTACACTCAAATGAATGCAAACAAAGTATTTGGATGCTTTGCCTAAATATACAACACAAAAGAACTCAATTTCTATCACCCTAGTCATAAGAGCTGTTAAAAGGCGTAAATACATTCAAAAGCTTGAGTTGAAGCTTGTTTGTACTTGTAAATATCCTAGGTGTACTTTCACACTCAAATGAGTGCAATCAAAGTATTTGGATGCTTTCTCTTAATATACAAGACAAATGAACTCAATTTCTATCACCCTTGTCGTAAGAGCAGTTAAAATGCGTAAATGCATTCCAAAGCATAATTTGAAGCTTGTTTGTACTTTAAAACATTCTTGGTGTAGTGTCATACTCAAATGAATGCAAACAAATTATTTGGATGCTTTCTGTTAATATACAACACAAAGAACTCAAATCACATTCACCCTACTCGAACGAGCTTTTAAAACGCGTAAATGCATTCAAAACCTTGAGTTGAAGCTTGTTTGTACTTTAAAACACTCTTCGTGTAGTTTCATACTCGGTCGAACGCAAACAAAACATTTGGGTTCTTTCTCTTAATATACAACACAAAAGAACGCAATTTCTATCACCCTAGTCGTAGGAGCTGTTAAAACGCGTAAATGTATTCAAAAGCTTTAGTTGAAGCTTGTTTGTACTTATAAACATCCTTGGTTTAGTTTCACACTCAAATCAATGCAAACAAAGTATTTGTCTGCTTTCTTGTAATATACAAGACAAAAGAACTCAATTTCTATCACCCTAGTCGTAAGAGCTGTTAAAACGTGTAAATGCATTCAAAAGCTTGAGTTGAAGTTTGTTTGTACTTGTAAACCTCCTAGGTGTAGTTTCACACTCAAATCAATGAAAACAAAGTATTTGGATGCTTTCTCTTAATATACAACACAAAAGAACTCAAATCTCGTTCAGTCTACTCGTATGAGCTTTAAAAACGCGTAAATGCATTCAAAAGCTTCAGTTGAAGCTTGTTTTAACTTGTAAACATCCTAGGTGTAGTTTCACACTCAAATCAATGCAAACAAAGTATTTGGATGCTTTCTCTTAATATGCAACACAAAAGAACTCAAATCTTGTTCACTCTATTCGTATAAGCTTTTAAAACGCGTAAATGTATTTAAAAGCTTGAGTTGAAGCTTGTTTGTACTTGTAAACATCCCTAGTGTTGTTTCACACTCAAATGAATGCAAAGAAAGTATTTTGATGCTTTCTCTTAATATACAACACAAAAGAACTCAATTTCTATCACCCTATATGTAAGAGCTGTTAAAACGCGTAAATGTATTCAAAAGCTTTAGTTGAAGCTTGTTTGTACTTATAAACATCCTTGGTTTAGTTTCACACTCAAATCAATGCAAACAAAGTATTTGTCTGCTTTCTTGTAATATACAAGACAAAAGAACTCAATTTCTATCACCCTAGTCGTAAGAGCTGTTAAAACGTGTAAATGCATTCAAAAGCTTGAGTTGAAGTTTGTTTGTACTTGTAAACCTCCTAGGTGTAGTTTCACACTCAAATCAATGAAAACAAAGTATTTGGATGCTTTCTCTTAATATACAACACAAAAGAACTCAAATCTCGTTCAGTCTACTCGTATGAGCTTTAAAAACGCGTAAATGCATTCAAAAGCTTCAGTTGAAGCTTGTTTTAACTTGTAAACATCCTAGGTGTAGTTTCACACTCAAATCAATGCAAACAAAGTATTTGGATGCTTTCTCTTAATATACAACACAAAAGAACTCAAATCTTGTTCACTCTATTCGTATAAGCTTTAAAAACGCGTAAATGCATTCAAAAGTTTGAGTTGAAGCTTGTTTGTACTTTGTAAACATCCATGGTGTATTTTTACACTCAAATGAATGCAAACAAAGTATTTGGATGCTTTGCCTAAATATACAACACAAAAGAACTCAATTTCTATCACCATAGTCACAAGAGCTGCTAAAAGGCGTAAATACATTCAAAAGCTTGAGTTGAAGCTTGTTTGTACTTGTAAACATCCTAGGTGTACTTTTACACTCAAGTGAGTGCAATCAAAGTATTTGGATGCTTTCTCTTAATATACAACACAAAAGAACGCAATTTCTATCACCCTTGTTGTAAGAGCTGCTAAAACGCGTAAATCCATTCCAAAGCATAAGTTGAAGCTTGTTTGTACTTTAAAACATTGTTGGTGTAGTGTCACACTTAAATGAATGCAAACAAATTATTTGGATGCTTTCTGTTAATATACAACACAAAAGAACTCAAATCACATTCACCCTACTCGTAAATGCATTCAAAACCTTGAGTTGAAGCTTGTTTGTACTTTAAAACATTCTTCGTGTAGTTTCATACTCGGTCAAACGCAAACAAAACATTTGGGTTCTTTCTCTTAATATACAACACAAAAGAACCCAATTTCTATCACCCTAGTAGTAGGAGCTGTTAAAACGCGTAAATGTATTCAAAAGCTTTAGTTGAACCTTGTTTGTACTTGTAAACATCCTTGGTTTAGTTTCACACTCAAATCAATGCAAACAAAGTATTTGTCTGCTTTCTCTTAATATACAACACAAAAGAACTCAATTTCAATCACCCTAGTCGTAAGAGCTGTTAAAACGTGTAAATGCATTCAAAAGCTTGAGTTGAAGTTTGTTTGTACTTGTAAACCTCCTAGGTGTAGTTTCACACTCAAATCAATGAAAACAAAGTATTTGGATGCTTTCTCTTAATATACAACACAAAAGAACTCAAATCTCGTTCACTCTACTCGTATGAGCTTTTAAAACGCGTAAATACATTCAAAAGCTTCAGTTGAAGCTTGTTTTTACTTGTAAACATCCTTAGTGTAGTTTCGTACTCAAATGAATGCTAACAAAGTATTTGGATACTTTCTCTTAATATACAACACAACAGAACTCAATTTCTATCACCCTAGTCGTACGAGCTGTTAAAATGCGTAAATGCATTCAAAAGCTTGAGTTGAAGCTTGTTTGTACTTGTAAACATCATTGGTGTAGTTTCACACTCAAATGAATGCAAACAAAGTATTTGGAAGCTTTCTGTTAATATACAACAGAAACGAACTCAAATCTCTTTCCCCTACTCGTAAGAACTTTTAAAACGCGTAAATGCATTCACAACCTTGAGTCGAAGCTTGTTTGTACTTTGAAACAATCTTGGTGTAGTTTCATACTCAAGTGAATGCAAACAAAACATTTCGGTGCTTTCTCTTAATATACAACACAAACGAACTCAAATCTCTTTCACCTTACTCGTAAGAGCATTTAAAACGCGTAAATGCATTCAAAACTTTTAGTGGAAGCTTAATTGTACTTGTCAACATCCCTGGTGTTGTTTCACACTCAAAAGAATTCAAACAAAGTATCTGGATACTTTCTCTTAATATACAACACAAAAGAACTCAAATCTCTTTCACCCTATTCGTAAGAGCTGTTAAAACGCGTAAATGCATTCAAAAGCTTGAGTTGAAGCTTGTTTGTACTTGTAAACATCCTAGGTCTAGTTTCACACTCAAATGAATGCAAACAAAGTATTTGGAACTTTTGTCTTAATATACAACACAAAAGAACTCAAATCTCTTTCTCCTACTCGTAAGAGCTTTTAAAACGCGTAAATGCATTCAAAAGCTTGAGTTGAAGCTTGTTTGTACTTGTCAACATCCATGGTGTTGTTTCACGTTCAAATGAATGCAAACAAAGTATTTAGATACTTTCTCTTAATATACAACACAACTGAACTCAATTACTATCACCCTAGTCGTATGAGCTGTTAAAACGCGTAAATGCATTCAAAAGCTTGAGTGGAAGCTTGTTTGCACTTGTAAACATCGTTGGTTTAGTTTCACACTCAAATGAATGCAAACAATGTATTTGGATGCTTTCTCCTAATATACAACACAAACGAACTCAAATCTCTTTCACCCTATTCGTAAGAGCTTTTAAAATGCGTAAATGCATTCAAAACCTTGAGTGGAAGCTTGTTTATACTTGTCAACATCCCTGGTGTTGTTTCCCACTCAAAAGAATTCAAACAAAGTATTTGCATACTTTCTCTTAATATACAACACAAAAGAGCTCAAATCTCTTTCACCCTATTCGTAAGAGCTGTTAAAACGCGTAAATGCATTCAAAAGCTTGAGTTGAAGCTTGTTTGTACTTGTAAACATCCTAGGTGTAGTTTTACATTCAAATGAATTCAAACAAAGTATTTGGAAGCTTTCTGTTAGTACAACACAAAATAACTCAAATCTCTTTCCCCTACTCGTAAGAGCTTTTAAAACGCGTAAATGCATTCAAAAGCTTGAGTTGAAGCTTGTTTTTACTTGTCAACATCTCTGGTGTTGTTTCACACTCAAATGAATGAAAACAAAGTATTTGGATACTTTCTCTTTATGTACAACACAACTGAACTCAATTTCTATCACCCTAGTCGTATGAGCTGTTAAAACGCGTAAATGCATTCAAAAGCTTGAGTTGAAGGTTGTTTGTTCTTGTAAATATCATTGTTGTAGTTTCACACTCAAATGAATGCAAACAAAGTATTTGGATGCTTTCTCTTTATATACAACACAAAAGAACTCAAATCTCTTTCACCCTACTCGTAAGAGCTTTTAAAACGCGTAAATGCATTCAAAAGCTTGAGTTGAAGCTTGTTTGTACTTTAAAACAATCTTTGTGTAGTTTCATACTCAAATGAATGCAAACAAAACATTTGGGTGCTTTCTCTTAATATAAAACACAAAAGAACTCAATCTCTATCACCCTAGTCGTAAGAGCTGTTAAAACGAGCAAATGCATTCAAAAGCTTGAGTTGAAGCTTGTTTGTACTTGTAAACATCAATGGTGAAGTTTCACACTCAAAAGAATGCAAACAAATTATTTGGATACTTTCTCTTAATATAAAAACCAAAAGAGCTCAATTTCTATCACCCTAGTCGTAAGTGCTGTTAAAACGCGTAAATGCATTCAAAAGATTGAGTTGAAGCTTGTTTGTACTTGTAAACATCCTTGGTGTAGTTTCATACTCAAATGAATGCAAACAAAGTATTTGGATGCTTTCTCTTAATGTAAAATACAAAAGAACTCAATTTCTATCACCCTAGCTGTAAGAGCTTTTAAAACGTGTAAATGCATTCAAAAGCTTGAGTTGAAGCGTATTTGTACTTTTAAACATCCATGGTGTATTTTCACACTCAAATGAATGCAAACATAGTATTTGGATGCTTTCTCTTAATAAACAACACAAAAGAACTCAAATCTCGTTCACCCTACTCGTAAGAGCTTTTAAAACGCGTAAATGCATTCGAAAGCTTGACTTGAAGCTTGTTTGTACTTGTAAACATCCTAGGTGTACTTTGACACTCAAATGAATGCAAACAAAGTATTTGGATGCTTTCTATTAATATACAACACAAAAAAAAGTCAATTTTTATCACCCTAGTCGTAAGAGTTGTTAAAACGCGTAAATGCATTCAAAAGTCTGACGCTTGTTTGTACTTGTAAACATCCTTGGTGTATTTTCACACTCAAATGAATTCAAACAAAGCATTTGGATGCTTTCTCTTAATATACAACACAAAAGAACTCAAATCTCTTTCACCCTACTCGTAAGAGGTTTTAAAACGCGTAATTGCATTAAAAAGCATGAGTTGAATCTTGTTTGTACTTGTAAACAACCCTGGTGTTGTTTCACACTCAAATGAATGCAAACAAATTATTTGGACACTTTCTCTAAATATACAACACAAAAGAACTCAATTTCTATCACCCTAGTCGTAAGAGCTGTTAAAACGCGTAAATGCATTCAAAAGTCTGAAGCTTGTTTGTACTTATAAACATCCTTGGTGTATTTTCACACTCAAACGAATTATAACAAAGCATTTAGATGCTTTCTCTTAATATACAACAGAAAAGAACTCAAATCTCCTTCACCCTAGTCGTAAGAGCTTTTAAAATGCGTAAATGCATTCGAAAGCTTGAGTTGAAGCTTGTTTGTACTTGTAAACATCCTAGGTGTACTTTGACACTCAAATGAATGCAAACAAAGTATTTAGATGCTTTCTATTAATATACAACACAAAAGAACTCAAATCACTTTCACCCTACTCGAATGAGCTTTTAAAACGCGTAAATGCATTCAAAAGCTTGAGTTGAAGCTTGTTTGTACTTTAAAACATTCTTGGTGTAGTTTCATACTCAGTCGAACGCAAACAAAACTTTTGGGTTCCTTCTCTTAATATACAACACAAAAGAACTCAATTTCTATCACCCTAGTCGTAGGAGCTGTTAAAATGCGTAAATGCATTTTAAAGTTTGAGTTGAAGCTTGTTTGTACTTGTAAACATCCTTGGTTTAGTTTCACCCTCAAATAAATGCAAACAAAGTATTTGGCTACTTTCTATTAATATACAATACAAAACAACTCAATTTCTATCCCCTAGTCGTAACAGCTGTTAAAACGCGTAAATGCATTCAAAAGGTTGAGTTGAAGCTAGTTTGTACTTGTAAACAGCCTAGGTGTAGTTTCACCCTCAAATCAATGCAAACAAAGAATTTGGATGCTTTCTCTTAATATACAACACAAAAGAACTCAAATCTCGTTCACTCTACTCGTCTGAGCTTTTAAAACGCGTAAATGCATTCAAAAGCTTGAGTTGAATCTTGTTTGTACTTGTAAACATCCTTAGTGTATTTTCATACTCAAATGAATGCAAACAAAGTATTTGGATACTTTCTCTTAATATACAACACAACTGAACTCAATTTCTATCACCCTAGTCGTATGAGCTGTTAAAACGCGTAAATGCATTCAAAAGCTTGAGTTGAAGCTTGTTTGTACTTGTAAACATCATTGGTGTAGTTTCACACTCAAATGAATGCAAACAAATTATTTGGATACTTTCTCTTAATATAAAAACCAAAAGAGCTCAATTTCTATCACCCTAGTCGTAAGTGCTGTTAAAACGCGTAAATGCATTCAAAAGATTGAGTTGAAGCTTGTTTGTACTTGTAAACATCCTTGGTGTAGTTTCATACTCAAATGAATGCAAACAAAGTATTTGGATGCTTTCTCTTAATGTAAAACACAAAAGAACTCAATTTCTATCACCCTAGTTGTAAGAGCTTTTAAAACGTGTAAATGCATTCAAAAGCTTGAGTTGAAGCTTATTTGTACTTTTAAACATCCATGGTGTATTTTCACACTCAAATGAATGCAAACATAGTATTTGGATGCTTTCTCTTAATAAACAACACAAAAGAACTCAAATCTCGTTCACCCTACTCGTAAGAGCTTTTAAAACGCGTAAATGCATTCGAAAGCTTGACTTGAAGCTTGTTTGTACTTTGAAACAATCTTGGTGTAGTTTCATACTCAAGTGAATGCAAACAAAACATTTCGGTGCTTTCTCTTAATATACAACACAAACGAACTCAAATCTCTTTCACCTTACTCGTAAGAGCATTTAAAACGCGTAAATGCATTCAAAACTTTTAGTGGAAGCTTAATTGTACTTGTCAACATCCCTGGTGTTGTTTCACAGTCAAAAGAATTCAAACAAAGTATCTGGATACTTTCTCTTAATATACAACACAAAAGAACTCAATTCTCTTTCACCCTATTCGTAAGAGCTGTTAAAACGCGTAAATGCATTCAAAAGCTTGAGTTGAAGCTTGTTTGTACTTGTAAACATCCTAGGTCTAGTTTCACACTCAAATGAATGCAAACAAAGTATTTGGAACTTTTGTCTTAATATACAACACAAAAGAACTCAAATCTCTTTCTCCTACTCGTAAGAGCTTTTAAAACGCGTAAATGCATTCAAAAGCTTGAGTTGAAGCTTGTTTGTACTTGTCAACATCCCTGGTGTTGTTTCACGCTCAAATGAATGCAAACAAAGTATTTAGATACTTTCTCTTAATATACAACACAACTGAACTCAATTACTATCACCCAAGTCGTATGAGCTGTTAAAACGCGTAAATGCATTCAAAACCTTGAGTGGAAGCTTGTTTGCACTTGTAAACATCGTTGGTTTAGTTTCACACTCAAATGAATGCAAACAATGTATTTGGATGCTTTCTCCTAATATACAACACAAACGAACTCAAATCTCTTTCACCCTATTCGTAAGAGCTTTTAAAATGCGTAAATGCATTCAAAACCTTGAGTGGAAGCTTGTTTATACTTGTCAACATCCCTGGTGTTGTTTCCCACTCAAAAGAATTCAAACAAAGTATTTGCATACTTTCTCTTAATATACAACACAAAAGAGCTCAAATCTCTTTCACCCTATTCGTAAGAGCTGTTAAAACGCGTAAATGCATTCAAAAGCTTGAGTTGAAGCTTGTTTGTACTTGTAAACATCCTAGGTGTAGTTTTACATTCAAATGAATTCAAACAAAGTATTTGGAAGCTTTCTGTTAATACAACACAAAATAACTCAAATCTCTTTCCCCTACTCGTAAGAGCTTTTAAAACGCGTAAATGCATTCAAAAGCTTGAGTTGAAGCTTGTTTTTACTTGTCAACATCTCTGGTGTTGTTTCACACTCAAATGAATGAAAACAAAGTATTTGGATACTTGCTCTTAATATACAACACAACTGAACTCAATTTCTATCACCCTAGTCGTATGAGCTGTTAAAACGCGTAAATGCATTCAAAAGCTTGAGTTGAAGGTTGTTTGTTCTTGTAAATATCATTGTTGTAGTTTCACACTCAAATGAATGCAAACAAAGTATTTGGATGCTTTCTCTTTATATACAACACAAAAGAACTCAAATCTCTTTCACCCTACTCGTAAGAGCTTTTAAAACGCGTAAATGCATTCAAAAGCTTGAGTTGAAGCTTGTTTGTACTTTAAAACAATCTTTGTGTAGTTTCATACTCAAATGAATGCAAACAAAACATTTGGGTGCTTTCTCTTAATATAAAACACAAAAGAACTCAATCTCTATCACCCTAGTCGTAAGAGCTGTTAAAACGAGCAAATGCATTCAAAAGCTTGAGTTGAAGCTTGTTTGTACTTGTAAACATCAATGGTGAAGTTTCACACTCAAAAGAATGCAAACAAATTATTTGGATACTTTCTCTTAATATAAAAACCAAAAGAGCTCAATTTCTATCACCCTAGTCGTAAGTGCTGTTAAAACGCGTAAATGCATTCAAAAGATTGAGTTGAAGCTTGTTTGTACTTGTAAACAGCCTAGGTGTAGTTTCACCCTCAAATCAATGCAAACAAAGAATTTGGATGCTTTCTCTTAATATACAACACAAAACAACTCAATTTCTATCCCCTAGTCGTAACAGCTGTTAAAACGCGTAAATGCATTCAAAAGGTTGAGTTGAAGCTAGTTTGTACTTGTAAACAGCCTAGGTGTAGTTTCACCCTCAAATCAATGCAAACAAAGAATTTGGATGCTTTCTCTTAATATACAACACAAAAGAACTCAAATCTCGTTCACTCTACTCGTCTGAGCTTTTAAAACGCGTAAATGCATTCAAAAGCTTGAGTTGAATCTTGTTTGTACTTGTAAACATCCTTAGTGTAGTTTCATACTCAAATGAATGCAAACAAAGTATTTGGATACTTTCTCTTAATATACAACACAACTGAACTCAATTTCTATCACCCTAGTCGTATGTGCTGTTAAAACGCGTAAATGCATTCAAAAGCTTGAGTTGAAGCTTGTTTGTACTTGTAAACATCATTGGTGTAGTTTCACACTCAAATGAATGCAAACAAATTATTTGGATACTTTCTCTTAATATAAAAACCAAAAGAGCTCAATTTCTATCACCCTAGTCGTAAGTGCTGTTAAAACGCGTAAATGCATTCAAAAGATTGAGTTGAACCTTGTTTGTACTTGTAAACATCCTTGGTGTAGTTTCATACTCAAATGAATGCAAACAAAGTATTTGGATGCTTTCTCTTAATGTAAAACACAAAAGAACTCAATTTCTATCACCCTAGCTGTAAGAGCTTTTAAAACGTGTAAATGCATTCAAAAGTTTGAGTTGAAGCTTATTTGTACTTTTAAACATCCATGGTGTATTTTCACACTCAAATGAATGCAAACATAGTATTTGGATGCTTTCTCTTAATAAACAACACAAAAGAACTCAAATCTCGTTCACCCTACTCGTAAGAGCTTTTAAAACGCGTAAATGCATTCGAAAGCTTGACTTGAAGCTTGTTTGTACTTTGAAACAATCTTGGTGTAGTTTCATACTCAAGTGAATGCAAACAAAACATTTCGGTGCTTTCTCTTAATATACAACACAAACGAACTCAAATCTCTTTCACCTTACTCGTAAGAGAATTTAAAACGCGTAAATGCATTCAAAACTTTTAGTGGAAGCTTAATTGTACTTGTCAACAACCCTGGTGTTGTTTCACACTCAAAAGAATTCAAACAAAGTATCTGGATACTTTCTCTTAATATACAACACAAAAGAACTCAATTCTCTTTCACCCTATTCGTAAGAGCTGTTAAAACGCGTAAATGCATTCAAAAGCTTGAGTTGAAGCTTGTTTGTACTTGTAAACATCCTAGGTCTAGTTTCACACTCAAATGAATGCAAACAAAGTATTTGGAACTTTTGTCTTAATATACAACACAAAAGAACTCAAATCTCTTTCCCCTACTCGTAAGAGCTTTTAAAACGCGTAAATGCATTCAAAAGCTTGAGTTGAAGCTTGTTTGTACTTGTAAACATCATTGGTGTAGTTTCACACTCAAATGAATGCAAATAAAGTATTTAGATGCTTTCTCTTAATATACAACACAAAAGAACTCTAATCTCTTTTACCCTACTCGTAAGAGATTTTAAAATGCGTAAATGTATTCAAAAGCTTGAGTTGAAGATTGTTTGTACTTGTCAAAATCTCTGGTGTTGTTTCACACTCAAAAGAATTCAAACAAAGTATTTGGATACTTTCTCCTAATATATAACACAAAAGAACTCAAATCACTTTCACCCTACTCGAATGAGATTTTAGAACGCGTAAATGCTTCCAAAAGCTTGAGTTGAAGCTTGTTTGTACTTTAAAACATTCTTGGCGTAGTTTCATACTCAAATGATTGCAAACAAAACATTAGGGTGCTTTCTATTAATGTACAACACAAAAGAACTCAATCTCTATCACCCTAGTTGTAAGAGTTGTTAAAACGCGTAAATGCATTCAAAAGATCGAGTTGAACATTGTTTGTAGTTGTAAACATTCTTGGTGTAGCTTCACACTCAAATGAATGCAAACAAAGTATTTGGATGCTTTCTCTTAATATAAAACACAAAAGAACTCAATTTCTATCACCCTAGCTGTAAGAGCTGTTAAAACGCGTAAATGCATTCAAAAGCTTGAGTTGAAGCTTGTTTGTACTTGTAAACATTAATGGTGAAGTTTCACACCCAAATGAATGCAAACAAAGTATTTGGATGCTTTCTCTTAATATACAACACAAAAGAACTCAAATCTCTTTCACCCTACTCGTAAGAGGTTTTAAAACGCGTAATTGCATTAAAAAGCATGAGTTGAAACAATCTTGGTGTAGTTTCATACTCAAGTGAATGCCAACAAAACATTTCGGTGCTTTCTCTTAATATACAACACAAACGAACTCAAATCTCTTTCACCTTACTCGTAAGAGCATTTAAAACGCGTAAATGCATTCAAAACTTTTAGTGGAAGCTTAATTGTACTTGTCAACATCCCTGGTGTTGTTTCACACTCAAAAGAATTCAAACAAAGTATCTGGATACTTTCTCTTAATATACAACACAAAAGAACTCAAATCTCTTTCACCCTATTCGTAAGAGCTGTTAAAACGCGTAAATGCATTCAAAAGCTTGAGTTGAAGCTTGTTTGTACTTGTAAACATCCTAGGTCAAGTTTCACACTCAAATGAATGCAAACAAAGTATTTGGAACTTTTGTCTTAATATACAACACAAAAGAACTCAAATCTCTTTCCCCTACTCGTAAGAGCTTTTAAAACGCGTAAATGCATTCAAAAGCTTGAGTTGAAGCTTGTTTGTACTTGTCAACATCCCTGGTGTTGTTTCACGCTCAAATGAATGCAAACAAATTATTTAGATACTTTCTCTTAATATACAACACAACTGAACTCAATTACTATCACCCTAGTCGTATGAGCTGTTAAAACGCGTAAATGCATTCAAAAGCTTGAGTGGAAGCTTGTTTGCACTTGTAAACATCGTTGGTTTAGTTTCACACTCAAATGAATGCAAACAATGTATTTGGATGCTTTCTCCTAATATACAACACAAACGAACTCAAATCTCTTTCACCCTATTCGTAAGAGCTTTTAAAATGCGTAAATGCATTCAAAACCCTGAGTGGAAGCTTGTTTATACTTGTCAACATCCCTGGTGTTGTTTCCCACTTAAAAGAATTCAAACAAAGTATTTTCATACTTTCTCTTAATATACAACACAAAAGAGCTCAAATCTCTTTCACCCTATTCGTAAGAGCTGTTAAAACGCGTAAATGCATTCAAAAGCTTGAGTTGAAGCTTGTTTGTACTTGTAAACATCCTAGGTGTAGTTTTACATTCAAATGAATTCAAACAAAGTATTTGGAAGCTTTCTGTTAATACAACACAAAATAACTCAAATCTCTTTCCCCTACTCGTAAGAGCTTTTAAAACGCGTAAATGCATTCAAAAGCTTGAGTTGAAGCTTGTTTTTACTTGTCAACATCTCTGGTGTTGTTTCACACTCAAATGAATGAAAACAAAGTATTTGGATACTTGCTCTTAATATACAACACAACTGAACTCAATTTCTATCACCCTAGTCGTATGAGCTGTTAAAACGCGTAAATGCATTCAAAAGCTTGAGTTGAAGGTTGTTTGTTCTTGTAAATATCATTGTTGTAGTTTCACACTTAAATGAATGCAAACAAAGTATTTGGATGCTTTCTCTTTATATACAACACAAAAGAACTCAAATCTCTTTCACCCTACTCGTAAGAGCTTTTAAAACGCGTAAATGCATTCAAAAGCTTGAGTTGAAGCTTGTTTGTACTTTAAAACAATCTTTGTGTAGTTTCATACTCAACTGAATGCAAACAAAACATTTGGGTGCTTTCTCTTAATATAAAACACAAAAGAACTCAATCTCTATCACCCTAGTCGTAAGAGCTGTTAAAACGAGCAAATGCATTCAAAAGCTTGAGTTGAAGCTTGTTTGTACTTGTAAACATCAATGGTGAAGTTTCACACTCAAAAGAATGCAAACAAATTATTTGGATACTTTCTTTTAATATAAAAACCAAAAGAGCTCAATTTCTATCACCCTAGTCGTAAGTGCTGTTAAAACGCGTAAATGCATTCAAAAGATTGAGTTGAAGCTTGTTTGTACTTGTAAACATCCTTGGTGTAGTTTCATACTCAAATGAATGCAAACAAAGTATTTGGATGCTTTCTCTTAATGTAAAACACAAAAGAACTCAATTTCTATCACCCTAGCTGTAAGAGCTTTTAAAACGTGTAAATGCATTCAAAAGCTTGAGTTGAAGCTTATTTGTACTTTTAAACATCCATGGTGTATTTTCACACTCAAATGAATGCAAACATAGTATTTGGATGCTTTCTCTTAATAAACAACACAAAAGAACTCAAATCTCGTTCACCCTACTCGTAAGAGCTTTTAAAACGCGTAAATGCATTCGAAAGCTTGACTTGAAGCTTGTTTGTACTTGTAAACATCCTAGGTGTACTTTGACACTCAAATGAATGCAAACAAAGTATTTGGATGCTTTCTATTAATATACAACACAAAAAAAAGTCAATTTTTATCACCCTAGTCGTAAGAGTTGTTAAAACGCGTAAATGCATTCAAAAGTCTGACGCTTGTTTGTACTTGTAAACATCCTTGGTGTATTTTCACACTCAAATGAATTCAAACAAAGCATTTGGATGCTTTCTCTTAATATACAACACAAAAGAACTCAAATCTCTTTCACCCTACTCGTAAGAGGTTTTAAAACGCGTAATTGCATTAAAAAGCATGATTTAAATCTTGTTTGTACTTGTAAACAACCCTGGTGTTGTTTCACACTCAAATGAATGCAAACAAATTATTTGGACACTTTCTCTAAATATACAACACAAAAGAACTCAATTTCTATCACCCTAGTCGTAAGAGCTGTTAAAACGCGTAAATGCATTCAAAATTCTGAAGCTTGTTTGTACTTATAAACATCCTTGGTGTATTTTCACGCTCAAACGAATTATAACAAAGCATTTGGATGCTTTCTCTTAATATACAACAGAAAAGAACTCAAATCTCTTTCACCCTAGTCGTAAGAGCTTTTAAAACGCGTAAATGCATTCGAAAGCTTGAGTTGAAGCTTGTTTGTACTTGTAAACATCCTAGGTGTACTTTGACACTCAAATGAATGCAAACAAAGTATTTAGATGCTTTCTGTTAATATACAACACAAAAGAACTCAAATCACTTTCACCCTACTCGAATGAGCTTTTAAAACGCGTAAATGCATTCAAAAGCTTGAGTTGAAGCTTGTTTGTACTTTAAAACATTCATGGTGTAGTTTCATACTCAGTCGAACGCAAACAAAACTTTTGGGTTCCTTCTCTTAATATACAACACAAAAGAACTCAATTTCTATCACCCTAGTCGTAGGAGCTGTTAAAATGCGTAAATGCATTTTAGAGTTTGAGTTGAAGCTTGTTTGTACTTGTAAACATCCTTGGTTTAGTTTCACCCTCAAATAAATGCAAACAAAGTATTTGGCTACTTTCTATTAATATACAACACAAAACAACTCAATTTCTATCCCCTAGTCGTAACAGCTGTTAAAACGCGTAAATGCATTCAAAAGGTTGAGTTGAAGCTAGTTTGTACTTGTAAACAGCCTAGGTGTAGTTTCACCTTCAAATCAATGCAAACAAAGAATTTGGATGCTTTCTCTTAATATACAACACAAAAGAACTCAAATCTCGTTCACTCTACTCGTCTGAGCTTTTAAAACGCGTAAATGCATTCAAAAGCTTGAGTTGAATCTTGTTTGTACTTGTAAACATCCTTAGTGTAGTTTCATACTCAAATGAATGCAAACAAAGTATTTGGATACTTTCACTTAATATACAACACAACTGAACTCAATTTCTATCACCCTAGTCGTATGAGCTGTTAAAACGCGTAAATGCATTCAAAAGCTTGAGTTGAAGCTTGTTTGTACTTGTAAACATCATTGGTGTAGTTTCACACTCAAATGAATGCAAATAAAGTATTTAGATGCTTTCTCTTAATATACAACACAAAAGAACTCAAATCTCTTTTACCCTACTCGTAAGAGATTTTAAAATGCGTAAATGTATTCAAAAGCTTGAGTTGAAGCTTGTTTGTACTTGTCAAAATCTCTGGTGTTGTTTCACACTCAAAAGAATTCAAACAAAGTATTTGGATACTTTCTCCTAATATATAACACAAAAGAACTCAAATCACTTTCACCCTACTCGAATGAGATTTTAGAACGCGTAAATGCTTCCAAAAGCTTGAGTTGAAGCTTGTTTGTACTTTAAAACATTCTTGGCGTAGTTTCATACTCAAATGATTGCAAACAAAGTATTTGGATGCTTTCTCTTAATGTAAAACACAAAAGAACTCAATTTCTATCACCCTAGCTGTAAGAGCTTTTAAAACGTGTAAATGCATTCAAAAGCTTGAGTTGAAGCTTATTTGTACTTTTAAACATCCATGGTGTATTTTCACACTCAAATGAATGCAAACATAGTATTTGGATGCTTTCTCTTAATAAACAACACAAAAGAACTCAAATCTCGTTCACCCTACTCGTAAGAGCTTTTAAATTGCGTAAATGCATTCGAAAGCTTGACTTGAAGCTTGTTTGTACTTGTAAACATCCTAGGTGTACATTGACACTCAAATGAATGCAAACAAAGTATTTGGATGCTTTCTATTAATATACAACACAAAAAAAAGTCAATTTTTATCACCCTAGTCGTAAGAGTTGTTAAAACGCGTAAATGCATTCAAAAGTCTGACGCTTGTTTGTACTTGTAAACATCCTTGGTGTATTTTCACACTCAAATGAATTCAAACAAAGCATTTGGATGCTTTCTCTTAATATACAACACAAAAGAACTCAAATCTCTTTCACCCTACTCGTAAGAGGTTTTAAAACGCGTAATTCCATTAAAAAGCATGAGTTGAATCTTGTTTGTACTTGTAAACAACCCTGGTGTTGTTTCACACTCAAATGAATGCAAAAAAATTATTTGGACACTTTCTCTAAATATACAACACAAAAGAACTCAATTTCTATCACCCTAGTCGTAAGAGCTGTTAAAACGCGTAAATGCATTCAAAAGTCTGAAGCTTGTTTGTACTTATAAACATCCTTGGTGTATTTTCACACTCAAACGAATTATAACAAAGCATTTGGATGCTTTCTCTTAATATACAAAAGAAAAGAACTCAAATCTCTTTCACCCTAGTCGTAAGAGCTTTTAAAACGCGTAAATGCATTCGAAAGCCTGAGTTGAAGCTTGTTTGTACTTGTAAACATCCTAGGTGTACTTTGACACTCAAATGAATGCAAACAAAGTATTTAGATGCTTTCTGTTAATATACAACACAAAAGAACTCAAATCACTTTCACCCTACTCGAATGAGCTTTTAAAACGCGTAAATGCATTCAAAAGCTTGAGTTGAAGCTTGTTTGTACGTTAAAACATTCTTGGTGTAGTTTCATACTCAGTCGAACGCAAACAAAACTTTTGGGTTCCTTCTCCTAATATACAACACAAAAGAACTCAATTTCTATCACCCTAGTCGTAGGAGCTGTTAAAATGCGTAAATGCATTTTAAAGTTTGAGTTGAAGCTTGTTTGTACTTGTAAACATCCTTGGTTTAGTTTCACCCTCAAATAAATGCAAACAAAGTATTTGGCTACTTTCTATTAATATACAACACAAAACAACTCAATTTCTATCCCCTAGTCGTAACAGCTGTTAAAACGCGTAAATGCATTCAAAAGGTTGAGTTGAAGCTAGTTTGTACTTGTAAACAGCCTAGGTGTAGTTTCACCCTCAAATCAATGCAAACAAAGAATTTGGATGCTTTCTCTTAATATACAACACAAAAGAACTCAAATCTCGTTCACTCTACTCGTCTGAGCTTTTAAAACGCGTAAATGGATTCAAAAGTTTGAGTTGAATCTTGTTTGTACTTGTAAACATCCTTAGTGTAGTTTCATACTCAAATGAATGCAAACAAAGTATTTGGATACTTTCTCTTAATATACAACACAACTGAACTCAATTTCTATCACCCTAGTCGTATGAGCTGTTAAAACGCGTAAATGCATTCAAAAGCTTGAGTTGAAGCTTGTTTGTACTTGTAAACATCATTGGTGTAGTTTCACACTCAAATGAATGCAAATAAAGTATTTAGATGCTTTCTCTTAATATACAACACAAAAGAACTCAAATCTCTTTTACCCTACTCGTAAGAGATTTTAAAATGCGTAAATGTATTCAAAAGCTTGAGTTGAAGCTTGTTTGTACTTGTCAAAATCTCTGGTGTTGTTTCACACTCAAAAGAATTCAAACAAAGTATTTGGATACTTTCTCCTAATATATAACACAAAAGAACTCAAATCACTTTCACCCTACTCGAATGAGATTTTAGAACGCGTAAATGCTTCCAAAAGCTTGAGTTGAAGCTTGTTTGTACTTTAAAACATTCTTGGCGTAGTTTCATACTCAAATGATTGCAAACAAAACATTAGGGTGCTTTCTATTAATGTACAACACAAAAGAACTCAATCTCTATCACCCTAGTCGTAAGAGTTGTTAAAACGCGTAAATGCATTCAAAAGATCGAGTTGAACATTGTTTGTAGTTGTAAACATTCTTGGTGTAGCTTCACACTCAAATGAATGCAAACAAAGTATTTGGATGCTTTCTCTTAATATAAAACACGAAAGAACTCAATTTCTATCACCCTAGCTGTAAGAGCTGTTAAAACGCGTAAATGCATTCAAAAGCTTGAGTTGAAGCTTGTTTGTACTTGTAAACATTAATGGTGAAGTTTCACACCCAAATGAATGCAAACAAAGTATTTGGATGCTTTCTCTTAATATACAACACAAACGAACTCAAATCTCTTTCACCGTACTCGTAAGAGCTTTTAAAACGCGTAAATGCATTTAAACGCTTGAGTGGAAGCTTGTTTGTACTTGTAAACATCCCTGGTGTTTTTTCACACTCAAAAGAATGCAAACAAAGTATTTGGATACTTTCTCTTAATATAAAAAAAAAAAGAGAACTCAATTTCTATCACCCTAGTCGTAAGAGCTGTTAAAACGCGTAAATGCATTCAAAATCTTACGTTGAAGCTTGTTTGTACTTGTAAACATCCTAGGTGTAGTTTCACACTCAAATGAATGCAAACGAAGTATTTTGATGCTTTCTCTTAATATAAAACACAAAAGAACTCAATTTCTATCAACCTAGCTGTAAGAGCTGTTAAAACGCGTAAATGCATTCAAAATCTTGAGTTGAAGCTTATTTGTACTTTTAAACATCCATGGTGTATTTTCACACTCAAATGAATGCATACATAGTATTTGGATGCTTTCTCTTAATAAACAACACAAAAGAACTCAAATCCCGTTCACGCGTTTTCACACTCAAATGAATGCAAACAAATCATTTGGACACTTTCTCTAAATATACAACACAAAAGAACTCAATTTCTATCACCCTAGTCGTAAGAGTTGTTTGTAAACGCGTAAATGCATTCAAAAGTCTGAAGCTTGTTTGTACTTGTAAACATCCTTGGTGTATTTGCACACTCAAATGAATTAAAACAAAGCATTTGGATGCTTTCTGTTAATATACAACACAAAAGAACTCAATTTCTATCACCCTACTCGTAAGAGCTGCTAAAATGCGTAAATGCATTCAAAAGCTTGAGTTGAAGCTTGTTTGTACTTGTAAACATCCTTGGTGTAGTTTCACACCCAAATGAATACAATCAAAGTATTTGGATGGTTTCTCTTAAAACACAACACAAAAGAATTCAATTTCTATCACCCTAGTCTTAAGAGCTGTTAAAACGCGTAAATGCATTCAAAAACTTGAGTTGAAGCTTGTTTGTACTTCAAAACATTCTTGGTGTAGTTTCATACTCAAATGAATACAAACAAAGTATTTGGATGCTTTCTCTTAATATACAGCTAAAAGGAACTCAAATCTCTTTCACCCTACTCGTATGAGCTTCTAAAACGCGTAAATGCATTCAAAAACTTTAGTTGAAGCTTGTTTGTACTTTAAAACATTCTTGGTGTAGTTTCATACTCAAATGAATGCAAACAAAACATTTGGATGCTTTCTCTTAATATACAACACAAAAGAACTCATTCTCTATCACCCTAGTCGTAAGAGCTGTTAAAACGCGTAAATGCATTCAAAAGCTTGAGTTGAAGCTTGTTTGTACTTGTAAACATCCTGGGTGTAGTTTCACAGTCAAATGAATGCAAACAAATTATTTGATGCATTCTCTTAATATACGACACAAAAGAACTCAATTTCCATCTCCCTAGTCGTAACAGCCTTTAACACGCGTAAATGCATTCAAAAGCTTTAGTTGAAGCTTGTTTGTACTTGTAAACATCCTTGGTGTATTTTCAAACTCAATTGAATGCAAACAATGTATTTGGATGCTTTCTCTTAATAAACAACACAATAGAACTCAAATCTCGTTCACCCTACTCATAACAGCTTTTAAAACGCCGAAATGCATTCAAAAGCTTGAGTTGAAGCTTGTTTGTACTTGCAAACATCCCTGGTGTTGTTTCACACTCAAATGAGTGCAAACAAATTATTTGGACACTTTCTCTAAATATACAACACAAAAGAACTCAGTTCTATCACCCTAGTCGTAAGAGCTGTTAAAACGTGTAAATGCATTCAAAAGTCTGAAGCTTAGTTGTACTTGTAAACATCCTTGGTGTATTTTCACACTCTAATGAATTAAAACAAAGCATTTGGATGCTTTCTCTTAATGTAAAACACAAAAGAATTCAAATCTCTTTCACCCTTCTCGTAAGTGTTTTTAAAACACGTAAATACATTCAAAAGCTTGAGTTGAAGCTTGTTTGTACTTGTAAACATCCTAGGTGTACTTTGACACTCAAATGAATGCAAACAAATTATTTGGACACTTTCTCTAAACATACAACTCAAAAGAACTCAATTTTTATCATCCTAGTCGTAAGTGCTGTTAAAACGCGTAAATGCATTCAAAAGCATGATTTGAAGCTTGTTTGTACTTGTAAACATCCTTGGTGTAGTTTCATACTCACATGAATATAAACAAAGTATTTGGATGCTTTCTCTTAATACACAACACAAAAGACCTCAATTTCGATCACCATAGTCGTAAGAGCTGTTAAAACGCGTAAATGCATTCAAAGGTTGAGTTGAAGCTTGTTTATACTTCAAAATATTCTTGGTGTAGTTTCATACTCAAATGAATGCAAACAAAGTATTTGGATGTTTTCTCTTAATATACAATACAAAAGAACTCAAATCTCTATGACCCTAGTCGTAAGAGCTGTTAAAACGCGTAAATGCATTCAAAAGCTTGAGTTGAAGCTTTTTTGTACTTGTAAACATCCTTGGTGTAGTTTCAGACTCAAATGAATGCAAACAAAGTATTTGGATGCTTTCTCTTAATATACAACACAAAAGAACTCAATTTCTGTCTCCCTAGTCGTAAGAGCCGTTAGCACGCGTAAATGCATTCAAAAGCTTGAGTTGAAGCTTGTTTGTACTTGTAAACATCCTTGGTGTATTTTCACACTCAATTGAATGCAAACAAAGTATTTGAATGCTTTCTCTTAATAAACAACACAATAGAACTCAAATCTCATTCACCCTACTCATAAGAGCTTTTAAAACGCGTAAATGCATTCAAAAGCTTGAGTTGAAGCCTGTTTGTACTTGTAATCATCCATGGTGTTGTTTCACACTCAAATGAATGCAAAAAAATTATTTGGACACTTTCTCTAAATATACAACACAAAAGAATTCAGTTTCTATCACCCTAGTCGTAAGAGCTGTTAAAACGCGTAAATGCATTCAAAATTTTGAGTTGAAGCTTGTTTGTACTTGTTTGTACTTCACACGCAAATGAATGCAAAAAAAGTATTTGGATCCTTTTTCTTAATATCCAACACAAAAGAACTCAAATCTTCTTCACCCTACTCGTAAGAGTTTTTAAAACACGTAAATGCATTGAAAAGCTTCAGTTGAAGCTTGTTTGTACTTGTAAACATTCTAGGTGTACTTCCACACTCAAATGAATGCAGACAAAGTATTTGGATGCTTTCCCTTAAAATACAACACAAAAGAACTCAAATCACTTTCCCCCTACTTGTATGAGCTTTTAAAACGCGTAAATGGATTCAAAAGCTTGAGTTGAAGCTTGTTTGTACTTTAAAACTGATACGAAACAAACAGCAAGCTCGTTGGAATGAAACAATTTGATTTCTTTTTGTGTTTTTGTGTTTAGATAAAGAAAGCAATTAACTCTTAACTACAAAACGCAGCAATTAAGTACAAGTTTAGTCGCCTAAGAGGATCCCCACCCTTGCTAAACTCTCCCAAGCAATTAAGCACTAAGAAAGAATTAGTAGAAGCGTAAATACCCAAGCATAGCTTGTAAACAGAGGCGGTGCTCTATCATGTGTATTCATTCATCAAATCTGATTTCTTACAATGAGAAGCAAGCTCTTTATAGACCAAGAACCCTAGAGGTATTTCTAGAAGCAAGCTAAGGTGGCACAATGAGATAAGGCTCTCAAAAGGAGCCGTTTTTGTGGTCCTGACACTAACTCATAAGCATACTCGAATAGTACAATTTGGAGCGCCTCCTTTGTACGAATCCACTAGGGGGTGCTGTTGTACCTTTTATCTTCATATTCTGCTGCTTTGCTGCCCACTCTATGCTATTTTCAAGCTATTTTTATCAACTACTAAGCCAAGGAACAAACTCCTTTTGTACGGCCTAATTAGTATGCATATTTAACAAAACAAAATGCAGAAGTTAGAGCTACACCTAAGCATTATTACAAGCATAATTAAGGACTAATTAAGCAAAGTAATTAAGGTATAACCCTTGTAATAGCTAGGATTATCCTTAAGAGCCTCTACATAACCAATGGTGCTAATGCTTGCAAAGACTTGATTATCGTCCATGCTTTCTTCCTTGTGCTCAGTTGAGTTGCTTGTTACACTCGTATCATCCTCCCCTTCTTGATTTGGACTTGTCCTCAAGTCGTCCAAGTACTCATCTTCCATGTATGGAATAAGATCTCCAACATTAAAAGTACTAGAAACGCTTGAATCTCCTGGTAGCTCAACCTTGTAGTGATTGTCTCCAATTTGTTCAAGCACTTTGAATGGACCATCCGTTTGAGGATGATGAGAGGTACAAAAGAGCAAACGAGTACCAAGAAATCTCCATAAAGTTTTCCAAAAGTAACTCAAGAACTTAGTGTCCCTATCTGGGACAATGGTCCTAGGAACACCATGAAGTCTCACTATCTCCTTGAAGAATAATTCAGTAACTTTGCTTGCATCATTCGTTTGATTACATGGGACAAAATGGGACATCTTAGAGAAACGATCAACCACCACCAAGATAGAATCTTTGCCTTGTTGTGTCCTAGGAAGAGCCTTAATGAAATCCATGCTCAAATCTTCCCAAGGACCATAAGGAACCAGGAGAGGCGTGTAAAGGCCTTTGTGAAAATGAGTCTTGGCTTGTTGGCAAGAAGAGCAACAACCCACAAGCGCTTGAACATCACCAAGCATGCATGGCCAATGGAAATGCTCACATAAGATCTCATAAGTCTTGGTGTACCCAAAATGATCAGCTAGACCACCTCCATGTGCCTCCTTGATCAACAAGTCCCTTATAGAGTTCTTAGGGACACAAAGCTTGTTGTTCTTAAATAAGAACCCTTCTTGCATGGTGAATTGCTTCTTAGCATTAGGGGCCTCTCGTTTGACAATACGAGCAAAGAAATCTTCCTCTAGGTAGAGGTCTTTGATGAAAGAAAAACCAAGTACAAGAGCCTCCAAGATAGAGAGCATTGAGTACCTTCTTGATAAAGCATCGGCCACTACGTTAGTCTTACCTTCCTTGTGTTTGGACACAAAGGAGAATGATTGCAAGAACTTTACCCACTTGGCATGCCGTGGATTGAGCTTAAGTTGGCCATTGATGTACTTCAAGGTCTCATGATCGAAATAGAGCACAAATTGTTTGGGCTTGAGGTAGTGCGCCCAATGATCAATAGCACGAATAAGAGCATAGAATTCTTTGTCATAGGTGCTGTAATTGAGCTTAGGACCACTCAGTTTCTCACTAAAGAAAGCAATCGGCCTCTTCTCTTGAATCAAAACAGCCCCAATGCCAATTCCACTTGCATCACACTCAAGTTCATCACAATAAGACTCAAGCAAAGGTTTCACCAACATAGGAACATCACAACCAACCAACGACTCTCCTTCTTCAACAACAAGCAAGCACACACAATAACATTATCACACAACTCCTTTTCAGAGCTTTGGTTATTAAGCTCGTTTCTTCTTGGATTCTTGTTATTTGGTCTTTTATATTTCTTCTCCTAGTGGTATCAAGTGGAAAGGAGGAGTCTTGGACTTTCAAACAGCTCATTATATTTCATCGCTCTCGCTGGATGAGCGACTGGCGCAGTCTTGGGATTTCTCTTATATCTGAAGTTCTAGAGGTAAAGTTTGTGACTTTCTTAGTTCTTTGGATTCCTAAGACATAGATCTACAAAACTCTCTTGGTGGAATTTTTATTTTGTCTTAGAAAGTCGTGAGATAATTCATGTTATTTGGCTCTATTTTATATGCGTTTGAGCTGAAGCTAGTTGAAGCTTATATTTGGGTGATATAAGCTTGTAATCTTTTTGTCTTAACCTTTCTCTTCTTATTCTATATTTCTATCTCTCTCTCTTGTTCTATTGAAGCAAGAAGATCACACCCTCATTTCTCTAAACGTTTACATTGAACGTATTGAAATCTTAGGGGCTCATTTGTGATTTGCTTCCCAAAACACAATACCTTCTATTTCTGTCTAAACCAGCCACAAAACAAACACTTAAGCAAAATAGTTTGACAACACCCCAAAGAACCTTGCTACAAAATGGCCAGAGGTTTTCAAAGGGGCATGACTTTCGAACAAGCTCAACTCTCGGGACGCCTTAGGGAGGATAAGTTCGATCGTGTCCTTGCATTTATAGAGAGACAAGAAGGAGGAGAGAATCCTTTTCACTATAGAGGTGGCCCTCCCGATGAGAATGGAGACTCTAGCTCATCCCATGGCGAGTCTAGTGAGGGCTCTCGTTCTCGTTCTCCTCTGAGAAGAAGGGGACACAAGGATGATTTGAGGGACCTCAAGCTGGAAGTTTCGGACTTTGAGGGAAATCTTGACCCTAGTGACTTCCTTGAGTGGCTACGCAACATTGAGAGACTTTTTAAAGCCAAGGGCTATGATAATGACAAATGCTACAAGGTGGGATCCCTTAAGATGAAGAAGTATGCTTCTCTTTGGCTCGATAATATGCAGCAACAACGAGCAACAGAGGGCAAAAGCAAGGTCAAGACATGGAGTAAGCTCAAAACCTCGTTGACAAGGAGGTTTGTGCTCGAAAGTTACAAGCAAGACCTATACCTCCAACTCACTCAACTATCTCAAGGGGCTATGGAGGTGAAAGAATATGTCCAAGAGTTTGAGAAGCCTGTGATGTCTACCGGTGTCATTGAAGCTCACAAACACACCATAGCACGATTTGTTCATGGCCTAAACCCTAGCATTAGGGAGAGAGTCGAGCTACAACAATTGTGGACCTTAGAAGATGCCATCAAGTTGTCTCTCAAGGTGGGCAAGCAACAAAAGGATAAGAGGTCTTACCCCAAGCTCTTTCCTAAGACCCCAACTACCTATTCTTACGGTAGTACAAGTGGCACTAAAGACTCTAATATCAAGCAAGAAAAGAAGCTCGAGGCGAGCAAGCCTCCCTCTATGGAGAAAAGATGCTACAAGTGTCATGGTTTTGGCCATTATAAGGTGGATTGCCCTAACAAGAAGGCCTTGACAGCGAAGGAGGCCAAAGAAATACCCACGGATATTGAGTCCGAGGGTGAACCATTGAGTGATCCTCACTATGATGATTATGAAGAGTATGTGGAGGCGGATAGAGGTGAACTTCTAGTCACAAGGAGAGTCCTCCATGCCGAAGAGATTCCTAAAGATCGGGCTCAAAGGGAAAACATCTTCCTTACTCATTGCACTATACAAGGGAAAGTTTGTCAACTCATCATTGATGGGGGTAGTTGTGCAAATGCCTCTTCAACACTCCTTCTAGATAAGCTTGGCTTTCCTACCTCCAAGCACCCTAGCCCTTACAAGCTTCAATGGCTTAACAAGGGCGAAGAAGTCAAGGTAACTCGACAAGTTTCTATTCCTCTTTCCATTGGTACTACATATAAAGATGATGTGCTTTGTGGTGTGATTACTATGGATGCTTTCCATGTTTTGTTGGGTAGATGGTGGCTGTTTGATAGGCATGTATGGCATAATCGGAGGGCTAATACTTATTCCTTGTTCTTGGGTGAATAAAAGATTATTTTAGCTCCTTTGTTACCATGTGATATTGTTAATGATGAAAATGCTAAGCATGGGAAGGGCTTGTTCATGAGTATGTCCGAGGTTGAAAAGAAGAAGAAGATGATGATGAATATGAAAATGAGAGTGTTATCTCTTTTAAGCCTTTGAGCTTGGTTTACGCGTCTTAAAAGCTCATACGAGTAGGGTGAAAGAGATTTGAGTTCTTTTGTGTTGTATATTAAGAGAAAAGCATCCAAATACTTTGTTTGCATTCATTTAAGTGTGAAACTACACCTAGGGTGTTTACAATTACAAACAAGCTTCAACTCAAACTTTTGAATGCATTTACGCGTTTTAACAGCTCTTACGACTAGGGTGATAGAGATTGTGTTCTTTTGTGTTGTATATTAAGAGAAACCACCCAATTGTTTTGTTTGCATTCATTTGAGTATGAAACTACACCAAGAATGTTTTAAAGTATAAACATGCTTCAACTCAAGCTTTTGAATAAATTTACGCGTTTTAAAAGCTCATACGAGTAGGGTGAAAGAGATTTGAGTTCTTTTGTGTTGTATATTTAGAGAAAGCATCCAAATACTTTTTTTTCATTCATTTGAGTGCGAAACTACACCTAGGATGTTTACAAGTACAATCAAGCTTAAACTCAAGCTTTTGAATGCATTTACGCGTTTTAAAAGCTCATACGAGTAGGGTGAAAGAGATTTGAGTTCTTTTGTGTTGTATATTAAGAGAAAGCATCCAAATACTTTGTTTGCATTCTTTTGAGTGTGAAACTACACCTAGGATGTTTACAGGTACAAACAAGCTTCAACTCAAGCTTTTGAATGCATTTACGCGTTTTAACAGCTCTTACGACTAGGATGATAGAATTTTAGTTATTTTGTGTTTTATTTTAAGAGAAAGCACCCAAATGTTTTATTTGCATTCTTTTGAGTATGAAACTATACTAAGAATGTTTTAAAGTACTGATGTGAATTATTTAGGGATTTTCTGTATTTTTAATAAACAACACAATAAAAGGGATATACGTCTCGAATCACTCAAGGGGTTGGGGGTTTTCGTTCAAGAATCACTCAAGAACAATACTTGCGCATCACACACAAGGGTTTCAAACTGAATCACTCAATTTGAGGGGTAAATACTCACGTATTAATCATTAATCATCAAAGTCTATATTACAATTTCGTGGTCTCCCCTATTTATAGACAAAGAAATCTAAAGATACTAGGAATCCTAATCCAAGTAGGAAACTAACTATGAAACTGATTACAATTGTAAAACGAACTAACTAACAACTTTCCTAATACCTAATGGACTCCTAATGCTAATTATATTCAGATTATATCTTTCCTTAACAATAAATCACGTTTAAACAAGTAAAAGCAAACTACGACACAATAACTAAACTAAAGTCGTTGCCTTGGCGCGCAAGGAATATGTTCTATAACTTGTAACTCGTTTTTAACCATGTTGCGCTTTGAATTAGAGAAAATGCAAAGCATCAATGTTGTATATCTCGATCATATCTTTTCACAGAGATTTGAATCATCACGTTTAGGTTTCATGTGAGCGAGTTATGACCAAAATACGAACAACTGTCAGAACTGCCAAGATTACGAGGTTCTCCATAATAAACTTGATCATATAACAAGAGCTTGAATCCCGACCTTGCAAGGAAACTCCATGTAATCATGCTTGTAGGAGCCACATTAATGCATAACCATAAAAGCAACACGATGTATTCAAGAGTATTTGTTCCTTTGCTTGTTTCTTGGTTCTTTTCTTTAAATTGCTCACTTGCTCCCGCATCAATCTCCCTTTCTTCAAAAAGAATTGTCCTTAATTCTTCGTCATATAAAAGAAGTTGTAAACCTGACTAAGCATGAGTGCCCAAAGTAGTTTTCATTGTAGATTCAACGTCATACTTCGTATCCACGTGATTAACAACATAGTGAACAACATCATTGTTACTGCTTGAAGTTGTGCTCTTAGTTTTTCCATTAACTCTACTCCTCAACACATGAGATATTGTGAAGAACTCACATGGTACATTAAGCATAGTAGGTACTGGAGGAGCGAGTGGAACATGTAATGGAACAAGAATTGTTCCCCCCATCTTGACAACACTAGGTGGAACCATAGAACACAAATTCTGAAACGTTCCGTCATGAGAAATATTTGAAGCATCCACGATCACAATGTTAGTAATGTTGTCAACCTCATCTTCTTGACTTACCTCATCAAATATAGGTGGTTGACTTGGGTCAAAAGAAAATTCTTCTTTGAAAAGGTCATCAACATCAAAATTCTCATCTTGTGGTTGAACAACTTCAAGAGCTTCTTGTTCCCAAAATAAAGATTCTTCTATTTGTTTTTTTTCTTGTTGAGAATCGACAACTTTTTGATTTTCTTGTTCTACTTTCATCAAAAAGACAGAAAATTTATCTCCAATGAGATTCGCACTCCTTTTCTCTTCAAACTCCTCTTCGATTCAATATTCTCTACAAAAGATCTTGAACTTGATTATTCTTCAACTTTGTTCTCAACAATTGTTATTTCATTCTCACTCTCTACCTTAGGTTTAGAAATACTTTCAAAACCAGATAACAAAGGTGTTAAATAATTCGCTTTCCACAATGACGTCAAGCATAAGTGTTATGGACCTTGTCATGTGTAACTCTTTTAAAATCCATCCAGGGGCTACCAAATAACATGTTACAATCATCCATGGAAACCACATCACAACGAACTACACCACCATATGACCCAATAGTAACAGGAATAAATATATACTTAGTTACCTCTATATCGCTCACCTTGTTGAACCAATGCACCTTGTATGGAGAAGGATGTTCTATGGGTGTCAAATAAAGCTTTTCTACCATGTAAGTTGACACAAAGTTCTTAGGACAACCACCATGAATAATAACGTTGCATACCTTCTCATACAATCTATATCTAGTGCAAAACATAAGTTCTTGAAATTGAGGAACTTCAATGGAATATGAGCTTATTAAACCATTGTCCATCACATCTTCTTGTTGCTTCTTTTCCATAGCTATCATCCGCTCTTCTTGAAACTGGAAAGACGCCTTTAGATCCTCCATGGCAGTTAACAACTTTGCCATATAGTTGGGATCACCCATGGCTTCGGTTGTTCAAAGGGTAACCCGGGGCCAGCAGCTGCAGGAGGGCTATTACGGAACTGGGTCGGTGAATGGGTAAGAGGCTTCACTGTTAATGTTGGGGTTGCATCAGTTACTAGAGCGGAATTGTGGGCATTATGGTCAGGCCTCAAGCTAGCCCACACGCTAGGTGTACAACGCCTTTTGATTGAAACTGATTCATAGGTGGTGGTTCAGTTTTTGCAACATAATGCTCCATCCAATAGTGTTCATAGTGGTATTATTGAAGAGTGTCGTAAGCTTATGGCGGCTGGAGAAGATTTCACTTTAAAGCACGTGTATCGGGAAGCTAATGCTTGTGCCGACAAGCTCTCCAACTTCGCGTTGAACTTCCCCTTAGGTGAGCATTGGCTGGATGCTAGACCGCAATCGTTGGCTTCGCTGCTGTATCAGGACGTCTTTGGTAAATGCATTCAAAAGCTTCAGTTGGAGCTTGTTTGTACTTCTAAACATCCTAGGTGTAGTTTCACACTCAAATGAATAAAACAAAGTATTTGAATGCTTTCTCTTAATATACCACACAAACGAACTCAAATCTCTTTCACCCTACTCGTGTGATCTTTTGAAACGCGTAAATGCATTCAAAAGATTGAGTTGAAGCTTGTTTGTACTTGTAAACATCCTAGGAGTAGTTTCACACTCAAATGAATGCAAACAAATTGTTTGGATGCTTTCTCTTTATATACAACACAAAAGAACTCAAATCTCTTTCACCCTAATCGTATGAGATTTTTAAACACGTAAATGCATTCAAAAGCTTGAGTTGAAGCTTGTTTGTACATTAAAACATTCTTTGTGTAGTTTCATACTCAAATGAATGCAGACTAAACATTTGGGTGCTTTCTCTGAATATACAACACAAAAGAACTCAATCTCTATCACCCTAGTCGTAAGAGCTGTTAAAACGCGTAAATGCATTCAAAAGCTTGAGGTGAAGCTTGTTTGTACTTCTAAACATCATAGGTCTAGTTTCACACTCAAATGAATTCAATCAAAGTATTTGGATGCTTTCTCTTAATATACAACAGAAAAGAACTCAAATCTCTTTCACCCTACTCCTAAGAGCTTTTAAAACGCGTAAATGCATCCAAAAGCTTGAGTTGAATCTTGTTTGTACTTGTAAACATCCTAGGTTTAGTTTCACACTCAAATGAATGCAAACAAACTATTTGGATGCTTTCTCTTAATATACAACACAAAAGAACTCAAATCTCTTTCACCCTACTCGGACGAGCTTTTAAAATGCGTAAATGCATTCAAAAGCTTCAATTGGAGCTTGTTTGTACTTGTAAATTACCTAGGTGTAGTTTCACACTCAAATGAATGCAAACAAAGTATTTGGCTGCTTTCTCTTAATATACAACACAAAAGTACTCAAATCTCCTTCACCCTACTCTTACGAGCTTTTAAAACGCTTAAATGCATTCAAAAGCTTAAGTTGAAGCTTGTTTGTACTTGTAAACATCCTTGGTATAGTTTCACACTCAAATGAATGCAAACAAAGTATTTGGATGCTTTCTCTTAATATACAACACAAAAGAACTCAAATCTCTTTCACCCTACTCGTATGAGCTTTTAAAACGCGTAAATGCATTCAAAAGCTTGAGTTGAAACTTGTTTGTACCTAAAAACATTCTTGGTGTAGTTAAATACTCAAATGAATGCAAAAAAAACATTTGGGTGCTTTCTCTTAATATACAACACAAAAGAACTCCAATCTCTTTCACCCTGCTCGTAAGAGCTTTTAAAACGCGTAAATGCATCCAAAAGCTTGAGTTGAAGCTTGTTTGTACTTGTAAACATCCTAGGTGTAGTTTCACACTCAAATGAATGCAAACAAAGTATTTGGATGCTTTCTCTTAATATACAACACAAAAAACTCAAATCTCTTTCACCCTACTCGTATGAGCTTTTGAAACGCGTAAATGCATTCAAAAGCTTGAGTTGAAGCTTCTTTGTACTTGTAAATTACCTAGGTGAAGTTTCACACTCAAATGAATGCAAACAAAGTATTTGGCTGCTTTCTCTTAATATACAACACAAAAGCATTCAAATCTCTTTCACCCTACTCGTACGAGCTTTTAAAATGCGTAAATGCATTCAAAAGCTTTAGTTGGAGCTTGTTTGTACTTCTAAACATCCTAGCTGTAGTTTCACACTCAAATGAATAGAAAAAAAGTATTTGAATGCTTTCTCTTAATATACCACACAAACGAACTCAAATCTCTTTCACCCTACTCGTGTGATCTTTTGAAACGCGTAAATGCATTCAAAAGCTTGAGTTGAAGCTTGTTTGTACTTGTAAACATCCTAGGTGTAGTTTCACACTCAAATGAATGCAAACAAATTGTTTGGATGCTTTCTCTTTATATACAACACAAAAGAACTCAAATCTCTTTCACCCTACTCGTATGAGCTTTTTAAACACGTAAATGCATTCAAAAGCTTGAGTTGAAGCTTGTTTGTACATTAAAACATTCTTTGTGTAGTTTCATACTCAAAGAATGCAAACTAAACATTTGGGTGCTTTCTCTGAATATACAACACAAAAGAACTCAATCTCTATCACCCAAGTCGTAAGAGCTGTTAAAATGCGTAAATGCATTCAAAAGCTTGAGGTGAAGTTTGTTTGTACTTCTAAACATCATAGGTCTAGTTTCACACTCAAATGACTTCAATCAAAGTATTTGGATGCTTTCTCTTAACATACAACAGAAAAGAGCTCAAATCTCTTTCACCCTACTCGTAAGAGCTTTCAAAACGCGTAAATGCATCCAAGAGCTTGAGTTGAAGCTTGTTGGTACTTGTAAACATCCTAGGTTTAGTTTCACACTCAAATGAATTTAAACAAATTATTTGGATGCTTTCTCTTAATATACAACACAAAAGAACTCAAATCTCTTTCACCCTACTCTTACGAGCTTTTAAAATGCGTAAATGCATTCAAAAGCTTCAGTTGGAGCTTGTTTGTAGTTCTAAACATCCTAGGTGTAGTTTCACACTCAAATGAATACAAACAAAGTATTTGAATGCTTTCTCTTAATATACCCCACAAACGAACTCAAATCTCTTTCACCCTATTCGTGTGAGCTTTGGGAACGCGTAAATGCATTGAAAAGCTTGAGTTGAAGCTTGTTTGTACTTGTAAACATCCTAGGTGTAGTTTCACACTCAAATGAATGCAAACAAAGTGTTTGGATGCTTTCTCTTTATATACAACACAAAAGAACTGAATCTCTATCACCCTAGTCGTAAGAGTTGTTAAAACGCATAAATGCATTAAAAAGCTTGAGGTGAAGCTTGTTTGTACTTCTAAACATCCTAGGTCTTGTTTCACACTCAAATAAATTCAACAAAAGTATTTGAATGCTTTCACTTAATATACCACACAAACGAACTCAAATCTCTTTCACCCTACTCGTATGAGCTTTTGAAACGCGTAAATGCATTCAAAAGCTTGAGTTGAAGCTTGTTTTTACTTGTAAATTACCTAGGTGTACTTTCACACTCAAATGAATGCAAACAAAGTATTTGGCTGCTTTCTCTTAATATACAACACAAAAGTACTCAAATCTCTTTTACCTTACTCGTACGAGCTTTTAAAACGCGTAAATGCATTCAAAAGCTTGAGTTGAAGCTTGGTTGTACTTGTAAACATCCTTGGTATAGTTTCACACTCAAATGAATGCAAACAAAGTATTTGGATGCTTTCTCTTAATATACAACACAAAAGAACTCAAATCTCTTTCACCCTACTCGTACGAGCTTTTATAACGCGTAAATGCAATCAAAAGCTTGAGTTGAAGCTTGTTTGTACTTAAAAACATTCTAGGTGTAGTTTCACACTCAAATGAATACTAGCAAAGTATTTGGATGCTTTCTCTTATTATACAACACAAAAGAACTCAAATCTCTTTCACCCTACTCGTAAGAGCTTTTAAAACGCGTAAATGCATCCGAAAGCTTGAGTTGAAGCTTGTTTGTACTTGTAAACATCCTAGATGTAGTTTCACACTCAAATGAATACAAACAAAGTATTTGGATGCTTTCTCTTAATATACCACACAAAAGAACTCAAATCTCTTTCACCCTACTCGTAGGAGCTTTTAAAACGCGTAAATGCATTCAAAAGCTTGAGTTGAAGATTGTTTGTACTTCTAAACATCCTAGGTGTAGTTTCATACTCAAATGAATGCAAACAAAACATTTGGGTGGTTTCTCTGAATATACAACACAAAAGAACTCAATCTCTATCACCCTAGTCGTAAGAGCTTTTAAAACGTGTAAATGCATTCAAAAGCTTGAGTTGAAGCTTGTTTGTACTTGTAAACAGCCTTGGTGTAGTTTCACACTCAAATGAATGCAAACAATGTATTTGGATGCTTTCTCTTAATATACAACACAAAAGAACTCAAATCTCTTTCACCCTACTCGTATGTGCTTTTAAAACCCGTAAATGCATTCAAAAGCTTGAGTTGAAGCTTGTTTGTACTCAAAAACATTCTTGGTGTAGTTTCATACTCAAATGAATGCAAACAAAATATTTGGGTGCTTTCTCTGAATATACAACACAAATGATGCAGGAGCATTTGAGGGCTTGTTATCTTGCACAATAAAGCATTTGGCTATTAGTTAATTTCATCATGCATTTAGTCCTAATTAGTCCGTACAAGCATGATTAGTGTTAATTAAGCAAAAGAGCTTTTAAAACGCGTAAATGAATTCAAACTCAAATGAATTTAAACAAAACATTTGGGTGCTTTCTCTGAATATACAACACAAAAGAACTCAATCTCTATCACCCTAGTCGTAAGAGCTTTTAAAACGCGTAAATGCATTCCAAAGCTTGAGTTGAAGCTTGTTTGTACTTGTAAACATCCTTGGTGTAGTTTCACACTCAAATGAATGCAAACAAAGTATTTGGATGCTTTCTCTTAATATACAACACAAAAGAAATCAAATCTCTTTCACCCTACTCGTATGAGCTTTTAAAACTCGTAAATGCATTCAAAAGCTTGAGTCGAAGCTTGTTTGTACTCAAAAACATTCTTAGTGTAGTTTCATACTCAAATGAATGGAAACAAAATATTTGGGTGCTTTCTCTAAATATACAACACAAATGATGCAGGAGCATTTGAGGGCTTGTTATCTTGCACAATAAAGCATTTGGCTATTAGTTAATTTCATCATGCATTTAGTCCTATTTGGATGCTTTCTTTTAATATACCACACAAAAGAACTCAAATCTCTTTCACCCTACTCGTACGAGCTTTTTAAATGAATAGATGCATTCAAAAGCTTGAGTTGAAGCTTGTTTGTACTTGTAAACATCCTAGGTGTAGTTTCATACTCAAATGAATGCAAACAAAGTATTTGGATGCTTTCTTTTAATATACAACACAAAAGAACTCAAATCTCTTTCACCCTACTCGTATGAGCTTTTAAAGCGCGTAAATGCATTCAACAGCTTGAGTTAAAGCTTGTTTGTATTTTAGAACATTCTTAGTGTAGTTTCATACTCAAATGAATCCAAACAAAACATTTAGGTGCTTTCTCTGAATATAAACGACAAAAGAACTCAATCTCTGTCACCCTAGTCGTAAGAGCTGTTAAAACGCGTAAATGCATTCAAAAGCTTGAGTTGAAGCTTGTTTGTACTTCTAAACATCCTAGGTCTAGTTTCACACTCAAATAAATTCAACCAAAGTATTTGAATGCTTTCTCTTACTCAAATGAATGCAAACAAAACATTTGGGTGCTTTCTCTTAATATACAACACAAAAGAACTCCAATCTCTTTCACCTACTCGTAAGAGCTTTTGAAACGCGTAAATGCATCCAAAAGCTTGAGTTGAAGCTTGTTTGTACTTGTAAACATCCTAGGTGTAGTTTCACACTCAAATGAATGCAAACAAAGTATTTTGATGCTTTCTCTTAATATACAACACAAAAGAACTCAAATCTCTTTCACCCTACTCGTAGAGCTTTTAAAATGCGTAAATGCATTCAAAAGCTTCAGTTGGAGCTTGTTTGTAGTTCTAAACATCCTAGGTGTAGTTTCACACTCAAATGAATACAAACAAAGTATTTGAATGCTTTCTCTTAATATACCACACAAACGAACTCAAATCTCTTTCACCCTACTCGTGTGAGCTTTTAAAACGCGTAAATGCATCCAAGAGCTTGAGTTGAAGCTTGTTGGTACTTGTAAACATCCTAGGTTTAGTTTCACACTCAAATGAATGCAAACAAACTATTTGGATGCTTTCTCTTAATATACAACACAAAAGAACTCAAATCTCTTTCACCCTACTCGTACGAGCTTTTAAAATGCGTAAATGCATTCAAAAGCTTCAGTTGGAGCTTGTTTGTAGTTCTAAACATCCTAGGTGTAGTTTCACACTCAAATGAATACAAACAAAGTATTTGAATGCTTTCTCTTAATATACCACACAAACGAACTCAAATCTCTTTCACCCTACTCGTGTGAGCTTTTGAAACGCGTAAATGCATTCAAAAGCTTGAGTTGAAGCTTGTTTGTACTTGTAAACATCCTAGGTGTAGTTTCACACTCAAATGAATGCAAACAAAGTGTTTGGATGCTTTCTCTTTATATACAACACAAAAGAACTGAATCTCTATCACCCTAGTCGTAAGAGTTGTTAAAACGCATAAATGCATTCAAAAGCTTGAGGTGAAGCTTGTTTGTACTTCTAAACATCCTAGGTCTTGTTTCACACTCAAATAAATTCAACAAAAGTATTTGAATGCTTTCTCTTAATATACCACACAAACGAACTCAAATCTCTTTCACCCTACTCGTATGAGCTTTTGAAACGCGTAAATGCATTCAAAAGCTTGAGTTGAAGCTTGTTTTTACTTGTAAATTACCTAGGTGTACTTTCACACTCAAATGAATGCAAACAAAGTATTTCGCTGCTTTCTCTTAATATACAACACAATAGTACTCAAATCTCTTTTACCTTACTCGTACGAGCTTTTAAAACGCGTAAATGCATTCAAAAGCTTGAGTTGAAGCTTGGTTGTACTTGTAAACATCCTTGGTATAGTTTCACACTCAAATGAATGCAAACAAAGTATTTGGATGCTTTCTCTTAATATACAACACAAAAGAACTCAAATCTCTTTCACCCTACTCGTACGAGCTTTTAAAACGCGTAAATGCAATCAAAAGCTTGAGTTGAAGCTTGTTTGTACTTAAAAACACTCTAGGTGTAGTTTCACACTCAAATGAATACAAGCAAAGTATTTGGATGCTTTCTCTTAATATACAACACAAAAGAACTCAAATCTCTTTCACCCTACTTGTAAGAGCTTTTAAAACGCGTAAATGCATCCGAAAGCTTTAGTTAGGCTTGTTTGTACTTGTGAACATCCTAGATGTAGTTTCACACTCAAATGAATGCAAACAAAGTATTTTGATGCTTTCTCTTAATATACCACACAAAAGAACTCAAATCTCTTTCACCCTACTCGTACGAGCTTTTAAAACGCGTAAATGCATTCAAAAGTTTGAGTTGAAGATTGTTTGTACTTCTCAACATCCTAGGTGTAGTTTCATACTCAAATGAATGCAAACAAAACATTTGGGTGCTTTCTCTGAATATACAACACAAAAGAACTCAATCTCTATCCCCCTAGTCGTAAGAGCTTTTAAAACGCGTAAATGCATTCCAAAGCTTGAGTTGAAGCTTGTTTGTACTTGTAAACATCCTTGGTGTAGTTTCACACTCAAATGAATGCAAACAAAGTATTTGGATGCTTTCTCTTAATATACAACACAAAAGAACTCAAATCTCTTTCACCCTACTCGTATGAGCTTTTAAAACGCGTAAATGCATTCAAAAGCTTGAGTTGAAGCTTGTTTGTACTCAAAAACATTCTTGGTGTAGTTTCATACTCAAATGAATGCAAACAAAATATTTGGGTGCTTTCTCTGAATATACAACACAAATGATGCAGGAGCATTTAAGGGCTTGTTATCTTGCACAATAAAGCATTTGGCTATTAGTTAATTTCATCATGCATTTAGTCCTAGTTGGATGCTTTCTCTTAATATACCACACAAAAGAACTCAAATCTCTTTCACCCTACTCGTACGAGCTTTTTAAACGAGTAAATGCATTCAAAAGCTTGAGTTGAAGCTTGTTTGTACTTGTAAACATCCTAGGTGTAGTTTCACACTCAAATGAATGCAAACAAAGTATTTGGATGCTTTCTTTTAATATACAACACAAAAGAACTCAAATCTCTTTGACCCTACTCGTATGAGCTTTTAAAGCGCGAAAATGCATTTAACAGCTTGAGTTAAAGCTTGTTTGTACTTTAAAACATTCTTAGTGTAGTTTCATACTCAAATGAATCAAAACAAAACATTTAGGTGCTTTCTCTGAATATACAACACAAAAGAACTCAATCTCTGTCACCCTAGTCGTAAGAGCTGTTAAAACGCGTAAATGCATTCAAAAGCTTGAGTTGAAGCTTGTTTGTACTTCTAAACATCCTAGGTCTAGTTTCACACTCAAATAAATTCAACCAAAGTAGTTGAATGCTTTCTCTTAATATACCACCCAAACAAACTCAAATCTCTTTCACCCTACTCGTATGAGCTTTTGAAACGCGTAAATGCATTCAAAAGCTTGAGTTGAAGCTTGTTTGTACTTGTAAATTACCTAGGTGTAGTTTCCCACTCAAATGAATGCGAACAAAGTATTTGGCTGCTTTCTCTTAATATACAACACAAAAGAACTCAAATCTGTTTCACCCTTCTCGTACGAGGTTTTAAAACGCGTAAATGCATTCAAAAGCTTGAGTTGAAGCTTGTTTGTACTTAAAAACATTCTTGGTGTAGTTTCATACTCAAATGAATGCAAACAAAACATTTGGGTGCTTTCTCTTAATATACAACACAAAAGAACTCCAATCTCTTTCACCCTACTCGTAAGAGCTTTTGAAACGCGTAAATGCATCCAAAAGCTTGTGTTGAAGCTTGTTTGTACTTGTAAACATCCTAGGTGTAGTTTCACACTCAAATGAATGCAAACAAAGTATTTGGATGCTTTCTCTTAATATACAACACAAAAGAACTCAAATCTCTTTCACCTTACCCATACAATCATGATTAGTGTTATTTAAGCATAGTTTGCATTTGTAATCTGTTTTTCAACTTTGTAATAGCTTATGTCACGTTTCTAATGGGATTAGGAGTCACATACTGAGAGAGAAAAGCCTAGAGGACCATCAAATCAAAGCATTTAATGTAGTGGTCCATATAGTACAAGGTGACAGCTAGCTGTCCCTTTCAAGCCTGTTGTGCGCCTGTTAGGAGCCTTGTGGTCCTCCCAACAGCTCTTTACTGCGCCTTGGGCAGCAAGGATACATTCTAGGTGCTTCCTAGGTCATTTAGGAACCCTTTCCCCCCCTATATATATATGTAGAGGCAGCCTTGTAGCGAAAAAAGACGAAGACTTTGATGATGAATATTAAAATGAAAGTGTTATCTGTTTTAAGCCTTTGAGCTTGATTTATTCTTTCTCTAAAATACTTAGTGCTTAATTGCTTGAGTGTTGTTGAGAGGAGTAGGAAATCGAATGCTATTGTAATTAGTGTGGTGCTTAGTTAGCTTTATCACTAGTTACTCTGGTTTTCGTCGATTTGATTATTTCATGGTGGTGTTTAAGTACTTTAGCCTTGAATTAATCAAGTTGTTTAGGCTTAGTGGTGGAAACTTTATCCAAGTCATATCCATTATTGCTTTCCTTTGATATAAACACAAAAAGCCACAAAAGCTTTGGTTTTCTTAGCTCGTTCATTTGGAGGTTTTTCTTTATTGGAGAGTCCTCTTTCACCTGGTTTTGGTTTGAGGACAAAAGGAGAACATTTGAGTGCTCGTTGAAGCAATTTCCCTCAATCACTCCTGCTGGATCTGCGACTGGAACAGGATTGTTCTTTTGGTTCTTTGGCACGCTTTAAAAGGTAAAAGTGTGACCTTTGATACTTTTCTAAGTTCTTTAGACCTTTATCTTTGGATATCTCTTGGTAGTTTTGGTTAAATCGTTGTGGGTTGGAGCAGTTTTTGTGTGAAGTTACAATACGTGCTGCGCGTGAATTGGGATATTTGTTCTAGGGTTATTCTGTTTGCTCTGGATTTTACGTGCAACTTTGTGGTGAATATTGTTGGGTATTTCCCTGGTTATCTCATTTTGGGTTCTAGCTTTGTTATCCAAGTGGTTTGAAGTGGAAAGGTTAAGTCTTTGGCCTTCATTTGTGCTCAAACATGTTATTGGTCCTGTTGTATTGCGACAAGGAGTCGTGTTGTCATTTTGCTTATATCTCACGATTTAGTGATCAATTTTATGTCTTTCTTGCTCCTATAGACTCCTATGACCTCATACTACAAGATTCTCTTTGTAGATTTCTACTTTAGTGCACAAAGAACCCTTTAGCCCAAATACCATCCGAACCACAAACATATCCTAAGTCCACAAAATGCCTCATTTCTACAGAACCAAATTTAATGATGACAATTTGGAGATTGAGTTTCCTAAGTTTAGTGGGTTCCTCTTTTCTGAAGATTTTACTACTTGACTTGAGACGGTCGACAGATGGTTCATATTCCTTGAGTTTTCATTGCTTCCTTCACAAACCTCCTTCTATCCTAGTGATCTTGATCAAGTAGCTAAGATGGAAGCTACTGAATTTACAGCACCTAAAGTTGATGTTAAGAGAAAGCGTAGCTGTTTTAAATGTCGTGATTTGGGCCACTCTCATACCGCTTGTCCTAACAAGAAAACTGTGCAACCTGAAATAGAAGCAACTCCTGATGTGCTTGTTCCAAGCAAAGGCCCAATAAGGGACACTCATGAGGAACCTGCTACCACCATTGTTCCATGCTTCCCTCCCATTAGAGAAGTGAATTTTGACAGCAACAAACTTGCTTCAAATGGTTTTGTTCATCTTGATATTGGGACTGCAAACATCAATTGTGTAATGAAAAAACCATTTATAGATCATATGATCGAAAGAGTTTTGCACAAGTTGGCTTCTACTCGGTGTGAAGTTATCAAAAGACTGAAATTTTTTTTGTTTGGTGTTGCGATGGGGAAGGAAGAACAAGAATGGCATAATGGTAATGGCTTCCCTAAAGTGAGAGTTGGTACAAAAAATTCATTCTTTGAAAAACGTAAACTGCAAGCCAAGATTGATATGACGAAATCAATCGGAGTTTGGATTCGAGGTCGTGTCCATGGTGGAAAGTTCAGCATTTAATTCTCTGAGCTGCCATGGAAGTTTTGTTACTTCAAGGACTTGAGGACAAGTCCTAAAACAAAGAAGGGGAGTATGATGCAGGAGCATTTGAGGGCTTGTTATCTTGCACAATAAAGCATTTGGCTATTAGTTAATTTCATCATGCATTTAGTCCTAATAAGTCCGTACAAGCATGATTAGTTTTAATTAAGCATAGTTTGCATTTGTAATCTGTTTTTCAACTACGTAATAGCTTAAGTCACGTTCCTAAAGGGATAAGGAGTTACATACTAAGAGAGAAAAGCCTAGAGGACCATCAAATCAAAGCATTTAATGTAGTGGTCCAAATAGTACAAGGTGACAGCTACCTGTCCTTTTCAAGCTTGTTGTGAGCCTGTTAGGAGCCTTGTGGTCCTCCCAACAGCTCTTTACTGAGCCTTGGGCAGCAAGGATACATTCTAGGTTCTTCCTAGGTCATTTAGGAACCCTTTCCCCCCCTATATATATGTAGAGGCAACCTTGTAGCGAAAAAAGACGAAGACTTTGATGATGAATATGAAAATGAGAGTGTCATCTCTTTTAAGCCTTTGAGCTTGATTTATTCTTTCTCTAAAATACTTGGTGCTTAATTGTTTGAGTGTTATTGAGAGGAGTAGGAAATCAAATGCTATTGTAATTAGTGTGGTGCTTAGTTTGCTTTATCACTAGTTACTCTGGTTTTCATCGATTTGATTATTTCTTGGTGGTGTTTAAATACTTTAGCCTTGAATTAATCAAGTTGTTTAGGCTTGGTGGTGGAAACTTTATCCAAGTCATATCCTTTATTGCTTTCCTTTGATATAAACACAAAAAGCCACAAAAGATTTTATCATTGATTTGAGAACGAGTTGATTAGCCGTTGTGTTGCGTAAATCAGTTGAGTTTGATGCATAAACAAAAGAACTCAATCTCTATCACCCTAGTCGGAAGAGTTGTTAAAACGCGTAAATGAATTCAAAAGCTTGAGTTGAAGCTTGTTTGTACTTGTAAACATTCTTGGTGTAGTTTCATACTCAAATGAATGCAAACGAAACATTTGGGTGCTTTCTCTTAATATACAACACAAAAGAACTCCAATCTCTTTCACCCTACTCGTAAGAGGTTTTAAAACGCGTAAATGCATCCAAAAGCTTGAGTTGAAGCTTGTTTGTACTTGTAAATATCCCAGGTGTAGTTTCACACTCAAATGAATGCAAACAAAGTATTTGGACGCTTTCTCTTAATATACAACACAAAAGAACTCAAAATCTCTTTCACCCTACTCGTACGAGCTTTTAAAATGCGTAAATGCATTCAAAAGCTTGAGTTGAAGCTTGTTTGTACTTCTAAATATCCTAGGTGTAGTTTCACACTCAAATGAATGCAAACAAAGTATTTGAAAGCTTTCTCTTGATATACCACACAAACGAACTCAAATCTCTTTCACCCTACCCGTATGAGGTTTTGAAACGCGTAAATGCATTCAAAAGCTTGAGTTGAAGCTTGTTTGTACTTGTAAACATCTTAAGTGTAGTTTCACATTCAAATGAATGAAAACAAAGTATTTGGATGCTTTCTCTTAATATACAACACAAAAGAACTCAAATCTCTTTCACCCTACTCATACGAGCTTTTACAACGCGTAAATGCATTCAAAAGTTTGGGTTGAAGCTTGTTTGTACTTGTAAACATCCTAGGTGTAGTTTCACACTCAAATGAATGCAAACAAAGTATTTGGATGCTTTCTCCTACTATACAACACAAAAGAACTCAAATCTCTTTCACCCTACTCGTATGAGCTTTTAAAACGCGTAAATGCATTCAAAAAGCTTGAGTTGAAGCTTTTTTGTACTTTCAAACATTCTTGGTGTAGTTTCATACTCAAATGAATGCAAACAAAACATTTGGGTGCATTCTCTGAATATACAACACAAAAGAACTCAATCTCTATAACCCTAGTCGTAAGAGCTGTTAAAACGAGTAAATGCATTCAAAAGCTTGAGTTGAAGCTTGATTGTACTTGTAAACATCTTTGGTGTAGTTTCACACTCAAATGAATGCAAACAAAGTATTTGGAAACTTTCTCTTAATATACAGCACAAAAGAACTCAAATCTCTTTCACCCTACTCTTACCTTTTAAAATGCGTAAATGCATTCAAAAGCTTGAGTTGAAGCTTGTTTGTACTTGTAAACATCCTTGGTGTAGTTTCACACTCAAATGAATGCAAACAAAGTATTTGGATGGTTTCTCTTAATACAACACAAAAGAACTGAAATCTCTTTCACCCTACTCGTATGAGCTTTTAAAACACGTAAATGCATTCAAAAGCTTGAGTTGAAGTTTGTTTGTACTTTAAAACATTCTTGGTGTAGTTTTAATGCGTGGCGGATTACTGTCTTTGAGATTTTTGATTAATAAGAATAAAAGAAGATAAAACGAAGATAAAACAAGGATATAACTTGAGATAAAGGCTCGGCCACCACTCAAAGTTTAATGATTCACCCCCAATGGACTAAAAGCTGAGCCACCACCCAAAGTTTGGACACTCGACATGGAAGTGACCATAGCCAAGACATTTGCTCTTCTTGATTTTGTTAATCCTCGAAACCACCTTGGGCACATATTTAGACTCATCCATGGAAAATTTAGCGCTAGTGAAATTGAAGAAAGTTGACCCCTTATTGTAAGTTCCAACCATGGAACCCTTGGACTTGAGTTGCTTGTCAACTTCAATCGTCTCTTGCTTGTAGTTCTCACGCAAGAATCGATTGTCCATGGGCTTTTTGAGTTTTCTCCATGTGCGAACCTTGTCTTTCCCCAAACTTGCACGTTGTTTCTTCATGGTTTTATACCACCAAGAGGCATTCTTCTTAAGCTTCACCTTAGCCACCTGCTAACACTTCTAATCATTGTAGCCCTTGACATCAAAGATCCTCTATTTGGATTGAATTCATTCCATGTAGTCCTCCGGGTCCGTGCTACCATCAAACTCGGGTGCTTCCACCTTAAGGCCATAAGAATCACTTCTAGGGAATAATATCTCCCTTGAATGTGGGCTAGAGCGATGAGACACATCACTATTCCTAGCATGTGAACCATGAGAATTAAAAGAATGACCACCTCCTTCTCGATCGCTCCTTTTTGGCCATCTTTGGCTAATAACATTCAAAGAAGCAAGGATCTTATCCATTTTCTCTTGGAGTCCCATCATTTGTTAGGATCTGATTTTATTGCTCAAAAGTAAAGTTTCTAAGAAGCTCTTCCCCTGTCATTGATTGTGTTTAGGATAGGAAGTTGTGTTTGGGCTAAAAGGTTCTTTTGTGGATTTTGTTTCTGAAAGTGATGGGGTATAAAACCGAGTGCAATGAAAATTCAGAGTGAATTCCCACACATATCCATCCAATAAGCCAACACCCAAATCTAGTTTCAACAAAGATCCATAATAGAACAAACGCCAATCACTCACCGCAACTCAACTTCAAACACAACAGTTCCAGATTTGTACGTACACAAATAACCCAACAAATTTCAATATGTTCACACAAATGGGTGACTTTATCAGAATTCTACCAAGACAATATTATAGTGTAAGGTCTTAGGAATCCAGAGAAGCCAGAAAAACATAAACTCTATCTCTAGATTTTGAGATATAAGCAAAATGCCAACATGACTCCTAGTAACGTTCCAGCAGGACCAATAAAATGTTTGAGTACAAATAAAGGCCAAAGACTCAACTTTTACACTTCAAACCACTTGTATAACGAATATAGAACCCAAAATAAGATAACCAGGTATAAATCCAACAATATTATCCAAAACTATGCAGATAAAGTTCCAGAACAAACAGATCAACACAACAACAACATCTCAGTTCACACTCAGCAAATATAGTAACTTCACACAATAAACTGCTCGAAACCACAATGTTTTAAACAAAACCAGCAAGATAGATCTAAGGATAAGGGTCTTAGGAACTCAGAACAATTACAAAGTTCACACTTTTACCTCATGAAGCGTGTATAGGAGTCAAGAACTTCAGCTTGGTCAAGTCACACGTCCAGCGGGAGTCTTTGTGGAAAAATGCTTGTTTGAGAACCCAAATCTAAACCTTTTCCCCTCAAACCAAAAGGAGGAGTTAGAGGACTCTCCAATAAAGAAGAACCTCTGAATAATCTAGTACAAAAACAAGTTAGAATCACAACAGTCAAGTAGTTTTTCAAACTACAAGAAGAGGTAGCTTGGATGCTTCTCGGTTTGGACAGAGCTGGATGTTTTCTTCAATATCTTCGAAATACTTAACCCCCCAAAGTGTAACACCACAATATGGAAAGATAAGAGAATGAGAAGATAATGGTGTATAATAACGAGCAAAACAACCTGGAATTTGCTCTGATACCGGTTGATGCATGGCGGATTACTATTTTTGAGGTTTTTGATAAATAATAACAAAAGAAGATAAAACGAAGATAAAACAAGGATATAATTTGAGATAAAGGCTAGGCCACCACTCAAAGTTTAAGGACCACCCCCAATGGACTAAAGGCTGAGCCACCACCCAAAGGTTAAAGGAACCACTCAAATCACCACTAGATAAACTAGATAAAGAAATGAGAATTTTGATAGTTTACTCAACTTGAGCAACCAGTGTTCATATTCATCAAATCTGATTTGGAAATACAACTAAGGCTCCTATATATGGGAGTTTACAAGCTTAGTGAAAGCTTAAAATATGGCTAACTAAAACTGAAATCAAAAGCTAAAGGAATCAAACAAAACAACAGCTACAAGTCGCTGTCAATGAAAGGGACTCTTCAGGTGATGTTGCTTTCAATGTGGCTGTACTTTGTTGCATCTCTTTGGAGCTGGTCCCTTGCTTGTAAGATGAGCAAAAGGTGTCATTGGTGACCTGAGACCTTGCCTATTATCTCCTAAATACAGATATATACTAAGCAAATGTTACCATCAATGTGAGGACCGCAAAGGCAACAGTGCTAAAATCGGGTGCAACTGGACAGTAAGGGGGAAAATACATTTCCAGTTACCTTATTGACTTCAATCCCTTAACTTGACCTATGGTTCTATTAGAGGACTCTCTAAGGTTTCTAGAAAGGTGTGGCACGATCCCATGGGACTTTAAAAACCATCCCAAGAGACGTCTTGACCACCGGGCTAATAGTGGGCACAATTTCAGTTAGTTGCTCATGATTAATGACTTTTTTTTTCCAATGCAACTCTGGAACTAAATTGATATTCATTAGTGGACGAGGGAAAATCTTCCTGGTAATTTATGAGGAGATTATGGTTGGCTCCCGCATCAAGTTTCATACTCAAATGAATGCAAACAAAACATTTGGGTGCTTTCTCTTAATGTACAACACAAAATAACTCCAATCTCTTTCACCCTACTCGTAAGAGCTTTTAAAACGCGTATATGCATCCAAAAGCTTGATTTGAAGCTTGTTTGTACTTGTAAACATCCTAGGTGTAGCTTCAGACTCAAATGAACGCAAACAAAGTGTTTGGAAGCTTTCTCTTAATATACAACACAAAAGAACTCAAATCTCTTTCACCCTACTCGTAGGAGCATTTACAACGCGTAAATGGATTCAAAAGCTTGAGTTGAAGCTTGTTTGTACTTGTAAACATCCTAGTTGTAGTTTCACTCTCAAATGAATGCAAACAAAGTATTTGGATGCTTTCTCTTAATATACAACACAAAAGAACTCAAATCTCTTTCACCCTACTCGTATGAGCTTTTAAACCATGTAAATGCATTCAAAAGCTTGAGTCGAAGCTTGTTTGTACTTTAAAACATTCTTGGTGTAGTTTCATACTCAAATGATTGCAAACAAAACATTTGGGTGCTTTCTCTGAATATACATCACAAAAGAACTCAATCTCTATCACCCTAGTCGTAAGAGCTGTTAAAACGTGTAAATGCATTCAAAGCTTGAGTTGAAGCTTGTTTGTACTTGTAAACATCCTAGGTGTAGTTTCACACTCAAATGAATGCAAACAAAGTATTTGGATGCTTTCTCTTAATATACAACACAAAAGAACTCAAATCTCTTTCACCCTACTCGTATGAGCTTTTAAATCATGTAAATGCATTCAAAAGCTTGAGTTGAAGCTTGCTTGTACTTTAAAACATTTTTGGTGTAGTTTCATACTCAAATGAATGCAAACAAAACATTTGGGTGCTTTCTCTTAATAGACAACACAAAAGAAGTCAAATCTCCTTCACCCTACTCGTATGAGCTTTTACAATGCGTAAATGCATTCAAAAGCTTGAGTTGAAGCTTGTTTGTACTTTAAAACACTCTTGGTGTAGTTTCATACTCAAATGAATGCAAACAAAGTATTTTGATGCTTTCTCTTAATATAAACCAAAAGAACTCAAATCTCTTTCATCCTACTCGTATGAGCTTTTTTAAACGCGTAAATGGCATTCAAAAGCTCCAGTTGAAGCTTGTTTGTACTTTCTGATGCGTTAGCAGCAGGTCATCAAGTTACTAGCAAGAGCATTAATTCATTAATCATGGCATTTGGGATTCTCTCACGTTTGAATGGTGATAATTCTGGTCCTAGAGGTCTTCGTGTCCTTTTGGCCACTTAATCTAGGTTATGTCCATACAAGATTAGTCTCTACAAATAAGCATTTGTAATTTGTGTTAATTATAGTGCACCCTGCATGTAATTAGCGTAATTAACAAATGTAATTAGTTGTTATTTGAATTCCCTAAGTAGTTGCTGAGTAAGGCGCACCGAAGAGCACATGGAGCAAGTAAGGATGAAGAATGAGGCTCCTTACAGCTCACCCATGTTTGTCCTTATGCAAGGACAAGCAACAGCTGTCAAGTGGTCCAAAACGGAAGGAAATGCGCTCAAAATTATACTGCACGTATTTGGCTCATTTCTGGGCAAAATACTAAAGTTTCAAATTGCTTGGGCACTACTGTTGGACAGCTCACCCTTTCTAGAGTATTCCTAGGTTATTAGGGCACATTTGTGACCCCTATAAATATGTAAGAACAACTGATGTAAAAGGCACTTGATTTTGAATGAAAAATACACGGCTGCTGCCTTGTTACAAACCTTGCGTTCTTTACAATAATCTTAGGGTTATTTGGTGAGCAAGTAGTAATCTTTATCAATAGCTTGGTGGTTTAATCCTTTATAGCTTTGGTGGTGATACTCATTATCCTTTCTTCTCTTAATCTTTTGTTTTTGTTTACAAATTGCTAAGGTTGTAATTGCAAACGTATCATTTGGTATCAGAGCATAGGTTTCACCTTAGCACCATTTTATCTCATCAAAGTTCTCTCCTTTTTTGTCTTAATCACGTCCAAAGTTCCTATCTTTGAGTCACAAAAGAACCCATTTACAGCCCAAACACAATTCCTAGCTTAAACACAACCAAACTCACAAACAACCATGGATGATGAACAAATATCCAGAAATTTAACTCCTGAGCAAGCTAAAGAGATTAGGAGAGAAAGGGAGATACGTGAGGTTAAGGAACAACTTAACAACCTCACTCAACAAATGACTGATTTTCTCAACATTGGTAGAGGTAGACACCGTGGACGAGGTGATGATGATGGTTCTCTTAGTCCAAGGAGAAAAGATGAGCAATGGGGTGATTTAAAGTTTGAACCCCCTGATTTTGATGGTGGTACAAACCCAGATGATTATTTGGAGTGGGAGCAACAAATGGGTAGATTGTTTGATACCAAGGGGTATAGTGAGGAAAAGAGTTTCAAAGTTGCTGTTTTGAAGCTCAAGAAGTATGCTTCTTTGTGGTATGAAAGCATGAAACTACAAAGAGAGCGTGAGGGTAAATCTAGGGTGCGTTCATGGCCCAAGCTTAAGAAAATCATGCACAAACGCTTTGTGCCCCCTTCCCAAACTCAAGATCTCTACCTCAAGCTCACAAATTTCAGTCAAGGAACTCTAAGTGTAGCAGATTACAAAAGAGATTTCGAGCAACTAGAAATCAGAACCGGCATTGTAGAGGATCCACAACTCTCAATTGCGCATTTTATTTCTGGTTTAGACACCAATATTGGTAATAGAGTTGAAGTACAGGCTTTTTGGTCCCTAGATGATGTATACAAGTTGGCTTTGAAGATTGAAAAGCAAGAGAAAGCCAAGAAACCAGCAGCAAAGCCCTCATTTAGGAGTTTTACTCCTCGGGTAGAAAGTTCTTCTAAAGGGAGCGAAAATGACAAAAGGTTTCCTAGAGATCGTAAGGCCAAAAAGGATGCTCAAAGACCATCTATCTCTAGGAAATGCTTCAAGTGTCAAGGCTATGGACACTTTCAAGCTGAGTGCCCCAACAAAAGAGTGTAGTCTCTCCATGAGTATGATGAACTTAGGCAATTGGATGACGAGAAGGAGCAGATTGAAGAGCAATCTATTGACGATGAATTGGACATTGAACCTGACCAAGGCTCACCTCTCTTGGTGGTTCCAAGGGTCCTTCATGCTAGAGAGGTAGAGAAGATACTATCTCAAAGAGAGAAGGTATTTCAAACCAAGTGCACCGTGAAAGAAAAACTTTGCACTTTAATCATTGATGGCGGTTCTTGCACCAATGTGGCGTCTACTCTCATGGTGGAAAAGCTTGGATTGGCCACCAAAGAACACCCTCATCCTTATTCCTTGCAATGGTTAGAGAAGGGAAGCAAATCCAAGGTAACGAAACAAGTCACAATCCCTTTTTCGATTGGAATATACAATGATGAGATTTTGTGTGATGTGATCCCCATGGATGCTTGTCATTTGCTGTTAGGTAGACCTTGGTTATATGATAGAAGAGTAATGCATGATGGCTTTAGAAATGTTTACTCTTTTGAGGTTCATGGAAAGAAAATTAATTTGCAACCCGCAAAATTGTCTTTATGTGGGGGAACGCAAGTTCGGGAGGGTTCTTCAGTTTCTAACTCATCAAAGCATGCTATGATTGTTAAAGGTGTTGATTTAGAGTATGAAATGGTGCATCGAAATGTTGTTTATATGCTGGTGTTGCTTGGGGAGAATGAGAACATTGTTGGAAAGCCTTTACACGCGTTAATGCAACCTTTGTTTGAGAAGTATGTCGACGTGTTCCCATTTGAATGGCCCCTGGTTTGCCACCCATTAGGGGCATAGAGCATCAAATAGACTTTGTTCCGGGAGCCTCACTTCCTAACAAAGCAGCTTATAGGTGTAATCCTCAAGGGACTAAGGAGTTACAACGTCAAGTAGAGGAGTTACTTGATCGGGGATACATTAGAGAAAGCATGAGTCCTTGTAATGTACCAGCTCTCCTTGTGCCAAAAAATGATGGAAGCATGAGAATGTGTGTTGATAGCCGTTCAATTAACAACATTACAATTAAGTATAGATATCCAATTCCTCGCTTGATTGATATGCTTGATGAGCTGTTTGGTTCTTGTGTGTTCTCTAAAGTGGATTTCAGGAGTGGTTACCATCAAATTAGAATGAAGGATGGGGATGAATGGAAGACAGCCTTCAAGACAAAAGGAGGTCTTTATGAATGGCTTGTAATGCCATTTGGGTCGTCCAATGCTCCTAGCACATTCATGCGTCTTATGAATGAGGTATTGCGTTCCTTTATTGGTAAATTTGATGTTGTGTATTTTGATGATATTCTCATATACTCTAAGAGTGATTCTGAGCATGTGCAGCACCTAACACCCGTTTTTGAGGCTTTAAGGCAACACAAGCTGTTTGCTAAGCTTGAGAAGTGTGATTTCTTTCTCCCTAGTGTCATGTTTCTTGGTTACATTCTGTCCATGGATGGTATAGTTGTTGATCCCAGCAAGGTTGAGGCGATTAAGACATGGCCTACTCCTACTAGCATCACGCAAGTAAGGAGCTTCCATGGGCTGGCTTCTTTTTATAGAAGATTCATCAAGCAATTCAGCTCTCTTTTAGCACCACTTACGAATTGTATGAAGAACAGTGTCTTTGAGTGGACTCCCATGGCTCAAAATGCTTTTGAGGCCATCAAGGAAAGGCTTAGCTCAACCCCTATACTAGCTTTGCCTAACTTTGACCAACCATTTGAAGTGGAATGTGATGCTTGTGGAACCGGTATTGAAGCTGTTTTTGTGCAAAATAAGCGTCCTATTGCTTATTTCAGTGAGAAGTTGAATGGTTCAAGAGGGAATTACAGCACTTATGACAAAGAGTTATATGCAATTGTGAGGGCTCTTGATCATTGGGCTCATTACTTAAAACCAAGGCAATTCATTTTGCATTCTGATCATGAAGCGTTGAAGTATATTAATGGGAAGCACAAGCTGAGTTCCAGACATGCTAAATGGGTGGAATTTCTTCAATCATTCTCCTTTGTATCTAAGTACAAAACTGGTGCAAGCAATGTGGTAGCCGATGCTTTGTCAAGGCGACATTCTATGTTGTCTATCCTCGAGGCCAAGGTTTTAGGCTTCTCTTTCATAAGGGAACTTTACAAAGATGATCCAGATTTCTTTCCCATGTTTGATGGTAGCAAGGAGATGGAAAAAGGCCCTTTTTACATGCATGAAGGGTTCCTTTTCAAGCACAATAGATTGTGTATCCCTAAGGGCTCAATCCGAGACCTACTTATAAGGGAAGCTCACTTAGGAGGATTGGCTGGCCACTTTGGCATTGTGAAGACTCTTGAGGTCTTAAGTGAGCACTTTTATTGGCCAAGAATGCAAGGAGATGTCCAATCCATAATAACGAGGTGTGCCTCTTGTCAACAATCTAGGTCCCATTTTCACCAGGGCTTGTACAAGCCTCTTCCTACTCCCACTTGTCCATGGCATGATCTAAGCATGGATTTCATAGTGGCACTTCCTCGTACACCAAGAGGCAAGGATGTCGTGATGGTTGTTGTCGACAGATTCTCAAAAATGGCTCACTTTGTTCCTTGCAACAAAACAAGTGATGTCTCACATAATGCTGAGTTGTTCTTCAAAGAGATCATTCGCCTTCATGGGGTTCCAAGGTCCATTGTCTCGGATAAGGACTCTAAATTTCTGAGTTACTTTTGGATAACATTGTGGAAATTGTTGGGTACCAAGCTCTTGTTCAGCACTTCCTATCATCCCCAAACCGATGGGCAAACCGAAGTGACCAATAGAACCCTCACAACTCTTCTTAGAGGGTTGGTCAAGAAGACACTCAAGGGGTGGGATCAAACTCTACCACATGCTGAGTTTGCATACAACCGGGCTCCTCATTATACAACGGGCAAGTCGCCTTTTGAAATCCATTATGGGGTCAATCCTTTAACTCCTATTGATCTTTTTCCCTGGCCTTTTGAGAGGAAGGTGAGTCCAGATGCTGAAACGTTTGCTAAAGACATGAAAAGGCTACATGAGCAGATTACAAGCCGCATTGAGAAGATGAATGAGTTGTATATGAACAAAGCAAACAAGAACCGAAGGCAACATGAGTTTAATCCAGGAGATTTAGTGTGGTTGCACCTTAGGAAGGAGAGGTTTCCAGCAAAAAGAAACACAAGTTGATGCCCAGATCAGAAGGCCCTTTTAAAATCATCGAGAAGATCAACGACAATGCATACAAGCTTGAACTGCCTTGAGAGAGCTCAATTTCAGCAACTTTTAATGTGGGAGATCTGCTGCCTTATTTGGAGGATGAATACCTTCATGATTTGAGGGCAAATCCAAACAAAGTTGGGGAGGATGATGCGTTAGCATCAGGTCATCAAGTTACTAGCATGAGCATTAATGCATTAATCATAGCATTTGGGACTCTCTCACGTTTGAATGGTGATAATTCTGGTCCTAGAGGTCTTAATGTCCTTTTGGCCACTTAATCTAGGTTATGTCCGTATAAGATTAGTCCGTACAAATAAGCATTTGTGATTAGTGTTAATTGTAGTGCACCCTGCATGTAATTAGCGTAACTAACAAATATAATTTGTTGTTATTTGAATTCCCTAAGTAGTTGCTGAGTAAGGCCCCCCTAAGAGCACATGGAGCAGGTAAGGATGAAGAATGAGGCTCCTTACAGCTCACCCATGTTTGTCCTTATGCAAGGACAAGCAACAGCTGTCAAGTGGTCCAAAACGGAAGGACATGCGCTCCAAATTTTACTGCACGTATTTGGCTCATTTCTGGGCAAAATACTCAAGTTTCAAACTGCTTGGGCACTACTCTTGGAAAGCTCACCCTTTCTAGAGTATTCCTAGGTTATTAGGGAACATTTGTGACCCCAATAAATATGTAAGAACAGCTGATGTAAAAGGCACTTAATTTTGAATGAGAAATACACGGCTGCTACCTTCTTACAAACCTTGCCTTTTTTTTACAATAATCTTAGGGTTATTTGGTGAGCAAGTAGTAATCTTTACCCATAGCTTGGTGGTTTAATCCTTTATAGCTTTGGTGGTGATACTCATTATCCTTTCTTCTCTTAATCTTTTGTTTTTGTTTACAAATTGCTAAGGTTGTAATTGCAAACGTATCAACTTGTAAACATCCTAGGTGTAGTTTCACACTCAAATAAATGCAAACAAAGTATTTGGATGCTTTCTCTTACTATACAACACAAAAGAACTCAAATCTCTTTCACCCTACTCGTAAGAGCTTTGAAAACGCGTAAATGCATCCAAAAGCTTGAGTTGAAGCTTGTTTGTACTTGTAAACATCCTAGGTGTAGTTTCACACTCAAATAAACGAAAACAAAGTATTGGATGCTTTCTCTTAATATACAACACAAAAGAACTCAAATCTCTTTCACCCTACTCGTACGAGCTTTTAAAACGCGTAAATGCATTCAAAACCTTGAGTTGAAGTTTGTTTGTACTTTCAAACATTCTTGGTGTAGTTTCATACTCAAATGAATTGCAAAGAACACATTTGGGTGCTTTGTCTTAATATACAACAAAAAAAGAACTCAAATCTCTTTCACTCTACTCGTAAGAGCTGGTAAAACGCGTAAATGCATTCAAAAGCTTGAGTTGAAGCATGTTTGTACTTGTAAACATCTTAGGTGTAGTTTCACACTCAAATGAATGCAAACAAAGTATTTGGATGCTTTCTCTTAATATACAACACAAAAGAACTCAAATCTCTTTCACTCTACTCGTATGAACTTTTAAAATACGTAAATGTATTCAAAAGCTTGAGTTGAAGCTTGTTTGTACTTTAAAACATTCTTGGTGTAGTTTCACACTTAAATAAATGCAAAAAAAACATGTGGGTGCTTTCTCTTAATATACAGCACAAAAGAACTCCAATCTCTTTCACCCTACTCGTAAGAGCTGTTAAAACGCGTAAATGCATTCAAAAGCTTGAGTTGAAGCTTGTTTGTACTTGTAAACATCCTTGGTATAGTTTCACACTCAAATGAATGCAAACAAAGTATTTGGAAGCTTTCTCTTAATATACAACACAAAAGAATTCAAATCTCTTTCACCCTACTCGTATGAGCTTTTAAAACGCGTAAATGCATTCAAAAGCTTGAGTTGAAGCTTGTTTGTACTTTAAAACATTCTTGGTGTAGTTTCATACTCAAATGAATGCAAACAAAACATTTGGGTGCTTGCTCTGAATATACAACACAAAAGAACTCAATCTCTATCACCCTAGTCGTAAGAGCTGTTAAAACGCGTAAATGCATTCAAAAGCTTGAGTTGAAGCTTGTTTGTACTTGTAAACATCCTTTGTGTAGTTTTACACTCAAATGAATGAAAACAAAGTATTTGGATTCTTTCTCTTAATATACAACACAAAAGAACTCAAATCTCTTTCACCCTACTCGTAAGAGCTTTTAAAACGCGTAAATGCATTCAAAAGCTTGAGTTGAAGCTTGTTTGTACTTTACAACATTCTTGGTGTAGTTTCATACTCAAATGAATGCAAACAAAACATTTAGGTGCTTTCTCTTAATATACAACACAAAAGAACTCAAATCTCCTTCACCCTACTCGTAAGAGCTTTTAAAACGCGTAAATGCATTCAAAAGCTTCAGTTGAAGCTTGTTTGTACTTGTAAACATCCTAGGTGTAATTTCACACTCAAATGAATGCAAACAAAGTATTTGGATGCTTTCTCTTAATATACAACACAAACGAACATAAATCTCTTTAAGCCTACTCGTATGAGCTTTTGAAATGCGTAAATGCATTCAAATGCTTGGGATGAAGCTTTGTTGTACTTGTAAACATCCTAGGTGTAGTTTCATACTTAAATGAATGCAACCAATCTTTTTTGGATGCTTTCTCTTAGTATACAACATAAAAGAACTCATATCTCTTTCACCCTTCTCGTACGAGTTTTTAAAACGTGTAAATGCATTCAAAAGCTTGAGTTGAAGCTTGTTTGTACTTGGAAACATCCCAGGTGTAGTTTCACACTCAAATGAACGCAAACAAAGTATTTGGATTCTTTCTCTAAACACAAGAGAACTTAAATCTCTTTCACCCTACTCGTATGAGCTTTTAAAACGCGGAAATGCATTCAAAAGCTTGAGTTGAAGCTTGTTTGTACTTTAAAACATTCTTGGTGTAGTTTCATAGTCAAATGAATGGAAACAAAACATTTTGGTGCTTTCTCTGAATAAAAAACACAGAAGAACTCAATCTCTATCACCCTAGTCGTAAGAGCTGTTAAAACGCGTAAATTCATTCAAAAGCTTCAGTTGAAGCTTGTTTGTACTTGTAAACATCCTTTGTGTAGTTTTACACTGAAGTGAATGCAAACAAAGTATTTGGATGCTTTCTCTTAATATACAACACAAAAGAACTCAAATCTCTTTCACCCTACTCGTAAGAGCTTTTAAAACGCGTAAATGCATTCAAAAGCTTGAGTTGAAGCATGTTTGTACTTTAAAACATTCTTGGTGTGGTTTCATACTCAAATGAATGCAAACAAAACATTTAGGTGCTTTCTCTTAATATACAACACAAAAGAACTCAAACCTCTTTCACCCTACTCGTAAGAGCTTTTAAAACGCGTAAATGCATTCAAAATCTTGAGTTTAAGCTTGTTTGTACTTGTAAACATCCTAGGTGTAATTTCACACTCAAATGAATGCAAACAAAGTATTTGGATACTTTCTCTTAATATACAACACAAACGAACTCAAATCTCTTTCACCCTACTCGTATGAGCTTTTGAAATGCGTAAATGCATTCAAATGCTTGAGTTGAAGCTTGTTTGTACTTGTAAACATCCTAGGTGTAGTTTCACACTCAAATGAATGCAAACAAACTTTTTTGGATGCTTTCTCTTAGTATACAACATAAAAGAACTCATATCTCTTTCACCCTACTTGTACGAGTTTTTAAAACGCGTAAATGCATTCAAAAGCTTGAGTTGAAGCTTGTTTGTAATTGTAAACATCCTAGCTGTAGTTTCACACTCAAATGAATCCAAACAAAGTATTTGGATGTTTTCTCTTAATATTCAACACAAAAGAACTCATATCTCTTTCACCCTACTCGTACGACCCTTTAAAACGCGTAAATGCATTCAAAAGCTTGAGTTGAAACTTGTTTGTACTTGTAAACATTCTAGGTGTAGTTTCACACTCAAATGAACGCAAACAAAGTATTTGGATGCTCTCTCTTAATATACAACACAAAAGAACTCAAATCTCTTTCACCCTAGTCGTACAAGCTTTTAAAACGAGTAAATGCTTTCAAAAGCTTGAGTTGCAGCTTGTTTCTACTTTCAAACATTCTTGGTGTAGTTTCACACTCAAATGAATTGCAAACAAAAACTTCTCTTAATATACAACAAAAAAAGAACTCAAATCTCTTTCACCGTACTCGTAACAGCTGTTAAAACGCGTAAATGCATTCAAAAGCTTGAGTTGAAGCTTGTTTGTACTTGTAAACATCCTAGGTGTAGTTTGGATGCTTTGTCTTAATATACAACACAAAAGAACTCAAATCTCTTTCACCCTACTCGTAAGAGCTTTTAAAAGGCGTAAATGCATTCTAAAGCTCGAGTTGAAGCTTGTTTGTACTTATAAACATCCTTGGTGTAGTTTCACACTCAAATCAAAGAAAACAAAACATTTAGGTGCTTTCTTTTAATATACAACACAAAAGAACTCAAATCTCTTTCACCCGACTCGAAAGAAGTTTTAAAACGCGTAAATGCATTCAAAAGCTTGAGTTGAAGCTTGTTTGTACTTGTAAACATCCTAGGTGGAGTTTCACACTCAAATGAATGCAAAAAAAGTATTTCGATGCTTTCTCTTGCTATGCAACACAAAAGAACTCAAATCTCTTTCACCGTACTCGTATGAGCTTGTAAAACGCGTAAATGCATTCAAAAGCTTGAGTTGAAGCTTGTTTGTACTTTAAAACATTCTTGGTGTGGTTTCATACTCAAATGAATGCAAACAAAACATTTAGGTGCTTTCTCTTAATATACAACACAAAAGAACTCAAACCTCTTTCACCCTACTCGTAAGAGCTTTTAAAACGCGTAAATGCATTCAAAATCTTGAGTTTAAGCTTTTTTGTACTTGTAAACATCCTAGGTGTAATTTCACACTCAAATGAATGCAAACAAAGTATTTGGATACTTTCTCTTAATATACAACACAAACGAACTCAAATCTCTTTCACCCTACTCGTATGAGCTTTTGAAATGCGTAAATGCATTCAAATGCTTGAGTTGAAGCTTGTTTGTACTTGTAAACATCCTAGGTGTAGTTTCACACTCAAATGAATGCAAACAAACTTTTTTGGATGCTTTCTCTTAGTATACAACATAAAAGAACTCATATCTCTTTCACCCTACTTGTACGAGTTTTTAAAACGCGTAAATGCATTCAAAAGCTTGAGTTGAAGCTTGTTTGTAATTGTAAACATCCTAGCTGTAGTTTCACACTCAAATGAATCCAAACAAAGTATTTGGATGTTTTCTCTTAATATTCAACACAAAAGAACTCATATCTCTTTCACCCTACTCGTACGACCCTTTAAAACGCGTAAATGCATTCAAAAGCTTGAGTTGAAGCTTGTTTGTACTTGTAAACATTCTAGGTGTAGTTTCACACTCAAATGAACGCAAACAAAGTATTTGGATGCTCTCTCTTAATATACAACACAAAAGAACTCAAATCTCTTTCACCCTAGTCGTACAAGCTTTTAAAACGAGTAAATGCTTTCAAAAGCTTGAGTTGCAGCTTGTTTCTACTTTCAAACATTCTTGGTGTAGTTTCACACTCAAATGAATTGCAAACAAAAACTTCTCTTAATATACAACAAAAAAAGAACTCAAATCTCTTTCACCGTACTCGTAACAGCTGTTAAAACGCGTAAATGCATTCAAAAGCTTGAGTTGAAGCTTGTTTGTACTTGTAAACATCCTAGGTGTAGTTTGGATGCTTTGTCTTAATATACAACACAAAAGAACTCAAATCTCTTTCACCCTACTCGTAAGAGCTTTTAAAAGGCGTAAATGCATTCTAAAGCTCGAGTTGAAGCTTGTTTGTACTTATAAACATCCTTGGTGTAGTTTCACACTCAAATCAAAGAAAACAAAACATTTAGGTGCTTTCTTTTAATATACAACACAAAAGAACTCAAATCTCTTTCACCCGACTCGAAAGAAGTTTTAAAACGCGTCAATGCATTCAAAAGCTTGAGTTGAAGCGTGTTTGTACCTGTAAACATCCTTGGTGTAGTTTCACACGCAAATGAAAGCAAACAAAGTATTTGGATGCTTTCTCTAAATATATAACACGAAAGAACTCCAATCTCTTTCACCCTACTCGTAATAGCTTTTAAAACGCGTAAATGCATCCAAAACCTTGAGTTGAAGCGTGTTTGTACTTGTAAACATCCTTGGTGTAGTTTTACACTCAAATGAATGCAAACAATGTATTTGGATGCTTTATCTTAATATACAACACAAACGAACTCAAATCACTTTAACCCTACTCGTATGAGCTTTTAAAACGCGGAAATGCATTCAAAAGCTTCAGTTGAAGCTTGTTTGTACTTTAAAACATTCTTGGTGTAGTTTCATAGTCAAATGAATGCAAACAAAACATTTGGGTGCTTGCTCTGAATAAACAACACAGAAGAACTCAATCTCTATCACCCTAGTCGTAAGAGCTGTTAAAACGCGTAAATGCATTCAAAAGCTTCAGTTGAAGCTTGTTGTACTTGTAAACATCCTTTGTGTAGTTTTACACTGAAGTGAATGCAAACAAAGTATTTGGATGCTTTCTCTTAATATACAACACAAAAGAACTCAAATCTCTTTCACCCTACTCGTAAGAGCTTTTAAAACGCGTAAATGCATTCAAAAGCTTGAGTTGAAGCTTGTTTGTACTTTAAAACATTCTTGGTATGGTTTCACACTCAAATGAATGCAAACAAAACATTTAGGTGCTTTCTCTTAATATACAACACAAAAGAACTCAAACCTCTTTCACCCTACTCGTAAGAGCTTTTAAAACGCGTAAATGTATTCAAAAGCTTGAGTTGAAGCTTGTTTGTACTTGTAAACATCCTTGGTATAGTTTCACACTCAAACGAATGCAAACAAAGTATTTGGATGCTTTCTCTTAATATACAACACAAAAGAACTCCAATCTCATTCCCCCTACTCGTAAGAGCTTTTAAAACACGTAAATGCATCCAAAAGCTTGAGTTGAAGCTTGTTTGTACTTGTAAACATCCTAGGTGTTGTTTCACATTCAAATGAATTCAATGAAAGTATTTGGATGCTTTCTCTTAATATACAACACAAAAGAACTCAAATCTCTTTCACCCTACTCGTATGAGCTTTTAAAACGCGTAAATGCATTCAAAAGCTTGAGTTGAAGCTTGTTTGTACTTTAAAACATTCTTGGTGTAGTTTCATACTCAAATGAATGCAAACAAAGTATTTGGATTCTTTCTCTTAATATACAACACAAACGAACTCAAATCTCTTTCACCCTACTCGTAAGAGCTGTTAAAACGCGTAAATGCATTCAAAAGCTTGAGTTGAAGCTTGTTTGTACTTTAAAACATTCTTGGTATGGTTTCACACTCAAATGAATGCAAACAAAACATTTAGGTGCTTTCTCTTAATATACAACACAAAAGAACTCAAACCTCTTTCACCCTACTCGTAAGAGCTTTTAAAACGCGTAAATGTATTCAAAAGCTTGAGTTGAAGCTTGTTTGTACTTGTAAATATCCTTGGTATAGTTTCACACTCAAACGAATGCAAACAAAGTATTTGGATGCTTTCTCTTAATATACAACACAAAAGAACTCCAATCTCATTCCCCCTACTCGTAAGAGCTTTTAAAACACGTAAATGCATCCAAAAGCTTGAGTTGAAGCTTGTTTGTACTTGTAAACATCCTAGGTGTTGTTTCACATTCAAATGAATTCAATGAAAGTATTTGGATGCTTTCTCTTAATATACAACACAAAAGAACTCAAATCTCTTTCACCCTACTCGTATGAGCTTTTAAAACGCGTAAATGCATTCAAAAGCTTGAGTTGAAGCTTGTTTGTACTTTAAAACATTCTTGGTGTAGTTTCATACTCAAATGAATGCAAACAAAGTATTTGGATTCTTTCTCTTAATATACAACACAAACGAACTCAAATCTCTTTCACCCTACTCCTAAGAGCTGTTAAAACGCGTAAATGCATTCAAAAGCTTGAGTTGAAGCTTGTTTGTACTTGTAAACATCCGTGGTGTAGGTTCACACTCAAATGAATGCAAACAAAGTATTTGGATGCTTTCTCTGAATATACAACACAACAGAACTCCAATCTCTTTCACCCAACTCGTAGGAGCTGTTAAAACGCGTAAATGCATTTAAAAGCTTGAGTTGAAGCTTGTTTGTACTTGTAAACATCCTTGGTGTAGTTTCACACTCAAATGAATGCAAACAAAGTATTTGGATGCTTTTTCTTAATATACAACACAAACGAACTCAAATCACCTTAACCCTACTCGTATGAGCTTTTAAAACGTGTAAATACATTCAAAAGCTTGAGTTGAAGCTTGTTTGTACTTTAAAACATTCTTGGTGCAGTTTCATACTCAAATGAATGCAAACAAAACATTTGGGTGCTTTCTCTGAATATACAACATAGAAGAACTCAATCTCTATCACCCTAGTCGTAAGAGCCGTTAAAACGCGTAAATGCATTCAAAAGCTTGAGTTGAAGCATGTTTGTACTTGTAAACATCTTAGGTGTAGTTTCACACTCAAATGAATGCAAAAAAAGTATTTGGATGCTTTCTCTTAATATACAACACAAAAGAACTCAAATATCTTTCACCTACTCATAAGAGCTTTTAAAACGCGTAAATGCATTCAAAAGCTTGAGTTGAAGCTTGTTTGTACTTTAAAACATTCTTGGTGTAGTTTCATACTCAGATGAATGCAAACAAAACATTTAGGTGCTTTCTCTTAATATACAACACAAAAGAACTCGAATCTCTTTCACCCTACTGATGCAGGAGCAAGTACGTTAAAGGACAAGCAAGAAGACGACGAATCAAGAACGTCCAAGAACCCAGTTCTTGAAACGTTAATGCTTGATCTTGAGCTGCTCATTGCCAAGAGTATAATGCCACGTGAGGTAAAGTGTGAGGTAACTATGTTAGAGTGGCAAGAAGATGACTAGAAGCTGAAAAGAAGAAGCCTTGGGCGCCAAGGAAACTGTTCCAGCGGTTTTGAGCCTTGGGCGCTAGGTAATCAGTTGTTCAGTTCTATTTCGTTTAGTATTCCCTTTATTAGTTAGAATATGTTTAGGAGAGTAATAATCTGATTGTTATTAGTATTAGAAGTCCATTAGGTATTAGGAAAGATGTTAGTTAGTCCGTTTTACAATTGTAGTTAGTTTTGTAGTTAGTTTCCTATTCGGACTAGGATTAGGATTCCGAATAGCTTTAGATTTTCTTTGTCTATAAATAGGGGAGAGCTTTGCTATTGTAAACTCGTGCTTTGATGATTAATTATTGAATACGTGAGTATTTACCCCTCAAACTGAGTGATTCAGGTTGAAACCCTTACGAGTGATTCGTGAGTTGTTCTTGAGTGATTCTTGAACAAGATCCCTTTGTGTGATACTATCAAAGGTTAATTTCCGTTTTGTTACTTATTTCACATCAACTTGGTATCAGAGCTAATGGTTTGAGCTTTCTTAAGTTTAAACAACACGGTCCTGAGCATAAACACGACACCATAGCGAGCTTTAGTGAAAGATTCTTGCAAGATCCGCCCTTTGTTCACGAAGACAGCCAAGAAACCCCCAAGAAACCAACAACCGAAGCTATGGGTGAGCCCAGCGAACTAGCAAAGTTGTTAACAGCCATGGAGGATCTTAGGACGTCTTTCAAATCTCAAGAAGAGCGGATGGCTGCTATGGAAAGAAGAAACCAAGAAGATAGGGAGAACATGGAGACAAGGATGCGCAGAATTCATTGGAGAAACCACAACCGTGACCCCGACTTCGATGAGGAGTTTGAAGACACAAGTGGGACTAGAACCAATGACGCTCCTAAACCACGACATCCCTATGATGATGACAGGAACTTGAAGGTCGAACTCCCTGAATATGACGGTTCCTACGACCCAGAGGCCTTTCTTGATTGGCTTAGAACTATGCAGAGAGTCTTTGAATACAAGGAGTATGATGAGCGGCGAAGATGCAAGTTAGCCACGCTTAAACTCACCAAGCATGCTTCTTTATGGTATGAAAACCTAAAGGCTCGACGCAAGAAGGAAGAGAAAGCAAAGATTGAGACTTGGGACAAACTCAAGAAATATTTAAAGAAACGATTTTTGCCTAAAGAATTTGAGCAAGAACAGTTTTTGAAACTCACATCCTTAAGCCAAGAAACCTCAAGTGTACAAGACTACCTCCAGAAGTTTGAACATATGCACATGATGTGTGATCTTGAGGAGAAGGAGGAGTTAAAGATCGCGCGGTTCATCAAAGGTCTAAACCCAACTCTAAGGCGCAAGGTAGAGCTTGTTCCTTACGTAACCTTTGAGGACGTCTGCAAAATTGCTCTCAAGATTGAGAAGCAAGAGAAGGAGCAAAAACCGGTTGCCCGAGATGTGATTAAAGGCTATACAAATTTTCGGAACCAATACAATGCAAGAGAGAATGCAACATTCTCCAAGAGCGCAAGTGTCCCTAGCAAGCCCGTAACTCAAGACAAAGGCAAAGCCGTGGCTACTAAGGACAAGAACCAACTGCGTTGTTTCAAGTGTCAAGGATATGGACACTATGCCTATGAGTGCGGCTCGAAGAAAGCGCTCACCATCGGTGAGCTAGAAGAGATGGAGCCCTCGTTTGTTATGCCCATAACCGAGGATAGTGATGAAGATATTGGAGAGCCATTCATTGAAGATTATGGTATACCCGAGGTTGGAGAGACCCTAATCCTTACGAAATTGCTACATACGAGTGTGGCCGTTGATGAGTCCGACCAAAGGGAGCAAATATTCCATTCTCGCTGCAAGGTTAGAGGTAAAGTTTGCAATTTGATTATTCACTCTGGGAGTTGTACTAATGTTGCCTCTAAAGAGATGGTTGATAAGCTTGATTTTCCTACTAAAAGTCATCCTAAACCCTATACTGTACAATGGTTGAATGATGGGGGAGGGTTAAAAGTGACTAAACAAGCTAGAGTTTGCTTTACTTTAGGGTGTTATAAAGACGATCTATGGTGTGATGTACTGCCTATGGGTGTTTGTCATATATTGTTAGGTCGTCCTTGGCAATTTGATAGGAAAGTTAGTCATGATGGTGTAAACAATATCTATACTGTTGAGCATAACCAGAAACGAATCAAATTGTTACCCTTGACTGCCACTGAAGTTAAAGAAGCAAAGGCTAGTAAAAAGGCGAGTCGTGTAATGGTCATAGGAGAGAAAGAGATGGAAAAAGAGGTGGCTAGTGAAACTATGAGCTACCTAGTGTTGTTGTTTGAGCCTAACATGTGTAACAATCCCAATTATGATCCTGAGTTACGCCTATTGTTAGAGAGGTTCAAAGAAGTATTCCCCGAGGAGTTACCCCCTGGTTTACCTCCTATGCGTGGCATAGAACACCAAATTGACCTAGTTCCTGGAGCACCACTTCCAAATAGGCCAGCATATCGGTGTAACCCCGAAGAAGCCAAAGAGTTACAAAGACAAATTGAAGAGCTTGTGCAAAGAGGCTATGTGAGAGAAAGTCTAAGTCCATGCGCTGTTCCTGCGTTACTTGTGCCTAAGAAAGATGGGACATGGCGTATGTGCATTGATAGTAGAGCTGTCAACAATATCACAATCAAATATAGGTTCCCTATGCCAAGATTAGATGATATGTTAGACGAGCTACATGGTTCCCAGTTGTTTTCCAAGATAGATCTTAGAGCTGGATACCATCAAGTGAGAATCAAGGAGGGGGATGAATGGAAAACCGCGTTCAAGACACGACATGGTTTGTATGAGTGGTTAGTAATGCCTTTTGGCTTGTGCAACGCTCCTAGCACATTCACGAGGTTGATGAACGAGGTATTGAGAGCATTCCTTGGTAAATTTGTTGTGGTTTACTTTGATGATATTCTTATATTCAGCAAGACCAAGGAGGAACATCTAGTACATCTACAGCGCGTATTTGAGAAGCTAAAGGAACAACAGCTTTTTGGCAAGTTAGAGAAGTGTGATTTCATGCTTCCTAAGGTTATATTCCTTGGTTACATTGTATCCAAAGATGGTGTACATGTTGATCCGTCCAAGGTAGAAGCTATGGCTTCATGGCCAGCCCCAACCAATATACATGAGGTACGTAGTTTTCATGGCTTGGCATCATTTTATCGGAGGTTTATACGCAATTTTAGTTCCATTACTGCTCCTATTACTGAATTAATGAAAAAAGGAGAGTTTAATTGGAGTGAAAGTGTGCAAAAGGCCTTTGTTGAGGTCAAAGAGAAGTTGTGTCAAGCACCTATTCTAGCATTACCCGATTTTGATAGATTGTTTGAGGTTGAATGTGATGCTAGTGGGGTGGGTATAGGTGCTGTTTTAATTCAAGAAAAACGTCCTATTGCCTATTTTAGTGAGAAATTGAATGGAGCTCGTTTGAATTATTCTACATATGATCGAGAGTTCTATGCAATTGTGAGAGCTTTGGAGCATTGGTCCCATTATTTAAGGCCTAAGCCTTTTGTGTTGCACTCGGATCATGAAGCTCTCAAGTACATTCATGGCCAACAGAAACTAAACCCTAGACATGCCAAGTGGGTAGAGTTTCTACAATCTTTAACATTCTCGGCTAAGTACAAAGATGGGAAGAGCAATGTTGTTGCTGATGCTCTTTCACGAAGAAACCACTTGCTTGTGACACTTGAAGCGAAGCTCCTAGGCTTTGAACATCTCCAAGAACTATATGACAAGGATGCTGATTTCTCTCAGTCATTTAGAGCTTGCAAAGAAGGGGAGCATGGTGATTATTTCATACAAGATGGGTTTCTATTCAAGAGGAACAAGTTCTGCGTTCCTAGGTCCTCTGTACGTGAGCTATTGGTTAGAGAAGTTCACTCGGGAGGATTAGCTGGACATTTTGGAGTAACTAAAACCCTTGAGCTGTTACAATAACACTTTTATTGGCCTAAGATGCTCGAAGATGTACATGCTATTGTGACGAGATGCGCTACATGTCATTGGGCCAAGAGTGCTTTTCACAAAGGGTTATACACACCATTACCGGTTCCTAGCATTCCCTGGGAGAGTGTGAGCATGGATTTCATTGTGGCACTCCCTAGAACTCAAAGGGGAAAAGATGCTGTGATGGTTGTTGTTGATAGATTGTCCAAGATGGCGCACTTTGTGCCGTGTCACAAGACCGATGACGCCTCTCATGTTGCTGACTTGTTCTATAAAGAGATAGTGAGGCTACATGGCATTCCCAAGACCATTGTGTCAGATCGAGATACTAAGTTTCTGAGCTACTTTTGGAAGACACTTTGGAGACTCGTTGGGATGAAGTTACTCTTTAGCACCCACAAACAGATGGGCAAACCGAGGTTACAAACAGGACCCTTGGTACTTTGCTTAGAGGGTTGGTGAGTAGAAGCACAAAAGATTGGGATATTAAGCTAGCACATGCGGAGTTTGCATATAACAGAACGCCTGGATTTACCACGGGTCGTTCTCCATTTGAGATTGTGTATGGCATTAATCCTTATTTTCCTATTGATTTCGTGTCTTTGCCTAGAGATGATGTTATCAATGTAGATGCCAAGGCAAGACAACAAGCTTTCCAGAAGACCTGTGAGCAAGTTCGTGCGCGAGTAGAGAAGATGAACTCAAGGTACCAAGCTAGAGCTAACAAGGGAAGAAAGCAAGTTCTATTTGAACCTGGTGACTTAGTTTGGCTACACCTGCGCAAAGAAAGACTTCCTTCTAGACGCAAGAACAAGCTTATGCCTCGAGCAGATGGTCCTTTTCAAGTTCTAGAGAAGATTGGAGACAATGCATACAAGATTGATCTTCCTAGTGAGTATGGAAACGTGAGCTCAACCTTCAATGTCGGTGATCTTAGCCCTTACTTAGAGGATACGAATTTGAGGGCAAATTCTTTTAAAGAAGGGGAGGTTGATGCAGGAGCAAGTACGTTAAAGGACAAGCAAGAAGACGACGAATCAAGAACGTCCAAGAACCCAGTTCTTGAAACGTTAATGCTTGATCTTGAGCTGCTCATTGCCAAGAGTATAATGCCACGTGAGGTAAAGTGTGAGGTAACTATGTTAGAGTGGCAAGAAGATGACTAGAAGCTGAAAAGAAGAAGCCTTGGGCGCCAAGGAAACTGTTCCAGCGGTTTTGAGCCTTGGGCGCTAGGTAATCAGTTGTTCAGTTCTATTTCGTTTAGTATTCCCTTTATTAGTTAGAATATGTTTAGGAGAGTAATAATCTGATTGTTATTAGTATTAGAAGTCCATTAGGTATTAGGAAAGATGTTAGTTAGTCCGTTTTACAATTGTAGTCAGTTTTGTAGTTAGTTTCCTATTCGGACTAGGATTAGGATTCCGAATAGCTTTAGATTTTATTTGTCTATAAATAGGGGAGAGCTTTGCTATTGTAAACTCGTGCTTTGATGATTAATTATTGAATACGTGAGTATTTACCCCTCAAACTGAGTGATTCAGGTTGAAACCCTTACGAGTGATTCGTGAGTTGTTCTTGAGTGATTCTTGAACAAGATCCCTTTGTGTGATACTATCAAAGGTTAATTTCCGTTTTGTTACTTATTTCACATCACCTACTCGTAAGAGCTTTTAAAACGTGTAAATGCATTCAAAAGCATCAATTGAAGCTTGTTTGTACTTGTAAACATCTTAGGTGTCATTTCACACTCAAATGAATGCAAACAAAGCATTTGGATGCTTTCTCTTAATATACAACACAAACGAACTCAAATCTCTTTCACCCTACTCGTATGAGCTTTTGAAACGCGTAAATGCATTCAAATGCTTGAGTTGAAGCTTGTTTGTACTTTAAAACATTCTTGGTGCAGTTTCATACTCAAATGAATGCAAACAAAATATTTGGGTGGTTTCTCTGAATATACAACATAGAAGAACTCAATCTCTATCACCCTAGTCGTAAGAGCTGTTAAAACGCGTAAATGCATTCAAAAGCTTGAATTGAAGCATGTTTGTACTTGTAAACATCTTAGGTGTAGTTTCACACTCAAATGAATGCAAACAAAGTATTTGGATGCTTTCTCTTAATATACAACACAAAAGAACTCAAATCTCTTTCACCCTACTCGTATGAGCTTTTAAAACACATAAATGCATTCAAAAGCTCGAGTTGAAGCTTGTTTGTAGTTTAAAACATTCTTGGTGTAGTTTCATACTCAAATAAATGCAAAAAAAACATTTGGGTGCTTTCTCTTAGTATACAGCACAAAAGAACTCCAATCTCTTTCACCCTACTCGTAAGAGCTGTTAAAACGCGTAAATGCATTTAAAAGCTTGAGTTGAAGCTTGTTTGTACTTGTAAACATCCTTGGTATAGTTTCGCACTCAAATGAATGCAAATAAAGTATTTGGATGCTTTCTCTTAATATACAACACAAAAGAACTCCAATCTCATTCCCCCTACTCGTAAGAGCTTTTAAAATGCGCAAAATGCATCGAAAAGCTTGAGTTGAAGCTTGTTTGTACTTGTAAACATCCTAGGTGTAGTTTCACATTCAAATGAATTCGATGAAAGTATTTGGATGCTTTCTCTTAATATACAACACAAAAGAACTCAAATCTCTTTCACCCTACTCGTATGAGCTTTTAAAACGCGTAAATGCATTCAAAAGCTTGAGTTGAAGCTTGTTTGTACTTTAAAACATTCTTCGTGAAGTTTCATACTCAAATGAATACAATCAAAACATTTGGGTGCTTTCTCTGAATATACAACATAGAAGAACTGAATCTCTATCACCCTAGTCGTAAGAGCTGTTAAAACGCGTAAATGCATTCAAAAGCTTGAGTTGAAGCTTGTTTGTACTTGTAAACATCCTTTGTGTAGTTTTACACTCAAATGAATGCAAAAAAAGTATTTGGATGCTTTCTCTTAATATACAACACAAAAGAACTCAAATCTCTTTCACCCTACTCATAAGAGCTTTTAAAACACGTAAATGTATTCAAAAGCTTGAGTTGAAGCTTGTTTGTACTTTAAAACATTCTTGGTATAGTTTCGTACTCAAATGAATGCAAACAAAACATTTAGGTGCTTTCTCTTAATATACAACACAAAAGAACTCAAATCTCTTTCACCCTACTCGTAAGAGCTTTTAAAACGCGTAAATGCATTCAAAAGCTTCAGTTGAAACTTATTTGTACTTGTAAACATCTTAGGTGTAATTTGAGACTCAAATAAATGCAAACAAAGCATTTGGATGCTTTCTCTTAATATACAACACAAACGAACTCAAATCTCTTTCACCCTACTCGTATGAGCTTTTGAAACGCGTAAATGCATTCAAATGCTTGAGTTGAAGCTTTTTTTTGCTTGTAAACATCCTAGGTGTAGTTTCACACTCAAATGAATGCAATCAAACTATTTGGATGCTTTCTCTTAATATACAACACAAAAAAACTCATATCTCTTTCATCCTACTCGTACGAGCTTTTAAAACGCGTAAATGCATTCAAAAGCTTAAGTTGAAGCTTGTTTGTACTTGTAAACATTTTAGGTGTAGTTTCACACTAAATGAATGCAAACAAAGTATTTGGATGCTTTCTCTTAATATACAACACAAAAGAACTCAAATCTCTTTCACCCTACTCGTATGAGCTTTTAAAACGCGTAAATGCATTCAAAAGCTTGAGTTGAAGCTTGTTTGTACTTGTAAACATCCTAGGTGTAGTTTCACAGTCAAATGAATGCAAACAAAGTATTTGGATGCTTTCTCTTAAAATACAATACAAAAGAACTCAAATCTCTTTCACCCTACTCGTACGAGCTTTTAAAACGCGTAAATGCATTAAAAATCTTGAGTTGAAGCATGTTTGTACTTGTAAATATCTTAGGTGTAGTTTCAGAATCAAATGAACGCAAACAAAGCATTTGGATGCTTTCTCTTAATATTCAACACAAAAGAACTCAAATCTATTTCACCCTACTCGTACGTTTTAAAACGCGTAAATGCATTCAATAGTTTGAGTTGAAGCTTGTTTGTACTTGTAAACATCTTAGGTGTAGTTTCACAATCAAATGAATGCAAACAAAGTATTTTGATGCTTTCTCTTAATATACAACACAAAAGAACTCAAATCACTTTCACCCTACTCGTAAGAGCTTTTAAAACGCGTAAATGCATCCGAAAGCTTGAGTTGAAGCTTGTTTGTACTTGTAACCATCCTAGGTGTAGTTTCACATACAAATGAATGGAAACAAAGTATTTGGATGCTTTCTCTTAATATACAACACAAAAGAACTCAAATCTCTTTCACCCTACTCGTATGAGCTTTCAAAACGCATAAATGCATTCAAAAGCTTGAGTTGAAGCTTGGTTGTACTTTAAAACAATCTTGGTGTAGTTTCATACTCAAATGAATGCAAACAAAACATTTGGGTGCTTTCTCTGAATATACAACACAGAAGAACACAATCTCTATCACCCTAGTCGTAAGAGCTGTTAAAACGCGTAAATGCATTCAAAAGTTTGAGTTGAAGCTTGTTTGTACTTGTAAATTTCCTAGTTGTAGTTTCACACTCAAATGAATGCAAACAAAGTATTTGGATGCTTTCTCTTAATATACAACACAAAAGAACTAAAATCTCTTGCACCCTACTTGTACGAGCTTTTAAAACGCGTAAATGCATTCAAAAGCTTGACTTGAAGCTTGTTTGTACTTGTAAACATCCTAGGTGTAGTTTCACCCTCAAATGAATGCAAACAAAGTATTTGGATGCTTTCTCTTAATATACAACTCAAATCATTTCACCCTACTCGTCAGAGCTTTTACAACGCGTAAATGCATTCAAAAGCTTGAGTTGAACCTTGTTTGTACTTTAAAACATTCTTGGTGTAGTTTCATAATCAAATAAATGGAAAAAAAAACATTTGGGTGCTTTCTCTTAATACACAGCGCAAAAGAACTCCAATCTCTTTCACCTTACTCGTAAGAGCTGTTAAAATGCGTGAATGCATTCAAAAGATTGAGTTGAAGCTTGTTTGTACTTGTAAACATCCTTGGTGTAGGTTCACACTCAAATGAATACAAACAAAGTATTTGGATGCTTTCTCTGAATATACAACACAAAAGAACTCCAATCTCTTTCACCCTACTCGTAAGAGCTGTTAAAACGCGTAAATGCATTCAAAAACTTGAGTTGAAGCTTGTTTGTACTTGTAAACATCCTTGGTGCAGTTTCACACTCAAATGAATGCAAACAAAGTATTTGGATGATTTCTCTTAATATACAATACAAAGAACTCAAATCTCTTTCACCCTACTCGTATGAGCTTTTGAAACGCGTAAATGCATTCAAAAGCTGGAGTTGAAGCTTGTTTGTACTTTAAAACATTCTTGGTGTAGTTTCATACTCAAATGAATGCAAACAAAACATTTGGGTGCTTTCTCTGAATATACAACACAGAAGAACTCAATCTCTATCACCCTAGTAGTAAGAGCTGTTAAAACGCGTAAATGCATTCAAAAGTTTGAGTTGAAGCTTGTTTGTACTTGTAAATTTTCTAGGTGTAGTTTCAGACTCAAATGAATGCAAACAAAGTATTTGGGTGCTTTCTTTTAGTATACAACACAAAAGAACTCAAATCTCTTTCACCGTACTCGTACGAGCTTTTAAAACGCGTAAATGCATTAAAAATCTTGAGTTGAAGCATGTTTGTAATTGTAAACATCTTAGGTGCAGTTTCATAATCAAATGAATGTAAACAAGGTATTTGGATGCTTTCTCTTAATATACAACACAAAAGAAGTCAAATCTATTTCACCCTACTCGTACGTTTTAAAACGCGTAAATGCATTCAAAAGCTTGAGTTGAAGCTTGTTTGTACTTGTAAACATCCTAGGTGTAGTTTCACACTCAAACGAATTTAAACAAAGTATTTGGATCCTTTCTCTTAATATACAACACAAAAGAACTCAAATCACTTTCACCATACTCGTACGAGCTGTTAAAACGCGTAATTGCATTCAAAAGTTTGAGTTGAAGCTTGTTTGTACTTGTAAATTTCCTAGGTGTAGTTTCACACTCAAATGAATGCAAACAAAGTATTTGGATGCTTTCTCTTAATATACAACACAAAACAACTCAAATCTCTTTCACCCTACTCGTACGAGCTTTTAAAACGCGTAAATGCATTAAAAAGCTTGAGTTGAAGCATCTTTGTACTTGTAAACATCTTAGGTGTAGTTTTACAATCAAATGAATGCAAACAAAGTATTTGGATGCTTTCTCTTAATATACAACACAAAAGAACTCAAATCACTTTCACCCTACTCGTAAGAGCTTTTAAAACGCGTAAATGCATTCAAAAGCATGAGTTGAAGCTTGTTTGTACTTGTAAACATCCTTGGTGTAGTTTCACACTCAAATGAATGCAAACAAAGTATTTGGATTCTTTCTCTGAATATACAACACAAAAGAACTCCAATCTCTTTCACCATACTCGTAAGAGCTGTTAAAACGCGTAAATGCATTCAAAAGCTTGAGTTGAAGCTTGTTTGTACTTGTAAACATCCTTGGTGTAGTTTCACACGCAAATGAATGCAAACAAAGTATTTGGATGCTTTCTCTGAATATATAACACAAAAGAACTCCAATCTCTTTCACCCTACTTGTAATAGCTTTTAAAAAGCGTAAATGCATCCAAAAGCTTGAGTTGAAGCATGTTTGTACTTGTAAACATCTTAGGTGTAGTTTCACACTCAAATGAATGCAAACAAAGTATTTGGATGCTTTCTCTTAATATACAACACAAAAGAACTCAAATCTCTTTCACCCTACTCGTATGAGCTTTTAAAACACGTAAATGCATTTTAAAACTCGAGTTGAAGCTTGTTTGTAGTTTAAAACATTCTTGGTGTAGTTTGAGTTGAAGCGTGTTTGTACTTGTAAACATCCTTTGTGTAGTTTTACACTCAAATGAATGCAAACAAAGTATTTGGATGCTTTCTCTAAATATACAACACAAACGAACTCAAATCTCTTTCACCCTATTCGTATGAGCTTTTAAAACGAGTAAATGCATTAGAAAAGCCTGAGTTGAAGCTTGTTTCTACTTTAAAACATTCTTGAAGTAGTTTGATACTGAAATGAATGCAAACAAAACATTTGGTTGCTTTCTCTTAATATACAACACAAAAGAACTCCAATCTCTTCCACCCTACACGTAAGAGCTTTTAAAACGCGTAAATGAATCCAAAAGCTTGTTTGTACTTATAAACATCCTAGGTCTAGTTTCAAACTAAAATGAATGCAATCAAAGTATTTGGATGCTTTCTCTTAATATACAAAACAAAAGAACTCAAATCTCTTACACCCTATTCGTACGAGCTTTTAAAACGCGTAAATGCATTTTAAAACTCGAGTTGGAGCTTGTTTGTAGTTTAAAACATTCTTGGTGTAGTTTCATACTCAAATAAATGCAAAAAAAACATTTGGGTGCTTTCTCTTAATATACAGCTCAAAAGAACTCCAATCTCTTTCACCCTACTCGTAAGAGCTGTTCAAACGCGTAAATGCATTCAAAAGCTTGAGTTGAAGCTTGTTTGGACTTGTAAACATCCTTGGTATAGTTTCACACTCAAATGAATGCAAATAAAGTATTTGGATGCTTTCTCTTAATATACAACACAAAAGAAGTCCAATCTCATACACCCTACTCGTAAGAGCTTTTAAAACGCATAAATGCATCGAAAAGCTTGAGTTGAAGCTTGTTTGTACTTGTAAACATCCTAGGTGTAGTTTCACATTCAAATGAATGCAAACAAAGTATTTGGATGCTTTCTCTTAATATTAACACAAAAGAACTCAAATCTCTTTCACCCTACTCGTATGAGCTTTTAAAACGCGTAAATGCATTCAAAAGCTTGAGTTGAAGCTTGTTTGTACTTTAAGACATTCTTGGTGTAGTTTCATACTCAAATGAATGCAAACAAAACATTAACCCTACTCGTATGAGCTTTTAAAACGCGTAAATGCTTTCATAAGCTTGAGTTGAAGCTTGTTTGTACTTTAAAACATTCTTGGTGTAGTTTCATACTCAAATGAATGCAAACAAAACATTTGGGTGCTTTCTTTGAATATACAACACAGAAGAACTCAAACTCTATCACCCTAGTCGTAAGAGCTGTTAAAACGCGTAAATGCATTCAAAAGCTTGAGTTGAAGGTTGTTTGCACTTGTAAACATCCTTGGTATAGTTTCACACTCAAATGAATGAAATCAAATTATTGGGATGCTTTCTCTTAATATACAACACAAAAGAACTCAAATCTCTTACACCCTATTCGCACGAGCTTTTAAAACGCGTAAATGCATTCAAAAGCTTGAGTTGAAGCTTGTTTGTACATGTAAAAATCCTAGGTGTAGTTTCACACTCAAATGAATGCAAACAAATTATTTGGATGCTTTCTCTTAATATAAAACACAAAAGAACTCAAATCTCTTTCACCCTACTCGTAAGAGCTGTTCAAACGCGTAAATGCATTCAAAAGCTTGAGTTGAAGCTTGTTTGGACTTGTAAACATCCTTGGTATAGTTTCACACTCAAATGAATGCAAATAAAGTATTTGGATGCTTTCTCTTAATATACAACACAAAAGAAGTCCAATCTCATACACCCTACTCGTAAGAGCTTTTAAAACGAGTAAATGCATTAAAAAAGCTTGAGTTGAAGCTTGTTTGTAGTTTAAAAATTCTTGGTGTAGTTTCATACTCAAATGAATGCAAACAAAACATTTGGGTGGTTTCTCTTAATATACCACACAAACGAACTCAAATCTCTTTCACCTTACTCGTATGAGCTTTTGAAACGCGTAAATATATTCAAAAGCTTAAGTTGAAGCTTGTTTGTACTTGTAAACATCCTAGGTGTAGTTTCACACTCAAATGAATGCAAGCAAAGTATTTGGATGCTTTCTCTTAATATACAACACAAAAGAACTCAAATCTCTTTCACCCTACTCGTACGAGCTTTTAAAACACGTAAATGCATTCAAAAGCTTGAGTTGAAACTTATTTGTACTTGTAAACATCCACGGTGTAGTTTCACACTCAAATGAATGCAAACAAAGTATTTGGATGCTTTCTATACCACAGAAATGAAATCAAATCTCTTTCACCTTACTCGTATGAGCTTTTGTAACGCGTAAATCTATTCAAAAGATTGAGTTGAAGCTTGTTTGTACATGTAAAAATCCTAGGTGTAGTTTCACACTCAAATGAATGCAAACAATGTACTTGGATGCTTTCTCTTAACATACAACAGAAAAGAACTCAAATCTCTTTCACCTTACTCGTACGAGCTTTTAAAACGCGTAAATGCATTCAAAAGCTTGAGTTGAAGCTTGTTTGTACTTATAAACATCCTATGTAAAGTTACACACTCAAGTGAATGCAAACAAAGTATTTGGACGCTTTCTCTTAATATTGAACACAAAAGAAATCAAATCTCTTTCACCCTACTCGTAAGAGCTTTCAAAACGCGTAAATGCATTCAAAAGCTTGAGTTGAAGCTTGTTTGTACTTGTAAATATCCTAGGTGTAGTTTCACATTCAAATGAATGCAAACAAAGTATTTGGATGCTTTCGCTTACTATATAACACAAAAGAACTCAAATCTCTTTCACCCTACTGATATGAGCTATTAAAACGCGTAAAAGCATTCAAAAGCTATAGTTTGATGCTTGTTTGTACTTTCAAACATTCTTGGTGTAGTTTCATACTCAAATGAATGCAAACAAAACATTTGGGTGCTTTCTCTGAATATACAACACAGAAGAACTCAATCTCTATCACCCTAGTCGTAAGAGCTGTTAAAACGCCTAAATGCATTCAAAAAGATGAGTTGAAGCTTGTTTGTACATGTAAAAATCCTAGGTGTAGTTTCACACTCAAATGAATGCAAACAATGTATTTGGATGCTTTCTCTTAATATACAACACAAAATAACTCAATCTCTATCACCCTAGTCGTAAGAGCTGTTAAAACACGTAAATGCATTCAAAAGCTTAAGTTGAAGCTTGCGTGTACTTGTAAACATCCTTGGTATAGTTTCACACTCAAATGATTGCAAACAAAGTATTTGGATGCTTTCTCTTAATATACAACACAAAAGAACTCAAATCTCTTTCACCCTACTCGTATGAGCTTTTAAAACAAGTAAATGCATTCAAAAGCTTGCTTTTAAACTTGTTTGTACTTGTAAACATCCCAGGTGTAGTTTCACACTCAAATGAATGCAAACAAAGTATTTGGATGCTTTCTCTTACTATACAACACAAAAGAACTCAAATCTCGTTCACCCTATTCGTATGAGCTATTAAAACGCGTAAATGCATTCAAAATCTTGAGTTGAAGCTTGTTTGTACTTTCAAACATTATTGGTGTAGTTTCATACACAAATGAGTGCAAACAAAACTGTTGTGTGCTTTCTCTGAATATACAACACAAAAGAACTCAATCTCTATCACCCTAGTCGTAAGAGCTGTTAAAACTCGTAAATGCATTCAAAAGCTTGGGTTGAAGCTTGTTTGTACATGTAAAAATCCTAGGTGTAGTTTCACACTCAAATGAATGCAAACAATGTATTTTGATGCTTTCTCTGAATATACAACACAAAATAACTCAAATCTATTTCACCCTACTCATACGAGCTTTTCAAACGCGTAAATGCATTCAAAAGCTTGATTTGAAACTTCTTTGTGCTTTTAATTATCCTAGGTGTAGTTTCATACTCAAATGAATGCAAACAAAGTATTTGGATACTTTCTCTTACTATATAACACAAAAGAACTCAAATCTCTTTCACCCTACTCATATGAGCTATTAAAACGCGTAAAAGCATTCAAAAGCTTGAGTTGAGGCTTGTTTGTACTTTCAAACATTCTTGGTGTAGTTTCGTACTCAAATGAATGCAAACAAAACATTTGGGTGCTTTCTCTGAATATACAACATAGAAGAACTCAATCTCTATCACCCTAGTCGTAAGAGCTGTTAAAACGCGTAAATGCATTCAAAAGCTTGAGTTGAAGCTTATTTGTACTTGTACACATCCAAGGTATAGTTTCACACTCAAATGAATGCAAACAAAGTATTTGGATGCTTTCTCTTAATATACCACAGAAATGAACTCAAATCTCTTTCACCTTACTCGTATGAGCTTTTGAAACGCGTAAATATATTCAAAAGTCTGAGTTGAAGCTTGTTTGTACTTGTAAACATCCTACGTAAAGTTTCTCACTCAAATGGATGCTTTCTCTTAATATAGAACACAAAAAAACTCAAATCTCCTTCACCCAACTCCTATGAGCCTTTAAAACGCGTAAATGAATCCAAAAGCTTGAGTTGAAGCTTGTTTGTACTTGTAAACAACCTAGGTGTAGTTTCACACTCAAATGAATGCAAACAAAGTATTTGGATGCTTTCTCTTAATATACAACACAAACGAACTCAAATCTCTTTCCCCTATCCGTATGAGCTTTTAAAACGTGAAATGAATGCAAACAACCTAGGTGTAGTTTTATACTGAAATGAATGCAAAAAAAACATTTGGGTGCTTTCTCTAAATATACAACACAAAAGAACTCCAATCTCTTTCACCCTACACGTAAGAGCTTTTAAAACACGTAAATTAATCCAAAAGCTTGAGTTGAAGCTTGTTTGTACTTATAAACATCCTAGGTGAAGTTTCAAACTAAAATGAATGCAATCAAATTATTTGGATGCTTTCTCTGAATATAAAACACAAAAGAACTCAAATCTCTTTCACCCTACTCGTATGAGCTTTTGAAACGCGTAAATATATTCAAAAGCTTGAGTTGAAGCTTGTTTGTACTTGCACACATTCTAGGTGTAGTTCCACACTCAAATCAAAGCAAACAAAGTATTTGGATGCTTTCTGTTAATATACAACACAAACAAACTCAAATCTCTTTCACCCTACTCGTATGAGCTTTTAAAACGCGTAAATGCATTAAAAAAGCTTGAGTTGAAGCTTGTTCGTACTTCAAAACATTCTTGGTGTAGTTTCATACTCAAATGAATGCAAACAAAACATTTGGGTGCTTGCTCTTAATATACCACACAAACGAACTCAAATCTCTTTCACCTTACTCGTATGAGCTTTTGAAATGCGTAAATATATTCAAAAGCTTGTGTTGAAGCTTGTTTGTACTTGTAAGCATCCTAGGTGTAGTTTCACAGTCAAATGAATGCGAGCAAAGTATTTGTATGCTTTCTCTTAATATACAACACAAAACAACTCAAATCTCTTTCACCCTACTCGTACGAGCTTTTAAAACGCGTAAATGCATTCAAAACCTTGAGTTAAAGCTTATTTGTACTTGTAAACATCCAAGGTGTAGTTTCACACTCAAATGAATGCAAACAAAGTATTTGGATGCTTTCTATACCACAGAAATGAACTCAAATCTCTTTCACCTTACTCGTATGAGCTTTTCAAACGCGTAAATATATTCAAAAGTTTAAGTTGAAGCTTGTTTGTACTTGCAAATATCCTAGGTGTAGTTTCACATTCAAATGAATGCAAACAAAGTATTTGGATGCTTTCTCTTACTATATAACAAAAAAGAACTTAAATCTCTTTCACCCTACTGATATGAGCTATTATAACGCGTAAAAGCATTCAAAAGCTTGAGTTTGAAGCTTGTTTGTACTTTCAAACATTCTTGGTGTAGTTTCATACTCAAATGAATGCAAACAAAACATTTGGGTGCCTTCTCTAAATATACAACACAAAAGAACTCAATCTCTATCACCCTAGTCGTAAGAGCTGTTAAAACGCGTAAATCCATTCAAAAGCTTGAGTTGAAGCTTGTTTGTACTTGTAAACATCCTAGGTGTAGTTTCACATTCAAATGAATGCAAACAAAGTATTTGGATGCTTTCTCTTACTATATAACAAAAAAGAACTTAAATCTCTTTCACCCTACTGATATGAGCTATTATAACGCGTAAAAGCATTCAAAAGCTTGAGTTTGAAGCTTGTTTGTACTTTCAAACATTCTTGGTGTAGTTTCATACTCAAATGAATGCAAACAAAACATTTGGGTGCCTTCCCTGAATATACAACACAGAAGAACTCAATCTCTATCACACTAGTCGTAAGAGCTGTTAAAACGCGTAAATGCATTCAAAAGCTTGAGTTGAAGCTTGTTTGTACATGTAAAAATCCTAGGTGTAGTTTCACAGTCAAATGAATGCAAACAATGTATTTGGATGTTTTCTCTTAATATACAACACAAAATAACTCAAATCTATTTCACCCTACTCGTATGAGCTTTTTAAACGCGTAAATGCATTCAAAAGCTTGATTTGAAACTTCTTTGTACTTGTAAACATCCTAGGTGTAGTTTCACACTCAAATGAATGCAAACAAAGTATTTGGATGCTTTCTCTTACTATATAACACAAAAGAACTCAAATCTCTTTCACCCTACTCATATGAGCTATTAAAACGCGTAAAAGCATTCAAAAGCTTGAGTTGAAGCTTGCTTGTACTTGCAAACAAAGTATTTGGATGCTTTCTTTTAATATACAACACAAAAGAACTCAAATCTCTTTCACCCTACTCGTATGAGCTTTTAAAACAAGTAAATGCATTCAAAAGCTTGCTTTGAAACTTGTTTGTACTTGTAAACATCCCAGGTGTAGTTTCACACTCAAATGAATGCAAAAAATAGTATTTGGATGCTTTCTCTTACTATGCAACACAAAAGAACTCAAATCTCTTTCACCCTATTCGTATGAGCTATTAAAACACGTAAAACCATTCAAAAGCTTGAGTTGAAGCTTGTTTGTACTTTCAAACATTCTTGGTGTAGTTTCGTACTCAAATGAATGCAAACAAAACATTTGGGTGCTTTCTCTGAATATACAACACAGAAGAACTCAATCTCTATCACCCTAGTCGTAAGAGCTGTTAAAACGCGTAAATGCATTCAAAAGCCTGAGTTGAAGCTTATTTGTACTTGTACACATCCAAGGTATAGTTTCACACTCAAATGAATGCAAACAAAGTATTTGGATGCTTTCTCTTAATATACCACAGAAATGAACTCAAATCTCTTTCACCTTACTCGTATGAGCTTTTGAAACGCGTAAATATATTCAAAAGTCTGAGTTGAAGCTTGTTTGTACTTGTAAACATCCTACGTAAAGTTTCTCACTCAAATGGATGCTTTCTCTTAATATAGAACACAAAAAAACTCAAATCTCCTTCACCCAACTCCTATGAGCTTTTAAAACGCGTAAATGAATCCAAAAGCTTGAGTTGAAGCTTGTTTGTACTTGTAAACAACCTAGGTGTAGTTTCACACTCAAATGAATGCAAACAAAGTATTTGGATGCTTTCTCTTAATATACAACACAAACGAACTCAAATCTCTTTCCCCTATCCGTATGAGCTTTTAAAACGTGAAATGAATGCAAACAACCTAGGTGTAGTTTTATACTGAAATGAATGCAAACAAAACATTTGGGTGCTTTCTCTAAATATACAACACAAAAGAACTCCAATCTCTTTCACCCTACACGTAAGAGCTTTTAAAACACGTAAATTAATCCAAAAGCTTGAGTTGAAGCTTGTTTGTACTTATAAACATCCTAGGTGAAGTTTCAAACTAAAATGAATGCAATCAAATTATTTGGATGCTTTCTCTGAATATAAAACACAAAAGAACTCAAATCTCTTTCACCCTACTCGTATGAGCTTTTGAAACGCGTAAATATATTCAAAAGCTTGAGTTGAAGCTTGTTTGTACTTGCACACATTCTAGGTGTAGTTCCACACTCAAATCAAAGCAAACAAAGTATTTGGATGCTTTCTGTTAATATACAACACAAACAAACTCAAATCTCTTTCACCCTACTCGTATGAGCTTTTAAAACGCGTAAATGCATTAAAAAAGCTTGAGTTGAAGCTTGTTCGTACTTCAAAACATTCTTGGTGCAGTTTCATACTCAAATGAATGCAAACAAAACATTTGGGTGCTTGCTCTTAATATACCACACAAACGAACTCAAATCTCTTTCACCTTACTCGTATGAGCTTTTGTAACGCGTAAATATATTCAAAAGCTTGTGTTGAAGCTTGTTTGTACTTGTAAGCATCCTAGGTGTAGTTTCACAGTCAAATGAATGCGAGCAAAGTATTTGCATGCTTTCTCTTAATATACAACACAAAACAACTCAAATCTCTTTCACCCTACTCGTACGAGCTTTTAAAACGCGTAAATGCATTCAAAACCTTGAGTTAAAGCTTATTTGTACTTGTAAACATCCAAGGTGTAGTTTCACACTCAAATGAATGCAAACAAAGTATTTGGATGCTTTCTATACCACAGAAATGAACTCAAATCTCTTTCACCTTACTCGTATGAGCTTTTCAAACGCGTAAATATATTCGAAAGTTTAAGTTGAAGCTTGTTTGTACTTGTAAATATCCTAGGTGTAGTTTCACATTCAAATGAATGCAAACAAAGTATTTGGATGCTTTCTCTTACTATATAACAAAAAAGAACTTAAATCTCTTTCACCCTATTGATATGAGCTATTATAACGCGTAAAAGCATTCAAAAGCTTGAGTTTGAAGCTTGTTTGTACTTTCAAACATTCTTGGTGTAGTTTCATACTCAAATGAATGCAAACAAAACATTTGGGTGCCTTCTCTAAATATACAACACAAAAGAACTCAATCTCTATCACCCTAGTCGTAAGAGCTGTTAAAACGCGTAAATCCATTCAAAAGCTTGAGTTGAAGCTTGTTTGTACTTGTAAACATCCTAGGTGTAGTTTCACATTCAAATGAATGCAAACAAAGTATTTGGATGCTTTCTCTTACTATATAACAAAAAAGAACTTAAATCTCTTTCACCCTACTGATATGAGCTATTATAACGCGTAAAAGCATTCAAACGCTTGAGTTTGAAGCTTGTTTGTACTTTCAAACATTCTTGGTGTAGTTTCATACTCAAATGAATGCAAACAAAACATTTGGGTGCCTTCCCTGAATATACAACACAGAAGAACTCAATCTCTATCACACTAGTCGTAAGAGCTGTTAAAACGCGTAAATGCATTCAAAAGCTTGAGTTGAAGCTTGTTTGTACATGTAAAAATCCGAGGTGTAGTTTCACAGTCAAATGAATGCAAACAATGTATTTGGATGCTTTCTCTTAATATACAACACAAAATAACTCAAATCTATTTCACCCTACTCGTATGAGCTTTTTAAACGCGTAAATGCATTCAAAAGCTTGATTTGAAACTTCTTTGTACTTGTAAACATCCTAGGTGTAGTTTGACACTCAAATGAATGCAAACAAAGTATTTGGATGCTTTCTCTTACTATATAACACAAAAGAACTCAAATCTCTTTCACCCTACTCATATGAGCTATTAAAACGCGTAAAAGCATTCAAAAGCTTGAGTTGAAGCTTGCTTGTACTTGCAAACAAAGTATTTGGATGCTTTCTTTTAATATACAACACAAAACAACTCAAATCTCTTTCACCCTACTCGTATGAGCTTTTAAAACAAGTAAATGCATTCAAAAGCTTGCTTTGAAACTTGTTTGTACTTGTAAACATCCCAGGTGTAGTTTCACACTCAAATGAATGCAAAAAATAGTATTTGGATGCTTTCTCTTACTATGCAACACAAAAGAACTCAAATCTCTTTCACCCTATTCGTATGAGCTATTAAAACACGTAAAACCATTCAAAAGCTTGAGTTGAAGCTTGTTTGTACTTTCAAACATTCTTGGTGTAGTTTCATACTCAAATGAATGCAAGCAAAACATTTGGGTGCTTCCTCTGAATATACAACACAAAAGAACTCAATCTCAATCACCCTAGTCGTAAGAGCTGTTAAAACGCGTAAATGCATTCAAAAGCTTGTTTGTACTTGTAAACATCCTTGGTGTAGTTTCACACTCAAATGAATGCAAACAAAGTATTTGGATGCTTTCTCTTAATATACAAAACAAAAGAACTCAAATCTCTTTCACCCTACTCGTACGAGATTTTAAAACGCGTAAATGCATTCAAAAGCTTGTGTTGAAGCTTGTTTGTACTTGTAAACATCCTACGTAAAGTTTCACACTCAAATGAATGCAAACAATGTATTTGAATGCTTTCTCTTAATATACAACACAAACAAACTCAAATCTCTTTCACCCTACTCGTATGAGCTATTAAAACGCGTAAATGCATTCAAAAGCTTGAGTGGAAGCTTGTTTGTACTTTCAAACATTCTTGCTGTAGTTTCATACTCAAATGAATGCAAACAAAACATTTGGGTGCTTTCTCTTAATATACAACACAAAAGAACTCCAATCTCTTTCACCCTACAGGTAAGACCTTTTAAAATGCGTAAATGAATCCAAAAGCTTGAGTTGAAGCTTGTTTGTACTTATAAACATCCTATGTGTAGTTTCACACTAAAATGAATGAAATCAAAGTAATTGGATGCTTTCTCTTAATATACAACACAAAAGAACACAAATCCTTTTCACCCTATTCGTACGAGCTTTTAAAACGCGTAAATGCATTCAAAAGCTTGAGTTGAAGCTTGTTTTTACATGTAAAAATCCTAGGTGTAGTTTCATACTCAAATGAATGCAAACAAAGTATTTGGATGCTTTCTCTTAACATACAACACAAAAGAACTCAAATCTCTTTCACCCTACTCGTACGAGCTTTTTAAACGCGTAAATGCATTCAAAAGCTTGATTTGAAACTTCTTTGTACTTGTAAACATCCTAGGTGTAGTTTCACACTCAAATGAATGCAAACAAAGTATTTGGATTCTTTCTCATACTATATAACACAAACGAACTCAAATCTCTTTCACCCTACTCATTTGAGCTTTTAAAACGCGTAAATCCATTAAAAAAGCTTGAGTTGAAGCTTGTTTGTACTTTAAAACACTCTTGGTGTAGTTTCATACTCAAATGAATGCAAACAAAACATTTGGGTGCTTTCTCTGTATATATACAACACAGAAAAACTCAACCTCTATCACCCCAGTCGTAAGAGGTATTAAAACGCGTAAATGCATTCAAAAGCTTGAGTTGAAGCTTGCTTGTACTTGTAAACATCCTTGGTGTAGTTTCACACTCAAAGGAATGCAAACAAAGTATTTGGATGCTTTCTCTTAATATACAACACAATAGAATTCCAATTTCTTTCACCCTACTCGTATCAGCTTTTAAAACGCGTAAATGCATTCAAAATCTTGAGTTGAAGCTTGTTTGTACTTTCAAACATTCTTGGTGTAGTTACGTACTCAAATGAATGCAAACAAAATATTTGGGTGCTTTCTCTTAATATACAACACAAAAGAACTCAATCTCTATCACCCTAGTCGTAAGGGCTGTTAAAACGCGTAAATGCATTCAAAAGCTTGAGTTTAAGCTTGATTGGACTTGTAAACATCCTTGGTGTAGTTTCACACTCAAATGAATTTAAACAAAGTATTTGGATGCTTTCTCTTAATATACAAAAGAAAAGAACTCAAATCTCTTTCACCCTACTCGTACGAGCTTTTAAAACGCGTAAATGCATTCAAAAGCTTGGGTTGAAGCTTATTTGTACTTCTAAACATCCAAGGTGTATTTTCACACTCAAATGAATGCAAACAAGGTATTTGGATGCTTTCTCTTAATATACCGCACAAACGAACTCAAATCTCTTTCACCGTACTCGTATGAGCTTTTGAAATGCGTAAATATATTCAAAAGCTTGAGTTGAAGCTTGTTTGTACTTGTATACATCCTAGGTGTAGTTTCACACTCAAATGAATGCAAACAAAGTATTAGGTTGCTTTCTCTTAATATACAACACAAAAGAACTCAAATCTTTTTCACCCTACTCGTAAGAGCTTTTAAAAGGCGTAAATGCATACAAAAGCTTGAGTTGATGCTTGTTTGTACTTGAAAACATCCTAGGTGTAGTTTCACACTCAAATGAATGCAAACAAAGTATTTGGATGCTTTCCTTTAATATACAAGACAAACGAACTCAAATCTCTTTCACCCTACTCGTATGAGCTTTTAAAACGCGTAAATGCATTAAAAAGGCTTGAGTTGAAGCTTGTTTGTACTTTAAAACATTCTTTGTGTAGTTTCATACTCAAATGAATGCAAATAAAACATTTGGGTGCTTTTTCTTAATATACAACACAAAAGAACTCAATTCTCTTTCACCCTACTCGTAAGAGCTTTTAAAACGCGTAAATGCATCCAAAAGCTTGAGTTGAAGCTTGTTTGTACTTATAAACATCCAAGGTGTAGTTTTACACTCAAATGAATGCAAACAAAGCATTTAGATTCTTTCTCTTGATAAACCACACAAACGAACTCAAATGTCTTTCTGATACAAAATTAATTTAGCAAGCTGCTTCTCCAAGAACAAGCTTGACCATGCTATGGGCAAGCATCCCTTATCTATCTCAGATTGCAAGCTTGTTTCACACCAAGGGACACAATGGGGGGTGTACTCTACTCATTAGGGACACCTAAAACATCAGGGTTATCATTTAAATGCTTTCAATAATTTAGATTAATGTAATTAGTCTTTTAATTCCGTACAAGTAGACGTTAATCAACATTAGTGCAGCTAACTGGTGGGAATTAAGTGCCACGTCATTGATCCTAGTAACCTACTCCTTTTGGGTTTGTTTATGCCTTGGGGATCAAGTGATAAGGACATCTACCAGCTCAAGATGAGCCAAGGCGGATTAATGACCAGTAGTATAAAGGAAACGCTCCAATTTGTACTATTGGGGACCATTTAGGCGCTAGAACTACAGTTGAGTACCAAACAGTTTTGGGACCACTTTTTGAGACCTTCTCTCATGAGGACAACAAGGATTCTTTCTAGGGTTGATACGAAATTAATTGAGCAAGCTGCTGCTCCAAGAACAAGTTTAACTATGCTATGATCTCTATCTCGAATTGCAAGCTTGTTTTGCACCAAGGTACACAATGGGGTTTGTCCACTACCCATTAGGGATACTTAATCATCCAGGTTATCATTTAAATGCTTTCAATAATTTAGATTAATGTAATTAGTCTTTTAATTCCGTACAAGTAGACGTTAATCAACATTAGTGCAGCTAACGAGTGGGAATTAAGTGCCATGTCATTGATCCTAGTAACCTCCTCCTTTTGGGTTTGTTTTATGCCTTGGGGAACAAGTGATAAGGACATCTACCAGCTCAAGAGGAGCCAAGGCGGATTAATGACCAGCAGTAAAACGGAAACGCTCCAATTTGTACTATTGGGGACAATTTAGGCGCTAGAATTACAACTGAGTACCAAACAGTTTTGGGACCATTTTTTGAGACCTTCTCTCATGAGGACAACAAGGATTCTTTCTAGAGTATTCCGTTAGGGTTTGTTGCATGTTTGAGCCTATAAATATGTAATGGAATAGAATGTAGTACGCAGATTATGTGAATGAGAAAAACTGATAGAGTGTTGCCTCTATTTCTGAAATCTTAAACCCTTTATCTCTTGTTTGGTGGCTTTGCCTTTATAAATTGAGTGGTGAGTTTGAGTGACCCCTTTATCAATTGAATATGGTGGTTTTACCTTTAGGATTCATTTGTGGTGAGGTCCAATTTATCCCTTTTAATTTTGCAAGTTTTGTTCTTAAGAGACTCAATATAAGTGAGAGATTTTAACGACCTAGTTTACGCATCACTTTCACCCTACTCGTATGAGCTTTTGAAAAGCGTAAATATATTCAAAAGCTTGAGTTGAAGCTTGTGTGTACTTGTAAACATACTAGTTTCACACTCAAATGATTGCAAACAAAGTATTTGGATGCTTTCTCTTAATATACAACACAAAAGAACTCAAATCTCTTTCACCCTACTCGTACGAGCTTCTAAAATGCGTATCTGCATTCAAAAGCTTGAGTTGAAGCTTGTTTGTACTTGTAAATATCCTAGGTGTACTTTCACAGTCAAATGAATCCAAACAAAGTATTTGGATGCTTTCTCTTACTATACAACATAAAAGAACTCAAATCTTTTTCACCATACTCCCCACGAGCTTTTAAAACGCGTAACTGCATTCAAAAGCTTGAGTTGAAACTTGTTTGTACTTGTAAACATCCTAGTTGTAGCTTCACACTCAAATGAATGCAAACAAAGTATTTGGATGCTTTCTCTTACTATACAACACAAACGAACTGCAATCTCTTTCACCCTACTCGTATGAGCTTTTAAAACCCGTAAATGCATTCAAAAGTTTGAGTTGAAGCTTGTTTGTACTTTCAAACATTCTTGGTGTAGTTTCATACTCAAATGAATGCAAACAAAACATTTGGGTGCATTTTCTGAATATACAACACAAAACAACTCGATCTCTATCACCCTAGTCGTAAGAGCTGTTAAAACGCGTAAATGCATTCAAAAGCTTCAGTTGAAGCTTGATTGTACTTGTAAACATCCTTGGTGTAGTTTCACACTCAAATGAATGTAAACAAAGTATTTGGATGATTTCTCTTAATATACAACACAAAAGAACTCAAATCTCTTTCACCCTACTCGTATGAGCTTTTCAAACGCGTAAATGCATTCAAAAGCTTGAGTTGAAGCTTGTTTGTACTTTCAAACATTCTTGGTGTTGTTTCATACTCAAATAAATGCAAGCAAAACATTTCGGTGCTTTCTCTTAATGTACAACACAAAAGAACTCAATCTCTATCACCCTAGTCGTAAGAGCTATTAAAACGCGTAAATGCATTCCAAAGCTTGAGTTGAAGCTTGATTGTACTTGTAAACATCCTTGGTGTAGTTACACACTCAAATGAATGCAAACAAAGTAAATGGATGCTTTCTCTTAATATACAACACAAAAGAACTCAAATCTCTTTCACCCTACTCGTACGAGCTTTTAAAATGCGTAAATGCATTTAAAAGCTTGAGTTGAAGCTTATTTGTACTTCTAAACATCCAAGGTGTAGTTTCACACTCAAATAAATGCAAACAAAGTATTTGGATGCTTTCTCTTAATATACCACCCAAACGAACTCAAATCTCTTTCACCTTACTCGTATGTGCTTTTGAAACGCGTAAATATATTCAAAAGCTTGATTTGAAACTTGTTTGTACTTGTAAACATCGTAGGTGTAGTTTCACACTCAAATGAATGCAAACAAAGTATTTGGATGCTTTCTCATAATATACAACACAAAAAAACTCAAATCTCTTTCACCCAACTCGTATGAGCTACTAAAACGCGTAAATGCATTCAAAAGCTTGAGTTGAAGCTTGTTTGTACTTTCAAACATTCTTGGTGTAAGTGCATACTCAAATGAATGCAAACAAAATACTTGGGTGCTTTCTCTGAATATACAACACAAAAGAACTCAATCTCTATCACCCTAGTCCAAAGAGCCGTTAAAACGCGTAAATGCATTCAAAAGCTTGAGTTGAAGCTTGTTGGTACTTATAAACATCATTGGCGTAGTTTCACACTCAAATGAATGCAAACAAAGTATTTGGATGCTTTCTCTTAATATACAGCACAAAAGAACTCAAATCTCTTTTACCCTACTCGTAATAGCTTTTAAAAGAACTCAAATCTCTTTCACCCTACTCTTACGAGCTTTTAAAACGCGTAAATTCATTCAAAAGGTTGAGTTGAAGCTTGTTTATACTTGTAAACATCCTAGGTGTAGTTTGACACTCAAATGAATGGAAAAAAAGTATTTGGATAAATTTCTCTTACTATAAAACACAAAAGAACTCAAATTTCTTTCACCCTACTCGTATGAGCTTTTAAAACGCGTAAATGCATTCAAAAGCTTGAGTTGGAGCTTCTTTGTACTTTCAAACCTTCTTGGTGTAGTTTCAAATTAAAATGAATGCAAACAAAACATTTGGTTTGTTCTCTGAATATACAACACAAAAGAACTCAATCTCTATCATCCTAGTCATAAGAGCTGTTAAAACGCGTAAATGCATTCAAAAGCTTGAGTTGAAGCTTGTTGGTACTTATAAACATCCTAGGTGTAGTTTCACACTCAATTGAATGCAAAAATAGTATTTGGATGCTTTCACTTACTATACAACACAAAAGAACTCAAATCAATTTCACCGTACTCTTATGAGCTTTTAAAACGCGTAAATGCATTCAAAAGCTTGAGTTGAAGCTTGTTTGTACGTAAAAACATTCATGGTGTAGTTTCATACTCAAATGAATGCAAACAAAGTATTTGGATGCTTTCTCTGAATATACAACACCAAAGAATTCAATCTCCATCACCCTACTCGTAAGGACTGTTAAAACGCGTAAATGCATTCAATAAGCTTGAGTTGAAGCTTGTTTGTACCTAAAAACATTCTTGGTGTAGTTTCATACTCAAATGAATGCAAACAAAGTATTTGGATGCTTTCTCTGAATATACAACACCAAAGAACTCAATCTCCATCACCCTAGTCGTAAGGACTGTGAAAACGCGTAAATGCATTCAATAAGCTTGAGTTGAAGCTTGATTTTACTTGTAAACATCCTTGGTGTAGTTTCACACTCAAATGAATGCAAACAAAGTATTTGGATGCTTTCTCTTAATATACAACACAAAGAACTCAAATCTCTTTCACCCTATTCGTACGAGCTATTAAAACGCGTAAATGCATTCAAAAGCTTGAGTTGAAGCTTGTTTGTACTTTCAAACATTCTTGGTGTAGTTTCATACTCAAATGAATGCAAACAAAGTATTTGGGTGCTTTCTCTAAATATACAACACCAAAGAACTCAATCTTCATCACCCTAGTCGTAAGAACTGTTAAAGTGCGTAAATGCATTCAAAAGTTTTAGTTGAAGCTTGAGTTGATGCTTGTTTGTACTTGTAAACATTCTTGGTGTAGTTTCACACTCAACTGAATGCAAACAAAGTATTTGGGTGCTTTCTCTGAATATACAACACCAAAGAACTCAATCTCCATCACCCTAGTCGTAAGGACTGTGAAAACGCGTAAATGCATTCAATAAGCTTGAGTTGAAGCTTGTTTGTACTTGTAAACATCCTAGGTGTAGTTTCACACTCAAATGAATGCAAACAAAGAATTTGGATGGTTTCTCTTAATATACAACACAGAAGAACTCAAATCTCTTTCACCCCACTCGTACGAGCTTTTAAAACGCGTAAATGCATTCAAAAGCTTGAGTTGAAGCTTGTTTGTACTTTCAAACATTCTTGGTGTAGTTTCATACTCAAATGAATGCAAACAAAGTATTTCGGTGCTTTCTCTAAATATACAACACCAAAGAACTCAATCTTCATCACCCTAGTCGTAAGGACTGTTAAAACGCGTAAATGCATTCAAAAGTTTGAGTTGAAGCTTGTTTGTACTTGTAAACATCCTAGGTGTAGTTTCACACTCAAATGAATGCAAACAAAGAATTTGGATCGTTTCTCCTATTATACAACACATAAGAACTCAAAGCTCTTTCGCCCTACTCGTACGAGCTTTTAAAACGCGTAAATGCATTCAAAAGCTTGAGTTGAAGCTTGTTTGTACTTGTAAACATCCTAGGTGTAGTTTGACACTCAAATGAATGCAAAAAAAGTATTTGGATACTCTGACTATACAACACAAAAGAACTCAAATTTCTTTCACCCTACTCGTATGAGCTTTTAAAACGCGTAAATGCATTCAAAAGCTTGAGTTGAAGCTTGTTTGTACTTTCAAACATTCTTGGTGTAGTTTCAAACTAAAATGAATGCAAAAAAAAACATTTGGGTGCATTCTCTGAATATACAACACAAAAGAACTCAATCTCTATCACCCTAGTCGTAAGATTTGTTAAAACGCGTAAATGCATTCAATAAGCTTGTTTGTACAAACGCGTAAGCTTGTTTGTACTTGTAAACATCCTAGGTGAAATGAATGCAAACAAAGTATTTGGATTCCTTTTCTTAATATACAATACAAACGAACTCAAATCTCTTTCACCCTACTCGTATGAGCTTTTAAAACGCGTAAAAGAATTTAAAAGCTTGAGTTGAAGCTTCTTTGTACCTATAAACATTCTTCGTGTAGTTTCATACTCAAATGAATGCAAACAAAGTATTTGGATGCTTTCTCTTAATATACAACACAAAAGAACTCAAATCTCTTTCACCCTACTCTTACGAGCTTTTAAAACGCGTAAATTCATTCAAAAGGTTGAGTTGAAGCTTGTTTGTACTTGTAAACATCCTAGGTGTAGTTTGACACTCAAATGAATGCAAAAAAAGTATTTGGATAAATTTCTCTTACTATAAAACACAAAAGAACTCAAATTTCTTTCACCCTACTCGTATGAGCTTTTAAAACGCGTAAATGCATTCAAAAGCTTGAGTTGGAGCTTGTTTGTACTTTCAAACCTTCTTGGTGTAGTTTCAAATTAAAATGAATGCAAACAAAACATTTGGGTTTGTTCTCTGAATATACAACACAAAAGAACTCAATCTCTATCACCCTAGTCATAAGAGCTGTTAAAACGCGTAAATGCATTCAAAAGCTTGAGTTGAAGCTTGTTGGTACTTATAAACATCATTGGCGTAGTTTCACACTCAAATGAATGCAAACAAAGTATTTGGATGCTTTCTCTTAATATACAGCACAAAAGAACTCAAATCTCTTTTACCCTACTCGTAAGAGCTTTTAAAACGCGTAAATGCATCCAAAAGCTTGAGTTGAAGCTTGTTTGTACTTGTAAACATCCTAGGTGTAGTTTCACACTCAAATGAATGCAAACAAAGTATTTGGATGAATTCTCTTAATATACAACACAAAAGAACTGAAATGTCTTTCACCCTAATCGTAAGAACTTTTAAAACGCGTAAATGCATTCAAAAGCTTGAGTTGAACCTTATTTGTACTTTAAGACATTCTTGGTGTAGTTTCATACTCAAATGAATGCAAACAAAACATTTGGGTGTTTTTTCTTTTAATATACAACACAAAAGAACTCCAATCTCTTTCACCCTACTCGTAAGAGCTATTAAAACGCGTAAATGCATCCAAAAGCTTTAGGTTAAGCTTGAGTTGATGCTTGTTTGTACTTGTAAACATTCTTGGTGTAGTTGCACACTCAAATGAATGCAAACAAAGTATTTGGATGCTTTCTCTTAACATACAACACAAACGAACTCAAATCTCTTTCACCCTACTCTTATGAGCTTTTAAAACGAGTAAATGCATTCAAAAGCTTGAGTTGAAGCTTGTTTGTACCTAAAAATATTCTTGGTGTAGTTTCATACTCAAATGAATGCAAACAAAGTATTTGGATGCTTTCTCTGAATATACAACACCAAAGAACTCAATCTCCATCACCCTAGTCGTAAGGACTGTTAAAACGCGTAAATGCATTCAATAAGCTTGAGTTGAAGCTTGATTTTACTTGTAAACATCCTTGGTGTAGTTTCACACTCAAATGAATGCAAACAAAGTATTTGGATGCTTTCTCTTAATATACAGCACAAAGAACTCAAATCTCTTTCACCCTATTCGTACGAGCTATTAAAACGCGTAAATGCATTCAAAAGCTTGAGTTGAAGCTTGTTTGCACTTTTAAACATCCTAGGTGTAGTTTCACACTCAATTGAATGCAAAAAAAGTATTTGGATGCTTTCACTTACTATACAACACAAAAGAACTCAAATCAATTTCACTCTACTCTTATGAGCTTTTAAAACGCGTAAATGCATTCAATAAGCTTGAGTTGAAGCTTGTTTGTACGTAAAAACATTCATGGTGTAGTTTCATACTCAAATGAATGCAAAGAAAGTATTTGGATGCTTTCTCTGAATATACAACACCAAAGAATTCAATCTCCATCACCCTACTCGTAAGAACTGTTAAAACGCGTAAATGCATTCAATAAGCTTGAGTTGAAGCTTGTTTGTACCTAAAAACATTCTTGGTGTAGTTTCATACTCAAATGAATGCAAACAAAGTATTTGGATGCTTTCTCTGAATATACAACACCAAAGAACTCAATCTCCATCACCCTAGTCGTAAGGACTGTGAAAACGCGTAAATGCATTCAATAAGCTTGAGTTGAAGCTTGATTTTACTTGTAAACATCCTTGGTGTAGTTTCACACTCAAATGAATGCAAACAAAGTATTTGGATGCTTTCTCTTAATATACAACACAAATAACTCAAATCACTTTCACCCTATTCGTACGAGCTATTAAAACGCGTAAATGCATTCAAAAGCTTGAGTTGAAGCTTGTTTGTACTTTCAAACATTCTTGGTGTAGTTTCATACTCAAATGAATGCAAACAAAGTATTTGGGTGCTTTCTCTAAATATACAACACCAAAGAACTCAATCTTCATCACCCTAGTCGTAAGGACTGTTAAAGTGCGTAAATGCATTCAAAAGTTTTAGTTGAAGCTTGAGTTGATGCTTGTTTGTATTTGTAAACATTCTTGGTGTAGTTTCACACTCAACTGAATGCAAACAAAGTATTTGGGTGCTTTCTCTGAATATACAACACCAAAGAACTCAATCTCCATCACCCTAGTCGTAAGGACTGTGAAAACGCGTAAATGCATTCAATAAGCTTGAGTTGAAGCTTGTTTGTACTTGTAAACATCCTAGGTGTAGTTTCACACTCAAATGAATGCAAACAAAGAATTTGGATGGTTTCTCTTAATATACAACACAGAAGAACTCAAATCTCTTTCACTCCGCTCGTACGAGCTTTTAAAACGCGTAAATGCATTCAAAAGCTTGAGTTGAAGCTTGTTTGTACTTTCAAACATTCTTGGTGTAGTTTCATACTCAAATGAATGCAAACAAAGTATTTCGGTGCTTTCTCTAAATATACAACACCAAAGAACTCAATCTTCATCACCCTAGTCGTAAGGACTGTTAAAACGCGTAAATGCATTCAAAAGTTTGAGTTGAAGCTTGTTTGTACTTGTAAACATCCTAGGTGTAGTTTCACACTCAAATGAATGCAAACAAAGAATTTGGATGGTTTCTCCTATTATACAACACATAAGAACTCAAAGCTCTTTCGCCCTACTCGTACGAGCTTTTAAAACGCGTAAATGCATTCAAAAGCTTGAGTTGTAGCTTGTTTGTACTTGTAAACATCCTAGGTGTAGTTTGACACTCAAATGAATGCAAAAAAAGTATTTGGATACTCTGACTATACAACACAAAAGAACTCAAATTTCTTTCACCCTACTCGTATGAGCTTTTAAAACGCGTAAATGCATTCAAAAGCTTGAGTTGAAGCTTGTTTGTACTTTCAAACATTCTTGGTGTAGTTTCAAACTAAAATGAATGCAAAAAAAAACATTTGGGTGCATTCTCTGAATATACAACACAAAAGAACTCAATCTCTATCACCCTAGTCGTAAGATTTGTTAAAACGCGTAAATGTATTCAATAAGCTTGTTTGTACAAACGCGTAAGCTTGTTTGTACTTGTAAACATCCTAGGTGAAATGAATGCAAACAAAGTATTTGGATTCCTTTTCTTAATATACAATACAAACGAACTCAAATCTCTTTCACCCTACTCGTATGAGCTTTTAAAACGCGTAAAAGAATTTAAAAGCTTGAGTTGAAGCTTCTTTGTACCTATAAACATTCTTCGTGTAGTTTCATACTCAAATGAATGCAAACAAAGTATTTGGATGCTTTCTCTTAATATACAACACAAAAGAACTCAAATCTCTTTCACCCTACTCTTACGAGCTTTTAAAACGCGTAAATTCATTCAAAAGGTTGAGTTGAAGCTTGTTTGTACTTGTAAACATCCTAGGTGTAGTTTGACACTCAAATGAATGCAAAAAAAGTATTTCGATAAATTTCTCTTACTATAAAACACAAAAGAACTCAAATTTCTTTCTCCCTACTCGTATGAGCTTTTAAAATGAGTTGGAGCTTGTTTGTACTTTCAAACCTTCTTGGTGTAGTTTCAAATTAAAATGAATGCAAACAAAACATTTGGGTTTGTTCTCTGAATATCCAACACAAAAGAACTCAATCTCTATCACCCTAGTCATAAGAGCTGTTAAAACGCGTAAATGCTTTCAAAAGCTTGAGTTGAAGCTTGTTTGTACTTCTAAACATCCTAAGTATAGTTTCACACTCAAATGAATGCAAACAAAGTATTTGGATGCTTTCTCTTAATATACCACACAAACGAACTCAAATCTGTTTCACCCTACTCGTATGAGCTTCTGAAACGCGTAAATGCATTCAAAAGCTTGAGTTGAAGCTTGTTTGTACTTGTAAACATCCAAGGTGTAGTTTCGCACTCAAATGAATGCAAACAAAGTATTTTGGATGCTTTCTCTTAATATACAACACAAAAGAACCCAAATCTCTTTCACCCTACTCGTATGAGCTTTTTAAACGCGTAAATGCATTCAAAAGCTTGATTTGAAGCTTGTTTGTACTTGTAAACATCCTAGGCGTAGTTTCACACTCCAATGAAGGCGAACAAAGTATTGGGATGCTTTCTCTTACTATACAACTCAAAAGAACTCAAATCCCTTTCACCCTACTCGTGTGAGCTTTTTAAAACACGTAAATGCATTCACAAGCTTGAGTTGAAGCTTGTTTCTACTTTCAAACATTCTTGGTGTAGTTTCATACTCAAATGAATGCAAACAAAATATTTGGGTGCATTCTCTGAATATACAACACAAAAGAACTCAATCTCTATCACCCTAGTCGTAAGAGCTGTTAAAACGCGTAAATGCATTCAAAAGCTTGCGTTGTAGCTTGTTTGTACTTGTAATTATCCTAGGTGTAGTTTCACACGCAAATGAATGCAAACAAAGTATTTGGTTGCTTTCTCTTAATATACAACAAAAAGGAACTCAAATCTCTTTTACCCTACTCGTACGAGCTTGTAAAACGTGTAAATGCATTCAAAAGCTTGGGTTGAAGCTTGTTTGTACTTGTAAACATCCTAGGTGTAGTTTCACACTCAAATGAATGCAAACAAAGTATTTGAATGCTTTCTCTTAATATACAACGCAAAAGAACTCAAATCACTTTCACCCTACTCGTATGAGCTTTTAAAACGCCTAAATGCATTCAAAAGCTTGAGTTGTAGCTTGTTTGTACTTTAAAACCATCTTGGTGTAGTTTCATACTCAAATGAATGGAAAAAAAATATTTGGCTGCTTTCTCTTAATATACAACACAAAAGAACTCAATCTCTATCATCCTAGTTGTAAGAGCAGTTAAAACGCGTAAATGCATTCAAAAGCATGAGTTGAAGCTTGTTTGTACTTGTAAACATCCTAGGTGTAGTTTCACACTCAAATGAATGCAAACAAAGAATTTGGATGGTTTCTTTTAATATATAACACATAAGAACTCAAATCTCTTTCACCCTACTCGTATGAGCTTTTAAAACGCGTAAATGCATTCAAAAGATTGAGGTGATGCTTGTTTGTACTTGTAAACATCCGAGGTGAAATGAATGCAAACAAAGTATTTGGATGCTTTCTCTTAATATACAATACAAATGAACTCAAATCTCTTTCACCCTACTCGTATGAGGTTTTAAAACGCGTAAAAGCATTCAAAAGCTTGAGTTGAAGCTTGTTTGTACTTTTAAACATCCTAAGTGTAGTTTCACACTCAAATGAATGCAAATAAAGTATTTGGATACTTTCTCTTAATATACCACCCAAACGAACTCAAATCTCTTTCACCCTACTCGTATGAGCATCTGAAACGCGTAAATGCATTCAAAAGCTTGAGTTGAAGCTTGTTTGTACTTGTAAACATCCAAGGTGTAGTTTCGCACTCAAATGAATGCAAACAAAGTATTTAGATGCTTTCTCTTAATATACAACACAAAAGAACTAAAATCTCTTTCACCCTACTCGTACGAGCTTTTTAAACGCGTAAATGCATTCAAAAGCTTGATTTGAAGCTTGTTTGTACTTGTAAACATCCTTGGTGTAGTTTCACACTCAAATGAATGCAATCAAAGTATTTAAATGCTTTCTCTTAATATACAACACAAAAGAACTCAAATCTCTTTCACCCTACTCGTATGAGCTTTTAAAACGCGTAAATGCATTCAAAAGTTTGAGTTGAAGCTTGTTTGTACTTCCAAACATTCTTGGTGTAGTTTCAAACTAAAATGAATGCAAAAAAAACATTTGGGTTCATTCTCTGAATATACAACACAAAAGAACTCAATCTCTATCACACTAGTCGTAAGAGCTGTTAAAACGCGTAAATGTATTCAAAAGCTTGAGTTGAATCTTGTTTGTACTTCAAAAAATCCTAAGTGTAGTTTCACACTCAAATGAATGCAAACAAAGTATTTGGATGCGTTCTCTTAATATACCACATAAACGAACTCAAATCTCTTTCACCCTACTCGTATGAGCTTCTGAAACGCGTAAATGCATTCAAAAGCTTGAGTTGAAGCTTGTTTGAACTTGTAAACATCCTAGGTGTAGTTTGACACTCAAATGAATTCAACCAAAGTATTTAAATGCTTTCTCTTAATATACAACACAAAAGAACTCAAATCTCTTTCACCCTACTCGTAGTGAGCTTTTAAAACGCGTAAAAGCATTCAAAAGCTTGAGTTGTAGCTTGTTTGTACTTTAATACATTCTTGGTGTAGTTTCATACTCAAATGAATGCAAACAAAACATTTGGGTGCTTTCTCTTAATATAGAACACAAAAGAACTCAATCTCTATCACCCTAGTCGTAAGAGCTGTTAAAACGCATAAATGCATTCAAAAGCTTGAGTTGTAGCTTGTTTGTACTTTAAAATATTGTAGGTGTAGTTTCATACTCAAATGAATGCAAACAAAATATTTTGATGCAGGTGGATTTGAGGGCTTATCATCGTGCGTAATAAAGCAATTAGGTATTAGTTAATTTCAGAATGCATTTAGTCTTAATTAGTCCGTACAAGCATGATTAGTGTTAATTAAGCCTAGTTTGTATTTGTAATTTTTTTTCCAGCTTTGTAATAGTTTAGTTCACGTTTCCTAAGGGATAAGGAGTCACATGCTGAGAGAGAAAGGCCTAGAGACCATCAATTCAAAGCATTTAATGTAGTGGTCCAAATAGTACAAGGTAACAGCTAGCTGTCGCTTTCAAGCTAGTTGTGCGCCTATTAGGAGCCTTGTGGTCCTCCTAACAGCTCTTTAGTGAGCCTTGGGCAGCAAGGATACATTCTAGGTGCTTCCTAGGTCATTTAGGAACCCTTTCCCCCCCCTATATATATGTAGATGCAGCCTTGGAGCCGAAAAGGAAAAAAATGAAGACTTTGATGATGAATATGAAAATGAGAATGTTATCTCTTTTAAGCCTTTGAGCTTGATTTATTCAATCTCTAAAATACTTAGTGCTTAATTGCTTGAGTGTTCTTGAGAGGAGTAGGAAATCGAATGCTATTGTAATTAGTGTGGTGCTTAGTTTGCTTTATCACTAGTTACTCTGGTTTTCGTCGATTTGATTATTTCCTGGTGGTGTTTAAGTACTTTAGCCTTTAATTAATCAAGTTGTTTAGGCTTGGTGGTGAAAACTTTATCCAAGTCATATCCTTTATTTCTTTCCTTTGATATAAACACAAAAAGCCACAAAAGATTTTATCTTTGATTTGAGAACGAGTTGATTAGCCATTGTGTTGCGTAAATCCATTGAGTTTATGCATCAAATTGGTATCAGATCTTTGGTTTTCTTAGCTCGTTCCTTCAGAGGTTTTTCTTGATTGGAGAGTCCTCTTTCACCTGGTTTTGGTTTGAGGACAAAAGGAGAAGATTTGAGTGCTCGTTGAAGCAATTTTCCTCAATCACTCCTTCTGGATCTGCGACTGGAACATGATTGTTCTTTTGGTTCTTTGGCACGCTTCAAAAGGTAAAGTGTGAACTTTGATACTTTTATGAGTTCTTTAGACCTTTATCTTTGGATATCTCTTGGTAGTTTTGGTTAAATCGTTGTGGGCTGGAGCAGTTTTTTGTGTGAAGATACAATATGTGCTGCGCATGAATTGGGATATTTGTTCTAATGTTATTCAGTTTGCTCTGGATTTTCCGTGCAACTTTGTGGGGAATATTGTTGGGTATCTCCCTGGTTATCTCATTTTGGGTTCTATCTTTGTTATCCAAGTGGTTTGAAGTGGTAAGGTTGAGTCTTTGGTCTTCATTTGTGCTCAAACATTTTATTGGTCCGGCTGGATTGCGACAAGGAGTCATGTTGTCATTTTGCTTATATCTCACGATTTAGAGATCAAGTTTATGTCTTTGTTGCTCATCTGAATTTCTATGACCTTATCCTACAAGTTTCTCTTGGTAGATCTCTAATTTAGTCCAAAAAGAACCCGTTAACCCAAATACCTTCCGAACCAGAAACATATCCTAACTCCACAAAATGCTTCATTTCTCTAGAACCAATGTTAATGATGACGATTTGGAGATTGACTTTCCTATGTTTGGTGGGTTCCTCTTTTCGGAAGATTTTTCTGCTTGGCTTTAGAAGGTTGACAAATGGTTCGCACTCCTTGAGTTTTCAAATCACAAGAAAATAGAGCTAGTGACAAGTTCTTTTGATTGTAGTACTTCGATTCGGAGGGAACTCCTGAAAATTCGAACGGAAAGGATGGGAAAGATAAAATTCAAAGTTGGAGTAAGTTGCGAAGAGAGCTCAAAAAGGAGTTCTTATCAAAGCTCCCTTCACAAACATCTTTTTATCCGTATGATCTTGAGCAAGTGGCTAACTTGCAAGCTACTGAAAATTCAGCTTGCAAGGTTGAAGTTAAGAGAAAGCGTAGGTGTTTTAAATGTCGTGATCTTGGCCACTCTCATAATAGTTGTCCTAACAAGGAAGTCGTAACACTTGTGGAGTGTCAAATGGTTGATCAAACTCATGACGCACCTTCTGATGTTGTGTCACCTCGAATTGACAATAGTATTTGCGAATTTTCTGTTTTTTGCACAATCTCATTGTGAGGGAACCGTTGAAGTTTTTCCGAGTGAAGGTCCACTGTGGGATGTCTATAGTGAAGAACCTGATATGGAAAGTCCTCTAGTGGCTAATCAGATTGTGAGCAATGTTGCTCATGTTGATCGTTCAAAACATCATTGTTCTAATCTACGCCTTGTTGAAAATACACCAACAATTAGTTTGAGTTTCCAAAGAAACGACAGCAACCATGATGCAATGTTAGAGGAAGTTCTTAAGTTTCCCAAGGTCCCAAATGAAAAGGAACCATGATGCTTAGTTTGCTTTATCACTAGTTACTCTGATTTTCGTCGATTTGATTATTTTCTGGTGGTGTTTAAGTATTTTAGCCTTGAATTAATCAAGTTGTTTAGGCTTGGTGGTGGAAACTTTATCCAAGTCATATCCTTTATTGCTTTCCTTTGATATAAACACAAAAAGCCACAAAAGATTTTATCTTTGATTTGAGAACGAGTTGATTAGCCGTTGTGTTGCGTAAATCTGTTGAGTATTATGCATCACATTTGGGTGCTTTCTTTTAAAAAAATAACACAAAAGAACTCCAATCTCTTTCACCCTACTCGTTAGAGCTTTTAGAATGCGTAAATGCTTCCAAAAGCTTGAGTTGAAGCTTGTTTGTACTTGTAAACATCCTAGGTGTAGTTTCACACTCAAATGAATGCAAACAAAGTATTTGGATGCTTTCTCTTAATATACAACACAAAAGAACTCAAATCTCTTTCACCCTACTCGTAAGAGCTTTTAAAACGTTTAAATGCATTCAAAAGCTTGAGTTGAAGCTTGTTTGTACTTTAAAACATTTTTGGTGTAGTTTCATACCCAAATGAATGCAAACAAAACATTTGGGTGTTTTCTCTTAATATACAACACAAAAGAACTCCAATTTCTTTCACCCTACTCGTAAGAGCTATTAAAACGCGTAAATCCATCCAAAATCTTTAGTTGAAGCTTGAGTTGAAGCTTGTTTGTACTTGTAAACATTCTTGGTGTAGTTTCATACTAAAATGAATGCAAACAAAACATTTGGGTGCAGTCTCTGAATATTCAACACAAAAGAACTCAATCTCTATCACCCTAGTCGTAAGAGCTTTTAAAACGCATAAATGCAATCAAAAGCTTGAGTTGAAGATTGTTTGTACTTGTAAACATCCTTGGTGTAGTTTCGCACTCAAATGAATACAAACAAAGTATTTGGATGGTTTCTCTTAATATACAACACGAAAGACCTCAAATCTCTTTCACCCTACTCGTACGAGCTTTTAAAACGCGTAAATGCATTCAAAAGCTTTGAGTTGAAGCATGTTTGTACTTATAAACATCCTAGGTGTAGTTTGACACAAAAGTGAATGCAAACAAAGTATTTGGATGTTTTCTCTTAATATACAACACAAACGAACTCAAATCTCTTTCATCCTACTCGTATGAGCTATTAAAACGCGTAAATGCATCCAAAAGCTTGAGTTGAAGCTTGTTTGTACTTGTGAAAATCCTAGGTGTAGTTTCACACTCAAATAAATGCAAACAAAGTATTTGGATGCTTTCTCTTAATATACAACTCAAAAGAACTCCAATCACTTTCACCCTACTCGTAAGTGCTTGTAATACGCGTAAATGCATCCAAAAGCTTGAGTTGAAGCTTGTTTGTACTTGTGAAAATCCTAGGTGTAGTTTCACGCTCAAATAAATTAAAACAAAGTATTTGGATGCTTTCTCTTAATATACAACACAAAAGAACTCCAATCACTTTCACCCAACTCGTAAGAGCTTTTAATACGCGTAAATGCATCCAAAAGCTTGAGTTGAAGCTTGTTTGTACTTTAAAACAAAGTATTTTGATCCTTTCTCTTAATATACAAAGAACTCAATGTCTATCACCCTAGTCGTAAGAGCTGTTAAAATGCGTAAATGAAGTCAAAAGCTTGAGTTGAAGCTTGTTTGTACTTGTAAACATACTAGGTGTAGTTTCACACTCAAATTAATGCAAACAAAGTATTTGGATGTTTTCTCTTAATATAGAACACAAAAGAACTCAAATCTCCTTCACCCTACTCGAATGAGCTTTTAAACCGGGTAAATGCATTCAAAAGCTTGAATTAAAGCTTGTATTTACTTTAAAACATTTTTGGTGTAGTTTCATACTCAAATGAATGCAAACAAAACATTTGGGTGCTTTATCTTAATATACAGCACAAAAGAACTCAATCTCTATCACCCTAGTCGTAAGAGCTGTTAAAACGCGTAAATGCAATCAAAACTTGAGTTGAAGCTTGTTTGTAATTTAAAACATTCTTGGTGTAGTTTCATACTCAAATGAATGCAAACAAAACATTTGGGTGTTTTCTCTTAATGTACAACACAAAAGAACTCCAATTTCTTTCACCCTACTCGTAAGAGCTATTAAAACGCGTAAATCCATCCAAAAGCTTTAGTTGAAGCTTGAGTTGAAGCTTGTTTGTACTTGTAAACATTCTAGGTGTAGTTTCATACTAAAATGAATGCAAACAAAACATTTGGGTGCAATATATGAATATTCAACACAAAAGAACTTAATCTCTTTCACCCTAGTCGTAAGAGCTTTTAAAACGCGTAAATGCAATCAAAAGCTTGAGTTGAAGATTGGTTGTACTTGTAAACATCCTTGGTGTAGTTTCACACTGAAGTGAATGCAAAAAAATTACTTGGATGGTTTCTCTTAATATACAACACAAAAGACCTCAAATCTCCTTCACCCTACTCGTACGAGCTTTTAAAACGCGTAAATGCATTCAAAAGCTTTGAGTTGAAGCTTGTTTGTACTTGTAAACATCTTAGGTGTAGTTTGACACACAAATGAATGCAAACAAAGTATTTGGTTGCTTTCTCTTAATATACAACACAAACGAACTTAAATCTCTTTCACCCTACTCGTATGAGCTATTAAAACGCGTAAATGCATCCAAAAGCTTGAGTTGAAGCGTGTTTGTACTTTAAAACATTCTTGGCGTAGTTTCATACTCAAATGACCACAAACAAAACATTTGGGTACTTTCTCTTAATATACAACACAAAATAACTCCAATCTCTTTCACCCTACTCGTAAGAGCTTTTAAAACGCGTAAATGCATCCAAAAGCTTGAGTTGAAGCTTGTTTGTACTTGTAAACACCCTAGGTGTAGTTTGACACACAAATGAATGCAAACAAAGTATTTGGATGCTTTCTCTTAATATACAACACAAACGAACTTAAATCTCTTTCACCCTACTCGTATGAGCTTTTAAAACGCGTAAATGCATCCCAAATCTTGAGTTGAAGCTTGTTTGTACTTGTAAATATCCTAGGTGTAGTTTCACACTGAAATGAATGCAAACAAAGTATTTGGATACTTTCTCTTAATATACAACACAAAAGAACTCCAATCACTTTCACCCTAGTCGTAAGAGCTTTTAAAACGCGTAAATGCATCCAAAAGCTTGAGTTGAAGCTTGTTTGTACTTGTAAACATCCTAGGTGTAGTTTCACACTCAAATGAATGCAAACAAAGTATTTGGATGCTTTCTCTTAATATACAACACAAAAGAACTCAAATCTCTTTCACCCTACTCGTAAGAGCTTTTAAAACGCGTAAATGCATTCAAAAGCTTGAGTTGAAGCTTGTTTGTACTTTAAAACAATCTTGGTGTACTTTCATACTCAAATGAATGCAAACAAAATATTTGGTTGCTTTCTCTGAATATACAACACAAAAGAACTCAATCTCTATCACCCTAGTCGTAAAAGCTGGTAAATCGCGTAAATGCATTCAAAAGCTTGAGTTGAAGGTTGTTTGTACTTGTAAACATCCTAGGTGTAGTTTCACACTCAAATGAATGCAAACAAAGTATTTGGATGTTTTCTCTTAATATACAACACAAAATAACTCAAATCTCTTTCACCCTACTCGAATGAGCTTTTAAAACGCATAAATGCATTCAAAAGCTTGAGTTGAAGCTTGTTTGTACTTTAAAACATTTTTGGTGTAGTTTCATACTCAAATGAATGCAAACAAAACATTTGGGTGCTTTATCTTAATATACAGCACAAAAGAACTCAATCTCTATCACCCTAGTCGTAAGAGCTGTTAAAACGCGTAAATGCAATCAAAAGCTTGAGTTGAAGCTTGTTTGTAATTTAAAACATTCTTGGTGTAGTTTCATACTCAAATGAATGCAAACAAAACATTTGGGTGTTTTCTCTTAATATACAACACAAAAGAACTCCAATTTCTTTCACCCTACTCGTAAGACCTATTAAAACGCGTAACACAAAAGAACTCCAATTTCTTTCACCCTACAACACAAAAGAACTCAATCTCTTTCACCCGACTCGTAAGAGCTTTTAAAACGCGTAAAAGCATCCAAAAGCTTGAGTTGAAGCTTGTTTGTACTTGTAAACATCCTAGGTGTAGTTTCACACTGAAATGAATGCAAAGAAAGTATTTGGATGCTTTCTCTTAATATATACAACACAAAAGAACTCAATCTCTATCATCCTAGTCATAAGAGCTGTTAAAACGCGTAAATGCATTCAAAAGCTTGAGTTGAAGCTTGTTTGTACTTGTAAACATCCTAGGTGTAGTTTCACACTCAAATGAATGCAAACAAAGTATTTGGATGTTTTCTCTTAATATACAACACAAAAGAACTCAAATCTCTTTCACCCAACTCGAATGAGCTTTTAAAACGCGTAAATGCATTCAAAAATTGTACTTTAAAACATTCTTGGTGTAGTTTCATACTCAAATGAATGCAAACAAAGCATTTGGGTGCTTTATCTTGATATACAGCACAAAAGAACTCAATCTCTATCACCCTAGTCGTAAGAGCTGTTAAAACGCGTAAATGCAAACAAAAGCTTGAGTTGAAGCTTGTTTGTACTTTAAAACATTCATGGTGTAGTTTCATACTCAAGTAAATGCAAACAAAACATTTGGGTGCTTTCTGTGAATATACAACACAAAAGAACTCAATCTCTATCATCCTAGTCGTAAGAGTTGTTAAAGCGCGTAAATGCATTCAAAAGCTTGAGTTGAAGCTTGTTAATACTTGTAAACATCCTAGGTGTAGTTTGACACTCAAATGAATGCAAAAGAAGTATTTGGATGCTTTCTCCTAATATACAACACAAAAGAACTCAAATCTCTTTCACCCTACTCGTATGAGCTTTTAAAACGCGTAAATGCATTCAAAAGCTTGAGTTGAAGCTTCTTTGTACTTTTAAACATCCTAGGTGTAGTTTCACACTCAAATGAATGCAAACAAAGTATTTGGATGTTTTCTCTTAATATACAACACAAAAGAACTCAAATCTCTTTCACCCTACTCGAATGAGCTTTTAAAACGCATAAATGCATTCAAAAGCTTGAGTTGAAGCTTGTTTGTACTTTAAAACATTTTTGGTGTAGTTTCATACTCAAATGAATGCAAACAAAACATTTGGGTGCTTTATCTTAATATACAGCACAAAAGAACTCAATCTCTATCACCCTAGTCGTAAGAGCTGTTAAAACGCGTAAATGCAATCAAAAGCTTGAGTTGAAGCTTGTTTGTAATTTAAAACATTCTTGGTGTAGTTTCATACTCAAATGAATGCAAACAAAACATTTGGGTGTTTTCTCTTAATATACAACACAAAAGAACTCCAATTTCTTTCACCCTACTCGTAAGACCTATTAAAACGCGTAACACAAAAGAACTCCAATTTCTTTCACCCTACAACACAAAAGAACTCAATCTCTTTCACCCGACTCGTAAGAGCTTTTAAAACGCGTAAAAGCATCCAAAAGCTTGAGTTGAAGCTTGTTTGTACTTGTAAACATCCTAGGTGTAGTTTCACACTGAAATGAATGCAAAGAAAGTATTTGGATGCTTTCTCTTAATATATACAACACAAAAGAACTCAATCTCTATCATCCTAGTCATAAGAGCTGTTAAAACGCGTAAATGCATTCAAAAGCTTGAGTTGAAGCTTGTTTGTACTTGTAAACATCCTAGGTGTAGTTTCACACTCAAATGAATGCAAACAAAGTATTTGGATGTTTTCTCTTAATATACAACACAAAAGAACTCAAATCTCTTTCACCCAACTCGAATGAGCTTTTAAAACGCGTAAATGCATTCAAAAATTGTACTTTAAAACATTCTTGGTGTAGTTTCATACTCAAATGAATGCAAACAAAGCATTTGGGTGCTTTATCTTGATATACAGCACAAAAGAACTCAATCTCTATCACCCTAGTCGTAAGAGCTGTTAAAACGCGTAAATGCAAACAAAAGCTTGAGTTGAAGCTTGTTTGTACTTTAAAACATTCATGGTGTAGTTTCATACTCAAGTAAATGCAAACAAAACATTTGGGTGCTTTCTGTGAATATACAACACAAAAGAACTCAATCTCTATCATCCTAGTCGTAAGAGTTGTTAAAGCGCGTAAATGCATTCAAAAGCTTGAGTTGAAGCTTGTTAATACTTGTAAACATCCTAGGTGTAGTTTGACACTCAAATGAATGCAAAAGAAGTATTTGGATGCTTTCTCCTAATATACAACACAAAAGAACTCAAATCTCTTTCACCCTACTCGTATGAGCTTTTAAAACGCGTAAATGCATTCAAAAGCTTGAGTTGAAGCTTCTTTGTACTTTTAAACATCCTAGGTGTAGTTTCACACTCAAATGAATGCAAACAAAGTATTTGGATGTTTTCTCTTAATATACAACACAAAAGAACTCAAATCTCTTTCACCCTACTCGAATGAGCTTTTAAAACGCATAAATGCATTCAAAAGCTTGAGTTGAAGCTTGTTTGTACTTTAAAACATTTTTGGTGTAGTTTCATACTCAAATGAATGCAAACAAAACATTTGGGTGCTTTATCTTAATATACAGCACAAAAGAACTCAATCTCTATCACCCTAGTCGTAAGAGCTGTTAAAACGCGTAAATGCAATCAAAAGCTTGAGTTGAAGCTTGTTTGTAATTTAAAACATTCTTGGTGTAGTTTCATACTCAAATGAATGCAAACAAAACATTTGGGTGTTTTCTCTTAATATACAACACAAAAGAACTCCAATTTCTTTCACCCTACTCGTAAGACCTATTAAAACGCGTAACACAAAAGAACTCCAATTTCTTTCACCCTACAACACAAAAGAACTCAATCTCTTTCACCCGACTCGTAAGAGCTTTTAAAACGCGTAAAAGCATCCAAAAGCTTGAGTTGAAGCTTGTTTGTACTTGTAAACATCCTAGGTGTAGTTTCACACTGAAATGAATGCAAAGAAAGTATTTGGATGCTTTCTCTTAATATATACAACACAAAAGAACTCAATCTCTATCATCCTAGTCATAAGAGCTGTTAAAACGCGTAAATGCATTCAAAAGCTTGAGTTGAAGCTTGTTTGTACTTGTAAACATCCTAGGTGTAGTTTCACACTCAAATGAATGCAAACAAAGTATTTGGATGTTTTCTCTTAATATACAACACAAAAGAACTCAAATCTCTTTCACCCAACTCGAATGAGCTTTTAAAACGCGTAAATGCATTCAAAAATTGTACTTTAAAACATTCTTGGTGTAGTTTCATACTCAAATGAATGCAAACAAAGCATTTGGGTGCTTTATCTTGATATACAGCACAAAAGAACTCAATCTCTATCACCCTAGTCGTAAGAGCTGTTAAAACGCGTAAATGCAAACAAAAGCTTGAGTTGAAGCTTGTTTGTACTTTAAAACATTCATGGTGTAGTTTCATACTCAAGTAAATGCAAACAAAACATTTGGGTGCTTTCTGTGAATATACAACACAAAAGAACTCAATCTCTATCATCCTAGTCGTAAGAGTTGTTAAAGCGCGTAAATGCATTCAAAAGCTTGAGTTGAAGCTTGTTAATACTTGTAAACATCCTAGGTGTAGTTTGACACTCAAATGAATGCAAACAAAGTATTTGGATGCTTTCTCCTAATATACAACACAAAAGAACTCAAATCTCTTTCACCCTACTCGTATGAGCTTTTAAAACGCGTAAATGCATTCAAAAGCTTGAGTTGTAGCTTGTTTGTACTTTAAAACATTCTTGGTGTAGTTTCATACTAAAATGAATGCAAACAAAACATTTGGGTGCTTTCTCTAAATATACAACACAAAAGAGCTCAATCTCTATCACCCTAGTCGTAAGAGCTGTTAAAACGCGTAAATGCATTCAAAATCTTGAGTTGAAGCTTGTTTGTACTTTTAAAAATCCTAGGTGTAGTTTCATACTCAAATGAATGCAAACAAAGTATTTGGATGCTTTCTCTAAGTATACAACACAAAAGAATTCAAATCTCTTTCACCCTACTCGTACGAGCTTTTAAAACGCGTAAATGCATTCAAAAGCCTGAGTTGAAGCTTGTTTGTACTTCTAAACATCCTAGGTGTATTTTAACACTCAAATGAATGCAAACAAATTATTTGGATGCTTTTGCTTAATATACCACACAAACGAACTCAAATCTCTTTCACCCTACTCGTATGAGCTTTTGAAACGCGTAAATGCATTCAAATACTTGAGTTGCAGCTTGTTTGTGCCTAAAGACCTTCTTGGTGTAGTTTCATACTCAAATGAATGCAAACAAAACATTTGGGTGCTTTCTCTTAATATACAACACAAAAGAACTCAAATCTCTTTCACCCTACTTGTACGAGCTTTTAAAACGCGTAAATGGATTCAAAAGCCTGAGTTGAAGCTTGTTTGTACTTCTAAACATCCTAGGTGTAGTTTGACACTCAAATGAATGCAAACAAAACATTTGGGTGTTTTCTCTTAATATACAACACAAAAGAACTCCAATTTCTTTCACCCTACTCGTAAGAGCTATTAAAACGCGTAAATCCATCCAAAATCTTTAGTTGAAGCTTGAGTTGAAGCTTGTTTGTACTTGTAAACATTCTTGGTGTAGTTTCATACTAAAATGAATGCAAACAAAACATTTGGGTGCAGTCTCTGAATATTCAACACAAAAGAACTCAATCTCTATCACCCTAGTCGTAAGAGCTTTTAAAACGCATAAATGCAATCAAAAGCTTGAGTTGAAGATTGTTTGTACTTGTAAACATCCTTGGTGTAGTTTCACACTCAAATGAATGCAAACAAAGTATTTGGATGGTTTCTCTTAATATACAACACGAAAGACCTCAAATCTCTTTCACCCTACTCGTACGAGCTTTTAAAACGCGTAAATGCATTCAAGAGCTTTGAGTTGAAGCATGTTTGTACTTGTAAACATCCTAGGTGTAGTTTGACACAAAAGTATTTGGATGTTTTCTCTTAATATACAACACAAACGAACTCAAATCTCTTTCATCCTACTCGTATGAGCTATTAAAACGCGTAAATGCATCCAAAAGCTTGAGTTGAAGCTTGTTTGTACTTTAAAACATTCTTGGTGTAGTTTCATACTCAAATGAATACAAACAAAACATTTGGGTGCTTTCTCTTAATATACAACACAAAAGAACTCCAATCTCTTTCACCCTACTCGTAAGAGCTTTTAAAACGCGTAAATGCATCCAAAAGCTTGAGTTGAAGCTTGTTTCTACTTGTGAAAATCCTAGGTGTAGTTTCACACTCAAATAAATGCAAACAAAGTATTTGGATGCTTTCTCTTAATTTACAACTCAAAAGAACTCCAATCACTTTCACCCTACTCGTAAGAGCTTGTAATACGCGTAAATGCATCCAAAAGCTTGAGTTGAAGCTTGTTTGTACTTGTGAAAATCCTAGGTGTAGTTTCACGCTCAAATAAATTCAAACAAAGTATTTGGATGCTTTCTCTTAATATACAACACAAAAGAACTCCAATCACTTTCACCCAACTCGTAAGAGCTTTTAATACGCGTAAATGCATCCAAAAGCTTGAGTTGAAGCTTGTTTGTACTTTAAAACAAAGTATTTTGATCCTTTCTCTTAATATACAAAGAACTCAATGTCTATCACCCTAGTCGTAAGAGCTGTTAAAACGCGTAAATGAAGTCAAAAGCTTGAGTTGAAGCTTGTTTGTACTTGTAAACATACTAGGTGTAGTTTCACACTCAAATTAATGCAAACAAAGTATTTGGATGTTTTCTCTTAATATACAACACAAAAGAACTCAAATCTCCTTCACCCTACTCGAATGAGCTTTTAAACCGGGTAAATGCATTCAAAAGCTTGAATTAAAGCTTGTATTTACTTTAAAACATTTTTGGTGTAGTTTCATACTCAAATGAATGCAAACAAAACATTTGGGTGCTTTATCTTAATATATAGCACAAAAGAACTCAATCTCTATCACCCTAGTCGTAAGAGCTGTTAAAACGCGTAAATGCAATCAAAACTTGAGTTGAAGCTTGTTTGTAATTTAAAACATTCTTGGTGTAGTTTCATACTCAGATGAATGCAAACAAAACATTTGGGTGTTTTCTCTTAATGTACAACACAAAAGAACTCCAATTTCTTTCACCCTACTCGTAAGAGCTATTAAAACGCGTAAATCCATCCAAAAGCTTTAGTTGAAGCTTGAGTTGAAGCTTGTTTGTACTTGTAAACATTCTAGGTGTAGTTTCATACTAAAATGAATGCAAACAAAACATTTGGGTGCAATATATGAATATTCAACACAAAAGAACTTAATCTCTTTCACCCTAGTCGTAAGAGCTTTTAAAACGCGTAAATGCAATCAAAAGCTTGAGTTGAAGATTGTTTGTACTTGTAAACATCCTTGGTGTAGTTTCACACTGAAGTGAATGCAAAAAAATTACTTGGATGGTTTCTCTTAATATACAACACAAAAGACCTCAAATCTCCTTCACCCTACTCGTACGAGCTTTTAAAATGCGTAAATGCATTCAAAAGCTTTGAGTTGAAGCTTGTTTGTACTTGTAAACATCTTAGGTGTAGTTTGACACACAAATGAATGCAAACAAAGTATTTGATTGCTTTCTCTTAATATACAACACAAACGAACTTAAATCTCTTTCACCCTACTCGTATGAGCTATTAAAACGCGTAAATGCATCCAAAAGCTTGAGTTGAAGCGTGTTTGTACTTTAAAACATTCTTGGCGTAGTTTCATACTCAAATGACCACAAACAAAACATTTGGGTACTTTCTCTTAATATACAACACAAAATAACTCCAATCTCTTTCACCCTACTCGTAAGAGCTTTTAAAACGCGTAAATGCATCCAAAAGCTTGAGTTGAAGCTTGTTTGTACTTGTAAACACCCTAGGTGTAGTTTGACACACAAATGAATGCAAACAAAGTATTTGGATGCTTTCTCTTAATATACAACACAAACGAACTTAAATCTCTTTCTCCCTACTCGTATGAGCTTTTAAAACGCGTAAATGCATCCCAAATCTTGAGTTGAAGCTTGTTTGTACTTGTAAATATCCTAGGTGTAGTTTCACACTGAAATGAATGCAAACAAAGTATTTGGATACTTTCTCTTAATATACAACACAAAAGAACTCCAATCACTTTCACCCTACTCGTAAGAGCTTTTAAAACGCGTAAATGCATCCAAAAGCTTGAGTTGAAGCTTGTTTGTACTTGTAAACATCCTAGGTGTAGTTTCACACTCAAATGAATGCAAACAAAGTATTTGGATGCTTTCTCTTAATATACAACACAAAAGAACTCAAATCTCTTTCACCCTACTCGTAAGAGCTTTTAAAACGCGTAAATGCATTCAAAAGCTTGAGTTGAAGCTTGTTTGTACTTTAAAACAATCTTGGTGTAGTTTCATACTCAAATGAATGCAAACAAAATATTTGGTTGCTTTCTCTGAATATACAACACAAAAGAACTCAATCTCTATCACCCTAGTCGTAAAAGCTGGTAAATCGCGTAAATGCATTCAAAAGCTTGAGTTGAAGGTTGTTTGTACTTGTAAACATCCTAGGTGTAGTTTCACACTCAAATGAATGCAAACAAAGTATTTGGATGTTTTCTCTTAATATACAACACAAAAGAACTCAAATCTCTTTCACCCTACTCGAATGAGCTTTTAAAACGCATAAATGCATTCAAAAGCTTGAGTTGAAGCTTGTTTGTACTTTAAAACATTTTTGGTGTAGTTTCATACTCAAATGAATGCAAACAAAACATTTGGGTGCTTTATCTTAATATACAGCACAAAAGAACTCAATCTCTATCACCCTAGTCGTAAGAGCTGTTAAAACGCGTAAATGCAATCAAAAGCTTGAGTTGAAGCTTGTTTGTAATTTAAAACATTCTTGGTGTAGTTTCATACTCAAATGAATGCAAACAAAATATTTGGGTGTTTTCTCTTAATATACAACACAAAAGAACTCCAATTTCTTTCACCCTACTCGTAAGACCTATTAAAACGCGTAACACAAAAGAACTCCAATTTCTTTCACCCTACAACACAAAAGAACTCAATCTCTTTCACCCGACTCGTAAGAGCTTTTAAAACGCGTAAAAGCATCCAAAAGCTTGAGTTGAAGCTTGTTTGTACTTGTAAACATCCTAGGTGTAGTTTCACACTGAAATGAATGCAAAGAAAGTATTTGGATGCTTTCTCTTAATATATACAACACAAAAGAACTCAATCTCTATCATCCTAGTCATAAGAGCTGTTAAAACGCGTAAATGCATTCAAAAGCTTGAGTTGAAGCTTGTTTGTACTTGTAAACATCCTAGGTGTAGTTTCACACTCAAATGAATGCAAACAAAGTATTTGGATGTTTTCTCTTAATATACAACACAAAAGAACTCAAATCTCTTTCACCCAACTCGAATGAGCTTTTAAAACGCGTAAATGCATTCAAAAATTGTACTTTAAAACATTCTTGGTGTAGTTTCATACTCAAATGAATGCAAACAAAGCATTTGGGTGCTTTATCTTGATATACAGCACAAAAGAACTCAATCTCTATCACCCTAGTCGTAAGAGCTGTTAAAACGCGTAAATGCAAACAAAAGCTTGAGTTGAAGCTTGTTTGTACTTTAAAACATTCATGGTGTAGTTTCATACTCAAGTGAATGCAAACAAAACATTTGGGTGCTTTCTGTGAATATACAACACAAAAGAACTCAATCTCTATCATCCTAGTCGTAAGAGTTGTTAAAGCGCGTAAATGCATTCAAAAGCTTGAGTTGAAGCTTGTTAATACTTGTAAACATCCTAGGTGTAGTTTGACACTCAAATGAATGCAAACAAAGTATTTGGATGCTTTCTCCTAATATACAACACAAAAGAACTCAAATCTCTTTCACCCTACTCGTATGAGCTTTTAAAACGCGTAAATGCATTCAAAAGCTTGAGTTGTAGCTTGTTTGTACTTTAAAACATTCTTGGTGTAGTTTCATACTAAAATGAATGCAAACAAAACATTTGGGTGCTTTCTCTAAATATACAACACAAAAGAGCTCAATCTCTATCACCCTAGTCGTAAGAGCTGTTAAAACGCGTAAATGCATTCAAAATCTTGAGTTGAAGCTTGTTTGTACTTTTAAAAATCCTAGGTGTAGTTTCATACTCAAATGAATGCAAACAAAGTATTTGGATGCTTTCTCTAAGTATACAACACAAAAGAATTCAAATCTCTTTCACCCTACTCGTACGAGCTTTTAAAACGCGTAAATGCATTCAAAAGCCTGAGTTGAAGCTTGTTTGTACTTCTAAACATCCTAGGTGTATTTTAACACTCAAATGAATGCAAACAAATTATTTGGATGCTTTTGCTTAATATACCACACAAACGAACTCAAATCTCTTTCACCCTACTCGTATGAGCTTTTGAAACGCGTAAATGCATTCAAATACTTGAGTTGCAGCTTGTTTGTGCCTAAAAACCTTCTTGGTGTAGTTTCATACTCAAATGAATGCAAACAAAACATTTGGGTGCTTTCTCTTAATATACAACACAAAAGAACTCAAATCTCTTTCACCCTACTTGTACGAGCTTTTAAAACGCGTAAATGGATTCAAAAGCCTGAGTTGAAGCTTGTTTGTACTTCTAAACATCCTAGGTGTAGTTTGACACTCAAATGAATGCAAACAAGGTATTTGGATGGTTTCTCTTAATATACCACATAAACGAACTCAAATCAATTTCACCCTACTCGTATGAGCTTTTGAAATGCGTAAATGCATTCAAAAGCTTGAGTTGAAGCTTGTTTGTACTTGTAAACACCCTAGGAGGAGTTTCACACTCAAATGAATGCAAACAAAGTATTTGGATGCTTTCTCTTAAAATACAACACAAAAGAACTCCAATCTCTTTCACCCAACTCATACGAGCTTTTCAAACTCGTAAATGTATTCAAAATCTTGAGTTGAAGCTTGTTTATACTTTAAAACATTCTTGGTGTAGTTTCACACTCAAATGAACGCAAACAAAGCATTTGGATGCATTCTCTTAATATACAACACAAAAGAACTCAAATCTCTTTCTCCGTACTCATACGAGCTTTTAAAATGCGTAAATGCATTCAAAAGCTTGAGTTGAAGCTTGTTTGTACTTTAAAACATTCTTGGTGTAGTTTCATACTCAAATGAATGCAAACAAAACATTTGGGTGCTTTTTCTAAATATACAACACAAAAGAACTCAATCTCTATCATCCTAGGTGTAGTTTTACACTCAAATGAATGCAAACAAAGTATTTGGATGTTTTCTCTTATCATACAACACAAAAGAACTCAAATCTCTATCACCCTAGTCGTAAGAGCTGTTAAAACGCGTAAATGCATTCAAAATCTTGAGTTGAAGCTTGTTTGTACTTGTAAAAATCCTAGGTGTAGTTTCACACTCAAATGAATGCAAACAAAGTATTTGGATGCTTTCTCTTAATATACAACACAAAAGAATACAAATCTCTTTCACCCTACTCGTACGAGCTTTTAAAACGCATAAATGCATTCAAAAGCCTGAGTTGAAACTTGTTTGTACTTCTAAACATCCTAGGTGTATTTTAACACTCAAATGAATGCAAACAAAGTATTTGGATGCTTTTGCTTAATATAGAACACAAACGAACTCAAATCTCTTTCACCCTACTCGTACGAGCTTTTAAAACGCATAAATGCATTCAAAAGCCTGAGTTGAAGCTTGTTTGTACTTCTAAACATCCTAGGTGTAGTTTCACACTCAATTGAATGCAAACAAGGTATTTGGATGGTTTCTCTTAATATACCACACAAACGAACTCAAATCTCTTTCTCCCTACTCGTATGAGCTTTTGAAACGCGTAAATGCATTTCAAAGCTTGAGTTGAAGCTTGTTTGTACTTGTAAACATCCTAGGTGTAGTTTCACACTCAAATGAATGCAAACAAAGTATTTGGATGCTTTCTCTTAAAATACAACACAAAAGAACTCCAATCTCTTTCACCCTACTCGTACGAGCTTTTAAAACGCGTAAATGCATCCAAAATCTTGAGTTGAAGCTTGTTTGTACTTGTAAATATCCTAGGTGTAGTTTCACACTCAAAAGAACTCAAGTCTCTTTCACCCTACTCGTACGAGCTTTTAAAACACGGAAACACATTCAAAAGCTTGAGTTGAAGCTTGTTTGTACTTGTACACATCCTAGGTGTAGTTTCACACTCAAATGAATGCAAACAAAGTATTTGCATGCTTTCTCTTAAAATACAACACAAAAGAACTCCAATCTCTTTCACCCTACTCGTACGAGCTTTTAAAACGCGTAAATGCATCCAAAATCTTGAGTTGAAGCTTGTTTGTACTTGTAAATATCCTAGGTGTAGTTTCACACTCAAAAGAATTCAAGTCTCTTTCACCCTACTCGTACGAGCTTTTAAAACACGGAAACGCATTCAAAAGCTTGAGTTGAAGCTTGTCTGTACTTGTAAACATCCTAGGTGTAGTTTCACACTCAAATGAATGCAAACAAAGTATTTGGATGCTTTCTCTTAGTATACAACACAAAAGAACTCAAATCTCTTGCACCCTACTCGTACGAGGTTTTAAAACGCGTAAATGGATTCAAAAGCCTGAGTTGAAGCTTGTTTGTACTTCTAAACATCCTAGGTGTAGTTTGACACTCAAATGAATGCAAACAAGGTATTTGGATGGTTTCTCTTAATATACCACACAAACGAACTCAAATCTCTTTCACCCTACTCGTATGAGCTTTTGAAATGCGTAAATGCATTCAAAAGCTTGAGTTGAAGCTTGTTTGTACTTGTAAACACCCTAGGAGGAGTTTCACACTCAAATGAATGCAAACAAAGTATTTGGATGCTTTCTCTTAAAATACAACACAAAAGAACTCCAATCTCTTTCACCCAACTCATACGAGCTTTTAAAACTCGTAAATGCATTCAAAATCTTGAGTTGAAGCTTGTTTATACTTTAAAACATTCTTGGTGTAGTTTCACACTCAAATGAACGCAAACAAAGCATTTGGATGCATTCTCTTAATATACAACACAAAAGAACTCAAATCTCTTTCACCCTACTCATACGAGCTTTTAAAACGCGTAAATGCATTCAAAAGCTTGAGTTGAAGCTTGTTTGTACTTTAAAACATTCTTGGTGTAGTTTCATACTCAAATGAATGCAAACAAAACATTTGGGTGCTTTTTCTTAATATACAACACAAAAGAACTCAATCTCTATCATCCTAGGTGTAGTTTCACACTCAAATGAATGCAAACAAAGTATTTGGATGTTTTCTCTTATCATACAACACAAAAGAACTCAAATCTCTATCACCCTAGTCGTAAGAGCTTTAAAAACGCGTAAATGCATTCAAAATCTTGAGTTGAAGCTTGTTTGTACTTGTAAAAATCCTAGGTGTAGTTTCACACTCAAATGAATGCAAACAAAGTATTTGGATGCTTTCTCTTAATATACAACACAAAAGAACTCAAATCTCTTTCACCCTACTCGTACGATCTTTTAAAACGCGTAAATGAATTCAAAAGCCCGAGTTGAAACTTGTTTGTACTTCTAAACATCATAGGTGTATTTTAACAATCAAATGAATGCAAACAAAGTATTTGGATGCTTTTGCTTAATATAGCACACAAACGAACTCAAATCTCTTTCACCCTACTCGTACGAGCTTTTAAAACGCGTAAATGCATTCAAAAGCCTGAGTTGAAGCTTGTTTGTACTTCTAAACATCCTAGGTATAGTTTCACACTCAATTGAATGCAAACAAGGTATTTGGATGGTTTCTCTTAATATACCACACAAACGAACTCAAATCTCTTTCTCCCTACTCGTATAGCTTTTGAAACGCGTAAATGCATTTCAAAGCTTGAGTTGAAGCTTGTTTGTACTTGTAAACATCCTAGGTGTAGTTTCACACTCAAATGAATGCAAACAAAGTATTTGGATGCTTTCTCTTAAAATACAACACAAAAGAACTCCAATCTCTTTCACCCTACTCGTACGAGCTTTTAAAACGCGTAAATGCATCCAAAATCTTGAGTTGAAGCTTGTTTGTACTTGTAAATATCCTAGGTGTAGTTTCACACTCAAAAGAACTCAAGTCTCTTTCACCCTACTCGTACGAGCTTTTAAAACATGGAAACGCATTCAAAAGCTTGAGTTGAAGCTTGTCTGTACTTGTAAACATCCTAGGTGTAGTTTCACAGTCAAATGAATGCAAACAAAGTATTTGGATGCTTTCTCTTAGTATACAACACAAAAGAACTCAAATCTCTTTCACCCTACTCGTACGAGCTTTTAAAACGCGTAAATGGATTCAAAAGCCTGAGTTGAAGCTTGTTTGTACTTCTAAACATCCTAGGTGTAGTTTCACACTCAAATGAATGCAACCAAGCTATTTGGATGGTTTCTCTTAATATACCACACAAACGAACTCAAATCTCTTTCACCCTACTCGTATGAGCTTTTGAAATGCGTAAATGCATTCAAAAGCTTGAGTTGAAGCTTGTTTGTACTTGTAAACACCCTAGGAGGAGTATCACACTCAAATGAATGCAAACAAAGTATTTGGATGCTTTCTCTTAAAATACAACACAAAAGAACTCCAATCTCTTTCACCCAACTCATACGTGCTTTTAAAACTCGTAAATGCATTCAAAATCTTGAGTTGAAGCTTGTTTATACTTTAAAACATTCTTGGTGTAGTTTCACACTCAAATGAACGCAAACAAAGCATTTGGATGCATTCTCTTAATATACAACACAAAAGAACTCAAATCTCTTTCACCCTACTCATACGAGCTTTTAAAACGCGTAAATGCATTCAAAAGCTTGAGTTGAAGCTTGTTTGTACTTTAAAACATTCTTGGTGTAGTTTCATACTCAAATGAATGCAAACAAAACATTTGGGTGCTTTGTCTTAATATACAACACAAAAGAACTCAATCTCTATCATCCTAGGTGTAGTTTCACACTCAAATGAATGCAAACAAAGTATTTGGATGTTTTCTCTTATCATACAACACAAAAGAACTCAAATCTCTATCACCCTAGTCGTAAGAGCTGTAAAAACGCGTAAATGCATTCAAAATCTTGAGTTGAAGCTTGTTTGTACTTGTACAAATCCTAGGTGTAGTTTCACACTCAAATGAATGCAAACAAAGTATTTGGATGCTTTCTCTTAATATACAACACAAAAGAACTCAAATCTCTTTCACCCTACTTGTACGATCTTTTAAAACGCGTAAATGAATTCAAAAGCCTGAGTTGAAACTTGTTTGTACTTCTAAACATCCTTGGTGTATTTTAACACTCAAATGAATGCAAACAAAGTATTTGGATGCTTTTGCTTAATATAGCACACAAACGAACTCAAATCTCTTTCACCCTACTCGTACGAGCTTTTAAAACGCGTAAATGCGTTCAAAAGCCTGAGTTGAAGCTTGTTTGTACTTCTAAACATCCTAGGTGTAGTTTCACACTCAATTGAATGCAAACAAGGTATTTGGATGGTTTCTCTTAATATACCACACAAACGAACTCAAATCTCTTTCTCCCTACTCGTATGAGCTTTTGAAACGCGTAAATGCATTTCAAAGCTTGAGTTGAAGCTTGTTTGTACTTGTAAACATCCTAGGTGTAGTTTCACACTCAAATGAATGCAAACAAAGTATTTGGATGCTTTCTCTTAAAATACAACACAAAAGAACTCCAATCTCTTTCACCCTACTCGTACGAGCTTTTAAAACGCGTAAATGCATCCAAAATCTTGAGTTGAAGCTTGTTTGTACTTGTAAATATCCTAGGTGTAGTTTCACACTCAAAAGAACTCAAGTCTCTTTCACCCTACTCGTACGAGCTTTTAAAACACGGAAACGCATTCAAAAGCTTGAGTTGAAGCTTGTTTGTACTTGTAAACATCCTAGGTGTAGTTTCACACTCAAATGAATGCAAACAAAGTATTTGGATGCTTTCTCTTAAAATACAACACAAAAGAACTCCAATCTCTTTCACCCTACTTGTACGAGCTTTTAAAACGCGTAAATGCATCCAAAATCTTGAGTTGAAGCTTGTTTGTACTTGTAAATATCCTAGGTGTAGTTTCACACTCAAAAGAACTCAAGTCTCTTTCACCCTACTCGTACGAGCTTTTAAAACACGGAAACGCATTCAAAAGCTTGAGTTGAAGCTTGTCTGTACTTGTAAACATCCTAGGTGTAGTTTCACACTCAAATGAATACAAACAAAGTATTTGGATGCTTTCTCTTAATATACAACAGAAAAGAACTCAAATCTCTTTCACCCTACTCATACGAGCTTTTAAAACGCGTAAATGCATTCAAAAGCTTGAGTTGAAGCTTGTTTGTGCTTAAAAAAATTCTTGGTGTAATTTCATACTCAAATGAATGCAAACAAATCATTTGGGTGCTTTCTCTTAAAATACAACACAAAAGAACTCCAATCTCTTTCTTCCTACAGGTAAGAGCTTATAAAACGCGTAAATGCATCCAAAAGCTTGAGTTGAAGCTTGTTTGTACTTTAAAACATTCTTGGTGTAGTTTCATTCTCAAATGAGTGCAAACAAAACATTTGGGTGCTTTCTCTTAAAATACAACACAAAAAGAAGTCCAATCTCTTTCTTCCTACTCGTAAGAGCTTTTAAAACGCGTAAATGCATCTAAAAGCTTTAGTTGAAGCTTGTTTGTACTTTAAAACATTCGTGGTGTAGTTTCATACTCAAATGAATGCAAACAAAACATTTGGGTGCTTTCTCTTAATATACAACACAAAAGAACTCAATCTCTATCACCCTAGTCGTAAGAGCTGTTAAAACGCGTAAATGCATTCAAAATCTTGAGTTGAAGCTTGTTTGTACTTTAAAACATTCTTGGTGTAGTTTCACACTCAAATGAACGCTAACAAAGCATTTTGATGCATTCTCTTAATATACAACACAAAAGAACTCAAATCTCTTTCACCTTACTCATACGAGCTTTTAAACGCGTAAATGCATTCAAAAGCTTGAGTTGAAGCTTGTTTGTACTTTAAAACATTCTTGGTGTAGTTTCATACTCAAATGAATGCAAACAAAACATTTGGGTGCTTTCTCTTAATATACAACACAAAAGAACTCACTCTCTATCATCCTAGTCGTAAGAGCTGTTAAAACGCGTGAATGGATTCAAAAGTTTGAGTTGAAGCTTGTTTGTACTTGTAAACATCCTATGTGTAGTTTCACACTCAAATGAATGCAAACAAAGTATTTGGATGTTTTCTCTTATCATACAACACAAAAGAACTCAAATCTCTTTCACCCTACTCGAATGAGCTTTTAAAACGCGTAAATGCATTCAAAAGCTTGAGTTGAAGCTTGTTTGTACTTTAAAACATTCTTGGTGTAGTTTCATACTCAAATGAATGCAAACAAAACATTTGGGTGCTTTATCTTAATATACAGCACAAAAGAACTCAATATCTATCACCCTAGTCGTAAGAGCGGTTAAAACGCGTAAATGCAATCAAAAGCTTGAGTTGAAGCTTGTTGGTACTTGAAAACATTCATGGTGTAGTTTCATACTCAAGTGAATGCAAACAAAACATTTGGGTGCTTTCTCTGAATATAAAACACAAAAGAACTCAATCTCTATCATCCTAGTCGTAAGAGTTGTTAAAACGCGTAAATACATTCAAAAGCTTGAGTTGAAGCCTTTTGATACTTGTAAACATCCTAGGTGTAGTTTGACACTCAAATGAATGCAAACAAAGTATTTCGATGCTTTCTTTTAATATACAACACAAAAGAACTCAAATCTCTTTCACCCTACTCGTATGAGCTTTTAAAACGCGTAAATGCATTCAAAAGCTTGAGTTGTAGCTTGTTTGTACTTTAAAACATTCATGGTGTAGCTTCATACTAAAATGAATGCAAACAAAACATTTGGGTGCTTTCTCTGAATATACAACACAATAGAACTCAATCTCTTTCACCCTACTCGTAAGAGCTTTTAAAACGCGTAAATGCATCCAAAATCTTGAGTTGAAGCTTGTTTGTACTTGTAAAACTCCTAGGTGTAGTTTCACACTCAAATGAATGCAAACAAAGTATTCGGATGGTTTCTCTTAATATACAACACAAAAGAACTCAAGTCTCTTTCACCCTACTCGTACGAGCTTTTAAAACACGGAAACGCATTCAAAAGCTTGAGTTGAAGCTTGTCTGTACTTGAAATATCCTAGGTGTAGTTTCACACTCAAATGAATGCAAAGAAAGTATTTGGAAGCTTTCTCTTAATATACAACACAAAAGAACTCAAATCTCTTTCACCCTACTCATACGAGCTTTTAAGACGCGTAAATGCATTCAAAAGCTTGAGTTGAAGCTTGTTTGTGCTTAAAAAAATTCTTGGTGTAGTTTCATACTCAAATGAATGCAAACAAATCATTTGGGTGCTTTCTCTTAAAATACAACACAAAAGAACTCCAATCTCTTTCTTCCTACTTGTAAGAGCTTTTAAAACGCGTAAATGCATCCAAAACCTTTAGTTGAAGCTTGTTTGTACTTTAAAACATTCTTGGTGTAGTTTCAAACTCAAATGAATGCAAACAAAACATTTGGGTGCTTTCTCTTAATATACAACACAAAAGAACTCAATCTCTATCACCCTAGTCGTAAGAGCTGTTAAAACGCGTAAATGCATTCAAAATCTTGAGTTGAAGCTTGTTTGTACTTTAAAAAATTCTTGGTGTAGTTCATACTCAAATGAATGCAAACAAACTATTTGGGTGCTTTCTCTTAATATACAACACAAAAGAACTAAATCTCTTTCACCCTAGTCGTAAGAGCTGTTAAAACGCGTAAATGCATTTAAAAGCTTGATTGAAACTTTTTAGTACTTTAAGACATTCTTGGTGTAGTTTCATACTCAAATGAATGCAAATAAAATATTTGGGTGCTTTATCTTAATATAAAGCACAAAAAAACTCAATCTCTATCACCCTAATCGTAAGAGCTGTTAAAATGCGTAAATGCAATCAAAAGCTTGAGTTGAAGCTTTTTTGTACTTTAAAACATTCTTGGTGTAGTTTCATACTCAAATGAATGCAAACAAAACATTTGGGTGCTTTCTCTTAATATACAACACAAAAGAACTCAATTCTCTTTCACCCTACTCGTAAGAGTTTTTAAAACGCGTAAATGCATCCAAAAGCTTGAGTTGAATCTTATTTGTACTTATAAATATCCTAGGTGTAGTTTCACACTCAAATGAATGCAAACAAAGTATTTGGATGCTTTCACCTAATATACCACACAAACGAACTCAAATCTCTTTCACCCTACTCGTACGAGCTTTTGAAACACTTAAATATATTCAAAGCTTGAGTTGAAGCTTGTTTGTACTTGTAAACATCCTAGGTGTAGTTTCACACTCAAATGATTGCAAACAAAGTATTTGGATGCTTTCTTATAATATACAACACAAAAGAACTCAAATCTCTTTCACCCTACTCGTAGAAGCTTTTAAAACGCGTAACTGCATTCAAAAGCTTGAGTTGAAGCTTGTTTGTACTTGTAAACATCCTAGGTGTAGTTTCACACTCAAATGAATGCAAACAAAGTATTTGGATGCGTTCTCTTAAAATACAACACAAAAGAACTCCAATCTCTTTCTTCCTACTCGTAATAGCTTTTAAAACGCGTAAAATGCATCCAAAAGCTTGAGTTGATGCTTGTTTGTACTTGTAAACATCCTAGGTGTAGTTTCACACTCAAATGAATGCAAACAAAGTATTTGGATGGCTTTTCTTAATATACAACACAAAAAAACTCAAATCTCTTTCACCCTACTCGTAAGAGCTTTTAAAACGCGTAAATGCATTCAAAAGCTTGAGTTGAAGCTTGTTTTTTCTTTAAAGCATTCTTGATGTAGTTTCATACTCAAATGAATGCAAACAAAAGATTTGGGTGTTTTCTCTTAATATACAACACAAAAAAACTCCAATCTCTGTCACCCTACTAGTAAGAGCTATTAAAACGCGTAAATGCATCCAAAAGCTTTAGTTAAAGCTTGAGTTGATGCTTGTTTGTACTTGTAAACATTCTCGGTGTAGTTTCATACTCAAATGAATGCAAACAAAACATTTGGGTGCTTTCTCTTAATATACAACACAAAAGAACTCAATTCTCTTTCACCCTACTCGTAAGAGCTTTTAAAACGCGTAATGCATCCAAAAGCTTGAGTTGAATCTTGTTTGTACTTATAAATATCCTAGGTGTAGTTTCACACTCAAATGAATGCAAACAAAGTATTTGGATGCTTTCTCCTAATATACCACACAAACGAACTCAAATCTCTTTCACCCTACTCGTACGAGCTTTTGAAACACTTAAATATATTCAAAAGCTTGAGTTGAAGCTTGTTTGTACTTGTAAACATCCTAGGTGTAGTTTCACACTCAAATGATTGCAAACAAAGTATTTGGATGCTTTCTTATAATATACAACACAAAAGAACTCAAATCTCTTTCACCCTACTCGTAGAAGCTTTTAAAACGCGTAACTGCATTCAAAAGCTTGAGTTGAAGCTTGTTTGTACTTGTAAACATCCTAGGTGTAGTTTCACACTCAAATGAATGCAAACAAAGTATTTGGATGCGTTCTCGTATAATACAACACAAAAGAACTCCAATCTCTTTCTTCCTACTCGTAAGAGCTTTTAAAACGCGTAAAATGCATCCAAAAGCTTGAGTTGATGCTTGTTTGTACTTGTAAACATCCTAGGTGTAGTTTCACACTCAAATGAATGCAAACAAAGTATTTGGATGGCTTTTCTTAATATACAACACAAAAGAACTCAAATCTCTTTCACCCTACTCGTAAGAGCTTTTAAAACGCGTAAATGCATTCAAAAGCTTGAGTTGAAGCTTGTTTTTTCTTTAAAACATTCTTAATGTAGTTTCATACTCAAATGAATGCAAACAAAACATTTGGGTGTTTTCTCTTAATATACAACACAAAAAAACTCCAATCTCTGTCACCCTACTCGTAAGAGCTATTAAAACGCGTAAATGCATCCAAAAGCTTTAGTTAAAGCTTGAGTTGATGCTTGTTTGTACTTGTAAACATTCTTGGTGTAGTTTCATACTCAAATGAATGCAAACAAAACATTTGGGTTCTTTCTCTTAATATACAACACAAAAGAACTCAATTCTCTTTCACCCTACTCGTAAGAGTTTTTAAAATGCGTAAATGCATCCAAAAGCTTGAGTTGAATCTTGTTTGTACATATAAATATCCTAGGTGTAGTTTCACACTCAAATGAATGCAAACAAAGTATTTGGATGCTTTCTCCTAATATACCACACAAACGAACTCAAATCTCTTTCACCCTACTCGTACGAGCTTTTGAAACACTTAAATATATTCAAAAGCTTGAGTTGAAGCTTGTTTGTACTTGTAAACATCCTAGGTGTAGTTTCACACTCAAATGATTGCAAACAAAGTATTTGGATGCTTTCTTATAATATACAACACAAAAGAACTCAAATCTCTTTCACCCTACTCGTAGAAGCTTTTAAAACGCGTAACTGCATTCAAAAGCTTGAGTTGAAGCTTGTTTGTACTTGTAAACATCCTAGGTGTAGTTTCACACTTAAATGAATGCAAACAAAGTATTTGGATGCGTTCTCTTAAATTACAACACAAAAGAACTCCAATCTCTTTCTTCCTACTCGTAAGAGCTTTTAAAACGCATAAAATGCATCCAAAAGCTTGAGTTGATGCTTGTTTGTACTTGTAAACATCCTAGGTGTAGTTTCACACTCAAATGAATGCAAACAAAGTATTTGGATGCGTTCTCGTATAATACAACACAAAAGAACTCCAATCTCTTTCTTCCTACTCGTAAGAGCTTTTAAAACGCGTAAAATGCATCCAAAAGCTTGAGTTGATGCTTGTTTGTACTTGTAAACATCCTAGGTGTAGTTTCACACTCAAATGAATGCAAACAAAGTATTTGGATGGCTTTTCTTAATATACAACACAAAAGAACTCAAATCTCTTTCACCCTACTCGTAAGAGCTTTTAAAACGCGTAAATGCATTCAAAAGCTTGAGTTGAAGCTTGTTTTTTCTTTAAAACATTCTTAATGTAGTTTCATACTCAAATGAATGCAAACAAAACATTTGGGTGTTTTCTCTTAATATACAACACAAAAAAACTCCAATCTCTGTCACCCTACTCGTAAGAGCTATTAAAACGCGTAAATGCATCCAAAAGCTTTAGTTAAAGCTTGAGTTGATGCTTGTTTGTACTTGTAAACATTCTTGGTGTAGTTTCATACTCAAATGAATGCAAACAAAACATTTGGGTTCTTTCTCTTAATATACAACACAAAAGAACTCAATTCTCTTTCACCCTACTCGTAAGAGTTTTTAAAATGCGTAAATGCATCCAAAAGCTTGAGTTGAATCTTGTTTGTACATATAAATATCCTAGGTGTAGTTTCACACTCAAATGAATGCAAACAAAGTATTTGGATGCTTTCTCCTAATATACCACACAAACGAACTCAAATCTCTTTCACCCTACTCGTACGAGCTTTTGAAACACTTAAATATATTCAAAAGCTTGAGTTGAAGCTTGTTTGTACTTGTAAACATCCTAGGTGTAGTTTCACACTCAAATGATTGCAAACAAAGTATTTGGATGCTTTCTTATAATATACAACACAAAAGAACTCAAATCTCTTTCACCCTACTCGTAGAAGCTTTTAAAACGCGTAACTGCATTCAAAAGCTTGAGTTGAAGCTTGTTTGTACTTGTAAACATCCTAGGTGTAGTTTCACACTCAAATGATTGCAAACAAAGTATTTGGATGCTTTCTTATAATATACAACACAAAAGAACTCAAATCTCTTTCACCCTACTCGTAGAAGCTTTTAAAACGCGTAACTGCATTCAAAAGCTTGAGTTGAAGCTTGTTTGTACTTGTAAACATCCTAGGTGTAGTTTCACACTTAAATGAATGCAAACAAAGTATTTGGATGCGTTCTCTTAAATTACAACACAAAAGAACTCCAATCTCTTTCTTCCTACTCGTAAGAGCTTTTAAAACGCATAAAATGCATCCAAAAGCTTGAGTTGATGCTTGTTTGTACTTGTAAACATCCTAGGTGTAGTTTCACACTCAAATGAATGCAAACAAAGTATTTGGATGCGTTCTCGTATAATACAACACAAAAGAACTCCAATCTCTTTCTTCCTACTCGTAAGAGCTTTTAAAACGCGTAAAATGCATCCAAAAGCTTGAGTTGATGCTTGTTTGTACTTGTAAACATCCTAGGTGTAGTTTCACACTCAAATGAATGCAAACAAAGTATTTGGATGGCTTTTCTTAATATACAACACAAAAGAACTCAAATCTCTTTCACCCTACTCGTAAGAGCTTTTAAAACGCGTAAATGCATTCAAAAGCTTGAGTTGAAGCTTGTTTTTTCTTTAAAACATTCTTAATGTAGTTTCATACTCAAATGAATGCAAACAAAACATTTGGGTGTTTTCTCTTAATATACAACACAAAAAAACTCCAATCTCTGTCACCCTACTCGTAAGAGCTATTAAAACGCGTAAATGCATCCAAAAGCTTTAGTTAAAGCTTGAGTTGATGCTTGTTTGTACTTGTAAACATTCTTGGTGTAGTTTCATACTCAAATGAATGCAAACAAAACATTTGGGTTCTTTCTCTTAATATACAACACAAAAGAACTCAATTCTCTTTCACCCTACTCGTAAGAGTTTTTAAAATGCGTAAATGCATCCAAAAGCTTGAGTTGAATCTTGTTTGTACATATAAATATCCTAGGTGTAGTTTCACACTCAAATGAATGCAAACAAAGTATTTGGATGCTTTCTCCTAATATACCACACAAACGAACTCAAATCTCTTTCACCCTACTCGTACGAGCTTTTGAAACACTTAAATATATTCAAAAGCTTGAGTTGAAGCTTGTTTGTACTTGTAAACATCCTAGGTGTAGTTTCACACTCAAATGATTGCAAACAAAGTATTTGGATGCTTTCTTATAATATACAACACAAAAGAACTCAAATCTCTTTCACCCTACTCGTAGAAGCTTTTAAAACGCGTAACTGCATTCAAAAGCTTGAGTTGAAGCTTGTTTGTACTTGTAAACATCCTAGGTGTAGTTTCACACTTAAATGAATGCAAACAAAGTATTTGGATGCGTTCTCTTAAATTACAACACAAAAGAACTCCAATCTCTTTCTTCCTACTCGTAAGAGCTTTTAAAACGCATAAAATGCATCCAAAAGCTTGAGTTGATGCTTGTTTGTACTTGTAAACATCCTAGGTGTAGTTTCACACTCAAATGAATGCAAACAAAGTATTTGGATGGCTTTTCTTAATATACAACACAAAAGAACTCAAATCTCTTTCACCCTACTCGTAAGAGCTTTTAAAACGCGTAAATGCATTCAAAAGCTTGAGTTGAAGCTTGTTTTTTCTTTAAAGCATTCTTGATGTAGTTTCATACTCAAATGAATGCAAACAAAATATTTGGGTGTTTTCTCTTAATATACAACACAAAAAAACTCCAATCTCTGTCACCCTACTCGTAAGAGCTATTAAAACGCGTAAATGCATCCAAAAGCTTTAGTTAAAGCTTGAGTTGATGCTTGTTTGTACTTGTAAACATTCTTTGTGTAGTTTCATACTCAAATGAATGCAAACAAAATATTTGGGTGCATTCTCTGAATATACAACACAAAAAAACTCCATATCTATCACCATAGTCGTAAGAGCTTTTAAAACGCGTAAATGCATTCAAAAGCTTGAGTTGAAGCTTGTTTGTAATTGTAAACTTCCTCCGTGTAGTTTCACACTCAAATGAATGCAAACAAAGTATTTGGATGCTTTCTCTTAATATACAACACAAAAGAACTCAAATCTCTTTCACCCTACTCGTATGAGCGTTTAAAACGCGTAAATGCATTCAAAAGCTTGAGTTGAAGCTTGTTTGTACCTAAAAACATTCTTCGTGTAGTTTCATACTCAGATGAATGCAAAAAAAAACATTTGGGTGCTTTCTCTTAATATACAACACAAAAGAACTCCAATCTCTTTCACCCTACTCGTAAGAGCTTTTAAAACGCGTAAATGTATCCAAAAGCTTGAGTTGAAGCTTGTTTGTACTTGTAAACATCCTAGGTGTAGTTTCACACTCAAATGAATTCAAACAAAGTATTTGGATGCTTTCTCTTAATATACATCACAAAAGAACTCAAGTCTCTTTCACCCTACTCGTACGAGCTATTAAAACGCGGAAATGCATCCAAAAGCTTCAGTTGAAGCTTGTCTGTACTTGTAAATATCATAGGTGTAGTTTCACACTCAAATGAATGCAAACAAAGTATTTGGTTGCTTTCTCTTAATATATGATACGTTTGCAGCAACTTTAGCAATTTGTAAACAAAAACAGAAAATTAAGAGAAGAAAGGATAATGAGTATCACCGCCAAAGCTATAAAGGATTAAACCACCAAGCTATGGATAAAGATTACTACTTGCTCACCTAATAACCCTAAGATTATTGTAAACAACGCAAGGTTTGTAAGAAGGCAGCAACCGTGTATTTTTCATTCAAAATCAAGTGCCTGTCACATCAGCTATTTTCACATATTTATAGGGGTCACAAATGTGCTCTAGTAACCTAGGAATACTCTAGAAAGGGTGAGCTGTCCAAGAGTAGTGCCCAAGCAATTTGAAACTTCAGTATTTTGCCCAGAAATGAGCCAAATACGTGCAGTACAATTTGGAGCGCATTTCCTTCCGTTTTGGACCACTTGACAGCTGTTACTTGTCCTTGCATAAGGACAAACATGGGTGAGCTGTAAGAAACCTCATTCTTCATCCTTACCTGCTCCATGTGCTCTTAGGCACGCCTTACTCAGCAACTACTTAGGGAATTCAAATAACAACTAATTACATTTGTTAATTACATGCACGGTGCACTATAATTAACACTAATCACAAATGCTTATTTGTACGGACTAATCTTGTACGGACATAACCTACATTTAGTGGCCAAAAGGACACTAAGACCTCTAGGACCAGAATTATCACCATTCAAACGTGAGAGAGTCCCAAATGCCATGATTAATGCATTAATGCTCACGCTAGTAACTTGATGACCTGATGCTAACGCATCATCCTCCCCAACTTTTTTTGGATTTGCCCTCAAATCATCAAGGTATTCATCCTCCAAATAAGGCAGCAGATCTCCCACATTAAAAGTTGCTGAAATTGAGCTTTGTCCAGGCAGTTCAAGCTTGTATGCATTGTCGTTGATCTTCTCGATGATTTTAAAAGGGCCTTCTGATCTTGGCATCAACTTGTGCTTTCTTTTTGCAGGAAACCTCTCTTTCCTAAGGTGCAACCACACTAAATCTCCTGGATTAAACTCATGTTGCCTTCGGTGCTTGTTTGCTTTGTTCTTATACAACTCATTCATCTTCTCAATGCGGCTTGTAATCTGCTCATGCAGCCTTTTCATGTCTTTAGCAAACGTTTCAGCATCTGGACTGACCTTCCTCTCAATAGGTCGGGGCAAAAGATCAATAGGAGTTAAAGGATTGACCCCATAATTGATTTCAAAAGGTGACTTGCCCGTTGTATAATGAGGAGCCCGGTTGTATGCAAACTCAGCATGTGGTAGAGTTTGATCCCACCCCTTGAGTGTCTTGTTGACCAACCCTCTAAGAAGAGCTGTGAGGGTTCTATTGGTCACTTTGGTTTGCCCATCGGTTTGGGGATGATAGGCAGTGCTGAACAAGAGCTTGGTACCCCACAATTTCCACAATGTTTTCCAAAAGTAACTCAGAAATTTAGAGTCCTTATCCGAGACAATGGACCGTGGAACCCCATGAAGGCGAATGATCTCTTTGAAGAACAACTCAGCAATATGTGAGGCATCACTTGTTTTGTTGCAATGAACAAAGTGAGCCATTTTTGAGAATCTGTCGACAACAACCATCACGACATCCTTGCCTCTTGGTGTACGAGGAAGTGCCACTATGAAATCCATGCTTAGATCATGCCATGGACAAGTGGGAGTAGGAAGAGGCTTGTACAAGCCCTGGTGAAAATGGGACTTAGATCGTTGACAAGAGGCACACCTCGTTATTATGGATTGGACATCTCCTTGCATTCTTGGCCAATAACAGTGCTCACTTAAGACCTCATGAGTCTTCACAATGCCAAAGTGGCCAGCCAATCCTCCTAAGTGAGCTTCCCTTATAAGTACGTCTCGGATTGAGCCCTTAGGGATACACAATCTGTTGTGCTTGAAAAGGAACCCTTCATGCATGTGAAAAGGGCCTTTTTCCATCTCCTTGCTACCATCAAACATGGGAGAGAAATCTGGATCATCTTTGTAAAGTTCCCTTATGAAAGAGAAGCATAAAACCTTGGCCTCGAGGATAGACAACATAGATTGTTGCCTTGACAAAGCATCGGCTACCACATTGCTTGCACCAGTTTTGTACTTAGATACAAAGGAGAATGATTGAAGAAATTCCACCCATTTAGCATGTCTTGAACTCAGGTTGTGTTGCCCATTAATATACTTCAACGCTTCATGATCAGAATGCAAAATGAATTGCCTTGGTTTTAAGTAATGAGCCCAATGATCAAGAGCCCTCACAATTGCATAGAACTCTGTGTCGTAAGTGCTGTAACTCCCTCTTGAACCATTCAACTTCTCACTGAAATAAGCAATAGGACGCTTATTTTGCACCAAAACAGCTCCAATACCTGTTCCACAAGCATCACATTCCACTTCAAATGATTGATCAAAGTTAGGCAAAGCTAGTATAGGGGCTGAGCTAAGCCTTTCCTTGATGGCCTCAAAAGCATTTTGAGCCATGGGAGTCCACTCAAAGACACCTTTCTTCATACAATCCGTAAGTGGTGCTAAAAGAGAGCTGAATTGCTTGATGAATCTTCTATAAAAAGAAGCCAGCCCATGGAAGCTCCTTACTTGCGTGATGCTAGTAGAAGTAGGTCATGTCTTAATCGCCTTAACCTTGCTGGGATCAACAGCTATACCATCCTTGTCAAACAGCTTGTGTTGCCTTAAAGCGTAAAAAATGCGTGTTAGGTGCTGCACATGCTCAGAATCACTCTTAGAGTATATGAGAATATCATCAAAATACACAACAACAAATTTACCAATAAAGGAACGCAATACCTCATTCATAAGACGCATGAATGTGCTAGGAGCATTGGATAACCCAAATGGCATTACAAGCCATTCATAAAGACCTCCTTTTGTCTTGAATGCTGTCTTCCATTCATCCCCATCCTTCATTCTAATTTGATGTTAACCACTCCTCAAATCCACTTTAGAGAAAACACAAGAACCAAACAGCTCATCAAGCATATCATCCAAGAGAGGAATTGGATATCTATACTTAATTGTAATGTTGTTAATTGAACGGCTATCAACACACATTCTCATGCTTCCATCCTTTTTTGGCACAAGGAGAGCTGGTACACTACAAGGATTCATGCTCTCTCTAATGTATCCCCTATCAAGTAACTCCTTTACTTGACGTTGTAACTCCTTAGTCTCTTGGGGATTACACCTATAAGCTGCTTTGTTAGGAAGTGAGGCTCCCAGAACAAAGTCTATTTGATGCTCTATGCCCCTAATGGGTGGCAAACCAGGGGGCAATTCAGATGGGAACACGTCGACATACTTCTCAAGCAAAGGTTGCATTAACGCATGTAAAGGCTTTCCAACAATGTTCTCATTCTCCCCAAGCAACACCAGCATATAAACAACATTTCTATGCACCATTTCATATTCTAAACTAACACCTTTACCAATCATAGCATGCTTTGATGAGTTAGAAACTGAAGAACCCTCCCCAACTTGCGTTCCCCCACATAAAGACAATTTTGCGGGTTGCAAATTAATTTTCTTCCCATGAACCTCAAAGGAGTAAACATTTGTAAAGCCATCATGCATTACTCTTCTATCATATAACCAAGGTCCACCTAAGAGCAAATGACAAGCATCCATGGGGATCACATCACACAAAATCTCATCATTGTATACTTTTCAAATCGAAAAAGGGATTGTGACTTGTTTCGTTACCTTGTCTTTGCTTCCCTTCTCTAACCATTGCAAGGAATAAGGATGAGGATGTTCTTTGGTGGCCAATCCAAGCTTTTCCACCATGAGAGTAGACGCCACATTGGTGCAAGAACCGCCATCAATGATTAAAGTGCAAAGCTTTTCTTTCATGGTGCACTTGGTTTGAAATATCTTCTCTCTTTGAGATAGTGTCTCCTCTGCCTCTCTAGCATGAAAGACCCTTTGAACCACCAAGAGAGGTGAGCCTTGGTCAGCTTCAATGTCCAATTCATCATCAATAGATTGCTCTTCAATCTGCTCCTTCTCGTCATCCAACTGCCTAAGTTCATCATACTCACGGAGAGATAACACTCTCTTGTTGGGGCACTCAGCTTGAAAGTGTCCATAGCCTTGACACTTGAAGCATTTCCTAGAGAGATATGGTCTAAGGGCATCCTTGTTGGACCTAGGATTTCTAGGAAACCTTTTGTCATTTTCGCTCCCTTTAGAAGAACTTTCTACCCAAGGAGTTAAACTCCTAAATGAGGGCTTTGCTGCTGGTTTCTTGGCTTTCTCTTGCTTTTCAATCTTCCAAGCCAACTTGTATACATCATCTAGGGACCAAAAAGGCTGTACTTCAACTCTATTACCAATATTGGTGTCTAAACCAGAAGTAAAACACGCAATTGAGAGTTGTGGATCCTCTACAATGCCGGTTCTGATTTCTATTTGCTCGAAATCTCTAATGTAATATGCTACACTTAGAGTTCCTTGACTGAAATTTGTGAGCTTGAGATAGAGATCTTGAGTATGGGAAGGGGGCACAAAGCGTTTGTGCATGATTTTCTTAAGCTTGGGCCATGAATGCACCCTAGATTTACCCTCACGCTCTCTTTGTAGTTTCATGCTCTCATACCACAAAGAAGCATACTTCTTGAGCTTCAAAACAACAACTTTGAAACTCTTTTCCTCACTATACCCCTTGGTATCAAACAATCTACCTATTTGATGCTCCCACTCCAAATAGTCATCTGGGTTTGTACCACCATCAAAATCAGGGGGTTCAAACTTTAAATCACCCCATTGCTCATCTTTTCTCCTTGGACTAAGAGAACCATCATCATCACCTCGACCACGGTGTCTACCTCTACCAATGTTGAGAAAATCAGTCATTTGTTGAGTGAGGTTGTTCAGTTGTTCCTTAACCTCACGCATCTCCCTTTCTCTCCTAAGCTCTTTAGCTTGCTCAAGAGTTAAATTTCTGGGTATTTGTTTATCATCCATGGTTGTTTGGGAGTTTGGTTGTGTTTAACCTAGGAATTGTGTTTGGGCTGTAAATGGGTTCTTTTGTGACTTAAAGATAGGAACTTTGGACGTGATTAAGACAAAAAAGGAGAGAACTTTGATGAGATAAAATGGTGCTAAGGTTAAACCTATGCTCTGATACCAAATGATACGTTTGCAATTACAACCTTAGCAATTTGTAAACAACAATAGAAGATTAAGAGAAGAAAGGATAATGAGTATCACCACCAAAGCTATAAAGGATTAAACCACCAAGCTATGGATAAAGATTACTACTTGCTCACCAAATAACGCTAAGATTATTGTAAAGAACGCAAGGTTTGTAAGAAGGCAGCAGCCGTGTATTTCTCATTCAAAATCAAGTGCCTTTTACATCAGCTATTCTCACATATTTATAGGGATCACAAATGTGCCCTAATAACCTAGGAATACTCTAGAAAGGGTGAGCTGTCCAAGAGTAGTGCTCAAGCAATTTGAAACTTCAGTATTTTGCCCAGAAATGAGCCAAATACGTGCAGTACAATTTGGAGCGCATTTCCTTTCGTTTTGGACCACTTGACAGCTGTTGCTTGTCCTTCCATAAGGACAAACATGGGTGAGCTGTAAGGAGCCTCATTCTTCATCCTTACCTACTCCATGTGCTCTTAGGCGCGCCTTACTCAGCAACTACTTAGGGAATTCAAATAACAACTAATTACATTTGTTAATTACGCTAATTACATGCATGGTGCACTATAATTAACACTAATCACAAATGCTTATTTGTACGGACTAATCTTGTACGGAAATAACCTAGATTAAGCGGCCAAAAGGACACTAAGACCTCTAGGACAAGAAATATCACCATTCAAACGTGAGAGAGTCCCAAATGCCATGATTAATGCATTAATGCTCACGCTAGTAACTTGATGACATGATGCTAACGCATCAATATACAATACAAAAGAACTCACATCTCTTTCCCCCTACTCGTACGAGCTTTTACAACGCGTAAATATATTGAAAAGCCTGAGATGAAGCTTGTTTGTACTTCTAAACATCCTAGGTGTAATTTCACACTCAAATGAATGCAAACAAAGTATTTGGATGCTTTCTCTTAATATACCACACAAACGAACTCAAATCTCTTTCACCCTACTCGTATGAGCTTTTGAAACGCGTTAATGCATTCAAAAGCTTGAGTTGAAGCTTGTTTGTACTTGTAAATATCCTAGGTATACTTTCACACTAGAATGAATGCAAACAAAGTATTTGAATGCTTTCTCTTAATATACAACACAAAAGAACTCAAATATCTTTCACCCAACTCGTAAGAGCTTTTAAAACGCGTAAATGCATCCAAAAGCTTGAGTTGAAGCTTGTTTGTACTTGTAAACATCCTAGGTGTAGTTTCACACTCAAATGAATGCGAACAAAGTATTTGGATGCTCTCTCTTAATATACAACACAAAAGAAATCAAATCTCTTTCACCCTACTCGTAAGAGCTTTTAAAACGCGTAAATGCATTCCAAAGCCTGAGTTGAAGCTTGTTTGTACTTTAAACATTCTTGATGTAGTTTCATACTCAAATGAATGCAAACAAAACATTTGGGTGTTTTCTCTTAATATACAACACAAAAAAACTCCAATCTCTTTCACCCTACTCGTAAGAGCTATTAAAACGCGTAAATGCATCGAAAAGCTTTAGTTGAAGCTTGAGTTGAAGCTTGTTTGTACTTGTAAACATCCTAGGTGTAGTATTACAATCAAATGAATGCGAACAAAGTATTTGGATGCTCTCTCTTAATATACAACACAAAAGAACTCAAATCTCTTTCACCCTACTCGTAAGAGCTTTAAAAATGCGTAAATGCATTCAAAAGCTTGAGTTGAAGCTTGTTTGTACTTGTAAACATCCTAGGTGTAGTGTAACTCTCAAATGAATGCAAACAAAGTATTTGAATGCTTTCTCTTAATATACAACACAAAAGAACTCAAATCTCTTTCACCCTACTCGTATGAGCTTTTAAAACGCGTAAATGCATTCAAAAGCTTGAGTTGAATCTTGTTGTACCTAAAAACATTCTTGGTGTAGCTTTATACTCAAATGAATGCAAACAAAACATTTGGGTGCTTTCTCTTAATATACAACACCGAAGAACTCCAATCTCTTTCACCCTGCTCTTAAGAGCTTTTAAAACGTGTAAATGCATCGAAAAGCTTGAGTTGAAGCTTGTTTGTACTTGTAAAAATCCTAGGTGTAGTTTCACACTCAAATGAATGAAAACAAAGTATTTCGCTGCTTTCTCTTAATATACAACACAAAAGAACTCCAATCTCTTTCACCCTACTCGTAAGAGCTTTTAAAATGCGTAAATGCATCCAAAAGCTTGAGTTGAAGCTTGTTTGTACATGTAAACATCCTAGGTGTAGTTTAACACTCAAATGAAAGTATTTGGATATTTTCTCTTAATATACAACACAAAAGAACTCAAATCTCTTTCACCCAACTCATACGAGCTTTTAAAACGCGTAAATGCATTCAAAAGCTTGTGTTGAAGCTTGTTTGTACTTTAAAAAATTCTTGGTGTAGTTTCATACTCAAATGAATGCAAACAAAATATTTGGGTGCTTTCTCTTAATATACAACACAAAAGAACTCAATCTCTATCACCCTAGTCGTAAGAGCTGTTAAAATGCGTAAATGCATTCAAAAGCTTGAGTTGAAGCTTGTTTGTACTTTAAAACATTCTTGGTCTAGTTTCATAATCAAATAAATGCAAACAAAACATTTGGGTGCTTTCTCTTAAAATACAACACAAAAGAACTTCAATCTCTTTCTTCCTACACGTAAGAGCTTTTAAAACGCGTAAATGCATCCAAAAGCTAGAGTTGAAGCTTGTTTGTACTTGTAAACATCCTAGGTGTAGTTTCACACTCAAATGAATGCAAACACAGTATTTGGATGCTTTCTCTTAATATACAACACAAAAGAACTGAAATCTCTTTCACCCTACTCGTAAGAGCTTTTAAAACGCGCAAATGCATTCAAAAGTTTGAGTTGAAGCTTGTTTGTACTTTAAAACATTCATGGTGTAGTTTCATACTCAAATGAATGCAAACAAAACAATTGGGTGTTTTCTCTTAATATACAACACAAAAAAACTCCAATCTCTTTCACCCTACTCGTAAGAGATAGTAAAACGCGTAAATGCATCCAAAAGCTTTCTTTGAAGCTTGAGTTGATGCTTGTTTGTACTTGTAAACATCCTAGGTGTAGTTTAACACTCAAATGAAAGTATTTGGATGCTTTCTCTTAATATACAACACAAAAGAACTCAAATCTCTTTCACTCGACTCATACGAGCTTTTAAAAGGCGTAAATGCATTCAAAAGCTTGAGTTGAAGCTTGTTTGTACTTTCAAACATTCTTGGTGTAGTTTCAAACTAAAATGAATGCAAACAAAACATTTGGGTTCATTCTCTGAATATACAACACCAAAGAACTCAATCTCTATCACCCAAGTCGTAAGAGCTGTTAAAACGCGTAAATGCATTCAATAGCTTGGGTTGAAGCTTTTTCGAACTTTAAAACATTCTTGGTGTAGTTTCATACTCAAATGAATGCAAACAAAACAGTTGGGTGCTCTCTCTTAAAATACAACCCGAAAGAACTCCAATCTCTTTCACCCTGCTCGTAAGAGCTGTTAAAACGCGTAAACGCATCCAAAAGCTTGAGTTGAAGCTTGTTTGTAGTTGTAAAAATCCTAGGTGTAGTTTCACACTCAAATGAATGCAAACAAAGTATTTGGATGCTTTCTAATAATATACAACAAAAAAGAACTCAAATCTCTTTCACCCAACTCATACGAGCTTTTACAACGCGTAAATGCATTCAAAAGCTTCAGTTGAAGCTTGTTTGTACTTTAAAAAATTCTTGGTGTAGTTTCATACTCAAATGAATGCAAACAAAACATTTGGGTACTTTCTCTTAATATACAACACAAAAGAACTCATTCTCTATCACCAGTCGTAAGAGCTTTTAAAACGCGTAAATGCATTCAAAAGCTTGAGTTGAAGCTTGTTTGTAATTGTAAATATCCTTGGTGTAGTTTCACACTCAAATGAATGCAAATAAAGTATTTGGATACTTTCTCTTAATATACAACACAAAACAACTTAAATCTCTTTCACCCTACTCTTATGAGCTTTTAAAACGCGTAAATGCATTCAAAATCTTGAGTTGAAGCTTGTTTGTACCTAAAAACATTCTTGGTGTAGCTTCATACTCAAATGAATGCAAACAAAACATTTGGGTGCTTTCTCTTAATATACAACACAAAAGAACTCCAATCTCTTTCACCCTACTCGTAAGAGCTTTTAAAACGCGTAAATGCATCCAAAAGCTTGAGTTGAAGCTTGTTTGTACTTGTAAAAATCCTAGGTTTTGTTTCACACTCAAATGAATGCAAACAAAGTATTTGGATGCTTTATTTTAATGTACGACACAAAAGAACTCAAATCTCTTTCACCCTACTCGTACGAGCTTTTAAAATGCGTAAATGCATTCAAAAGCCTGAGTTGAAGCTTGTTTGTACTTCTAAACATCCTAGGTTTAGCTTCACACTAAAATGAATGCAAACAAAGTATTTGGATGCTTTCTCTTAATATACAACACAAACGAACTCAAATCTCTTTCACCCTACTCGTATGAACTTTTAAAACGCGTAAATGCATTCAAAAGCTTGAGTTGAAGCTTGTTTGTACTTTAAAACATTCTTCGTGTAGTTTCATACTCAAATTAATGCAAACAAAACATTTAGGTGCTTTTTCTTAATATACAACACAAAAGAACTCAATCTCTATCACCCTAGTCGTAAGAGCTGTTAAAATGCGTAAATGCATTCAAAAGCTTAAGTTGAAGCTTGTTTGTACTTGTCAACATCCTTGGTGTAGTTTCAAACTCAAATGAATGCAAACAAAGTATTTGATGGTTTCTCTTAATATACAACACAAAAGAACTCAAATCTCTATCACCCTACTCGTACGAGCTTTTAAAACGCGTAAATGCATTCAAAAGCTTGAGTTGAAGCTTGTTTGTACTTGTAAACATCCTAGGTGTAGTTTCACACTCAAATGAATGCAAGCAAAGTATTTGGATGCTTTCCCTTAATATACAACACAAACAAACTCAAATCTCTTTCACCCTACTCGTATGAGCTTTTAAAACGCGTAAATGCATTCAAAAGCTTGAGTTGAAGCTTTTCGTACTTTAAAACATTCTTGGTGTAGTTTCATACTCAAATGAATGCTAACAAAACATTTGGGTGCTTTCTCTTAATATACAACTCAAAAGAACTCAAATCTCCTTCACCCTCCTCCTAGGTGCTTTTAAAAAGCGTAAATGCATTCAAAAGCCTGAGTTGAAGCTTGTTTGTACTTGTAAACATCCTAGGTGTAGTGTAACACTCAAATGAATGCAAACAAAGTATTTGAATGCTTTCTCTTAATATACAACAAAAAAGAACTCAAATCTCTTTCACCCTACTCGTAAGAGCTTTTAAAACGCGTAAATGGATTCAAAAGCTTGAGTTGAAGCTTGTTTGTACTTTAAAACATTCTTGGTGTAGTTTCGTACTCAAATGAATGCAAACAAAACATTTGGGTGCTTTCTCTTAATATACAACACAAAAAAACACCAATCTCTTCCACCCTACTCGTAAAAGCTATCAAAACGCGTAAATGCATCCAAAAGCTTTAGTTGAAACTTGAGTTGATACTTGTTTGTACTTGTAAACATTCTTGGTGTTGTTTCATACTCAAATGAATGCAAACAAAATATTTGGGTGCATTCTGTGAATGTACAACACAAAAGAACGCAATCTCTATCACCATAGTCGTAAGAGCTTTTAAAATGCGTAAATGCATTCAAAAGCTTGAGTTGAAGCTTGTTTGTGCTTGTAAACATCCTAGGTGTAGTGTAACACTCAAATGAATGGAAATAAAGTATTTGAATGCTTTCTCTTAATATACAACACAAAAGACCTCAAATCTCTTTCACCCTACTCGTAAGAGCTTTTAAAACGCGTAATTGCATTCAAAAGCTTGAGTTGAAGCTTGTTTGTACTTTAAAACATTCTTGGTGTAGTTTCATACTCAAATGAATGCAAACAAAACATTTGGGTGCTTTCTCTTAATATACAACACAAAAGAACTCAATCTCTATCACCCTAGTCGTAAGAGCTGTTAAAACGCGTAAATGCATTCAAAAGCTTGAGTTCAAGCTTGTTTGTACTTTAAAACATTCTTGGTGTAGTTTCATAGTTAAATGAGTGCAGACAAAACTTTTGGGTGCTTTCTCTTAATATACAACACAAAAGAACTCAATCTCTATCACCCTAGTCGTAAGAGCTGTTAAAACGGTAAATGCATTCAAAAGCTTGAGTTGAAGCTTGTTTTTACTTGTAAACATCCTAGGTGTAGTTTCACACTCAAATGAATGCAAACAAAGTATTTGGATGCTTTTTCTTGATATACAACACAAACGAACTCAAATCTCTTTCACCCTACTCGTATGAGCTTTAAAACGCGTAAATGCATTCAAAAGCTTGAGTTGAAGCTTGTTGGTACTTGTAAACATTCTAGGTGTAGTTTCACACGAAAATTATTCCAAACAAAGTAATTTGATGCTTTCTCTTAAAATACAACACAAAAGAACTCAAATCTCTTTCACCCTACTCGTATAAGGTTTTAAAACTCGTAAATGCATTCAAAAGCTTGAGTTGAAGCTTGTTCATACTTTAAAACATTCTTGGTGTAGTTTCATACTCAAATGAATGCAAACAAAACATTTGGGTGCTTTCTCTTAATATACAACACAAAAGAACTCAATCTCTTTCACCCAACTCGTACGAGCTTTTAAAACGCGTAAATGCATTCAAAAGCTTGAGTTGAAGCTTATTTGTACTTGTAAACATCCTAGGTGTAGTTTCACACTCAAATGAATGCAAAGAAAGTATCTGGATGCTTTTTCTTAATATGCAACACAAACGAAACTCAAATCTCTTTCACCTTACTCGTATGAGCTTTAAAACGCGTAAATGCATTCAAAAGCTTGAATTGAAGCTTATTTGTACTTGTAAACATCCTAGGTGTAGTTTCACACTAAAATTAATCCAAACAAAGTAATTTGATGCTTTCTCTTAAAATACAACACAAAAAAACTCAAATCTCTTTCGTACTTGTTTGTACTTGTAAACATACTAGGTGTAGTTTCATACTCAAATGAATGCAAACAAAACATTTGGGTGCTTTCTCTTAATATTCAACACAAAAGAACTCAATCCCTTTCACCCTACACGTATGAGCTTTTAAAACGCGTAAATGCATTCAAAAGCTTGAGTTGAAACTTGTTTGTACTTGTAAACATCCTAGGTGTAGTTTCACACTCAAATGAATGCAAACAAAATATTTGGGTGCTTTCTCTTAATATACAACACAAAAGAACTCAATCTCTTTCACCCAACTCGTACGAGGTTTTAAAACGCGTAAATGCATTCAAAAGCTTGAGTTGAAGCTTGTTTGTACTTGTAAACATGCTAGGTGTACTTTCACACTCAAATGAATGCAAACAAAGTATTTGGATGCTTTTTCTTAATATACAACACAAACGAACTCAAATCTCTTTCACCCTACTCGTATGAGCTTTAAAACGCGTAAATGCTTTCAAAAGCTTGAGTTGAAGCTAGTTTGTAGTTTAAAACATTCTTGGTGTAGTTTCATATTCAAATGAATGCAAACAAAACATTTGGGTGCTTTCTCTTAATATACAACACAAAAGAACTCAATCTCTATCACCCTAGTCGTAAGAGCTGTTAAAATGCGTAAGTGCATTCAAAAGCTTGAGTTGAAGCTTGTTTGTACTTGTAAACATCCTTGGTGTAGTTCTAGACGCAAATGAATGCAAACAAAGTATTTGGATGGTTTCTCTTAATATACAACACAAAAGAACTAAAATCTCTTTCACCCTACTTGTACGAGCTTTTAAAACGCGTAAATGCATTCAAAAGCTTGAGATGAAGCTTGTTTGTACTTGTAAATATCCTAGGTGTAGTTTCATACTCAAATGAATGCAAACAAAATATTTGGGGGCTTTCTCTTAATATACAACACAAAAGAACTCAATCCCTTTCACCTTACTCGTATGAGCTTTTAAAACGCCTAAATGCATTCAAAAGCTTGAGTTGAAGCTTGTTTGTACTTGTAAACATCCTAGGTGTAGTTTCACACTCAAATGAATGCAAACAAAGTGTTTGGATGCTTTTTCTTAATATACAACACAAACGAACTCAAATCTCTTTCACCCTACTCGTATGAGCTTTAAAAAGCGTAAATGCATTCAAAAGCTTGAGTTGAAGCTTGTTTGTACTTTAAAACATTCTTGGTGTAGTTTCACACTCAAATGAATGCAAGCAAAGTATTTGGATGTTTTCTATTAATATTCAACACAAACGAACTCAAATCTCTTTCACCCTACTCGTATAAGGTTTTAAAACGCGTAAATGCATTCAAAAGCTTGAGTTGAAGCTTGTTCGTACTTTAAAACATTCTTGGTGTAGTTTCGCACTCAAATGAATGCAAACAAAGTATTTGGATGCTTTCTCTTGATATACAACACAAAAGAACTAAAATATCTTTAACCCTACTTGTACGAGCTTTTAAAACGCTTAAATGCATTCAAAAGCTTGAAATGAAGCTAGTTTGTACTTGTAAACATCCTAGGTGTAGTTTCATACTCAAATGAATGCAAACAAAATATTTGGGTGCTTTCTCTTGATATACAACACAAAAGAACTCAATCCCTTTCACCCTACTCGTATGAGTTTTTAAAACGCGTAAATGCATTCAAAAGCTTGAGTTGAAGCTTGTTTGTACTTGTAAACATCCTAGGTGTAGTTTCACACTCAAATGAATGCAAACAAAGTATTTGGATGCTTTCTCTTAATATACAACACAAACGAACTCAAATCTCTTTCACCCTAGTCGTATAAGCTTTTAAAATACGTAAATGCATTCAAAAGCTTGAGTTGAAGCTAGTTTATAGTTTAAAACATTCTTGGTGTAGTTTCATATTCAAATGAATGCAAGCAAAACATTTGTGTGCTTTCTCTTAATATACAACACAAAAGAACTCAATCTCTATCACCCTAGTCGTAAGAGTTGTTAAAACGCTTAAATGAATTCAAAAGCTTGAGTTGAAGCTTGTTTGTACTTGTAAACATCCTAGGTGTAGTTTCACACTCAAATTACTGCAAACAAAGTATTTGGATGCTTTTTCTTAATATACAACACAAAAGAACTAAAATCTCTTTCACCCTACTCTTATGAGCTTTTAAAACGCGTAAATGCATTCAAAAGCTTGAATTGAAGCTTGTTCTTACTTTAAAACATCCTAGGTGTAGTTTCATACTCAAATGAATGAAAACAAAACATTTGGGTGCTTTCTCTTAATATACAACACAAAAGAACTCAATCTCTTTCACCCTACTCGAATGAGTTTTTAATACGCCTAAATGCATTTAAAGGCTTGAGCTGAAGCTTGTTTGTACTTGTAAACATCGTAGGTGTAGTTTCATACTCAAATGAATGCAAACAAAACATTTGGGTGCTTTCTCTTAATATACAACACAAAAGAACTCAAAACTCTTTCACCCTGCTCTTACGAGCTTTTAAAACGCGTAAATACATTCAAAAGCTTGAGTTGAAGCTTGTTTGTACTTGTAAACATCCTAGGTGTAGTTTCACACTCAAATGAATGCAAGCAAAGTATTTGGATAAATTTTCTTAATATACAACAAAAAGGAACTCAAATCTCGTTCACCCTACTCGTACGATCTTTTAAAACGCGTAAATCCATTCAAAAGCTTGAGGTGAAGCTTGTTTGTACTTTAAAAAATTCTTGGTGTAGTTTCATACTCAAATGAATGCAAACAAAACATTTGGGTACTTTCTCTTAATATACAACACAAAAGAACTCAAACTCTTTCACCCTACTCGAATGAGCTTTCAATACGCGTAAATGCTTTTAAAAGCTTGAGCTGAAGCTTGTTTGTACTTGTAAACATCGTAGGTGTAGTTTCACACTCAAATGAATGCAAACAAAGTATTTGGATGCTTTCTCTTAATATACAACAAAAACGAACTCAAATCTCTTTTACCCTACTCGTATGAGCTTTTAAAACACGTAAATGCATTCAAAAGCTTGAGTTGAAGCTTGTTTGTACTTTAAAACATTCTTGGTGTAGTTTCATACTCAAGTGAATGCAAACAAAACATTTGGGTGCTTTCTCTTAATATACAACACAAAAGAACTCAAAACTCTTTCACCCTGCTCTTACGAGCTTTTAAAACGCGTAAATACATTCAAAAGCTTGAGTTGGAGCTTGTTTGTACTTGTAAACATCCTAGGTGTACTTTCACACTCAAATGAATGCAAACAAAGTATTTGGATGCTTTCTCTTAGTTTACAACACAATCGAACTCAAATCTCTTTCACCCTACTCGTATGAGCTTTTAAAATGCGTAAATGGATTCAAAAGCTTGAGTTGAAGCTTGCTTGTACTTTAATACTCTATAGTTGTAGTTTAACACTCAAATGAATGCAAACAAAGTATTTTGATAATTTTTCTTAATATACAACAAAAACAAACTCAAATCTCTTTCACCCTACTCGTACGATCTTTTAAAACGCGTAAATCCATTCAAAAGCTTGAGTTGAAGCTTGTTTGTACTTTAAAACATTCTTGGTGTAGTTTCATACTCAAATGAATGAAAACAAAACATTTGGGTACTTTCTCTTAATATACAACACAAAAGAACTCAATCTCTTTCACCCTACTCGAATGAGTTTTTAATACGCTTAAATGCATTTAAAGGCTTGAGCTGAAGCTTGTTTGTACTTGTAAACATCGTAGGTGTAGTTTCACACTCAAATGAATGCAAACAAAGTATTTGGATGCTTTCTCTTAATATACAACAAAAACAAACTCAAATCTGTTTTACCCTACTCGTATGAGCTTTTAAAACATGTAAATGCATTCAAAAGCTTGAGTTGAAGCTTGTTTGTACTTGTTTACATCCTAGGTGTATTTTCACACTCAAATGAATGCAAACAAAGTATTTGGATGCTTTTTCTTAATATACAACACAAACGAACTCAAATCTCTTTCACCCTACTCTTATAAGCTTTTAAAATGCGTAAATGCATTCAAAAGCTTGAGTTGAAGCTAGTTTGTAGTTTAAAACATTCTTGGTGTAGTTTCATTCTCAAATGAATTAAACAAAACAATTGGGTGCTTTCTCTGAATATAAAAAACACAAAAGAACTCAATCTCTATCACCCTAGTCGTAAGAGCTGTTAAAATGCGTGAACGCATTCAAAAGCTTGAGTTGAAGCTTGCTTGTACTTGTAAACATCAATGGTGTAGTTTCAGATGCAAATGAATGCAAACAAAGTATTTGGATGGTTTCTCTTAATATACAACACAAAAGAACTCAAATCTATTTCACCCTACCGTTACGAGCTTTTAGAACGCGTAAATACATTCAAAAACTTGAGTTGAAGCTTGTTTGTACTTTTAAACATCCTATGTGTAGTTTCACCCTCAAATGAATGCAAAGAACGTATTTGGATGCTTTCTCTTAATATACAACACAAACGAACTCAAATCTCTTTCACCCTACTCGTATGAGCTTTTAAAATGCGTAAATGGATTCAAAAGCTTGAGTTGAAGCTTGTTTGTACTTTAAAACATCCTAGTTGTAGTTTCACACTCAAATGAATGCAAACAAAGTATTTGGATAATTTTTCTTAATATACAACAAAAACGAACTCAAATTTCTTTCACCCTTCTCGTACGATCTTTTAAAACGCGTAAATCCATTCAAAAGCTTGAGTTGAAGCTTGTTTGTACTTGTAAACATTCTTGGTGTAGTTTCATACTCAAATGAATGCAAACAAAACATTTGGGCACTTTCTCTCAATGTACAACACAAAAGAACTCAATCTCTTTCATCCTACGCGAATGAGTTTTTAATACGCCTAAATGCATTTAGAAGCTTGAGTTGAAGCTTTTTTGTACTTGTAAACATCCTCGGTGTAGTTTCATACTCAAATGAATGCAAACAAAACATTTGGGTGCTTTCTCTTCATATACAACACAAAAGAACTCAATCCCTTTCACCCTACTCGTATGAGCTTTTAAAACGCGTAAATGCATTCAAAAGCTTGAGTTGAAGCTTGTTTGTACTTGTAAATATCCTAGGTTTAGTTTCACACTCAAATGAATGCAAACAAAGTATTTGGATGCTTTTTCTTAATATACAACACAAACGAACTCAAATCTCTTTCACCCTACTTGTACAAGCTTTTAAAATGCGTAAATGGATTCAAAAGCATGAGTTGAAGCTTGTTTATACTATAAAACATCCTAGTTCTAGTTTCACACTCAAATGAATGCAAACAAAGTATTTGGATGCTTTTTCTTAATATACATCAAAAACGAACTCAATCTCTATCACCCTAGTCGTAAGAGCTATTAAAACGCGTAAATGCATTCAAAAGCTTGAGTTGAAGCTTGTTTGTACTTGTAAACCTCCTTGGTGTAGTTTCAGACGCAAATGAATGCAAACAAAACATTTGGGTACGTTCTCTTAATATACAACACAAAAGAACTTAATCTCTTTCACCCTACTCGTACGAGCTTTTAATACGCGTAAATGCATTCAAAAGCTTGAGTTGAACCTTGTTTGTACTTGTAAACATCCTAGTATAGTTTTCCACTCAAATGACTGCAAACAAAGTATTTGGATGCTTTCTCTTAATATACAACACAAAAGAACTAAAATCTCTTTCACCCTACTTGTACGAGCTTTTAAAATGCGTAAATGCATTCAAAAGCTTGAGTTGAAGCTTGTTTGTACTTGTAAATATCCTAGGTGTAGTTTCACACTCAAATGAATGCAAACAAAGTATTTGGATGCTTTCTCTTAATATACAACAAAAACGAACTCAATGTCTTTCACCCTACTCGAATGAGCTTTTAAAACGCGTAAATACATTCAAAAGCTTGAGTTGAAGCTTTGTTGTACTTGTAAACATCATAGGTGTAGTTTCACACTCAAATGAATGCAAACAAAGTATTTGGATGCTTTCTCTTAATATACAACAAAAACGAACTCAAATCTCTTTTACCCTACTCGTATGAGCTTTTAAAACGCGTAAATGCATTCAAAAGCTTGAGTTGAAGCTTGTTTGCACTTTAAACCATTCTTGGTGTAGTTTCGTACTCAAATAAATGCAAACAAAACAATTGGGTGCTTTCTCTTAATATACAACACAAAAGAACTCAATATCTATCACCCTACTCGAATGAGCTTTTAAAACGCGTAAATGCATTCAAAAGCTTGAGTTGAAGCTTGTTTGTACTTGTAAACATCCTAGGTGTAGTTTCACACTCAAATGAATGCCAAAAAAGTATTTGGATGCTTTCTCTCAATATACAACACAAACGAACTCAATCTTCATCACCCTACTCCTATGAGCTTTTAAAACGCGTAAATGCATTCAAAAGCTTGAGTTGAAGCTGGTTCGTACTTTAAAACATCCTTAGTGTAGTTTCATACTGAAATGAATGCAAACAAAACATTTGGGTACTTTCTCTTAATATACAACACAAAAGAACTCAATCTCAATCACCCTAGTCGTAAGAGCTGTTAAAACGCGTAAATGCATTCAAAAGCTGGAGTTGAAGCTTGTTTGTACTTGTAAACATCCTAGGTGTAGTTTCACACTAAAATGACTGCAAACAAAGTATTTGGATGCTTTCTCTTAATATACAACACAAAAGAACTAAAATCTCTTTCACCCTACTTGTACGAGCTTTTAAAACGCGTAAATGCATTCAAAAGCTTGAGTTGAAGCTTGTTTGTACTTGTAAACATCCTAGGTGTAGTGTCATACTCAAATGAATGCAAACAAAACATTTGGGTGCTTTTTCTTAATATACAACACAAAAGAACTCAATCCCTTTCAGCCTACTCGTATGAGCTTTTAAAATGCGTAAATGCATTCAAAAGCTTGAGTTGAAGCTTGTTTGTACTTGTAAATATCCTAGGTGTAGTTTCACACTCAAATGAATGCAAACAAAGTATTTGGATGCTTTTTCTTAATATACAACACAAACGAACTCAAATCTCTTTCACCCTACTCGTATAAGCTTTGAAAATGCGTAAATGCATTCAAAAGATTGAGTTGAAGCTAGTTTGTAGCTTAAAACATTCTTGGTGTAGTTTCATACTCAAATAAATGCAAACAAAACATTTGGGTGCTTTCTCTTAATATACAACACAAAAGAACTCAATCTCTATCACCCTAGTCGTAAGAGAGCTCTTAAAATGCGTAAATGCGTTCAAAAGGTTGAGTTGAAGCTTGTTTGTACTTGTAAACATCCTTGGTGTAGTTTCACACTCAAATGAATGCAAACAAATATTTGGATGCTTTTTCTTAATATACAATAAAAACGAACTCAAACCTCTTTCACCCTACTCGTACGATCTTTTAAAATGCGTAAATCCATTCAAAAGCTTGAGTTGAAGCTTGTTTGTACTTTAAAACATTCTTGGTGTAGTTTCAAATGAATGCAAACAAAACATTTGGGTACTTTCTGTTAATATACAACACAAAAGAACTCAATCTCTTTCACCCTACTCGAATGAGCTTTTAATACGCGTAAACGCATTTAAAAGCTTGAGCTGAAGCTGGTTTGTACTTGTAAACAACGTAGGTGTAGTTTCACACTCAAATGAATGCAAACAATGTATTTGGATGCTTTTTCTTAATATAAAACACAAACGAACTCAAATCTCTTTCACCCTACTCGTACGAGCTTTTAAAACGCCTAAATGCATTCAAAAGCTTGAGTTGAAGCTTGTTTTTACTTTAAAATATACTTGGTGTAGTCTGATACTCAAATGAATGCAAACAAAACATTTGGGTGCTTTCTCTTAGTATACAACACAAAAGAACTCAATCCTCATCACCCTAGTCGTAAGAGCTGTTAAAACGCGTAAGTGCATTAAAAAGCTTGAGTTGAAGCTTGTTTGTACTTGTAAACATCCTTGGTGTAGTTTCAGACTCAAATGAATGCAAAGAAAGTATTTGCATTGTTTCTCTTAATATACAACACAAAAGAACTCAAATCTCTTTCACTCTACTTGTTCGAGCTTTTAAAACGCGTAAATGCATCCAAAAGCTTGAGTTGAACCTTGTTTGTACCGGTATACATCCTAGGCGCACTTTCACACTCAAATGAATGCAAGCAAATTATTTCGATGCTTTCTCTTAATATACAATACAAACGAACTCAAATCTCCTTCACCCTACTCGTATGAGCTTTTAAAACGCGTAAATGCATTCAAAAGCTTGAGTTGAAGCTTGTTCGTACTTTAAAACATTCTTGGTGTAGTTTCACACTCAAATGAATGCAATCAAAAGCTTGAGTTGAAGCTTGTTTATACTGGTATACATTCTAGGCTTACTTTCACACTCAAATGAATGCAAGGAAATTATTTCGATACTTTCTCTTAATATACAATACAAACGAACTCAAATCTCCTTCACCCTACTCGTATGAGCTTTTAAAATGCGTAAATGGATTCAAAAGCTTGAGTTGAAGCTTGTTTATACTTTAAAACATCCTAGTTGTAGTTTCACACTCAAATGAATGCAAACAAAGTATTTGGATGCTTTTTCTTAATATACATCAAAAACGAACTCAATCTCTATCACCCTAGTCGTAAGAGCTATTAAAACGCGTAAATGCATTCAAAAGTTTGAGTTGAAGCTTGTTTGTACATGTAAACCTACTTGGTGTAGTTTCAGACGCAAATGAATGCAAACAAAACATTTGGGTACGTTCTCTTAATATACAACACAAAAGAACTCAATTTCTTTCACCCTACTCGTACGAGCTTTTAATACGCGTAAATGCATTCAAAAGCTTGAGTTGAAGCTTGTTTGTACTTGTAAACATCCAAGGTGTAGTGTCATACTCAAATGAATGCAAACAAAACATTTGGGTGCTTTTTCTTAATATACAACACAAAAGAACTCAATCCCTTTCAGCCTACTCGTATGAGCTTTTAAAACGCGTAAATGCATTCAAAAGCTTGAGTTGAAGCTTGTTTGTACTTGTAAATATCCTAGGTGTAGTTTCACACTCAAATGAATGCAAACAAAGTATTTGGATGCTTTTTCTTAATATACAACACAAACGAACTCAAATCTCTTCCACCCTACTCGTATAAGCTTTTAAAATGCGTAAATGCATTCAAAAGATTGAGTTGAAGCTAGTTTGTAGCTTAAAACATTCTTGGTGTAGTTTCATACTCAAATAAATGCAAACAAAACCTTTGGGTGCTTTCTCTTAATATACAACACAAAATAACTCAATCTCTATCACCCTAGTCGTAAGAGAGCTCTTAAAATGCGTAAACGCATTCAAAAGGTTGAGTTGAAGCTTGTTTGTACTTGTAAACATCCTTGGTGTAGTTTCACACTCAAATGAATGCAAACAAAGTATTTGGATGCTTTTTCTTAATATACAACAAAAACGAACTCAAACCTCTTTCACCCTACTCGTACGATCTTTTAAAATGCGTAAATCCATTCAAAAGCTTGAGTTGAAGCTTGTCTGTACTTTAAAACATTCTTGGTGTAGTTTCAAATGAATGCAAACAAAACATTTGGGTACTTTCTGTTAATATACAACACAAAAGAACTCAATCTCTTTCACACTACTCGAATGAGCTTTTAATACGCGTAAACGCATTTAAAAGCTTGAGCACAAGCTGGTTTGTACTTGTAAACAACGTAGGTGTAGTTTCACACTCAAATGAATGCAAACAAAGTATTTGGATGCTTTTTCTTAATATAAAACACAAACGAACTCAAATCTCTTTCACCCTACTCGTACGAGCTTTTAAAACGCCTAAATGCATTCAAAAGCTTGAGTTGAAGCTTGTTTTTACTTTAAAATATACTTGGTGTAGTCTGATACTCAAATGAATGCAAACAAAGTATTTGGATGCTTTCTCTTAATATACAACAAAAACGAACTCAACCTCTTTCACCCTACTCGAATGAGCTTTTAAAACGCGTAAATGCATTCAAAAGCTTGAGTTGAAGCTTTTTTGTACTTGTAAACATCCTAGGTGTAGTTTCACACTCAAATGAATGCAAACAATGTATTTGGATGCTTTCTCTTAATATACAACAAAAACGAACTCAAATCACTTTTACCCTACTCGTATAAGCTTTTAAAACGCGTAAATGCATTCAAAAGCTTGAGTTGAAGCTTGTTTGCACTTTAAACCATTCTTGGTGTAGTTTCATACTCAAATGAATGCAAACAAAACAATTTGGTGCTTTATCTTAATATACAACACAAAAGAACTCAATCTCTATCACCCTACTCGAATGAGCTTTTAAAACGCGTAGATGCATTCAAAAGATTGGTTGAAGCTTGTTTGTACTTGTAAACATCCTAGGTTTAGTTTCACAGTGAAGTGAATGCAAAAAAAGTATTTGGATGCTTTCTCTCAATATACAACACAAACGAACTCAATCTTCATGACCCTACTCCTATGAGCTTTTAAAACGCGTAAATGCATTCAAAAGCTTGAGTTGAAGGTGGTTCGTACTTTAAAACATCCTTAGTGTAGTTTCATACTCAAATGAATGCAAACAAAACATTTGGGTGCTTTCTCTTAATATACAACACAAAAGAACTCAATCTCAATCACCCTAGTCGTAAGAGCTGTTAAAACGCGTAAATGCATTCAAAAGCTTGAGTTGAAGCTTATTTGTACTTGTAAACATCCTAGGTGTAGTTTCACACTAAAATGACTGCAAACAAAGTATTTGGATGCTTTCTCTTAATATACAACACAAAAGAACTAAAATCTCTTTCACCCTACTTGTACGAGCTTTTAAAACGCGTAAATGCATTCAAAAGCTTGAGTTGAAGCTTGTTTGTACTTGTAAACATCCTAGGTGTAGTGTCATACTCAAATGAATGCAAACAAAACATTTGGGTGCTTTTTCTTAATATACAACACAAAAGAACTCAATCCCTTTTAGCCTACTCGTATGAGCTTTTAAAACGCGTAAATGCATTCAAAAGCTTGAGTTGAAGCTTGTTTGTACTTGTAAATATCCTAGGTGTAGTTTCACACTCAAATGAATGCAAACAAAGTATTTGGATGCTTTTTCTTAATATACAACACAAACGAACTCAAATCTCTTTCACCCTACTCGTATAAGCTTTTAAAATGCGTAAATGCATTCAAAAGCTTGAGTTGAAGCTAGTTTGTAGCTTAAAACATTCTTGGTGTAGTTTCATACTCAAATAAATGCAAACAAAACATTTGGGTGCTTTCTCTTAATATACAACACAAAAGAACTCAATCTCTATCACCCTAGTCGTAAGAGAGCTCTTAAAATGCGTAAACGCATTCAAAAGGTTGAGTTGAAGCTTGTTTGTACTTGTAAACATCCTTGGTGTAGTTTCACACTCAAATGAATGCAAACAAAGTATTTGGATGCTTTTTCTTAATATACAACAAAAACGAACTCAAACCTCTTTCACCCTACTCGTACGATCTTTTAAAATGCGTAAATCCATTCAAAAGCTTGAGTTGAAGCTTGTTTGTACTTTAAAACATTCTTGGTGTAGTTTCAACTGAATGCAAACAAAACATTTGGGTACTTTCTATTAATATACAACACCAAAGAACTCAATCTCTTTCACCCTACTCGAATGAGCTTTTAATACGCGTAAACGCATTTAAAAGCTTGAGCTGAAGCTGGTTTGGACTTGTAAACAACATAGGTGTAGTTTCACACTCAAATGAATGCAAACAAAGTATTTGGATGCTTTTTCTTAATATAAAACACAAACGAACTCAAATCTCTTTCACCCTACTCGTACGAGCTTTTAAAACGCCTAAATGCATTCAAAAGCTTGAGTTGAAGCTTGTTTTTACTTTAAAATATACTTGGTGTAGTCTCATACTCAAATGAATGCAAAAAAAACATTTGGGTGCTTTCTCTTAGTATACAACACAAAAGAACTCAATCTTCATCACCCTAGTCGTAAGAGCTGTTAAAACGCGTAAGTGCATCAAAAAGTTTGAGTTGAAGCTTGTTTGTACTTGAAAACATCCTTGGTGTAGTTTCAGACTCAAATGAATGCAAAGAAAGTATTTAGATTGTTTCTCTTAATATACAACACAAAAGAACTCAAATCTCTTTCACCCTACTCGTTCGAGCTTTTAAAACGCGTAAATGCATCCAAAAGCTTGAGTTGAAGCTTGTTTGTACTGGTATACATCCTAGGCGTACTTTCACACTCAAATGAATGCAAGCAAATTATTTCGATGCTTTCTCTTAATATACAACAAAAACGAACTCAAATCTCTTTCACCCTACTCGTATGAGCTTTTAAAATGCGTAAATGCATTCAAAAGCTTGAGTTAAAGCTTGTTTGTACTTTGAAACATTCTTGGTGTAGTTTCATACTCAAATGAATGCATGCAAAACATTTGGGTGCTTTCTCTTAATATAGAACACAAAAGAACTCAATCTCTATCTCCATAGTCGTAAGAGTTGTTAAAACGCGTAAATGTATTCAAAAGCTTGTGTTGAAGCTTGTTTCAACTTGTAAACATCCTAGGTGTAGTTTTTCACTCAAATGAATGCAAGCAAAGTATTTGGATGCTTTCTCTTAATATACAGCACAAACGAACTCAAATCTCTTTCACCCTACTCGTACGATCTTTTAAAATGCGTAAATGCATTCAAAAGCTTGAGCTGAAGCTTGTTTGTACTTGTAAACATCCTAAGTGTAGTTTCCTACTCAAATGAATGCAAGCAAAGTATTTGGATTTTTTCTCTTCTTCAAATCTCTTTCACCCTACTCGTATGACCTTTGAAACGCGTAAATGCATTCAAAAGCTTGAGTTGAAGCTTATTTATACTTTAAAACATTTTTGGGGTAGTTTCATACTCAAATAAATGCAAACAAAATATTTGGGTGCTTTCTCTTAATATACAACTCAAAAGAACTCAATCTCTATCACCCTAGTCGTAAGAGTTGTTAAAATGCGTAAATGCATTCAAAAGCTTGAGTTGAAGCTTGTTTGTACTTGTAAACATCCTTGGTGTAGTTTGACACTCAAATGAATGCAAACAAAGTATTTGGATGCTTTCTCTTAATATACAACACAAACGAACTCAAATCTCTGTCACCCTACTCGTATGAGCTTTTAAAACGCGTAAATGCATTCAAAAGCTTGAGTTGAAGCTTGTTGTTCTTTAAAACATTCTTGGTGTAGTTTCATACTCAAATGAATGCAAACAAACCATTTGGGTGCTTTCTTTTAATATACAACACAAAAGAACCCAATCTCTATCACCCTAGTCGAATGAGCTTTTAAAACGCGTAAATGCATTCAAAAGTTTGAGTTGAAGCTTGTTTTTACTTTAAAATATGCTTGGTGTAGTCTCATACTCAAATGAATGCAAACAAAACATTTGGGTGCTTTCTCTTAGTATACAACACAAAAGAACTCAATCTTCATCACCCTAGTCGTAAGAGAGCTGTTAAAACGCGTAAGTGCATTAAAAAGCTTGAGTTGAAGCTTGTTTGTACTTGTAAACATCCTTGGTGTAGTTTCACACTCAAATGAATGCAAAGAACGTATTTGGATTGTTTCTTAATATACAACACAAAAGAACTCAAATCTCTTTCACCCTACTCGTTCGAGCTTTTAAAACGCGTAAATGCATCCAAAAGCTTGAGTTGAAGCTTGTTTGTAGTGGTATACATCCTAGGCATTCTTTCACACTCAAATGAATGCAAGCAAATTATTTCGATGCTTTCTCTTAATATACAATACAAACGAACTCAAATATCCTTCACCCTACTCGTATGAGCTTTTAAAACGCGTAAATGCATTCAAAAGCTTGAGTTGAAGCTTGTTTGTACTTTAAAACATCCTAGGTGTAGTTTCACACTCAAATGAATGCAAACAAAGTACTTGGATGCTTTTTCTTAATATACAACACAAACGAACTCAAATCTCTTTCACCCTACTCGTACGAGCTTTTAAAACGTGTAAATGCATTCAAAAGCTTGAGTTGAAGCTTGTTTGTACTTGTAAATATCCCAGGTGTAGTTTCACACTCAAATGAACGCAAGCAAAGTATTTGGATGCTTCCACTTTATATAAAACACAAACGAACTCAAATCTCTTTCACCCTACTCGTATGAGCTTCGAAACGCGTAAATGCATTCAAAAGCTTGAGTTGAAGCTTGTTTGTACTTTAAAACATTCTTGGTGTAGTTTCATACTCAAATGAATGAAAACAAAACATTTGGGTGCTTTCTCTTAATATACAACTTAAAAGAACTCAATCTCTATCTCCCTAGTCGTAAGAGTTGTTAAAACGCGTAAATGTATTGAAAAGCTTGTATTGAAGCTTGTTTGTACTTGTAAACATCCTAGGTGTAGTTTCACACTCAAATGAATGCAAGCAAAGTATTTGGATGCTTTCTCTTAATATACAACAAAAACGAACTCAAATCTCTTTCACCCTACTCGTATGAGCTTTTAAAATGCGTAAATGCATTCAAAAGCTTGAGTTAAAGCTTGTTTGTACTTTAAAACATTCTTGGTGTAGTTTGATACTCAAATGAATGCATGCAAAACATTTGGGTGCTTTCTCTTAATATACAACACAAAAGAACTCAATCTCTATCTCCCTAGTCGTAAGAGTTGTTAAAACGCGTAAATGTATTCAAAAGCTTGTGTTGAAGCTTGTTTGAACTTGTAAACATCCTAGGTGTAGTTTCACACTCAAATGAATGCAAGCAAAGTATTTGGATGCTTTCTCTTAATATACAGCACAAACGAACTCAAATCTCTTTCACCCTACTCGTACGATCTTTTAAAACGCGTAAATGCATTCAAAAGCATGAGTTGAAGCTTGTTTGTACTTGTAAACATCCTAAGTGTAGTTTCACACTCAAATGAATGCAAGCAAAGTATTTGGATTTTTTCTCTTAATGTACAACACAAACGACTTCAAATCTCTTTCACCCTACTCGTATGACCTTTAAAACGCGTAAATGCATTCAAAATCTTTAGTTGAAGCTTATTTATACTTTAAAACATTCTTGGGGTAGTTTCATACTTAAATAAATGCAAACAAAACATTTGGGTGCTTTCTCTTAATATACAACACAAAAGAACTCAATCTCTATCACCCTAGTCGTAAGAGTTGTTAAAATGCGTAAATGCATTCAAAAGCTTGAGTTGAAGCTTGTTTGTACTTGTAAACATCCTTGATGTAGTTTGACACTCAAATAAATGCAAACAAAGTATTTGGATGCTTTCTCTTAATATACAACAAAAACGAACTCAAATCTCTGTCACCCTACCCTTATGAGCTTTTAAAACGCGAAATGCATTCAAAAGCTTGAGTTGAAGCTTGTTTGTTCTTTAAAACATTCTTGGTGTAGTTTCACACTCAAATGAATGCAAACAAACCATTTGGGTGCTTTCTTTTAATATACAACACAAAAGAACCCAATCACTATCACCCTAGTCGAATGAGCTTTTAAAACGCGTAAATGCATTCAAAAGTTTGAGTTGAAGCTTGTTTTTACTTTAAAATATACTTGGTGTAGTCTCATACTCAAATGAATGCAAACAAAACATTTGGGTGCTTTCTCTTAGTATACAACACAAAAGAACTCAATCTTCATCACCCTAGTCGTAAGAGCTGTTAAAACGCGTAAGTGCATTAAAAAGCTTGAGTCGAAGCTTGTTTGTACTTGTAAACATCCTTGGTGTAGTTTCAGACTCAAATGAATGCAAAGAAAGTATTTGGATTGTTTCTCTTAATATACAACACAAAAGAACTCAAATCTCTTTCACCCTACTCGTTCGAGCTTTTAAAACGCGTAAATGCATCCAAAAGCTTGAGTTGAAGCTTGTTTGTAGTGGTATACATCCTAGGCATACTTTCACACTCAAATGAATGCAAGCAAATTATTTCGATGCTTTCTCTTAATATACAATACAAACGAACTCAAATCTCCTTCACCCTACTCGTATGAGCTTTTAAAACGCGTAAATGCATTCAAAAGCTTGAGTTGAAGCTTGTTCGTACTTTAAAACATTCTTGGTGTAGTTTCACACTCAAATGAATGCAATCAAAAGCTTGAGTTGAAGCTTGTTTGTACTGGTATACATCCTAGGCGTACTTTCACACTCAAATGAATGCAAGCAAAATATTTCGATACTTTCTCTTAATATACGATACAAACGAACTCAAATCTCCTTCACCCTACTCGTATGAGCTTCTAAAACGCGTAAATGCATTCAAAAGCTTGAGTTGAAGCTTGTTCGTACTTTAAAACATTCTTGGTGTAGTTTCACACTCAAATGAATGCAATCAAAAGCTAGAGTTGAAGCTTGTTTGTACTGGTATACATCCTAGGCGTACTTTCACACTCAAATGAATGCAAGCAAATTATTTCGATACTTTCTCTTAATATACAATACAAACGAACTCAAATCTCCTTCACCCTACTCGTATGAGCTTTTAAAACGCGTAAATGCATTCAAAAGCTTGAGTTGAAGTTTGTTCGTACTTTAAAACATTCTTGGTGTAGTTTCATACTCAAATGAATGCAAACAAAATATTTGGGTGCTTTCTCTTAATATACAACACAAAATAACACAATCTCTATCACCCTAGTCGTAAGAGCTGTTAAAACGCGTAAATGCATTCAAAAGCTTGAGTTGAAGCTTGTTTGTATTTTTAAATATCCTAGGAGTAGTTTCACACTCAAATGACTAGAAACAAAGTATTTGGATGCTTTCTCTTAATATACAACACAAACGAACTCAAATCACTTTTACCCTACTCATATGAGCTTTTAAAACGCGTAAATGCATTCAAATGCTTGAGTTTAAGCTTGTTTGTACTTTAAAACATTCTTGGTGTAGTTTCATACTCAAATGAATGCAAACAAAACATTTAGGTGCTTTCTCTTAATATACAACACGAAAGAACTCAATCTCTATCACCCTACTCGTAAGAGCTGTTAAAACGCGTAAATGCATTCAAAAGCTTGAGTTGACGCATGTTTGTACTTGTAAATATCCTAGGTGTAGTTTCACTCTCAAATGAATGCTAACAAAGTATTTGGATGCTTTTTCTTAATATACAACACAAACGAACTCAAATCTCTTTCACCCTACTCGTACGAGCTTTTAAGACACGTAAATGCATTCAAAAGCATGAGTTGAAGCTTGTTTGCATTTGTAAACATCATAGGTGTAGTTTCACACTCAAATGAATGCAAACAAAGTATTTGGATGCTTTCTCTTAATATACAACATAAACGAACTTAAATATCTTTCACCTTACTCGTATGAGCTTTTAAAATGCGTAAATGCATTCAAAAGCATGAGTTGAAGCTTGTTTGTACTTTAAAATATCCTAGGTGTAGTTTCACACTCAAATGAATGCAAACAAAGTACTTGGATGCTTTTTCTTAATATACAACACAAACGAACTCAAATCTCTTTCACCCTACTCGTACGAGCTTTTAAAACCCGTAAATGTATTCAAAAGCTTGTGTTGAAGCTTGTTTGTACTTGTAAACATCCTAGGTGTAGTTTTACACTCAAATGAATGCAAGCAAAGTATTTGAATGCTTTCTCTTAATATACAACAAAAACGAACTCAAATCTCTTTCACCCTACTCGTATGAGCTTTTAAAATGCGTAAATGCATTTAAAAGCTTGAGTTGAAGCTTGTTTGTACTTTAAAACATTCTTGGTGTAGTTTCATACTCAAATGATTGCAAACAAAACATTTGGGTGCTTTCTCTTAATATACAACACGAAAGAACTCAATCTCTATCACCCTACTCGTAAGAGCTGTTAAAACGCGTAAATGCATTCAAAAGCTTGAGTTGACGCTTGTTTGTACTTGTAAATATCCTAGGTGTAGTATCACTCTCAAATGAATGCAAACAAAGTATTTGGATGCTTTTTCTTAATATAGAACACAAACGAACTCAAATCTCTTTCACCCTACTCGTACGAGCTTTTAAGACACGTAAATGCATTCAAAAGCATGAGTTGAAGCTTGTTTGCATTTGTAAACATCATAGGTGTAGTTTCACACTCAAATGAATGCAAACAAAGTATTTGGATGCTTTCTCTTAATATACAACATAAACGAACTTAAATCTCTTTCACCTTACTCGTATGAGCTTTTAAAATGCGTAAATGCATTCAAAAGCATGAGTTGAAGCTTGTTTGTACTTTAAAATATCCTAGGTGTAGTTTCACACTCAAATGAATGCAAACAAAGTACTTGGATGCTTTTTCTTAATATACAACACAAACGAACTCAAATCTCTTTCACCCTACTCGTACGAGCTTTTAAAACCCGTAAATGTATTCAAAAGCTTGTGTTGAAGCTTGTTTGTACTTGTAAACATCCTAGGTGTAGTTTCACACTCAAATGAATGCAAGCAAAGTATTTGGATGCTTTCTCTTAATATACAACAAAAACGAACTCAAATCTCTTTCACCCTACTCGTATGAGCTTTTAAAATGCGTAAATGCATTCAAAAGCTCGAGTTGAAGCTTGTTTGTACTTTAAAACATTCTTGGTGTAGTTTCATACTCAAATGATTGCAAACAAAACATTTGGGTGCTTTCTCTTAATATACAACACAAAAGAAATCAATCTCTATCTCCCTAGTCGTAAGAGTTGTTAAAACGCGTAAAGGTATTCAAAAGCTTGTGTTGAAGCTTGTTTGTACTTGTAAACATCCTAGGTGTAGTTTCACACTCAAATGAATGCAAGCAAAGTATTTGGATGCTTTCTCTTAATATACAACACAAACGAACTCAAATCTCTTTCACCCTACTCGTACGATCTTTTAAAACGCGTAAATGCATTCAAAAGGTTGAGTTGAAGCTTGTTTGTACTTGTAAACATCCTAAGTGTAGTTTCACACTCAAACGAATGCAAGCAAAGTATTTGGATTTTTTCTCTTAATATACAACACAAACGACTTTAAATCTCTTTCACCCTACTCGTATGACCTTTGAAACGCGTAAATGCATTCAAAAGCTTGAGTTGAAGCTTATTTATACTTTAAAACATTCTTGGGGTAGTTTCATACTCAAATAAATGCAAACAAAACATTTGGGTGCTTTCTCTTACTATACAACACAAAAGAACTCAATCTCTATCACCCTAGTCGTAAGAGTTGTTAAAATTCGTAAATGCATTCAAAAGCTTGAGTTGAAGCTTGTTTGTTCTTTAAAACATTCCTGGTGTAGTTTCTTACTCAAATGAATGCAAACAAAATATTTGGGTGCTTTCTTTTAATATACAACACAAAAGAACCCAATCTCTATCACCCTAGTCGAATGAGCTTTTAAAACGCGTAAATGCATTCAAAAGCTTGAGTTGAAGTTTGTTTTTACTTTAAAATATACTTGGTGTAGTCTCATACTCAAATGAATGCACACAAAACATTTGGGTGCTTTCTCTTAGTATACAACACAAAAGAACTCAATCTTCATCACCCTATTCGTAAGAGCTGTTAAAACGCGTAAGTGAATTAAAAAGCTTGAGTTGAAGCTTGTTGGTACTTGTAAACATCCTTGGTGTAGTTTCAGACTCAAATGAATGCAAAGAAAGTATTTGGATTGTTTCTCTTAATATACAACACAAAAGAACTCAAATCTCTTTCACCCTACTTGTTCGAGCTTTTAAAACGCGTAAATGCATCCAAAAGCTTGAGTTGAAGCTTGTTTGTAGTGGTATACATCCTAGGCGTACTTTCACACTCAAATGAATGCAAGCAAATTATTTCGATGCTTTCTCTTAATATACAATACAAACGAACTCAAATCTTCTTCACCCTACTCGTATGAGCTTTTAAGACGCGTAAATGCATTCAAAAGCTTGAGTTGAAGCTTGTTCGTACTTTAAAACATTCTTGGTGTAGTTTCACACTCAAATGAATGCAATCAAAAGCTTGAGTTGAAGCTTGTTTGTACTGGTATACATCCTAGGCGTACTTTCACACTCAAATGAATGCAGGCAAATTATTTCGATACTTTCTCTTAACATACAATACAAACGAACTCAAATCTCCTTCACCCTACTCGTATGAGCTTTTAAAATGCGTAAATGCATTCAAAAGCTTGATTGAAGCTTGTTTGTACTTGTAAACATCCTAAGTGTAGTTTCACACTTAAATGAATGCAAGCAAAGTATTTGGATTTTTTCTCTTAATATACAACACAAACGACTTCAAATCTCTTTCAACCCTACTCGTATGACCTTTGAAACGCGTAAATGCATTCAAAAGCTTGAGTTTAAGCTTATTTGTACTTTAAAACATTCTTGGGGTAGTTTCATTGATGCGGGAGCAAGTGTGCAAAGTAAACAGAACAGCCAAGGAACTAGCAAGAGAACATCTATTCTTGTTTACATCGGGATTACACACAGATAATTACATGGAGTTTACACACAAGATCGGGATTAAAGCCCTTATTATATGGTCTCATTCGTTATAAGGATTCCCGTAATTTTGACAGCTTCAACACTGGTTCGTATTTTGATCATAACTCACTCATACGACATGGGATCATGGTGATTCAAAGATCTGTAGAAAGCTGGAAAAGAGATCTAAAACTCCTATATTTTGAGTTTTCCCATATTCGAAACGTAACAGGGTTTAAAAGGCGATTTAATTTACAGTGGAAAGCTGTTCCCACGGGTTTGTGCCTTGGGCGCTAGGTAATCAGTTGTTTAGTTCGATTTCGTTTAGTATTCCCTTAATTAGTTAGAATATGTTTAGGAGAGTAATAATATGATTGTTATTAGTATTAGAAGTCCATTAGGTGTTAGGAAAGCTGTTAGTTAGTCCGTTTTACAATTGTAGTCAGTTTCGTAGTTAGTTTCCTATTCGGACTAGGATTAGGATTCCGAATAGCTTTAGATTTTCTTTGTCTATAAATAGGGGAGAGCTTGCTATTGTAAACTCGTGCTTTGATGATTAATTATTGAATACGTGAGTATTTACCCCTCAAACTGAGTGATTCAGGTTGAAACCCTTGTGTGTGATGCGCAAGTATTGTTCTTGAGTGATTCTTGAACAAGATCCCTTTGTGTGATACTATCAAAGGTTAATTTCCGTTTTGTAACTTATTTCACATCAACTTGGTATCAGAGCTAAAGGTTTGAGCTTTCTTAAGTTTAAACATCACGGTCCTGAGCATAAACACGACACCATAGCGAGCTTTAGAGAAAGATTCTTGCAAGATCCACCCTTTGTTCACGAAGACAGCCAAGAAACCCCCAAGAAACCAACAACCGAAGCTATGGGTGAGCTCAGCGAACTAGCAAAGTTGTTAACAGCCATGGAGGATCTTAGGACGTCTTTCAAATCTCAAGAAGAGCGGATGGCTGCTATGGAAAGAAGAAACCAAGAAGATAGGGAGAACATGGAGACAAGGATGCGCGGAATTCATTGGAGAAACCACAACCGTGACCCCAACTTTGATGAGGAGTTTGAAGACACAAGTGGGACTAGAGCCAATAACGCTCCTAAACCACGACATCCCTATGATGATGACAGGAACTTGAAGGTCGAACTCCCTGAATATGACGGTTCCTACGACCCAGAGGCCTTTCTTGATTGGCTTAGAACTATGGAGAGAGTCTTTGAATACAAGGAGTATGATGAGCGGCGAAGATGCAAGTTAGCCACGCATAAACTCACCAAGCATGCTTCTTTTTGGTATGAAAAACTAAAGGCTCGACGCAAGAAGGACGGGAAAGTAAAGATTGAGACTTGGGACAAACTCAAGAAACATTTAAAGAACCGATTTTTGCCTAAATAGTTTGAGCAAACACAGTTCTTGAAACTCACGTCCTTAAGCCAACAAACCTCAAGTGTACAAGACTACCTCCAAAATTTTGAAAACGCGCACATGATGTGTGATCTCGTGGAGAGGGAAGAGTTAAAGATTGCAAGATTCATCAAAGGACTAAACTCAACTCTAAGGCGCAAGGTGGAGCTTGTTCCTTACATATCCTTTGAGTATGTTTGCAAGATAGCTCTCAAGATTGAGAGGCAAGAGAAGGAGCAACAACTAGTGCACCTACGAGCACAACAAGCATACCAACAAGCGCGTCAACATCGAAATCAAAAGTTGGACTACACGAAAGGATGCATAATAAATGATCAACCCATCAATGAAGATAGGCTCTTTGTTGTGGATACATTCAAAGGAAAACCAGATCTTGATGATTACTTTAAAGATATTGTTCCTATTGAAGATTCACAAGAAAAGACCAATAACATTGACCCCCTTATTGTTGTTCAAGTTAATAATTCAAGCCTACCAACTGTGGTTGATGAGTTTATCGAAGAAATATTCATTGAACCAGAAAATATTGGTGATTTCCTTGAAGATCTTGATTATATTGATGATATGCAAGAGGAATCCGAGATGGAGTTGGAACTTCTTGAATCTAGCTTTGATCAAGAACAAGAAAGAGATGTCCATCAAGAAGACAACAACAAGGCTCTTAACCTTGTGGGTTCATTGGATATTTGTAAAGAAAATTTGATGAATATACAGGTTCAGGAGAAGATTACTACATACGAAGAATTGAGGACAATTCTTTTTGAAGAAAGGGAGATTGATGCGGGAGCAAGTGTGCAAAGTAAACAGAACAGCCAAGGAACTAGCAAGAGAACATCTATTCTTGTTTACATCGTGTTTCTTTGGTGGTTATGCATTAAATTGACTCCTACAAAGATAATTACATGGAGTTTACACACAAGATCGGGATTAAAGCTCTTATTATATGATCTCATTCGTTATAAGGATTCCCGTAATTTTGACAGCTTCTACACAGGTTCGTATTTTGATCATAACTCACTCATACGACATGGGATCGTGGTGATTCAAAGTTCTGTAGAAAGGTGGAAAAGAGATCTAAAACTCCTATCTTTTGAGTTTTCCCATATTCGAAACGTAAAAGGGTTTAAAAGGCGATTTAATTTACAGTGGAAAGCTGTTCCCACGGGTTTGTGCCTTGGGCGCTAGGTAATCAGTTGTTTAGTTCGATTTCGTTTAGTATTCCCTTAATTAGTTAGAATATGTTTAGGAGAGTAATAATATGATTGTTATTAGTATTAGAAGTCCATTAGGTGTTAGGAAAGCTGTTAGTTAGTCCGTTTTACAATTGTAGTCAGTTTCGTAGTTAGTTTCCTATTCGGACTAGGATTAAGATTCCGAATAGCTTTAGATTTTCTTTGTCTATAAATAGGGGAGAGCTTGCTATTGTAAACTCGTGCTTTGATGATTAATTATTGAATACGTGAGTATTTACCCCTCAAACTGAGTGATTCAGGTTGAAACCCTAGTGTGTGATGCGCAAGTCTTGTTCTTGAGTGATTCTTGAACGAAAACCCCAACCCCTTGAGTGATTCGAGAGGTATATCCCTTTTATTATTTTGGTTATCAAAAATACAGAAAATCCCTAAATAAATCACATCAACTTGGTTAATTTCCGTTTTGTTACTTATTTCACATCATTCATACTCAAATAAATGCAAACAAAACATTTGGGTGCTTTCTCTTAATATACAACACAAAAGAACTCAATCTCTATCACCCTAGTCGTAAGAGTTGTTAAAATGCGTAAATGCATTCAAAAGCTTGCGTTGAAGCTTGTTTGTACTTCTAAACATCCTTGGTGTAGTTTCACACTCGAATGAATGCAAACAAAGCATTTGGATGCTTTCTCTTAATATACAACAAAAACGAAGTGTCAAATCTCTTTCACCCTACTCGTATGAGCTTTTAAAACGCGTAAATGCATTCAAAAGCTTGAGTTGAAGCTTGTTTGATCTTTAAAACATTCTTGGTGTAGTTTCATACTGAAATGAATGCAAACAAAACATTTGGGTGCTTTCTTTTAATATACAACACAAAAGAACCCAATCTCTATCACCCTAGTCGTAAGAGTTGTTAAAACGCGTAAATGCATTCAAAAGCTGGAGTTGAAGCTTGTTTGTACTTGTAAACATCCTAAGTGTAGTTTCACACTCAAATGAATGCAAACAAAGTATTTGGATGTTTCTCCTAATATACAACAAAAACGAACTCAAATCTCTTTCACCCTACTCGTATGAGCTTTTAAAACGCGTAAATGCATTCAAAAGCTTGAGTTGAAGCTTGTTTGTACTTCTAAACATCCTAGGTGTAGTTTCATGCTCAAATGAATGCAAACAAAGTATTTGGATGGTTTCACTTAATATACATCACAAACGAACTCAAATCTCCTTCACCCTACTCGTATGAGCTTTTAAAATGCGTAAATGCATTCAAAAGCTTGAGTTGAAGCTTGTTTGTACTTTAAAACATCCTAGGTGTAGTTTCACACTCAAATGAATGCAAACAAAGTACTTGGATGCTTTTTCTTAATATACAACACAAACGAACTCAAATCTCTTTCACCCTACTCGTACGAGCTTTTAAAATGCGTAAATGCATTCTAAAGCTTGAGTTGAAGCTTCTTTGTACTTGTAAATATCCCAGGTGTAGTTTCACACTCAAATGAACGCAAGCAAAGTATTTGGATGCTTTCACTTAATATACAACACAAACGAACTCAAATCTCTTTCACCCTACTCGTACGACCTTTGAAACGCGTAAATGTATTCAAAAGCTTGAGTTGAAGCTTGTTTGTACTTTAAAATATTCTTGGTGTAGTTTCATACTCAAATGAATGAAAACAAAACATTTGGGTGCTTTCTCTTAATATACAACTTAAAAGAACTCAATCTCTATCTCCCTAGTCGTAAGAGTTGTTAAAACGCGTAAATGTATTCAAAAGCTTGTGTTGAAGCTTGTTTGTACTTGTAAACATCCTAGGCGTAGTTTCACAGTCAAATGAATGAAAGCAAAGTATTTGGATGCTTTCTCTTAATATACAACAAAAAAGAACTCAAATCTCTTTCACCCTACTCGTATGAGCTTTTAAAATGCGTAAACACATTCAAAAGCTTGAGTTGAAGCTTGTTTGTACTTTAACACATTCTTGGTGTAGTTTCATACTCAAATGAATGCAAACAAAACAATTGGGTGCTTTCTCTTAATATACAACACAAAAGAACTCAATCTCTATCTCCCTAGTCGTAAGAGTTGTTAAAACGCGTAAATGTATTCAAAAGCTTGTGTTAAAGCTTGTTTGTACTTGTAAACATCCTAGGTGTAGTTTCACATTCAAATGAATGCAACCAAAGTATTTGGATGCTTTCTCTTAATATACAGCACAAACGAACTCAAATCTCTTTCACCCTACTCGTACGATCTTTTAAAACGCGTAAATGCATTCAAAAGCTTGAGTTGAAGCTTGTTTGTACTTTTAAACATCCTAAGTGTAGTTTCACACTTAAATGAATGCAAGCAAAGTATTTGGATTTTTTCTCTTAATATACAACACAAACGACTTCAAATCTCTTTCAACCCTACTCGTATGACCTTTGAAACGCGTAAATGCATTCAAAAGCTTGAGTTGAAGCTTGTTCGTACTTTAAAACATTCTTGGTGTAGTTTCACACTCAAATGAATGCAATCAAAAGCTTGAGTTGAAGCTTGTTTGTATTGGTATACATCCTAGGCGTACTTTCACACTCAAATGAATGCAAGCAATTTATTTCGATACTTTCTCTGAATATACAATACAAACGAACTCAAATCTCCTACACCCTATTCGTATGAGCTTTTAAAACGCGTAAATGCATTCAAAAGCTTGAGTTGAAGCTTGTTCGTACTTTAAAACATTCTTGGTGTAGTTTCACACTCAAATGAATGCAATCAAAAGCTAGAGTTGAAGCTTGTTTGTACTGGTATACATCCTAGGCGTACTTTCACACTCAATTGAATGCAAGCAAATTATTTCGATACTTTCTCTTAATATACAATACAAACGAACTCAAATCTCCTTCACCCTACTCGTATAAGCTTTTAAAATGCGTAAATGCATTCAAAAGTTTGAGTTGAAGCTTGCTTGTACTTTAAAACATTCTTGGTGTAGTTTCATACTCCAATGAATGCAAACAAAACATTTGGGTGCTTTCTCTTAATATACAACACAAAAGAACTCAATCTCTATCTCCCTAGTCGTAAGAGTTGTTAAAACGCGTAAATGTAATCAAAAGCTTGTGTTGAAGCTTGTTTGTACTTGTAAACATCCTAGGTGTAGTTTCACATTCAAATGAATGCAACCAAAGTATTTGGATGCTTTCTCTTAATATACAGCACAAACGAACTCAAATCTCTTTCACCCTACTCGTTCGATCGTTTAAAACGCGTAAATGCATTCAAAAGCTTGAGTTGAAGCTTGTTTGTACTTGTAAACATCCTAAGTGTAGTTTCACACTCAAATGAATGCAAGCAAAGTATTTGGATTTTTTCTCTTAATATACAACACAAACGACTTCAAATCTCTTTCACCCTACTCGTACGACCTTTGAAATTCGTAAATGCATTCAAAAGCTTGACTTGAAGCATATTTGTACTTTAAAACATTCTTGGGGTAGTTTCATGCTCAAATAAATGCAAACAAAACATTTGGGTGCTTTCTCTTAATATACAACACAAAAGAACGCAATCTCTATCACCCTAGTCATAAGAGTTGTTAAAATGCGTAAATGCATTCAAAAGCTTGAGTTGAAGCTTGTTTGTACTTGTAAACATGCTAGGTGTAGTTTCACACTCAAATGAATGCAAATAAAGTATTTGGATGCTTTCTCTTAATATACAACAAAAACGAACTCAAATCTCTTTCACCCTACTCGTATGAGCTTTTAAAACGCGTAAATGCATTCAAAAGCTTGAGTTGAAGCTTGTTTGTTCTTTAAAATATTCTTGGTGTAGTTTCATACTCAAATGAATGCAAACAAAACATTTGGGTGCTTTCTTTTAATATACAACACAAAAGAACCCAATCTCTATCAACCTAGTCGTAAGAGTTGTTAAAACGCGTAAATGTATTCAAAAGCTTGAGTTGAAGCTTGTTGGTACTTGTAAACATCCTAGGTGTAGTTTCACACTCAAATGAATGCAAACAAAGTATTTGGATGTTTCTCTTAATATACAACAAAAACGAAGTCAAATCTCTTTCACCCTACTCGTATGAGCTTTTAAAACGCGTAAATGCATTCAAAAGCTGGAGTTGAAGCCTGTTTGTACTTTAAAACATTCTTGGTGTAGTTTCATACTCAAATGAATGAAAACAAAACATTTGGGTGGTTTCTCTTAATATACAACTTAAAAGAACTCAATCTCTATCTCCCTAGTCGTAAGAGTTGTTAAAACGCGTAAATGTATTCAAAAGCTTGTGTTGAAGCTTGTTTGTACTTGTAAACATCCTAGGTGTAGTTTCACACTCAAATGAATGCAAGCAAAGTATTTGGATGCTTTCTCTTAATATACAACAAAAACGAACGCAAATCTCTTTCACCCTACTCGTATGAGCTTTTAAAATGCGTAAACGCATTCAAAAGCTTAAGTTGAAGCTTGTTTGTACTTTAAAACATTCTTGGTGTAGTTTCATACTCAAATGAATGCAAGCAAAACATTTTGGTGCTTTCTCTTAATATACAACACAAAAGAACTCAATCTCTATCTCCCTAGTCGTAAGAGTTGTTAAAACGTGTAAAGGTATTCAAAAGCTTGTGTTGAAGCTTGTTTGTACTTGTAAACATCCTAGGTGTAGTTTCACATTCAAATGAATGCAACCAAAGTATTTGGATGCTTTCTCTTAATATACAGCACAAACGAACTCAAATCTCTTTCACCCTACTCGTACGATCGTTTAAAACGCGTAAATGCATTCAAAAGCTTGAGTTGAAGCTTGTTTGTACTTGTAAACATCCTAAGTATAGTTTCACACTCAAATGAATGCAAGCAAAGTATTTGGATTTTTTCTCTTAATATACAACACAAACGACTTCAAATCTCTTTCACCCTACTCGTATGACCTTTGAAATTCGTAAATGCATTCAAAAGCTTGACTTGAAGCATATTTGTACTTTAAAACATTCTTGGGGTAGTTTCATACTCAAATAAATGCAAACAAAACATTTGGGTGCTTTCTCTTAATATACAACACAAAAGAACGCAATCTCTATCACCCTAGTCGTAAGACTTGTTAAAATGCGTAAATGCATTCAAAAGCTTGAGTTGAAGCTTGTTTGTACTTGTAAACATGCTAGGTGTAGTTTCACACTCAAATGAATGCAAATAAAGTATTTGGATGCTTTCTCTTAATATACAACAAAAACGAACTCAAATCTCTTTCACCCTACTCGTATGAGCTTTTAAAACGCGTAAATGCATTCAAAAGCTTGAGTTGAAGCTTGTTTGTTCTTTAAAACATTCTTGGTGTAGTTTCATACTCAAATGAATGCAAACAAAACATTTGGGTGCTTTCTTTTAATATACAACACAAAAGAACCCAATCTCTATCAACCTAGTCGTAAGAGTTGTTAAAATGCGTAAATGCATTCAAAAGCTTGAGTTGAAGCTTGTTTGTACTTGTAAACATCCTAGGTGTAGTTTCACACTCAAATGAATGCAAGCAAAGTATTTGAGTGTTTCTCTTAATATGCAACAAAAACGAACTTAAATCTCTTTCACCCTACTCGTATGAGCTTTTAAAACGCGTAAATGCATTCAAAAGCTTGAGTTGAAGCTTGTTTGTACTTCTAAACATCCTAGGTGTAGTTTCATGCTCAAATGAATGAAAACAAAGTATTTGGATGCTTTCACTTAATATACATCACAAACGAACTCAAATCTCTTTCACCCTACTCGTATGAGCTTTTAAAATGCGTAAATGCATTCAAAAGCTTGAGTTGAAGCTTGTTTGTACTTTAAAACATCCTAGGTGTTGTTTCACACTTAAATGAATGCAAACAAAGTATTTGGATGCTTTTTCTTAATACAAAACACAAACGAACTCAAATCTCTTTCACCCTACTCGTACGAGCTTTTAAAACGTGTAAATGCATTCAAAAGCTTGAGTTGAATGCAAGCAAAGTATTTGGATGCTTTCTCTTAATATACAACAAAAACGAACTCAAATCTCTTTCACCCTACTCATATGAGCTTTGAAACGCGTAAATGAATTCAGAAGCTTGAGTTGATGCTTGTTTGTACTTTAAAACATTCGTGGTGTAGTTTCATACTTAAATGAATGCAAAGAAAATATTTGGGTGCTTTCTCTTAATATACAACACAAAAGAACTCAATCTCTATCTCCCTAGTCGTAAGAGTTGTTAAAACGCGTAAATGTATTCAAAAGCTTGTGTTGAAGCTTGTTTCTACTTGTAAACATCCTAGGTGTAGTTTCACACTTAAATGAATGCAAGCAAAGTATTTGGGTGCTTTCTCTTAATATACAGCACAAACGAACTCAAATCTCTTTCACCCTACTCGTACGATCTTTTAAAACGCGTAAATGCATTCAAAAGCTTGAGTTGAAGCTTGTTTGTACTTGTAAGCATCCTAAGTGTAGTTTCACACTCAAATGACTGCAAGCAAAGTATTTGGATGCTTTCTCTTAATATACAACACAAACGACTTCAAATCTCTTTAACCCTACTCGTATGACCTTTGAAACGCGTAAAGGCATTCAACATCTTGAGTTGAAGCTTATTTGTACTTTAAAACATTCTTAGGGTAGTTTCATACTCAAATAAATGCAAACAAAACATTTGGGTGCTTTCTCTTAATATACAAACACAAAAGAACTCAATCTCTATCACCCCAGTCGTAAGAGTTGTTAAAATGCGTAAATGCATTCAAAAGCTTGAGTTGAAGCTTTTTTGTACTTGTAAACATCCTTGGTGTAGTTTCACACTCAAATGAATGCAAACAAAGTATTTGGATGCTTTCTCTTAATATACAATATAAACGAACTCAAATCTCTTTCACCCTACTCGTATGAGCTTTTAAAACGCGTAAATGGATTCAAAAGCTTGAGTTGAAGCTTGTTTGTTCTTTAAAACATTCTTGGTGTAGTTTCATACTCAAATGAATGCAAACAAAACATTTGGGTGCTTTCTTTTAATATAAAACACAAAAGAACCCAGTCTCTATCACCCTAGTCGTAAGAGCTGTTAAAACGCGTAAATGCATTCAAAAGCTTGAGTTAAAGCTAGTTTGTACTTGTAAACATCCTAGGTGTAATTTCAGACACAAATGACTGCAAACAAAGTATTTGGATGCTTTCTCTTAATATACAACAAAAACGAACTCAAATCTCTTTCACCTTACTCGTATGAGCTTTTAAAATGCGTAAATGCATTCAAAAGCTTGAGTTGAAGCTTGTTTGTACTTTAAAACATTCTTGGTGTAGTTTCATACTCAAATGAATGCAAATAAAACATTTGGGTGCTTTCTCTTAATATACAGCACAAAAGAACTCAATCTCTATCTCCCTAGTTGTAAGAGTTGTTAAAATGCGTAAATGTATTCAAAAGCTTGTGTTGATTCTTGTTCGTACTTGTAAACATCCTAGGCATAGTTTCACACTCAAATGAATGAAAGCAAAGTATTTGGATGCTTTCTCTTAATATACAGCACAAACGAACTCAAATCTCTTTCACCCTACTCGTACGATCTTTTAAAACGCGTAAATGCATTCAAAAGCTTGAGTTGAAGCTTGTTTGTACTTGTAAAAATCCTAAGTGTAGTTTCACACTGAAATGAATGCAAGCAAAGTATTTGGATGTTTTCTCTTAATATACAACACAAACGACTTCAAATCTCTTTCACCCTAGTCGTATGACCTTTGAAACGCGTAAATGCATTCAAAAGCTTGAGTTGAAGCTTATTTGTACTTTAAAACATTCTTGGGGTAGTTTCATACTCAAATAAATACAAACAAAATATTTGGGTGCTTTCTCTTAATATACAACACAAAAGAACTCAATCTCTATCACCCTAGTCGTAAGAGTTGTTAAAATGCGTAAATGCATTCAAAAGCTTGAGTTGAAGCTTGTTTGTACTTGTAAACATCCTTGGTGTAGTTTCACACTCAAATAAATGCAAACAAAGTATTTGGATGCTTTCTCTTAATATACAACAAAAGCGAACTCAAATCTCTTTCACCCTACTCGTATGAGCTTTTAAAACGCGTAAATGCACTCAAATGCTTGAGTTGAAGCTTGTTTGTTCTTTAAAACATTCTTGGTGTAGTTTCATACTCAAATGAATGCAAACAAAACATTTGGGTGCTTTTTTTTAATATACAACACAAAAGAACCCAATCTCTATAACCCTAGTCGTAAGGGCTGTTAAAACGCGTAAATGCATTCAAAAGCTTGAGTTGAAGCTTGTTTGTACTTGTAAACAACCTAGATGTAATTTCACACACAAATGACTGCAAACAGAGTATTTGGATGCTTTCTCTTAATATACAACAAAAACGAACTCAAATCTCTTTCACCCTACTGGTACGAGCTTTTAAAACGCGTAAATGCATTCAAAAGCGTGAGTTGAAACTTGTTTGTACTTGTAAACATCCTAGGTGTAGTTTCACACTCAAATGAATGCAAGCAATATATTTGGATGCTTTCTCTTAATATACAACACAAACGAACTCAAATCTCTTTCACCCTACTCATATGAGCTTCTAAAACGCGTAAATGCATTCAAAAGCTTGAGTTGAAGCTTGTTTGTACTTTAAAACATTCTTGGTGTAGTTTCATACTCAAATGAATGAAAACAAAACATTTGGGTGCTTTCTCTTAATATACAACTTAAAAGAACTCAATCTCTATCTCCCTAATCGTAAGAGTTGTTAAAACGCCTAAATGTATTCAAAAGCTTGTGTTGAAGCTTGTTTGTACTTGTAAACATCCTAGGTGTAGTTTCACACTCAAATGAATGCAAGCAAAGTATTTGGATGCTTTCTCTTATTATACAACAAAAACGAACTCAAATCTCTTTCACCTTATTCGTATGAGTTTTTAAAATGCGTAAATGCATTCAAAAGCTTGAGTTGAAGCTTGTTTGTACTTTAAAACATTCTTGGTGTAGTTTCACACTCAAATGAATGCAAACAAAACATTTGGGTGCTTTCTCTTATTATACAACACAAAAGAACTCAATATCTATCACCCTAGTCGTAAGAGCTGTTAAAACGGGTAAATACATTCAAAAACTTGAGTTGAAGCTTGTCTGTACTTGTAAATATCCTAGGTTTAGTTTGAAGCTCAAATGACTGCAAACAAAGTATTTGGATGATTTCTCTTAATATACAACAAAAACGAACTCAAATCTCTTTCACCCTACTCTTATGAGCTTCTAAAACGCGTAAATTCATTCAAACGCTTGAGTTGAAGCTTGTTTGTACTTTAAAACATTCTTGGTGTAGTTTCATACTCAAATGAATGCAAACAAAACATTTGTGTGCGTTCTCTTAATATACAACACAAAACAACTCAATCTCTATCACCCTAGTCGTAAGAGCTGTTAAAACGCGTAAATGCATTCAAAACCTTGTGTTTAAGCTTGTTTGTACATGAAAACATCCTAGGTGTAGTTTCAAACTGAAATGACTGCAAACAAAGTATTTGGATGCTTTCTCATAATATACAACAAAAACGAACTCAAATCTCTTTGACCCTACTCGTATGAGCTGTCAAAAAGCGTAAATGCATTCAAAAGCTTGAGTTGAAGTTTGTTTGTACTTGTAAATATCCTAGGTGTATTTTCACACTCAAATGAATGCAAACAAAGTATTTGGAAGCTTTCTCTAAATATACAACACAAAAGAACTCAAATCTCTTTCACCCTACTCGTATGAGCTTTTAAAACGCGTAAATGCATTCAAAAGCTTGAGTTGAAGCTTGTTTGTACTTTAAAACATTCTTGGTGTAGTTTCATACTCAAATGAACGTAAACAAAACATTTGGGTGCTTTATGTTAATATTCAACACAAAACAACTCAATCTCTATCACCCTAGTCGTAAGAGCTGTTAAAACGGGTAAATGCATTCAAAAACATGAGTTGAAGCTTGTTTGTACTTGTAAATATCCTAGGTGTAGTTTCACCCTCAAATGAATGCAAACAAAGTATTTGGAAGCTTTCTCTTAATATACAACACAAAAGAACTCAAATCTCTTTCACCCTACTCGTATGAGCTTTTATAACGCGTATATGCATTCAAACGCTTGAGTTGAAGCTTGTTTGTACTTTAAAACATTCTTGGTGTAGTTTCATACTAAAATAAATGCAAACAAAACAATCTGGTGCTTTCTCTTAATATACAACACAAAATAGCTCAATCTCTATCACCCTAGTCGTAAGAGCTGTTAAAACGCGTAAAAATTCATTCAAAAGCTTGTGTTTAAGCTTGTTTGTACTTGTAAACATCCTAGGTGTAGTTTCAAACTCAAATGGCTGCAAACAAAGTATTTGGATGCTTTCTCATAATATACAACAAAAAAGAACCCAAATCTCTTTGACCCTACTCGTATGAGCTGTTAAAGAGCGTAAATGCATTCAAAAGCTTGAGTTGAAGCTTGTTTGTACTTGTAAACATCCTAGGTGTAGTTTCACACTCAAATGAATGCAAACAAAGTATTTGGATGCTTTCTCTTAATATACAACACAAACGAACTGAAATCTCTTTCACCGTACTTGTATGAGTTTTTAAAACGCGTAAATACATTCAAAAGCTTGAGTTGAAGCTTGTTTGTTCTTTAAAACATTCTTGGTGTAGTTTCTTACTCAAATGAATGTAAACAAAACATTTGGGTGCTTTCTCATAATATACAATACAACACAAAGCAACTCAATCTCTATCACCCTAGTCGTAAGAGCTGTTAAAATGCGTAAATGCATTCAAAAGCATGGGTTGAAGCTTCTTTGTACTTGTAAACATCCTAGGTGTAGTTTGACACTAAAATAAATTCAAACAAAGTATTTCGATGCTTTCTCTTAATATACAACAAAAAAGAACTCAAATCTCTTTCACCCTACTCGTATGAGCTTTTAAAACGCGTAAATGCATTCAAAAGCTTGAGTTGAAGCTTCTTTGTAGTTTAAAACATTCTTGGTGTAGTTTCATACTCAAATCAATGCAAACAAAACATTTGGGTGCTTTCTCTTATTATACAACACAAAAAAACTCAATCTCTATCACGCTAGTCGTAAGAGCTGTTAAAACGCATAAATGCATTCAAAAGCTTGAGTTGAAGCTTGTTTGTACTTGTAAAAATCCTAGGTGTAGTTTCAAACTCAAATGACTGCAAACAAAGTATTAGGATGCTTTCTCTTAATATACAATAAAAACGAACTCAAATCTCTTTCACCCTACTGGTATGAGCTTTTAAAACGCGTAAATGCATTCAAAAGCTTGAGTTGAAGCTTGTTTGTACTTTAAAACATTCTTGGTGTAGTTTCATACTCAAATGAATGCAAACAAAGTATTTGGATGCTTTCTCTTAATATACAACACAAACGAACTCAAATCTCTTTCACCCTTCTCGTGTGAGCTTTTAAAACGCGTAAATGCAATCAAAATCTTGAGTTGTAGCTTGTTTGTACTTTTTATCATTCTTGGTGTAGTTTCATACTCAAATGAATGCAAACAAAATATTTGGGTGTTTTCTCTGAATATACAACACAAACGAACTCAATCTCTATCACCCTAGTCGTAAGAGCTGTTAAAACGCCTACATATATTCAAAAGATCGAGTTGAAGCTTGTTTGTACTTGTAAACATCCTAGGTGTAGTTTCACACTCAAATGAATGCAAACAAATCATTTGGGTGCTTTCTCGGAATATACAACACAAAAGAACTCAATCCCTATCACCCTAGTCGTAAGAGTTCTTAAAACGCGTAAATGCATTCAAAAGTTTGAGTTGAAGCTTGTTTGTACTTGTAAACATCCTAGGTGTAGTTCCACACTCAAATGAATGCAAACAAAGTATTTGGATGCTTTCACTTAATATACAACACAAAAGAACTCAAATCTCTTTCACCCTACTCGTATGAGCTTTTAAAACGCGTAAATCCATTCAAAAGCTTGAGTTGAAGCTTGTTTGTACTTGTAAATATCCTAGGTGTAGTCTCACACTCAAGTGACTGCAAACAAAGTATTTGAATGCTTTCTCTTAATATACAACACAAACAAACTCAAATCTCTTTCACTCTACTCGTATGAGCTTTTAAAACGCGTAAATGCATTCAAAAGCTTGAGTTGAAGCTTGTTTGTGCTTTAAAACATTCTTGCTGTAGTTTCATACTCAAATGAATGCAAACAAAATATGTAGATGCTATCTCCTAATATACAACACAAAAGAACTCAAATCTCTTTCAACCTACTCGTACTAGCTTTTAAAACGCGTAAATGCATTCAAAAGCTTGAGTTGAAGCTTGTTTGTACTTTAAAACAACCCAGGTGTAGTTTCACTCTCAAATGAATGCAAACAAAGTATTTGGATGCTTTTCTTAATATACAACACAAACGAACTCAAATCTCTTTCACCCTACTCGTATGAGCTTTTAAAACGCGTAAATGCATTCAAAAGCTTGAGTTGAAGCTTGTTTGTACTTATAAACATCCTAGGTGTAGTTTCAAACTCAACAGAATGCAAACAAATTATTTGGGTGCTTTCTCTGAATATACAACACAAAAGAACTCAATCCTTATCACTGTAGTCCTAAGAGTTCTTAAAATGCGTAAATGCATTCAAAAGTTTGAGTTGAAGCTTGTTTGTACTTGTAAACATCCTAGGTGTAGTTCCACACTCAAATGAATGCAAACAAAGTATTTGGATGCTTTCACTTAATATACAACACAAAAGAACTCAAATCTCTTTCACCCTACTCGTATGAGCTTTTAATATGCGTAAATGCATTCAAAAGCTTGAGTTGAAGCTTGTTTGTACTTGTAAACATCCTAGGTGCAGTTTCACCCTCAAATGAATGCAAACAAAGTATTTGGATGCTTTCTCTTAATATACAACACAAACGAACTCAAATCTGTTTCACCCTACTCGTATGAGCTTTTAAAACGCGTAAATGCATTCAAAAGCTTGAGTTGAAGCTTGTTTGTACTATAAAACATTCTTGGTGTAGTTTTTTTATTCAAATGAATGTAAACAAAACATTTGTGTGCGTTCTATTGATATACAACACAAAAGAACTCAATCTCTATCACCCTAGTCGTAAGAGTTGCTAAAACGCGTCAATGCATCCAAAAGTATGAGTTGAAGCTTGTTTGTACTTGTAAACATCCTAGGTGTAGTTTCACACTCAAATAAATGCAAACAAAGTATTTAGATGCTTTCTCTTAATATACAACAAAGAACTCAAATCTCTTTCACCCTACTCGTACGAGCTTTTGAAACGCTTAAATGCATTCGAAAGCTTGAGTTGAAGCATGTTTGTACTTGTAAACATCCTAGGTGTTGTTTCACAATCAAATGAATTCAAACAAAGTATTTCGATGCTTTATCTTAATATACAACACAAACGAACTCAAATCTCTTTCACCCTACTCGTGTGAGCTTTTAAAACGCGTAAATGCAATCAAAATCTTGAGTTGTAGCTTGTTTGTACTTTATAACATTCTTGGTGTAGTTTCATATTCAAATGAATGCAAACAAAACATTTGGGTGCTTTCTTTGAATATACAACACAAACGAACTCAATCTCTATCACCCTAGTCGTAAGAGCTGTTAAAACGCCTAAATAAATTCAAAAGATCGAGTTGAAGCTTGTTTGTACTTGTAAACATCCTAGGTGTAGTTTCACACTCAAATGAATGCAAACAAATCATTTGGGTGCTTTCTCGGAATATACAACACAAAAGAACTCAATCCCTATCACCCTAGTCGTAAGAGCTCTTAAAACGCGTAAATGCATTCAAAAGTTTGAGTTGAAGCTTGTTTGTACATGTAAACATCCTAGGTGTAGTTCCACACTCAAATGAATGCAAACAAAGTATTTGGATGCTTTCACTTTATATACAACACAAAAGAACTCAAATCTCTTTCACCCTACTCGTATGAGCTTTTAAAACGCGTAAATGCATTCAAAAGCTTGTATTGAAGCTTGTTTGTACTTGTAAACATCCTAGGTGTAGTCTCACACCCCAGTGACTGCAAACAATGTATTTGAATGCTTTCTCTTAATATACAACACAAACAAACTCAAATCTCTTTCACCCTACTCGTATGAGCTTTTAAAACGCATAAATGCATTCAAAAGCTTGAGTTGAAGCTTGTTTGTACTTTAAAACATTCTTGGTGTAGTTTCATACTCAAATGAATGCAAACAAAATATGTAGATGCTTTCTCTTAATATACAACACAAAAGAACTCAAAACTCTTTCAACCTACTCGTACGAGCTTTTAAAACGCGTAAATGCATTCAAAAGCTTGAGTTGAAGCTTGTTTGTACTTTAAAACATCCTAGGTGTAGTTTCACACTCAAATGAATGCAAACAAAGTATTTGGATGCTTTTTCTTAATATACAACACAAACGAACTCATATCTCTTTCACCCTACTCGTACGAGCTTTTAAAACGCGTAAATGCATTCAAAAGCTTGAGTTGAACCTTGTTTGCACTTGTAAACATCCTAGGTGTAGTTTCACACTCAAATGAAGGCAAGCAAAGGATTTGGATGCTTTCTCTTAATATACAACAAAAACGAACTCAAATCTCTTTCACCCTACTCGTATGAGCTTTTAAAACGCGTAACTGCATTCAAAAGCTTGAGTTGAAGCTTGTTTGTACTTTAAAACATTCTTGGTGTAGTTTCATACTCAAATGAATGCAAACAAAACATTTGGGTGCTTTCTCTTATTATACAACACAAAAGAACTCAATCTCTATCACCCTAGTCGTAAGAGCTGTTAAAACGCGTAAATGCATTCAAAAGCTTGAGTTGAAGCTTGTTTGTACTTGTAAACATCCTAGGTGTAGTTTGACACTAAAATAAATGCAAACAAAGTATTTTAGATGCTTTCTCTTAATATACAACACAAAAGAACTCAAATCTCTTTCACCCTACTCGTATGACCTTTTAAAACGCGTAAATGCATTCAAAAGCTTGAGTTGAAGCTTGTTTGTACTTTAAAACATTCTTGGTCTAGTTTCATACTCAAATGAATGCAAACAAAACATTTGGGTGCTTTCTCTTATTACACAACACAAAAGAACTCAATCTCTATCACCCTAGTCGTAAGAGCTGTTAAAACGCGTAAATGCATTCAAAAGCTTGAGTTGAAGCTTGTTTGTACTTGTAAACATCGTAGGTGTAGTTTCAAACTCAAATGACTGCAAACAAAGTATTTTGGATGCTTTCTATTAATATACAACACAAAAGAACTCAAATCTCTTTCACCCTACTCGTACGAGCTTTTAAAACGCGTAAATGCATTCAAATGGTTCAGATGAAGGTTGTTTGTACTTGTAAACATCCTAGGTGTAGTTTCATACTCAACTGAATGCAAACAAATCATTTGGGTGCTTTCTCTGAATATACAACACAAAAGAACTCAATCCTTATCACCGTAGTCGTAAGAGCTCTTAAAACGCGTAAATGCATTCAAAAGTTTGAGTTGAAGCTTGTTTGTACTTTAAAACATTCTTGGTGTTGTTTCTTACTCCAATGAACGTAAACAAAACATTTGGGTGCTTTATGTTAATATTCAACACAAAACAACTCAATCTCTATCACCCTAGTCGTAAGAGCTGTTAAAACGGGTAAATGCATTCAAAAAGCTTCAGTTGAAGCTTGTTTGTACTTGTAAACATGCTAGGTGTAGTTTCACCTTCAAATGAATGCAAACGAAGTATTTGGATGCTTTCTCTTAATATACAACACAAACGAACTCAAATCTCTTTCACCCTACTCGTATGAGCTTTTAAAACGCGTAAATGCATTCAAAAGCTTGAGTTGAAGCTTTTTTGTACTTTAAGACAGTCTTGGGGTAGTTTCATACTCAAATGAATGTAAACAAAACATTTGGGTGCTTTCTCTTAATGTACAACACAAAAGAACTCAATCTCTATCACCCTAGTCGTAAGAGCTGTTAAAATGCGTAAATGCATTCAAAAGCATGGGTTGAAGCTTCTTTGTACTTGTAAACATCCTAGGTGTAGTTTGACACTAAAATAAATTCAAACAAAGTATTTCGATGCTTTCTCTTAATATACAACAAAAAAGAACTCAAATCTCTTTCACCCTACTCGTATGAGCTTTTAAAACGCGTAAATGCATTCAAAAGCTTGAGTTGAAGCTTCTTTGTAGTTTAAAACATTCTTGGTGTAGTTTCATACTCAAATGAATGCAAACAAAACATTTGGGTGCTTTCTCTTATTATACAACACAAAAAAACTCAATCTCTATCACGCTAGTCGTAAGAGCTGTTAAAACGCATAAATGCATTCAAAAGCTTGAGTTGAAGCTTGTTTGTACTTGTAAAAATCCTAGGTGTAGTTTCAAACTCAAATGACTGCAAACAAAGTATTAGGATGCTTTCTCTTAATATACAATAAAAACGAACTCAAATCTCTTTCACCCTACTGGTATGAGCTTTTAAAACGCGTAAATGCATTCAAAAGCTTGAGTTGAAGCTTGTTTGTACTTTAAAACATTCTTGGTGTAGTTTCATACTCAAATGAATGCAAACAAAGTATTTGGATGCTTTCTCTTAATATACAACACAAACGAACTCAAATCTCTTTCACCCTTCTCGTGTGAGCTTTTAAAACGCGTAAATGCAATCAAAATCTTGAGTTGTAGCTTGTTTGTACTTTTTATCATTCTTGGTGTAGTTTCATACTCAAATGAATGCAAACAAAATATTTGGGTGTTTTCTCTGAATATACAACACAAACGAACTCAATCTCTATCACCCTAGTCGTAAGAGCTGTTAAAACGCCTACATATATTCAAAAGATCGAGTTGAAGCTTGTTTGTACTTGTAAACATCCTAGGTGTAGTTTCACACTCAAATGAATGCAAACAAATCATTTGGGTGCTTTCTCGGAATATACAACACAAAAGAACTCAATCCCTATCACCCTAGTCGTAAGAGTTCTTAAAACGCGTAAATGCATTCAAAAGTTTGAGTTGAAGCTTGTTTGTACTTGTAAACATCCTAGGTGTAGTTCCACACTCAAATGAATGCAAACAAAGTATTTGGATGCTTTCACTTAATATACAACACAAAAGAACTCAAATCTCTTTCACCCTACTCGTATGAGCTTTTAAAACGCGTAAATCCATTCAAAAGCTTGAGTTGAAGCTTGTTTGTACTTGTAAATATCCTAGGTGTAGTCTCACACTCAAGTGACTGCAAACAAAGTATTTGAATGCTTTCTCTTAATATACAACACAAACAAACTCAAATCTCTTTCACTCTACTCGTATGAGCTTTTAAAACGCGTAAATGCATTCAAAAGCTTGAGTTGAAGCTTGTTTGTGCTTTAAAACATTCTTGCTGTAGTTTCATACTCAAATGAATGCAAACAAAATATGTAGATGCTATCTCTTAATATACAACACAAAAGAACTCAAATCTCTTTCAACCTACTCGTACTAGCTTTTAAAATGCGTAAATGCATTCAAAAGCTTGAGTTGAAGCTTGTTTGTACTTTAAAACAACCCAGGTGTAGTTTCACTCTCAAATGAATGCAAACAAAGTATTTGGATGCTTTTTCTTAATATACAACACAAACGAACTCAAATCTCTTTCACCCTACTCGTATGAGCTTTTAAAACGCGTAAATGCATTCAAAAGCTTGAGTTGAAGCTTGTTTGTACTTGTAAACATCCTAGGTGTAGTTTCAAACTCAACAGAATGCAAACAAATTATTTGGGTGCTTTCTCTGAATATACAACACAAAAGAACTCAATCCTTATCACTGTAGTCCTAAGAGTTCTTAAAATGCGTAAATGCATTCAAAAGTTTGAGTTGAAGCTTGTTTGTACTTGTAAACATCCTAGGTGTAGTTCCACACTCAAATGAATGCAAACAAAGTATTTGGATGCTTTCACTTAATATACAACACAAAAGAACTCAAATCTCTTTCACCCTACTCGTATGAGCTTTTAATATGCGTAAATGCATTCAAAAGCTTGAGTTGAAGCTTGTTTGTACTTGTAAACATCCTAGGTGCAGTTTCACCCTCAAATGAATGCAAACAAAGTATTTGGATGCTTTCTCTTAATATACAACACAAACGAACTCAAATCTGTTTCACCCTACTCGTATGAGCTTTTAAAACGCGTAAATGCATTCAAAAGCTTGAGTTGAAGCTTGTTTGTACTATAAAACATTCTTGGTGTAGTTTTTTTATTCAAATGAATGTAAACAAAACATTTGTGTGCGTTCTATTGATATACAACACAAAAGAACTCAATCTCTATCACCCTAGTCGTAAGAGTTGCTAAAACGCGTCAATGCATTCAAAAGTATGAGTTGAAGCTTGTTTGTACTTGTAAACATCCTAGGTGTAGTTTCACACTCAAATAAATGCAAACAAAGTATTTAGATGCTTTCTCTTAATATACAACAAAGAACTCAAATCTCTTTCACCCTACTCGTACGAGCTTTTGAAACGCTTAAATGCATTCGAAAGCTTGAGTTGAAGCATATTTGTACTTGTAAACATCCTAGGTGTTGTTTCACAATCAAATGAATTCAAACAAATTATTTCGATGCTTTATCTTAATATACAACACAAACGAATTCAAATCTCTTTCACCCTACTCGTGTGAGCTTTTAAAACGTGTAAATGCAATCAAAATCTTGAGTTGTAGCTTGTTTGTACTTTATAACATTCTTGGTGTAGTTTCATATTCAAATGAATGCAAACAAAACATTTGGGTGCTTTCTCTGAATATACAACACAAACGAACTCAATCTCTATCACCCTAGTCGTAAGAGCTGTTAAAACGCCTAAATAAATTCAAAAGATCGAGTTGAAGCTTGTTTGTACTTGTAAACATCCTAGGTGTAGTTTCACACTCAAATGAATGCAAACAAATCATTTGGGTGCTTTCTCGGAATATACAACACAAAAGAACTCAATCCCTATCACCCTAGTCGTAAGAGCTCTTAAAACGCGTAAATGCATTCAAAAGTTTGAGTTCAAGCTTGTTTGTACATGTAAACATCCTAGGTGTAGTTCCACACTCAAATGAATGCAAACAAAGTATTTGGATGCTTTCACTTAATATACAACACAAAAGAACTCAAATCTCTTTCACCCTACTCGTATGAGCTTTTAATACGCGTAAATGCATTCAAAAGCTTGAGTTGAAGCTTGTTTGTACTTGTAAACATCCTAGGTGCAGTTTCACCCTCAAATGAATGCAAACAAAGTATTTGGATGCTTTCTCTTAATATACAACACAAACGAACTCAAATCTGTTTCACCCTACTCGTATGAGCTTTTAAAACGCGTAAATGCATTCAAAAGCTTGAGTTGAAGCTTGTTTGTACTATAAAACATTCTTGGTGTAGTTTTTTATTCAAATGAATGTAAACAAAACATTTGTGTGCGTTCTATTGATATACAACACAAAAGAACTCAATCTCTATCACCCTAGTCGTAAGAGTTGCTAAAACGCGTCAATGCATTCAAAAGTATGAGTTGAAGCTTGTTTGTACTTGTAAACATCCTAGGTGTAGTTTCACACTCAAATAAATGCAAACAAAGTATTTAGATGCTTTCTCTTAATATACAACAAAGAACTCAAATCTCTTTCACCCTACTCGTACGAGCTTTTGAAACGCTTAAATGCATTCGAAAGCTTGAGTTGAAGCATGTTTGTACTTGTAAACATCCTAGGTGTTGTTTCACAATCAAATGAATTCAAACAAAGTATTTCGATGCTTTATCTTAATATACAACACAAACGAACTCAAATCTCTTTCACCCTACTCGTGTGAGCTTTTAAAACGCGTAAATGCAATCAAAATCTTGAGTTGTAGCTTGTTTGTACTTTATAACATTCTTGGTGTAGTTTCATATTCAAATGAATGCAAACAAAACATTTGGGTGCTTTCTTTGAATATACAACACAAACGAACTCAATCTCTATCACCCTAGTCGTAAGAGCTGTTAAAACGCCTAAATAAATTCAAAAGATCGAGTTGAAGCTTGTTTGTACTTGTAAACATCCTAGGTGTAGTTTCACACTCAAATGAATGCAAACAAATCATTTGGGTGCTTTCTCGGAATATACAACACAAAAGAACTCAATCCCTATCACCCTAGTCGTAAGAGCTCTTAAAACGCGTAAATGCATTCAAAAGTTTGAGTTGAAGCTTGTTTGTACATGTAAACATCCTAGGTGTAGTTCCACACTCAAATGAATGCAAACAAAGTATTTGGATGCTTTCACTTTATATACAACACAAAAGAACTCAAATCTCTTTCACCCTACTCGTATGAGCTTTTAAAACGCGTAAATGCATTCAAAAGCTTGTATTGAAGCTTGTTTGTACTTGTAAACATCCTAGGTGTAGTCTCACACCCCAGTGACTGCAAACAATGTATTTGAATGCTTTCTCTTAATATACAACACAAACAAACTCAAATCTCTTTCACCCTACTCGTATGAGCTTTTAAAACGCATAAATGCATTCAAAAGCTTGAGTTGAAGCTTGTTTGTACTTTAAAACATTCTTGGTGTAGTTTCATACTCAAATGAATGCAAACAAAATATGTAGATGCTTTCTCTTAATATACAACACAAAAGAACTCAAAACTCTTTCAACCTACTCGTACGAGCTTTTAAAACGCGTAAATGCATTCAAAAGCTTGAGTTGAAGCTTGTTTGTACTTTAAAACATCCTAGGTGTAGTTTCACACTCAAATGAATGCAAACAAAGTATTTGGATGCTTTTTCTTAATATACAACACAAACGAACTCATATCTCTTTCACCCTACTCGTACGAGCTTTTAAAACGCGTAAATGCATTCAAAAGCTTGAGTTGAACCTTGTTTGCACTTGTAAACATCCTAGGTGTAGTTTCACACTCAAATGAAGGCAAGCAAAGGATTTGGATGCTTTCTCTTAATATACAACAAAAACGAACTCAAATCTCTTTCACCCTACTCGTATGAGCTTTTAAAACGCGTAACTGCATTCAAAAGCTTGAGTTGAAGCTTGTTTGTACTTTAAAACATTCTTGGTGTAGTTTCATACTCAAATGAATGCAAACAAAACATTTTGGTGCTTTCTCTTATTATACAACACAAAAGAACTCAATCTTTATCACCCTAGTCGTAAGAGCTGTTAAAACGCGTAAATGCATTCAAAAGCTTGAGTTGAAGCTTGTTTGTACTTGTAAACATCCTAGGTGTAGTTTGACACTAAAATAAATGCAAACAAAGTATTTAGATGCTTTCTCTTAATATACAACACAAAAGAACTCAAATCTCTTTCACCCTACTCGTATGACCTTTTAAAACGCGTAAATGCATTCAAAAGCTTGAGTTGAAGCTTGTTTGTACTTTAAAACATTCTTGGTCTAGTTTCATACTCAAATGAATGCAAACAAAACATTTGGGTGCTTTCTCTTATTACACAACACAAAAGAACTCAATCTCTATCACCCTAGTCGTAAGAGCTGTTAAAACGCGTAAATGCATTCAAAAGCTTGAGTTGAAGCTTGTTTGTACTTGTAAACATCGTAGGTGTAGTTTCAAACTCAAATGACTGCAAACAAAGTATTTTGGATGCTTTCTATTAATATACAACACAAAAGAACTCAAATCTCTTTCACCCTACTCGTACGAGCTTTTAAAACGCGTAAATGCATTCAAATGGTTGAGATGAAGGTTGTTTGTACTTGTAAACATCCTAGGTGTAGTTTCATACTCAACTGAATGCAAACAAATCATTTGGGTGCTTTCTCTGAATATACAACACAAAAGAACTCAATCCTTATCACCGTAGTCGTAAGAGCTCTTAAAACGCGTAAATGCATTCAAAAGTTTGAGTTGAAGCTTGTTTGTACTTTAAAACATTCTTGGTGTAGTTTCTTACACCAATGAACGTAAACAAAACATTTGGGTGCTTTATGTTAATATTCAACACAAAACAACTCAATCTCTATCACCCTAGTCGTAAGAGCTGTTAAAACGGGTAAATGCATTCAAAAAGCATCAGTTGAAGCTTGTTTGTACTTGTAAACATGCTAGGTGTAGTTTCACCTTCAAATGAATGCAAACGAAGTATTTGGATGCTTTCTCTTAATATACAACACAAACGAACTCAAATCTCTTTCACCCTACTCGTATGAGCTTTTAAAACGCGTAAATGCATTCAAAAGCTTGAGTTGAAGCTTTTTTGTACTTTAAGTCAGTCTTGGGGTAGTTTCATACTCAAATGAATGTAAACAAAACATTTGGGTGCTTTCTCTTAATGTACAACACAAAAGAACTCAATCTCTATCACCCTAGTCGTAAGAGCTGTTAAAACGCGTAAATGCATTCAAAAGCATGATTTGAACCTCGTTTTTACTTGTAAACATGCTAGGTGTAGTTGCACACTCAAATGAATGCAAATAAAGTATTTGGATGCTTTCTCTTAATATAAAACACAAACGAACTCAAATCTCTTTTACCCTACTCGTTCGAGCTTTTAAAACGCGTAAATGCATTCAAATGCTTGAGTTGTAGCTTGTTTGTACTTTATAACATTCTTGGTGTAGTTTCTTACTCCAATGAATGTAAACAAAACATTTGGGTGCTTTCTCTTAATATACAACACAACAGAACTCAATCTCTATCACACTAGTCGTAAGAGCTGTTAAAACGCGTAAATGCATTCAAAAGCATGAGTTGAAGCTTCTTTGTACTTGTAAACATCCTAGGTGTAGTTTGACATTAAAATAAATGCAAACAAAGTATTTAGATGCTTTCTCTTAATATACAACACAAAAGAACTCAAATCTCTTTCACCCTACGCGTACGAGATTTTAAAACGCGTAAATGCATTCAAATGCTTGAGATGAAGGTTGTTTGTACTTGTAAACATCGTAGGTGTAGTTTCATACTCAACTGAATGCAAACAAATCATTTGGGTGCTTTCTCTGAATATACAACACAAAATAACTCAATCCCTATCACCCTAGTCGTATGAGCTCTTAAAACGCGTAAATGCATTCAAAAGTTTGAGTTGAAGCTTGTTTGTACATGTAAACATCCTAGGTGTAGTTTGACATTAAAATAAATGCAAACAAAGTTCTTAGATGCTTTCTCTTAATATACAACACAAACAAACTCAAATCTCTTTCACTCTACTCGTATGAGCTTTTAAAACGCGTAAATGCATTCAAAAGCTTGAGTTGAAGCTTGTTTGTGCTTTAAAACATTCTTGCTGTAGTTTCATACTCAAATGAATGCAAACAAAATATGTAGATGCTATCCCTTAATATACAACACAAAAGAACTCAAATCTCTTTCAACCTACTCGTACTAGCTTTTAAAACGCGTAAATGCATTCAAAAGCTTGAGTTGAAGCTTGTTTGTACTTTAAAACAACCCAGGTATAGTTTCACTCTCAAATGAATGCAAACAAAGTATTTGGATGCTTTTTCTTAATGTACAACACAAACGAACTCAAATCTCTTTCACCCTACTCGTAAGAGCTGTTAAAACGCCTAAATAAATTCAAAAGATCGAGTTGAAGCTTGTTTGTACTTGTAAACATCCTAGGTGTAGTTTCACACTCAAATGAATGCAAACAAATTATTTGGGTGCTTTCTCTGAATATACAACACAAAAGAACTCAATCCTTATCACCGTAGTCCTAAGAGCTCTTAAAATGCGTAAATGCATTCAAAAGTTTGAGTTCAAGCTTGTTTGTACATGTAAACATCCTAGGTGTAGTTCCACACTCAAATGAATGCAAACAAAGTATTTGGATGCTTTCACTTAATATACAACACAAAAGAACTCAAATCTCTTTCACCCTACTCGTATGAGCTTTTAATACGCGTAAATGCATTCAAAAGCTTGAGTTGAAGCTTGTTTGTACTTGTAAACATCCTAGGTGCAGTTTCACCCTCAAATGAATGCAAACAAAGTATTTGGATGCTTTCTCTTAATATACAACACAAACGAACTCAAATCTGTTTCACCCTACTCGTATGAGCTTTTAAAACGCGTAAATGCATTCAAAAGATTGAGTTGAAGCTTGTTTGTACTATAAAACATTCTTGGTGTAGTTTTTTATTCAAATGAATGTAAACAAAACATTTGTGTGCGTTCTATTGATATACAACACAAAAGAACTCAATCTCTATCACCCTAGTCGTAAGAGTTGCTAAAACGCGTCAATGCATTCAAAAGTATGAGTTGAAGCTTGTTTGTACTTCTAAACATCCTAGATGTAGTTTCACACTCAAATAAATGCAAAAAAAGTATTTAGATGCTTTCTCTTAATATACAACAAAGAACTCAAATCTCTTTCACCCTACTCGTACGAGCTTTTCAAACGCTTAAATGCATTCGAAAGCTTGAGTTGAAGCTTGTTTGTACTTCTAAACATCCTAGATGTAGTTTCACACTCAAATAAATGCAAAAAAAGTATTTCGATGCTTTATCTTAATATACAACACAAACGAACTCAAATCTCTTTCACCCTACTCGTGTGAGCTTTTAAAACGCGTAAATGCAATCAAAATCTTGAGTTGTAGCTTGTTTGTACTTTATAACATTCTTGGTGTAGTTTCATATTCAAATGAATGCAAACAAAACATTTGGGTGCTTTCTCTGAATATACAACACAAACGAACTCAATCTCTATCACCCTAGTCGTAAGAGCTGTTAAAACGCCTAAATAAATTCAAAAGATCGAGTTGAAGCTTGTTTGTACTTGTAAACATCCTAGGTGTAGTTTCACACTCAAATGAATGCAAGCAAATCATTTGGGTGCTTTCTCGGAATATACAACACAAAAGAACTCAATCCCTATCACCCTAGTCGTAAGAGCTCTTAAAACGCGTAAATGCATTCAAAAGTTTGAGTTGAAGCTTGTTTGTACATGTAAACATCCTAGGTGTAGTTCCACACTCAAATGAATGCAAACAAAGTATTTGGATGCTTTCACTTTATATACAACACAAAAGAACTCAAATCTCTTTCACCCTACTCGTATGAGCTTTTAAAACGCGTAAATGCATTCAAAAGCTTGAGTTGAAGCTTGTTTGTACTTGTAAACATCCTAGGTGTAGTCTCACACCCCAGTGACTGCAAACAATGTATTTGAATGCTTTCTCTTAATATACAACACAAACAAACTCAAATCTCTTTCACCCTACTCGTATGAGCTTTTAAAACGCATAAATGCATTCAAAAGCTTGAGTTGAAGCTTGTTTGTACTTTAAAACATTCTTGGTGTAGTTTCATACTCAAATGAATGCAAACAAAATATGTAGATGCTTTCTCTTAATATACAACACAAAAGAACTCAAAACTCTTTCAACCTACTCGTACGAGCTTTTAAAACGCGTAAATGCATTCAAAAGCTTGAGTTGAAGCTTGTTTGTACTTTAAAACATCCTAGGTGTAGTTTCACACTCAAATGAATGCAAACAAAGTATTTGGATGCTTTTTCTTAATATACAACACAAACGAACTCATATCTCTTTCACCCTACTCGTACGAGCTTTTAAAACGCGTAAATGCATTCAAAAGCTTGAGTTGAACCTTGTTTGCACTTGTAAACATCCTAGGTGTAGTTTCACACTCAAATGAAGGCAAGCAAAGGATTTGGATGCTTTCTCTTAATATACAACAAAAACGAACTCAAATCTCTTTCACCCTACTCGTATGAGCTTTTAAAACGCGTAAATGCATTCAAAAGCTTGAGTTGAAGCTTGTTTGTACTTTAAGACATTCTTGGTGTAGTTTCATACTCAAATGAATGCAAACAAAACATTTGGGTGCTTTCTCTGATTATACAACACAAAAGAACTCAATCTCTATCACCCTAGTCGTAAGAGCTGCTAAAACGCGTAAATGCATTCAAAAGCTTGAGTTGAAGCTTGTTTGTACTTGTAAACATCCTAGGTGTAGTTTGACACTAAAATAAATGCAAACAAAGTATTTAGATGCTTTCTCTTAATATACAACACAAAAGAACTCAAATCTCTTTCACCCTACTCGTATGACCTTTTAAAACGCGTAAATGCATTCAAAAGCTTGAGTTGAAGCTTGTTTGTACTTTAAAACATTCATGGTCTAGTTTCATACTCAAATGAATGCAAACAAAACATTTGGGTGCTTTCTCTTATTACACAACACAAAAGAACTCAATCTCTATCACCCTAGTCGTAAGAGCTGTTAAAACGCGTAAATGCATTCAAAAGCTTGAGTTGAAGCTTGTTTGTACTTGTAAACATCGTAGGTGTAGTTTCAAACTCAAATGACTGCAAACAAAGTATTTTGGATGCTTTCTATTAATATACAACAAAAACGAACTCAAATCTCTGTCGCCCTACTCGTATGAGCTTTTAAAACGCGTACATGCATTCAAAAGCTTGAGTTGAACCTTGTTTGTACTTTAAAACATTCTTGGTGTAGTTTCATACTCAAATAAATGCAAACAAAGTATTTGGATACTTTCTCTTAATATACAACAACAACGAACTCAAATCTCTTTCACCCTACTCGTAAGAGCTTTTAAAACGCGTAAATGCATTCAAAAGCTTGAGTTGAAACTTATTTGTACTTTAAAACATTCTTGGTGTAGTTTCTTACTCAAATGAATGTAAATAAAACATTTGGGTGCTTTCTCTTAATATACAACACAAAACAACTCAATCTCTATCACCCTAGTCGTAAGAGCTGTTAAAACGCGTAAATGCATTCAAAAGCATGAGTTGAAGCTTCTTTGTACTTGTAAACATCCTAGGTGTAGTTTGACACTAAAATAAATGCAAACAAAGTATTTAGATGCTTTCTCTTAATATACAACACAAAAGAACTCAAATCTCTTTCACCCTACTCGTACGAGCTTTTAAAACGCGTAAATGCATTCAAATGGTTGAGATGAAGGTTGTTTGTACTTGTAAACATCCTAGGTGTAGTTTCATACTCAACTGAATGCAAACAAATCATTTGGGTGCTTTCTCTGAATATACAACACAAAAGAACTCAATCCTTATCACCGTAGTCGTAAGAGCTCTTAAAACGCGTAAATGCATTCAAAAGTTTGAGTTGAAGCTTGTTTGTACTTTAAAACATTCTTGGTGTAGTTTCTTACTCCAATGAACGTAAACAAAACATTTGGGTGCTTTATGTTAATATTCAACACAAAACAACTCAATCTCTATCACCCTAGTCGTAAGAGCTGTTAAAACGGGTAAATGCATTCAAAAAGCTTGAGTTGAAGCTTGTTTGTACTTGTAAACATGCTAGGTGTAGTTTCACCTTCAAATGAATGCAAACGAAGTATTTGGATGCTTTCTCTTAATATACAACACAAACGAACTCAAATCTCTTTCACCCTACTCGTATGATCTTTTAAAACGCGTAAATGCATTCAAAAGCTTGAGTTGAAGCTTGTTTGTACTTTATGACAGTCTTGGGGTAGTTTCATACTCAAATGAATGTAAACAAAACATTTGGGTGCTTTCTCTTAATGTACAACACAAAAGAACTCAATCTCTATCACCCTAGTCGTAAGAGCTGTTAAAACGCGTAAATGCATTCAAAAGCATGATTTGAACCTCGTTTGTACTTGTAAACATGCTAGGTGTAGTTGCACACTCAAATGAATGCAAATGAAGTATTTGGATGCTTTCTCTTAATATAAAACACAAACGAACTCAAATCTCTTTCACCCTACTCGTTCGAGCTTTTAAAACGCGTAAATGCATTCAAATGCTTGAGTTGTAGCTTGTTTGTACTTTATAACATTCTTGGTGTAGTTTCTTACTCCAATGAATGTAAACAAAACATTTGGGTGCTTTCTCTTAATATACAACACAACAGAACTCAATCTCTATCACACTAGTCGTAAGAGCTGTTAAAACGCGTAAATGCATTCAAAAGCATGAGTTGAAGCTTCTTTGTACTTGTAAACATCCTAGGTGTAGTTTGACATTAAAATAAATGCAAACAAAGTATTTAGATGCTTTCTCTTAATATACAACACAAAAGAACTCAAATCTCTTTCACCCTACGCGTACGAGCTTTTGAAACGCGTAAATGCATTCAAATGCTTGAGATGAAGGTTGTTTGTACTTGTAAACATCGTAGGTGTAGTTTCATACTCAACTGAATGCAAATAAATCATTTGGGTGCTTTCTCTGAATATACAACACAAAATAACTCAATCCCTATCACCCTAGTCGTATGAGCTCTTAAAACGCGTAAATGCATTCAAAAGTTTGAGTTGAAGCTTGTTTGTACATGTAAACATCCTAGGTGTAGTTCCACACTCAAATGAATGCAAGCAAAGTATTTGGATGCTTTCACTTAATATACAACACAAAAGAACTCAAATCTCTTTCACCCTACTCGTATGAGCTTTTAAAACGCGTAAATGCATTCAAAAGCTTGACTTGAAGCTTGTTTGTACTTGTAAACATCCTAGGTGTAGTTTCACCCTGAAATGAATGCAAACAAAGTATTTGGATGCTTTCTCTTAATATACAACACAAACGAACTCAAATCTCTTTCACCCTACTCGTATGAGCTTTTAAAACGCGTTAATGCATTCAAAAGCTTGAGTTGAAGCTTGTTTGTACTATGAAACATTCTTGGTGTAGTTTCTTATTCAAATGAATGTAAACAAAACATTTGTGTGCTTTCTATTGATATACAACACAAAAGAACTCAATCTCTATCACCCTAGTAGTAAGAGCTGCTAAAACGCGTAAATGCATTCAAAAGTATGAGTTGAAGCTTGTTTGTACTTGTAAACATCCTAGGTGTAGTTTCACACTCAAATAAATGCAAACAAAATATTTAGATGCTTTCTCTTAATATACAACAAAGAACTCAAATCTCTTTCACGCTACTCGTACGAGCTTTTAAAACGCGTAAATGCTTTCAAAAGCTTGAGTTGAAGCTTGTTTGTACTTGTAAACATCCTAGGTGTTGTTTCACACTCAAATGAATGCAAACAAAGTATTTGGATGCTTTCTCTTAATATACAACACAAACGAACTCAAATCTCTTTCACCCGACTCGTGTGAGATTTTAAAACGCGTAAATGCAATAAAAATCTTGAGTTGTAGCTTGTTTGTACTTTATTACATTCTTGGTGTAGTTTCATACTCAAATGAATGCAAACAAAACATTTGGGTGCTTTCTCTGAATATACGACACAAACGAACTCAATCTCTATCACCCTAGTCGTAAGAGCTGTTAAAACGCCTAAATATATTCAAAAGATCGAGTTGAAGCTTGTTTGTACTTGTAAACATCCTAGGTGTAGTTTCACACTCAAATGAATGCAAACAAATCATTTGGGTGCTTTCTCGGAATATACAACACAAAAGAACTCAATCCCTATCATCCTAGTCGTAAGAGCTCTTAAAACGCGTAAATGCATTCAAAAGTTTGAGTTGAAGCTTGTTTGTACTTGTAAACGTCCTAGGTGTAGTTCCACACTCAAATGAATGCAAACAAAGTATTTGGATGCTTTCACTTAATATACAACACAAAAGAACTCAAATCTCTTTCACCCTACTCGTATGACCTTTTAAAACGCGTAAATGCATTGAAAAGCTTGAGTTGAAGCTTGTTTGTACTTGTAAAGATCCTAGGTGTAGTCTCTTAATATACAACACAAACAAACTCAAATCTCTTTCACCTTACTCGTATGAGCTTTTAAAACGCGTAAATGCATTCAAAAACATGAGTTGAAGCTTGTTTGTACTTTAAAACATTCTTGGTGTAGTTTCATACTCCAATGAATGCAAACAAAATATGTAGATGCTTTCTCTTAATATACAACACAAAACAACTCAAATCTCTTTCAACCTACTCGTACGAGCTTTTAAAACGCGTAAATGCATTCAAAAGCTTGAGTTGAAGCTTGTTTGTACTTTAAAACATCCTAGGTGTAGTTTCACACTCAAATGAATGCAAACAAAGTATTTGGATGCTTTTTCTTAATATACAACACAATCGAACTCAAATCTCTTGCACCCTACTCGTACGAGCTTTTAAAAAGCGTAAATGCATTCAAAAGCTTGAGTTAAACCTTGTTTGCACTTGTAAACATCTTAGGTCTAGTTTCACACTCAAATAAATGCAAGCAAAGGATTTGGATGCTTTCTCTTAATATACAACAAAAACAAACATAAATCTCTTTCACCCTACTCGTATGAGCTTTTAAAACGCGTAAATGCATTCAAAAGCTTGAGTTGAAGCTTGTTTGTACTTTAAAACATTCTTGGTGTAGTTTCATAATAAAATGAATGCAAACAAAACATTTGGGTGCTTTCTCTTGTTATACTACACAAAAGAACTCAATCTCTATCACCCTAGTCGTCAGAGCTGTTAAAACACGTAAATGCATTCAAAAGCTTGTTTGTACTTTAAAACATTCTTGGTCTAGATTCTTACTCAAATGAATGTAAACAAAACATTTGGGTGCTTTCTCTTAATATACAACACAAATCAACTCAATCTCTATCACCCTAATCGTAAGAGCTGTTAAAATGTGTAAATGCATTCAAAAGCATGAGTTGAAGCTTCTTTGTACTTGTAAACATCCTAGGTGTAATTTGACACTAAAATAAATGCAAACAAAGTATTTAGATGCTTTCTCTTAATATACAACATAAAAGAACTCAAATCTCTTTCACCCTACTCGTACGAGCTTTTAAAACGCGTAAATGCATTCAAATGCTTGTGATGAAGGTTGTTTGTACTTGTAAACATCCTAGGTGTTGTTTCATACTCAACTGAATGCAAACAAATCATTTGGGTGCTTTCTCTGAATATACAACACAAAAGAACTCAATCCTTATCACCGTAGTCGTAAGAGCTCTTAAAACGCGTAAATGCATTCAAAAGTTTGAGTTGAAGCTTGTTTGTACTTTAAAACATTCTTGGTGTAGTTTCTTACTCCAATGAACGTAAACAAAACATTTGGGTGCTTTATGTTAATATTCAACACAAAACAACTCAATCTCTATCACCCTAGTCGTAAGAGCTGTTAAAACGGGTAAATGCATTCAAAAAGCTTGAGTTGAAGCTTGTTTGTACTTGTAAACATGCTAGGTGTAGTTTCACCTTCAAATGAATGCAAACGAAGTATTTGGATGCTTTCTCTTAATATACAACACAAACGAACTCAAATCTCTTTCACCCTACTCGTATGAGCTTTTAAAACGCGTAAATGCATTCAAAAGCTTGAGTTGAAGCTTGTTTGTACTTTAAGACAGTCTTGGGGTAGTTTCATACTCAAATGAATGTAAACAAAACATTTGGGTGCTTTCTCTTAATGTACAACACAAAAGAACTCAATCTCTATCACCCTAGTCGTAAGAGCTGTTAAAACGCGTAAATGCATTCAAAAGCATGATTTGAACCTCGTTTGCACTTGTAAACATGCTAGGTGTAGTTGCACACTCAAATGAATGCAAATAAAGTATTTGGATGCTTTCTCTTAATATAAAACACAAACGAACTCAAATCTCTCTCACCCTACTCGTATGAGCTTTTAAAACGCGTAAATGCATTCAAAAGCTTGAGTTGAAGCTTGTTTGTACTATGAAACATTCTTGGTGTAGTTTCTTATTCAAATGAATGTAAACAAAACATTTGTGTGCTTTCTATTGATATACAACACAAAAGAACTCAATCTCTATCACCATAGTAGTAAGAGCTGCTAAAACGCGTAAATGCATTCAAAAGTATGAGTTGAAGCTTGTTTGTACTTGTAAACATCCTAGGTGTAGTTTCACACTCAAATAAATGCAAACAAAATATTTAGATGCTTTCTCTTAATATACAACAAAGAACTCAAATCTCTTTCACGCTACTCGTACGAGCTTTTAAAACGCGTAAATGCTTTCAAAAGCTTGAGTTGAAGCTTGTTTGTACTTGTAAACATCCTAGGTGTTGTTTCACACTCAAATGAATGCCAACAAAGTATTTGGGTGCTTTCTCTTAATATACAACACAAACGAACTCAAATCTCTTTCACCCGACTCGTGTGAGATTTTAAAACGCGTAAATGCAATAAAAATCTTGAGTTGTAGCTTGTTTGTACTTTATTACATTCTTGGTGTAGTTTCATACTCAAATGAATGCAAACAAAACATTTTGGTGCTTTCTCTGAATATACGACACAAACGAACTCAATCTCTATCACCCTAGTCGTAAGAGCTGTTAAAACGCCTAAATATATTCAAAAGATCGAGTTGAAGCTTGTTTGTACTTGTAAACATCCTAGGTGTAGTTTCACACTCAAATGAATGCAAACAAATGATTTGGGTGCTTTCTCGGAATATACAACACAAAAGAACTCAATCCCTATCATCCTAGTCGTAAGAGCTCTTAAAATGCGTAAATGCATTCAAAAGTTTGAGTTGAAGCTTGTTTGTACTTGTAAACGTCCTAGGTGTAGTACCACACTTAAATGAATGCAAACAAAGTATTTGGATGCTTTCACTTAATATACAACACAAAAGAACTCAAATCTCTTTCACCCTACTCGTATGACCTTTTAAAACGCGTAAATGCATTGAAAAGCTTGAGTTGAAGCTTGTTTGTACTTGTAAACATCCTAGGTGTAGTCTCTTAATATACAACACAAACAAACTCAAATCTCTTTCACCCTACTCGTATGAGCTTTTAAAACGCGTAAATGCATTCAAAAACATGAGTTGAAGCTTGTTTGTACTTTAAAACATTCTTGGTGTAGTTTCATACTCCAATGAATGCAAACAAAATATGTAGATGCTTTCTCTTAATATACAACACAAAAGAACTCAAATCTCTTTCAACCTACTCGTACGAGCTTTTAAAACGCGTAAATGCATTCAAAAGCTTGAGTTGAAGCTTGTTTGTACTTTAAAACATCCTAGGTGTAGTTTCACACTCAAATGAATGCAAACAAAGTATTTGGATGATTTTTCTTAATATACAACACAATCGAACTCAAATCTCTTGCACCCTACTCGTACGAGCTTTTAAAACGCGTAAATGCATTCAAAAGCTTGAGTTGAACCTTGTTTGCACTTGTAAACATCTTAGGTCTAGTTTCACACTCAAATAAATGCAAGCAAAGGATTTGGATGCTTTTTCTTAATATACAACAAAAACAAACTCAAATCTCTTTCACCCTACTCGTATGAGCTTTTAAAACGCGTAAATGCATTCAAAAGCTTGAGTTGAAGCTTGTTTGTACTTTAAAACATTCTTGGTGTAGTTTCATAATAAAATGAATGCAAACAAAACATTTGGGTGCTTTCTCTTATTATACTACACAAAAGAACTCAATCTCTATCACCCTAGTCGTCAGAGCTGTTAAAACACGTAAATGCATTCAAAAGCTTGTTTGTACTTTAAAACATTCTTGGTCTAGTTTCTTACTCAAATGAATGTAAACAAAACATTTGGGTGCTTTCTCTTAATATACAACACAAAACAACTCAATCTCTATCACCCTAATCGTAAGAGCTGTTAAAATGTGTAAATGCATTCAAAAGCATGAGTTGAAGCTTCTTTGTACTTGTAAACATCCTAGGTGTAATTTGACACTAAAATAAATGCAAACAAAGTATTTAGATGCTTTCTCTTAATATACAACACAAAAGAACTCAAATCTCTTTCACCCTACTCGTACGAGCTTTTAAAACGCGTAAATGCATTCAAATGCTTGTGATGAAGGTTGTTTGTACTTGAAAACATCCTAGGTGTAGTTTCATACTCAACTAAATGCAAACAAATCATTTGGGTGCTTACTCTGAATATACAACACAAAAGAACTCAATCCCTATCACCCTAGTCGTAAGAGCTGTTAAAACGCCTAAATATATTCAAAAGATCGAGTTGAAGCTTTTTTGTACTTGTAAACATCCTAGGTGTAGTTTCACACTCAAATGAATGCACACAAATCATTCTTGGTGTAGTTTCTTATTCAAATAAATGTAAACATAACATTTGGGTGCTTTCTCTTAAAATACAACACAAAACAACTCAAGCTCTATCACCCTAGTCGTAAGAGCTGTTAAAACGCGTAAATGCATTCAAATGAATGCAAACAAAGTATTTGGATACTTTCTCTTAATATACAACACAAACGAACTCAAATCTCTATCACCCTAGTCGTAAGAGCTGTTAAAACGCGTAAATGAATTCAAAAGCATGAGTTGAAGCTTCTTTGTACTTGTAAACATCCTAGGTGTAGTTTGACAGTAAAATAAATGCAAACAAAGTATTTAGATGCTTTCTCTTAATATACAACACAAAAGAACTCAAATCTCTTTCACCCTACTCGTATGACCTTTTAAAACGCGTAAATGCATCCAAAAGCTTGAGTTGAAGCTTGTTTGTACTTTAAATCATTCTTGGTGTAGTTTGATATTCAAATGAATGCAAACAAAACATTTGGGTGCTTTCTTTTATTACACAAATGAATGTATTTGCATTCTAGTTAAGTGCTTTCTGTTATTACACAACACAAAAGAACTCAAACAAAACATTTGGGTGCTTTCTGTTATTACACAACACAAAAGAACTCAATCTCTATCACCCTAGTCGTAAGAGCTGTTAAAACGCGTAAATGCATTCAAAAGCTTGAGTTGAAGCTTGTTTGTACTTGTAAACATCCTAGGTGTAGTTTTAAACTCAAATGACTGCAAACAAAGTATTTGGATGCTTTCTCTTAATATATAACTCAAAAGAACTCAAATCTCTTTCACCCTACTCGTATGAGCTTTTAAAACGCGTAAATGCATTCAAAAGCTTGAGTTGAAGCTTGTTTGTACTTTAAAACATTCTTGGTGTAGTTTCTTATTCAAATAAATGTAAACATAACATTTGGGTGCTTTCTCTTAATATACAACACAAAACAACTCAAGCTCTATCACCCTAGTCGTAAGAGCTGTTAAAACGCGTAAATGCATTCAAATGAATGCAAACAAAGTATTTGGATACTTTCTCTTAATATACAACACAAACGAACTCAAATCTCTTTCACCCTTCTCGTATGTGCTTTTAAAACGCGTAAATGCATTCAAAAGCATGAGTTGAAGCTTCTTTGTACTTGTAAACATCCTAGGTGTAGTTTGACACTAAAATTAATGCAAAGAAAGTATTTAGATGCTTTCTCTTAATATACAACACAAAAGAACTCAAATCTCTTTCACCCTACTCGTATGACCTTTTAAAACGCGTAAATGCATTTAAAAGCTTGAGTTGAAGCTTGTTTGTACTTTAAAACATTCTTGGCGTAGTTTCATACTCAAATGAATGCAAACAAATCATTTAGGTGCTTCCTCTGAATATACAACACAAAAGAACTCAATCCTTATCACCGTAGTTGTAAGAGCTCTTAAAACGCGTAAATGCATTCAAAAGTTTAAGTTGAAGCTTTTTTGTACTTGTAAACATCCTAGGTGTAGTTCCACACTCAAATGAATGCAAACAAAGTATTTGGATGCTCTCACTTAATATACAACACAAAAGAACTCAAATCTCTTTCACCCTACTCGTAAGAGCTTTTAAAACGCGTAAATGCATTCAAAAGCCTGAGTTGAAGCTTGTTTGTACTTGTAAACATGCTAGGTGTAGTTTCACCTTCAAATGAATGCAAACAAAGTATTTGGATGCTTTCTCTTAATATACAACACAAACGATATAAAATCTCTTTCACCCTACTCGTATGAGCTTTTAAAACTCGTAAATGCATTCAAAAGCTTGAGTTGAAGCTTGTTTGTACTATAAAACATTCTTGATGTACTTTCTTACTCAAATGAATGTATACAAAACATTTGTGTGCTTTCTATTGATATACAACACAAAAGAACTCAATCTCTATCACCCTAGTCGTAAGAGCTGCTAAAACGCGTAAATGCATTCAAAAGTATGAGTTGAAGCTTCTTTGTACTTGTAAACATCCTAGGTGTAGTTTAACACTAAAATAAATACAAACAAAGTATTTAGATGCTTTCTCTTAATATACAACACAAAAGAACTCAAATCTCTTTCACCCTACTCGTACGAGCTTTTAAAACGCGTAAATGCATTCAAATGGTTGAGATGAAGGTTGTTTGTACTTGTAAACATCCTAGGTGTAGTTTCATACTCAACTGAATGCAAACAAATCATTTGGGTGCTTTCTCTGAATATACAACACAAAAGAACTCAATCCTTATCACCGTAGTCGTAAGAGCTCTTAAAACGCGTAAATGCATTCAAAAGTTTGAGTTGAAGCTTGTTTGTACTTTAAAACATTCTTGGTGTAGTTTCTTACTCCAATGAACGTAAACAAAACATTTGGGTGCTTTATGTTAATATTCAACACAAAACAACTCAATCTCTATCACCCTAGTCGTAAGAGCTGTTAAAACGGGTAAATGCATTCAAAAAGCTTGAGTTGAAGCTTGTTTGTACTTGTAAACATGCTAGGTGTAGTTTCACCTTCAAATGAATGCAAACGAAGTATTTGGATGCTTTCTCTTAATATACAACACAAACGAACTCAAATCTCTTTCACCCTACTCGTATGAGCTTTTAAAACGCGTAAATGCATTCAAAAGCTTGAGTTGAAGCATGTTTGTACTTTAAGACAGTCTTGGGGTAGTTTCATACTCAAATGAATGTAAACAAAACATTTGGGTGCTTTCTCTTAATGTACAACACAAAAGAACTCAATCTCTATCACCCTAGTCGTAAGAGCTGTTAAAACGCGTAAATGCATTCAAAAGCATGATTTGAACCTCGTTTGTACTTGTAAACATGCTAGGTGTAGTTGCACACTCAAATGAATGCAAATAAAGTATTTGGATGCTTTCTCTTAATATAAAACATAAACGAACTCAAATCTCTTTCACCCTACTCGTATGAGCTTTTAAAACGCGTAAATGCATTCAAAAGCTTGAGTTGAAGCTTGTTTGTACTATGAAACATTCTTGGTGTAGTTTCTTATTCAAATGAATGTAAACAAAACATTTGTGTGCTTTCTATTGATATAGAACACAAAAGAACTCAATCTCTTTCACGCTACTCGTACGAGCTTTTAAAACGCGTAAATGCTTTCAAAAGCTTGAGTTGAAGCTTGTTTGTACTTGTAAACATCCTAGGTGTTGTTTCACACTCAAATGAATGCAAACAAAGTATTTGGATGCTTTCTCTTAATATACAACACAAACGAACTCAAATCTCTTTCACTCGACTCGTGTGAGATTTTAAAACGCGTAAATGCAATAAAAATCTTGAGTTGTAGCTTGTTTGTACTTTATTACATTCTTGGTGTAGTTTCATACTCAAATGAATGCAAACAAAACATTTTGGTGCTTTCTCTGAATATACGACACAAACGAACTCAATCTCTATCACCCTAGTCGTAAGAGCTGTTAAAACGCCTAAATATATTCAAAAGATCGAGTTGAAGCTTGTTTGTACTTGTAAACACCCTAGGTGTAGTTTCACACTCAAATGAATGCAAACAAATGATTTGGGTGCTTTCTCGGAATATACAACACAAAAGAACTCAATCCCTATCATCCTAGTCGTAAGAGCTCTTAAAACGCGTAAATGCATTCAAAAGTTTGAGTTGAAGCTTGTTTGTACTTGTAAACGTCCTAGGTGTAGTTCCACACTCAAATGAATGCAAACAAAGTATTTGGATGCTTTCACTTAATATACAATACAAAAGAACTCAAATCTCTTTCACCCTACTCGTATGACCTTTTAAAACGCGTAAATGCAATGAAAAGCTTGAGTTGAAGCTTGTTTGTACTTGTAAACATCCTAGGTGTAGTCTCTTAATATACAATACAAACAAACTCAAATCTCTTTCACCCTACTCGTATGAGCTTTTAAAATGCGTAAATGCATTCAAAAACATGAGTTGAAGCTTGTTTGTACTTTAAAACATTCTTGGTGTAGTTTCATACTCCAATGAATGCAAACAAAATATGTAGATGCTTTCTCTTAATATACAACACAAAAGAACTCAAATCTCTTTCAACCTACTCGTACGAGCTTTTAAAACGCGTAAATGCATTCAAAAGCTTGAGTTGAAGCTTGTTTGTACTTTAAAACATCCTAGGTGTAGTTTCACACTCAAATGAATGCAAACAAAGTATTTGGATGCTTTTTCTTAATATACAACACAATCGAACTCTAATCTCTTGCACTCTACTCGTACGAGCTTTTAAAACGCTTAAATGCATTCAAAAGCTTGAGTTGAACCTTGTTTGCACTTGTAAACATCTTAGGTCTAGTTTCACACTCAAATAAATACAAGCAAAGGATTTGGATGCTTTCTCTTAATATACAACAAAAACAAACTCAAATCTCTTTCACCCTACTCGTATGAGCTTTTAAAACGCGTAAATGCATTCAAAAGCTTGAGTTGAAGCTTGTTTGTACTTTAAAACATTCTTGGTGTAGTTTCATAATAAAATGAATGCAAACAAAACATTTGGGTGCTTTCTCTTATTATACTACACAAAAGAACTCAATCTCTATCACCCTAGTCGTCAGAGCTGTTAAAACACGTAAATGCATTCAAAAGCTTGTTTGTACTTTAGAACATTCTTGGTCTAGTTTCTTACTCAAATGAATGTAAACAAAACATTTGGGTGCTTTCTCTTAATATACAACACAAAACAACTCAATCTCTATCACCCTAATCGTAAGAGCTGTTAAAATGTGTAAATGCATTCAAAAGCATGAGTTGAAGCTTCTTTGTACTTGTAAACATCCTAGGTGTAATTTGACACTAAAATAAATGCAAACAAAGTATTTAGCTGCTTTCTCTTAATATACAACACAAAAGAACTCAAATCTCTTTCACCCTACTCGTACGAGCTTTTAAAACGCGTAAATGCATTCAAATGCTTGTGATGAAGGTTGTTTGTACTTGAAAACATCCTAGGTGTAGTTTCATACTCAACTAAATGCAAACAAATCATTTGGGTGCTTACTCTAAATATACAACACAAAAGAACTCAATCCCTATCACCCTAGTCGTAAGAGCTGTTAAAACGCCTAAATATATTCAAAAGATCGAGTTGAAGCTTGTTTGTACTTGTAAACATCCTAGGTGTAGTTTCACACTCAAATGAATGCACACAAATCATTTGGGTGCTTTCTCGGAATATACAACACAAAAGAACTCAATCCCTATCACCCTAGTCGTAAGAGCTCTTAAAACGCGTAAATGCATTCAAAAGTTTGAGTGGAAGCTTGTTTGTACTTGTAAACATCCTAGGTGTAGTTTCACCCTTAAATGAATGCAAACAAAGTATTTGGATGCTTTCTCTTAATATACAACACAAACGAACTCAAATCTCTTTCACCCTACTAGTATGAGCTTTTAAAGCGCGTAAATGCATTCAAAAGCTTGAGTTGAAGCTTGTTTGTACTATAAAACATTCTTGATTTAGTTTCTTACTCAAATGAATGTAAACAAAACATTTGTGTGCTTCCTATTGATATACAACACAAAAGAACTCAATCTCTATCACCCTAGTCGTAAGAGCTGCTAAAACGCGTAAATGCATTCAAAAGTATGAGTTGAAGCTTGTTTGTACTTGTAAACATCCTAGGTGTAGTTTCACACTCAAATAAATGCAAACAAAGTATTTAGATGCTTTCTCTTAATATACAACACAAACGAACTCAAATCTCTTTCACCCTACTCGTGTGAGCTTTTGAAACGCGTAAATGCATTCAAAAGATTGAGTTGTAGCTTGTTTGTACTTTATAACATTCTTGGTGTAGTTTCATACTCAAATGAATGCAAAGAAAACATTTGGGTGCTTTCTCTGAATATACAACACAAACGAACTCAATCTCTATCACCCTAGTCGTAAGAGCTGTTAAAACGCCTAAATATATTCAAAAGCTCGAGTTGAAGCTTTTTTGTACTTGTAAACATCCTAGGTGTAGTTTCACACTCAAATGAATGCAATCAAAGTTTTTGTATGCTTTCTCTTAATATACAACACAAACGAACTCAAATCTCTTTCACCCTACTCGTATGAGCTTTTAAAACGCGTAAATGCATTCAAAAGCTTGAGTTGAAGCTTGTTTGTACTTTAAGACAGTCATGGTGTAGTTTCATACTCAAATGAATGTAAACAAAACATTTCGGTGCTTTCTCTTAATATACAACACAAAAGAACTCAATCTCTATCACCCTAGTCGTAAGAGCTGTTAAAACGCGTAAATGCATTCAAAAGCTTGAGTTGAAGCTTGTTTGTACTTGTAAACATCCTAGGTATAGTTTCAAACTCAAATGACTGCAAAGAAAGTATTTGGATGCTTTCTATTAATATACGACAAAAACGAACTCAAATCTCTTTCACCCTACTCGTATGAGCTTTTAAAACGCGTACATGCATTCAAAAGCTTGAGTTGAACCTTGTTTGTACTTTAAAACATTCTTGGTGAAGTTTCATACTCAAATGAATGCAAACAAAGTATTTGGATACTTTTTTCTTAATATACAACAAAAACGAACTCAAATCTCTTTCACCCTACTCGTATGAGCTTTTAAAACGCGTAAATGCATTCAAAAGCTTGAGTTGAAGCTTGTTTGTACTTTAAAACATTCTTGGTGTAGTTTCTTATTCAAATAAATGTAAACAAAATATTTGGTTGCTTTCTCTTAATATACAACACAAACCAACTCAATCTCTATCACCCTAGTCGTAAGAGCTGTTAAAACGCGTAAATGCATTCAAAAGCATGAGTTGAAGCTTCTTTGTACTTGTTAACATCCTAGGTGTAGTTTGACAGTAAAATAAATGCAAACAAAGTATTTAGATGCTTTCTCTTAATATACAACACAAAAGGACTCAAATCTCTTACACCCTACTCGTATGACCTTTTAAAACGCGTAAATGCATCCAAAAGCTTGAGTTGAAGCTTGTTTGTACTTTAAATCATTCTTGGTGTAGTTTGATACTCAAATGAATGCAAACAAAACATTTGGGTGCTTTCTTTTATTACACAAATGAATGTATTTGCATTCTAGTTGAGTGCTTTCTGTTATTACACAACACAAAAGAACTCAAACAAAACATTTGGGTGCTTTCTGTTATTACACAACACAAAAGAACTCAATCTCTATCACCCTAGTCGTAAGAGCTGTTAAAACGCGTAAATGCATTCAAAAGCTTGAGTTGAAGCTTGTTTGTACTTGTAAACATCCTAGGTGTAGTTTTAAACTCAAATGACTGCAAACAAAGTATTTGGATGCTTTCTCTTAATATATAACACAAAAGAACTCAAATCTCTTTCACCCTACTCGTATGAGCTTTTAAAACGCGTAAATGCATTCAAAAGCTTGAGTTGAAGCTTGTTTGTACTTTAAAACATTCTTGGCGTAGTTTCTTATTCAAATAAATGTAAACAAAATATTTGGTTGCTTTCTCTTAATATACAACACAAACCAACTCAATCTCTATCACCCTAGTCGTAAGAGCTGTTAAAACGCGTAAATGCATTCAAAAGCATGAGTTGAAGCTTCTTTGTACTTGTTAACATCCTAGGTGTAGTTTGACAGTAAAATAAATGCAAACAAAGTATTTAGATGCTTTCTCTTAATATACAACACAAAAGGACTCAAATCTCTTACACCCTACTCGTATGACCTTTTAAAACGCGTAAATGCATCCAAAAGCTTGAGTTGAAGCTTGTTTGTACTTTAAATCATTCTTGGTGTAGTTTGATACTCAAATGAATGCAAACAAAACATTTGGGTGCTTTCTTTTATTACACAAATGAATGTATTTGCATTCTAGTTGAGTGCTTTCTGTTATTACACAACACAAAAGAACTCAAACAAAACATTTGGGTGCTTTCTGTTATTACACAACACAAAAGAACTCAATCTCTATCACCCTAGTCGTAAGAGCTGTTAAAACGCGTAAATGCATTCAAAAGCTTGAGTTGAAGCTTGTTTGTACTTGTAAACATCCTAGGTGTAGTTTTAAACTCAAATGACTGCAAACAAAGTATTTGGATGCTTTCTCTTAATATATAACACAAAAGAACTCAAATCTCTTTCACCCTACTCGTATGAGCTTTTAAAACGCGTAAATGCATTCAAAAGCTTGAGTTGAAGCTTGTTTGTACTTTAAAACATTCTTGGTGTAGTTTCTTATTCAAATAAATGTAAACATAACATTTGGGTGCTTTCTCTTAAAATACAACACAAAACAACTCAAGCTCTATCACCCTAGTCGTAAGAGCTGTTAAAACGCGTAAATGCATTCAAATGAATGCAAACAAAGTATTTGGATACTTTCTCTTAATATACAACACAAACGAACTCAAATCTCTATCACCCTAGTCGTAAGAGCTGTTAAAACGCGTAAATGAATTCAAAAGCATGAGTTGAAGCTTCTTTGTACTTGTAAACATCCTAGGTGTAGTTTGACAGTAAAATAAATGCAAACAAAGTATTTAGATGCTTTCTCTTAATATACAACACAAAAGAACTCAAATCTCTTTCACCCTACTCGTATGACCTTTTAAAACGCGTAAATGCATCCAAAAGCTTGAGTTGAAGCTTGTTTGTACTTTAAATCATTCTTGGTGTAGTTTGATACTCAAATGAATGCAAACAAAACATTTGGGTGCTTTCTTTTATTACACAAATGAATGTATTTGCATTCTAGTTGAGTGCTTTCTGTTATTACACAACACAAAAGAACTCAAACAAAACATTTGGGTGCTTTCTGTTATTACACAACACAAAAGAACTCAATCTCTATCACCCTAGTCGTAAGAGCTGTTAAAACGCGTAAATGCATTCAAAAGCTTGAGTTGAAGCTTGTTTGTACTTGTAAACATCCTAGGTGTAGTTTTAAACTCAAATGACTGCAAACAAAGTATTTGGATGCTTTCTCTTAATATATAACACAAAAGAACTCAAATCTCTTTCACCCTACTCGTATGAGCTTTTAAAACGCGTAAATGCATTCAAAAGCTTGAGTTGAAGCTTGTTTGTACTTTAAAACATTCTTCGTGTAGTTTCTTATTCAAATAAATGTAAACATAACATTTGGGTGCTTTCTCTTAAAATACAACACAAAACAACTCAAGCTCTATCACCCTAGTCGTAAGAGCTGTTAAAACGCGTAAATGCATTCAAATGAATGCAAACAAAGTATTTGGATACTTTCTCTTAATATACAACACAAACGAACTCAAATCTCTATCACCCTAGTCGTAAGAGCTGTTAAAACGCGTAAATGAATTCAAAAGCATGAGTTGAAGCTTCTTTGTACTTGTAAACATCCTAGGTGTAGTTTGACAGTAAAATAAATGCAAACAAAGTATTTAGATGCTTTCTCTTAATATACAACACAAAAGAACTCAAATCTCTTTCACCCTACTCGTATGACCTTTTAAAACGCGTAAACGCATCCAAAAGCTTGAGTTGAAGCTTGTTTGTACTTTAAATCATTCTTGGTGTAGTTTGATACTCAAATGAATGCAAACAAAACATTTGGGTGCTTTCTTTTATTACACAAATGAATGTATTTGCATTCTAGTTGAGTGCTTTCTGTTATTACACAACACAAAAGAACTCAAACAAAACATTTGGGTGCTTTCTGTTATTACACAACACAAAAGAACTCAATCTCTATCACCCTAGTCGTAAGAGCTGTTAAAACGCGTCAATGCATTCAAAAGCTTGAGTTGAAGCTTGTTTGTACTTGTAAACATGCTAGGTGTAGTTTTAAACTCAAATGACTGCAAACAAAGTATTTGGATGCTTTCTCTTAATATATAACACAAAAGAACTCAAATCTCTTTCACCCTACTCGTATGAGCTTTTAAAACGCGTAAATGCATTCAAAAGCTTGACTTGAAGCTTGTTTGTACTTTAAAACATTCTTGGTGTAGTTTCTTATTCAAATAAATGTAAACATAACATTTGGGTGCTTTCTCTTAATATACAACACAAAACAACTCAAGCTCTATCACCCTAGTCGTAAGAGCTGTTAAAACGCGTAAATGCATTCAAATAAATGCAAACAAAGTATTTGGATACTTTCTCTTAATATACAACACAAACGAACTCAAATCTCTTTCACCCTTCTCGTATGTGCTTTTAAAACGCGTAAATGCATTCAAAAGCATGAGTTGAAGCTTCTTTGTACATGTAAACATCCTAGGTGTAGTTTGACACTAAAATTAATGCAAAGAAAGTATTTAGATGCTTTCTCTTAATATACAACACAAAAGAACTCAAATCTCTTTCACCCTACTCGTATGACCTTTTAAAACGCGTAAATGCATTCAAAAGCTTGAGTTGAAGCTTGTTTGTACTTTAAAACATTCTTGGTGTAGTTTCATACTCAAATGAATGCAAACAAATCATTTAGGTGCTTCCTCTGAATATACAACACAAAAGAACTCAATCCTTATCACCGTAGTTGTAAGAGCTCTTAAAACGCCTAAATGCATTCAAAAGTTTAAGTTGAAGCTTTTTTGTACTTGTAAACATCCTAGGTGTAGTTCCACACTCAAATGAATGCAAACAAAGTATTTGGATGCTCTCACTTAATATACAACACAAAAGAACTCAAATCTCTTTCACCCTACTCGTAAGAGCTTTTAAAACGCGTAAATGCATTCAAAAGCTTGAGTTGAAGCTTGTTTGTACTTGTAAACATGCTAGGTGTAGTTTCACCTTCAAATGAATGCAAACAAAGTATTTGGATGCTTTCTCTTAATATACAACACAAACGATATAAAATCTCTTTCACCCTACTCGTATGAGCTTTTAAAACTCGTAAATGCATTCAAAAGCTTGAGTTGAAGCTTGTTTGTACTATAAAACATTCTTGATGTACTTTCTTACTCAAATGAATGTAAACAAAACATTTGTGTGCTTTCTATTGATATACAACACAAAAGAACTCAATCTCTATCACCCTAGTCGTAAGAGCTGCTAAAACGCGTAAATGCATTCAAAAGTATGAGTTGAAGCTTGTTTGTACTTGTAAATATCCTAGGTGTAGTTTCACACTCAAATAAATGCAAACAAAGTATTTAGATGCTTTCTCTTAATATACAACACAAAAGAACTCAAATCTCTTTCACCCTACTCGTACGAGCTTTTAAAACACATAAATGCATTCAAAAGCTTGAGTTGAAGCTTGTTTGTACATGTAAACATCCTAGGTGTTGTTTCACACTCAAATGAATGCAAACAAAGTATTTGGATGCTTTCTCTTAATATACAACACAAACGAACTCAAATCTCTTTCACCCTACTCGTGTGAGCTTTTAAAACGCGTAAATGCATTCAAAAGCTTGAGTTGTAGCTTGTTTGTACTTTATAACATTCTTGGTGTAGTTTCATACTCAAATGAATGCAAACAAATCATTTAGGTGCTTCCTCTGAATATACAACACAAAAGAACTCAATCCTTATCACCGTAGTTGTAAGAGCTCTTAAAACGCGTAAATGCATTCAAAAGTTTAAGTTGAAGCTTTTTTTTACTTGTAAACATCCTAGGTGTAGTTCCACACTCAAATGAATGCAAACAAAGTATTTGGATGCTCTCACTTAATATACAACACAAAAGAACTCAAATCTCTTTCACCCTACTCGTAAGAGCTTTTAAAACGCGTAAATGCATTCAAAAGCTTGAGTTGAAGCTTGTTTGTACTTGTAAACATGCTAGGTGTAGTTTCACCTTCAAATGAATGCAAACAAAGTATTTGGATGCTTTCTATTAATATACAACACAAACGATATAAAATCTCTTTCACCCTACTCGTATGAGCTTTTAAAACTCGTAAATGCATTCAAAAGCTTGAGTTGAAGCTTGTTTGTACTATAAAACATTCTTGATGTACTTTCTTACTCAAATGAATGTAAACAAAACATTTGTGTGCTTTCTATTGATATACAACACAAAAGAACTCAATCTCTATCACCCTAGTCGTAAGAGCTGCTAAAACGCGTAAATGCATTCAAAAGTATGAGTTGAAGCTTGTTTGTACTTGTAAATATCCTAGGTGTAGTTTCACACTCAAATAAATGCAAACAAAGTATTTAGATGCTTTCTCTTAATATACAACACAAAAGAACTCAAATCTCTTTCACCCTACTCGTACGAGCTTTTAAAACACATAAATGCATTCAAAAGCTTGAGTTGAAGCTTGTTTGTACATGTAAACATCCTAGATGTTGTTTCACACTCAAATGAATGCAAACAAAGTATTTGGATGCTTTCTCTTAATATACAACACAAACGAACTCAAATCTCTTTCACCCTACTCGTGTGAGCTTTTAAAACGCGTAAATGCATTCAAAAGCTTGAGTTGCAGCTTGTTTGTACTTTATAACATTCTTGGTGTAGTTTCATACTCAAATGAATGCAAACAAAACATTTGGGTGCTTTCTCTGAATATACAACACAAACGAACTCAATCTCTATCACCCTAGTCGTAAGAGCTGTTAAAACGCCTAAATATATTCAAAAGCTCGAGTTAAAGCTTGTTTGTACTTGTAAACATCCAAGGTGTAGTTTCACACTCAAATGAATGCAAACAAAGTTTTTGGATGTTTTCTCTTAATATACAACACAAACGAACTTAAATCTCTTTCACCCTACTCGTATGAGCTTTTAAAACGCGTAAATGCATTCAAAAGCTTGAGTTGAAGCTTGTTTGTACCATAAAACATTCTTGGACTAGTTTCATACTCAAATAAATGCAAACAAAACATTTGGGTGCTTTCTCTTATTACACAACACAAAAGAACTCAATCTCTATCACCCTAGTCGTAAGAGCTGTTAAAACGCGTAAATGCATTCAAAAGCTTGAGTTGAAGCTTGTTTGTACTTGTAAACATCCTAGGTGTAGTTTTAAACTCAAATGACTGCAAACAAAGTATTTGGATGCTTTCTCTTAATATATAAGACAAAAGAACTCAAATCTCTTTCACCCTACTCGTATGAGCTTTTAAAACGCGTAAATGCATTCAAAAGCTTGAGTTGAAGCTTGTTTGTACTTTAAAACATTCTTCGTGTAGTTTCTTATTCAAATAAATGTAAACATAACATTTGGGTGCTTTCTCTTAAAATACAACACAAAACAACTCAAGCTCTATCACCCTAGTCGTAAGAGCTGTTAAAACGCGTAAATGCATTCAAATGAATGCAAACAAAGTATTTGGATACTTTCTCTTAATATACAACACAAACGAACTCAAATCTCTATCACCCTAGTCGTAAGAGCTGTTAAAACGCGTAAATGAATTCAAAAGCATGAGTTGAAGCTTCTTTGTACTTGTAAACATCCTAGGTGTAGTTTGACAGTAAAATAAATGCAAACAAAGTATTTAGATGCTTTCTCTTAATATACAACACAAAAGAACTCAAATCTCTTTCACCCTACTCGTATGACCTTTTAAAACGCGTAAACGCATCCAAAAGCTTGAGTTGAAGCTTGTTTGTACTTTAAATCATTCTTGGTGTAGTTTGATACTCAAATGAATGCAAACAAAACATTTGGGTGCTTTCTTTTATTACACAAATGAATGTATTTGCATTCTAGTTGAGTGCTTTCTGTTATTACACAACACAAAAGAACTCAAACAAAACATTTGGGTGCTTTCTGTTATTACACAACACAAAAGAACTCAATCTCTATCACCCTAGTCGTAAGAGCTGTTAAAACGCGTCAATGCATTCAAAAGCTTGAGTTGAAGCTTGTTTGTACTTGTAAACATGCTAGGTGTAGTTTTAAACTCAAATGACTGCAAACAAAGTATTTGGATGCTTTCTCTTAATATATAACACAAAAGAACTCAAATCTCTTTCACCCTACTCGTATGAGCTTTTAAAACGCGTAAATGCATTCAAAAGCTTGAGTTGAAGCTTGTTTGTACTTTAAAACATTCTTGGTGTAGTTTCTTATTCAAATAAATGTAAACATAACATTTGGGTGCTTTCTCTTAATATACAACACAAAACAACTCAAGCTCTATCACCCTAGTCGTAAGAGCTGTTAAAACGCGTAAATGCATTCAAATAAATGCAAACAAAGTATTTGGATACTTTCTCTTAATATACAACACAAACGAACTCAAATCTCTTTCACCCTTCTCGTATGTGCTTTTAAAACGCGTAAATGCATTCAAAAGCATGAGTTGAAGCTTCTTTGTACTTGTAAACATCCTAGGTGTAGTTTGACACTAAAAGTAATGCAAAGAAAGTATTTAGATGCTTTCTCTTGATATACAACACAAAAGAACTCAAATCTCTTTCACCCTACTAGTATGACCTTTTAAAACGCGTAAATGCATTCAAAAGCTTGAGTTGAAGCTTGTTTGTACTTTAAAACATTCTTGGTGTAGTTTCATACTCAAATGAATGCAAACAAATCATTTAGGTGCTTCCTCTGAATATACAACACAAAAGAACTCAATCCTTATCACCGTAGTTGTAAGAGCTCTTAAAACGCCTAAATGCATTCAAAAGTTTAAGTTGAAGCTTTTTTGTACTTGTAAACATCCTAGGTGTAGTTCCACACTCAAATGAATGCAAACAAAGTATTTGGATGCTCTCACTTAATATACAACACAAAAGAACTCAAATCTCTTTCACCCTACTCGTAAGAGCTTTTAAAACGCGTAAATGCATTCAAAAGCTTGAGTTGAAGCTTGTTTGTACTTGTAAACATGCTAGGTGTAGTTTCACCTTCAAATGAATGCAAACAAAGTATTTGGATGCTTTCTCTTAATATACAACACAAACGATATAAAATCTCTTTCACCCTACTCGTATGAGCTTTTAAAACTCGTAAATGCATTCAAAAGCTTGAGTTGAAGCTTGTTTGTACTATAAAACATTCTTGATGTACTTTCTTACTCAAATGAATGTAAACAAAACATTTGTGTGCTTTCTATTGATATACAACACAAAAGAACTCAATCTCTATCACCCTAGTCGTAAGAGCTGCTAAAACGCGTAAATGCATTCAAAAGTATGAGTTGAAGCTTGTTTGTACTTGTAAATATCCTAGGTGTAGTTTCACACTCAAATAAATGCAAACAAAGTATTTAGATGCTTTCTCTTAATATACAACACAAAAGAACTCAAATCTCTTTCACCCTACTCGTACGAGCTTTTAAAACACATAAATGCATTCAAAAGCTTGAGTTGAAGCTTGTTTGTACATGTAAACATCCTAGGTGTTGTTTCACACTCAAATGAATGCAAACAAAGTATTTGGATGCTTTCTCTTAATATACAACACAAACGAACTCAAATCTCTTTCACCCTACTCGTGTGAGCTTTTAAAACGCGTAAATGCATTCAAAAGCTTGAGTTGTAGCTTGTTTGTACTTTATAACATTCTTGGTGTAGTTTCATACTCAAATGAATGCAAACAAATCATTTAGGTGCTTCCTCTGAATATACAACACAAAAGAACTCAATCCTTATCACAGTAGTTGTAAGAGCTCTTAAAACGCGTAAATGCATTCAAAAGTTTAAGTTGAAGCTTTTTTTTACTTGTAAACATCCTAGGTGTAGTTCCACACTCAAATGAATGCAAACAAAGTATTTGGATGCTCTCACTTAATATACAACACAAAAGAACTCAAATCTCTTTCACCCTACTCGTAAGAGCTTTTAAAACGCGTAAATGCATTCAAAAGCTTCAGTTGAAGCTTGTTTGTACTTGTAAACATGCTAGGTGTAGTTTCACCTTCAAATGAATGCAAACAAAGTATTTGGATGCTTTCTATTAATATACAACACAAACGATATAAAATCTCTTTCACCCTACTCGTATGAGCTTTTAAAACTCGTAAATGCATTCAAAAGCTTGAGTTGAAGCTTGTTTGTACTATAAAACATTCTTGATGTACTTTCTTACTCAAATGAATGTAAACAAAACATTTGTGTGCTTTCTATTGATATACAACACAAAAGAACTCAATCTCTATCACCCTAGTCGTAAGAGCTGCTAAAACGCGTAAATGCATTCAAAAGTATGAGTTGAAGCTTGTTTGTACTTGTAAATATCCTAGGTGTAGTTTCACACTCAAATAAATGCAAACAAAGTATTTAGATGCTTTCTCTTAATATACAACACAAAAGAACTCAAATCTCTTTCACCCTACTCGTACGAGCTTTTAAAACACATAAATGCATTCAAAAGCTTGAGTTGAAGCTTGTTTGTACATGTAAACATCCTAGGTGTTGTTTCACACTCAAATGAATGCAAACAAAGTATTTGGATGCTTTCTCTTAATATACAACACAAACGAACTCAAATCTCTTTCACCCTACTCGTGTGAGCTTTTAAAACGCGTAAATGCATTCAAAAGCTTGAGTTGTAGCTTGTTTGTACTTTATAACATTCTTGGTGTAGTTTCATACTCAAATGAATGCAAACAAAACATTTGGGTGCTTTCTCTGAATATACAACACAAACGAACTCAATCTCTATCACCCTAGTCGTAAGAGCTGTTAAAACGCCTAAATATATTCAAAAGCTCGAGTTAAAGCTTGTTTGTACTTGTAAACATCCAAGGTGTAGTTTCACACTCAAATGAATGCAAACAAAGTTTTTGGATGTTTTCTCTTAATATACAACACAAACGAACTTAAATTTCTTTCACCCTACTCGTATGAGCTTTTAAAACGCGTAAATGCATTCAAAAGCTTGAGTTGAAGCTTTTTTGTACCATAAAACATTCTTGGACTAGTTTCATACTCAAATAAATGCAAACAAAACATTTGGGTGCTTTCTCTTATTACACAACACAAAAGAACTCAATCTCTATCACCCTAGTCGTAAGAGCTGTTAAAACGCGTAAATGCATTCAAAAGCTTGAGTTGAAGCTTGTTTCTCCTTGTAAACATCCTAGGTGTAGTTTCAAATTCAAATGACTGCAAAGAAAGTATTTGGATGCTTTCTATTAATATACAACAAAAACGAACTCAAATCTCTTTCACCCTACTCGTATGAGCTTTGAAAACGCGTACATGCATTCAAAAGCTTGAGTTGAACCTTGTTTGTACTTTAAAACATTCTTGGTGCAGTTTCATACTCAAATGAATGCAAACAATGTATTTGGATAGTTTCTCTTAATATACAACAAAAAGGAACTCAAATCTCTTTCACCCTACTCGTATGAGCTTTTAAAACGCGTAAATGCATTCAAAAGCTTGAGTTGAAGCTTGTTTGTACTTTAAAACATTATTGGTGTAGTTTCTTACTCAAATGAATGTAAACAAAACATTTGGGTGCTTTCTCTTAATATACAACACAAAACAACTCAATCTCTATCACCCTAGTCGTAAGAGCTGTTAAAAAGCGTAAACGCATTCAAAAGCATGAGTTGAAGCTCCTTTGTACTTGTAAACATCCTAGGTGTAGTTTGACACTAAAATAAATGCAAACAAAGTATTTAGATGCTTTCTCCTAATATACAACACAAAAGAACTCAAATCTCTTTCACCCTACTCGTATGAGCTTTTAAAACGCGTAAATACATCCAAAAGCTTGAGTTGAAGCTTGTTTGTACTTTAAAACATTCTTGGTGTAGTTTCATACTCAAATGAATGCAAACAAAACATTTGGGTGCATTCTCTTATTACACAACACAAAAGAACTCAATCTCTATCACCCTAGCCGTAAGAGCTATTAAAACGCGTAAATGCATTCAAAAGCTTGAGTTGAAGCTTGTTTGTACTTGAAAACATCCTAGGTGTAGTTTCAAACTCAAATGACTGCAACCAAAGTATTTGGATGCTTTCTCTTAATATACAACAAAAACGAACTCAAATCTCTTTCACCCGACTCGTATGAGCTTTTAAAACGCGTACATGCATTCAAAAGCTTGAGTTGAAGCTTGTTTGTACTTTAAAACATTCTTGGTGTAGTTTCATACTCAAATGAATGCAAACAAAGTATTTGGATACTTTCTCTTAATATACAACACAAACGAACTCAAATCTCTTTCACCCTTCTCGTATGTGCTTTTAAAACGCGTAAATGCATTCAAAAGCTTGAGTTGAAGCTTGTTTGTACATTAAGAAAGTCTTGGTGTAGTTTCATGCTCAAATGAATGTAAACAAAACATTTGGGTGCTTTCTCTTAATATACAACACAAAAGAACTCAATCTCTATCACCCTAGTCGTAAGAACTGTTAAAACGCGTAAATGCATTCAAAAGCATGAGTTGAAGCTTGTTTGTACTTGTAAACATCCTAGGTTTAGTTTCACACTCAAATGAATGCAAACAAAGTATTTGGATGCTTTCTCTTAATGTACAACGCAAACGAACTCAAATATCTTTCACCCTACTCGTATGAGCTTTCAAAACGCATAAATGCATTCAAAAGCTTGAGTTGAAGCTTGTTTGTACTTTAAAACATTCTTGGTGTAGTTTCTTACTCCAATGAATGTAAACAAAACATTTGGGTGCTTTCTCTTAATATACAACACAAAATAACTCAATCTCTATCACCCTAGTCGTAAGAGCTGTTAAAACGTGTAAATGCATTCAAAAGCATGAGTTGAAGCTTCTTTGTACTTGTACACATCCTAGGTGTAGTTTGACACTAAAATAAATGCAAACAAAGTATTTAGATGCTTTCTCTTAATATACAACACAAAAGAACTCAAATCTCTTTCACCCTACTCGTACGAGCTTTCAAAACGCGTAAATGCATTCAAATGCTTCTGATGAAGGTTGTTTGTACTTGAAAACATCCTAGGTGTAGTTTCATACTCAACTAAATGCAAACAAAAAATTTGGGTGCTTTCTCTGAATATACAACACAAAAGAACTCAATCCCTATCACCCTAGTCGTAAGAGCTCTTAAAACGCGTAAATGCATTCAAAAGTTTGAGTTGAAGCTTGTTTGTACTTGTAAACATCCTAGGTGTAGTTTCACCCTCAAAATGAAAGCAAACAAAGTATTTGGATGCTTTCTCTTAATATGCAACACAAACGAACTCAAATCTCTTTCACCCTACTCGTATGAGCTTTTAAAACGCGTAAATGCATTCAAAAGCTTGAGTTGAAGCTTGTTTGTACAATAAAACATTCTTGATGTAGTTTCTTACTCAAATGAATGTAAACAAAACATTTGTGTGCTTTCTATTGATATACAACACAAAAGAACTCAATCTCTATCACCCTAGTCGTAAGAGCTGCTAAAACGCGTAAATGCATTCAAAAGTATGAGTTGAAGCTTGTTTGTACTTCTAAACATCCTAGGTGTAGTTTCACACTCAAATAAATGCAAACAAAGTATTTAGATGCTTTCTCTTAATATACAACACAAACGAACTCAAATCTCTTTCACCCTACTCATGTGAGCTTTTAAAACGCGTAAATGCATTCAAATGCTTGAGTTGTAGCTTGTTTGTACTTTATAACATTCTTGGTGTATTTTCATACTCAAATGAATGCAAACAAAACATTTGGGTGCTTTCTCTGAATATACAACACAAACGAACTCAATCTCTATCACCCTAGTCGTAAGAGCTGTTAAAACGCCTAAATATATTCAAAAGCTCGAGTTGAAGCTTTTTTGTACTTGTAAACATCCTAGGTGTAGTTTCACACTCAAATGAATGCAATCAAAGGTTTTGGATGCTTTCTCTTAATATACGACACAAACGAACTAAAATCTCTTTCACCCTACTCGTATGAGCTTTTAAAACGCGTAAATGCATTCAAAAGCTTGAGTTGAAGCTTGTTTGTACTTTAAGACAGTCTTGGTGTAGTTTCATACTCAAATGAATGTAAACAAAACATTTGGGTGCTTTCTCTCAATATACAACCCAAAAGAACTGAATCTCTATCACCCTAGTAGTAAGAGCTGTTAAAACGCGTAACTGCATTCAAAAGCATGAGTTGAAGCTTGTTTGTACTTGTAAGCATCCTAGGTGTAGTTTCACACTCAAATGAATGCAAACAAAGTATTTGGATGCTTTCTCTTAATATACAACACAAACGAACTCAAATCTCTTTCACCCTACTCGTATGAGCTTTTAAAACGCGTAAATGCATTCAAAAGCTTGAGTTGAAGCTTGGTTGTACTTTAAAACATTCTTGGTGTAGTTTCATACTCAAATGAATGCAAACAAAACATTTGGGTGCTTTCTCTTAATATACAACACAAAAGAACTCAATCTCTATCACCCTTGTCGTAAGAGCTCTTAAAACGCGTAAATGCATTCAAAAGCTTGAGTTGAAGCTTGTTTGTACTTGTAAACATCCTACGTGTTGTTTCACACTCAAATGAATGCAAACAAAGTATTTGGATGCTTTCTCTTAATATACAACACAAAGGAACTCAAATCTCTTTCACCCTACTCGTACGATCTTTTAAAACGCGTAAATGCATTCCAAAGCTTGAGTTGAAGCTTGTTTGTACTTGTAAACATCCTAGGTGTTGTTTCACACTCAAATGAATGCAAACAAAGTATTTGGATGCTTTCTCTTAATATACAACACAAACGAACTCAAATCTCTTTCACCTTACTTGTGTGAGCTTTTAAAACGCGTAAATGCATTCAAAAGCTTGAGTTGTAGCTTGTTTGTACTTTATAACATTCTTGGTGTAGTTTCATACTCAAATGAATGCAAACAAAACATTTGGGTGCTTTCTCTTAATATACAACACAAACGAACTCAATCACTATCACCCTAGTCGTAAGAGCTGTTAAAACGCCTAAATATATTCAAAAGCTCGAGTTGAAGCTTGTTTGTACTTGTAAACATCCTAGGTGTAGTTTCACACTCAAATGAATGCAAACAAAGTTTTTGGATGCTTTCTCTTAATATACAACACAAACGAACTCAAATCTCTTTCACCCTACTCGTATGAGCTTTTAAAACGCGTAAATGCATTCAAAAGCTTGAGTTGAAGCTTTTTTGTACTTTAAAATATTCTTGGTGTAGTTTCATACTCAAATGAATGCAAACAAAACATTTGGGTGGTTTCTCTTAATATACAACACAAAAGAACTCAATCTCTATCACCCTAGTCATAAGAGTTCTTAAAACGCGTAAATGCATTCAAAAGTATGAGTTGAAGCTTGTTTGTACTTCTAAACATCCTAGGTGTAGTTTCACACTCAAATAAATGCAAACAAAGTATTTAGATGCTTTCTCTTAATATACAACACAAACGAACTCAAATCTCTTTCACCCTACTCATGTGAGCTTTTAAAACGCGTAAATGCATTCAAATGCTTGAGTTGTAGCTTGTTTGTACTTTATAACATTCTTGGTGTATTTTCATACTCAAATGACTGCAAACAAAGCATTTGGGTGCTTTCTCTGAATATACAACACAAACGAACTCAATCTCTATCACCCTAGTCGTAAGAGCTGTTAAAACGCCTAAATATATTCAAAAGCTCGAGTTGAAGCTTTTTTGTACTTGTAAACATCCTAGGTGTAGTTTCACACTCAAATGAATGCAATCAAAGGTTTTGGATGCTTTCTCTTAATATACGACACAAACGAACTCAAATCTCTTTCACCCTAGTTGTATGAGCTTTTAAAACACGTAAATGCATTCAAAAGCTTGAGTTGAAGCTTGTTTGTACTTTAAGACAGTCTTGGTGTAGTTTCATACTCAAATGAATGTAAACAAAACATTTGGGTGCTTTCTCTTAATATACAACACAAAAGAACTGAATCTCTATCACCCTAGTCGTAAGAGCTGTTAAAACGCGTAACTGCATTCAAAAGCATGAGTTAAAGCTTGTTTGAACTTGTAAGCATCCTAGGTGTAGTTTCACACTCAAATGAATGCAAACAAAGTATTTGGATGCTTTCTCTTAATATACAACACAAACGAACTCAAATCTCTTTCACCCTACTCGTATGAGCTTCTAAAACGCGTAAATGCATTCAAAAGCTTGAGTTGAAGCTTGGTTGTACTTTAAAACATTCTTGGTGTAGTTTCATACTCAAATGAATGCAAACAAAACATTTGGGTGCTTTCTCTTAATATACAACACAAAAGAACTCAATCTCTATCACCCTTGTCGTAAGAGCTCTTAAAACGCGTAAATGCATTCAAAAGCTTGAGTTGAAGCTTGTTTGTACTTGTAAACATCCTAGGTGTTGTTTCACACTCAAATGAATGCAAACAAAGTATTTGGATGCTTTCTCTTAATATACAACACAAACGAACTCAAATCTCTTTCACCCTACTCGTGTGAGCTTTTAAAACGCGTAAATGCATTCAAATGGTTGAAATTAAGGTTGTTTGTACTTGTAAACATCCTAGGTGTAGTTTCATACTCAACTGAATGCAAACAAATCATTTGGGTGCTTTCTCTGAATATACAACACAAAAGAACTCAATCCTTATCACCGTAGTCGTAAGAGCTCTTAAAATGCGTAAATGCATTCAAAAGTTTGAGTTGAAGCTTGTTTGTACTTGTAAACATCCTAGGTGTAGTTCCACACTCAAATGAATGCAAACAAAGTATTTGGATGCTTTCACTTAATATACAACACAAAAGAACTCAAATCTCTTTCACCCTACTCGTATGAGCTTTTAAAACGCGTAAATGCATTCAAAAGCTTGAGTTGAAGCTTGTTTGTACTTGTAAACATGCTATGTGTAGTTTCACCTTCAAATGAATGCAAACAAAGTATTTGATGCTTTCTCTTAATATACAACACAAACGAACTAAAATCTCTTTCACCCTACTCGTATGAGCTTTTAAAACTCGTAAATGCATTCAAAAGCTTGAGTTGACGCCTGTTTGTACTATAAAACATTCTTGATGTAGTTTCTTACTCAAATGAATGTAAACAAAACTTTTGTGTGCTTTCTATTGATATACAACACAAAAGAACTCAATCTCTATCACCCTAGTCGTAAGAGCTTCTAAAACGCGTAAATGCATTCAAAAGCTTGAGTTGAAGCTTGTTTGCACTTTAAAACATTCTTGGTGTAGTTTCTTACTCCAATGAATGTAAACAAAATATTTGGGTGCTTTCTCTTAATATACAACACAAAATAACTCAATCTCTATCACCCTAGTTGTAAGAGCTGTTAAAACGTGTAAATGCATTCAAAAGCATGAGTTGAAGCTTCTTTGTGCTTGTAAACATCCAAGGTGTAGTTTCACACTCAAATAAATGCAAAGAAAGTATTTAGATGCTTTCTCTTAATATACAACACAAAAGAACTCAAATCTCTTTCACCCTACTCGTACGAGCTCTTAAAACGCGTAAATGCATTCAAATGCTTAAGATGAAGGTTGTTTGTACTTGTAAACATACTAGGTGTAGTTTCATACTCAACTGAATGCAAACAAATCATTTGGGTGCTTTCTCTGAATAGACAACACAAAAGAACTCAATCCTTATCACTGTAGTCGTAAGAGCTCTTAAAACGCGTAAATGCATTCAAAAGTTTGAGTTAAAGCTTGTTTGTACTTGTAAACAACCTAGGTGTAGTTCCACACTCAAATGAATGCAAACAAAGTATTTGGATGCTTTCACTCAATATACAACACAAAAGAACTCAAATCTCTTTCACCCTACTCGTATGAGCTTTTAAAATGCGTAAATGCATTCAAAAGCTTGAGTTGAAGCTTGTTTGTACTTGTAAACATGCTAGGTGCAGTTTCACCTTCAAATGAATGCAAACGAAGTATTTGGATGCTTTCTCTTAATATACAACACAAACGAACTCAAATCTCTTTCTCCCTACTCGTATGAGCTTTTAAAACGCGTAAATGCATTCAAAAGCTTGAGTTGAAGCTTGTTTGTACTATAAAACATTCTTGAAGTAGTTTCTTACTCAAATGAATGTAAACAAAACATTTGTGTGCTTTCTATTGATATACAACACAAAAGAACTCAATCTCTATCACCCTAGTCGTAAGAGCTGCTAAAACGCGTAAATGCAATCAAAAGTATGAGTTGATGCTTGTTTGTACTTGTAAACATCCTAGGTGTAGTTTCACACTCAAATAAATGCAAACAAAGTATTTAGATGCTTTCTCTTAATATACAACACAAAAGAACTAAAATCTCTTTCACCCTACTCGTACGAGCTTTTAAAACGCGTAAATGCATTCCAAAGCTTGAGTTGAAGCTTGTTTGTACTTGTAAACATCCTAGGTGTTGTTTCACACTCAAATGAATGCAAACAAAGTATTTGGATGCTTTCTCTTAATATACAACACAAACGAACTCAAATCTCTTTCACCTTACTCGTGTGACCTTTTAAAACGCGTAAATGCATTCAAAAGCTTGAGTTGTAGCTTGTTTGTACTTTATAACATTCTTGGTGTAGTTTCATACTCAAATGAATGCAAACAAAACATTTGGGTGCTTTCTCTGAATATACAACACAAACGAACTCAATCACTATCACCCTAGTCGTAAGAGCTGTTAAAACGCCTAAATATATTCAAAAGCTCGAGTTGAAGCTTGTTTGTACTTGTAAACATCCTAGGTGTAGTTTCACACTCAAATGAATGCAAACAAAGTTTTTGGATGCTTTCTCTTAATATACAACACAAACAAACTCAAATCTCTTTCACCCTACTCGTATGAGCTTTTAAAACGCGTAAATGCATTCAAAAGCTTGAGTTGAAGCTTGTTTGTACTTTAAAACATTCTTGGTGTAGTTTCATACTCAAATGAATGCAAACAAAACATTTGGGTGGTTTCTCTTAATATACAACACAAAAGAACTCAATCTCTATCACCCTAGTCATAAGAGTTCTTAAAACGCGTAAATGCATTCAAAAGCTTGAGTTGAAGCTTGTTTGTACTTGTAAACATCCTAGGTGTTGTTTCACACTCAAATGAATGCAAACAAAGTATTTGGATGCTTTCTCTTAATATACAACACAAACGAACTCAAATCTCTTTCACCTTACTCGTGTGAGCTTTTAAAACGCGTAAATGCATTCAAAAGCTTGAGTTGTAGCTTGTTTGTACTTTATAACATTCTTGGTGTAGTTTCATACTCAAATGAATGCAAACAAAACATTTGGGTGCTTTCTCTGAATATACAACACAAACGAACTCAATCACTATTACCCTAGTCGTAAGAGCTGTTAAAACGCCTAAATATATTCAAAAGCTCGAGTTGAAGCTTGTTTGTACTTGTAAACATCCTAGGTGTAGTTTCACACTCAAATGAATGCAAACAAAGTTTTTGGATGCTTTCTCTTAATATACAACACAAACGAACTCAAATCTATGAGCTTTTAAAACGCGTAAATGCATTCAAAAGCTTGAGTTGAAGCTTGTTTGTACTTTAAAACATTCTTGGTGTAGTTTCATACTCAAATGAATGCAAACAAAACATTTGGGTGGTTTCTCTTAATATACAACACAAAAGAACTCAATCTCTATCACCCTAGTCGTAAGAGTTCTTAAAACGCGTAAATGCATTCAAAAGCTTGAGTTGAAGCTTGTTTGTACTTGTAAACATCCTAGGTATAGTTTCACACTCAAGTGAATGCAAACAAAATATGTAGATGCTTTCTCTTAATATACAACACAAAATAACTCAAATCTCTTTCAACCTACTCGTACGAGCTTTTAAAACGCGTAAATGCATTCAAAAGCTTGAGTTGAAGCTTGTTTGTACTTTAAAACATCCTAGGTGTAGTTTCACACTCAAATGAATGCAAACAAAGTATTTGGATGCTTTTTCTTAATATACAACACAAACGAACTCAAATCTCTTTCACCCTACTCGTACGAGCTTTTAAAACACGTAAATGCATTCAAAAGCTTGAGTTGAACCTTGTTTGCACTTGTAAACATCCTAGGTGTAGTTTCACACTCAAATAAATGCAAGCAATGGATTTGGATGCTTTCTCTTAATATACAACAAAAACGAACTCAAATCGCTTTCACCCTACTCGTATGAGCTTTTAAAACGCGTAAATGCTTTCAAAAGCTTGAGTTGAAGCTTGTTTGTACTTTAAAACATTCTTGGTGTAGTTTCATACTCAAATTAATGCAAACAAAATATATAGATGCTTTCTCTTAATGTACAAAACAAAAGAACTCAAATCTCTTTCAACCTACTCGTACGAGCTTTTAAAACGCGTAAATGCATTCAAAAGCTTAAGTTGAAGCTTGTTTGTACTTGTAAACATCATAGGTGTAGTTTCAATCTCAAATGATTGCAAACAAAGTATTTGGATGCTTTCTCTTAATATACAACAAAAACGAACTCAAATCTCTTTCACCCTACTCGTATGAGCTTTTAAAACGCGTAAATGCATTCAAAAGCTTGAGTTGAAGCTTGCTTGTACTTTAAAATATTCTTGGTGTAGTTTCATACTCAAATGAATGCAAACAAAGTATTTGGATGCTTTATCTTAATATACAACATAAACGAACTCAAATCTCTTTCACCCTACTCGTATGAGCTATTTAAAACGCGTAAATGCATTCAAAAGCGTGAGTTGAAGCTTGTTTGTACTTTAAAACATTTTTGGTGTAGTTTCATACTCAAATGAATGTAAACAAAACATTTGGGTGCTTTCTCTTAATATACAACACAAAAGAACTCAATCTCTATCACCCTAGTCGTAAGAGCTGTTAAAACGCGTAAATGCATTCAAAAGCATGAGTTGAAGCTTGTTTGTACTTGTAAACATCCTAGGTGTAGTTTCACCTTCAAATGAATGCAAATAAAGTATTTGGATGCTTTCTCTTAATATACAACACAAACGAACTCAAATCTCTTTCACCCCTCTCATATGAGCTTTTAAAACGCGGAAATGCATTCAAAAGCTTGAGTTGAAGCTTGTTTGTACTATGAAACATTCTTGGTGTAGTTTCTTACTCAATTGAATGTAAACAAAACATTTGTGTGCTTTCTATTGATATACAACACAAAAGGACTCAATCTCTATCACCCTAGTCGTAAGAGCTGCTAAAACGCGTAAATGCATTCAAAAGCTTGAGTTGTAGCTTGTTTGTACTTTAAAACATTGTTGGTGTAGTTTCATACTCAAATGAATGCAAACAAAACATTGGGGTGCTTTCTCTTAATATACAACACAAACGAACTCAATCCCAATCACCCTAGTCGTAAGAGATGTTAAAACGCGAAAATACATTCAAAAGCTCGCGTTGAAGCTTGTTTGTACCTGTAAACATCCTAGGTGTAGTTTGACACACAAATGAATGCAAACAAAGTTTTTGGATGCTTTCTTTTAATATACAACACAAACGAACTCAAATCTCTTTCACCCTACTCGTATGAGCTTTTAAAACACGTAAATGCATTCAAATGCTTGAGTTGAAGGTTGTTTGTACTTGAAAACATCCTAGGTGTAGTTTCATACACAAATGAATGCAAACAAAATATTTGGGTACTTTCTCTTAATATACAACACAAAAGAACTCAATCCCTATCACCCTAGTTGTAAGAGCTGTTAAAACGCGTAAATGCATTCAAAAGTTTGAGTTGAAGCTTGTTTGTACTTGTAAACATCCTAGGTGTAGTTTCACACTCAAATGAATGCAAACAAAGTATTTGGATGCTTTCTCTTAATATACAACACAAAAGAACTCAAATCTCTTTCACCCTAATCGTATGAGCTTTTAAAACGCGGAAATGCATTCAAACGCTTGAGTTGAAGCTTGTTTATACTTGTAAACATCCTAGGTGTAGTTTCACCCTCAAATGAATGCAAACAAAGTATTTGGATGCTTTCTCTTAATATACAACACAAACGAACTCAAATCTCTTTCACCCCTCTCGTATGAGCTTTTAAAACGCGTAAATGCATTCAAAAGCTTGAGTTAAAGCTTGTTTGTACTATAAAACATTCTTGGTGTAGTTTCTTACTCAAATGAATGTAAACAAAACATTTGTGTGCATTCTATTGATATACAACACAAAAGGACTCAATCTCTATCACCCTAGTCGTAAGAGCTGCTAAAACGCGTAAATGCATTCAAAAGTATGAGTTGAAGCTTTTTTGTACTTGTAAACATCATAGGTGTAGTTTCACACTCAAATAAATGCAAACAAAGTATTTAGATGCTTTCTCTTAATATACAACACAAATGAACTCAAATCTCTTTCACCCTACTCGTACGAGCTTTTAAAACGCGTAAATGCATTCAAAAGCTTCAGTTGAAGCTTGTTTGTACTTGTAAACATCCTAGGTGTTGTTTCATACTCAAATGAATGCAAACAAAACATTTAGGTGCTTTCTCTTATTATACAACAAAAACGAACTCAAATCTCTTTCACCCTACTCGTATGAGCTTTTAAAACGCGTAAATGCATTCAAAAGCTTGAGTTGAAGCTTGCTTGTACTTTAAAATATTCTTGGTGTAGTTTCATACTCAAATGAATGCAAACAAAGTATTTGGATGCTTTATCTTAATATACAACATAAACGAACTCAAATCTCTTTCACCCTACTCGTATGAGCTATTTAAAACGCGTAAATGCATTCAAAAGCGTGAGTTGAAGCTTGTTTGTACTTTAAAATATTTTTGGTGTAGTTTCATACTCAAATGAATGTAAACAAAACATTTGGGTGCTTTCTCTTAATATACAACACAAAAGAACTCAATCTCTATCACCCTAGTCGTAAGAGCTGTTAAAACGCGTAAATGCATTCAAAAGCATGAGTTGAAGCTTGTTTGTACTTGTAAACATCCTAGGTGTAGTTTCACACTCAAATGAATGCAAATAAAGTATTTGGATGCTTTCTCTTAATATACAACACAAACGAACTCAAATCTCTTTCACCCCTCTCATATGAGCTTTTAAAACGCGGAAATGCATTCAAAAGCTTGAGTTGAAGCTTGTTGGTACTTTAAAACATTCTTGGTGTAGTTTCATACTCAAATGAATGAAAACAAAACATTTGGGTGCTTTCTCTTAATATACAACACAAACGAACTCAATCTCTATCACCCTAGTCGTAAGAGATGTTAAAACGCCAAAATACATTCAAAAGCTCGAGTTGAAGCTTGTTTGTACTTGTAAACATCCTAGGTGTAGTTTCACACTCAAGTGAATGCAAACAAAATATGTAGATGCTTTCTCTTAATATACAACACAAAATAACTCAAATCTCTTTCAACCTACTCTTACGAGCTTTTAAAACGCGTAAATGCATTCAAAAGCTTGAGTTGAATCTTGTTTGTACTTTAAAACATCCTAGGTGTAGTTTCACACTCAAATGAATGCAAACAAAGTTTATGGATGCTTTTTCTTAATATACAACACAAACGAACTCAAATCTCTTTCACCCTACTCGTACGAGCTTTTAAAACACGTAAATGCATTCAAAAGCTTGAGTTGAACCTTGTTTGCACTTGTAAACATCCTAGGTGTAGTTTCACACTCAAATAAATGCAAGCAATGGATTTGGATGCTTTCTCTTAATATACAACAAAAACGAACCCAAATCTCTTTCACCCTACTCGTATGAGTTATTTAAAACGCGTAAATGCATTCAAAAGCGTGAGTTGAAGCTTGTTTGTACTTTAAAACATTTTTGGTGTAGTTTCATACTCAAATGAATGTAAACAAAACATTTGGGTGCTTTCTCTTAATATACAACACAAAAGAACTCAATCTCTATCACCCTAGTCGTAAGAGCTGTTAAAACGCGTAAATGCATTCAAAAGCATGAGTTGAAGCTTGTTTGTACTTGTAAACATCCTAAGTGTAGTTTCACACTCAAATGAATGCAAACAAAGTATTTGGATGCTTTCTCTTAATATACAACACAAACTAACTCAAATCTCTTTCACCCCTCTCGTATGAGCTTTTAAAACGCGGGATTGCATTCAAAAGCTTGAGTTGAAGCTTGTTTGTACTATGAAACATTCTTGGTGTAGTTTCTTACTCAAATGAATGTAAACAAAACATTTGTGTGCTTTCTATTGATTTACAACACAAAAGGACTCAATCTCTGTCACCCTAGTCGTAAGAGCTGCTAAAACGCGTAAATGCATTCAAAAAAGCTTGAGTTGTAGCTTGTTTGTACTTTAAAACATTCTTGGTGTAGTTTCATACTCAAATGAATGCAAACAAAACATTGGGGTGCTTTCTCTTAATATACAACACAAACGAACTCAATCTCAATCACCCTAGTCGTAAGAGATGTTAAAACGCCAAAATACATTCAAAAACTCGCGTTGAAGCTTGTTTGTACTTGTAAACATCCTAGGTGTAGTTTGACACACAAATGAATGCAAACAAAGTTTTTGGATGCTTTCTTTTAATATACAACACAAACGAACTCAAATCTCTTTCACCCTACTCGTATGAGCGTTTAAAACGCGTAAATGCATTCAAATGCTTGAGTTGAAGCTGGTTTGTACTTTAAAACATCCTTGGTGTAGTTTCATACTCAAAAGATTGAAAACAAAATATTTGGGTGCTTTCTCTTAATATACAACACAAAATAACTCAATCTCTATCACGCTAGTCGTAAGAGCTCTTAAAACGCGTAAATGCATTCAAAAGCTTGAGTTGAAGCTTGTATGTACTTGTAAACATCCTAGGTGTAGTTTCACCCTCAAATGAATGCAAACAAAGTATTTGGATGTTTTCTCATAATATACAACATAAAAAAACTCAAATCTCTTTCACCCTACTTGTATGAGCTATTAAAACACGTAAATGCATTCAAAAGCTTGAGTTGAAGATTGTTTGTACTTGTAAACATCCTAGGTGTAGTTTCATACTCAAATGAATGCAAACAAAACATTTAGGTGCTTTCGCTTAACATACAACACAAAAGAACTCAATCTCTTTCACCCTACTCGTATGAGCTTTTAAAACGCGTAAATGCATTCAAAAGCATGATTTGAAGCTGGTTTGTACTTGTAAACATCCTAGGTGTAGTTTCACACTCAAATGAATGCAAACAAATTATTTAGATGCTTTCTCTTAATATACAACACAAAAGAACTCAAATCTCTTTCACCCTACTCGTACGAGCTTTTAAAACGCGTAAATGCATTTAAATGCTTGAGTTGAAGGTTGTTTGTACTTGAAAACATCCTAGGTGTCGTTTCATACTCAACTGAATGCAAACAAAACATTTGGGTGCTTTTTCTGAATATACAACACAAAAGAACTCAATCCCTATCACCCTAGTCGTAAGAGCTCTTAAAACGCGTAAATGCAGTCAAAAGTTTCAGTTGAAGCTTGTTTGTACTTGTAAATATCCTAGGTGTAGTTTCACACTGAAATGAATGCAAACAAAGTATTTGGATGCTTTCTCTTAATATACAACACAAACGAACTCAAATCTCTTTCACCCTACTCGTCTGAGCTTTTAAAACGCGTAAATGCATTCAAAAGCTTGAGTTAAAGCTTGTTTGTACTATAAAACGCGTAAATGCATTCAAAAGCTTGAGTTAAAACGCGTAAATGCATTCAAAAGCTCGAGTTGAAGCTTGTTTGTACTTGTAAACATCCTAGGTGTAGTTTCACACTCAAATGAATGCAAACAAAGTTTTGGGATGCTTTCTCTTAATATACAACACAAACGAACTCAAATCTCTTTCACCCTACTCGTTTGAGCTTTTAAAACGCGTAAATGCATTCAAATGCTTGAGTTGAAGCAGGTTTGTACATTAAAACATCCTTGGTGTAGTTTCATACTCAAATGAATGCAAACAAAACATTTGGGTGCTTTCTCTTAATATACAACACAAAATAACTCAATCTCTATCACGCTAGTCGTAAGAGCTCTTAAAACGCGTAAATGCATTCAAAAGCTTGAGTTAAAGCTTGTTTGTACTTGTAAACATCCTAGGTGTAGTTTCACCCTCAAATGAATGCAAACAAAGTATTTGGATGCATTCTCATAATATACAACATAAAAGAACTCAAATCTCTTTCACCCTACTTGTATGAGCTTTTAAAACGCGTAAATGCATTCAAAAGCTTGAGTTGAAGATTGTTTGTACTTGTAAACATCCTAGGTGTAGTTTCATACTCAAATGAATGAAAACAAAACATTTAGGTGCTTTCTCTTAATATACAACACAAAAGAACTCAATCTTTCACCCTACTCGTATGAGCTTTTAAAACGCGTATATGCATTCAAAAGTTTGAGTTGAAACTTGTTTGTACTTGTAAACATCTTAGGTGTAGTTTCATACTCAAATGAATGCAAACAAAACATATAGGTGCTTTCTCTAAATATTCAACAGAAAAGAACTCAATCTCTTTCACCTTACTCGTATGAGCTTTAAAATGCGTAAATGCATTCAAAAGCTTGAGTTGAAGCTTGATTGTACTTGTAAACATCCTAGGTGTAGTTTCATACTCAAATGAATGCAAACAAAACATTTAGGTGCTTTCTCTTATTATACAACACAAAAGAACTCAATCTGTTTCTCCTTACTCGTATGAGCTTTTAAAACGCGTAAATGCATTCAAAACCTTGAGCTGAAGCTTGTTTGTACTTTAAAACATTCGTGGTGTAGTTTCTTACTCAAATGAATGTAAACAAAACATTTGGGTGCTTTTTCTTAATATACAACAGAAAAGAACTCAATCTCTATCACCCTAGTCGTAAGAGCAGTTAAAACGCGTAAATGCATTCAAAAGCTTGAGTTGAAACTTGTTTGTACTTTAAAACATTCTTGGTGTAGTTTCATACTCAAATGAGTGCAAACAAAACATTTGGGTGCTTTCTCTTAATATACAACACAAAAGAACTGAATCTCTATCAACCTAGTCGTAAGAGCTCTTAAAACGCGTAAATGCATTCAAAAGCTTGAGTTGAAGCTTGTTTGTACTTGTAAAGACCCTAGGTGTAGTTTCATACTCAAATGAATGCAAACAAAACATTTAGGTGCTTTCTCTTAATATACAACACAAACGAACTCAAATCTCTTTCACCCTACTCGTATGAGCTTTTAAAACGCGTAAATGCATTAAAAAGGTTGAGTTGAAGCTTGTTTGTACTTTAACGCATTCTTGCTGTAGTTTCTTACCCAAATGAATGTAAACAAAACATTTGGGTGCTTTCACTTAATATACAACACAAAAGAACTCAATCTCTATCACCCTAGTCATAAGAGCTGTTAAAACGCGTAAATGCATTGAAAAGCATGAGTTGAAGCTTGTTTGTACTTGTAAACATCCTAGGTGTAGTTTCACATTAAAATAAATGAAAACAAAGTATTTAGATGCTTTCTCTTAATATACAACATAAAAGAACTCAAATCTCTTTCACCCTACTTGTATGAGCTTTTAAAACGCGTAAATGCATTCAAAAGCTTGAGTTGAAGATTGTTTGTACTTGTAAACATCCTAGGTGTAGTTTCATACTCAAATGAATGCAAACAAAACATTTAGGTGCTTTCTCTTAATATACAACACAAAAGAACGCAATCTCTTTCACGCTACTAGTATGAGCTTTTAAAACGCGTAAATGCATTCAAAAGCTTGAGTTGAAACTTGTTTGTACTTGTAAACATCTTAGGTGTAGTTTCATACTCAAATGAATGCAAACAAAACATATAGGTGCTTTCTCTAAATATACAACACAAAAGAACCTAATCTCTTTCACCCTACTCGTATGAGCTTTTAAAACGCGTAAATGCATTCAAAAGCTTGAGTTGAAGCTTGATTGTACTTGTAAACATCCTAGGTGTAGTTTCATACTCAAATGAATGCAAACAAAACATTTAGGTGCTTTCTCTTATTATACAACACAAAAGAGCTCAATCTCTTTCACCCTACTCGTATGAGCTTTTAAAACGCGTGAATGCATTCAAAAGCTTGAGCTGAAGCTTGTTTGTACTTTAAAGCATTCGTGGTGTATTTTCTTACTCAAATGAATGTAAACAAAACATTTGGGTGCTTTCTCTTAATATACAACAGAAAAGAACTCAATCTCTATCACCCTAGTCGTAAGAGCTGTTAAAACGCGTAAATACATTCAAAAGCTTGAGTTGAAACTTGTTTGTACTTTAAAAAATTCTTGGTGTATTTTCATACTCAAATGAGTGCAAACAATACATTTGGGTGCTTTCTCTTAATATACAACACAAAAGAACTCAATCTCTATCACCCTAGTCGTAAGAGCTCTTAAAACGCGTAAATGCACTCAACAGCTTGAGTTGAAGCTTGTTTGTACTTGTAAACTTCTTGGTGTAGTTTCACACTCAAATAAATGCAAACAAAGTATTTAGATGCTTTCACTTAATATACAACACAAAAGAACTCAAATCCCTTTCACCCTAGTCGTACGAGCTTTTAAAACGCGTAAATGCATTCAAAAGCTTGAGTTGAAGCTTGTTTGCACTTTAAAACATTCTTGGTGTAGTTTCTTACTCAAATGAATGTACATAAAACATTTGGGTACTTTCTCTTAATATACAACACAAAAGAACTCAATCTCTATCACCCTAGTCGTAAGAGCTGCTAAAACGCGTAAATGCATTTAAAAGCTTCAGTTGTAGCTTGTTTGGACTTTAAAACATTCTTGGTGTAGTTTCATACTCAAATGAATGCAATCAAAACATTTGGGTGATTTCTCTGAATATTCAACACAAACGACCTCAATCTCTATCACCCTACTCGTAAGAGAGCTGTTAAAACGCCTAAATACATTCAAAACCATGAGTTGGAGCTTGTTTGTACTTGTAAACATCCTAGGTGTAGTTTCACACTCTAATAAATGCAAACAAAGTATTTAGATGCTTTCTCTGAATATACAACACAAAAGAACTCAATCCCTATCAGCCTAGTCGTAAGAGCTCTTAAAACGCGTAAATGCATTCAAAAGTTTGAGTTGAAGCTTGTTTGTACTTGTAAACATCTTAGGTGTAGTTTCAAACTCAATTGAATCCAAGCAAAGTATTTGGATGCTTTCTCTTAATATACAACACAAAAGAACTCAAATCTCTTTCACCCTAGTCGTATAAGCTTTTTAAACGCGTAAATGCATTCAAAAGCTTGAGTTGAAGCTTGTTTGCACTTTAAAACATTCTTGGTGTAGTTTCTTACTCAAATGAATGTACATAAATCATTTGGGTACTTTCTCTTAATATACAACACAAAAGAACTCAATCTCTATCACCCTAGTGGTAAGAGAGCTGTTAAAACGCCTAAACACATTCAAAAGCATGAGTTGGAGCTTGTTTGTACTTGTAAACATCCTAGGTGTAGTTTCACACTCTAATAAATGCAAACAAAGTATTTAGATGCTTTCTCTGAATATACAACACAAAAGAACTCAATCCCTATCACCATAGTCGTAAGAGCTGTTAAAGCGCGTAATTGCTTTCAAAAGCTTGGGTTGAAGCTCGTTTGTACTCGTAAACATCCTAGGTGGAGATTCACACTCAAATGAATCCAACCAAAGTATTTGGATGCTTTCTCTTAATATACAACACAAAAGAACTCAAATCTCTTTCACCCTACTCGTATGACCGTTTAAAACGCGTAAATGCATTCAAAAGCTTGAGTTGAAGCTTGTTTGCACTTTAAAACATTCTTGGTGTGGATTCATACTCAAATGAATGTAAACAAAATATTTGGGTGCTTTCTCTTAATATACAACACAAAAGAACTACATCTCTATCACCCTAGTCGTAAGAGCTGTTAAAACGCGTAAATACATTCAAAAGCATGAGTTGAAGCTTGTTTGTACTTGTAAACATCCTAGGTGTAGTTTCACACTCAAATAAATGCAAACAAAGTATTTAGATGCTTTCTCTTAATATACAAAACAAAAGAACTCAAATCTCTTTCACCCTACTCATACGAGCTTTTAAAACGCGTAAATGCATTCAAAAGCTTCAGTTGAAGCTTATTTGTACTTGTAAACATCTTAGGTGTAGTTTCACACTCAATTGAATCCAAGCAAAGTATTTGGATGCTTTCTCTTAATATACAACACAAAAGAACTCAAATCTCTTAACCCTACTCGTAAGAGCTTTTAAAACGAGTAAATTTCATTCAAAAGCTTGAGTTGAAGCTTGTTTGCACTTTAAAACATTCTTGGTGTAGTTTCTTACTCAAATGAATGTACATAAAACATTTGGGTACTTTCTTTTAATATACAACACAAAAGAACTCAATCTCTATCACCCTAGTCGTAAGAGCTGCTAAAACGCGTAAATGCATTTAAAAGCTTGAGTTGTAGCTTGTTTGGACTTTAAAACATTCTTGGTGTAGTTTCATACTCAAATGAATGCAAACAAAACATTTGGGTGATTTCTCTGAATATTCAACACAAACGAACTCAATCTCTATCACCCTACTCGTAAGAGAGCTGTTAAAACGCCTAAATACATTCCAAAGCATGAGTTGGAGCTTGTTTGTACTTGTAAACATCCTAGGTGTAGTTTCACACTCTAATAAATGCAAACAAAGTATTTAGATGCTTTCTCTGAATATACAACACAAAAGAACTCAATCCCTATCACCCTAGTCGTAAGAGCTCTTAAAACGCGTGAATGCATTCAAAAGTTTGTGTTGAAGCTTGTTTGTACTTGTAAACATCCTAGGTGTAGTTTCACACTCAAATAAATGCAAACAAAGTATTTGGATGCTTTCTCTTGATATACAACACAAAAGAATTCAAATCTCTTTCACCCTACTCGTATGAGCTTTTAAAACGCGTAAATGCATTCAAAAGTTTGAGTTGAAGCTTGTTTGTACTTGTAAACATCCTAGGTGTAGTTTCACCCTCAAATAAATGCAAACAAAGTATTTGGATTCTTTCTCTTAATATACAACACAAACGAACTAAAATCTCTTTCACCCTACTCGTATGAGCTTTTAAGACGCGTAAGTGCATTCAAAAGCTTGAGTTGAAGCTTGTTTGTACTTTAAAACATTCTTGGTGTAGTTTCTTACTCAAATGAATGTAAACAAAACATTTGTGTGCTTTCTATTGATATACAACATAAAAGAACTCAATCTCTATCACCCTAGTCGTAAGAGGTGTTAAAACGCGTAAATGCATTCAAAAGCTTGAGTTATAGCTTGTTTGTACTTTAAAACATTCTTGGTGTAGTTTCATACTCAAATGAATGCAAACAAAACATTTGGGTGCTTTCTCTGAACATACAACACAAACGAACTCAATCTCTATCACCCTAGTCATAAGAGCTGTTAAAACGCCTAAATACATTCAAAAGCTTGAGTTGAAGCTTGTTTGTACTTGTAAACATCCTAGGTGTAGTTTCACACTCAAATGAATGCAAACAAAGTTTTTGGATGCTTTCTCTTAATATACAACACAAACGAACTCAAATCTCTTTCACCCTACTCGTATGAGCTTTTAAAACGCGTAAAAGCATTCAAAAGCATGAGTTGAAGCTTGTTTGTACTTTAAGACATTCTTGGTGTAGTTTCATACTCAAATGAATGCAAACAAAACATTTGGGTGCTTTCTCTTAATATACAACACAAAAAAACTCAATCTCTATCACCCTTGTCGTAAGAGCTGTTAAAACGCGTAAATACATTCAAAAGCATGAGTTGAAGCTTGTTTGTACTTGTAAACATCCTAGGTGTAGTTTCACACTCAAATAAATGCAAACAAAGTATTTAGATGCTTTCTCTTAATATACAAAACAAAAGAACTCAAATCTCTTTCACCCTACTCATACGAGCTTTTAAAACGCGTAAATGCATTCAAAAGCTTCAGTTGAAGCTTATTTGTACTTGTAAACATCTTAGGTGTCGTTTCACACTCAATTGAATCAAAGCAAAGTATTTGGATGCTTTCTCTTAATATACAACACAAAAGAACTCAAATCTCTTTCACCCTAGTCGTATGAGCTTTTAAAACGCGTAAATGCATTCAAAAGCTTGAGTTGAAGCTTGTTTGCACTTTAAAACATTCTTGGTATAGTTTCTTACTCAAATGAATGTACATAAAACATTTGGGTACTTTCTCTTAATATACAACACAAAAGAACTCAATCTCTATCACCCTAGTCGTAAGAGCTGCTAAAACGCGTAAATGCATTTAAAAGCTTGGGTTGTAGCTTGTTTGGACTTTAAAACATTGTTGGTGTAGTTTCATACTCAAATGTATGCAAACAAAACATTTGGGTGATTTCTCTGAATATTCAACACAAACGAACTCAATCTCTATCACCCTACTCGTAAGAGAGCTGTTAAAACGCCTAAATACATTCAAAAGCATGAGTTGGAGCTTGTTTGTACTTGTAAACATCTTAGGTGTAGTTTCACACTCTAATAAATGCAAACAAAGTATTTAGATGCTTTCTCTGAATATACAACACAAATAAACTCAATCCCTATCACCCTAGTCGTAAGAGCTCTTAAAACGCGTAAATGCATTCAAAAGTTTGAGTTGAAGCTTGTTTGTACTTGTTAACATCCTAGGTGTAGTTTCACACTCAAATAAATGCAAAAAAAGTATTTGGATGCTTTCTCTTGATATACAACACAAAAGAATTCAAATCTCTTTCACCCTACTCGTATGAGCTTTTAAAACGCGTAAATGCATTCAAAAGCTTGAGTTGAAGCTTGTTTGTACTTGTAAACATCCTAGGTGTAGTTTCATCCTCAAATAAATGCAAACAAAGTATTTGGATGCTTTCTCTTAATATACAACACAAACGAACTAAAATCTCTTTCACCCTACTCGTACGAGATTTTAAAACGCGTAAATGCATTCAAAAGCTTGAGTTGAAGCTTGTTTGTACTTTAAAACATTCTTGGTGTAGTTTCTTACTCAAATGAATGTAAACAAAATATTTGTGTGCTTTCTATTGATATACAACATAAAAGAACTCAATCTCTATCACCCTAGTCGTAAGAGCTGTTAAAACGCGTAAATGCATTCAAAAGCTTGAGTTGTAGCTTGTTTGTACTTTAAAACATTCTTGGTGTAGTTTCATACTCAAATGAATGCAAACAAAACATTTGGGTGCTTTCTCTGAATATACAACACAAACGAACTCAATCTCTATCACCCTAGTCGTAAAAGCTGTTAAAACGCCTAAATACTTTCAAAAGCTTGAGTTGAAGCTTGTTTGTACTTGTAAACATCCTAGGTATAGTTTCACACTCAAATGAATGCGAACAAAGTTTTTGGATGCTTTCTCTTAATATACAACACAAACGAACTCAAATCTCTTTCACCCTACTCGTATGAGCTTTTAAAACGCGTAAAAGCATTCAAAAGCATGAGTTGAAGCTTGTTTGTACTTTAAGACATTCTTGGTGTAGTTTCATACTCAAATGAATGCAAACAAAACATTTGGGTGCTTTCTCTTAATGTACAACAAAAAAAAACTCAATCCCCTATCACCCTTGTCGTAAGAGCTGTTAAAACGCGTAAATACATTCAAAAGCATGAGTTGAAGCTTGTTTGTACTTGTAAACATCCTAGGTGTAGTTTCACACTCAAATAAATGCAAACAAAGTATTTAGATGCTTTCTCTTAATATACAAAACAAAAGAACTCAAATCTCTTTCACCCTACTCATACGAGCTTTTAAAACGCGTAAATGCATTAAAAGCTTGAGTTGAAGCTTGTTTGTCCTAGTAAATATCCTAGGTGTAGTTTCACACTCAAATGAATGCAAACAATGTATTTGGATGATTTCACTTAATATACAACACAAACGAACTCAAATCTCTTTCACCCTACTCGTGTGAGCTTTTAAAACGCGTAAATGCATTCAAAACCTTCAGTTGTAGCTTGTTTGTACTTTAAAACATTCTTGGAATAGTTTCATACTCAAATGAATGCAAACAAAACATTTGGGTGCTTTCTCTGAATATACAACACAAACGAATTCAATCTCTATCACCCTAGTCGTAAGAGCTGTTAAAACGCCTAAATACGTTCAAAAGCTTGAGTTGAAGCTTGTTTGTACTTGTAAATATCCTAGGTGTAGTTTCACACTCAAATGAATGCAAACAATTTTTTTGGATGCTTTCTCTTAATATACAACACAAACGAATTCAAATCTCTTTCACCCTACTCGTATGAGCTTTTAAAATGCGTAAATGCATTCAAAAGCTTGAGTTGAAGCAGGTTTGTACTTTAAAACATTCTTGGTGTAGTTTCATACTCAAATGAATGCAAACAAAACATTTGGGAGCTTTCTCTTAATATGCAACACAAAAGAACTCAATCTCTATCACCCTAGTCGTAAGAGCTCTTAAAATGCGTAAATGCATTCAAAAGCTTGAGTTGAAGCTCGTTTGTACTTGTAAACATCCTAGGTATAGTTTCACACTCTAATGACTGCAAACAAAGTATTTGGATGCTTTCTCTTAAAATGAAGCTTGTTTGTACTTGTAAACATCCTAGGTGTAGTTTCACACTCAAATGAATGCAAACAAAGTATTTGGATGCTTTCTCTTAATATACAACACAAAAGAATTCAAATCTCTTTCACCCTACTCGTATGAGCTTTTAAAACGCGTCAATGCATTCAAAGTATTTGGATACTTTCTCTTAATATACAACACAAAAGAACTCAGTCTCTATCACCATAGTCGTAAGAGCTGTTAAAACGCGAAAATGCATTCAAAAGCTTGAGTTGAAGCTTGTTTGTACTTGTAAATATCATAGGTGTAGTTTCACACTTAAATGAATGCAAACAAAGTATTTGGATGCTTTCTCTTAATATACAACACAAAAGAACTCAAATCTTTTTCACCCTACTGGTATGAGCTTTTAAAACGCGTAAATGCATTCAAAAGCTTGAGTTGAAGCTTGTTTGTACTTGTAAACATCGTAGGTGTAGTTTCACACTCAAATGAATACAAAAAAATTATTTGGATGCTTTCTCTTAATATAAAACACAAAAGAACTCAGTCTCTATCACCATAGTCGTAAGAGCTGTTAAAACGCGTAAATGCATTCAAAACCTTGAGTTGAAGCTTGTTTGTACTTGTAACCATCCTAGGTGTAGTTTCACACTCAAATGAATCCAAACAAAGTATTTGGATGCTTTCTCTTAATATACAACACAAAAGAACTCAGTCTCTATCACCATAGTCGTAAGAGCTGTTAAAACGCGTAAATGTTTTCAAAAGCTTGGGTTGAAGCTCGTTTGTACTTGTAAACATCCTAGGTGTAGATTCACACTCAAATGAATCCAACCAAAGTATTTGGATGCTTTCTCTTAATATACAACACAAAAGATCTCAAATCTCTTTCACCCTACTCGTATGACCTTTTAAAACGCCTAAATGCATTTAAAAGCTTGAGTTGAAGCTTGTTTGCACTTTAAAACATTCTTGGTGTAGTTTCATACTCAATTGAATACAAACAAAACATTTGGGTGCTTTCTCTTAATATACAACACAAAATAACTCAATCTCTATCACCCTAGTCGTAAGAGCTGTTAAAACCCGTAAATGAATTCAAAAGCTTGAGTTGAAGCATATTTGTACTTGTAAACATCCTAGATGTAGTTTCACACTCAAATGAATGCAAACAAAGTATTTGGATGCTTTCTCTTAATATACAACACAAAAGAACTCAAATCTCTTTCACCCTACTCGTATGAGCTTTTAAAACACGTAAATGCATTCAAAAGCTTGAGTTGAAGCTTGTTTGTACTTGTAAACATCCCTTGTGTTGTTTCACACTCAAATGAATGCAAACAAAGTATTTGGATGCTGTCTCTTAATATACAACACAAAAGAACTCAAATCTCTTAACCCTACTCGTAAGAGCTTTTAAAACGAGTAAATGCATTCAAAAGCTTGAGTTGAAGGTTGTTTGTACTTATAAACATCCTAGGCGTAGTTTCACACTCAAATGAATGCAAACAAAGTATTTGGATGCTTTCTCTTAATATACAACACAAAAGAACTCAAATCTCTTTACCTTACTCGTAAGAGCTTTTAAAACACATAAATGCATTCAAAAGCTTGAGTTTAAGCTTGTTTGTACTTGTAAACATACTAGGCGTAGTTTCGCACTCAAATAAATGCAAACAAAGTATTTAGATGCTTTATTTTAATATACAACACAAAAGAACTCAAATCACTTTCACCCTAGTCGTAAGAGCTTTTAAAACGCGTAAATGCATTCAAAAGCTTGAGTTGAAGCTTGTTTGTACTTTAAAACATTCTTGGTGTAGTTTCATACTCAAATGAATGCAAACAAAGTATTTGGATGCTTTCTCTTAATATTCAACACAAAAGAACTCAAATCTCTTGCACCCTACTCGTATGAGCTTTTAAAACGCGTAAATGCATTCAAAAGCTTGAGTTGAAGCTTGTTTGTACTTCTAAACATCCCTGGTGTTGTTTCACACTCAAATGAATGCAAACAAAGTATATGGATGCTTTCTCTTAATATACAACACAAAAGAACTCAAATCTCTTTACCTTACACGTAAGAGCTTTTAAAACGCGTAAATGCATGAGTTGAAGCTTGTTTGTACTTGTAAACATTCTTGGCGTAGTTTCGCACTCAAATGAATGAAAACAAAGCATTTGGATGCTTTGTTTTAATATACAACACAAAAGAACTCAAATCCCTCTCACCCTACTCGTATGAGCTTTTAAAATGCGTAAATGCATTCAAAAGCTTGAGTTGAAGCTTGTTTGTACTATAAAACATTCGTGGTGTAGTTTCATACTCATATGAATGGAAACAAAATATTTGGGTGGTTTCTCTGAATATACAACACAAAAGAACTCAATCTCTATCACCCTAGTCGTAAGAGCTGTAAAAACGCGTAAATGCATTCAAATGTTTGAGTTGAATTTTGTTTGTACTTGTAAACATCCTAGATATAGTTTCACACTCAAATGAATGCTAACAAAGTATTTGGATGCTTTCTCATAATATACAACACAAAAGAACTCAAATCTCTTTCACCCTACTCACATAAGCTTTTAAAATGCGTAAATGCATTCAAAAGCTGGAGTTGAAGCATATTTGTACTTGTAAACATCCTAGGTGTAGTTTCACACTCAAATGAATGCAATCAAAGTATATGGATGCTTTCTCTTAATATACAACACAAAAGAACTCAAATCTCTTTACCCTACTCGTAAGAGCTTTTAAAACGCGTAAATGCATTCAAAAGCTTGAGTTGAAGCTTGTTTTTACTTGTAAACATCCTAAGCGTAGTTTCGCACTCAAATGAATGCAAACAAAGTATTTGGATGCTTTCTCTCAATATACAACACAAATGAACTCAAATCTCTCTCACCCTACTCGTATGAGCTTTTAAAATGCGTAAATGCATTCAAAAGCTTGAGTTGAAGCTTGTTTATACTTGTAAACATCCCTTGTGTTTTTTCACACTCAAATGAATGCAAACAAAGTATTTGGATGCTTTCTCTTAATATACAACACAAAAGAACTCAAATCTCTTAACCCTACTCGTAAGAGCTTTTAAAACGAGTAAATGCATTCAAAAGCTTGAGTTAAAGCTTGTTTGTACTTGTAAACATCCTAGGCGTAGTGTCACACTCAAATGAATGCAAACAAAGTATTTGGATGCTTTCTCTTAATATTCAACACAAAAGAACTCAAATATCTCTCACCCTTCTCGTATGAGCTTTTAAAACGCGTAAATGCATTCAAAAGCTTGAGTTGAAGCTTGTTTGTACTTCTAAACATCCTTGGTGTAGTTTCACACTCAAATGAATGCAAACAAAGTATTTGGATGCTTTTTCTTAATAAACAACACAAAAGAACTCAAATTTCTTTCACCCTACTCGTATGAGCTTTTAAAACGCGTAAATGCATTCAAAAGCTTGAGTTGAAGCTTTTTTGTACTTGTAAACATCCCTGGTGTTGTTTCATACTCAAATGAATGCTAACAAAGTATATGGATGCTATCTCTTAATATACAACACAAAAGAACTCAAATCTCTCTCACCCTACTCGTATGAGCTTTTAAAATGCGTAAATGCATTCAAAAGCTTGAGTTGAAGCTTGTTTGTACTATAAAACATTCGTGGTGTAGTTTCATACGCATATGAATGCAAGCAAAACATTTGGGTGGTTTCTCTGAATATACAACACAAAAGAACTCAATCTCTATCACCCTAGTCGTAAAAGCTGTTAAAACGCGTAAATGCATTCAAATGTTTGAGTTGAATTTTGTTTGTACATGTAAACATCCCAGGTGTAGTTTCACACTCAGATGAATGCAAACAAAGTATTTGGATGCTTTCTCTTAATATACAACACAAAAGAACTCAAATCTGTTTCACCCTACTCTTATGAGCTTTTAAAACGCGTAAATGCATTCAAAAGCTTGAGTTGAAGCTTGTTTGTACTTGTAAACATCCTAGGCGTAGTTTCACACTCAAATGAATGCAAACAAAGTATTTGGATGCTTTCTCTTAATAAACAACACAAAATAACTCAAATCACTTTACCCTACTCGTAAGAGCTTTTAAAACGCGTAAATGCATTCAAAAGCTTGAGTTGAAGCTTATTTGTACTAGTAAACATCCTTGGCGTAGTTTCGCACTCAAATGAATGCAAACAAAGTATTTGGATGCTTTCTCTTAATATACAACACAAAAGAAGTCAAATCTCTCTCACCCTACTCGTATGAGCTTTTAAAATGCGTAAATGCATTCAAAAGCCTTAGTTGAAGCTTGTTTGTACTTGTAAACATCCCTTGTGTTGTTTCACACTCAAATGAATGCAAACAAAGTATTTGGATGCTTTCTCTTAATATTCAACACAAAAGAACTCAAATCTCTTGCACCCTACTCGTATGAGCTTTTAAAACGCGTAAATGCATTCAAAAGCTTGAGTTGAAGCTTGTTTGTACTTGTAAACATCCCTTGTGTTGTTTCACACTCAAATGAATGCAAACAAAGTATTTGGATGCTTTCTCTTAATATACAACACAAAAGAACTCAAATCTCTTAACCCTACTCGTAAGAGCTTTTAAAACGAGTAAATGCAGTCAAAAGCTTGAGTTAAAGCTTGTTTGTACTTGTAAACATCCTAGGCGTAGTTTCACACTCAAATGAATGCAAACAAAGTATTTGGATGCTTTCTCTTAATATACAACACAAAAGAACTCAAATCTGTTTCACCCTACTCTTATGAGCTTTTAAAACGCGTAAATGCATTCAAAAGCTTGAGTTGAAGCTTGTTTGTACTTGTAAACATCCTAGGCGTAGTTTCACACTCAAATGAATGCAAACAAAGTATTTGGATGCTTTCTCTTAATAAACAACACAAAATAACTCAAATCACTTTACCCTACTCGTAAGAGCTTTTAAAACGCGTAAATGCATTCAAAAGCTTGAGTTGAAGCTTATTTGTACTAGTAAACATCCTTGGCGTAGTTTCGCACTCAAATGAATGCAAACAAAGTATTTGGATGCTTTCTCTTAATATACAACACAAAAGAAGTCAAATCTCTCTCACCCTACTCGTATGAGCTTTTAAAATGCGTAAATGCATTCAAAAGCCTTAGTTGAAGCTTGTTTGTACTTGTAAACATCCCTTGTGTTGTTTCACACTCAAATGAATGCAAACAAAGTATTTGGATGCTTTCTCTTAATATTCAACACAAAAGAACTCAAATCTCTTGCACCCTACTCGTATGAGCTTTTAAAACGCGTAAATGCATTCAAAAGCTTGAGTTGAAGCTTGTTTGTACTTGTAAACATCCCTTGTGTTGTTTCATACTCAAATGAATGCAAACAAAGTATTTGGATGCTTTCTCTTAATATACAACACAAAAGAACTCAAATCTCTTAACCCTACTCGTAAGAGCTTTTAAAACGAGTAAATGCAGTCAAAAGCTTGAGTTAAAGCTTGTTTGTACTTGTAAACATCCTAGGCGTAGTTTCACACTCAAATGAATGCAAACAAAGTATTTGGATGCTTTCTCTTAATATTCAACACAAAAGAACTCAAATCTCTCTCACCCATCTCGTATGAGTTTTTAAAACGCGTAAATGCATTCAAAAGCTTGAGTTGAAGCTTGTTTGTACTTCTAAACATCCTTGGTGTAGTTTCACACTCAAATGAATGCAAACAAAGTATTTGGATGCTTTTTCTTAATAAACAACACAAAAGAACTCAAATTTCTTTCACCCTACTCGTATGAGCTTTTAAAACGCGTAAATGCATTCAAAAGCTTCAGTTGAAGCTTTTGAATACTTGTAAACATCCCTGGTGTTGTTTCACACTCAAATGAATGCAAACAAAGTATATGGATGCTATCTCTTAATATACAACACAAAAGAACTCAAATCTCTTTACCCTACTCGTAAGAGCTTTTAAACTGCGTAAATGCATTCAAAAGCTTGAGTTGAAGCTTGTTTGTACTTGTAAACATCCTAGATGTAGTTTCACACTCAAATGAATGCAAACAAAGTATTTGGATGCTTTCTCTTAATATACAACACAAAAGAACTCAAATCTCTCTCACCCTACTCGTATGAGCTTTTAAAATGCGTAAATGCATTCAAAAGCTTGAGTTGAAGCTTGTTTGTACTATAAAACATTCGTGGTGTAGTTTCATACTCATATGAATGCAAACAAAACATTTGGGTGATTTCTCATAATATACAACACAAAAAAACTCAAATCTCTTTCACCCTACTCGTATGAGCTTTTAAAACGCGTAAATGCATTCAAAAGCTTGAGTTGAAGCATATTTGTACTTGTAAACATCCTAGGTGTAGTTTCACACTCAAATGAATGCAAACAAAGTATTTGGATGCTTTCTCTTAATATACAACACAAAAGAACTCAAATCTCTTTCACCCTACTCATATGAGCGTTTAAAACGAGAAAATGAATTCAAAAGCTTGAGTTGAAACTTGTTTGTACTTGTAAACATCCCTTGTGTTCTTTCGCACTCAAATTAATGCAAACAAAGTATTTGGATGCTTTCTCTTAATATACAACACAAAAGAACTCAAATCTCCTTCACCCTATTCTTATGAGCTTTTAAAACACGTAAATGCATTCAAAAGCTTGAGTTGAAGCTTGTTTGTACTTGTAAACATCCCTTGTGTTGTTTCACACTCAAATGAATGCAAACAAAGTATTTGGATGCTTTCTCTTAATATACAACACAAAAGAACTCAAATCTCTTAACCCTACTCGTAAGAGCTTTTAAAACGAGTAAATGCATTCAAAAGCTTGAGTTAAAGCTTGTTTGTACTTGTAAATATCCTAGGCGTAGTTTCACACTCAAATGATGGCAAACAAAGTATTTGGATGCTTTCTCTTAATATACAACACAAAAGAACTCAAATCTCTTTACCCTACTCGTAAGAGCTTTTAAAACACGTAAATGCATTCAAAAGCTTGAGTTTAAGCTTGTTTGTACTTGTAAACATACTAGGCGTACTTTCGCACTCAAATGAATGCAAACAAAGTATTTGGATGCTTTCTCTTAATATACAACACAAAAGAAGTCAAATCTCTCTCACCCTACTCGTATGAGCTTTTAAAATGCGTAAATGCATTCAAAAGCTTGACTTGAAGCTTGTTTGTACTATAAAACATTCGTGGTGTAGTTTCATACTCATGTGAATGCAAACAAAATGTTTCGGTGCTTTCTCTGAATATACAACACAAAAGAACTCAATCTCTATCACCCTAGTCGTAAGAGCTGTTAAAACGCGTAAATGCATTCAAAAGCTTGAGTTGAAGTTTGTTTGTACTTGTAAACATCCTAGATATAGTTTCACACTCAAATGAATGCAAACAAAGTATTTGGGTGCTTTCTCTTAATATTCAACACAAAAGAACTCAAATCTCTTTCACCCTACTCGTATGAGCTTTTAAAACGCGTAAATGCATCCAAAAGCTTGAGTTGAAGCTTGTTTGTACTTGTAAACATCCTAAGTGTAGTTAAACACTCAAATGAATGCAAACAAAGTATTTGGATGCTTTCTCTTAATATTCAACACAAACGAACTCAAATCTCTTTCACCCTACTCATATGAGCTTTTGAAACGCGTAAATGCATCCAAAAGCTTGAGTTGAAGCTTGTTTGTACTTGTAAACATCCTAAGTGTAGTTTCACACTCAAATGAATGCAAACAAAGTATTTAGATGCTTTCTCTTAATATTCAACACAAAAGAACTCAAATCTCTCTCACCCAACTCGTATGAGCTTTTAAAACGCGTAAATGCATTCAAAAGCTTGAGTTGAAGCTTGTTTGTACTTCTAAACATCCTTGGTGTAGTTTCACACTCAAATGAATGCAAACAAAGTATTTGGATGCTTTTTCTTAATAAACAACACAAAAGAACTCAAATCTCTTTCACCCTACGCGTATGAGCTTTTAAAACGCGTAAATGCGTTCAAAAGCTTGAGTTGAAGCTTTTTTGTACTTGTAAACATCCCTGGTGTTGTTTCACACTCAAATGAATGCAAACAAAGTATATGGATGCTATATCTTAATATACAACACAAAAGAACTCAAATCTCTTTACCCTACTCGTAAGAGCTTTTAAAATGCGTAAATGCATTCAAAAGCTTGAGTTGATGCTTGTTTGTACTTGTAAACATCCTAAGCGTAGTTTCACACTGGAATGAATTCAAACAAAGCATTTGGATACTTTCTCTTAATATACAACACAAAAGAACTCAAATCTCTCTCACCCTACTCGTATGAGCTTTTAAAATGCGTAAATGGATTCAAAAGCTTGAGTTGAAGCTTGTTTGTACTATAAAACATTCGTGGTGTAGTTTCATACTCAAATGAATGCAAACAAAACATTTGGGTGATTTCTCTGAATATACAACACAAAAGAACTCAATCTCTATCACCCTAGTCGTAAGAGCTGTTAAAACGCGTAAATGCATTCAAAAGCTTGAGTTGAAGTTTGTTTGTACTTGTATACATCCTAGATATAGTTTCACACTCAAATGAATGCAAACAAAGTATTTGGATGCTTTCTCATAATATACAACACAAAAGAACTCAAATCTCTTTCACCCTACTCGTATGAGCTTTTAAAACCCGTAAATGCATTCAAAAGCTTGAGTTGAAGCATATTTGTAATTGTAAACATCTTAGGTGTAGTTTCACACTCAAATGAATGCAAACAAAGTATTTGGATGCTTTCTCTTAATATACAACACAAAGAACTCAAATCTCTTTCACCCTACTCGTATGAGCTTTTAAAATGCGTAAATGCATTCAAAAGCTTGAGTTGAAGCTTGTTTCTACTATAAAACATTCGTGGTGTAGTTTCATACTCATATGAATGCAAACAAAACATTTGGGTGATTTCTCATAATATACAACACAAAAGAACTCAAATGCGTAAATACGTAAATGCAAACAAAACATTTGGGTGATTTCTCAAAAGCTTGAGTTGAAGCATATTTGTACTTGTAAACATCCTAAGTGTAGTTTCACACTCAAATGAAAGCAAACAAAGTATTTGGATGCTTTCTCTTAATATACAACACAAAAGAACTCAAATCTCTTTCACCCTACTCGTATGAGCTTTTAAAACGAGTAAATGCATTCAAAAGCTTGAGTTGAAGCATATTTGTACTTGTAAACATCCTAGGTGTAGTTTCACACTCAAATGAATGCAAACAAAGTATTTGGATGCTTTCTCTTAATATACAACACAAAAGAACTCAAATCTCTTTCACCCTACTCGTATGAGCTTTTAAAACGCGTAAATGCATTCAAAGGCTTGAGTTGAAACTTGTTTGTACTTGTAAACATCCCTGGTGTTGTTTCATACTCAAATGAATGCTAACAAAGTATATGGATGCTATCTCTTAATATACAACACAAAAGAACTCAAATCTCTCTCACCCTACTCGTATGAGCTTTTAAAATGCGTAAATGCATTCAAAAGCTTGAGTTGAAGCTTGTTTGTACTATAAAACATTCGTGGTGTAGTTTCATACGCATATGAATGCAAGCAAAACATTTGGGTGGTTTCTCTGAATATACAACACAAAAGAACTCAATCTCTATCACCCTAGTCGTAAAAGCTGTTAAAACGCGTAAATGCATTCAAATGTTTGAGTTGAATTTTGTTTGTACATGTAAACATCCCAGGTGTAGTTTCACACTCAGATGAATGCAAACAAAGTATTTGGATGCTTTCTCTTAATATACAACACAAAAGAACTCAAATCTGTTTCACCCTACTCTTATGAGCTTTTAAAACGCGTAAATGCATTCAAAAGCTTGAGTTGAAGCTTGTTTGTACTTGTAAACATCCTAGGCGTAGTTTCACACTCAAATGAATGCAAACAAAGTATTTGGATGCTTTCTCTTAATAAACAACACAAAATAACTCAAATCACTTTACCCTACTCGTAAGAGCTTTTAAAACGCGTAAATGCATTCAAAAGCTTGAGTTGAAGCTTATTTGTACTAGTAAACATCCTTGGCGTAGTTTCGCACTCAAATGAATGCAAACAAAGTATTTGGATGCTTTCTCTTAATATACAACACAAAAGAAGTCAAATCTCTCTCACCCTACTCGTATGAGCTTTTAAAATGCGTAAATGCATTCAAAAGCCTTAGTTGAAGCTTGTTTGTACTTGTAAACATCCCTTGTGTTGTTTCACACTCAAATGAATGCAAACAAAGTATTTGGATGCTTTCTCTTAATATTCAACACAAAAGAACTCAAATCTCTTGCACCCTACTCGTATGAGCTTTTAAAACGCGTAAATGCATTCAAAAGCTTGAGTTGAAGCTTGTTTGTACTTGTAAACATCCCTTGTGTTGTTTCACACTCAAATGAATGCAAACAAAGTATTTGGATGCTTTCTCTTAATATACAACACAAAAGAACTCAAATCTCTTAACCCTACTCGTAAGAGCTTTTAAAACGAGTAAATGCAGTCAAAAGCTTGAGTTAAAGCTTGTTTGTACTTGTAAACATCCTAGGCGTAGTTTCACACTCAAATGAATGCAAACAAAGTATTTGGATGCTTTCTCTTAATATACAACACAAAAGAACTCAAATCTGTTTCACCCTACTCTTATGAGCTTTTAAAACGCGTAAATGCATTCAAAAGCTTGAGTTGAAGCTTGTTTGTACTTGTAAACATCCTAGGCGTAGTTTCACACTCAAATGAATGCAAACAAAGTATTTGGATGCTTTCTCTTAATAAACAACACAAAATAACTCAAATCACTTTACCCTACTCGTAAGAGCTTTTAAAACGCGTAAATGCATTCAAAAGCTTGAGTTGAAGCTTATTTGTACTAGTAAACATCCTTGGCGTAGTTTCGCACTCAAATGAATGCAAACAAAGTATTTGGATGCTTTCTCTTAATATACAACACAAAAGAAGTCAAATCTCTCTCACCCTACTCGTATGAGCTTTTAAAATGCGTAAATGCATTCAAAAGCCTTTGTTGAAGCTTGTTTGTACTTGTAAACATCCCTTGTGTTGTTTCACACTCAAATGAATGCAAACAAAGTATTTGGATGCTTTCTCTTAATATTCAACACAAAAGAACTCAAATCTCTTGCACCCTACTCGTATGAGCTTTTAAAACGCGTAAATGCATTCAAAAGCTTGAGTTGAAGCTTGTTTGTACTTGTAAACATCCCTTGTGTTGTTTCATACTCAAATGAATGCAAACAAAGTATTTGGATGCTTTCTCTTAATATACAACACAAAAGAACTCAAATCTCTTAACCCTACTCGTAAGAGCTTTTAAAACGAGTAAATGCAGTCAAAAGCTTGAGTTAAAGCTTGTTTGTACTTGTAAACATCCTAGGCGTAGTTTCACACTCAAATGAATGCAAACAAAGTATTTGGATGCTTTCTCTTAATATTCAACACAAAAGAACTCAAATCTCTCTCACCCATCTCGTATGAGTTTTTAAAACGCGTAAATGCATTCAAAAGCTTGAGTTGAAGCTTGTTTGTACTTCTAAACATCCTTGGTGTAGTTTCACACTCAAATGAATGCAAACAAAGTATTTGGATGCTTTTTCTTAATAAACAACACAAAAGAACTCAAATTTCTTTCACCCTACTCGTATGAGCTTTTAAAACGCGTAAATGCATTCAAAAGCTTCAGTTGAAGCTTTTGAATACTTGTAAACATCCCTGGTGTTGTTTCACACTCAAATGAATGCAAACAAAGTATATGGATGCTATCTCTTAATATACAACACAAAAGAACTCAAATCTCTTTACCCTACTCGTAAGAGCTTTTAAACTGCGTAAATGCATTCAAAAGCTTGAGTTGAAGCTTGTTTGTACTTGTAAACATCCTAGATGTAGTTTCACACTCAAATGAATGCAAACAAAGTATTTGGATGCTTTCTCTTAATATACAACACAAAAGAACTCAAATCTCTCTCACCCTACTCGTATGAGCTTTTAAAATGCGTAAATGCATTCAAAAGCTTGAGTTGAAGCTTGTTTGTACTATAAAACATTCGTGGTGTAGTTTCATACTCATATGAATGCAAACAAAACATTTGGGTGATTTCTCATAATATACAACACAAAAAAACTCAAATCTCTTTCACCCTACTCGTATGAGCTTTTAAAACGCGTAAATGCATTCAAAAGCTTGAGTTGAAGCATATTTGTACTTGTAAACATCCTAGGTGTAGTTTCACACTCAAATGAATGCAAACAAAGTATTTGGATGCTTTCTCTTAATATACAACACAAAAGAACTCAAATCTCTTTCACCCTACTCATATGAGCGTTTAAAACGAGAAAATGAATTCAAAAGCTTGAGTTGAAACTTGTTTGTACTTGTAAACATCCCTTGTGTTCTTTCGCACTCAAATTAATGCAAACAAAGTATTTGGATGCTTTCTCTTAATATACAACACAAAAGAACTCAAATCTCCTTCACCCTACTCTTATGAGCTTTTAAAACACGTAAATGCATTCAAAAGCTTGAGTTGAAGCTTGTTTGTACTTGTAAACATCCCTTGTGTTGTTTCACACTCAAATGAATGCAAACAAAGTATTTGGATGCTTTCTCTTAATATACAACACAAAAGAACTCAAATCTCTTAACCCTACTCGTAAGAGCTTTTAAAACGAGTAAATGCATTCAAAAGCTTGAGTTAAAGCTTGTTTGTACTTGTAAATATCCTAGGCGTAGTTTCACACTCAAATGATGGCAAACAAAGTATTTGGATGCTTTCTCTTAATATACAACACAAAAGAACTCAAATCTCTTTACCCTACTCGTAAGAGCTTTTAAAACACGTAAATGCATTCAAAAGCTTGAGTTTAAGCTTGTTTGTACTTGTAAACATACTAGGCGTACTTTCGCACTCAAATGAATGCAAACAAAGTATTTGGATGCTTTCTCTTAATATACAACACAAAAGAAGTCAAATCTCTCTCACCCTACTCGTATGAGCTTTTAAAATGCGTAAATGCATTCAAAAGCTTGACTTGAAGCTTGTTTGTACTATAAAACATTCGTGGTGTAGTTTCATACTCATGTGAATGCAAACAAAATGTTTCGGTGCTTTCTCTGAATATACAACACAAAAGAACTCAATCTCTATCACCCTAGTCGTAAGAGCTGTTAAAACGCGTAAATGCATTCAAAAGCTTGAGTTGAAGTTTGTTTGTACTTGTAAACATCCTAGATATAGTTTCACACTCAAATGAATGCAAACAAAGTATTTGGGTGCTTTCTCTTAATATTCAACACAAAAGAACTCAAATCTCTTTCACCCTACTCGTATGAGCTTTTAAAACGCGTAAATGCATCCAAAAGCTTGAGTTGAAGCTTGTTTGTACTTGTAAACATCCTAAGTGTAGTTAAACACTCAAATGAATGCAAACAAAGTATTTGGATGCTTTCTCTTAATATTCAACACAAACGAACTCAAATCTCTTTCACCCTACTCATATGAGCTTTTGAAACGCGTAAATGCATCCAAAAGCTTGAGTTGAAGCTTGTTTGTACTTGTAAACATCCTAAGTGTAGTTTCACACTCAAATGAATGCAAACAAAGTATTTAGATGCTTTCTCTTAATATTCAACACAAAAGAACTCAAATCTCTCTCACCCTACTCGTATGAGCTTTTAAAACGCGTAAATGCATTCAAAAGCTTGAGTTGAAGCTTGTTTGTACTTCTAAACATCCTTGGTGTAGTTTCACACTCAAATGAATGCAAACAAAGTATTTGGATGCTTTTTCTTAATAAACAACACAAAAGAACTCAAATCTCTTTCACCCTACGCGTATGAGCTTTTAAAACGCGTAAATGCGTTCAAAAGCTTGAGTTGAAGCTTTTTTGTACTTGTAAACATCCCTGGTGTTGTTTCACACTCAAATGAATGCAAACAAAGTATATGGATGCTATATCTTAATATACAACACAAAAGAACTCAAATCTCTTTACCCTACTCGTAAGAGCTTTTAAAATGCGTAAATGCATTCAAAAGCTTGAGTTGATGCTTGTTTGTACTTGTAAACATCCTAAGCGTAGTTTCACACTGAAATGAATTCAAACAAAGCATTTGGATACTTTCTCTTAATATACAACACAAAAGAACTCAAATCTCTCTCACCCTACTCGTATGAGCTTTTAAAATGCGTAAATGGATTCAAAAGCTTGAGTTGAAGCTTGTTTGTACTATAAAACATTCGTGGTGTAGTTTCATACTCAAATGAATGCAAACAAAACATTTGGGTGATTTCTCTGAATATACAACACAAAAGAACTCAATCTCTATCACCCTAGTCGTAAGAGCTGTTAAAACGCGTAAATGCATTCAAAAGCTTGAGTTGAAGTTTGTTTGTACTTGTATACATCCTAGATATAGTTTCACACTCAAATGAATGCAAACAAAGTATTTGGATGCTTTCTCATAATATACAACACAAAAGAACTCAAATCTCTTTCACCCTACTCGTATGAGCTTTTAAAACCCGTAAATGCATTCAAAAGCTTGAGTTGAAGCATATTTGTAATTGTAAACATCTTAGGTGTAGTTTCACACTCAAATGAATGCAAACAAAGTATTTGGATGCTTTCTCTGAATATACAACACAAAGAACTCAAATCTCTTTCACCCTACTCGTATGAGCTTTTAAAATGCGTAAATGCATTCAAAAGCTTGAGTTGAAGCTTGTTTCTACTATAAAACATTCGTGGTGTAGTTTCATACTCATATGAATGCAAACAAAACATTTGGGTGATTTCTCATAATATACAACACAAAAGAACTCAAATGCGTAAATGCGTAAATGCAAACAAAACATTTGGGTGATTTCTCAAAAGCTTGAGTTGAAGCATATTTGTACTTGTAAACATCCTAAGTGTAGTTTCACACTCAAATGAAAGCAAACAAAGTATTTGGATGCTTTCTCTTAATATACAACACAAAAGAACTCAAATCTCTTTCACCCTACTCGTATGAGCTTTTAAAACGAGTAAATGCATTCAAAAGCTTGAGTTGAAGCATATTTGTACTTGTAAACATCCTAGGTGTAGTTTCACACTCAAATGAATGCAAACAAAGTATTTGGATGCTTTCTCTTAATATACAACACAAAAGAACTCAAATCTCTTTCACCCTACTCGTATGAGCTTTTAAAACGCGTAAATGCATTCAAAGGCTTGAGTTGAAACTTGTTTGTACTTGTAAACATCCCTGGTGTTGTTTCACACTCAAATGAATGCAAACAAAGTATATGGATGCTTTGTCTTAATATACAACACAAAAGAACTCAAATCTCTTAACCCTACTCGTAAGAGCTTTTAAAAAGCGTAAATGCATTCAAAAGCTTGAGTTGAAGCTTGTTTATACTTGTATACATCCTAGGCGTAGTTTCACACTCAAATGAATGCAAACAAAGTATTTGGATGCTTTCTCTAAATAGACAACACAAAAGAACTCAAATCTCCCTCACGCTACTTGTATGAGGTTTTAAAATGCGTAAATGCATTCAAAAGCTTGAGTTGAAGCTTGTTTGTACTATAAAACATTCGTGGAGTAGATTCATACTCATATGAATGCAAATAAAACATTTGGGTGCTTTCTCTGAATATACAACACAAAAGAACTCAATCTCTATCACCCTAGTCGTAAGAGCTCTTAAAACGCGTAAATGCATTCAAAAGCTTGAGTTTAAGTTTGTATGTACTTGTAAACATCCTAGATATAGTTTCACAGTCAAATAAATGCAAACAAAGTATTTGGATGCTTTCTCATAATATAATACACAAAAGAACTCAAATCTCTTTCACCCTACTCATATGAGCTTTTAAAACGCGTAAATGCATTCAAAATCTTGAGTTGAAGCTTATTTGTACTTGTAAACATCCTAGGTGTAGTTTCACACTCAAATGAATGAAAACAACGTATTTGGATGCTTTCTCTTAATATACAACACAAAAGAACTCAAATCTCTTTCACCCTACTCGTATGAGCTTTTAAAACGCGTAAATGCATTCCAAAGCTTGAGTTGAAGCAGTTTTGTACTTGTAAACATCCCTGGTGTTGTTTCACACTCAAATGAATGCAAACAAAGTATTTGGATGCTTTCTCTTAATATACAACACAAAAGAACTCAAATCTCTTAACCCTACTCGTAAGAGCTTTTGAAACGAGTAAATGCATTCAAAAGCTTGAGATGAAGCTTGTTTGTACTTGTAAACATCCTAGGCGTAGTTTCACACTCAAATGAATGCAAACAAAGTATTTGGATGCTTCCTCTTAATATACAACACAAAAGAACTCAAATCTCTTTCACCGTACTCGTATGAGCTTTTAAAATGCGTAAATGCATTCAAAAGCTTGAGTTGAAGCTTGTTTGTACTATAAAACATTCGTGGTGTAGTTTCATACTCAAATCAATGCAAACAAAACATTTGGGTGATTTCTCTGAATATACAACACAAAAGAACTCAATCTCTATCACCCTAGTCGTAAGAGCTGTTAAAACGCGTAAATGCATTCAAAAGCTTGAGTTGAAGCTTGTTTGTACTTGTAAACATCCCTTTTGTTGTTTCACACTCAAATGAATGCAAACAAAGCATTTGGATGCTTTGTCTTAATATACAACACAAAAGAACTCAAATCTCTTTCACCCTACTCGTATGAGCTTTTAAAACGCGTAAATGCATTCAAATGCTTGAGTTGAAGCTTGTTTGTACTTGTAAACATCCCTTGTGTTGTTTCACACTCAAATGAATGCAAACAAAGCATTTGGATGCTTTGTCTTAATATACAACACAAAAGAACTCAAATCTCTTTCAACGTACTCGTATGAGCTTTTAAAACGCGTAAATGCATTCAAAAGCTTGAGTTTAAGCTTGTTTGTACTTGTAAACATCCCTTGTGTTGTTTCACACTCAAATGAATGCAAACAAAGTATTTGGATGCTTTCTCTTAATATTCAACACAAAAGAACTCAAATCTCTTGCACCCTACTCGTATGAGCTTTTAAAACACGTAAATGCATTCAAAAGCTTGAGTTTAATCTTGTTTGTACTTGTAAACATCCCTGGTGTTGTTTCACACTCAAATGAATGCAAACAAAGTATATGGATGCTTTCTCTTAATATACAACACAAAAGAACTAAAATCTCTTTACCCTACTCGTAAGAACTTTTGAAACGCGTAAATGCATTCAAAAGCTTGAGTTGAAGCTTGTTTGTACTTGTAAACATCCTAGACGTAGTTTCACACTCAAATGAATGCAAACAAAGTATTTGGATGCTTTCTCTTAATACACAACACAAAAGAACTCAAATCTCTCTCACCCTACTTGTATGAGCTTTTAAAATTCGTAAATGCATTCAAAAGCTTGAGTTGAAGCTTGTTTGTACTATAAAACATTCGTGGTGTAGATTCATACTCATATGAATGCAAATAAAATATTTGGGTAAATGCGTAAATGCATTCATCTCTCTCTGAATATACAACACAAAAGAACTCAATCTCTATCACCCTAGTCATAAGAGCTGTTAAAACGCGTAAATGCATTCAAAAGCTTGAGTTGAAGTTTGTATGTACTCGTAAACATCCTAGATATAGTTTCACACTCAAATATATGCAAACAAAGTCTTTGGATGCTTTCTCATAATATAAAACACAAAAGAACTCAAATCTCTTTCACCCTACTCATATGAGCTTTTAAAACGCGTAAATGCATTCAAAAGCTTGACTTTAAGCTTATTTGTACTTGTAAACATCCTAGGTGTAGTTTCACACTCAAATGAATGAAAACAACGTATTTGGATGTTTTCTCTTAAGATACAACACAAAAAAACTCAAATCTCTTTCACCCTACTTGTATGAGATTTTAAAACGCGTAAATGCATTCCAAAGCTTGAGTTGAAGCAGTTTTGTACTTGTAAACATCCCTGGTGTTGTTTCACACCCAAATGAATGCAAACAAAGTATTTTGATGCTTTCTCTTAATATACAACACAAAAGAACTCAAATCTCTTAACCCTACTCGTAAGAGCTTTTTAAACGAGTAAATGCATTCAAAAGCTTGAGTTGAAGCTTGTTTGTACTTGTAAACATCCTAGGCGTAGTTTCAGACTCAAATGCATGCAAACAAAGTATTTGGATGCTTTCTCTTAATATACAACACAAAAGAACTCAAATCTCTTTCACCCTACTCGTACGAGCTTTTTAAAACGCGTAAATGCATTCAAAAGCTTGAGTTGAAGCTTGTTTGTACTTGTAAACATCCTAGGTGTAGTTTCACACTCAAATGAATGCAAACAAAGTATTTGGATGCCTTTTCTAATATACAACACAAAAGAACTCAAATCTCTCTCACCCTACTTGTATGAGCTTTGAAAATGCGTAAATGCATTAAAAAGCTTGAGTTGAAGCTTGTTCGTACTATAAAACATTCGTGGTGTAGTTTCATACTAATATGATAGCAAACAAAACATTTGGGTGCTTTCTATGAATATACAACACAAAAGAACTCAATCTCTATCACCCTAGTCGTAAGAGCTGTTAAAACGCGTAAATGCATTCAAAAGCTTGAGTTGAAGTTTGTTTGTACTTGTAAACATCCTAGATATAGTTTCACACTCAAATGAATGCAAACAGAGTACTTGAATGCGTTCTCTTAATATACAACACAAAAGAACTCAAATCTCTTTCACCCTACTCGTATGAGCTTTTAAAACGCGTAAATGCATCCAAAAGCTTGAGTTGAAGCTTGTTTGTACTTGTAAATATCCTAAGTGTAGTTTCACACTCAAATGAATGCAAACAAAGTATTTGGATGCTTTCTCTTAATATACAACACAAAAGAACTCAAATCTCTTTCACCCTACTCGTATGAGCTTTTAAAACGCGTAAATGCATTCAAAAGCTTGAGTTGAAGCTTGTTTGTACTTGTAAACATCCTAGGCGTAGTTTCACACTCAAATGAATTCAAACAAAGTATTTGGATGCTTTCTCTTAAAACACAACACAAAAGAACTCAAATCTCTCTCACCCTACTTGTATGAGCTTTTAAAATTCGTAAATGCATTCAAAAGCTTGAGTTGAAGCTTGTTTGTACTTGTAAACATCCTAGGCGTAGTTTCACACTCAAATGAATGCAAACAAAACATTTGGGTGCTTTCTATGAATATACAACACAAAAGAAATCAATCTCTATCACCCTAGTCGTAAGAGCTGTTAAAACGCGAAAATGCATTCAAAAGCTTGAGTTGAAGTTTGTTTGTACTTGTAAACATCCTAGGTGTTGTTTCACACTCAAATGAATGCAAACAAAGTATTTGGATGCCTTTTCTAATATACAACACAAAAGAACTCAAATCTCTCTCACCCTACTTGTATGAGCTTTTAAAATGCGTAAATGCATTAAAAAGCTTGAGTTGAAGCTTGTTCGTACTATAAAACATTCGTGGTGTAGTTTCATACTCATATGAATGCAAACAAAACATTTGGGTGCTTTCTATGAATATACAACACAAAAGAACTCAATCTCTATCACCCTAGTCGTAAGAGCTGTTAAAACGCGTAAATGCATTCAAAAGCTTGAGTTGAAGTTTGTTTGTACTTGTAAACATCCTAGATATAGTTTCACACTCAAATGAATGCAAACAGAGTACTTGAATGCGTTCTCTTAATATACAACACAAAAGAACTCAAATCTCTTTCACCCTACTCGTATGAGCTTTTAAAACGCGTAAATGCATCCAAAAGCTTGAGTTGAAGCTTGTTTGTACTTGTAAACATCCTAGATATAGTTTCACACTCAAATGAATGCAAACAAAGTACTTGAATGCTTTCTCTTAATATACAACACAAAAGAACTCAAATCTCTTTCACCCTACTCGTATGAGCTTTTAAAACGCGTAAATGCATCCAAAAGCTTGAGTTGAAGCTTGTTTGTACTTGTAAATATCCTAAGTGTAGTTTCACACTAAAATGAATGCAAACAAATTCTTTGGATGCTTTCTCATAATATAAAACACAAAAGAACTCAAATCTCTTTCACCCTACTCATATGAGCTTTTAAAACGCGTCAATGCATTCAAAAGCTTGACTTGAAGCTTATTTGTACTTGTAAACATCCTAGGTGTAGTTTCACACTCAAATGAATAAAAACAACGTATTTGGATGCTTTCTCTTAATATACAACACAAAAGAACTCAAATCTCTTTCACCCTACTCGTATGAGCTTTTAAAACGCTTAAATGCATTCCAAAGCTTGAGTGGAAGCAGTTTTGTACTTGTAAACATCCCTGGTGTTGTTTCACACTCAAATGAATGCAAACAAAGTATTTGGATGCTTTCTCTTAATATACAACACAAAAGAACTCAAATCTCATAACCCTACTCGTAAGAGCTTTTTAACCGAGTAAATGCATTCAAAAGTTTGAGTTGAAGCTTGTTGGTACTTGAAAACATCCTAGGCGTAGTTTCACACTCAAATGAATGCAAACAAAGTATTTGGATGCTTTCTCTTAATATACAACACAAAAGAACTCAAATCTCTTTCACCCTACTCGTACGAGCTTTTTAAAACGCGTAAATGCATTGAAAAGCTTGAGTTGAAGCTTGTTTGAACTTGTAAACATCCTAGGTGTAGTTTCACACTCAAATGAATGCAAACAAAGTATTTGGATGCTTTCTTTTAATATACAACACAAACGAACTCAAATCCCTTTCACCCTACTCATATGAGTTTTAAAACGCGTAAATGCATTCAAAAGCTTGAGTTGAAGCTTTTTTGTACTTTAAAACATTCTTGGTGTAGTTTCATACTCAAATGAATGTAAACAAAACATTTGGGTGCTTTCTCTTAATATACAACACAAAACAACTCAATCTCTATCACCCTAGTCGTAAGAGCTGTTAAAACGCGTAAATGCATTCAAAAGCTTGAGTTGAAGCTTGTTTGTACTTGTAAACATCCTAGGTGTAGTTTCACACTCAAATGAATGCAAACAAAGTATTTGGATGCTTTCTCTTAATATTCAACACAAAAGAACTCACATCTCTTTCACCCTACTTGTACGAGGTTTTAAAAGGCGTAAATGCATTCAAAAGCTCTCGTTGAAGCTCTTTTGTACTTGTAAAGATCCTAGGTGTAGTTTCACACTCAAATAAATGCAAACAAAGTATTTGGATGCTTTCTCTTAATATACAACACAAAACAACTCAATCTCTATCACCCTAGTCGTAAGAGCTGTTAAAACGCGTAAATGCATTCAAAAGCTTGAGTTGAAGCTTGTTTGTACTTGTAAACATCCTAGGTGTAGTTTCACACTCAAATGAATGCAAACAAAGTATTTGGATGCTTTCTCTTAATATTCAACACAAAAGAACTCACATCTCTTTCACCCTACTTGTACGAGGTTTTAAAAGGCGTAAATGCATTCAAAAGCTCTCGTTGAAGCTCTTTTGTACTTGTAAAGATCCTAGGTGTAGTTTCACACTCAAATAAATGCAAACAAAGTATTTGGATGCTTTCTCTTAATATACAACACAAAACAACTCAATCTCTATCACCCTAGTCGTAAGAGCTGTTAAAACGCGTAAATGCATTCAAAAGCTTGAGTTGAAGCTTGTTTGTACTTGTAAACATCCTAGGTGTAGTTTCACACTCAAATGAATGCAAACAAAGTATTTGGATGCTTTCTCTTAATATTCAACACAAAAGAACTCACATCTCTTTCACCCTACTTGTACGAGGTTTTAAAAGGCGTAAATGCATTCAAAAGCTCTCGTTGAAGCTCTTTTGTACTTGTAAAGATCCTAGGTGTAGTTTCACACTCAAATAAATGCAAACAAAGTATTTGGATGCTTTCTCTTAATATACAACACAAAAGAACTCAAATGTCTTTCACCCTACTCGTATGAGCTTTTAGAACGCGTAAATGCATTCAAAAGCTTGAGTTGAAGCATATTTGTACTTGTAAACATCCTAGGTGTAGTTTCACACTCAGCTGAATGCAAAAAAAGTATTTGGATGCTTTCTCTTAATATACAACACAAAAGAAGTCAAATCTCTTTCACCCTACTCGTATGAGCTTTTAAAACTCGTAAATGCATTCAAAAGCTTGAGTTGAAGCTTGTTTGTACTTGTAAACATCCCTTGTGTTGTTTCACACTCAAATGAATGCAAACAAAGTATTTGGATGTTTTCTCTTAATATACAACACAAAAGAACTCAAATCTCTTTCACCTACTCGTATGAGCTTTTAAAACGCGTAAATGCATTCAAAAGCTTGAGTTGAAGCTTGTTTGTACTTGTAAACATCCCTTGTGTTTTTTCACACTCAAATGAATGCAAACAAAGTATTTTGATGCTTTTTCTTAATATTACATACAAAAGAACTCAAATCTCTTGCACCCTACTCGTATGAGCTTTTAAAATGCGTAAATGTATTCAAAAGCTTGAGTTGAAGCTTGTTTGTACTTGTAAACATCCCTGGTGTTGTTTCACACTCAAATGAATGCAAACAAAGTATATGGATGCTTTCTCTTAATATACAACACAAAAGAACTCAAATCTCTTTACCCTACTCGTAAGAGCTTTTAAAACGCGTAAATGCATTCAAAAGCTTGAGTTGAAGCTTGTTTGTACTTGTAAACATCCTAGGCGTAGTTTCACACTCAAATGAATGCAAACAAAGTTTTTGGGTGCTTTCTCTTAATACACAACACAAAAGAACTCAAATCTCTCTCACCATACTTGTATGAGCTTTTAAAATTCGTAAATGCATTCAAAAGCTTGAGTTGAAGCTTGTTTGTACTATAAAACATTCGTGGTGTAGATTCATACTCATATGAATGCAAATAAAACATTTTGGTGCTTTCTCTGAATATACAACACAAAAGAACTCAATCTCTATCACCCTAGCCGTAAGAGCTGTTAAAACGCGTAAATGCAGTCAAAAGCTTGAGTTGAAGTTTGTATGTACTTGTAAACATTCTAGATATAGTTTTACACTCAAATAAATGCAAACAAAGTCTTTGGATGCTTTCTCATAATATAAAACACAAAAGAACTCAAATCTCTTTCCCCCTACTCATATGAGCTTTTAAAACGCGTAAATGCATTCAAAAGCTTGACTTGAAGCTTATTTGTACTTGTAAACATCCTAGGTGTAGTTTCACACTCAAATGAATGAAAACAACGTATTTGGATGCTTTCTCTTAATATACAACACAAAAGAACTCAAATCTCTTACACCCTACTCGTATGAGCTTTTAAAACGCGTAAATGCATTCCAAAGCTTGACTTGAAGCTTATTTGTACTTGTAAACAACCTAGGTGTAGTTTCACAATCAAATGAATGAAAACAACGTATTTGGATGCTTTCTCTTAATATACAACACAAAAGAACTCAAATCTCTTTCACCCTACTCGTATGAGCTTTTAAAACGCGTAAATGCATTCCAAAGCTTGAGTTGAAGCAGTTTTGTACTTGTAAACATCCCTGGTGTTGTTTCACACTCAAATGAATGCAAATAAAGTATTTGGATGCTTTCTCTTAATATACAACACAAACGAACTCAAATCTCTTAACCCTACTCGTAAGAGCTTTTTAGACGAGTAAATGCATTCAAAAGCTTGAGTTGAAGCTTGTTTGTACTTGTAAACATCCTAGACGTAGTTTCACACTCAAATGAATGCAAACAAAGTATTTGGATGCTTTCTCTTAGTATACAACACAAAAGAACTCAAATCTCTTTCACCCTACTCGTACGAGCTTTTTAAAACGCGAAAATGCATTCAAAAGCTTGAGTTGAAGCTTGTTTGTACTTGTAAACATCCTAGGTGTAGTTTCACACTCAAATGAATGCAAACAAAGTATATGGATGCATTCTCGTAATATACAACACAAAAGAACTCAAATCTCTTTACCCTACTCGTAAGAGCTTTTAAAACGCGTAAATGCATTCAAAAGCTTGAATTGAAGCTTGTTTGTTCTTGTAAACATCCTAGGCGTAGTTTCACACTCAAATGAATACAAACAAAGTATTTGGATGCTTTCTCTTAATACACAACACAAAAGAACTCAAATCTCTCTCACCCTACTTGTATGAGCTTTTAAAATTCGTAAATGCATTCAAAAGCTTGAGTTGAAGCTTCTTTGTACTATAAAACATTTGTGGTGTAGATTCATACTCATATGAATGCAAATAAAACATTTGGGTGTTTTCTCTGAATATACAACACAAAAGAACTCAATCTCTATCACCCTAGTCGTAAGAGCTGTTAAAACGCGTAAATGCATTCAAAAGCTTGAGTTGAAGTTTGTACGTACTTGTAAACATCCTAGATATAGTTTTACATTCAAATAAATGCAAACAAAGTCTTTGGACGCTTTCTCATAATATAAAACACAAAAGAACTCAAATCTCTTTCACCCTACTCATATGAGCTTTTAAAACGCGTAAATGCATTCAAAAGCTTGACTTGAAGCTTATTTGTACTTGTAAACATCCTAGGTGTAGTTTCACACTCAAATGAATGAAAACAACGTATTTGGATGCTTTCTCTTAATATACAACACAAAAGAGCTCAAATCTCTTTCACCCTACTCGTATGAGCTTTTTAAACGAGTAAATGCATTCAAAAGCTTGAGTTGAAGCATATTTGTACTTGTAAACATCCTAGGTGTAGTTTCACACTCAAATGAATGCAAATAAAGTATTTGAATGCTTTCTCTTAATATACAACACAAAAGAACTCAAATCTCTTTTACCCTACTCGTATGAGCTTTTAAAAACGTAAATGCATTCAAAAGCTTGAGTTGAAGCTTATTTGTACTTGTAAACATCCTAGGTGTAGTTTCACACTCAAATGAATGCAAACATAGTATTTGGATGCTTTCTCTTAATGTAAAACACAAAAGAACTCAAATCTCTTTCATCCTACTCGTATGAGCTTTTAAAACCCGTAAATGCATTCAAAAGCTTGAGTTGAAGCTTGTCTGTACTTGTAAACATCCCTGGTGTTGTTTCACACTCAAATGAATGCAAACAAAGTATTTGGATGCTTTCTCTTAATATACAATACAAATGAACTCAAATCTCTTTACCCTACTCGTAAGAGCTTTTAAAACGCGTAAATGCATTCAAAAGCTTGAGTTGAAGCTTGTTTGTACTTGTAAACATCCTAGGTGTAGTTTCACACTCAAAGGAATGCAAACAAAGTATTTGGATGCTTTCTCTTAATATACATCACAAAAGAACTCAAATCTCTCTCACCCTACTCGTATGAGCTTTTAAAAAGCGTAAATGCATTCAAAAGCTTGAGTTGAAGCTTGTTTGTACTTTAAAACATTCTTGGTGTAATTTCATAATCAAATGAATACAAACAAAATATTTGGGTGCTTTCTCTTAATATACAACACAAAAAAACTCAATGTCGATCACCCTAGTCGTAAGAGCTATTAAAACGCGTAAATGCATTCAAAAGCTTGAGTTTAAGCTTGTTTGTACTTGTAAATGTCCTAGGTGTAGTTTCACACTCAAATGAATGCAAACAAAGTATTTGGATGCTTTCTCTTAATATTCAACACAAAAGAACTCAAATCTCTTTCACCCTACTCGTATGAGGTTTTAAATCGCGTAAATGCATTCCAAAGCTTGAGTTGAAGATTATTTTTCCTTGTAAACATCCTAGGTGTAGTTTCACACTCAAATGAATGCAAACAAAGTATTTAGATGCTTTGTCTTAATATACAACACAAAACAACTAAAATCTCTTTCACTCTACTCGTATGAGCTTTTAAAACGCGTAAATGCATTCAAAACCTTGAGTTGAAGCTTGTTTGTACTTGTATACATCCCTGGTGTTGTTTCACACTCAAATGTATGCAAACAAAGTATTTGGATGCTTTCTCTTAACATACAACACAAAAGAACTCAAATCTCTTTACCATACTCCTAAGAGCTTTTAAAACGCGTAAATGCACTCAAAAGCTTGAGTTGAAGCTTGTTTGTACTTGTAAACATCCTAGACGTAGTTTCACACTCAAATGAATGCAAACAAAGTATTTGGATGCTTTCTCTTAATATACAACACAAAAGAACTCAAATCTCTCTCACCCTACTCGTATGAGCTTTTAAAATGCGTAAATGCATTCAAAAGCTTGTTTGTACTTGTAAAAATCGTAGGTGTATTTTCACACTCAAATGAATGCAATCAAAGTATTTGGATGCTTTCTCTTAATATAAAACACAAAAGAACTCAAATCCCTTTCATCCTACTCGTATGAGCTTTTAAAACGCGTAAATGCATTCAAAAGCTTGAGTTGAAGCTTGTTTGTACTTGTAAACATCCCTGGTGTTGTTTCACACTCAAATGAATGCAAACAAAGTATTTGGATGCTTTCTCTTAATATACAACACAAAAGAACTCAAATCTCTTAACCCTACTCGTAAGAGCTTTTTAAACGAGTAAATGCATTCAAAAATTTGAGTTGAAGCTTGTTTGTACTTGTAAACATCCTAGGCGTAGTTTCACACTCAAATGAATGCAAACAAAGTATATGAATGCTTTCTCTTAATATACAACACAAAAGAACACAAATATCGTTCACCCTACCCGTACGAGCTTTTTATAGCGCGTAAATGCATTCAAAAGCTTGAGTTGAAGCTTGTTTGTACTTGTAAACATCCTAGTGGTAGTTTCACACTCAAATGAATGCAAACAAAGTATTTGGATGCTTTCTCTTAATATACAACACAAAAGAACTCAAATCTCTTTCACCCTACTCGTATGAGCTTTTAAAACGCGTAAATGCTTTCAAAAGCTTGAGTTGAAGCTTGTTTGTACTTGTAAACATCCCTGGTGTTGTTTCACACTCAAATGAATGCAAACAAAGTATTTGGATGCTTTCTCTTAATATACAACACAAATGAACTCAAATCTCTTTACCCTACTCGTAAGAGCTCTTAAAACGCGTAAATGCATTCAAAAGCTTGAGTTGAACCTTGTTTGTACTATAAAACATTCTTGGTGTAGTTTCATACACTTATGAATGCAAACAAAACATTTGGGTGCTTTCTCTGAATATATAAAACACAAAAGAACTCGATCTCTATCACCCTAGTCGTAAGAGCTGTTAAAACGCGTAAATGCATTCAAAAGCTTGAGTTGAAGTTTGTTTGTAATTGTAAACATCCTAGATGTAGTTTCAAACTCAAATGAATGCAAACAATGTATCTGGATGCTTTCTCTTAATATACAACACAAAAAGAACTCAAATCTCTTTCACCCTACTCGTATGAGCTTTTAAAAATGTAAATGCATTCAAAAGCTTGAGTTGAAGCTTATTTGTACTTATAAACATCCTAGGTGTAGTTTCACACTCAAATGAATGCAAACAAAGTATTTGGATGCTTTCTCTTAATATAAAACACAAAAGAACTCAAATCTCTTTCACCCTACTCGCATGAGCTTTTAAAACGCGTAAATGCATTCAAAAGCTTGAGTTGAAGCTTGTTTGTACTTGTAAACATCCCTTGTGTTGTTTCACAGTCAAATGAATGCAAACAAAGTATTTCGATGCTTTCTCTTAATATACAACACAAAAGAACTCAAATCCCTTTACCCTACTCGTAAGAGCTTTTAAATCGCGTAAATGCATTAAAAAGCTTGAGTTGAAGCTTGTTTGCAATTGTAAATATCCTAGTGGTAGTTTCACACTCAAATGAATGCAAACAAAGTATTTGGATGCTTTCTCTTAATATACAACACAAAAGAACTCGTATTTCTTTACCCTACTCGTAAGAGCTTTTAAATCGCGTAAATGCATTCAAAAGCTTGAGTTGAAGCTTATTTGTACTTGTAAACATCCTAGGTGTAGTTTAAAAACTCAAATGAATGCAAACAAAGTATTTGGATGCTTTCTCTTAATATACAACACAAAAGAACTCAAATCTCTTTCACCCTACTCGTATGAGCTTTTAAAACTTGTAAATGCTTTCAAAAGCTTGAGTTGAAGCTTGTTTGTACTTGTAAACATCCCTTGTGTTGTTTCACACTCAAATGAATGCAAACAAAGTATTCGGATGCTTTCTCTTAATATACAACACAAAAGAACTCAAATATCTTTCACCCTACTCGTAAGAGCTTTTAAAACGTGTAAATACTTTTAAAAGCTTGAGTTGAAACTTGTTTGTATTTGTAAACATGCTTGATGTATTTTCACATTCAAATGAATGCAAACAAACTATTTGGATGCTTTCTCTTAATAAGCAACACAAAAGAACTCAAATCTCTTTCACCCTACTCGTATGAGCTTTTAAAACGCTTAAATGCATTCAAAAGCTTGAGTTGAAGCTTGTTTGTACTTGTAAACATCCCTGGTGTTGTTTCACACTCAAATGAATGCAAACAAAGTATATGGATGCTTTCTCTTAATATACAACACAAAAGAACTCAAATCTCTTTACCCTACTCGTAAGAGCTTTTAAAACGCGTAAATGCATTCAAAAGCTTGAGTTGAAGCTTGTTTGTACTTGTAAACATCCTAGGTGTAGTTTCGCACTCAAAGGAATGCAAACAAAGTATTTGGATGCTTTCTCTTAATATACATCACAAAAAAACTCAAATCTCTCTCACCCTACTCGTATGAGCTTTTAAAACGCGTAAATGCATTCAAAAGCTTGAGTTGAAGCTTGTTTGTACTTTAAAACATTCTTGGTGTAGTTTCATAATCAAATGAATACAAACAAAACATTTGGGTGCTTTCTCTTAATATACAACACAAAAGAACTCAATGTCGATCACCCTAGTCGTAAGAGCTGTTAAAACGCGTAAATGCATTCAAAAGCTTGAGTTTAAGCTTGTTTGTACTTGTAAATGTCCTAGGTGTAGTTTCACACTCAAATGCATGCAAACAAAGTATTTGGATGCTTTCTCTTAATATTCAACACAAAAGAACTCAAATCTCTTTCACCCTACTCGTATGAGCTTTTAAATAGCGTAAATGCATTCCAAAGCTTGAGTTGAAGATTATTTGTCCTTGTAAACATCCTAGGTGTAGTTTCACACTCAAATGAATGCAAACAAAGAATTTAGATGCTTTGTCTTAATATACAACACAAAACAACTCAAATCTCTTTCACTCTACTCGTATGAGCTTTTAAAACGCGTAAATGCATTCAAAACCTTGAGTTGAAGCTTGTTTGTACTTGTATACATCCCTGGTGTTGTTTCACACTCAAATGTATGCAAACAAAGTATTTGGATGCTTTCTCTTAACATACAACACAAAAGAACTCAAATCTCTTTACCCTACTCCTAAGAGCTTTTAAAACGCGTAAATGCACTCAAAAGCTTGAGTTGAAGCTTGTTTGTACTTGTAAACATCCTAGACGTAGTTTCACAGTCAAATGAATGCAAACAAAGTATTTGGATGCTTTCTCTTAATATACAACACAAAAGAACTCAAATCTCTCTCACCCTACTCGTATGAGCTTTTAAAATGCGTAAATGCATTCAAAAGCTTGTTTGTACTTGTAAAAATCGTAGGTGTATTTTCACACTCAAATGAATGCAATCAAAGTATTTGGATGCTTTCTCTTAATATAAAACACAAAAGAACTCAAATCTCTTTCATCCTACTCGTATGAGCTTTTAAAACGCGTAAATGCATTCAAAAGCTTGAGTTGAAGCTTGTTTGTACTTGTAAACATCCCTGGTGTTGTTTCAGACTCAAATGAATGCAAACAAAGTATTTGGATGCTTTCTCTTAATATACAACACAAAAGAACTCAAATCTCTTAACCCTAATCGTAAGAGCTTTTTAAACGAGTAAATGCATTCAAAAATTTGAGTTGAAGCTTGTTTGTACTTGTAAACATCCTAGGCGTAGTTTCACACTCAAATGAATGCAAACAAAGTATATGAATGCTTTCTCTTAATATACAACACAAAAGAACACAAATATCGTTCACCCTACCCGTACGAGCTTTTTATAGCGCGTAAATGCATTCAAAAGCTTGAGTTGAAGCTTGTTTGTACTTGTAAACATCCTAGTGGTAGTTTCACACTCAAATGAATGCAAACAAAGTATTTGGATGCTTTCTCTTAATATACAACACAAAAGAACTCAAATCTCTTTCACCCTACTCGTATGAGCTTTTAAAACGCGTAAATGCTTTCAAAAGCTTGAGTTGAAGCTTGTTTGTACTTGTAAACATCCCTGGTGTTGTTTCACACTCAAATGAATGCAAACAAAGTATTTGGATGCTTTCTCTTAATATACAACACAAATGAACTCAAATCTCTTTACCCTACTCGTAAGAGCTCTTAAAACGCGTAAATGCATTCAAAAGCTTGAGTTGAACCTTGTTTGTACTATAAAACATTCTTGGTGTAGTTTCATACACTTATGAATGCAAACAAAACATTTGGGTGCTTTCTCTGAATATATAAAACACAAAAGAACTCGATCTCTATCACCCTAGTCGTAAGAGCTGTTAAAACGCGTAAATGCATTCAAAAGCTTGAGTTGAAGTTTGTTTGTAATTGTAAACATCCTAGATGTAGTTTCAAACTCAAATGAATGCAAACAAAGTATCTGGATGCTTTCTCTTAATATACAACACAAAAAGAACTCAGATCTCTTTCACCCTACTCGTATGAGCTTTTAAAAATGTAAATGCATTCAAAAGCTTGAGTTGAAGCTTATTTGTACTTATAAACACCCTAGGTGTAGTTTCACACTCAAATGAATGCAAACAAAGTATTTGGATGCTTTCTCTTAATATAAAACACAAAAGAACTCAAATCTCTTTCACCCTACTCGTAAGAGCTTTTAAATCGCGTAAATGCATTAAAAAGCTTGAGTTGAAGCTTGTTTGTAATTGTAAATATCCTAGTGGTAGTTTCACACTCAAATGAATGCAAACAAAGTATTTGGATGCTTTCTCTTAATATACAACACAAAAGAACTCGTATTTCTTTACCCTACTCGTAAGAGCTTTTAAATCGCGTAAATGCATTCAAAAGCTTGAGTTGAAGCTTATTTGTACTTGTAAACATCCTAGGTGTAGTTTAAAAACTCAAATGAATGCAAACAAAGTATTTGGATGCTTTCTCTTAATATACAACACAAAAGAACTCAAATCTCTTTCACCCTACTCGTATGAGCTTTTAAAACTTTTAAATGGTTTCAAAAGCTTGAGTTGAAGCTTGTTTGTACTTGTAAACATCCCTTGTGTTGTTTCACACTCAAATGAATGCAAACAAAGTATTCGGATGCTTTCTCTTAATATACAACACAAAAGAACTCAAATATCTTTCACCCTACTCGTAAGAGCTTTTAAAACGCGTAAATGCATTCAAAAGCTTGAGTTGAAGCTTGTTTGTACTTGTAAACATCCTAGGTGTAGTTTCACACTCAAAGGAATGCAAACAAAGTATTTGGATGCTTTCTCTTAATATACATCACAAAAAAACTCAAATCTCTCTCACCCTACTCGTATGAGCTTTTAAAACGCGTAAAAGCATTCAAAAGCTTGAGTTGAAGCTTGTTTGTACTTTAAAACATTCTTGGTGTAGTTTCATAATCAAATGAATACAAACAAAACATTTGGGTGCTTTCTCTTAATATACAACACAAAAGAACTCAATGTCGATCACCCTAGTCGTAAGAGCTGTTAAAACGCGTAAATGCATTCAAAAGCTTGAGTTTAAGCTTGTTTGTACTTGTAAATGTCCTAGGTGTAGTTTCACACTCAAATGAATGCAAACAAAGTATTTGGATGCTTTCTCTTAATATTCAACACAAAAGAACTCTAATCTCTTTCACCCTACTCGTATGAGCTTTTAAATCGAGTAAATGCATTCCAAAGCTTGAGTTGAAGATTATTTGTCCTTGTAAACATCCTAGGTGTAGTTTCACACTCAAATGAATGCAAACAAAGTATTTAGATGCTTTGTCTTAATATACAACACAAAACAACTCAAATCTCTTTCACTCTACTCGTATGAGCTTTTAAAACGCGTAAATGCATTCAAAAGCTTGTGTTGAAGCTTGTTTGTACTTGTATACATCCCTGGTGTTGTTTCACACTCAAATGTATGCAAACAAAGTATTTGGATGCTTTCTCTTAACATAGAACACAAAAGAACTCAAATCTCTTTACCCTACTCCTAAGAGCTTTTAAAACGCGTAAATGCACTCAAAAGCTTGAGTTGAAGCTTGTTTGTACTTGTAAACATCCTAGGCGTAGTTTCACACTCAAATGAATGCAAACAAAGTATTTGGATGCTTTCTCTTAATATACAACACAAAAGAACTCAAATCTCTCTCACCCTACTCGTATGAGCTTTTAAAATGCGTAAATGCATTCAAAAGCTTGAGTTGAAGCTTGTTTGTACTATAAAACATTCTTGGTGTAATTTCATACTCATATGAATGCAAACAAAACATTTGGGTGCTTTCTCCGAATATACAACACAAAAGAACTCAATCTCTATCACCCTAGTCGTAAGAGCTGTTAAAACACGTAAATGCATTCAAAAGCTTGAGTTGAAGTTTGTTTGTACTTGTAAGCATCCTAGATGTAGTTTCACACTCCAATGAATGCAAACAAAGTATTTGGATGCTTTCTCTTAATATACAACACAAAAGAACTCAAATCTCTTTCACCCTACTCGTAAGAGCTTTTAAACACGTAAATGCATTCAAAAGCTTGAGTTGAAGCTTATTTGAACTTGTAAACATCCTAGGCGTAGTTTCACACTCAAATGAATGAAAACAAAGTATATGGATGCTTTCTCTTAATATACAACTGATGCGGGAGCAAGTGTGCAAAGTAAACAGAACAACCAATGAACTAGCAAGAGAATATCCATTCCTGTTTACATCGAGTTTCTTTCGTGGTTATGCGTTAAATTGACTCCTACAAATATAATTACATGGAGTTTACACACAAGATCGAGATTAAAGCTCTAATTATATGATCTCATTCGTTAGAAGGATTCCCGTAATTTTGACAGCTTCTACACTGGTTCGTATTTCGATCATAACTCACTCATACGACGTGTGATCGTGGGGATTCAAAATTCTGTAGAAAGATGGAAACGAGATCTAAAACTCCTGTCCTTTGACTTTTCCCATATTCAAAACGTAACAGGGTTTAAAAGACGATTGAATTTACAGTGGAAAGCTGTTCCAACGGGTTTGTGCCTTGGACGCCAAGTAATCAGTTGTTTAGTTCGATTTCGTTTAGTATTTCATTAAATCGTTTGATTATTATTTAGGAGAGTAATAATCTGATTGTTATTAGTATTAGAAGTCCATTAGGTATTAGGAAAGCTGTTAATTAGCTTGTTTTACAATTGTATTCAGTTTCGTAGTTAGTTTCCTATTTGGACTAGGATTAGGATTCCGAATAGCTTTAGATTTCTTTGTCTATAAATAGGAGAGAGCTTTGCTAATGTAAACTCGTGCTTTGATGATTAATTATTGAATACGTGAGTATTTACCCCTCAAACTGAGTAATTCAGGTTGAAACCCTTACGAGTGATTCGTGAGTTGTTCTTGAGTGATTCTTGAACAAGATCCCTACGTCTGATACTATCAAAGGTTACTTTCCGTTTTGTTACTTATTTCACATCAACAACACAAAAGAACTCAAATCTCTTTCACCCTACTCGTATGAGTTTTTAAACACGTAAATGCATTCAAAAGCTTGAGTTGAAGCTTATTTGTACTTGTAAACATCCTAGGTGTAGTTTCACACTCAAATGAATAAAAACAAAGTATTTGGATGCTTTCTCTTAATATACAACACAAAAGAACTCAAATCTCTTTCACCCTACTCGTAAGAGCTTTTAAAACGCGTTTTCCAAAGCTTGAGTTGAAGCTTGTTTGTACTTTAAAACATTCTTGGTGTAGTTTCATACTCAAATGAATGCAAACAAAACATTTGGGTGCTTTCTCTTAATATACAACACAAAAGAACTCAATCTTTATCACCCTAGTCGTATGAGCTGTTAAAACGCGTATATGCATTCAAAAGCTTGAGTTGAAGCTTTTTTGTACTTGTAAACATCCTTGGTGTAGTTTCAGACTCAAATGAATACAAACAAATTATTTGGATGGTTTCTCTTAATATACAACACAAAAGAACTCAAATCTCTTTCACCCTACTCGTAAGAGCTTTTAAAACACGTAAATGCATTCAAAAGCTTGAGTTGAAGCTTGTTTGTACTTTAAAACATTCTTGGTGTAGTTTCATACTCAAATGAATTCAAACAAAACATTTGGGTGTTTTTCTTAATAAACAACACAAAGAACTCCAATTTCTTTCACCCTACTCGTAAGAGCTATTAAAATGCGCTAAATGCATCCAAAAGCTTGAGGTGAAGCTTGTTTGTACTTGTGAACATCCTAGGTTTAGTTTCCCACTCAAGTGAATGCAAAGAAAGTATTTGGATGCTTTCTGTTAATATACAACACAAAAGAACTCAAATCTCGTTCACCCTACTCGTAAGAGCTTTTAAAACGCGTAAATGCATTCAAAAGCTTGAGTTGAAGCTTGTTTGTACTTTAAAACATTCTTGGTGTAGTTTCCTACTCAAATAAAAACAAAGAAAACATTTGGGTGTTTTCTCTTAATATACAACACAAAAGAACTCCAATCTCTTTCACCCTACTCGTAAGAGCTATTAAAACGCGTAAATGCATCCAAAAGCTTTAGTTGAAGCTTGTTTGTACTTATAAACATCCTAGGTGTAGTTTCACTCTAAAATGAATGCAAACAATGTATTAGGATGCTTTCTCTTAATTTACAACACAAAAGAATTCAAATCTCTTTCACCCTACTCGTACGAGCTTTTAAAACGCGTAAATGCATTCAAAAGCTTGAGTTGTAGCTTGTTTGTACTTTAATACATTTTTGGTGTAGTTTCATATTCAAATGAATGCAAACAAAACATTTGTGTGCTTTCTCTGAATATACAACACAAAAGAACTCAATCTCTATCACCCTATTCGTAAGAGCTGTTAAAACGCGTAAATGCATTCGAAAGGTTGAGTTGAAGCTTGTTTGTATTTGTAAACATCCTAGGTGTAGTTTCACACTCAAATAAATGCAAACAAAGTATTTGGATGGTTTCTCTTAATATACAACACAAAAGAACACAAATCTCTTTCACCCTACTCGTACGAGCTTTTAAAACGCGTAAATGCATTCAAAAGCTTTCGTTGAACCTTGTTTGTACTTGTAAATATCCTAGGTGTAGTTTCACACTCAAATGAATGCAAATAAAGTATTTGGATGATTTCTCTTAATATACAACACAAACGAACTCAAATCTCTTTCCCCCTACTCGTAAGAGCTTTTAAAACGCGTTTTCAAAAGCTTGAGTTGAAGCTTGTTTGTACTTTAAACATTCTTGGTGTAGTTTCTCTTAATATACAACACAAAAGAACTCAATCTCTATCGTCCTAGTCGTATGAGCTGTTAAAACGCGTAAATGCATTCAAAAGCTTGAGTTGAAGCTTGTTTGTACTTGTAAACATCCTTGGTGTTGTTTCAGACTCAAATGAATGCAAACAAAGTATTTGGATGATTTCTCTTAATATACAACACAAAAGCACTCAAATCTCTTTCACCTTACTCGTACGAGCTTTTAAAACGCGTAAATGCATTCAAAAGATTTAGCTGAAGCTTGTTTGTACCTGTAAACATCCAAGGTGTAGTTTCACACTCAAATGAATGCAAACAAAGTATTTGGATGCTTTCTCTTAATATACAACACAAACTGTTGTGACCTAAAATAAAGATTCAGGCCCAAAGCCAAATCTGTCAAACGCGGGAGCGGTACTGTCCAGGAAGCCTGCCCTAGACCCGTGCCATCAGAGGAAGCTGGACATCGGGAGCCATTCCAAAAGTGACACGGGCCCCCGCCAAACCCGAACGCCGCCCATCCCACACCTCCACCACCTTTTAGAAGTTCATTGCCGACCCCCGGTGGCCAACCCATCCTTGAGAACCTGGTATACGAGGGAGACCTGACTCGAGCCATAACCACCATGTAGCAAAAGATAATGGAGGGTGTGGCGAGAGAAGTTCGAGACGCCCTCAAAGCAATGCCCCCTCCGGTCCACCACCCGTTTCCCTTCCGCAGCCTCGGCACACCTTTGACGACCGCTCTTGCCCACACAGGACCAAGGCCCCTGCCCTGGCGTGACCTGAACCCGAAAGACGTGCGTCATGTCTTAAACCAGCGTCGGGACCGTTGGGAGAATGAACAGGAGCTCGACAGAGAGCATGGAGAACCCTCGAGGCCAGACGCCCGGGGTATCATCAATCATAGGCGAGAAGACAGAGGCGAGGACCGGGAGCCAGCCACTAATCAAGGCGGCTCCTCGAGACCCGATGCTCGGCAGACCATAATCCGCATGAGGAGAGACATGGCCTCCATCTCAACACCGTATGCGGACGACGAATGCAGCTCTGGAACATTCCACAGTCGTTCCAAGGGCAAGACCATCGAGGTGTCGTCTTCTCACCGACGCAGCAATAGGCACGGGAGAAACGGAGACCACAAAGCCGACAACCACTCCGTGCTATCATTGTCGTGCAGGCGGGGAAAGCTCTATGCGGATGAGAAGCTACCTGACTCGCCCTTCACGAGAGAAATTTTATACGCCCCAAGAGTGGCAAAAATCAAGGTACCAGCCATAGCTGTGTACGACGGCGTCGCGCTGATCGACCCCAGTGAGCACGTGGAGGCCTATACGGCGAACATGTACACATACACGACTGATGTACCCACCCTATACAAATTCTTCCCGCCCACACTGCGGGGCCTAGCGCTCAAATGGTTCAACGAGCTCCCCCGCGGCTCAGTCGACGATTTTAAGACATTGACGATGAAGTTCATTAACCATTTTGTCGGCAACAAACGGTCTGAGAAAACCATCTCACACCTAGCAAGTGTCGTTCAGCTACGAAAAGAACCGCTGAGAGGATACCTTAAAAGGTTCAACATGGCAAAGACAGAAATCAGAAAAGTGAATGACGAAGTTGCCTACTCCTACTTCCTGCAAGGGTTGTCGCCCAGCACATATAAATTTACCTTGGTGAAGAAGCAAGTCACTTCCCTTCGCGATGCATTGGACAGGGCTGAAGGCTTCTGTACCGCGACCGAAGTCGTGTATTCCAACAAAGAAAAGGAAAAAGAAACGACACCACCACAGGCGGGAAAGAAGAAAAGCGCGGAAATAATGACAACCAGCGCCCCCAAGCCCCGAAGGAACTCCTCCAGAAAGGCCACTCGCCTCTCCTAGAAGGCGACGAGGCATATCCTTTTCCACAACCAAAGGAAGTGATTCTGACCGACATCAAGGACAATAACTGGTTGAGGGACCCCAGTCGGATACGACAACCCTACAGATACCGGGATAAAGCCAAGTACTGCGACTACCACGAAGATGTGGGGCGCACCACAGCTGAATGTAAGGACCTAGAGAGGGCGCTTCACCTCCTCCTCTCTCAAGGTCGCCTCAAGAACTACGTCTGGAGGGACGTCGTGGCCAAGCCTATCGCCAAAAAAGAAAAACCACCAGAGCCAGACAGTGACGACGGCGACTTCGTCGCCACTATTGCGGGGGGGATTGCCACTGGACGACAGAACCATCAGCGCTCACAAAGCCTACGTCAGGGAAGCCGCCCAGGTCAAGCTCCTCGTCCCCGGACCATCAAAACCAATGAAGCCCATAACCTTCACAGAAGAAGATATGAGACGGATCGTCGCCCCCCATGACATCCTATGGTAGTAGAGCTAAAAATTCAGGACCGACGGGTTAAAAGGATACTGATAGACAGTGGAAGTTCGGCGGATCTGAATTCTATTGACTGCTTCAGACAGTTAAATCACGGCGAGGACAATCTGCAGAGAGTCACCAGACCCATTGTCGGATTTGGGAAAAAGTTTGTCCACCCACTTGGGAGCTGTAGACTGTCAGTTCACTTTGGACCCCGAGGAAAGTGTCGAACAACCGGTATCAACTTCTTGGTGGTAGAAGACTCCTCCACGTACAACGTCATCCTTGGCCGACCCTCCTTGAACAAAATAAGGGTTGTGGTCGCCACCCACATGCTCCTCATGAAATTCGAATGCGACGACGGCGAAATTGGCAGCCTATACGGCGACCCAAAGACAGCCAGAGAATGCTACTTCACAATGGTCCGGCCTATCCTGGAAACCGACCGGGAGAAAACCGTAAGAAAAAGAAAACGGGTGGCAGAGGCGATGAACATCGCTGTTGCAACCGGCGAGGACGACATCGACCCACAGGAGGAAATCACGGAAAAAGACGAGGCTGTAGAGGCAACGGAAGAAGTAGCCCTTGACGAATTATATGCTGGCCCAACTGTTAAGGTCGGCAGTTCCCTGGTGGGCGAAGAGAAACGGTCGATGATCCAGCTCCTACAGGCGTATCAGGATGTGTTCGCCTTCTCCGCAAAAGACATGCTGGGAGTCAGCCCCGACATCATTATGCACAGTCTCAACATCCTCCCGACAGCAACACCAGTGAAGCAAAAGAAACGTCATTTGGGGAACGAAAGAAATAGAGCTGTGAGAGAGGAAGTGGCGAAGCTGTTAGAAGCCGACTTTATAAGAGAATGCAGATACCCCGGTTGGATCAGTAACGTGGTCTTGGTTAAAAAATCAAATGGGTCGTGGCGCATGTGCATCGACTTCACTGACCTTAACAAAGCCTGCCCAAAGGACAGCTTCCCCCTACCAAGAATCGATCAGATGGTCGATTCGACGGCTGGCCATCAGACGTTGAGCTTCATGGATGCCTACTCCGGCTATCATCAGGTCCCCCTCGATGAGGTCGACCAAGAAAACTCCGCCTTGAACACAGAACATGGGCTTTACTGCAGGTATATGTGGACGATATGATCGTAAACACCAAGCCCTGAGGCAACCACGTTCACAACCTGCAGCAAACCTTCGAGAAGCTACGGCTGTACAACATGAAACTCAACCCCAAAAAATGTGTCTTCGGGGTACAGGCGGGAAAATTCCTGGGATACATGATTAGCCAACGAGGAATCGATGCCAATCCCGACAAGGTGGCAGCGATCATGAACATGGAACCACCTTGAACGGTCTGAGAAGTATAGAAACTCGCAGGTTGCATAGCTGCGCTCGGGCATTTTATCGCCAGGGGGTTAGATAAAAGTGCTCCGTTCTTTAACACAATAAAAAAGAACACCAAATTCTGCTGGACCGCCGAAGCTGTACAGGCCTTCGACGACTTAAAAATATACCTCACCAAGGTGCCTACCATGGTGTCTCCTGAGCCAGGTGAAGAACTTTTTTGCTATCTGGCGACGTCGGACACATCGGGCAGTGTCGTCCTCCTCGTTGAAAGCGACAAAGTCTAGAAGCCCTTATATTATACAAGTCACGCATTCAACGACGCCGAAGCCAGCTACTCCATCATGGAGAGAGTAGTCCTGGCCGTCTACACGGCGAGCAAAAGGCTAAAGCCATACTTCAAATCGCACAAGGTCGTCGTTTTGTCAGACCACCCCCTGGGAAACATCCTCGAGAAGCTAGACAACGCCGGAAGGATGCTCAAATGGGCCGTACACCTTCAGGGCCTTGGAATAGAGTACGAACCTCGAAAAGCTATCAAAGGACAGTCCCTGGCGGACTTCATCGCCGAAAGTACTCGCCGCCCAAACCCATCATATAACCTCGATGTCCCTTAGACAATTTATGTCGAAGGATCGGCGACAAACCAAGGATCTGGAGCAGGCCTCATTTGCACATCTCCGGAAGGCGAACAAAACGAATATGCCCTCAGGTTTATTTTTAACGCCACGAATAACAAGGCAAAATATGATGCCCTAATCTCAGGCATCGAGTATTGTGTCGCTGCAGGGGCCTCTAGCGTCCAAGCACACTCCGACTCAGAGTTGGTCGTTAGCCAGATCAACGGTACCTATGAGGCCCAAGACAAAAACATGCTAGCCTACCTAGCCAAAGCCCGAGAGCTGATCACCAAACTAGGAAGCTTCAAGATCACGCAAGTCCCTCGATCTGAGAATAATCAGGCCGACGCATTATCCAAGTTGGCCAGCTCCGCCAAGGCCGACCACCCCCGATCCATCTTTTGGGATGTAAAAGCGGAAAGAAGCATAGAAAAGCAGGAGGTCATGATCCTAGACTGGAGTTCAACATGGATGGACCCACAGTCAATTCCTCACCAACGGAACCCTACAAGAAGATAAGAAAGAGGCCGAGAGAGTAGAGAGAAGGTCCAAATGGTTCACTCTCTTTGAAGGACAGCTGTACAAAGTCTCATACTCGTAACCTTTGCAGCTCGCACATCGGCGGACGGGCGCTGATCACAAAAACATTCAAAACGGGTTATTTCTGGCCAACGCTGAGACAGGATGTCGTCGCCTATTCAGCCAAATGCGACAAATGCCAAAAATTTGCACACATGTATCACAAGCCTGCCACAGAACTTAAGCCCATTTCCACCACCCTGCCATTCGCCCGTTGGGGCATGGACATCCTCGGGCCTTTCCCGACGGCGAAGTATCAGCGCAAGTTCATTATAGTCGCTGTCGACTATTTTACTAAATGGATAGAGGCTGAAGCGGTGACCAAAATTGCGGAAGCAGATGTCAGGAAATTTGTTTGGCGCAATATCATCACACGTTTCGGCTGTCCCAGGGAGATAACTTTCGATAACGCCGCATAATTCGAGACCCCCAAGCTCCAGGAAGAAATACTGCGTTACCAGCAACTTCACCGCCGCCGCCCACCCACAGGCGAATGGGCAAGCCGAGTCCTCCAACAAACAGATTCTACTGGGGCGGAAAAGGAAGCTCAATGAGGCAAAGGGGCTATGGGCCGACAAACTCTTGAATGTGCTCTGGGCGCTGACGACCACGAAAAAGAATGCAACGGGGGAGACGCCTTTCATGCTCATCTATGGAGCTCAGGCGGTGCTTCTAATCGAGGTTAAAGAGCCAACCCTGAGAGTGTTAATGTACAATGAAGAAAACAACAACGCCTCCCACCGAGAGGACCTCGACCTCTTACCAGAAAAAAGGGACGACGCCCTCCTAAGAGCTCAAATCTATCGCCTTAGGATGTCCAGACAGTACAACAAGATGGTCCAACCCCAGCCCTTGCCCGTGGGAGATCTGGTACTGAGAAAAACTGAAGCTATAGGGATGGCATCCACATCCGGTAAGCTGACTGCCACCTGGGAAGGCCCGCACATGATCAAGGAAGAAGTCCGCCAGGGAACCTACCGCCTCCAAACACTGGACGGAGAGCCCATCCCGAGGATATGGAACACCTGCAACCTCAACAAGTACCACATCTGACCCCCGTCGGCCGAAAAGGCGACGGCCAAATTAGGTCAGGCGACTAGGACATCAAGTTGTGTAATCCTCTTATCATTCACTTATAAACACCTTAGGGTGCAAAATATTTACATGAATGAAACTAGCATTATCATTCACTTGTAAACACCTTAGGGTGCAAAATATTTACATGAATGAAAATAGCACACGTTTTCACCTAACATCGCACTCTTTACGAACTCTGATTGAAAATAAGATCAGCTAAAGGCAGTTTATTAAGAATAGTTCACGTCGAATGAAACACTGAAAAACAATCAGTCTATGACGAAACTAAACATACACTCTTTATTCATAACTTTATAACAGAGGCCTTGACATATGCCAGCTAAAAGGCCCGGTAAAAAAGTTAGCAAAATACACGACCTATGGTTCTGCGGCCCCATGCCAACCATGGCCTTTCCCACAACTACGATTTGGCGCCCTCGCCATCCTCCTCGCCGGAGCCAGGCTGAGCGAACTCACTAGGATGAGTAGACTCACCGTTGCGCTTGGCGCCAACACGGCCGCCAGAGCTAATGATGTGATTTATTTAGGGATTTTCTATATTTTGATAAATAAAAACAATAAAAGGGATATGCCTCTCGAATCACTCAAGGGGTTGGGGTTTTCGTTCAAGAATCACTCAAGAACAATACTTGCGCATCACACACAAGGGTTTCAAACTGAATCACTCAATTTGAGGGGGGTAAATACTCACGTATTAATCATTAATCATCAAAGTCTATGTTTACAATAATCGTGCTCTCCCTATTTATAAACAAAGAAATCTAAAGCTACTAGGAATCCTAATCCAAGTAGGAAACTAACTATGAAACTGATTACAATATTAAAACGAACTAACTAACAGCTTTTCTAATACTTAATGGACTCCTAACGCTAATAATAATTAGAATATTACTTTCCTAAACATACTCTAACTAATTAAGAAAATAAACAACCGAAATAAAACTTAAACAGCTAGTTACTTGGCGCCTAAGAATAAAACCGGTTGTAACAGCTTTGCATCGTAACTTCAATTTCCTTTTCAATCCCGTTACATTCTGAATATGGGAAAACTCAAAGCATGAGAGTTTTAGATCTTGTTTCCAGCTTTCTAAAGAATTTTGAATCACCATAATCCCATGTCGTATGAGTGAGTTATGATCGAAATACGAACCAGTGTAGAAGCTGTCAAAATTACGGGAATCCTTATAACGAATGTTATCATATAATAAGAGCTTTAATCCCGACCTTGTATGGAAATTCCATGTAATTATCTTTATAGGAGCCAATTTAATGCATAACCACCAAAGGAACTCGATGTAAACAAGGATGTATGTTCGCTTGCTAGTTCCTTGGTTGTTTTGTTTACTTTGCACATCTGCTCCCGGATCAATCTCCCTTTCTTCAAAAAGAATTGTCCCCAATTCTTGGTCAGTAACAATCTTTTCTTGAGTTTTGTCTCCATGATCTTCCATCAAATAAATTGGACTACTCTTGGAGAAGTCAGTATGAACGAAGTCTTCATATTTGAAAAAGATTGAATCTTTTTGAGATGTCTTCAATGAATCCACGACCACAAGGTTAGTAATGTTGTCAACCTCATCTTCTTGACCTACCTCATCAAATATAGGTGGTTGAATTGGGTCAAAAGAAAATTCTTCTTTCAAAAGATCAGCATCATCAACATCAAAATTCTCATCTTGTGGTTGAACAACTTCAAGAGCTTCTTGTTCCCCAAATAATGATTCTTCTATTTGTTTTTCTTCTTGTTGAGAATCGACAACTTCTTGATTTTCTTGTTCTACTTTCATCAAAAAGACAGAAAGTTTATCTACAACGAGATTCGCACTCCTTTTCTCTTCACACTCCTCTTTCGATTCAATATTCTCTACAAAAGATCTTGAACTTGATTGTTCTTCAACTTTATTCTCAACAATTGTTATTTCATTGTCACTCTCTACCTTAGGTTTAGAAATACTTTCAAAACCAGATAACAAAGGTGTTAATATAATTCGCTTTCCACAATGACGTAAAGCATAAGTGTTATGGACCTTGTCATGTGTAACTCTTTTAACCTCCATCCAGGGTCTACCAAATAACATATGACAATCATCCATGGAAACTACATCACAACGAACTACACCACCATATGACCCAATAGTAACAGGAATAAATATATACTGAGTTACCTCTATATCGCTCACCTTGTTGAACCAGTGCACCTTGTATGGAGAAGGATGTTCTATGGGTGTCAAACAAAGCTTTTTTACCATGTAATTGACACAAAGTTCTTAGGACAACCACCATGAATAATAACGTTGCATACCTTCTCATACGATCTACATCTAGTGCGAAACATAGGTTCTTGAAATTGAGGAACTTCAATGGAATATGAGCTGGTTAAACCATTGTCCATCACGTCTTTTTGTTGCTTCTTTTCCATAGCTATCATCCGTTCTTCTTGAAATTTGAAACACGCCTTTAGATCCTCCATGGCATTTAACAACTTCGCCATATAGTTGGGGTCACCCATGGCCTCGGTTGTTGGTTAATTGGGGGTTTCTTGGCAGTTTTCCTGGACAAAGGGTGGATGTTGTCGTGTTTAAGCTCAGGATCGTGGTTGTTTAAGCTTAAGAAAGCTCAAACCTTTAGCTCTGATACCAAGTTGATGTGATTTATTTAGGGATTTTCTGTATTTTGATAAATAAAAACAATAAAAGGGACATACCTCTCGAATCACTCAAGGGGTTGGGATTTTCGTTCAAGAATCACTCAAGAACAATACTTGCGCATCACACACAAGGGTTTCAAACTGAATCACTCAATTTGAGGGGGGTAAATACTCACGTATTAATCATTAATCATCAAAGTCTATGTTACAATAATCGTGCTCTCCCTATTTATAAACAAAGAAATTCAAAGCTACTAGGAATCCTAATCCAAGTAGGAAACTAACTATGAAATTGATTACAAAATTAAAACGAACTAACTAATAGCTTTCCTAATACCTAATGGACTCCTAATGCTAATAATAATCAGATTATTACTTTCCTAAACATACTCTAACTAATTAAGGAAATAAACAAACGAAATAAAACTTAAACAGCTACTTACTTGGCGCCCAAGAATAAAACCGGTTGTAACAGCTTTGCATCGTAACTTCAATTGCCTTTTCAACCCCGTTACATGCTGAATATGGGAAAACTCAAAGCATGGGAGTTTTAGATCTTGTTTCCAGCTTTCTACATAATTTTGAATCACCATAATCCCATGTCATATGAGTCAGTTATGATCAAAATACGAACCAGTGTAGAAGTTGTCAAAATTACGGGAATCCTTATAACGAATGTTATCATATAATAAGAGCTTTAATCCCGACCTTGTACGGAAATTCCATGTAATCATCTTTATAGGAGCCAATTTAATGCATAACCACCAAAGAAACTCGATATAAACAAGGATGTATGTTCGCTTGCTAGTTCCTTGGTTGTTTTGTTTACTTTGCACATTTGCTCCCGCATCAGCTAACAAGCGCCTCAACGCCACCGAGCTCTCTCACCAACTCTACCCAGTCAGAGGCAGGGAATAAGTTGCAAAAGGCTTCGTAAAAACGTCGCCGCTCTTCCGCTCGACCGAATTCAAAATGAATGGTTTCCGGAGTGCCCGAACCACCCACCTTTAAGCCCTCAAGTTGCCTTGCCAAATCATCCCACTCGCCAGTGACGACGTCAATCCTTTCAAGTAAGTGACGACAGTCCTCTTCAAACTCCACCGTCTTATCAAGATTGCTTTGCAACCTCGCCTCCGCCAGGAACACGTGCTCCTCCGCCTGGCTAAGTAGCACCTTGTTCTCCTTCCATAACTCCCTATTTTCCTGGAGAACCTTCCTCGCCCGCATTTGGTCCATCTGGCGCCCCTTCGGACCGCACATTTGAGCCAAGTCAGCCGAAGGAATCATACCCATTAAACAGGCAAAGAATCCCTCGATAGCGCCCACGTCGCCCCGTGCTTTCGCCTCGAAACACAAAAAGCCTTCGTCACGAGGGATGCCAAAACCATCACACTCAACACCGGCTGAACTCAGGCTGCGACGCCATCGGCTCTCCAAGCATCCCACTGTCAATCAAACGCCCCAACTCGTTGTCATCTATGAAAATTTTACCATCAGCCGTACGAGAACAATGCCGCCCAATTTCCTTCGCCTTGGGGGCAACACGAGCGGTCAAAGACGCATCATTTTGAACTCTGACAGCCAGAGGCTCCGCTACCAAAGGAATACCTGACGGCACACACGCCCTTTTCGACGCACTCGGCTTCCTCGACACTATTGATTCCCTCAAAACGGTCTGGGCAATATCGACGGTGGGAAGAGGATTCGACGCCGAAACGTCACCAGGAAGCGACGGATTCGGGGCCGATGCATCTCCTTGGCGAGCAGAACACGACACCCCTGCATTATCTTGGGGAAGAGAGTAAAGCCAGGAAGAATGGGCCAAAGTTGGTCTGTCACCAGCCATATGAACTTACGATCCTTGAATTCGTTTTGAAAGCAAGTTACGAAATGGAAAGCAATATAAAGCAGAGGAGCCAAGCTACGTACATATATAAGAAAAATATAAGCAAGATGAAGAGACACGTGGAATCAAAAGGTCAAGTTTCTATTCCCAAAAAGCCAAAAATCCAGATTACAAGACGGTTTAACAAAAAACATTAAATAGAAACATGACTTCAACCGCTCTCAGAATCAGAATCGTCGCCCGACTTGTCAAGGCCGGCCAAGACGGCCACCTGAGTATCAGGGTCAACTAGGTCCTGAAGCAAGACGGTGCAACGAGTCCTAGCAGCAACAAACCCCCTACTATACTCCGCCTCGCCATATGATCGATACTCCTCCGACTGCTTAAAGTCCTCTACGGTGTCGCCTTGGGACAAGGCGTCCTCAAAAACTTTTAACTTTTTCGAGATAGCCGTCACCTAAGTCTGATACCCAGAGACCTTGCCAACATAAGACTTATTCTCAGCGGTCAAAGTCTGAACCGAAGTCGAAAGCTCCTCGCCCCATTTCAGGGCGTCATCCCTCTCAATCGTCGCCTTTGACGCCACCTCCTTCAGACCATTAACCTCTGCAGATAAAGTAGCTACCTTCGCCTCGTCCACTTCTTGGCGACGCTCCGCAGCAGCCAACTGGTCCTTCAACGCCGATTGGTCGTCCTCAAACTGCTTCAAGTCCTTCCTCAAAAGGTCGGCGTTGGAAATGTCCCAACCCGCGGCATCGTACTCTTTCTCCTTAGCATGGAACTTATCCTTCCAAAACTGCACCTTATTTTTCTGGTGCTCCACAATGCCCCTCGCCTCGTAATCGACGTCCAAATCTTCCTCTACGTTTTGGCCTCTCTTGATCAGCACGGTGCAGACGGCCAAACCCTATGAAAGACAAAAACACGCCCATCAGCAATCAGGTAACAAACAAAGCGAGGGGCAAAGGAAAATACTCACTACAGAGAGCTGGTCGTGCAGGAACTCCAGGGCACCACGAGTACACATGTCGCCCAGAAGCGCCTCAGCTGCCGCCGGCGTGGACGCGTGGACGGCGAACGCCTTTATCGCCTCCCTCTGAGCGTCATTCCAAAAGAGGTGATCGGAGGAAGGCCTGGGCTGGCCAGAAATATGGTACAAGTAATGCGAGGCCTTCTCGGTTTCACCGCCCCCCGCGGGGCCTCCTCTTCATCCAGTTCAACCACAGGGATAACGCCCCGCGCCGACAGAGTTTGCTCTCCCACCTCCGACGCCCGGGCATAGTCGGGGTTGTCGCCAGAAAGAGCCGCGGATAGGTGTTGCAAGAGACTCGTGTCCTCCTCACCAACCGGAGACGTCAGCAGCCGCCTGAGCCGCAACCTCATCGGGTATTCCCGTCGCCTCAACTGGTATTTGCTCGAGCTCCCTTCTCTTTGGCCACGGTTCGTCGGATGAAGTCGACGCCTTACCTGCCTCCCTTTTCTGACGAATGATAGCCGCTGCTCGGGACCGTTCCTCGGTACGAACCTTCGCCTGGGCAAAAGGGCCAGTCGGATGTAGAGATGACGTCTCCCGAGGGATCACGCCCCGGAAATTCTCCTCAACAAAGCCATACCCCAGCGAAGGCGACCGATCGATGCTGGTAGGGACATAGGAAAATTCCCTGGATTTTCAATATGCCAACACCCGGGGCAAGGTGTGAGCGGATACGTCCAAGGCCTCACCCCTATGCTGGGCGACAAGCATGGCCTCATGAACATCTGCAAAATGAAAAAGTCAGATGCTCCGTCGGCAGAGATAGAGAAGTGGACTGACGAGACAGGAAAATATACCTTTGTCTGGGAGGTTAGCGATCAAGCCGACGTACGACAGATAGCCATGCATCAGAAACCACCCCTTAGTCGGGGCATACCGGACCTCGTGGTATTCATACTTAACGTCCTCTGAGGCCTTAGGCTTCCTCGTTGAGGTCTCGCCGACCACGGAGGCCGAACCCTCGCCGCCCTTGGACCTGGGCGACTTCCTCTCAGGAAGACTAGTCGCAACAGTCCTCACCGAGCGAAAGCTATCCAGGATAACCCTATCAGTGGACGACAGGGGCTCGGCTTCCGACCCACAAGGAACGTGGGAATCATCACAATCCCAATTTGGGATGTCCTCAAACGCCTCCTTATTCTTCCTGACAAGATTAACCCACTTCGACCGCCAGTCCTTATAATTGTCCCAGGGATAACGAACAAAGAGGAAGTCCTCCAAAACCGACGCCGTATACAGTCGGCGACGCGAATTACTCCCCGCCGGGACCAACTTCACCATCGCCTTAAACACGCCCATCGACGTAGGATACCCCATCACTTTACACATGGCAATATACCCGTTCGTGCACAGCCAAAAGTTGGGCAGTAGCTGAGCGGGGGCGACGTTGTAGTCGTTAATATACTCCTTAACAAAGGGATGCAAGGGCAAGCAAAAGCCCGCCTCCATCATTCCCATGTGAATGGCGATGCCATTATCTGGCGGGAAGAACATCACATCGGTCAATTCAGGCAGGACTAGATCACAGTCACTTGGGATTGCAAGTTTGGCAATGAAGGCTCGGCGAGGAGTCCCCGGCTTCTTCAGCTTGGCGACCCACTTAGTAAGAGGAATAAAATGTGTATGTTCATCCGTCTTTTTCAAAGCCTCGGCGGCCAACCGGCGAAGATACCTTATCTGCTTTCCGGCGCCTGAAGACGACGACGCTGGTTGGTTGGTCATTTTTAAGAACGGACGAAAGTGAAAGACCAAAGGTAAAATATTCAAGATAAAAGTAGAGAGAGAATGCCACCAAAAAAAGTGAAAGTGAAAGAGTGAAAGGTAACACTTATTATTTATAGACGCGCCCCTAACCACTGAAGGGTCAGGGAACACGTGGATCATTACAGAGGACAGGGGCAAAGAGCAGGCCCTACCTGTCAGTGACACTAAATGTTACATAAGGAAAGCCCAACGAGGGCATACTCAGCAAAGGGGTAACCCCCTGGTACAGAAACTACCCTAAATCCACCAACAAATGAACAAGACGGCGTTAGAACGCATCTGGGCGACGGTGTGTCCAAGGTCGACAGTTCGCCAAAAACCCGGTCATGCTCGGTCCCTAGTTCCGTCTGACGCCGCTTTAAGTCCCCGCACATACGATGAGCCTCCTCCAGCTTCAGAGTCATAAGGGCGACGGATTTGGACGTCGCCTCCAGGTCCCGCTGCACACCGGCAATCTCCGCACGAAGAGCCTCAGTTCGTCCTTCTTCCTCCTTCTCGCCTCGTCCCTTACCAGCGAAGGGTCGACGGAAGAAGAAGGAGGACGCACTTCTAAGGGCGACGCCGTCGCATACTCAAAACGACGACGCTTCACATCTTCCTCTATGAGTTGAGATAACGCCAGCTTAACATGGCGAGGAAGGGCAGGATTCGACAAGTGACGAGCGTACCAAGCCCCAACGACTCGTTGGCAACTAGGTCGCCATACCTGATACCGGCGGCTTGAATAAGGTTCGACACCGAAAAACAAGAACTAGCGGTACTCCCTCCGGAGCACCGACGCGCCGATCGGTGAAGTTTATATTTGCTACTAACCTCAGGTTCCTCATAAGAATCATTGGAGCATGTGGAAATCTCAATGGTGGAAACCATAACAAGGTTCAGTACTAGTAAAGAGAGTCTAGAGCTCCCAATATATAAGCACTCATCACGACCAGCTGGTATCACATCCACCAAAGCTCAACATCGATAATCACGCCAAGGCCAAATCAGCTCTGGACAAGTGGCGCGTTACGTATACAGCACAGACCAGATGTCCCTAACTCCAACGCACTTTGATTGGGGCAAAAATTGTTAAACAAAGACACCTGGACCAGGAACAGTCAAGCAACATGTGGAAACCCTCCCACACTCCAGAGAGGAGTATGGAAAAGTTCTAAAGGGCAATAAGGATGACAAGACAAGTGACAAAACAAGTCCATTTCATTTCAAAGTCGTCAGGGGAGGCCAACCCCACAAGGGCCACACAGAAAAAAAAATAAAAATAAAAAAAGAAAAGGAGCCTGATGGTGACTATTTAGAAGCCACAGACCGACGGCTAAGTCCGACCATCACGACGACCAGCGTCGGCCTTCAACTAATCCTTTAGATGGTAACAGAGGCCCGTCAGTTGAGCCTTCTTCACCTTCAGCTCTTCAACCCTGGCCCGGACCAATTCCAGCTCCGTCTCATGGACAGCAGCCTTTTGCTCCATCTCCTGAAGCTCCATAGTAGTCGCCCCAAGCGGCTCCAAGTTGTACTTCAGCCTATTTTCATAAGCATCTTGGTTGATTGGGCCGACGAAGGGGTCGCCATGGGCGCGATGCACGGGAGAAGCACCACGAACAACCGGAGACCCAAGGCCAACGCCCAAGTCGACCGATGAGGTCAGCGAAGCCCTCCCCAACTCCGTCGCACCGACGGGACCGACAGAAGGGACGCCGACACCGAGGACATCAGGGCAAGCGTCGCCACCCGACGCGTGGCTACCTTCGCTCGACAAAGAACGGGACCTCTTGCGAGAAGAGAGGACCTTCTACTTACCAGCAGTCGACATGATCAGAAACTCAAGGAAAGGGAATCAAACCACAAAAAGACAAAAGTGCGAATGAGAAACGTCGCACTCAAACGCTGCCCTTATATAGAAAAACGGGCAAACATCAAAATACGCGAAACGTCTCTAGAATTTCAAACGTCCTTCAATCACGTCACAAAGAGTCAGAAACCGCCCCTGCCACGTAGACACCACAGAGGCCCCCTTTCTGAAGGGCAAATGTTGTGACCTAAAATAAAGACTCAGGCCCAAAGCCAAATCTATCAACCGCGGGAGAGGTCCGGTCCACGAAGCCTGCCCCAGGCCCTTACCATCAAAGGAAGCTGGACATTGGGAGCCAATCCAAAGGCGACAGGTGTCCCCCTAAAGACAGCACCATGGGAAACATCACCCTATAAATACCAGTCTCCTGGTATGTGAAAAAGCAACTACTTTTCACCTGAATTATTACTAGCACTACTCTCGAGACTGACTTAAGCTACGGAGCGGGGATCCTGGAACCCCCCCCGCCGGGCTAGTTAACGTTCTTGTGTGTGCAGGTATTAAAGTCATCGCCCAGTCGACGGAAACCTGACGCCCAACTAGAGATACTCCGGATACAGGAAAAAACCCCACAACACAAACGAATTCAAATCTCTTTCACCCTACTCGTATGAGCTTTTAAAACGCGTCAATGCATTCAAAAGCTTGAGTTGAAGCTTATTTGTACTTTAAAACATTCTTGGTGTAGTTTCATACTCAAATGAATGCAAACAAAACATTTGGGTGCTTTCTCTTAATATACAACACAAAAGAACTCAATCTCAATCACCGTAGTCGTAAGAGCTGTTAAAACGCGTAAATGCATTCAAAATGTTGAGTTGAAGCTTGTTTGTACTTGTAAACATCCTAGGTGTAGTTTCACACTCAAATCATTGCAAACAAAGTATTTGGATGCTTTCCCTTAATACACAACACAAACGAACTCAAATCTCTTTCACCCTACTCGTATGAGCTTTTAAAACGCGTATATGCATTCAAAAGCTTGAGTTGAAGCTTGTTTGTACTTTAAAACATTCTTGGTGTAGTTTCATACTCAAATGAATACAAACAAAACATTTGGGTGCTTTCTCTTCATATCCAACACAAAAGAACTCCATCTCTATCACCCTAGTCGTAAGAGGTGTTAAAACGGGTAAATGCATTCAAAAGCTTGAGTTGAAGCTTTTTTGTACTTGTAAACATCCTTCGTGTAGTTTCAGACTCAAATGAATGCAAACAAAGTATTTGGATGGTTTCTCTTAATATACAACACAAAAGAACTCAAATCTCTTTCACCCTGCTCGTACGAGCTTTTAAAATGCGTAAATGCATTCAAAAGCTTGAGTTGAAGCTTGTTTGTACTTTAAAACATTCTTGGTGTAGTTTCATACTCAAATGAATGCAAAAAAAACATTTGGGTGCTTTCTCTGAATATACAACACAAAAGAACTCAATCTCTATCACCCTATTCGTAAGAGTTGTTAAAAAGCGTAAATACATTCAAAAGCTTGAGTTGAAGCTTGTTTGTACTTGTAAACATCCTAGGTGTAGTTTCAAATTAATGCATTCAAAGTATTTGGATGCTTTCTCTTAATGTACAACACAAAAGAACTCAAATCTCTTTCATCCTACTCGTATGCGCTTTTAAAACGCGTAAATGCATTCAAAAGCTTGACTTGAAGATTTTTTTTACTTGTAAACATCCTAGGTGTAGTTTCACACTCAAATGAACGCAAACAAAGTATTTTAATGCTTTCTCATAATATACAGCACAAAAGAACTCAAATCTCTTTCACCCTACTCCTAAGAGTTTTTAAAACGCGTAAATGCATTCAAAAGCTTGAGTTGAAGCTTGTTTGTACTTTACAACATTCTTGGTGTACTTTCATACTCAAATGAATGCAAACCAAAACATTTGGGTGTTTTCTCTTAATATACAACACAAAAGAACTCCAATCTCTTTCACCCTACTCGTAAGAGCTTTTAAAACGCGTAAATGCATTCAAAAGCTTGAGTTGAAGCTTGTTTGTACTTGTAAACATCCTAGGTGTAGTTTCACACTCAAATGAATGAAAACAAAGTATTTGGATGCTTTCTCTTAATATACAACACAAAAGAACTAAAATCACTTTCACCCTACTCGTAAGAGCTATTAAAACGCGTAAATGCAATCAAAAGCTTGAGTTGAAGCTTGTTTGTACTTTAAAACATTCTTGGTGTAGTTTCGTACTCAAATAAATTCAGACAAAACATTTGGGTGTTTTCTCTTAATATACAACACAAAAGAACTCCAATCTCTTTCACCCTACTCGTAAGAGCCATTAAAACGCGTGAATGTCTCCAAAAGCTTGAGTTGAAGATTGTTTGTACTTGTAAACATCCTAGGTGTAGTTTCACACTCAAATGAATGCAAACAAAGTATTTGGATGCTTTCTTTTAATATACATCACAAACGAACTCAAATCTCTTTCACCCTACTCGAATGAGCTTTTAAAACGCGTAAATGCATTCAAAAGGTTGAGTTGTAGCTTGTTTCTACTTTAAAACATTCTAGGTGTAGTTTCACACTCAAATGAATGGAAAAAAAACATTTGGGTGCTTTCTCTGAATATACAACACAAAAGAACTCAATCTCTATCACCCTATTCGTAAGAGCTGTTAAAACGCGTAAATGTTTCAAAAGCTTGAGTTGAAGCTTGTTTGTACTTGTAAACATCCTAGGTGTAGTTTCAAATGAATGCATTCAATGTATTTGGATGCTTTCTCTTAATATACAACACAAAAGAACTCAAATCTCTTTCATCCTACTCGTATGAGCTTTTAAAACGTGTAAATGCATTCAAAAGCTTGAGTTGAAGCTTTTTTGTACTTGTAAACATCCTAGGTGTAGTTTCACATTCAAATGAACGCAAAAAAAGTATTTGAATGCTTTCTCATAATATACAACACAAAAGAACTCAAATCTCTTTCACCCTACTCGTAAGAGTTTTTAAAACGCGTAAATGCATTCAAAAGCTTGAGTTGAAGCTTGTTCGTACTTTAAAACATTCTTGGTGTACTTTCATACTCAAATGAATACAAACCAAATCATTTGGGTGTTTTCTCTTAATATACAACACAAAAGAACTCCAATCTCTTTCACGCTACTCGTAAGAGCTATTAAAATGCGTAAATGAATCCAAAAGCTTGAGTTGAAGCTTGTTTGTACTTGTAAACATCCTAGGTGTAGTTTCACACTCAAATGAATGCAAACAAACACTTGGATGCTTTCTCTTAATATACAACACAAACGAACTCAAATCTCTTTCACTCTACTCGTATGAGCTTTTAAAACGCGTAAATGCAATCAAAAGCTTGAGTTTAAGCTTGTTTGTACTTGTAAACATCCTAGGCGTAGTTTCACACTCAAATGAATGCAAACAAAGTATTGGCATGCTTTCTCTTAATGTACAACACAAACGTTCTCAAATCTCTTTCACCCTACTCGTATGAGCTTTTAAAATGCGTAAATGCATTCAAAAGCCTGAGTTGAAGCTTGTTTGTACTTTAAAACATTCTTGGCGTAGTTTCATACTCAAATGAACACAAACAAAGCATTTGGGTGCTTTCTCTTAATATACAACACAAAAGAACTCAATCTCTATCACCCTAGTCGTAAGAGCTGTTAAAACGCGTAAATGCATTCAAAAGCATGAGTTGATGTTTTTTGTACTTGTAAACATCCTGGGTGTAGTTTCAGACTCAAATGAATGCAAACAAAGAATTTGGAAGGTTTCTCTTAATATACGACACAAAAGAACACAAATCTTTTTCACCATACTCGTACGAGCTTTTAAAACGCGTAAATGCATTCAAAAGCTTGAGATAAACCTTGTTTGTACTTGTAAACATCCTAGGTGTAGTTTCACACTCAAATAAATGCAAACAAAGTATTTGGATGCTTTTTCTTAATATACAACACAAAAGAACTCAAATCTCTTTCACCCTACTCGTATGAGCTTTTAAAATGCGTAAATGCATTCAAAAGCTTGAGTTTAAGCTTGTTTGTACTTGTAAATATCCTAGGCGTAGTTTCACACTCAAATGAATGCAAACAAAGTATTTGCATGCTTTCTCTTAATGTACAACACAAACGATCTCAAATCTCTTTCACCCCTACTCGTATGAGTTTTTACAACGCGTAAATGCATTCAAAAGCTTGAGTTGTAGCTTGTTTGTACTTTAAAACATTATTGGTGTAGTTTCATACTCAAATGAATGCAAACAAAACATTTGGGTGCTTTCTCTTAATATACAACACAAAATAACTAAATCTCTATCACCCTAGTCGGAAGAGCTGTTAACACGTGTAAATGCATTCAAAAGCTTGAGTTGAAGCTTATTTGTACTTGTAAACATCCTAGGTGTAGTTTCACACTCAAATGAATGCCAACAAAGTATTTGGATGCTTTCTCTTAATATACAACACAAAATAACTCAAATCTCTTTCACCCTACTCGTATGAGCTTTTAAAACGCGTAAATGCAATCAAAAGCTTGAGTTGTAGCTTGTTTGTACTTTAAAACATTCTTAATGTAGTTTCATACTTAAATGAATGCAAACAAACACTTGGGTGCTTTCTCTGAATATACAACACAAAAGAACTCAATCTCTATCACCCTATTCGTAAGAGCTGTTAACACGTGTAAATGCATTCAAAAGCTTGAGTTTAAGCTTGTTTGTACTTGTAAACATCCTAGGTGTAGTTTCACACTCAAATGAAAGGGAACAAAGTATTTGGATTCTTTCTCTTAATATACAACACAAAAGAACTCAATTCTCTTTCACCCTACTCGTATGAGCTTTTAAAACGCGTAAATGCATTCAAAAGCCTGAGTTGAAGCTTGTTTGTACTTTAAAACATTCTTGGCGTAGTTTCATACTCAAATGAACACAAACAAAGCATTTGGGTGCTTTCTCTTAATATACAACACAAAAGAACTCAATCTCTATCACCCTAGTCGTAAGAGCTGTTAAAACGCGTAAATGCATTCAAAAGCATGAGTTGATGTTTTTTGTACTTGTAAACATCCGTGGTGTAGTTTCAGACTCAAATGAATGCAAACAAAGTATTTGGAAGGTTTCTCTTAATATACAACACAAAAGAACACAAATCTTTTTCACCCTACTCGTACGAGCTTTTAAAACGCGTAAATGCATTCAAAAGCTTGAGATAAACCTTGTTTGTACTTGTAAACATCCTAGGTGTAGTTTCACACTCAAATAAATGCAAACAAAGTATTTGGATGCTTTTTCTTAATATACAACACAAAAGAACTCAAATCTCTTTCACCCTACTCGTATGAGCTTTTAAAACGCGTAAATGCATTCAAAAGCTTGAGTTTAAGCTTGTGTGTACTTGTAAATATCCTAGGCGTAGTTTCACACTCAAATGAATGCAAACAAAGTATTTGCATGCTTTCTCTTAAAGTACAACACAAACGATCTTAAATCTCTTTCACCATACTCGTATGAGTTTTTACAACGCGTAAATGCATTCAAAAGCTTGAGTTGTAGCTTGTTTGTACTTTAAAACATTCTTGGTGTAGTTTCATACTCAAATGAATGCAAAAAAAACATTTGGGTGCTTTCTCTTAATATACAACACAAAATAACTCAATCTCTATCACCCTAGTCGGAAGAGCTATTAACACGCGTAAATGCATTCAAAAGCTTGAGTTGAAGCTTGTTTGTACTTGTAAACATCCTAGGTGTAGTTTCACACTCAAATGAATGGGAACAAAGTATTTGGATGCTTTGTCATAATATACAACACAAAATAACTCAAATCTCTTTCACCCTACTCGTATGAGCTTTTAAGACGCGTAAATGCATTCAAAAGCCTGAGTTGAAGCTTGTTTGTACTTTAAAACATTCTTGGCGTAGTTTCATACTCAAATGAACACAAACAAAGCATTTGGGTGCTTTCTCTTAATATACAACACAAAAGAACTCAATCTCTATCACCCTAGTCGTAAGAGCCGTTAAAACGCGTAAATGCATTCAAAAGCATGAGTTGATGGTTTTTGTACTTGTAAACATCCTTGGTGTAGTTTCAGACTCAAATGAATGCAAACAAAGTATTTGGAAGGTTTCTCTTAATATACAACACAAAAGAACACAAATCTTTTTCACCCTACTCGTACGAGCTTTTATAACGCGTAAATGCATTCAAAAGCTTGAGATAAACCTTGTTTGTACTTGTAAACATCCTAGGTGTAGTTTCACACTCAAATAAATGCAAACAAAGTATTTGGATGCTTTTTCTTAATATACAACACAAAAGAACTCAAATCTCTTTCACCCTACTCGTATGAGCTTCTAAAACGCGTAAATGCATTCAAAAGCTTGAGTTTAAGCTTGTTTGTACTTATAAATATCCTAGGCGTAGTTTCACACTTAAATGAATGCAAACAAAGTATTTGCATGCTTTCTCTTAATGTACAACACAAACGATCTCAAATCTCTTTCACCCTACTCGTATGAGTTTTTACAACGCGTAAATGCATTCAAAAGCTTGAGTTGTAGCTTGTTTGTACTTTAAAACATTCTTGGTGTAGTTTCATACTCAAATGAATGCAAAAAAAACATTTGGGTGCTTTCTCTTAATATACAACACAAAATAACTCAATCTCTATCACCCTAGTCGGAAGAGCTGTTAACACGCGTAAATGCATTCAAAAGCTTGAGTTGAAGCTTGTTTGTACTTGTAAACATCCTAGGTGTAGTTTCACACTCAAATGAATGCCAACAAAGTATTTGGATGCTTTCTCTTAATATCCAACACAAAATAACTCAAATCTCTTTCACCCTACTCGTATGAGCTTTTAAAACGCGTAAATGCATTCAAAAGCCTGAGTTGAAGCTTCTTTGTACTTTAAAACATTCCTGGCATAGTTTCACACTCAAATGAATGCGAAAAAAACATTTTGGTGCTTTCTCTTAATATACAACCCAAAAGAACTCAATCTCTATCACCCTAGTTGTAAGAGTTGTTAAAACGCGTAAATGCATTCAAAAGAATGAGTTGAAGCTTGTTTGTACTTTTAAACATCCTTGGTCTAGTTTCCGACCTCAAATGAATGCAAACAAACTATTTGGATGGTTTCTCTTAATATACAACACAAAAGAACTCATATCTCTTTCACCGTACTCGTACGAGCTTTTAAAACGCTTAAATGCATTGAAAAGCTTGATTTGAAGCTTGTTTGTACTTAGATATATCCTAGGTGGAGTTTCACACTCAAATGAATGAAAACAAAGTATTTGGATGCTTTCTCTTAATATACAACACAAAAGAACTGAAATCTCTTTCACCCTACTCGTACGAGCTTTTAAAACGCGTAAATGCATTCAAACACTTGAGTTGAAGCTTGTTTGTTCTTGTAAACATCCTAGGTGTAGTTTCACACTCAAATAAATGCAAACAAAGTATTTGGACGCTTTCTCTTAATATACAACACAAAAGAACTCAAATCTCTTTCATCCTACTCGTACGAGCTTTTAAAACGCGTAAATGCATTCAAAAGCTTGAGTTGAAGCTTGTTTGTGCTTGTAAATATCCTAGGTGTAGTTTCACAATCAAATGAATGCAAACAAAGTATTTGGATGCTTTCTCTTAATGTACAACACAAACCAACTCAAATCTCTTTCACCCTACTCGTATGAGCATTTAAAACGCGTAAATGCATTCAAAAGCTTGAGTTGTAGCTTGTTTGTACTTTAAAATATTCTTGGTGTAGTTTCATACTCAAATGAATGCAAACCAACATTTGGGTGCTTTCTCTGAATATACAACACAAAAGAACTCAATCTCTATCACCCTATTCGTAAGAGCTGTTAAAACGCGTAAATGCAATCAAAAGCTTGAGTTGAAGCTTGTTTGTACTTGTAAACATCCTAGGTGTAATTTCACACTCAAATGAATGAAAACAAAGTATTTGGACGCTTTCTCTTAATATGCAACACAAAACAACTCAAATCTCTTTCACCCTACTCGTATGAGATTTTAAAACGTGTAAATGCATTCAAAAGCTTGAGGTGAAGCTTGTTTGTACTTGCAAACATCCTAGGTGTAGTTTCACACTCAAATGAATGCAAACAAAGTATTCGGATGCTTTCTCTTAATATACAACACAAAATAACTCAAATCTCTTTCACCCTACTCGTACGAGCTTTTAAAACGCGTAAATGCATTCAAAAGCTTGAGTTGAAGCTTGTTTGTACTTTAAAGCATTCTTGGTGTAGTTTCATACTCAAATGAATGCAAACAAAATATTTGGGTCCTTTCTCTTAATATTCAACACAAAAGAAGTCAATCTCTGTCACCCTAGTCGTAAGAGCTGTTAACACGCGTAAATGCATTCAAAAGCTTGAGTTGAAGCATGTTTGTAGTTGTAAATATCCCAGGTGTAGTTTCACACTCAAATGAATGCAAACAAAGTATTTGGATTCTTTCTCTTAATATACAACACAAAAGAACTCAAATCTCTTTCACCCTACTCGTATGAGCTTTTAAAACGCGTAAATGCATTCAAAAGCCTGAGTTGAAGCTTGTTTGTACTTTAAAACATTCTTGGCGTAGTTTCATACTCAAATGAATGCAAACAAAGCATTTGGGTGCTTTCTCTTAATATGCAACACAAAAGAACTCAATCTCTATCACCCTAGTCGTAAGAGCTGTTAAAACGCGTAAATGCATTCAAAAGCATGAGTTGAAGTTTGTTTGTACTTGTAAACATCCTTGGTGTAGTTTCAGACTCAAATGAATGCAAACAAAGTATTTGGATGGTTTCTCTTAATATACAACACAAAAGAACTCAAATCTCTTTCATCCTACTCGTACGAGCTTTTAAAACGCGTAAATGCATTCAAAAGCTTGAGTTGAAGCTTGTTTGTGGTTGTAAATATCCTAGGTGTAGTTTCACAATCAAATGAATGCAAACAAAGTATTTGGATGCTTTCTCTTAATGTACAACACAAACCAACTCAAATCTCTTTCACCCTACTCGTATGAGCATTTAAAACGCGTAAATGCATTCAAAAGCTTGAGTTGTAGCTTGTTTGTACTTTAAAATATTCTTGGTGTAGTTTCATACTCAAATGAATGCAAACCAACATTTGGGTGCTTTCTCTGAATATACAACACAAAAGAACTCAATCTCTATCACCCTATTCGTAAGAGCTGTTAAAACGCGTAAATGCATTCAAAAGCTTGAGTTGAAGCTTGTTTGTACTTGTAAACATCCTAGGTGTAATTTCACACTCAAATGAATGAAAACAAAGTATTTGGACGCTTTCTCTTAATATGCAACACAAAACAACTCAAATCTCTTTCACCCTACTCGTATGAGATTTTAAAACGTGTAAATGCATTCAAAAGCTTGAGGTGAAGCTTGTTTGTACTTGCAAACATCCTAGGTGTAGTTTCACACTCAAATGAATGCAAACAAAGTATTCGGATGCTTTCTCTTAATATACAACACAAAATAACTCAAATCTCTTTCACCCTACTCGTACGAGCTTTTAAAACGCGTAAATGCATTCAAAAGCTTGAGTTGAAGCTTGTTTGTACTTTAAAGCATTCTTGGTGTAGTTTCATACTCAAATGAATGCAAACAAAACATTTGGGTCCTTTCTCTTAATATTCAACACAAAAGAAGTCAATCTCTGTCACCCTAGTCGTAAGAGCTGTTAACACGCGTAAATGCATTCAAAAGCTTGAGTTGAAGCATGTTTGTAGTTGTACATATCCTAGGTGTAGTTTCACACTCAAATGAATGCAAACAAAGTATTTGGATTCTTCCTCTTAATAAACAACACAAAAGAACTCAAATCTCTTTCACCCTACTCGTATGAGCTTTTAAAACGCGTAAATGCATTCAAAAGCCTGAGTTGAAGCTTGTTTGTACTTTAAAACATTCTTGGCGTAGTTTCATACTCAAATGAATGCAAACAAAGCATTTGGGTGCTTTCTCTTAATATGCAACACAAAAGAACTCAATCTCTATCACCCTAGTCGTAAGAGCTGTTAAAACGCGTAAATGCATTCAAAAGCATGAGTTGAAGTTTGTTTGTACTTGTAAACATCCTTGGTGTAGTTTAAGACTCAAATGAATGCAAACAAAGTATTTGGATGGTTTCTCTTAATATACAATACAAAAGAACTGAAATCTCTTTGACCCTACTCGTACGAGCTTTTAAAACGCGTAAATGCGTTCAAAAGCTTGAGATAAAGCTTGTTTGTACTTGTAAACATCCTAGGTGTAGTTTCACACTCAAATAAATGAAAACAAAGTATTTGGATGCTTTCTCTTAATATACAACACAAAAGAACTCAAATCTCTTTCACCCTACTTCAAAAGCCTGAGTTGAAGCTTGTTTGTACTTTCAAACATTCCTGGCGTAGTTTCACACTCAAATGAATGCAAACAAAACATTTGGGTGCTTTCTCTTAATATACATCACAAAAGAACTCAATCTCTATCACCCTAGTCGTAAGAGTTGTTAAAACGCGTAAATGCATTCAAAAGAATGAGTTGAAGCTTGTTTGTACTTGTAAACATCCTTGGTCTAGTTTCCGACTCAAATGAATGCAAACAAACTATTTGGAAGGTTTCTCTTAATATATACAACACAAAAGAACTCAAATCTCTTTCACCCTACTCGTACGAGCTTTTAAAACGCGTAAATGCATTCAAAAGCTTGAGTTGAAGCTTGTTCGTACTTGTAAATATCCTAGGTGTAGTTTCACACTCAAATAAATGCAAACAAAGTATTTGGATGCTTTCGCTTAATATACAACACAAAAGAACTCAAATCTCTTTCACCCTGCTCGTATGAGCTTTTAAAACGCTTAAATGCATTCAAAAGCTTGAGTTGAAGCTTGTTTGTACTTGTAAATATCCTAGGTGGAGTTTCACACTCAAATGAATGAAAACAAAGTATTTAGATGCTTTCTCTTAATATACAACACAAACGAACTCAAATCTCTTTCACCCTACTCGTATGAGCTTTTAAAATGCGTAAATGCATTCAAAAGCTTGAGTTGTAGCTTGTTTGTACTTTAAAACATTCTTGGTGTAGGTTCATACTCAAATGAATGCAAACAAAACATTTGGGTGCTTTCTCTTAATATACAACACAAAAGAACTCAATCTCTATCACCCTAGTCGTAAGTGCTTTTAAAATGCGTAAATGCATTCAAAAGCATTAGTTGAAGGTTGTTTGTACTTATAAACATCCTTGGTCTAGTTTCCGACTCAAATGAATGCAAACAAAGTATTTGGATGGTTTCTCTTAATATACAACACAAAAGAACTGAAATCTCTTTCACCCTACTCGTACGAGCTTTTAAAACGCGTAAATGCATTCAAAAACTTGAGTTGAAGCTTGCTTGTACTTGTAAACATCCTAGGTGTAGTTTCACACTCAAATAAAATGCAAACAAAGTATTTGGATGCTTTTTCATAATATACAACACAAAAGAACTCAAATCTCTTTCACCCTACTCGTATGACCTTTTAAAACGCGTAAATGCATTCAAAAGCTTGAGTTGAAGCTTGTTTGTACTTGTAAATATCCTAGGTGTAGTTTCACACTCAAATGAATGCAAACAAAGTATTTGGATGCTTTCTCTTAATGTACAAGACAAACAAAGTGAAATCTCTTTCACCCTACTCGTATGTGTTTTTACAACGCGTAAATGCATTCAAAAGCTTGAGTTGTAGCTTGTTTGTACTTTAAAACATTCTTCGTGTAGTTTCATACTCAAATGAATGCAAACAAAACATTTGGGTGCTTTCTCTTAATATACAACACAAAAGAACTCAATCTCTATCACCCTAGTCGGAAGAGCTGTTAACACGCGTAAATGCATTCAAAAGCTTGTGTTGAAGCTTGTTTGTACTTGTAAACAGCCTAGGTGTAGTTTCACACTCAAATGAATGCAAACAAAGTATTTGGATGCTTTTTTTTTAATATACAACACAAAATAACTCAAATCTCTTTCACCCTACTCATATGAGCTTTTAAAACGCGTAAATGGATTCAAAAACTTGAGTTGAAACTTGCTTGTACTTGTAAACATCCTAGGTGTAGTTTCACACTCAAATAAATGCAAACAAAGTATTTGGATGCTTTCTCTTAATATACAACACAAAAGAACTCAAATCTCTTTCACCCTGCTCGTATGAGCTTTTAAAACGCTTAAATCCATTCAAAAGCTTGAGTTGAAGCTTGTTTGAACTTGTAAATATCCTAGGTGGAGTTTCACACCCAAATGAATGAATACAAAGTATTTGGATGCTTTCTCTTAATATACAACACAAACGAACTCAAATCTCATTCACCCTACTCGTATGAGCTTTTAAAACGCGTAAATGCATTCAAAAGCTTGAATTGTAGCTTGTTTGTACTTTAAAACATTCTTGGTGTAGGTTCATACTCAAATGAATGCAAACAAAACATTTGGGTGCTTTCTCCTAATATACAACACAAAAGAACTCAATCTCTATCACCCTAGTCGTAAGTGCTGTTAAAACGCGTAAATGCATTCAAAAGCATGAGTTGAAGCTTGTTTGTACTCATAAACATCCTTGGTCTAGTTTCCGACTCAAATGAATGCAAACAAAGTATTTGGATGGTTTCTCTTAATATACAACTCAAAAGAACTGAAATCTCTTTCACCCTACCCGTACGAGCTTTTAAAACGCATAAATGGATTCAAAAACTTGAGTTGAAACTTGCTTGTACTTGTAAACATCCTAGGTGTAGTTTCACACTCAAATAAATGCAAACAAAGTATTTGGATGCTTTCTCTTAATATACAACACAAAAGAACTCAAATCTCTTTCATCCTACTCGTATGAGCTGTTAAAACGCGTAAATGCAGTCAAAAGCCTGAGTTGAAGCTTGTTTGTACTTTAAAACATTCTTGGCGTGGTTTCATACTCAAATGAATGCAAACAAAACTTTTGGGTGCTTTCTCTTAATATACAACACAAAAGAACTCAATCTCTATCACCGTAGAATTAAGAGCTGTTAAAACGCGTAAATGCATTCAAAAGCTTGAGTTAAAGCTTGTTTGTACTTGTAAACATCCTTGGTGTAGTTTCAGACTCAAATGCATGCTAACAAAGTCTTTGGATGGTTTCTCTTAATATACAACACAAAAGAACTCTAATCTCTTTCACCCTACTCGTACGAGCTTTTAAAACGCGTAAATGCATTCAAAAGCTTGAGTTGAAGCTTGTTTGTACTTGTAAACATCCTAGGTGTAGTTTCACACTCAAAAAAATGCAAACAAAGTATTTGGATGCTTTTTTTTAATATAGAACACAAAAACACTCAAATCTTTTTCACCCAACTCGTACGAGCTTTTAAAACACTTTAATGCATTCAAAAGCTTGAGTTGAAGCTTGTTTGTACTTTAAAACATTCTTTCTTTAGTTTCATACTCAAATGAATGCGAACAAAGTACTTGGATGCTTTCTCTTAATATACAACACAAAAGAACTCAAATTCGTTCACCCTACTCGTACGAGCTTTTTAAAACGCGTAAATGCATTCAAAAGCTTGAGTTGAAGCTTGTTTGTACTTGTAAACATCCAAGGTGGAGTTTCACACTCAAACAAAGTATTTGGATGCTTTCTCCTAATATACAACACAAAAGAACCCAAATCTCTTTCACCCCACTCGTACGAGCTTTTCAGATGCGTAAATGCATTCAAAAGCTTGAGTTGAAGCTTGTTTGTACTTGTAAATATCCTAGGTGTAGTTTCACAATTAAATGAATGCAAACAAAGTATGAATGAAAATAAAGTATTTGGATGCTTTCTCTTAATATACAACACAAAAGAAATCAAGTCTCTTTCACCCTACTCGTATGAGTTTTGAAACGCGTAAATGCATTAAAAAACTTGAGTAGAAGCTTGTTTGTACTTGTAAACATCCCAAGAGTAGTTTTACACTCAAATGAATGCAAACAAAACATTTGGGTGCTTTCTCTTAATATACAACACAAAAGAACTCAATCTCTATCACCCTAGTCGGAAGAGCAGTTAACACGCGTAAATGCATTCAAAAGCTTGAGTTGAAGCTAGTTTGTACTCTAAAACATTCTTGGTGTAGTTTCATACTCAAAGGAATGAAAACAAAGTATTTGGATGCTTTCTCTTAATATACAACACAAAAGAAATCAAATCTCTTTCACCCTACTCGTATGAGTTTTGAAACGAGTAAATGCATTCAAAAGCTTGACTTGAAGCTTGTTCGTACTTGTAAACATCCCTGGCGTTATTTCACACTCAAATGAATGCAAACAAAATATTTGGATACTTTCTCTTAATATACAACACAAATGAACTCAATTTTTATCACCCTAGTTGTAAGAGCTGTAAAAACGCGTAAATGCATTCAAAAGCTTGAGTTGAAGCTTGTTTGTACTTGTAAACATCCCTGACGTTATTTCACACTCAAATGAATGCAAACAAAGTATTTGGATACTTTCACTTAATATACAACACAAAAGAACTCAATTTCTATCACCCTAGTTGTAAAAGCTGTTAAAACGCGTAAATGCATTCAAAAGAATGAGTTGAAGCTTGTTTGTACTTTAAAACATCCTAGGTGTAGTTTCACACTCAAATGAATGCAAATAAAGTATTTGTTGCTTTCTCATAATATACAACACAAAAGAACTCAAATCTCTTAACCCTACTCGTATGAGCTTTTAAAACGGGTAAATGCATTAAAAAGCTTGAGTTGAAGCTTGTTTGTACTTGTAAACATCCTAGGTGTATTTTCACACTCAATGAATGCAAACAATGTATTTGGATGCTTTCTCATAATATACAACACAAAAGAACTGAAATCGCTTTCACCCTACTTGTAGGAGCTGTTAAAACGCGTAAATGCATTCAACAGTTTGAGTTGAAGCTTGTTTGTACTTGTAAACATCCTAGGTGTAGTTTCACACTCAAATGAATGCAAACAAAGTATTTGGATACTTTCTCCTAATATACAACACAAAAGAACCCAAATCTTTTTCACCCAACTCGTACGAGCTTTTAAAACGCGTAAATGCATTCAAAAGCTTGAGTTGAAACTTGTTTGTAGATGTAAACATCAAAGGTGTAGCTTCACACTCAAATGAATGCAAACAAAGTATTTGGATGCTTTCTCTTTGATGTGATTTATTTAGGGATTTTCTCTTTCCTGATGAGTTTTTTGCGAGATTTCAAAGACTCCCACCAATCTAGAGCAGGTCCTCGTAGGCGAGAAATCACAATCTTCACTTGGTCGTAGTCAGTAAACTCATAACATAAAAACAACTCGTCAACCTGGCATCAAAACGCGTAAATGAATTCAAAAGCTTGAGTTCAAGCTTGTTTGTACTTGTAAACATCCCTGGCGTTATTTCACACTCAAATGAATGCAAACAAAGTATTTGGACACTTTCTCTTAATATACAACACAAAAGAACTTAATTTCTATCACATTAGTTGTAAGAGCTGTTAAAACGCGTAAATGCATTCAAAAGATTGAGTTGAAGCTTGTTTGTACTTTGAAACATCCTAAGTGTAGTTTCACACTCAAATGAATGCAAACAAAGTATTTGGATGCTTTCGATTAATATACAACACAAAAGAACTCAAATCTCTTTCACCCTACTCGTAAGAGCTTTTAAAACGCGTAAATGCATTCAAAAGTTTAAGTTGAAGCTTGTTTGTACTTGTAAACATCCTAGGTGTAGTTTCACACTCAAATGAATGCAATCAAAGTATTTGGATGCTTTCTCTTAATATACAACACAAAAGAACTCAAATCTCTTTCACCCTACTCGTAAGAGCTTTTAAAACGCGTAAATAAATTCAAAAGCTTGAGTTGAAGCTTGTTTGTACTTGTAAACATTCCAGGTGTATTTTCACACTCAAATGAATGCAAACAAAGTATTTGGATGCTTTCTCTTAATATACAACACAAAAGAACTCAAATCTCTTTCACCCTACTCGTAAGAGCTGTTAAAACGCGTAAATGCATTAAAAAGCTTGAGTTCAAGCTTGTTTGTACTTGGAAACATCCCTGGCATTATTTCACACCCAAATGAATGCAAACAAAGTATTTGGATACTTTCTCTTAATATACAACACAAAAGAACTCAATTTCTATCACCTTAGTTGTAAGAGCTTTTAAAACGCGTAAATACATTCAAAAGCTTGAGTTGAAGCTTGTTTGTACTTTGAAACATCCTAAGTGTAGTTTCACACTCAAATGAATGCAAACAAAGTATTTGGATGCTTTCTCTTAATATACAACACAAAAGAACTCAAATCTCTCTCACCCTACTCGTAAGAGCTTTTAAAACACGTAAATGCATTCAAAAGCTTGAGTTGAAGCTTGTTTGTACTTTAAAACATTCTTGGTGTAGTTTAATACTCAAATGAATGCAAACAAAACATTTGGGAGCTTTCTCTTAATATACAACACAAAAGAACTCAATCTCTATCACGCTAGTCGTAAGAGCTGTTAAAACGCGTAAATGCATTCAAAAGCTTGAGTTGAAACTTGTTTGTACTTGTAAACATCCCTGGCGTTATTTCAGACTCAATTGAATGCAAACAAAGTATTTGAATACCTTCTCTTAATATACAACACAAAAGAACTCAATTTCTATCACCCTAGTTGTAAGAGCTGTTAAAACGCGTAAATTAATTCAAAAGCTTGAGTTGAAGCTTGTTTGTACTTTTAAACATCCTAGGTATAATTTCACACTCAAATGAATGCAAACAAAGTATTTTGATGCTTTCTCTTAATATACAATACAAAATAAATCAAATCACTTTCACCCTTTTCGTAAGAGCTTTTAAAACGCGTAAATGCATTCAAAAGCTTGAGTTGAAGCTTGTTTGTACTTGTAGACATCCTAGGTGTAGTTTCACACTCAAATGAATGCAAACAAAGTATTTGTATGCTTTCTCATTATATACAACACAAAACAACTCAAATCTCTTTCACCCTACTCGTAAGAGCTTTTGAAACGCGTAAATGTATTCAAAAGCTTGAGTTGAAGCTTGTTTGTACTTGTAAACATCCTAGGTGTAGTTTCACACTCAAATGAATGCAAACAAAGTATTTGGATGCTTTCTCTTAATATACAACACAAAAGAACTCAAAACCCATTCACCGTACTCATAAGAGCTTTTAAAACGCGTAAATGCATACAAAATCTTGAGTTGAAACTTGTTTGTACTTGTAAACATCCTCGGTATAGTTTCACAGTCAAATGAATGCAAACGAAGTATTTTGATGCTTTCTCTTAATATACAACACAAAAGAAATCAAATCGCTTTCACCCTTTTCGTAAGAGCTTTTAAAACGCGTAAATGCATTCAAAAGCTTGAGTTAAAGCTTGTTTGAACTTGTAAACATCCTAGGTGCAGTCTCACACTCAAAGGAATACAATCAAAGTATTCGGATGCTCTCTCTTAATATACAAAACAAAAGAACTCAAATCTCTTTCACCCTACTCGTATGAGCTTTTAAAACGCGTAAAATGCATTGAAAAGCTTGAGTTGAAGCTTGTTTGCACTTTAAAATATTCTTGGTCTAGTTTCATACTCAAATGAATGCAAAAAAAATATTTGGGTGCGTTCTCTTAATATACAACACAAAAGAACTCAATCTCTATCACCCTAGTCGTAAGAGTTGTTAAAACGCGTAAATGCATTCAAAAGCTTGAGTTAAAGTTTGTTTGTACTTGTAAACATCCTTGGTGTAGTTTCACACTCAAATGAATGCAAACAAAGTATTTGGATACTTTCTCTTAATATACAACACAAAAGAACTCAATTTCTATCACCCTAGTTGTAAGAGCTGTTAAAACGCGTAAAATGTATTCAAAAGCTTGAGTTGAAGCTTGTTTGTACTTTTAAACATCCTAGGTGTATTTTCACACTCAAATGAATGAAAATAAAGTATTTGGATGCTTTCTCTTAATATACAACACAAAAGAACTCAATTCTCTTTCACCCTACTCGTATGAGCTTTAAAAACGCGTAAATGAATTCAAAAGCTTGAGTTGAAGCTTGTTTGTACTTTAAAACATTCTTGGTGTAGTTTCACACTCAAATGAATGCAAACAAAATATTTGGATGCTTTCTCTTTGATGTGATTTATTCAGGGATTTTCTCTTTCCTGGTCAGTTTTCTGCTAGATTTCAAAGACTCCCACCAATCTAGAGCAGGTCCTCTTAGGCGAGAAATCACAATCTTTACTTGCTCGTAGTCAATAAACTCATAACATAAAAACAACTCGTCAACCTTTTTAAGCCATCGACAAAAGTCCTTTGAACAATACAACCCACTAAACTCATCTAAGCTGGACTCAATAAACTTAGATTGCCATGGTGACTTCATATTGTTTATTGCTTCAGAAGATCAATGTCGAAATAATATTTTCCACTCGTAAAAACACAAAACTGCTCAGAAACAGTAGTTAATAAGTGAATTTCACAAAAATTACACAGGGCTAGTAAGCAAAGCTAAACTAGTCTTGCTCAGAACGTCAGTTACCTGCGAAAAACACTACTTTTGTGTCGAAAACGGATACCAGAGTTCTGATGAACAGCAACACGAACTCGAACAACTTTAATAATCTTCTCTCAATCTGGATCGTTTGAAGTTTTAAAAACTCCAAAAGCTTGCTCTGATACCAAGTTGATGTGATTTATTTAGGGATTTTCTGTATTTTTGATAAACAAAAAAATAAAAGGGATATACCTCTCGAATCACTCAAGGGGTTGGGGTTTTTCGTGCAAGAATCACTCAAGAACAATACTTGCGCATCACACACAAGGGTTTCAACCTGAATCACACAGTTTGAGGGGTAAATACTCACGTATTCAATTATTAATCATCAAAGCACTAGTTTACAATAGCAAAGATCTCCCCTATTTATAGACCAAGAAATCTAAAGCTATTCGGAATTCTAATCCTAATCTAAATAGGAAACTAACTACGAAACTGATTACAGAAGTAAAACGAACAAACTAACAGCTTTCCTAATTCCTAATGGACTCCTAATGCTAATAATAATCAGATTATTACTTTCCTAAACATACTCTAACTAATTAAGGAAACAACCAAACAAAATAAAACTTAAACAGCTAGTTACTTGGCGCCCAAGGCTAAAACCGATTGTAACAGCTTTGCACCGTAACTTCAATTGCCTTTTCAACCCCGTTACATTCTTAATATGGGAAAACTCAAAGCATGGGTGTTTTACATCTTGTTTCCAGATTTCTACAGAATTTTGAATCACCATAATCCCATGTCGTATGAGTGAGTTATGATCGAAATACGAACCAGTGTAGAAGCTGTCAAAATTACGGGAATCCTTATAACGAATGTTATCATATAATAAGAGCTTTAATCCCGACCTTGTATGAAAACTCCATGTAATTATCTTTATAGGAGCCAATTTAATTGCATAACCACCAAAGAAACTCGATGTAAACAAGAATGTATGTTCGCTTGCTAGTTCCTTGGTTGTTTTGTTTACTTTGCACATTTGCACATTTGCACATCACTCTTAATATACAACACAAAAGAACTCAAATCTCTTTCACCCAACTCGTAAGAGCTTTTTAAACGCTTAAATGCATTCAAAAGCTTGAGTTGAAGCTTGTTTGTACTTGTAAACATCCTAGGTGTATTTTCACACTCAAATGAATGCAATGAAAGTATTTGGACTCTTTTTCTTAATATACAACACAAAAGAACTCAAATCTCTTTCACCCTACTCGTATGAGCTTTTAAAATGCGTAAACGCATTCAAAAGCTTGAGTTGAAGCTTGTTTGTACTTTAAAACATTCTTGGTGTAGTTTCCTACTCAAATGAATGCAAGAAAAACATTTGGGTCCTTTCTCTTAATACACAACACAAAAGAACTCAATTTCTATCACCCTAGTCGTAAGAGCTGTTAAAATGAATAAATTCATTCAAAAGCTTGAGTATAAGCTTGTTTGTACTTGTAAACATCCTTCATGTAGTTTCACACTTAAATGAATGCAAACAAAGTATTTGGATGCTTTCTCTTAATATACAACACAAAAGAACTCAAATCTCTTTCACCCTACTCGTAAGAGCTTTTAAAACGCGTAAATGCATTCAAAAGCTTGAGTTGAAGCTTGTTTGTACTTGTATACATCCTGGTGTAGTTTCACACTCAAATGAATGCAAACAAAGTATTTGGATGCTTTCTCTTAATATACAGCACAAAAGAACTCAAATCTCTTTCACCCTACTCGTAAGAGCTTTTAAAACGCGTAAATGCATTCAAAAGCTTGAGTTGAAGGTTGTTTGTACTTGTAAACATCCTAGGTATAGTTTGACACTCAAATGAATGCAATCAAAGTATTTGGATGCTTTCTCTTAATATACAACACAAAAAGAACTCAAATCTCTTTCACCCTACTCCTATGAGCTTTTAAAACGCGTAAATACATTCAAAAGCTTGAGTTGAAGCTTGTTTGTTGCGGGAGCATTTGAGACATCCCGAAGAGCTCAATGGTGATCTTAAAGGATGCACATTGGTCAAAAGGGCTTCTAAGGTCCTTCCTAGCTTGCATGAATAAAGCATAGTGCTGTAGCTTTCTGTTAACATACATAATGTCATTTAGTCCGTACATGTCCTTAATTAGTCCGTGGTTTCATCATTAGCGTTAAGTAAGATTAGTTTACATTTGTAATTTGTTCTCAACTTTATAATAGCTTAGGAAACATATCTAAAGGGATAAGGAGTCACAAGTTGAGAGGAAAAGGCCTAGAGGACCATTAAATCAGGGCATTTAATGTAGTAGTCCAAATACTACAAAGTAGAGCCAGCTGTCGTTTTCAAGTCGCTCTCAAGCATATTGTGAGCCTAGGACGCACCTTGTGGTCCTACCAACGGATATAATCTGAGCCTTTGACAGCAAGGACCCCGTTAAGATGATTTCTAGGTCATTTAAGGACCCTTATCTCCCCTATATATAGGTAAAGACGGCCAAGTACTCAGTAGACCATTTTGAATGAATTTGAACACAAAGAGTGCTGTCTCTTTTTATCCCCAAATCTCATTGTCTTAGGAGTGAATATCCTTGTACTTTGAGTCCTTCTTTGATGCATAAACAAACAGCAAGCTCGTTGGAATGAAACAGAGTGACTTCTTTTTGTGTCTTTGTGTTTAGATAAAGAAAGCAATTAACTCTTAACTCCAAAACTCAGCAATTAAGCACAAGTTTAGTCGCCTAAGAGGATCCCCACCCTTGCAAATCTCTCCCAAGAAATTAAGCAATAAGAAAGAATTAGTAGAAGCGTAAATACCCAAGCATAGCTTGTTAATAGAGGCAGAGCTCTATCTTGTGTTTTCATTCATCAAAACTGCTTTCTTACAAGGATAAGGATACTATTTATAACCTGAATACCCTAGAGGATCGTTCTAGAAACAAGCTAAGGTGGCACAATGACATAAGGCTCTCAAAAGGAGCCGTTTTTGTGGTCCTGGTGCCAGCTCACAAGTGTACTCGGATAGTACAATTTGGAGCGCCTCCTTTGTACGAATCCACTAGTGGGTGCTGTTGTACCTTTTATCTTCATTTGCTGCTGCCTTGCTGCCCACTCCATGCTATTTTCAAGCTTTTTTTATGAACTACTAAGCCAAGGAACAAACTCCTTTTGTACGGCCTAGTTAGTACGCATATTTAACAAAACAAAATGAAGAAATTAGAGCTATGCCTAAGCATTATTACAAGCATAAGTAAGGACTAATTAAGCAAAGTAATTAAGGTATAACCCTTAGAACAGCTAGGATTATCCTTAAGAGCCTCTACATAACCAGTGGTGCTAATGCTTGCAAAGAAGTTGACTAGTGGCCATGGTATCTTCTTTTTGACTTGCATGCTCCCGCATTAAACACCCGGGGTTGTTTAGACTTGCCCTCAAGTCCTCGAAGTAGAAAATCTTCCATTGACGTTCAATATAGTTGCAAAACTTTCTGCCTTCAAGTCGACCTCGAATCCAAGCACCAATTGAGTTTTTCACGTTGTTCTTTACATGTTGTTTGTGCTCATTGAAGAACATAATTCTAGTGTGTTGAACTCTAGCTTCAGGGGTGTCCTTGAATTCTCGCCATCCAAAATTGCAACTCCGTGTTCCATTGCGAAACAAAATCAGTTTCAATCTCTTCAATACTTCAGTTCGTATGGAAGAGAGTCCGCATAAAATTCTGTCACCAATGAGGTCTTCAAATGTACCTTTTAAGTCATACATGTTGTTGCCTTTATATGGGGAATGTTCTTGCATAGGAGAAAAATTGTAAGAGCTACTCAAACTCTTCTCCAAGGTATGTGGGATAAGGCTTTTGACCATCATGTTGCCTTCATTCTTTTGCTGGTTTTTGGCTAAAAAAAAGTTGTCACGCGCTAATAAGTGCTCAAAACGTGGGTGCATGTCACACCTCAGTTTTGGGTCTTCAAGAGTTACCTCACATAGTGCAGCAACGTTGTTTTCTTCATTAGCAAGAGAGCTCTCTTTTCGCATGTCCTCATCTATCACAACATGTTGCATGGCAATACATAGGTGAGAAGGTGTCTTTTGGACAACCTTTTCGGACTCCAAAACACCCTTGCAATTAGGTTGTACCTCATGTGTAAAGGCTGTTGAGTACTCTTCTGCAGATTCTATGTACATATCCTCCATGACAGATTGCACAACATATTCATTAGGCCCAAGTAAGCCCTTATCGAGCCCCATTTCGTCCCCTTGTTCAATCTCAGTAACCAATTGCCATTCTTCTAAGAACAACCCTCTCATTGCCACATTCTGCATACACATGTCCCCAATCGTAACATTATTTACACCTATTCAACGGCCTCTTTACTGGAATCTCGTCTCCATGGAAAGGACTTAAATAAAGATCACTAAAGGCACTTTGAATGGTTTTAGTTTCAGCAGGTTTTTGATCAATACTAAATGGAGAGAAAGGCATATGTGAAGTAAAATCGGGTAAGAATTCCCTTTTGAGCTCTCTCCGCAACTTACTCTAACTTCTGATTTTTTCTTTCCTCATCCATTTTCTTTGAGCCTTCAACTTCTCCCACCAATCTAAAGCATAACCTCTAAAGGTAGAGGCCACTACTTTAACCTTTTCAAAGTCCGAGTAGTCAAGGAGATCAAACCATTTGTCGATGGATTCAAGCCACCCTAGAAACGTACTAGACCTTCCATCAAAGTTATGGAAATAAAATGTATACCCTTTCGGATTAAGCTTGGAATCGTAGGAGGTCATTCTTGTGGTGCTGGTTTCCTTTGTAGCTAGGAATTGTGTTTGGGCTAAATGGGTTCTTTGTGGACTGATTTTTGTTGTTTAAAATGGGCAGAGGAGAACACCAACAACTTAGAATACTTGAGAACGCACAACGATATAGCAAGTTCGAACCAATCCTGCACAATACCACCAGCTCACAACCACCCATACAAGTCCAGCATCAATACACAAGTGAAGAAAACCAGTAGCTCAAATGCAGCAAATAACAAAACAAAGAACAAAACCCACTAAAATAAATATACCACAACTTCAACGCAAATCAGGTTTACTCACGATTTCACACAACAAACAACCCAATCCGAAATTCTCAACGAATAACCCAATAATCACAAACTCAATGCAACCAAGTATTCAGCAAACCCAACAGCAAACAACTAGCTTCAGCTCAAACGCATATAAAACATAGCCTAATAACATGAAATATTTCACGGCTTTCTAAGACAAAATCAAAATTCCACCAAGAGAGTTTTTTAGATCTATGTCCTAGGAATCCAAAGAACTAAGAAAGTCACAAACTTTAGCTCTAGAACTTCAGATATAAGAGAAATCACAAGACTGCTCCATTCGCTCGCCCAGCAAGAGCGATGAAATATAATGAGCTGTTTGAAGGTCCAAAAGTCCTTTCCACTTGAAACCACCACGAGAAGTGATGCGGGAGCAAGTGTACAAAGTAAACAAAACAACCAAGGAACTAGCAAGCGAACATACATTCTTGTTTACATCGAGTTCCTTTGGTGGTTATGCATTAAATTGGCTCCTATAAAGATAATTACATGGATTTTCCATACAAGGTCGGGATTAAAGCTCTTATTATATGATAACATTCGTTATAAGGATTCCCGAAATTTTGACAGCTTCTACACTGGTTCGTATTTCGATCATAACTCACTCCTATGACATGGACTTATGGTGATTCAAAATTCTATAGAAAGCTGGAAACGAGATCTAAAACTCCTGTCTTTTGATTTTTCCGATATTCAAAACGTAACAGGGTTAAAAAGACGATTGATTTTACAGTGGAAAGCTGTTCCAACGGGTTTGTGCCTTGGACGCCAAGTAATCAGTTGTTTAGTTCGATTTCGTTTAGTATTTCATTAAATCGTTTGATTATTGTTTAGGAGAGTAATAATCTGATTGTTATTAGTATTAGAAGTCCATTAGGTATTGGAAAAGCTGTTAGTTAGTTCGTTTTACTTTTGTAATCAGTTTCGTAGTTAGTTTCCTATTTGGACTAGGATTAGGATTCCGAATAGCTCTAGATTTCTTTGTCTATAAATAGGGGAGAGTTTTTCTATTGTAAACTCGTGCTTTGATGATTAATTATTGAATACGTGAGTATTTACCCCTCAAACTGAGTGATTCAGGTTGAAACCCTTACGAGTGATTAGTGAGTTGTTCTTGAGTGATTCTTGAACAAGATCCCTTTGTGTGATACTATCAAAGGTTAATTTCCGTTTTGTTACTTATTTCACATCAACTTGGTATCAGAGCTAAAGGTTTGAGCTTTCTTAAGTTTAAACAACACGGTCCTGAGCATAAACACGACACCATAGCGAGCTTTCGAGAAAGATTCTTGCAAGATCCGCCCTTTGTTCAAGAAGACAGCCAAGAAACCCCCAAGGAAACCAACAACCGAAGCTATGGGTGAGCCCAACGAACTAGCAAAGTTGTTAACAGCCATGGAGGATCTCAGGGCATCTTTCAAAACTCAAGAAGAGCGGATGGCAGAGCCGATGGCTGCTATGGAAAGAAGAAACCAAGAAGATAGGGAAAACATGGAGACAAGGATGCGCGGAATTCATTGGAGAAACCACAACCGTGACCCCAACTTCGATGAGGAGTTTGAAGACACAAGTGGAACTAGAACCAATGACGCTCCTAAACCACGACACTCCTATGATGATGATAGGAACTTGAAAGTCGAACTCCCTGAATATGACGGTTCCTACGATCTAGAGGCCTTTCTTGATTGGCTTAGAACTATGGAGAGAGTCTTTGAATACAAGGAGTATGATGAGCGGCGAAGATGCAAGTTAGCCACGCATAAACTCACCAAGCACGCTTCTTTTTGGTATGAAAAACTAAAGGCTCGACGCAAGAAGGAAGGGAAAGCAAAGATTGAGACTTGGGACAAACTCAAGAAACATTTAAAGAACCGATTTTTACCTAAAGAGTTTGAGCAGGCACAGTTCTTGAAACTCACGTCCTTAAGCCAAGAAACCTCAAGTGTACAAGACTACCTCCAAAAGTTTGAAAACGCGCACATGATGTGTGATCTCGTGGAGAGGGAAGAGTTAAAGATTGCAAGATTCATCAAAGGACTAAACTCAACTCTAAGGCGCAAGGTGGAGCTTGTTCCATACATATCCTTTGAGTATGTTTGCAAGATAGCTCTCAAGATTGAGAGGCAAGAGAGGGAGCAACAATTAGTGCACCTACAAGCACAACAAGCATACCAACAAGCACTTCAACGTCGTAATCATAAATTGGAGTACATGAATGGGTGCATAATAAATGATCAACCCATCAATGAAGATAGGCTCTTTGTTGTGGATACATTCAAAGGAAAACCAGATCTTGATGATTACTTTAAAGATATTGTTTCTATGGAAGATTCACAAGAAAAGACCAATAACATTGACCCCCTTATTGTTGTTCAAGTTAATAATTCAAGCCTACCAACTGTGGTAGATGAGTTTATCGAAGAAATATTCATTGAACCAGAAAATATTGGTGATTTCCTTGAAGATCTTGATTACATTGATGACATGCAAGAGAAATCCGAGATGGAGTTGGGACTTCTTGAATCTAGCTTTGATCAAGAACAAGAGAAAGATGTCCATCAAGAAGACAGCAGCAAGGCTCTTAACCTTGTGGGTTCATTGGAAATTTGTAAGGAAAATTTGATGAATATACACGTTGGGGAGAAGATTACTACATATGAAGAATTGAGGACAATTCTTTTTGAAGAAAGGGAGATTGATGTGGGAGCAAGTGTACAAAGTAAACAAAACAACCAAGGAACTAGCAAGCGAACATACATTATTGTTTACATCGAGTTCCTTTGGTGGTTATACATTAAATTGGCTCCTATAAAGATAATTACATGATTTTCCATACAAGGTCGGGATTAAAGCTCTTATTATATGATAACATTCGTTATAAGGATTCCCGAAATTTTGACAGCTTCTACACTGGTTCATATTTCGATCATAACTCACTCATATGACATGGGATTATGGTGATTCAAAATTCTGTAGAAAGCTGGAAACGAGATTTAAAACTCCTGTCCTTTGATTTTTCCCATATTCAAAACGTAACAGGGTTAAAAAGACGATTGAATTTACAGTGGAAAGCTGTTCCAACGGGTTTGTGCCTTGGACGCCAAGTAATAAGTTGTTTAGTTCGATTTCATTTAGTATTTCATTAAATCGTTTCATTATTGTTTAGGAGAGTAATAATCTGATTGTTATTAGTATTAGAAGTCCATTAGGTATTAGGAAAGCTGTTAGTTAGTTCGTTTTACTTTTGTAATCAGTTTCGTAGTTAGTTTGCTATTTGGATTAGGATTAGAATTCCGAATAGCTTTAGATTTCTTTGTCTATAAATAGGGGAGAGTAAACTTGTGCTTTGATGATTAATTATTGAATACGTGAGTATTTACCCCTCAAACTGAGTGATTCAGGTTCAAACCCTTACGAGTGATTCGTGAGTTGTTCTTGAGTGATTCTTGAACAAGATCCCTTTGTGTGATACAATCAAAGGTTAATTTCCGTTTTGTTACTTATTTCACATCAAGAAGAAAGATAACAGAATGAATAACAAGAATCCCAGAAGAAACGAGCTTTATAACAAAAGCTCTGATACCAAATTGATGCGAAAACAAACAGCAAGCTCGTTGGAATGAAACAGAGTGACTTCTTTTTGTGTTTTTGTGTTTAGATAAAGAAAGAAATTAACTCTTAACTCGAAAACTCACCAATTAAGCAGAAGTGTAGTCGCCTAAGAGGATCCCCACCCTTGCTGATCTCTCCCAAGCAATTAAGCACTAAGAAAGAAGTAGTAGAAGCGTAAATACCCAAGCATAGCTTGTGAACAGAGGCAGAGCTCTATCTTGTGTTTTCATTCATCAAATCTGCTTTCTTACAAGGATAAGGATACTATTTATAAGCTGAAAACCCTAGAGGATCGTTCTAGAAACAAGTTAAGGTGGCACAGTGAGATAAGGCTCTCAAATGGAGCCCTTTTTGTGGTCCTGGCGCCAGCTCACAAGTGTACTCGGATAGTACAATTTGGAGCGCCTCCTTTGTACGAATCCACTAGTGGGTGTTGTTGTACCTTTTATCTTCATTTGCTGCTGCCTTGCTGCCCACTCCATGCTATTTTCAAGCTATTTTTATCAACAACTAAGCCAAGGAACAAACTCATTTTGTACGGCCTAGTTAGTACACATATTTTTACAAAACAAAATGCAGAAATTAGAGCTACGCCTAAGCATTATTACAAGCGTAATTAAGGACAAATTAAGCAAAGTAATTAAGGTATAACCCTTAGAACAACTAGGATTATCCTTAAGAGCCTCCACATAACCAATGGTGCTAATGCTTGAGAAGAAGTTGACTAGTGGCCATGGTATCTTCTTTTTGACTTGCATGCTCCCACATCATTCTTTCAATATTAAACTTGTATTAGAGTTAATATTGTGGTGAGGGTTTGTTACTTTATGAGCTTAAGAGAGATTCAAAACAGATTATCCAAGAACGAGCTTAGCCGTTGAGTTATGCATCATTGTTTGTACTTTAAAACATTCTTGGTGTACTCAAATGAATGCAAACAAAACATTTGGGTGCTTTCTCTTAATATACAACACAAAAGAACTAAATCTCTTTCACCCTACTCGTATGAGCTTCTAAAACGCGTAAATGCATTCAAAAGCTTCAGTTGAAGCTTGTTTGTACTTTAAAACATTCTTGGTGTAGTTTCATACTCAAATGAATGAAAACAAAACATTTGGGTGCTTTCTCTTAATATACAACACAAAAGAACTCAACCTCTTTCACGCTAGTCGTAAGAGCTGTTAAAACGCATAAATGCATTCAAAAGCTTGTGTTGAAGCATCTTTGTACTTGTAAACATCCTTGGTGTAGTTTTTTTTACTTTTTCTTAATATACAACACAAAAGAACTCAATTTCTATCACCCTAGTTGTAAGAGCTGTTGAAACGCGTAAACGCACTCAAAAGCTTGAGTTGAAGCTTGTTTATACTTGCAAACATCCCTGGCGTAATTTCATACTCAAATGAATGCAAACAAAGTACTTGGATACTTTCTCTTAATATACAACACAAAAGAACTCGATTCTATCACCCTTGTTGTAAAAGCTGTTAAAACACGTAAATGCATTCAAAAGCATGAGTTGAGGCTTGTTTTTACTTGTAAACATCCTAGGTGTTGTTTCACACTCAAATGATTTCATACAAAGTATTTGGATGCTTTCTCTTAATATACAACACAAATGAACTCAAATCACTTTCACCCTACTCGTAAGAGCTTTTAAAACGCGTAAATGCATTCAAAAGCTTGAGTTGAAGCTTCTTTGTACTTTTAAACATCCTAGGTGTAGTTTCACACTCAAATGAATGCAAACAAAGTATTTGGATGCTTTCTCTTAATATACAACACAAAAGAAATCAAATCGCTTTCCCACGTTTCGTATGAGCTTTTAAAACGCGTAAATGCATTCAAAAGCTTGAGTTGAAGCTTGTTTTTACTTGTAAACATCCTAGGTGTTGTTTCACACTCAAATGATTTCATACAAAGTATTTGGATGCTTTCTCTTAATATACAACACAAAAGAACTCAAATCACTTTCACCCTACTCGTAAGAGCTTTTAAAACGCGTAAATGCATTCAAAAGCTTGAGTTGAAGCTTGTTTGTACTTGTAAACATCCTAGGTGTATTTTCACACTCAAATGAATGCAATCAAAGTATTTGGATGCTTATTTTTAATATACAACACATAAGAACTCAATCTCTATCACCCTAGTTGTAAGAGCTTTTAAAACACGTAAATTCATTCAAAAGCTTGAGTTGAAGCTTGTTTGTACTTTAAAACATTCTTGGTGTAGTTTCATACTAAAATGAATGCAAAAAAACATTTGGGTGCTTTCTCTTAATATACAACACATAAGAAATCAATCTCTATCACCCTAGTTGTAAGAGCTTTTAAAACACGTAAATTCATTCAAAAGTTTGAGTTGACGATTGTTTGTACTTTTAAACATCCTTGGTGTAGTTTCACACTCAAATGAATGCAAACAAAGTATTTGGATGCTTTCTCTTAATATACAACACAAAAGAACTCAAATCTCTTTCACCCTACTCGTATGAGCTATTAAAACGCGTAAATACATTCAAAAGCTCGAGTTGAAGCTTGTTTGTACTTTAAACCATTCTTGGTATACTTTCATACTCAAATGAATGCAAACAAACCATTTGGGTGCTTTCTCTTAATATACAACACATAAGAACTCAATCTCTATCACCCTAGTAGTAAGAGGTTTTAAAACATGTTAATGCATTCAAAAGCTTGACTTGAAGCTTGTTTGTACTTTTAAACATCCTAGGTGTAGTTTTACACTCAAATGAATGCAAACAAAATATTTGGATGCTGTCTCATACTGTACAACACAAAAGAACTCAAATCTCTTTCACCCTTCTCATAAGAGCTTTTAAAACGCGTAAATGCATTCAAAAGGTTGCGTTGAAGCTAGTTTGTACATGTACACATCTTAGGTGTAGTTTCACACTCAAATGAATGCAAACAAAGTATTTGGATGCTTTCTCTTAATGTACAAAACAAAAGAACTCATATCTCGTTCACCCTTCTCATAAGAGCTTTTAAAACGCGTAAATGTATTCAAAAGCTTGGGTTGAAGCTTGTTTGTACTTGTAAACATCCTAGGTGTAGTTTCACACTCAAATGAATGCAAACAAAGTATTTGGATGCTTTCTCTTAATTTACAACACAAAAGAACTTAAATCTCTTTCACCCTACACGTAAGAGCTTTTAAAACGCATAAATGCATTCAATAGCTTGACTTGAAGCTTGTTTGTCCTTGTAAACATGCTAGGTGTAGTTTCACACTCAAATGAATGCAATCAAAGTATTTGGGTGCTTTCTCTTAATATAAAAAACAAAAGAACTCAAATCTCTTTCACCGTACTCGTATGAGCTTTTAAAACGCGTAAATCTATTCAAAAGCTTGAGTTGAAGCTTGTTTGTACTTTGAAACATTCTTCGTGTAGTTTCATACTCAAATGAATGCAAACAAAACATTTGGGTGCTTTCTCTTAATATACAACACAAAAGAACTCAAATCTCTTTCACCCTACTCGTAAGAGCTTTTAAAACGTGTAAATGCATTCAAAAGCTTGAGTTAAGCTTGTTTGTACTTGTAAACATCGCTGGGTTGTTTCACACTAAAATGAATGCAAACAAAGTATATTTTTCTTCATACAACACAAAAGAACTCAATTTCTATCACCCTAGTTGTAAGAGCTGTTGAAACGCGTAAATGCATTCAAAACCTTGAGTTGAAGCTTGTTTGTACTTTAAAACATTCTTGGTGTAGTTTCATACTCAAATGAATGGAAACAAAGTATTTGGATGCTTTCTCCTAATATACAACACAAAAGAACTCAAATCTCGTTCACCCTACTCGTATGAGCTTTTGAAACGTGTAAATGCATTCAAAAGCTTGAGTTGAAGCTTTATACTTTATAACATTCTTGGTATAGTTTCATACTCAAATGAATGCAGACATAACATTTGGGTGCTTTTTCATAATATACAACACAAAAGAACTCAATCTATTTAACCCTACTCGTAAGAGCTGTTAAAACGCAAAAATGCATTCAAAAGCTTGAGTTGAAGCTTGTTTGTAGTTGTAAACATCCCTGGCGTTATTTAACACTCAAATGAATGCAAAAAAAGTATTTTTTTACTTTCTTTTAATATACAACACAAAAGAACTCAATTTCTATCACCCTAATTGTAAGAGCCGTTAAAACGCGTAAATGCATTAAAAAGCTTGAGTTGAAACTTGTTTGTACTTGTAAACATCCTAGGTATATTTTCACACTCAAGTGAATGCAATCAAAGTATTTCGATGCTTTTTCTTAATAAACAACACAAAAGAACTTAAATCTCTTTCACCCTACTCGTATGAGCTTCTAAAACGCGTAAACGCATTCAAAATCTTGAGTCGAAGCTTGTTTATACTTGTAAACATCCTTGATGTAGTTTCACACTCAAATGAATGCAAACAAAGTATTTGGATGCTTTCTCTTAATATACAACACACATGAACTCAAATCTCTTTCACCCTACTCTTAAGAGCTTTTAAAACGCGTAAATGCATTCAAACGCTTTAGTTGAAACTTGTTTGTACTTGTAAACATCTGTGGTCTAGTTTGACACTCAAATGAATGCAATCAAAGTATTTGGATGCTTATTCTTAATATACAACTCATAAGAATCAATCTCTATCACCCCAGTCGCAAGAGCTTTTAAAACACGTAAATGCATTCAAAAGCTTGAGTTGAAGCTTGTTTGTACTTTTAAACATCCTAGGTGTAGTTTCACTCTCAAATGAATGCAAACAAAGTATTTTTATGCTTTCTCTTAATATACAACACAAAAGAAATCAAATCACTTTCAGCCTTTTCGTAAGAGCTTTTAAAACGCGTAAATGCATTCAAAAGCTTGAGTTAAAGCTTGTTTGTACTTGTAAACATCCTAGGTGAAGTTTCACACTCAAATGAATGCAAACAAAGTATTTGGATGCTTTCTCTTAATATACAACACAAAAGAACTCAAATCTCTAACCTTCTCATAAGAGCTTTTAAAACGCGTAAATGCATGCAAAAGCTTGTGTTGAAGCTTGTTTGTACTTGTAAACATCCTACCTATAGTTTCACACTCAAATGAATGCAAACAAAGTATTTGGATGCTTTCTCTTAATTTACAACACAAAAGAACTTAAATCTCTTTCACCGTACACGTAAGAGCTTTTAAAACGCATAAATGCATTCAAAAGCTTGGGTTGAAGCTTGTTTGTACTTGTAAACATCCTAGGTGTAGTTTCACTCTCAAATGAATGCAATCAAAGTATTTGGACGCTTTTTCTTGATAAAATACACAAAAGAACTCAAATCTCTTTCCCCCTACTCGTATAAGCTTTTAAAACGCGTAAACGCATTCAAAAGCTTGAGTTGAATCTTGTTTGTACTTTAAAACATTCTTGGTGTACTTTCATACTAAAATGAATTCAAATAAATCATTTGGATGCTTTCCCTTAATATACAACACATAAGAACTCAATCTCTATCACGCTAGTCGTAAGAGCTTTTAAAACACGTAAATGCATACAAAAGCTTGAGTTGAAGATTGTTTGTACTTTTAAACATCCTAGGTGTAGTTTCACACTCAAATGAAAGCAAACAAAGTATTTTTATGCTTTCTTTTAATATACAACACAGAAGAAATCAAATCGCTTTCACCCTTTTCATAAGAGCTTTTAAAACGCGTAAATGCATTCAAAAGCATGAGTTAAAGCTTGTTTGTACTTGTAAACATCCTAGGTGAAGTTTCACACTCAAATGAATGCAAACAAAGTATTTGGATGCTTTCTCTTAATATACAACACAAAAGAATTCAAATCTCTTTCACCCTTCTCATAAGAGCTTTTAAAACGCGTAAATGCATTCAAAAGCTTGTGTTGAAGCTTGTTTGTACTTGTAAACATCCTACCTGTAGTTGCACACTCAAATGAATGCAAACAAAGTATTTGGATGCTTTCTCTTAATTTACAACACAAAAGAACTCAATTTCTATTACCCTAGTTGTAAGAGCTGTTAAAACGCGTAAATGCATTCAAAAGCTTGATTTGAAGCTTGTTTGTACTTGTAAATATCCTAGGTGTAGTTTCACACTCAAATGAATGCAAACAAATTATTATGATGCTTTCTCTTAATATACAACACAGAAGAACTGAAATCTCTTTCACCCTATTCGTAAGAGCTTTTAAAACGTGTAAAGGCATTCAAAAGCTTGAGTTGAAGCTTGTTTGTACTTGTAAATATCCTAGGTGTAGTTTCACACTCAAATGAATGAAAACAAAGTATTCAAAAGTATTCAAATCTCTTTCACCCTACTCGTATGAGCTTTTAAAACGCGTAAATGCATTCAAAAGCTTGAGTTGAAGATTGTTTGTACTTCAAAACATTCTTGGTGTAGTTTCATACTCAAATGAATGGAAACAATGTATTTGGATTGTTTCTCTTAAGATACAACACAAAAGAACTCAAATCTCTTTCACCCTACTTGTATGAACTTTTAAAACGCATAAATGCATTCAAAAGCTTGAGTTGAAGCTTGTTTGTACTTTATAACATTCTTTGTTTAGTTTCATACTCAAATGAATGCAAACAAAACATTTGGGTGCTTTTTCATAATATACAACACAAAAGAACTCAATCTCTTTCACCCTACTCGTAAGAGCTGTTAAAACGCGAAAATGCATTCAAAAGCTTGAGTTGAAGCTTCTTTGTACTTGTAAACATCCCGGGCCTTATTTCACACTCAAATGAATGCAAAAAATGTATTTTGTTACTTTCTCTTACTATATAACACAAAAGAACTCAATTTCAATCACCCTAGTTGTAAGAGCTGTTAAAACGCGTAAATGCATTCAAAAGCTTGAGTTGAAGGTTGTTTGTACTTGTAAACATCCTAGGTGTAGTTTCGCACTCAAATGAATGCAAACAAAGTATCTTGATGCTTTCTCTTAATATACAACACAGAAGAACTCAAATCTCTTTCACTCTACTCGTAAGAGCTTTTAAAATGCGTAATGCATTCAAAAGCTTGAGTTGAAGCTTGTTTGTACATGTAAACATCGCAGGTGTATTTTCACACTCAATAGATTGCAATCAAAGTCTATGGATGCTTACTCTTAAAAAACAACACAAAAGAACTCAAATCTCTTTCACCCTACTCGTATGAGCTTTTCAAACGCGTAAATGCATTCAAAAGCTTGAGTTGAAGCTTGTTTCTACTTGTAAACATCCTAGGTGTAGTTTCACACTCAAATGAATGCAATCAAAGTATTTGGAGGTGATGCTTTTAAAACACGTAAATGCATTCAAAAGCTTGAGGTGATGCTTGTTTGTACTTTTAAACATCCCAGGTCTAGTTTCACACTGAAATGAATGCAAACCAAGTATTTTTATGCTTTCTCTTAATATACAACACAAAAGAAATCAAATCGCTTTCACCCTATTCGTAAGAGCTTTTAAAACGTGTAAATGCATTCAAAAGCTTGAGTTAAAGCTTTTTTGTACTTGTAAACATCCTAGGTGTATTTTCACACTCAGTAGAATGCAATCAAAGTATTTGGATGCTTATTCTTAATATACAACACATAAGAATCAATCTCTATCACCCCAGTCGCAAGAGCTTTTAAAACACATAAATGCATTCAAAAGCTTGAGTTGAAGCTTGTTTGCACTTTTAAACATCCTAGTTGTAGTTTCACACTCAAATGAATGCAAACAAAGTATTTGGATGCTTTCTCTTAATATACAACACAAAAAAACTCAAATCTCTTTCACCCTTCTCATAAGAGGTTTTAAAACGCGTAAATGCATTCAAAAGCTTGTGTTGAAGCTTGTTTGTACTTGTAAACATCCTAGCTGTAGTTTCACACTCAAATGAATGGAGACAAAGTATTTGGATGCATTCTCATAATTTACAACACAAAAGAACTTAAATCTCTTTCGCCCTACACGTAAGAACTTTTAAAATGCATAAATGCATTCAAAAGCTTGAGTTGAAGCTTGTTTCTACTTGTAAACATCCTAGGTGTAGTTTCACACTCAAATGAATGCAATCAAAGTATTTGGATGCTTTCTCTTAATATACAAAACAAAAGAACTCAAATCTCTTTCACCCTACTCGTATGAGCTTTTAAAACGCGTAAATGCATTCAAAAGCTTGAGTTGAAGCTTGTTTGTAATTTATAACATTCTAGGTTTAGTTTCATACTCAAATGAATGCAAACAAAACATTTGGGTGCTTTTTCATAATGTACAACACAAAAGAACTCAATCTGTTTCACCCTACTCGTAAGAGCTCTTAAAACGCGAAACTGCATTCAAAACCTTGAGTTGAAGCTTGTTTGTACTTGTAAACATCCCTGGCGTTATTTCACACTCAAATGAATGCAAAAAATGTATTTTGTTACTTTCTCTTACTATATAACACAAAAGAACTCAATTTCAATCACCCTAGTTGTAAGAGCTGTTAAAACGCGTAAATGCATTCAAAAGCTTGAGTTGAAGGTTGTTTGTACTTGTAAACATCCTAGGTGTAGTTTCGCACTCAAATGAATGCAAACAAAGTATCTTGATGCTTTCTCTTAATATACAACACAGAAGAACTCAAATCTCTTTCACTCTACTCGTAAGAGCTTTTAAAATGCGTAATGCATTCAAAAGCTTGAGTTGAAGCTTGTTTGTACATGTAAACATCGCAGGTGTATTTTCACACTCAATAGATTGCAATCAAAGTCTATGGATGCTTACTCTTAAAAAACAACACAAAAGAACTCAAATCTCTTTCACCCTACTCGTATGAGCTTTTCAAACGCGTAAATGCATTCAAAAGCTTGAGTTGAAGCTTGTTTCTACTTGTAAACATCCTAGGTGTAGTTTCACACTCAAATGAATGCAATCAAAGTATTTGGAGGTGATGCTTTTAAAACACGTAAATGCATTCAAAAGCTTGAGGTGATGCTTGTTTGTACTTTTAAACATCCCAGGTCTAGTTTCACACTGAAATGAATGCAAACCAAGTATTTTTATGCTTTCTCTTAATATACAACACAAAAGAAATCAAATCGCTTTCACCCTATTCGTAAGAGCTTTTAAAACGTGTAAATGCATTCAAAAGCTTGAGTTAAAGCTTTTTTGTACTTGTAAACATCCTAGGTGTATTTTCACACTCAGTAGAATGCAATCAAAGTATTTGGATGCTTATTCTTAATATACAACACATAAGAATCAATCTCTATCACCCCAGTCGCAAGAGCTTTTAAAACACATAAATGCATTCAAAAGCTTGAGTTGAAGCTTGTTTGCACTTTTAAACATCCTAGTTGTAGTTTCACACTCAAATGAATGCAAACAAAGTATTTGGATGCTTTCTCTTAATATACAACACAAAAAAACTCAAATCTCTTTCACCCTTCTCATAAGAGGTTTTAAAACGCGTAAATGCATTCAAAAGCTTGTGTTGAAGCTTGTTTGTACTTGTAAACATCCTAGCTGTAGTTTCACACTCAAATGAATGGAGACAAAGTATTTGGATGCATTCTCTTAATTTACAACACAAAAGAACTTAAATCTCTTTCGCCCTACACGTAAGAACTTTTAAAATGCATAAATGCATTCAAAAGCTTGAGTTGAAGCTTGTTTCTACTTGTAAACATCCTAGGTGTAGTTTCACACTCAAATGAATGCAATCAAAGTATTTGGATGCTTTCTCTTAATATACAAAACAAAAGAACTCAAATCTCTTTCACCCTACTCGTATGAGCTTTTAAAACGCGTAAATGCATTCAAAAGCTTGAGTTGAAGCTTGTTTGTAATTTATAACATTCTAGGTTTAGTTTCATACTCAAATGAATGCAAACAAAACATTTGGGTGCTTTTTCATAATGTACAACACAAAAGAACTCAATCTGTTTCACCCTACTCGTAAGAGCTCTTAAAACGCGAAACTGCATTCAAAACCTTGAGTTGAAGCTTGTTTGTACTTGTAAACATCCCTGGCGTTATTTCACACTCAAATGAATGCGAAAAAAGTATTTTGTTACTTTCTCTTATTATATAACACAAAAGAACTCAATTTCTATCACCCTAGTTGTAAGAGCTGTTAAAACGTGTAAATGCATTCAAAAGCTTGAGTTGAAGCTTGTTTGTATTGTAAACATCCTTGGTGTAGTTTCGCACTCAAATGAATGCAAACAAAGTATCTTGATGCTTTCTCTTAATATACAACACAGAAGAACTCAAATCTCTTTCACCCTCCTCGTAAGAGCTTTTAAAACGCGTAACGCATTCAAAAGCTTGAGTTGAAGCTTGTTTGTACATGTAAACATCGTAGGTGTATTTTCACACTCAATAGATTGTAATCAAAGTATTTGGATGCTTACTCTTAATAAACAACACAAAAGAACTCAAATCTCTTTCACCCTACTCGTATGAGCTTTTAAAACGCGTAAACGCTTGAGTTGAAGCTTGTTTATACTTTAAAACATTCTTGGTGTACTTTCATACTCAAATGAATGCAAACAAAACATTTGGGTGCTTTCTCTTAATATACAACATATAAGAATCAATCTCTATCACCTTAGTCGCAAGAGCTTTTAAAACACGTAAATGCATTCAAAAGCTTGAGGTGAAGCTTGTTTGTAGTTTTAAACATCCTAGGTCTAGTTTCACACTGAAATGAAAGAAAACAAAGTATTTTTATGCTTTCTCTTTATATACAACACAAAAGAAATCAAATCGCTTTCACCCTATTCGTAAGAGCTTTTAAAACGCGTAATTGCATTCAAAAGCTTGAGTTGAAGCTTGTTTGTACTTGTAAACATCCCTGGCGTTATTTCACACTCAAATGAATGCAAAAAATGTATTTTTTTACTTTCTCTTAATATATAACACAAAAGAACTCAATTTCTATCACCCTAGTTGTAAGAGGAGTTAAAACGCGTAAATGCATTCAAAAGCTTGAGTTGAAGCTTGTTTGTACTTGTAAACATCCTAGGTGTAGTTTCGCACTCAAATGAATGCAAACAAAGCATCTTGATGCTTTCTCTTAATATACAACACAGAAGAACTCAAATCTCTTTCACCCTACTCGTAAGAGCTTTTAAAACGCGTAATGCATTCAAAAGCTTGAGTTGAAGCTTGTTCGTACATGTAAACATCGTAGGTGTATTTTCACACTCAATAGATTGCAATCAAAGTATTTGGATGCTTACTCTTAATAAACAACACAAAAGAACTCAAATCTATTTCACCCTACTCGTATGAGCTTTTAAAATGCGTAAACGCATTCAAACGCGTAAACGCTTGAGTTGAAGCTTGTTTGTACTTTAAAACATTCTTGGTGTACTTTCATACTCAAATGAATGCAAACAAAACATTTGGGTGCTTTCTCTTAATATTCAACACATAAGAATCAATCTCTATCACCCTAGTCGCAAGAGCTTTTAAAACACGTAAATGCATTCAAAAGCTTGAGGTGATGCTTGTTTGTACTTTTAAACATCCTAGGTCTAGTTTCACACTGAAATGAATGCAAACAAAGTATTTTTATGCTTTCTCTTAATATACAACACAAAAGAAATCACATCACTTTCACCCTATTCGTAAGAGCTTTTAAAACGCGTAAATGCATTCAAAAGCTTGTGTTGAAGCTTGTTTGTACTTGTAAACATCCTAGGTGTAGTTTCACTCTCAAATGAATGCAATCAAAGTATTTCGACGCTTTTTCTTGATAAAATACACAAAAGAACTCAAATCTCTTTCACCCTACTCGTATAAGCTTTTAAAACGCGTAAACGCATTCAAAAGCTTGAGTTGAATCTTGTTTGTACTTTAAAATATTCTTGGTGTACTTTCATACTAAAATGAATGCAAACAAAACATTTGGATGCTTTCCCTTAATATACAACACATAAGAACTCAATCTCTATCACCCTAGTCGTAAGAGCTTTTAAAACACGTAAATGCATACAAAAGCTTGAGTTGAAGATTGTTTGTACTTTTGAACATCCTAGGTGTTGTTTCACACTCAAATGAAAGCAAACAAAGTATTTTTATGCTTTCTTTTAATATTACAACACAAAAGAAATCAAATCGCTTTTACCCTATTCGTAAGAGCTTTTAAAACGCGTAAATGCATTCAAAAGCTTGAGTTAAAGTTTTTTTGTACTTGTAAACATCCTAGGTGTATTTTCACACTCAGTAGAATGCAATCAAAGTATTTGGATGCATATTCTTAATATACAACACATAAGAATCAATCTCTATCACCGCAGTCGCAAGAGCTTTTAAAACACGTAAATGCATTCAAAAGCTTGAGTTGAAGCTTGTTTGTACTTTTAAACATCCTAGGTGTAGTTTCACACTCAAATGAATGCAAACAAAGTATTTTTATGCTTTCTCTTAATATACAACACAAAAGAAATCAAATCACTTTCACCCTTTTCGTAAGAGCTTTTAAAACGCGTAAATGCATTCAAAAGCTTGAGTTAAAGCTTGTTTGTAGTTGTAAACATCCTAGGTGAAGTTTCACACTCAAATGAATGCAAACAAAGTATTTGTATGCTTTCTCTTAATATACAACATAAAAGAACTCAAATCTCTTTCACCCTTCTCATAAGAGCTTTTAAAACGCGTAAAACATTCAAAAGCTTGGGTTGAAGCTTGTTTGTACATGTAAACATCCTAGGTGTAGTTTCACTCTCAAATGAATGCAATCAAAGTATTTGGACGCTTTTTCTTGATGAAATACACAAAAGAACTCAAATCCCTTTCACCCTACTCGTATAAGCTTTTAAATCGCGTAAATGCATTTAAAAGCTTGAGTTGAATCTTGCTTGTACTTGAAAACATTTTTGGTATACTTTCATACTAAAATGAATACAAACAAAACATTTGGATGTTTTCCCTTAATATACAACACATAAGAACTCAATCTCTATCACCCTAGTCGTAAGAGCTTTTAAAACACGTAAATGCATACAAAAGCTTGAGTTGAAGATTGTTTGTACTTTTAAACATCCTAGGTGTTGTTTCACACTCAAATGAAAGCAAACAAAGTATTTTTATGCTTTCTTTTAGTATACAACACAAAAGAAATCAAATCGCTTTCATCCTTTTCGTAAGAGCTTTTAAAACGCGTAAATGCATGTAAAAGCTTGGGTTAAATCTTGTTTGTACTTGTAAACATCCTTTGTGAAATTTCACACTCAAATGAATGAAAACAAAGTATTTGGATGCTTTCTCTTAATATACAAGACAAAAGAACTCAAATCTCTTTCACCCTTCTCATAAGAGCTTTTAAAACACGTAAATGCATTCAAAAGCTTGAGGTGAAGCTTGTTTGTACTTTTAAACATCCTAGGTCTAGTTTCACATTGAAATGAAGGCAAACAAAGTACTTTTATGCTTTCTCTTAATATACAACACAAAAGAAATCAAATCTCTTTCACCCTATTCGTAAGAGCTTTTAAAACGCGTAAATGCATTCAAAAGCTTGAGTTGAAGCTTGTTTGTACTTGTAAACATCCTTGGTGTAGTTTCACACTCAAATGATTGCAAACAAAGTTTTTGGATGGTTTCTCTTAATATACAACACAAAAGAACTCAAATCTCTTTCACCCTTCTCATAAGAGCTTTTAAAATGCGTAAATGCATTCAAAAGCTTGTGTTGAAGCTTGTTTGTACTTGTAAACATCGTAGCTGTAGTTTCACACTCAAATGAATGCAAACAAAGTATTTGGATGCTTTCTCTTAATTTACAAAACAAAAGAACTTAAATCTCTTTCACCCTACACGTAAGAGCTTTTAAAACGCATAAATGCATTCAAAAGCTTGAGTTGAAGCTTGTTTGTACTTGTAAACATCCTAGGTGTAGTTTCACACTCAAATGAATGCAATCAAAGTATTTGGATGCTTTCTCTTAATATACAAAGCAAAAGAACTCAAATCTCTTTCACCCTACTCGTATGAGCTTTTAAAACGCGTAAATGCATTCAAAAGCTTGAGTTGAAGCTTGTTTGTACTTCAAAACATTCTTGGTGTAGTTTCATACTCAATTGAATGAAAACAAAGTATTTGGATGCTTTCTCTTAATATACAACACAAAAGAACTCAATTTCTATTACCCTAGTTGTAAGTGCTGTTAAAACGCGTAAATGCATTCAAAAGCTTGATTTGAAGCTTGTTTGTACTTGTAAATACCCCTGGCGTTATTTCACACTCAAATGAATGCAAAAAAAGTATTTTGTTACTTTCTCTTAATATATAACACAAAAGAACTCAATTTCTATCACCCTAGCTGTAAGAGCTTTTAAAACGCGTAGTGCATTCAAAAGCTTGAGTTGAAGCTTGTTTGTACTTGTAAACATCCTAGGTGTAGTTTCACACTCAGATGAATACAAACAAAGTATTTTTATGCTTTCTCTTAATATACAAGACAAAAGAAATCAAATAACTTTCACCCTTTTCGTAAGAGCTTTTAAAACGCGTAAATGCATTCAAAAGCTTGAGTTAAAGCTTGTTTGTACTTGTAAACATCCTACGTGAAGTTTCATACTCAAATGAATGCAAACAAAGTATTTGGATGCTTTCTCTTAATATACAACACAAAAGAACTCAAATCTCTTTCACCCTACTTCTACAAGCTTTTAAAACGCGCAAATGCATTCAAAAGCTTGGGTTGAAGCTTGTTTGTACTTGTAAAAATCCTAGGTGTAGTTTCACACTCAAATGAATGCAAACAAAATATTTGGATGCTTTCTCTTAATATACAACACAAAAGAACTCAATTTCTATTACCCTAGTTGTAAGAGCTGTTAAAACGCGTAAATGCATTCAAAAGCTTGATTTGAAGCTTGTTTGTACTTGTAAATATCCTAGGTGTAGTTTCACACTCAAATGAATGCAAACAAAGTATTATGATGCTTTCTCTTAATATACAACACAGAAGAACTGAAATCTCTTTCACCCTATTCGTAAGAGCTTTTAAAACGTGTAAATGCATTCAAAAGCTTGAGTTGAAGCTTGTTTGTACTTGTAAATATCCTAGGTGTAGTTTCACACTCAAATGAATGAAAACAAAGTATTTGGATGCTTTCTCTTAATATACAACAGAAAAGAACTCAAATCTCTTTCACCCTACTCGTAAGAGCTTTTAAAACTCGTAAAGCTTGAGTTGAAGCTTGTTCATACTTTAAAACATTCTTGGTGTTATTTCATACTCAAATGAATGCAAACAAAATAATTTGGGGCTTTCTCTTTATATACAACACAAAAGAACTCAATTTCTATCACCCTAGTTGTAAGAGCTGTTAAAACACGTAAATGCATTCAAAAGCTTGAGTTGAAGCTTGTTTGTACTTTTAAACATCGTACGTGTATTTTCACACTCAAATGAATGTAAAAAAAGTATTTGGATGCTTTCTCTTAATATACAACACAAAATATTTTAAATCTCTTTCACCCTACACGTAAGAGCTTTTAAAACGCATAAATGCATTCAAAAGCTTGAGTTGAAGCTTGTTTGTACTTGTAAACATCCTAGGTGTAGTTTCACACTCAAATGAATGCAAAGAAAGTATTTTGATACTTTCTCTTAATATACAACACAGAAGAACTCAAATCTCTTTCAACCTACTCGTAAGAGCTTTTAAAACGCGTAAATGCGTTCAAAAACTTGAGTTGAAGATTGTTTGTACTTGTAAACATCCTAGGTGTAGTTTCACACTCAAATGAATGCAAACAAAGTATTACGATGCTTTCTCTTAATATACAACACAGAAGAACTGAAATGTCTTTCACCCTACTCGTAAGAGCCTTTAAAACGCGTAAATGCATTCAAAAGCTTGAGTTGAAGCTTGTTTGTACTTGTAAATATCCTAGGTGTAGTTTCACACTCAAATGAATGCAAACAAAGTATTTGGATGCTTTCTCTTAATATACAATAGAAAAGAACTCAAATCCCTTTCACCCTACTCGTAAGAGCTTTTAAAACGCGTAAAAGCATTCAAAAGCTTGAGTTGAAGCTTGTTTGTACTTGTAAACATCCTAGGTGTATTTTCACACTCAATAGAATGCAATCAAAGTATTTGGATTCTTATTCTTAATATACAACACATAAGAATCATTCTCTATCACCCCTGTCGCAAGAGCTTTTAAAACACGTAAATGCATTCAAAAGCTTGAGTTCAAAATTGTTTGTACTTGTAAACATCCTAGGTGTAGTTTCACACTCAAATGAATGCAAACAAAGTATTTGGATGCTTTCTCTTAATATACAACACAAAAGAACTCAATTTCTATCACCCTAGTTGTAAGAGCTGTTAAAACGCGTAAAGGCATTCAAAAGTTTGATTTGAAGCTTGTTTGTACTTGTAAATATCCTAGGTGTAGTGTCACACTCAAATGAATGCAAACAAAGTATTATGATGCTTTCTCTTAATATACAACACAGAAGAGCTGAAATGTCTTTCACCCTACTCGTAAGAGCTTTTAAAACGCGTAAATGCATTCAAAAGCTTGAGTTGAAGCTTGTTTGTACTTGTAAATATCCTAGGTGTAGTTTCACACTCAAATGAATGCAACCAAAGTATCTGGATGCTTTCTCTTAATATACAACAGAAAAGAACTCAAATCCCTTTCACCCTACTCGTAAGAGCTTTTAAAACGCGTAAAAGCATTCAAAAGGTTGAGTTGAAGCTTGTTTGTACTTGTAAACATCCTAGGTGTATTTTCGCACTCAATAGAATGCAATCAAAGTATTTGGATTCTTATTCTTAATATACAACACATAAGAATCAATCTCTATCACCCCAGTCGCAAGAGCTTTTAAAACACGTAAATGCATTCAAAAGCTTGAGTTCAAGATTGTTTGTACTTGTAAACATCCTAGGTGTAGTTTCACACTCAAATGAATGCAAACAAAGTATTTGGATGCTTTCTCTTAATATACAACACAAAAGAACTCAATTTCTATCACCCTAGTTGTAAGAGCTGTTAAAACGCGTAAATGCATTCAAAAGCTTGATTCGAAGCTTGTTTGTACTTGTAAATACCCTAGGTGTAGTGTCACACTCAAATGAATGCAAACAAAGTATTATGATTCTTTCCCTTAATATACAACACAGAAGAACTGAAATCTCTTTCACCCTATTCGTAAGAGCTTTTAAAACGTGTAAATGCATTCAAAAGCTTGAGTTGAAGCTTGTTTGTACTTGTAAATATCCTAGGTGTAGTTTCACACTCAAATGAATGCAAACAAAGTATTTGGATGCTTTCTCTTAATATACAACAGAAAAGAACTCAAATCTCTTTCACCCTACTCATAAGAGCTTTTAAAACTCGTAAAGCTTGAGTTGAAGCTTGTTCATACTTTAAAACATTCTTGGTGTTATCTCATACTCAAATGAATGCAAAAAAAATAATTGGGTGCTTTCTCTTTATATACAACACAAAAGAACTCAATTTCTATCACCCTAGTTGTAAGAGCTGTTAAAACACGTAAATGTATTCAAAAGCTTGAGTTGAAACTTGTTCATACTTTAAAACATTCTTTTGTGTTATTTAATACTCAAATGAATGCAAACAAAATAATTGGGTGCTTTCTCTTTATATACAACACAAAAGAACTCAATTTCTATGACCCTAGTTGTAAGAGCTGTTAAAACACGTAAATGCATTCAAAAGCTTGATTTGAAGCTTGTTTGTACTTTTAAACATCCTACGTGTATTTTCACACTCAAATGAATGTAAACAAAGTATTTGGATGCTTTCTCTTAATATACAACACAAAAGAACTCAAATCTCATTTACCCTACTCATAAGAGCTTTTAAAACGCGTAAATGCATTCAAAAGGTTGAGTTGAAGCTTCTTTGTACTTGTAAACACCCTAGGAGTAGTTTCACACTCAAATGAATGCAAACAAAGTATTTGGATGCTTTCTCTTAATATACAACACAAAAGAACTCAAATCTCATTTACCCTACTCATAAGAGCTTTTAAAACGCGTAAATGCATTCAAAAGCTTGAGTTGAAGCTTGTTTGTACTTGTAAACACCCTAGGTGTAGTTTCACACTGAAATGAATGCAAACAAAGTATTTGGATGCTTTCTCTTAATATACAACACAAAAGAACTCAAATCTCATTCACCCTACTTGTAAGAGCTTTTAAAACGCGTAAATGAATTCAAAAGCTTGAGTTGAAGCTTGTTTGTACTTGTAAAAATCCTAGGTGTAGTTTCACGCTCAAATGAATGCAAACAAAGTACTTGGACGCTTTCTCTTAATATACAACACAAAAGAACTCAAATCTCTTTCACCCTACTCGTATGAGCTTTTAAAACGCGTAAATGCTTTCAAAAGCTTGAGTTGAAGCTTGTTTGTACTTTAAAATATTCTTGGTGTAGTTTCATACTCAAATGAATGCAAACAAAATATTTGGATGCTTTCTCTTAATATACTAAACAAAAGAACTCAAATCTCTTTCACCCTACTCGTATGAGCTTTTAAAACGCGTAAATGCATTAAAAAGCTTGAGTTGAAGCTTGTTTGTACTTTAAAAGATTCTTGGTGTAGTTTCATACTCAAATGAATGCAAGCAAAATATTTGGGTGCTTTCTTTTAATATACAACACAAAAGAACTCAATCTCTATCACCCTAGGCGTAAGTGCTGTTAAAACGCGTAAATGCATTCAAAAGATTGGGTTGAAGCTTGTTTGTACTTGATACGAAACAAACATCAAGGTCGTCGGAATGAAATAAAGTGACTTCTGTTGGTGTTTTTGTGTTTAGATAAATAAAACAATTAACTCTTAACTCCAAAACCCAGCAATTAAGCACAAGTTTAGTGGTCTAAGAGGATCCCCTCCCCACCCTTGCTAATCTCTCCCAAGCAATTGAGCACAAAGAAAGAATTAGTAGTAGCGTAAATACCCAAGCATAGCTTGTGAACGAGGCAGAGCTCTATCTTGTGTTTTCATTGATCAAATTTGCTTTCTTACAACGATAAGGATACTATTTATAAGCTGAAAACCCTAGAGGATCATTCTAGAAACAAGCTAAGGTGGCACAATGAGATAAGGCTCTCAAAGGAGCCGTTTTTGTGGTCCTGGTGCCAGCTCACAAGTGTACTCGGATAGTACAATTTGGAGCGCCTCCTTGTACGAATCCACTAGTTGGTGCTGTTGTACCTTTTATCTTCATTTGCTGCTGCCTTGCTGTCCACTCTATGCTATTTTCAAGCTATTTTTATAAACTACTAAGCCAATGAACAAACTCCTTTTGTACGGCCTAATTAGTACGCATATTTAACAAAATAAAATGCAGAAATTAGAGCTACGCCTAAGCATTATTACAAGCGTAATTAAGGACTAATTAAGCAAAGTAATTAAGGTACAACCCTTAGAACAACTAGGATTATCCTTAAAAGCGTCCATGTAGCCAATGGTACCAATGCTAGCAAGAAGTTGACTACTGGCCATGGTATCTTCTTTTTGAGCTGCATGCTCCCGCATCAAACACCCGGGGTTGTTTAGGACTTGCCCTCAAGTCCTCGAAGTAGAAAAACTTCCATTGTAGCTCAAAGAAGTAGTTGTTGAATTTACCACCACGAACACTACCTCAGATCCATACCCCGATAGATTTCGTGACATCACTTAAAGCTTGCTGAATTTTTGCTTCAAAGATCAAAGATGGGTTTGAGCCAATTCCCACCTTAGCAAAGTGCATGAACTCTTTCCATTTAGATTTGTTTCCTTGAGTTACACCCTCAAACAAATATAGATTCAGCATTTTGATAGTTTCGGAACGGGTAGAAGATAGCCGGCGCGAAACGCTCTCAAGCATGGGGTCGTGGAATGTCTCGTTTAGGACATACATGATGCTCTCTTCTCCTTGTTTGTAACTGCGCTGCAAGTTGCTGTTTACAGCAAAACACAAGTTGTTTACAGCTGACAAGTTGCTGTTTACAGCAGAACATAAGCTGTTTACAGCAGAAAAGTTGCTGTTTACATCAGAAAATTTGTTGTTTACTGCAGAAAAGTTGTTGTTTATAGGAGAACATAAGCTTCTTTTTGAACAAAATGTTGGGGGCTTCTCGTCTTCCGTTTCAGCAGTAGAAAAAGATCTTGTAACAGCGAGGGGAGCTGCTGGAATTTCAATAGGAAGCAGCACAACACATTTATCCTTTAAAAGGCTACACTCAGTTGCTTCTCGTTCGGCAATGGGGCCTGCAACTTTACCGTCTTCATTTGCAAGGGAGCTGTCACGGGACTCGAGTTCATGTTCTGAAAATTCAGATTGCATAGCATTCTTGTTAGGACAAGCGGCATCAAAGTGACCAAGATCACGACAATGGAAACATCTTTTCTTTCTCGTTTTTGAACTTGCACGGTCATCTTGAGGCACAGCAGATTCTATCTCGGTAACCTCTTGCCATTGTTGAAAACTCACTGTCCTCTTGTTAGAACATTCCGTATACACATGTCCCCAACCGCAACATTTCAAACATCTATTCAACGACCTCTTTACTGGAATCCCGTCTCCATGGAAAGGACTTAAATAAAGATCGCTAAAGGCACTTTCAATGGTTTTAGTTTCAGCGGGTTTTTGCTCAATACTAAATGGAGAGAAAGGCATATGTGAAGTAAAATCGGGTAAGAATTCCCTTTTGAGCTCTCTCCGCAACTTACTCCAACTTCTGATTTTGTCTTTCCTCATCCGTTTTCTTTGAGCCTTCAACTTCTCCCACCAATGTAAAGCATAACCTCTAAAGGAAGAGGTCACTACTTTGACCTTTTCAAAGTCCGAGTAGTCAAGGAGATCAAACCATTTGTCCATGGATTCAAGCCACCCTAGAAACGTACTAGACCTTCCATCAAAGTTAGGGAAATCAAATGTATACCCTTTCGGATTAAGCTTGGAACCGTAGGAGGTCATTCTTGTGGTGCTTGGTTTCCTTTGTAGCTAGGAATTGTGTTTGGGCTAAATGGGCTCTTTGTGGACTGATTTTTGTCGTTTAAAATGGGCAGAGGAGAACACCAACAACTTAGAATACTTGACAACGCACAACGATATAGCAAGTTCAAACAAATCCTTCCCAATACAACCAGCTCACAACCACCCATACAACTCCAGCATCAATGCACAAGTGAAGAAAACCAGTAGCTCAAATGCAGCAAATAACAAAAACAAAGAACAAAACCCACTAAAATAAATATACCACAACTTCAGCGCAAATCTGGTTTACTCACGATTTCACACAACAAACAACCCAATCCGAAATTCTCAACAAATAACCCAATCACAAACTCAGTGCAACCAAGTATTCAGCAAACCCAACATCAAACAACTAGCTTCAGCTCAAACGCATGTAAAACAGAGCCAAATAACATGAATTATCTCATGACTTTCTAAGACACAATCAAAATTCCACCAAGAGAGTTTTGTAGATCTATGTCTTAGGAATCCAAAGAACTAATAAAGTCACAAACTTTACCTCTAGAACTTCAGATATAAAAAAAATCCCAATACTGCTCCAATCGCTCGTCCAACAAGAGCGATAAAATATAATGCGCTGTTTGAAGGTCCAAAACTCCTCCTTTCCACTTGAAACCACCACGAGAAGAAAGATAACAGACCAAATAATAAGAATCCCAGAAGAAACGAGCTTAATAACCAAAGCTCTAATACCAAATTGATACAAAACAAACAGCAAGCTCGTCGGAATGAAACGGAGTGACTTCTTTTTGTGTTTTTGTGTTTAGATAAATAAATAAATAAAGTCTTAACTCCAAAACCTAGAAATTAAGCACAAGTTTAGTAGTCTACGAGGATCCCCACCCTTGCGAATCTCTCCCAAGCAATTAAGCACTAAGAAAGAATTAGTAGAAGCGTAAATACCCAAGCATAGCTTGTGAACACAGGCAGAGCTCTATCTTGTGTTTTTATTCATCAAATCTGCTTTCTTACAAGGATAAGGATACTATTTATAAGCTGAAAACCCTAGAGGATCATTCTAGAAACAAGCTAAGGTGGCACAATGAGATAAGGCTCTCAAAGGAGCCGTTTTTGTGGTCTTGGCGCCACCTCACAAGTGTACTCGGATAGTACTATTTGGAGCGCCTTCTTGTACGAATCCACTAGTTGGTGCTGTTGTACCTTTTATCTTCATTTGCTGCTGCGTTGCTATCCACTCTATGCTATTTTCAAGCTATTTTTATCAACTACTAACCAAGGAACAAACTTCTTTGTACGGCCTAATTAGTACGCATATTTAACAAAACAAAATGCAGAAATTAGAGCTACGCCTAAGAATTATTACAAGCATAATTAAGGACTAATTAAGCAAAGTAATTAAGGTATAACCCTTAGAGCAAGTAGGATTATCCTTAAGAGCGTCCATGTAGCCAATGGTACCAATGCTAGCAAGAAGTTGACTTGTGGCCATGGTGTCTTCTTTTTGAGCTTCATGCTCCCGCATCAGTACTATTAAACATCCTTGGTGGAGTTTCAAACTCAAATGAATGCAAACAAAGTATTTGTATACTTTCTCTTAATATACAATACAAAAGAACTCAATTTCTATCACCCTAGTTGTAAGAGCTGTTGAAATGCGTAAATGCATTCAAAAGCTTGAGTTGAAGCTTGTTTGTACTTTTAAACATCCTAGGTGTAGTTTCACACTCAAATGAATGCAAACAAAGTATTTGGATGCTTTCTCTTAATATACAACACAAAAGAACTCAAATTTCTTTCACCCTACTCGTATGAGCTTTTAAAACGCATAAATGAATTCAAAAGCTTGAGTTGAATCTTCTTTGTACTTGTAAACATCCTAGGTGTACTTTCACACTCAAATGAATGCAATCAAAGTATTTGGATGCTTTCTCTTAATATACAAAACAAAAGAACTCAAATCTCTTTCACCCTACTCGTATGAGCTTTTAAAACGCGTAAATACAATCAAAAGCTTGAGTTGAAGCTTGTTTGTACTTTAAAACATTCTTGGTGTAGTTTCATACTCAAATGAATGCAAACAAAACATTTGGGTGCTTTCTCTTAATATACAACACAAAAGAACTCAATCTCTATCACCCTAGTCGTAAGAGCTGTTAAAACGCGTAAATGTATTCAAAAGCTTGAGTTGAGGCTTGTTTGTACTTTAAAACATTCTTGGTGTAGTTTCATACTCAAATGAAGGCAAACAAAACATTTGGGTGCTTTCTCTTAATATACAACACAAAAGAACTCAATCTCTATCACCCTAGTCGTAAGAGCTGTTAAAACGCGTAAATGCATTCAAAAGCTTGAGTTGAAGCTTGTTTATACTTGTAAACATCCTTGGTGGAGTTTCACACTCAAATGAATGCAAACAAAGTATTTGGATACTTTCTCTTAATATACAACACAAAAGAACTCAATTTCTATGACCCTAGTTTTAAGAGCTGTTGAAACGCGTAAATGCATTCAAAAGCTTGAGTTGAAGCTTGTTTGTACTTTTAAACATCCTAGGTGTAGTTTCACACTCAAATGAATGCAAACAAAGTATTTGGATGCTTTCTCTTAATATACAATACAAAAGAACTCAAATCTTTTTCACCCTACTCGTATGAGCTTTTAAAACGCGTAAATGCATTCAAAAGCTTGAGTTAAAGCTTGTTTGTACTTTAAAACATTCTTGGTGTAGTTTCATACTCTAATGAATGGAAACAAAATATTTGGATTCTTTCTCTTAATATACAACACAAAAGAACTCAAATCTTTTTCACCCTACTCGTATGAGATTTTTGATGCATTGGCATCAAGTTCCTCTGTTCAGTTAAGTGCCATACAATCTATTCTTGGTCCATCAATGATATTATCATGTTCTATGGAACTCTTTTAGTACATGGTGGCTTCATTAATGGTCCTAGGGGCCTTAATGTCCTTTCAATTGCATTAACCTGATTAGTCCGTACATTGTTAGTCCGTACAACATGACGTGCACATGTCGTACACAAATAACCTTGCAATTAGCTTAATTATCATGATTAGCTGATTAACATGGTTTTGTTCGTACACATGTTTGTACTTAATTATTTTAATTATGTTGCATGTAATTAGTTAATTAGGAAGTTTTAATTGCATTTTGAATTCTCTAAGTAGCTGCTGAATGAGGAGAGTCTAAAACCACATGGGATGGATAAGGATGAAGCTTGAGGCTCCTCTTACAACTCACCCACGTTTGTCCTTGTGCAAGGACAAGTAACAACTGTCAAGTGGTCCAAATCGCAAGGAAATCAGCTCCCAATTGTACTACATGTATTTGGCTTGTTTTTGGGTAGAATATTGAAGTTTCAAGTTGCTTGGGCACTACTCTTGGACAACTCACCCATTCTAGAGTATGCCTAGGTCATTATGGCACATTTGTAACCCCTATAAATATGTAAGCACAGTTGATGTAATGGACAGATTATGATGAATGAAAATATGAAATGTCTGCTGCCTTTTGCTCACAAACCTTGTTGTTCTTTATAATGTCCTTAGGGATGGTTGGTGAAACAAGTAGTATCCTTTAGCCTTGACTTGGCGGTTAAATCCTTTATAGTCCTGGTGGTGGTGCTATCTATCCTCCCTCTTCTTATTTTTCGTTTCATTTACTTTGTTTTCAATCTTTATAATCACAAAACAAACAAAATATTATCAAAACACCCATTGTTCGAAAACGAGCTAAAACCTTTTAGTCTTGCTAACGCATCAGTTGGTATCAGAGCTTTGGTTTTCTTAGCTCGTTCATTCAGAGGTTTTTCTTCATTGAAGATTCCTCTTTCACCTGGTTTTGGTTTCTAGGAAAAAGGTTGAGATTTGGGTACTCAAGTAAACATTTTCCCTCGGTGACTCCTGCTGGACGTGCGATTGGACCAAGCTGAGGATCTTGGTTTTTGGAGGCGCTTCAAAAGGTAAAGGTGTCAACTTTAATACTTTTCTGAGTTCCTTAGACATTTATCTTTCGGAATTTCTTGGTGGTTTTGCTTAAATCATTGTGGGTTGGAGTAGTTTATTGTGAGGAGTTGCTAAATGTGCTTAGTGTGAACTGGGATCTTGTTTGGTGTGTTGCTTGTTTGTTCTGGTTTTTACCTGCATATTTGTGGTGAACCTTGAGGGATTTCTAGCTGGTTATCTTATTTGGAGTTCTATCTTTGTTATCCGAGTGGTTTGAAGTTGAAAGGTTGAGTCTTTGGCCTTCATTTGTGCTCAAACATTTTGTTGGTCTTGCTGGAATACGATCAGGAGTCATGTTGGCATTTTGTTAATATCTCAAGATCTAGAGATCAATTTTATGCCTTTCTTGGTCCTGTAGACTCCTAAGACCTTATACTACAAAGTATGTTGGTAGATATCTGGTTTATTCCCCCATGTATGTGAGAAAGTTTGAGATTTGTTGAGCTGTGCGTGTACGTGCAAAATTTCGAATTGTTGTGTTTGAAGTTGAGCTGTTGCAATTGGCGTTTGTTCTCTTATGGATTTTTGATGAAACTGGAATTAGGTGTTCAATTATTGGATAGTTTTGAGTATTCATTGCATTTGATTGTCTTATCCCGTCACTCCACAACACAAAGTCCACAAAGAACCCAAAAACAGCCCAAACACCATCCAAACTCAAACACAACCTAACTCCACAAAATGCCTCGTCTTTATGATACCAAGTATAATGACGATGACTTAGAGATTGACTTTCCTAAATTTGGTAGGTTCCTCTATTCTGAAGATTTTTATACGTGGCTTGAGACGGTGGACGAATGGTTTAAAGTCTTGGAGTTTTCTAATCAGAAGAAAATAGAACTTGTGACGAGTTCTTTTGATTGTGATGCTTTGATTTGGTGGGAACTCTTAAAAATCAGAAGAAGAAGGATTGGAAAGGGCAATATCCAAAACTGGGGTGATATACGTGAAGAGCTCATTTGAAAGTTTGTGCCAAAATTCACGTCACGAGATTTTTACACTCCACACAACCTTGAGCATGTAACTAGTGTGAAAGCTACTGAAAATGCAGCTCCCACAATTATGACCCTAGAGGAATGGCCACTGATTGGTGAAGAATTTCAAGAACCCACTTTGTTTCAAGAAGAACAAAAGGACGACCCGAGCAATGTTCTTGATTCAGCAACCCTTGAGGAAGATTTACAGCCCGTTAATGATAAAACATCCATTTGTCATGTTGTATTGCAAGCAACAAACTCCCCTTTTCTCTCACATAACATTGAGTAGCAAGTTACTGTTGTAAAATGTTCCTTAACACATGAGGTTGGCTCAGAATATAATACAACACCCTTTGAAGAAGGATTGCAACCTTCAAGCGTGGGATTTGTTCTAAAAGAGACATTTCAGGACCTTGTGATCAAGAAAATTTTACAAAGGTTATCATCTACTCATTCCGAAAAACTCAAAAGGCAGAACTTGAGTTTATTAAGGGATGCATATCGAAAGCCAAAAAGTGAGTGGCATTATTACAGTAATTTCCCTAGAGATGGGATTGGTACAACAACATGGTTGTTCGAGACTAAAAATAAGCGAGTTACCAATAATGTAACAAAAAGTATTAGGAGTTGGATCCGAGGCCGTATTCGGGGTGGAAATTTCAGCACCTATATCATTCAGCTTCATTGGAAAGATTTCTACTTCCAGGACTTGAGGGCGAGTCCTAAACAACACCGTGTGTATGATGCATTGGCATCAAGTTCCTTTCTTCAGTTATGTGCCATACAATCTATTCTTGGTCCATCAATGATATTATCATGTTCTATGGAACTCTTTTAGTACATGGTGGCTTCATTAATGGTCCTAGGGGCCTTAATGTCCTTTCAATGACATTAACCTGATTAGTCCGTACATTGTTACTCCGTACAACATGACGTGCACATGTCGTACACAAATAACCTTGCAATTAGCTTAATTATCATGATTAGCTGATTAACATGGTTTTGTCCGTACAAATTTTCGTACACATGTTTGTACTTAATTATTTTAATTATGTTGCATGTAATTAGTTAATTAGGAAGTTTTAGTTACATTTTGAATTCCCTAAGTAGTTGCTGAATGAGGAGAGTCTAAAAGCACATGGGATGGATAAGGATGAAGCTTGAGGCTCCTCTTACAGCTCACCCACGTTTGACCTTGTGCAAGGACAAGTAACAACTGTCAAGTGGTCCAAATCGCAAGAAAATCAGCTCCCAATTGTACTACATGTATTTGGCTCGTTTTTGGGTAGAATACTGAATTTTCAAGTTGCTTGGGCACTACTCTTGGACAACTCACCCATTCTAGAGTATGCCTAGGTCATTATGGCACATTTGTCACCCCTATAAATATGTAAGCACGGTTGATGTAATGGACAGATTATGATGAATGAAAATATAAAATGGCTGCTGCCTTTTACTTATAAACCTTGTTGTTCTTTATAATGTCCTTAGGGATATTTGGTGAAACAAGTACTATCATTTAGCCTTGGTTAAATCCTTTATAGTCCTGGTGGTGGTGCTATCTATCCTCCCTCTTCTTATTTTTCGTTTCATTTACTTTGTTTTTAATCTTAATAATCACAAAACAAACAAAATATTATCAAAACATCCATTGTTTGAAAACGAGCTAAAACCTTTCAGTCTTGCTAACGCATCACTTTTAAAACGCGTAAATGCATTCAAAAGCTTGAGTTGAAGCTTGTTTGTACTTTTTCACATTCTTGGTGTAGTTTCATACTCAAATGAATGCAAACAAAACATTTCGGGGCTTTTTCTTAGTATACAACACAAAAGAACTCAATCTTTTTCACCCTACTCGTAAGAGCTATTAAAACGCGAAAATACATTCAAAAGCTTGAATTGAAGCTTGTTTGTACTTGTAAACATCCCTGGCATTATTTCACACTCATATGAATGCAAAAAAGTATTTTGCTACTTTCTCTAAATATACAACACAAAAGAACTCAATTTCTATCACCCTAGTTGTAAGAGCTGTTAAAACGCGTAAATGCATTCTACAGCTTGAGTTGAAGCTTGTTTGTACTTGTAAACATCCTAGGCGTAGTTTCACACTCAAATCAATGCAAACAAAGTATTTTGATGCTTTCTCTTAATATACAACACAAAAGAACTCAAATTTCTTTCACCCTACTCGCAAGAGCTTTTAAAACGCGTAAATGCATTCAAAAGCTTGAGTTGAAGCTGGTTTGTACTTGTAAACATCCTTGGTGTAGTTTCACACTCAAATGAATGCAAACAAAGCATTTGGATGCTTTCTCTTAATATACAACACAAAAGAACTCAAAACTCTTTCACCCTACTCATAAGAGCTTTTAAAACGCGTAAATGCATTCAAAAGCTTGAGTTGAAGCTTGTTTGTACTTGTAAAAATCCTGGTGTAGTTTCACACCTAAATGAATGCAAACAAAGTATTTGGATGCTTTCTTTTAATATACAACACAAAAGAACTCAAATCTCATTCACCCTACTCGTAACAGCTTTTAAAACGCGTAAATGCATTCAAAAGCTTGAGTTGAAGCTTGTTTGTACTTGTAAACATCCTAGGTGTAGTTTCACACTCAAATGAATGCAAACAAAGTATTTGGATGCTTTCTCTTAATATACAACACAAAAGAACTCAAATCTATTTCACCCTAGTCGTATGAGCTTTTAAAACGCGTAAATGCATTCAAAAGCTTGTGTTGAAGCTTTTTTGTAATTTATAACATTCTTGGTGTAGTTTCATACTCAAATGAATGCAAACAAAACATTTGGGTGCTTTCACTTAATATAGAACACAAAAGAACTCAATCTCTTTCACCCTACTCGTAAGAGCTGTTAAAACGCGAAAATGCATTCAAAAGCTTGAGTTGAAGCTTTTTTGTACTTGTAAACATCCCTGACGTTATTTCACACTCAAATGAATGCAAACAAATTATTTTGATACTTTCTCTTAATATACAACACAAAAGAACTCAATTTCTATCACCCTAGTTGTAAGAGCTGTTAAAACGCGTAAATGCATTCAAAAGCTTGAGTTGAAGCTTGTTTGTACTTGTAAACATCCTAGGCGTAGTTTCACACTCAGATGAATACAAACAAAGTATTTGGATGCTTTCCCTTAATATACAACACAAAAGAACTCAAATCTCTTTCACCCTATTCGTAAGAGCTTTTAAAACGAGTAAATGCATTCAAAAGCTTGAGTTGAAGCTGATTTGTAGTTGTAAACATCCTAGGTGTAGTTTCACACTCAAATGAATGCAAACAAAGTATTTAGATGCTTTCCCTTAATAAACTACACAAAAGAACTCAAATGTCATTCACCCTACTCATTAGAGCTTTTAAAACTCGTAAATGCTTTCAAAAGCTTGAGTTGAAGCTTGTTTGTACTTGTAAACATCCTAGGTTTAGTTTGACACTCAAATGAATGCAATCAAAGTATTTCGATGCTTTCTCTTAATATACAACACAAAAGAACTCAAATCTCTTGCACCCTACTCCTAAGAGCATTTAAAACGCATAAAAACATTCAAAAGCTTGAGTTGAAGCTTGTTTGGTGCGGGAGCATTTGAGACATCCCGAAGAGCTCAATGGTGATCCTAAGGGATGCACCTTGGTCAAAAGGGCTCCCTAAGGTCCTTCCTAGCTTGCATGAATAAAGGATAGTGCTTTAGCTTTCTTCTAACATACATAATGTCATTTAGTCCGTACATGTCCTTAATAAGTCCGTGTGTTCATCATTAGCGTTAAGTAAGCTTAGTTTACATTTGTAATTTTTTCTCAACTTTGTAATAGCTTAGGAAACATATCTAAGGGGATAAGGAGTCACAAGTTGAGAGAAAAAAAGGCCTAGAGGACCATTAAATGAGGGTATTTAATGTAGTGGTCCAAATAGTACATTGTAGAGCCAACTGTCGTTTTCAAGTCGCTCTCACGCATATTGTGAGCCTACCAACGGATATTTGCTGAGCCTTGGACAGCAAGGACCCTGTTAAGATGATTTCTAGGTCATTTAAGGATCCTTCTCTCCCCTATATATAAGTAAAGACGGCCATGTACTCAGTAGACCATTTTGAATGAATTTGAACACAAAGAGTGCTGTCTCTTTTTATCCCCAAATCTCATTGTCTTAGGAGTGAATATCCTTGTGCTTTGAGTCCTTCTTTCAATATTAAACTTGTAATAGAGTTTATATTCTGGTGAGGGTTTGTTACTTTGAGAGTTTTAAGAGAGATTCTAAACTGATTATCCAAGAACGAGCTTAGCCGTTGAGTTATGCATCATTGTATGTACTTTAAAACATTCTTAGTGTACAATCATACTCAAATGAATGCAAACAAAACATTTGGGGTGCTTTCTCTTAATATACAACACAAAAGAACTAAATCTCTATCACCCTAGTCGTAAGAGGTGTTAAAACGCGTAAATGCATTCAAAAGCTTGAATTGAAGCTTCTTTGTACTTGTAAACATCCTTGGTGTAGTTTCACACTCAAATGAATGCAAACAAAGTATTTGGATGCTTTCTCTTAATATACAACACAAAAGAACTCAAATCTTTTGCAAACAAAGTATTTGGATGCTTTCTCTTAATATACAACACAAAAGAACTCAAATCTTTTTCACCTTACCCTTAAGAGCTTTTAAAACGCGTAAATGCATTCAAAAGTTTGAGTTGAAGCTTGTTTGTACTTGTAAACATCCTAGGTGTAGTTTCACACTCAAATGAATGCAATAAAAGTATTTGGATGCTTTCTCTTAATATACAACACAAAAGAACTCAAATCTCTTTCACCATACTTGCATGAGCTTTTAAAACGCGTAAATGCACTCAAAAGCTTGAGTTGAAGCTTGATTGTACTTTAAAACATTCTTGGTGTACTTTCATACTCAAATGCATGCAAACAAAATGTTTGGGTGCTTTCTCTTAATATACAACACATAAGAACTCATTCTCTATCACCCTAGTCGTAAGAGCTTTTAAAACGCGTAAATGGATTCAAAAGTTTGAGTTGAAGCTTGTTTGTACTTGTGAACATCCTTGGCGTAGTTTCACACTCAAATGAATGCAAACAAAGTATTTGGATGCTTTCTCTTAATAAACAACACAAAAGAACTAAAATCTCTTTCACCCTACTCGTAAGAGTTTATAAAACGCGTAAATGCATTCAAAAGCTTGAGTTTAAGCTTGTTTGTACTTTAAAACATTCTTGGTGTAGTTTCCTACTCAAATGAATGCAAACAAAATATTGGGGTTCTTTGTTTTAATATGCAACACAAAAGAACTCAATCTCTATCACGCTAGTCGTAAGAGCTGTTAAAACGCGTAATTGCATTCAAAAGATTGAGTTGAAGCTTGTTTGTATTTGTAAACATCCCTGGCATTATTTGACACTCAAATGAATGCAAACAAAGTATTTGGATACTTTCTCTTAATATACAACACAAAAGAACTCAGTTTCTATCACCCTAGTTGTAAGAGCTTTTAAAACGCGTAAATGCATTCAAAAGCTTGAGTTTAAGCTTGTTTGTACTTTTAAACATCCTAGGTGTAGTTTCTCACTCAAATGAGTGCAAACTGATGGGGGAGCAAGTGTGCAAAGTAAACAAAACAACCAAGGAACTAGCAAGCGAACATCCATTCTTGTTTACATCGAGTTCCTTTGGTGGTTATGCATTAAATTGGCACGTATAAAGATAATTACATAGAATTTCCATACAAGGTCGGGATTAAACATCTAAAACTCCCATGCTTTGAGTTTTCCCATATTCAGAATGTCACGGAGTTGAAAAGGCAATTGAAGTTACGGTGGAAAACTGTTCCAGAGGTTTTATCCTTGGACGCCAAGTAATCAATTGATTAGTTTGATTTCGTTTAGTATTTCCTTAATTCGTTTGATTATTGTTTAGAAAAGTAATAATCTGATTGTTATTAGTATTAGAAGTGCATTAGGTATTAGGAAAGTTGTTAGTTATTTCGTTTTACAATTGTAATCAGTTTAAGAAACTACTTGGATTAGGATTCCTATTAGCTTTAGATTTCTTTATCTATAAATAGGGGAGAGCACGAAATTGTAATATAGACTTTGATGAGTAATGATTAATACGTGAGTATTTACCCCCTCAAATTGAGTGATTCAGTTTGAAATCCTTGTGTGTGATGCGCAATATTGTTCTTGAGTGATTCTTGAACGAAAACCCCAACCGCTTGAGTGATTCGAGAGGTATATCCCTTTTATTGCTTTTATTTATCAAAATACAGAAAATCCCTAAATAAATCACATCAACTTTGTATCAGAGCTAAAGGTTTGAGCTTTTCTAAGTTTAAACAACACGGTCCTGAGCATAGATACGACACCATAGCGAGCTTTAGAGAAAGATTCTTGCAAGATCCGCCCTTTATTTAAAGACAGCCAAGAAACCCCCAATAAACCAACAACTGAAGCCATGGGTGACCCCAACTATATTGCAAAGTTGTTAACTTCCATGGAGGATCTAAAGGCGTCTTTCCAGTTTCAAGAAGAGCGGATGATAGCTATGGAAAAGAAGCCACAATAAGACCTGATGGACAATGGTTTAACAAGCTCATATTCCATTGAAGTTCGTCAATTTCAAGAACCTATGTTTCGCACTAGATGTATATCGTATAAGAAGGTATGCAACGTTATTTGTCCTAAGAACTTTGTGTCAACTTACATGGTAGAAAATCTTTGTTTGACACCCATAGAACAGCCTTCTCCATACAAGGTGCACTGGTTCAACAAGGTGAGCGATATAGAGGTAACTCAGTATATATTTATTCCTGTTACTATTGGGTCATATGGTGGAGTAGTTCGTTGTGATGTAGTTTCCATGGATGATTGTCACATGTTATTTGGTAGACCCTGGATGGATTTTAAAAGAGTTACACATGACAAGGTCCATAACACTTATGCTTTACGTCATTGTGGAAAGCGAATTATATTAACACCTTTGTTATCTGGTTTTGAAAGTATTTCTCAACCTAAGGTAGAGAGTGACAATGAAATAACAATTGTTGAGAATAGAGTTGAAGAACAATCAAGTTCAAGATCTTTTGTAGAGAATATTGAATCGAAAGAGGAGTTTGAAGAGAAAAGGAGTGCGAATCTCGCTGCATATAAATTTTCTGTCTTTTTTATGCAAGTAGAACAAGAAAATCAAGAAGTTGTCGATTCTCAACAAGAAGAAAAACAAATAGAAGAATCTTTATTTGGGGAACAAGAAGCTCTTGAAGTTGTTCAACCACAAGATGAGAATTTCGATATTGATGATGCTGATATTTTGAAAGAAGAATTTTCTTTTGATCCAAGTCAACCACCTATATTTGATGAGGTAAGTCAAGAAGATGAAGTTGACAACATTACTAACCTTGTGGTCATGGATTCATTGAAGACATCTCAACATGATTCAATGTTTTTCAAATATGAAGACTTTGTTTATACTGACTTCTCCAAGAATTGTTCGATTTATTTCCTGGAAGATCATGGAGACAAAACTCAAGAAAAGATTGTTACCGACCAAGAATTGGGGACAATTCTTTTTGAAGAAAGGGAGATTGATGCGGGAGCAAGTGTGCAAAGTAAAAAAAACAACCAAGGAACTAGCAAACGAATTATCTTTATAGGTTCCTTTGGCACCTATAAAGATAATTACATGGAGTTTCCATACAAGGACGGGATTAAAGCTCTTATTATATGATCACATTCGTTATCAGGATTCCCTTAATATTGACTGCTTCTACACTAGTTCGTATTTTAATCATAACTCACTCATACGACTTGGGATCGTGGTGATTTAAAGTTCTGTAGAAAGCTGGAAACGATATCTAAAACTCCCATGCTTTGAGTTTTCCCATCTTCAGAACGTCACGTGGTTGAAAAGGCAGTTCAAGTTACGGTGCAAAACTGTTCCAGAGATTTTATCCTTGGACGCCAAGTAATTAGTTGATTAGTTTGATTTCGTTTAGTATTACCTTAATTCGTTTGATTATTGTTTAGAAAAGTAATAATCTGATTGTTATTAGTATTAGAAGTGCATTAGGTATTAGGAAAGTTGTTAGTTAGTTCGTTTTACAATTGTAATCAGTTTAAGAAACTACTTGGATTAGGATTCCTATTAGCTTTAGATTTCTTTATCTATAAATAGGGGAGAGCACGAAATTGTAATATAGACTTTAATGATTAATGATTAATACGTGAGTATTTACCCCCTCAAATTGAGTAATTCAATTTGAAACCCTTGTGTGTGATGCGCAAGTATTTTTCTTGAGTGATTCTTGAACGAAAACCCCAACCCCTTGAGTGATTCGAGAGGTATATCCCTTTTATTGCTTTTATTTATCAAATTACAGAAAATCCCTAAATAAATCACATCACATACAAAGTATTTTGATGCTTTCTATTAATATACAACACAAAAGAAATCAAATCACTTTCATCTATTTCGTAAGAGCTTTTAAAATGCGTAAATGCATTCAAAAGATTGAGTTGAAGCTTGTTTGTACTTGTAAACATCCTAGGTGTAGTTTCACACTCAAATGAATGCAAACAAAGTATTTGGATGCTTTCTCATAATATACAACACAACAGAACTCAAATATCATTCACCCTACTCATAAGAGCTTTTAAAAACGCGTAAATGCATTCAAAAGCTTGAGTTGAAGCTTGTTTGTACTTGTAAACACCCTAGGTGTAGTTTCACACTCAAATGAATGCAAACAAAGTATTTGGATGCTATCTCTTAATATACAACACAAAAGAACTCAAATCACATTCACCCCACTCGTAAGAGCTTTTAAAATGCGTAAATGCATTCAAAGGCTTGAGTTGAACCTTGTTTGTACTTTAAAACATTCTTGGTGTAGTTTCATACTCAAATGAATGCAGACAAAACATATGGGTGCTTTCTCTGAATATACAACACAAAATAACTTAATCTCTATCACCTTAGTCGTAGGAGCAGTTAAAATGCGTAAATGCATTCAAAAGCTTAAGTTGCAGCTTGTTTGTACTTGTAAACATCCTAGGTGTAGTTTAACACTCAAATGAATGCAAACAAAGTATTTGGATGCTTTCTCATAATATACAACACAACAGAACTCAAATCTCATTCACCCTACTGATCAGAGCTTTTAAAACGCGTAAATGCATTCAAAGGCTTGAGTTGAAGCTTGTTTGTACTTGTAAACACCCTAGGTGTAGTGTCACACTCAAATGAATGCAAACAAAGTATTTGGATGCTTTCTCTGAATATACAACACAAAAGAACTCAAATCTCGTTCACCTTACTCGTAATAGCTTTTAGAACGCGTAAATGAATTCAAAAGCTTGAGTTGAAGCTTGTTTGTACTTTAAAACATTCTTGGTGTAGTTTCATACTCAAATGAATGCAAACAAAACATTAGGGTGCTTTCTTTTAATATGCAACACAAAAGAACTCAATCTCTATCACGCTAGTCGTAAGAGCTTTTAATACGCGTAAATGCATTCAAAAGCTTGAGTTGAAGCTTGTTTGTACTTGTAAACATCCCTGGCGTTATTTCACACTCAAATGAATGCAAAAAAAGTATATGGATACTTTCTCTTAATATACAAGACAAAAGAACTCAATTTCCCTCACCCTAGTTTTAAGAGCTGTTAAAAAGCGTAAATGCGTTCAAAAGCTTGAGTTGAAGCTTGTTTGTACTTTTAAACATCGTAGGTGTAGTTTCACACTCAAAGGAAAGCAAACAAAGTATTTGGATGCTTTCTCTTAATATACAACACAAAAGAACTCAAATCTCTTTCACCCTACTCGTATGAGCTTTTAAAACGCGTAAATGCATTCAAAAGCTTGAGTTGAAGCTTGTTTATACTTTAAAACATTCTTGGTGTAGTTTCATACTGAAATGAATGAAAACAAAGTATTTGGATGCTTTCTCTCAATATACAACACAAAAGAACTCAAATCTCTTTCACCCTACTCGTATGAGCTTTTAAAACGCCTAAATGCATTGAAAAGCTTGAGTTGAAGCTTTTTTGTACTTTATAACATTCTTGGTGTAGTTTCATACTCAAATGAATGCAAGCAAAATATTTGGGTGCTTTCTCTTAATCTACAACACAAAAGAACTCAATCTCTTTGACCCTACTCATAAGAGCTGTTAAAACGCGAAAATGCATTCAAAAGCTTTAGTTGAAGCTTGTTTGTACTTGTAAACTTCCTGATACAAAACAAACAGCAAGCTCGTTGGAATGAAACAGAGTTACTTCTTTTTGTGCTTTTGTGTTTAGATAAAGAAAGCAATTAACTCTTAACTCCAAAAATCAGCAATTACGCACAAGTTTAGTCGCCTAAGAGGATCCCCACCCTTCCTAATCTCTCCCAAGCAATTAAGCACTAAGAAAGAATTAGTAGAAGCTTAAAACCCAAGCATAGCTTGTGAACAGAGGCAGAGCTCTATCTTGTGTTTTCATTCATCAAATCTGCTTTCTTACAAGGGTAAAGATACTATTTATAAGCTGAAAACCCTAGAGGATCGTTCTAGAAACAAGCTAAGGTGGCACAATGAGATAAGGCTCTCAAAAGGAGTCGTTTTTGTGGTCCTGGCGCCAGCTCACAAGTGTACTGGGATAGTACGATTTGGAGCGCCTCCTTTGTACGAATCCACTAGTGGGTGCTGTTGTACCTTTTATCTTCATTTGCTGCTGCCTTTCTGCCCACTCTATGCTATTTTCAAGCTATTTTTATCAACATACTAAGCGAAGGAACAAACTCCTTTTGTACGGCCTAATTAGTACGCATATTTAACAAAATAAAATGCAGAACTTAGAGCTACGCCTAAGCATAATTACAAGCATAATTAAGGACTAATTAAGCAAAGTAATTAAGGTATAACCCTTAGAACAACTAGGATTATCCTTAAGAGCGTCCATGTAGCCAAATGGTAGCAATGCTAGCAAGAAGTTGACTAGTGGCCATGGTATCTTCTTTTTGAGCTGCATGCTCCCGCATCACTTCCCTGGCGTTATTTCACACTCAAATGAATGCAAACAAAGTATTTTGATACTTTCTCTTAATATACAACACAAAAGAACTCAGTTTCTATCACCCTAGTTGTAAGAGCTGTTCAAACGCGTAAATGCATTCAAAACCTTGAGTTGAAGCTTGTTTGTACTTGTAAACATCCTAGGTGTAGTTTCAAACTCAAATTAATGCAAACAAAGTAGTTGGATGCTTTCTCTTAATATACAACACAAAAGAACTCAAATTACTTTCAGCCTACTCGTAAGAGCTTTTAAAACGCGTAAATGCATTCAAAAGCTTGAGTTGAAGCTGGTTTGTACTTGTAAACATGCTAGGTGTAGTTTCACACTCAAATGAATGCAAACAAAGTATTTGGATGCTTTCTCTTAATATACAACACAAAAGAACTCAAATCTCATTCACCCTACTCGTAAGAGCTTTTAAAACGCGTAAATGCATTCAAAAGCTTGAGTTTAAGCTTGTTTATACTTGTAAAAATCCTAGGTGTAGTTTCACACTCAAAAGAATGCGATCAAAGTATTTGGATGCTTATTCCTAATATACAAAACAAAAGAACTCAAATCTCTTTCACCCTACTTGTATGAGCTTTTAAAACGCATAAATGCATTCAAAAGCTTGAGTTTAAGCTTGTTTGTACTTTAAAACATTCTTGGCGTAGTTTCATACTTAAATAAATGTAAACAAAACATTTGGGTGATCTCTCTTAATATACAACACAGAAGAACTCAAATCTCTTTCACCCTACTCGTAAAAAGTTTTTAAAACGCGTAAATGCTTTCAAAAGCATAAGTTAAAGCTTGTTTGTACTTTAAAACATTCTTGGTGCAGTTTCATACTCAAATGAATGCAAACAAAACTCTTTGGTGCTTGCTCTTAATATACAACACAAAAGAACTTAATCTCTGTCACCCTAGTCGTAAGAGCCGTTAAAACGCGTAAAATGCATTCAAAACCTTGAGTTGAAGCTTGTTTGTACTTGTAAACATCATAGGTGTAGTTTCATACTCAAATCAATTCAAACAAAGTATTTGGATACTTTCTCTTAATATACAACACAAAAGAACTCAATTTCTATCACCCTAGTTGTAAGAGCTGTTAAAACGCGTAATGCATTCAAAAGCTTGAGTTTAAGCTTGTTTGTACTTTTAAACATCCTAGGTGTAGTTTCATACTCAGATCAATTCAAACAAAGTATTTGGATACTTTCTCTTAATATACAACACAAAAGAACTCAATTTCTATCACCCTAGTTGTAAGAGCTGTTAAAATGCGTAATGCATTCAAAAGCTTGAGTTTAAGCTTGTTTGTAGTTTTAAACATCCTAGGTGTAGTTTCACACTCAAATGAATTCAAACAAAGTATTTGGATGCTTTCTCTTAATATACAACACAAAAGAACTCAAATCTCTTTCACCCTACTCGTATGAGCTATGAAAACGCGTAAATGCATTCAAAAGTTTGAGTTGAAGCTTGTTTGTACTTTAAAACATTCTTGGTGTAGTTTCATACTCAAATGATTGAAAACAAAGTATTGGGATGCTTTCTCTTAATATACAACCCAAAAGAACTCAAATCTCTTTCCCCCTACTCGTAAGAGCTTTCGAAACGCATAAATGCATTCAAAAGCTTGAGTTGAAGCTTGTTTGTACTTGTAAACATCCTAGGTGTAGTTTCACACTCAAATGAAATCAAACAAAGTATTTGGATGATTTCTCTTAATATACAACACAAAAGATTTCCAATCTCTTTCACCCTAGTCGTATGAGCTTTTAAAACGCGTAAATGCATTCAAAAGCTTGAGTTGAAGCTTGTTTGTACTTGTAAACATCCTTGGTGTAGTTTCACACTCAAATGAATGCAAACAAAGTATTTGGATACTTTCTCTTAATATACAACACAAAAGAACTCAATTTCTATCACCCTAGTTGTAAGAGCTGTTAAAAAGCGTAATGCATTGAAAAGCTTGAGTTTAAGCTTGTTTGTACTTTTAAACATCCTAGGTGTAGTTTCACACTCAAATGAAATCAAACAAAGTATTTGGATGCTTTCTCTTAATATACAACACAAAAGAACTCAAATCTCTTTCACCCTACTCGTATGAGCTTTGAAAACGTGTAAATGCATTCAAAAGCTTGAGTTGAAGCTTGTTTGTACTTTAAAACATCCTAGGTCTAGTTTCACACTCAAATGAAATCAAACAAAGTATTTGGATGATTTCTCTTAATATACAACACAAAAGATTTCCAATCTCTTTCACCCTAGTCGTATGAGCTTTTAAAACGCGTAAATGCATTCAAAAGCTTGAGTTGAAGCTTGTTTGTACTTGTAAACATCCTTGGTGTAGTTTCACACTCAAATGAATGCAAACAAAGTATTTGGATGCTTTCTCTTAATATGCAACACAAAAGAATTCAAATCTCTTTCACCCTACTCGTAAGAGCTTTTAAAACGCGTAAATGCATTCAAAAGCTTGAGTTGAAGGTTGTTTGTACTTGTAAACATCCTAGGTGTAGTTTCACACTCAAATGAATGCAAACAAAGTATTTGAATGCTTTCTCTTAATATACAACACAAAAGAACTCAAATCTCGTTCACCCTACTCGTAAGAGCTTTTAAAACGCGTAAATTAATTCAAAAGCTTGAGTTGAAGCTTGTTTGTACTTTAAAACATTCTTGGTGTAGTTTCATACTCAAATGAATGCAAAAAAAACATTTGGGTACTTTCTCTTAATATGCAACACAAAAGAACTCAATCTCTATCACGCAAGTCGTAAAAGCTCTTAATACGCGAAAATGCATATCAAAAGCTTGAGTTGAAGCTTTTTTGTACTTGTAAACATCCCTGTCGTTATTTCACACACAAATGAATGCAAACAAAGTATTTGGATACTTTGTTTTAATATACAACACAAAAGAACTCAATTTGTATCACCCTAGTTGTAAGAGCTGTTAAAAAGCGTAAATGCATTCAAAAGCTTAAGTTGAAGCTTTTTTGTACTTTTAAACATTCTAGGTGTAGTTTCACACTCAAATGAATGCAAACAAAATATTTTGATGCTTGCTCTTAAAATAAAACACAAACGAAATCAAATCGCTTTCACCCTTTTCGTAAAAGCTTTTAAAACGCGTAAATGCATTCAGAAGCTTGAGTTGAAACTTGTTTGTACTTGTAAACATCCTAGGTGTAGTTTCACACTCAAATGAATGCAAAAAAAAAAAAAAATTGGATGCTCTCTCTTAATAAACAACACAAAAGAACTCAAATCTCTTTCACCCTACTCATAAGAGCTTTTAAAACGCGTAAATGCATTCAAAAGCTTGAGTTGAAGCTTATTTGTACTTGTAAACATCCTAGGTGTAGTTTCACACTCAAATGAATGCAAACAAAGTATTTGGATGCTTTCTCTTAATATACAACACAAAACAACTCAAATCTGTTTCACCCTACCCGTAAGAGCTTTTAAAACGTGTAAATGCATACAAAAGCTTGAGTTGAAGCTTGTTTGTACTTGTAAACATCCTAGGTGTAGTTTCACACTCAAATGAATACAGTCAAAGTATTTGGATGCTTTCTCTTAATATAGAAAACAAAAGAACCCAAATCTCTTTCACCCGACTCGTATGAGTTTTTAAACCGCGTAAATGCATTCAAAAGCTTCAGTTGAAGCTTGTTTGTACTTTAAAACATTCTTTGTGTAGTTTCATACTCAAATGAATGCAAACAAAACATTTGGGTGCTTTCTCTTAATATACAACACAAAAGAACTCAATCTCTATCACCCTAGTCGTAAGAGCTGTTAAAACGCGAAACTGCATTCAAATGCTTGAGTTGAAGCATGTTTGTACTTTAAAACATTCTTTGTGTAGTTTCATACTCAAATGAATGCAAACAAAGTATTTGGATGCTTTCTCTTAATATACAACACAAAAGAACTCAAATCTCGTTCACCCTACTCGTAAGAGCTTTTAAAACGCGTAAATTAATTCAAAAGCTTGAGTTGAAGATTGTTTGTACTTTAAAACATTCTTGGTGTAGTTTCATACTCAAATGAATGCAAACAAAACATTTGGGTGCTTTTCTCTTAATGTGCAACACAAAAGAACTCAATCTCTATAACGCTAGTTGTAAGAGCTCTTAATACGCGAAAATGCATATCAAAAGCTTGAGTTGAAGCTTGTTTGTACTTGTAAACATCCCTGCCGTTATTTCACACTCAAATGAATGCAAACAAAGTATTTGGATAGTTTTTTTTAATATACAACACAAAAGAACTCAATTTGTATCACCTTAGTTGTAATAGCTGTAAAAAAGCGTAAATGCATTCAAAAGCTTGAGTTGAAGCTTTTTTGTACTTTTAAACATCCTAGGTGTAGTTTCACACTTAAATCAATGCATACAAAATATTTTGATGCTTGCTCTTAAAATAAAACACAAAAGAAATCAAATCGCTTTCACCCTTTTCGTAAAAGCTTTTAAAACGCGTAAATGCATTCAGAAGCTTGAGTTGAAGCTTGTTTGTACTTGTAAACATCCTAGGTGTAGTTTCACACTCAAATGAATGCAAACAAAAAATTTGGATGCTCTCTCTTAATATACAACACAAAAGAACTCAAATCTCTTTCACCCTACTCATAAGAGCTTTTAAAACGCGTAAATGCATTCAAAAGCTGGAGTTGAAGCTTGTTTGTACTTCTAAACATCCTAGGTGTAGTTTCATACTCAAATGAATGGAAACAAAGTATTTGGATGCTTTCTCTTAATATACAACACAAAAGAACTCAAATCTGTTTCACCCTACTCGTAAGAGCTTTTAAAACGTGTAAATGCATTCAAAAGCTTGAGTTGAAGCTTGTTTGTACTTGTAAACATCCTAGGTGTAGTTTCACACTCAAATAAATGCAATCAAAGTATTTGGATGCTTTCTCTTAATATAGAAAACAAAAGAACTCAAATCTCTTTCACCCGACTCGTATGAGCTTTTAAACCGCGTAAATGCATTCAAAAGCTTGAGTTGAAGCTTGTTTGTACTTTAAAACATTCTTTGTGTAGTTTCATACTCAAATGAATGCAAACAAAACATTTCGGTGCTTTCTCTTAGTATACAACACAAAAGAACTCAATCTCTATCACCCTAGTCGTAAGAGCTGTTAAAACGCGAAAATGCATTCAAATGCTTGAGTTGAAGCATGTTTGTACTTTAAAACAGCCTTGGTGTAGTTTCACACTCAAATGAATGTAAACAAAGTATTTGGATACTTTCTCTTAATATACAACACAAAAGAACTCAATTTCTATCACCCTAGTTGTAAGAGCTTTTAAAACGCGTAAATGCATTCAAAAGCTTGAGTTGAAGCTTGTTTGTACTTTTAAACATCCTATGATACGAGTTTTATAAGCAACTCAACTGAGCGCAAAGAAGAAAGCATGGATGCGAATCAACTCTTTGCAACCATTAGCACCATTGGTTATCTAGAGGCTCTTAAGGATAATCCTAGTTGTTCTAAAGGTTATACCTTAATTACTTTTCTTAATTAGCCCTTAATTACACTTATAATAATACTTAGGTGTAGCTCTAAGTTCTGTATTTTGTTTTGTTTAATATGCGTACTAATTACGCCGTACAAAAGGAGTTTGTTCCTTGGCTTAGTATGTTGATAAAAATAGCTTGAAAATAGCATAGAGTGGGAAGCAAGGCAACAGCAAATGAAGATAAAAGGTACAACAGCACCCACTAGTGGATTCATACAAAGGAGGCGTTCCAAATTGTACTATCCGAGTACACTTGTGAGCCGGCGCCAAGACCACAAAAATGACTCCTTTTGAGAGCCTTATCTCATTGTCCGACCTTAGCTTGTTTCTAGAACGATCCTCTAGGGTTTTCACAAGCTAGACCGTAGCTTGTTTATAAATAGTATCCTTATACTTGTAAGAAAGCAGATTTGATGAATCACAACACAAGATAGAGCTCTGCCTCTATTCACAAGCTATGCTTGGGTATTTACGCTTCTACTAATTCTTTCTTAGTGCTTAATTGCTTGGGAGAGATTAGCAAGGGTGGGGATCCTCTTAGGCGACTAAACTTGTGCTTAATTGCTGAGTTTTGGAGTTAAGAGTTAATTGCTTTCTTTATCTAAACACAAAAACACAAAAAGAAGTCACTCTGTTTCATTCCAACGAGCTTGCTGTTTGTTTTCGTATGAATTTGGTATCAGAGCTTTGGCTATTAAGCTCGTTTCTTCTGGGATTCTTGTTATTTGTTCTGTTATCTTTCTTCTCGTGGTAGTTTCAAGTCGAAAGGAGGAGTTTTGGACCTTCAAACAGCTCATTATATTTCATCGCTCTCGCTGGACGAGCGACTGGAGCAGTCTTGGGATTTCTCTTATATCTGAAGTTCTAGAGGTAAAGTTTGTGGTTTCTTAGCTCTTTGGATTCCTAAGACATATATCTACAAAACTCTCTTGGTGGAATTTTGATTTTGTCTTAGAAAGTTGTGAGATAATTCATGTTATTTTGCTCTGTTTTATGTGCGTTTGAGCTGAAGCTAGTTGTTTGTTGTTGGAAAGTTATTTGCTGGTTATGTTGTGATTATTTCGGTGATATAAGATTGTAATCTTCTTTTCTTAACCTTTCTCTTCTTAGTCTATATTTCTATATATCTCTCTCTTGTTCTATTGAACCAAGAAGATCACACCCTCATTTCTCAGAACGTTTACATCGAACGTATTGAAATCTTAGGGGCTCATTTGTGATTTTCTTCCCAAAACACAATACCTTCTATTTTCTATCTTAGCCAGCCACAAAACAAAACCCTAAGCCAAATATTATTTTGCCAACTCCACAAAGATCCTAGCTACAAAATGGCCGGAGATTTTCAAAGGGGCATGACTTTCGAACAAGCTCAACTCTCTGGACGCCTTAGGGCTCTTGAAGATAAGTTCGATCGTGTCCTTGCATTTATGGAGAGACAAGAAGAAGGAGGGAATCCTTTTCACAATAGAGGTGGTCCTCCCGATGAGAGTGGAGACTCTAGCTCATCCCATGGCGAGTCTAGTGAGGGGTCTCGCTCTCGTTCTCCTCGGAGAAGAAGGGGACACGAGGATGATTTGAGGGACCTCAAGCTGGAGGTTTCAGACTTTGAGGGTACTCTTGACCCTAGTGACTTCCTTGACTGGATACGCAACATTGAGAAATGCTTGAGGTGTTAAAACGCGTAAATGCAACACAAAAGAACTCAATTTCTATCACCCTAGTTTTAAGAGGTGTTAAAACGCGTAAATGCATTCAAATGCTTGAGTTGAAGCTTGTTTGTACTTTTAAACATCCTAGGTGTAGTTTCACACTCAAATGAAAGCAAACAAAGTATTTGGATGCTTTCTCTTAATATGCAACACAAAAGAACTCAAATCTCTTTCACCCTACTCGTAAGAGCTTTTCAAACGCGTAAATGCATTCAAAAGCTTGAGTTGAAGCTTGTTTGCACTTGTAAACATCCTAGGTGTATTTTCACACTCAAATGAAAGCAAACAAAGTATTTGGATGCTTTCTCTTAATGTACAACACAAAAGAACTCAAATCTCTTTCACCCTACTCGTATGAGCTTTTAAAACGCGTAAATGCATTCAAAAGCTTGACTTGAAGCTTGCTTGTACTTTAAAACATTCTTGGTGGAGTTTCATACTCAATTGAATGAAAACAAAGTATTTGGATGCTTTCTCTTAATATACAACACAAAAGAACTCAAATCTCTTTCACCCTACTGGTATGAGTTTTTAAAACGCGCAAATGCATTCAAAAGCTTGAGTTGAAGCTTGTTTGTACTTTATAACATTCTTGGTGTAGTTTCATACTCAAATGAATGCAAACAAAATATTTGGGTGCTTTCTATTTATATACAACACAAAAGAACTCAACCTCTTTCACCCTACTCGAAAGAGCTGTTAAAACGCGAAAATGTATTCAAAAGCTTTAGTTGAAGTTTGATTGTACTTGTAAACATCCCTGGCGTTATTTTACACTCAAATGAATGGAAACAAAGTATTTTGATACTTTCTCTTAATATAGAAAACAAAAGAACTCAGTTTCTATCATCCTAGTTGTAAGAGCTGTTAAAACGCGTAAATGCATTTAAAAGCTTGAGTTGAAGCTTGTTTGTACTTGTAAACATCCTAGGTGTAGTTTCACACTGAAATGAATGCAAACAAAGTATTTGGATGCTTTCTCTTAATATACAACACAAAAGAACTCAAATCTGTTTCACCCTACCCGTAAGAGCTTTTAAAACGCGTAAATGCATTCAAAAGCTTGAGTTAAAGCTTGTTTGTACTTGAAAACATCCTAGGTGTAGTTTCACACTCAAATTAATGCAATCAAAGTATTTGGATGCTTTATCTTAATATAGAAAACAAAAGAACTCAAATCTCTTTCACCCTACTCGTATGAGCTTCAAAAACGCGTAAATGCATTCAAAAGCTTGAGTCGAAGCTTGTTTGTACTTTAAAACATTCTTGGTGTAGTTTCATACTCAAATGAATGCAAACAAAACATTTGGGTGCTTTCTCTTAATATACGACACAAAAGAACTCAATTTGTATCACCTTAGTTGTAATAGCTGTAAAAAAGCGTAAATGCATTCAAAAGCTTGAGTTGAAGCTTTTTTGTACTTTTAAACATCCTAGGTGTAGTTTCACACTTAAATCAATGCATACAAAATATTTTGATGCTTGCTCTTAAAATAAAACACAAAAGAAATCAAATCGCTTTCACCCTTTTCGTAAAAGCTTTTAAAACGCGTAAATGCATTCAGAAGCTTGAGTTGAAGCTTGTTTGTACTTGTAAACATCCTAGGTGTAGTTTCACACTCAAATGAATGCAAACAAAAAATTTGGATGCTCTCTCTTAATATACAACACAAAAGAACTCAAATCTCTTTCACCCTACTCATAAGAGCTTTTAAAACGCGTAAATGCATTCAAAAGCTGGAGTTGAAGCTTGTTTGTACTTCTAAACATCCTAGGTGTAGTTTCATACTCAAATGAATGGAAACAAAGTATTTGGATGCTTTCTCTTAATATACAACACAAAAGAACTCAAATCTGTTTCACCCTACTCGTAAGAGCTTTTAAAACGTGTAAATGCATTCAAAAGCTTGAGTTGAAGCTTGTTTGTACTTGTAAACATCCTAGGTGTAGTTTCACACTCAAATAAATGCAATCAAAGTATTTGGATGCTTTCTCTTAATATAGAAAACAAAAGAACTCAAATCTCTTTCACCCGACTCGTATGAGCTTTTAAACCGCGTAAATGCATTCAAAAGCTTGAGTTGAAGCTTGTTTGTACTTTAAAACATTCTTTGTGTAGTTTCATACTCAAATGAATGCAAACAAAACATTTCGGTGCTTTCTCTTAGTATACAACACAAAAGAACTCAATCTCTATCACCCTAGTCGTAAGAGCTGTTAAAACGCGAAAATGCATTCAAATGCTTGAGTTGAAGCATGTTTGTACTTTAAAACAGCCTTGGTGTAGTTTCACACTCAAATGAATGTAAACAAAGTATTTGGATACTTTCTCTTAATATACAACACAAAAGAACTCAATTTCTATCACCCTAGTTGTAAGAGCTTTTAAAACGCGTAAATGCATTCAAAAGCTTGAGTTGAAGCTTGTTTGTACTTTTAAACATCCTATGATACGAGTTTTATAAGCAACTCAACTGAGCGCAAAGAAGAAAGCATGGATGCGAATCAACTCTTTGCAACCATTAGCACCATTGGTTATCTAGAGGCTCTTAAGGATAATCCTAGTTGTTCTAAAGGTTATACCTTAATTACTTTTCTTAATTAGCCCTTAATTACACTTATAATAATACTTAGGTGTAGCTCTAAGTTCTGTATTTTGTTTTGTTTAATATGCGTACTAATTACGCCGTACAAAAGGAGTTTGTTCCTTGGCTTAGTATGTTGATAAAAATAGCTTGAAAATAGCATAGAGTGGGAAGCAAGGCAACAGCAAATGAAGATAAAAGGTACAACAGCACCCACTAGTGGATTCATACAAAGGAGGCGTTCCAAATTGTACTATCCGAGTACACTTGTGAGCCGGCGCCAAGACCACAAAAATGACTCCTTTTGAGAGCCTTATCTCATTGTCCGACCTTAGCTTGTTTCTAGAACGATCCTCTAGGGTTTTCACAAGCTAGACCGTAGCTTGTTTATAAATAGTATCCTTATACTTGTAAGAAAGCAGATTTGATGAATCACAACACAAGATAGAGCTCTGCCTCTATTCACAAGCTATGCTTGGGTATTTACGCTTCTACTAATTCTTTCTTAGTGCTTAATTGCTTGGGAGAGATTAGCAAGGGTGGGGATCCTCTTAGGCGACTAAACTTGTGCTTAATTGCTGAGTTTTGGAGTTAAGAGTTAATTGCTTTCTTTATCTAAACACAAAAACACAAAAAGAAGTCACTCTGTTTCATTCCAACGAGCTTGCTGTTTGTTTTCGTATGAATTTGGTATCAGAGCTTTGGCTATTAAGCTCGTTTCTTCTGGGATTCTTGTTATTTGTTCTGTTATCTTTCTTCTCGTGGTAGTTTCAAGTCGAAAGGAGGAGTTTTGGACCTTCAAACAGCTCATTATATTTCATCGCTCTCGCTGGACGAGCGACTGGAGCAGTCTTGGGATTTCTCTTATATCTGAAGTTCTAGAGGTAAAGTTTGTGGTTTCTTAGCTCTTTGGATTCCTAAGACATATATCTACAAAACTCTCTTGGTGGAATTTTGATTTTGTCTTAGAAAGTTGTGAGATAATTCATGTTATTTTGCTCTGTTTTATGTGCGTTTGAGCTGAAGCTAGTTGTTTGTTGTTGGAAAGTTATTTGCTGGTTATGTTGTGATTATTTCGGTGATATAAGATTGTAATCTTCTTTTCTTAACCTTTCTCTTCTTAGTCTATATTTCTATATATCTCTCTCTTGTTCTATTGAACCAAGAAGATCACACCCTCATTTCTCAGAACGTTTACATCGAACGTATTGAAATCTTAGGGGCTCATTTGTGATTTTCTTCCCAAAACACAATACCTTCTATTTTCTATCTTAGCCAGCCACAAAACAAAACCCTAAGCCAAATATTATTTTGCCAACTCCACAAAGATCCTAGCTACAAAATGGCCGGAGATTTTCAAAGGGGCATGACTTTCGAACAAGCTCAACTCTCTGGACGCCTTAGGGCTCTTGAAGATAAGTTCGATCGTGTCCTTGCATTTATGGAGAGACAAGAAGAAGGAGGGAATCCTTTTCACAATAGAGGTGGTCCTCCCGATGAGAGTGGAGACTCTAGCTCATCCCATGGCGAGTCTAGTGAGGGGTCTCGCTCTCGTTCTCCTCGGAGAAGAAGGGGACACGAGGATGATTTGAGGGACCTCAAGCTGGAGGTTTCAGACTTTGAGGGTACTCTTGACCCTAGTGACTTCCTTGACTGGATACGCAACATTGAGAAATGCTTGAGGTGTTAAAACGCGTAAATGCAACACAAAAGAACTCAATTTCTATCACCCTAGTTTTAAGAGGTGTTAAAACGCGTAAATGCATTCAAATGCTTGAGTTGAAGCTTGTTTGTACTTTTAAACATCCTAGGTGTAGTTTCACACTCAAATGAAAGCAAACAAAGTATTTGGATGCTTTCTCTTAATATGCAACACAAAAGAACTCAAATCTCTTTCACCCTACTCGTAAGAGCTTTTCAAACGCGTAAATGCATTCAAAAGCTTGAGTTGAAGCTTGTTTGCACTTGTAAACATCCTAGGTGTATTTTCACACTCAAATGAAAGCAAACAAAGTATTTGGATGCTTTCTCTTAATGTACAACACAAAAGAACTCAAATCTCTTTCACCCTACTCGTATGAGCTTTTAAAACGCGTAAATGCATTCAAAAGCTTGACTTGAAGCTTGCTTGTACTTTAAAACATTCTTGGTGGAGTTTCATACTCAATTGAATGAAAACAAAGTATTTGGATGCTTTCTCTTAATATACAACACAAAAGAACTCAAATCTCTTTCACCCTACTGGTATGAGTTTTTAAAACGCGCAAATGCATTCAAAAGCTTGAGTTGAAGCTTGTTTGTACTTTATAACATTCTTGGTGTAGTTTCATACTCAAATGAATGCAAACAAAATATTTGGGTGCTTTCTATTTATATACAACACAAAAGAACTCAACCTCTTTCACCCTACTCGAAAGAGCTGTTAAAACGCGAAAATGTATTCAAAAGCTTTAGTTGAAGTTTGATTGTACTTGTAAACATCCCTGGCGTTATTTTACACTCAAATGAATGGAAACAAAGTATTTTGATACTTTCTCTTAATATAGAAAACAAAAGAACTCAGTTTCTATCATCCTAGTTGTAAGAGCTGTTAAAACGCGTAAATGCATTTAAAAGCTTGAGTTGAAGCTTGTTTGTACTTGTAAACATCCTAGGTGTAGTTTCACACTGAAATGAATGCAAACAAAGTATTTGGATGCTTTCTCTTAATATACAACACAAAAGAACTCAAATCTGTTTCACCCTACCCGTAAGAGCTTTTAAAACGCGTAAATGCATTCAAAAGCTTGAGTTAAAGCTTGTTTGTACTTGAAAACATCCTAGGTGTAGTTTCACACTCAAATTAATGCAATCAAAGTATTTGGATGCTTTATCTTAATATAGAAAACAAAAGAACTCAAATCTCTTTCACCCTACTCGTATGAGCTTCAAAAACGCGTAAATGCATTCAAAAGCTTGAGTCGAAGCTTGTTTGTACTTTAAAACATTCTTGGTGTAGTTTCATACTCAAATGAATGCAAACAAAACATTTGGGTGCTTTCTCTTAATATACGACACAAAAGAACTCAATTTCTATCACCCTAGTTTTAAGAGGTGTTAAAATGCGTAAATGCATTCAAATGCTTGAGTTGAAGCTTGTTTGAACTTGTAAACATCCTTGGTGTAGTTTCACACTCAAATTAATGCAAACAAAACATTTGGGTGATTTCTCTTAATATACAACACAAAAGAACTCAATCTCTATCACCCTAGTCGTAAGAGTTGTTAAAAACGCGAAAATGCATTCAAAAGCTTGAGTTGAAGCTTGTTTGTACTTTTAAACATCCTAGGTGTAGTTCCACACTCAATGAAAGCAAACAAAGTATTTGGATGCTTTCTCTTAATATACAACACAAAAGAACTCAAATCTCTTTCACCCTACTCGTATGAGCTTTTAAAACGCGTAAATGAATTCAAAAGCTTGAGTTGAAGCTTGTTTGTACATTAAAACATTCTTGGTGTAGTTTCATACTCAAACGAATTAAAACAAAGTATTTGGATGCTTTCTCTTAATATACAACACAAAAGAACTCAAATCTCTTTTACCCTACTCGTAAGAGCTTTTAAAACGCGTAAATGCATTCAAAAGCTTGAGGTTAAGCTTGTTTGTACTTGTAAACATCCTAGGTGTAGTTTCACACTCAAATGAAAGCAAACAAAGTATTTGGATGCTTTCTCTTAATATACAACAAAAAAGAACTCAAATCTCGTTCACCCTACTCGTAAGAGCTTTTAAAACGCCTAAATGAATTCAAAAGCTTGAGTTGAAGGTTGTTTGTACTTTAAAACATTCTTGGTGTAGTTTCATACTCAAATGAATGCAAACAAAACATTAGGGTGCTTTCTCTTAATATGCAACACAAAAGAACTCAATCTCTATCATGCTAGTCGTAAGAGCTTTTAATACGCGTAATTGCATTCAAAAGGTTTAGTTGAAGCTTGTTTGTACTTGTAAACATTCTTGGTGTAGTTTCATACTCAAATGAATGCAAACAAAATATTTGGGTGCTTTCTCTTTATATACAAGACAAAAGAACTCAACCTGTTTCACCCTACTCGTAAGAGCTTTTAAAACGCGTAAATGCATTCAAAAGCTTGAGTTGAAGCTTGTTTGTACTTGTAAACATCCTAGGTGTAGTTTCACACTCAATAATGCAAACAAAGTATTTGGATGCTTTCTCATAATATACAACACAAAAGAACTTAAATCTCTTTCACCCTACTCGTATGAGCTTTTAAAACGCGTAAATGCATTCAAAAGCCTGAGTTGAAGCTTGTTTGTAGTTTAAAACAATCATGGTTGTGTTTGAAATTCAAATGAATGCAAACAAAAAATTTGGGTGCCTTCTCTTAATATACAACACAAAAGAACTGAATCTCTATCACCCTAGTCGTAAGAGCTGTTAAAACGCGTAAATGCATTCAAAAGCTTGAGTTGAAGCTTGTTTGTACTTGTGAACATCCCTGGCGTTATTTCACATTCAAATGAATGCAAACAAAGTGTTTAGATACTTTCTCAATATAAAACACAAAAGAACTCAATTTATATTACGCGTAAATGCATTGAAAAGCTTGAGTTGAAGCTTGTTTGTACTTTTAAACATCCTAGGTGTACTTTCACACTCAAGTGAATGCAAATAAGTATTTTGATGCTTTCTCTTAATATACAACACAAATGAAATCAAATCTCTCTCACCCTACTCCTAAGAGCTTTTAAAACGCGTAAATGCATTCAAAAGCTTGAGTTGAAGCTTGTTTGTACTTTAAAACATTCTTGGTGTAGTTTCATACTCAAATGAATGCAAACAATACATTTGGGTGATCTCTCTTAATATACGATAAAAAAGAACTCAAATCTCTTTCACCCTACTCGTAAAAAGATTTTAAAACGCGTAAATGCATTCAAAAAGCTTGAGTTGAAGCATGTTTGTACTTGTAAACATCCTAGGTGTAGTTTCACACTCAAATGAATGCAAACAAAGTATTTGGATGCTTTCTCTTATTATACAACACAAAAGAACTCCAATCCCTTTCACCCAACTCGAAAGAACTTTTAAAACGCGTAAATGCATTCAAAAGCTTGAGTTGAAGCTTGTTTGTACTTGTAAACATCCTGGGTGTAGTTTCACACTCAAATGACTGCAATCAAAGTATTTGGATACTTATTCTTAATATACAACCCAAAAGAACTCAAATCTCTTTCACCCTACTCGTATGAGCTTTTAAAACGCGTAAATGCATTCAAAAGCTTGAGTTGAAGCTTGTTTGTACTTTAAAACATTTTTGGTTGTGTTTCATACTCAAAAGAATGCAAACAAAACATTTGGGTGCTTTCTCTTATTATACAACACAAAAGAACTCAATCTCTATCACCCAAGTCGTAAGAGCTGTTAAAACGCGTAAATGCATTCAAAAGCTTGAGTTGAAGCTTGTTTGTACTTGTAAACATCCTTGGTGTAGTTTCACACTCAAATGAATGCAATCAAAGTATTTGGATGCTTTCTCTTAATATACCACACAAAAGAAGTCAAATCTCTCTCACCCTACTCGTTAGAGCTTTTAAAACGCGCAAATGCATTCAAAGGCTTGAGTTGAAGCTTGTTTGTACTTGTAAACATCCTAGGTGTAGTTTCACACTCAAATGAATGCAAACAAAGTAATTGGATGCTTTCTCTTAATATAAAACACAACAGAACTCAATTCTCTTTCACCCTAATCGTAAGAGCTTTTAAAACGCGTAAATGCATTTAAAAGCTTGAGTTGAAGATTATTTGTACTTGTAAACATCGTAGGTGTATTTTCACACTCAAATGAATGCAATCAAAGAATTTGGATGCTTTCTCTTAATATACAAAACAAAAGAAGTCAAATCTCTTTCACTCTACTTGTATGAGCTTTTAAAACGCGTAAATGCATTCAAAAGCTTGAGTTAAAGCTTGTTTGTTTTTGAAAATATTCTTGGTGTAGTTTCACACTCAAATGAATGAAAACAAAAAATTTGGGTGCTTTCTTTTAATATGCAACACAAAAGAACTCAATCTCTATCACGCTAGTCGGAAGAGATCTTAAAACGCGTAAATGCATTCAAAAGCTTGAGTTGAAGCTTGTTTGTACTTGTAAAAATCCTAGGTGTAGTTTCACACTCAAATGAATGCAAACAAAGTATTTGGATGATTTCTCTTAATATAAAACACAAAAGAACTCAAATCTCTTTCACCCTACTCGTAAGGGCTTTTAAAATGCGTAAATGCATTCAAAAGCTTGGGTTAAAGCTTGTTTGTACTTGTCAACATCCTACGTGTAGTTTCACACTCAAATGAATGCAAAAAAAGTATTTAACCCTACTCTATCACGCTAGTCGGAAGAGATATTTAAAGCTTGTTTGTACTTGTAAAAAGTATTTAATATGCAACACAAAAGAACTCAATCTCTATCACGCTAGTCGGAAGAGATCTTAAAACGCGTAAATGCATTCAAAAGCTTGATTTGAAGCTTGTTTGTACTTGTAAAAATCCTAGGTGTAGTTTCACACTCAAATGAATGCAAACAAAGTATTTGGATGATTTCTCTTAATCTACAACACAAAAGAACTCAAATCTCTTTAACCCTACTCGTAAGAGCTTTTAAAACGCGTAAATGCATTCAAAAGCTTGAGTTGAAGATTGTTTGTACTTTAAAATATTCTTGGTTGTGTTTCATACTCAAATGAATGCAAACAAAACATTTTGGTGCTTGAGTTGTAGTTGGTGTTTCATAAACATCGTTGGTGTAGTTTCACACTCAAATGAATGCAATCAAAGTATTTGGATGCTTTCTCTTAATATACAACACAAAAGAACTCAAATCTCTTTCACCCTACTCGTAAGAGATTTTAAAAGGCGCAAATGCATTCAAAGGCTTGAGTTTAAGCTTGTTTGTACTTGTAAACATCCTAGGTGTAGTTTCACACTCAAATGATTGCATGCAAAGTATTTGGATGCTTTCTCTTAATATAAAACACAAAAGAACTCAAATCTCTTTCACCCTACTCGTTAGAGGTTTTAAAACGCGTAAATGCATTCAAAAGCTTGAAGCTTGTTTGTACTTGTAAACATCCTAGGTGTAGTTTCACACTCAAATAAATGCAAAAAAAGTATTTTGATGCTTTCTCTTAATATACAACATAAAAGAACTCAAATCTCTTTAACCCTACTCGTAACAGCTTTTAAAACGCGTAATTGCACTCAAAACCTTGAGCTTTAGATTGTTTGTACTTGTAAACATCCTTGGTTTATTTTCACACTCAAATGAATGCAATCAAAGTATTTGGACGCTTTCTCTTAATATACAAAACAAAAGAACTCAAATCTCTTCCACCCTACTCGTAAGAGCTTTTAAAACGCGTAAATGCATTCAAAAGCTTGAGTTGAAGCTTTGTTGTACTTGTAAACATCCTTGGTTTATTTTCACACTCAAATAAATGCAATCAAAGTATTTGGATGCTTTCTCTCAATATACAACACAAAAGAACTCGAATCTCTTTCACCCTACTCGTAATAGTTTTTAAAACGCGTAGATGCTTTCTCTTAATATGCAATCAAAGTATTTGTGTGCTTTCTATTAATATACAACACAAAAGAACTCAATCTCTATCACCCAAGTAGTAAGAGCTGTTAAAACGCGTAAATGCATTCAAAAGCTTGAGTTGAAGCTTGTTTGTACTTGTAAACATCCTTGCTATGGTTTCACACTCAAATAAATGCAATCAAAGTATTTCGATGCTTTCTCTTAATGTACAACACAAAAGAACTCGAATCGCTTTCACCCTACTCGTAAGAGTTTTTAAAACGCGTAAATACATTCAAAAGCTTGAGTTGAAGCTTGTTTGTTCTTGTAAACATCCTAGGTGTAGTTTCACACTCAAATGAAAGCAACCAAAGTATTTGGATGCTTTCTCTTAATATACAACACAAAAGAACTCAAATCTCGTTCACCCTACTCGTAAGAGCTTTTAATATGCATAAATGCATTCAAATACTTGAGTTAAAGCTTGTTTGTACTTGTAAACATCCCTGGCATTATTTCACACTCAAATGAATGCAAACAAAGTATTTGGATACTTTCTCTTAATATACAATACAAAAGAACTCAATTTCTATTACCCTAGTTGTAAGAGCTGTTAAAACTCGTAAATACATTCAAAAGCTTGAGTTGAAGCTTGTTTGTACTTTAAAACATTGTTGGTGTATTTTCATACTCAAATGAATGAAAACAAAGCATTTGGATGCTTTGTCTTAATATACAACACAAAAGAACTCAAATCTCTATCACCCAAGTCGAAAGAGCTGTTAAAACGCGTAAATGCATTCAAAAGCTTGAGTTGAAGCTTTTTTGTACTTGTAAACATCCTTGGTGTAGTTTCACACTCAAATGAATGCAATCAAAGTATTTGTATGCTTTCTCTTAATATACAACACAAAAGAACTCAAATCTCTTTCACCCTACTCGTTAGAGCTTTTAAAACGCGCAAATGCATTCAAAGGCTTGAGTTGAATCTTGTTTGTACTTGTAAACATCCTAGGTGTAGTTTCACAGTCACATGAATGCAAACAAAGTAATTGGATGCTTTTTCTTAATATAAAACACAAAAGAACTCAAATCTCTTTCACCATACTAATAAGAGCTTTTAAAATGCGTAAATGCATTTAAAACCTTGAGTTAAAGCTTGTTTGTACTTGTAAACATCCTAGGTGTATTTTCACACTCAAATGAATGCAATCAAAGTATTTGGATGCTTTATCTTAATATACAAAACAAAAGAACTCAAATCTCTTTCACTCTATTTGTATGAGCTTTTAAAATGCGTAAATGCATTCAAAAGCTTGAGTTAAAGCTTGTTTGTACTTTAAAACATTCTTGGTGCAGTTTCACACTCAAATGAATGAAAACAAAACATTTGGGCGCTTTCTTTAATATGCAACACAAAAGAACTCAATCTCTATCACGCTAGTCGTAAGAGCTCTTAAAACGCGTAAATGCATTGAAAGGCTTGAGTTGAAGCTTGTTTCTACTTGAAAACATCCCTGGCGTTATTTCACACTCAAATGAAAGCAAACAAAGTATTTGGATGCTTTCTCTTAATATACAACACAAAAGAACTCAAATCTCTTTCACCCTACTCGTAAGAGCTGCCAAAACGCGTAAATGCATTCAAAAGCTGGAGTTGAAGTTTGTTTGTGCTTGTAAACATCCTAGGTGTAGTTTCACCCTCAAATGAATGCACAAAAAGTATTTGGATGCTTTCTCTTAATATACAACACAAAAGAACTCAAATCTCTTTCACCCGACTCGTAAGAGCTGTTAAAACGCGTAAATGCATTCAAAAGCTTTTGTTGAAGCTTGTTTGTACTTGTCAACGTCCTTGTTTTAGTTTCACACTCAAATGAATGCAAACAAAGTATCTCGATGCTTTCTCTTAATATACAAAACAAAAGAACTCAAATCTCTTTCATTCTACTCGTATGATCTTTTAAAATGCGTAAATGCATTCAAAAGCTTAAGTTGAAGCTTGTTTGTACTTGTAAATATCCTAGGTGTAGTTTCACACTCAAATGAATGCAAAAAAAGTATTTGGATGCTTTCTCTTATTATACAACACAAAAGAACTCAACTCTCTTTAACCCTACTCGAAAGAGCTTTTAAAACGCGTAAATGCATTCAAAAGCTTGAGTAGAAGATTGTTTGTACTTGTAAACATCCTAGGTGTATTTTCACATTCAAATGAATGCAATCAAAGTATTTGGATGCTTTCTCTTAATATACAAAACAAAATAACTCAAATCTCTTTCACTCTACTTGTATGAGCTTTTAAAACGCGTAAATGCATTAAAAAGCTTGAGTTAAAGCTTGTTTATTTTTTAAAACATTCTTGGTGTAGTTTTACACTCAAATGAATGAAAACAAAACATTTGGGTGCTTTCTTTAATAAGCAACACAAAAGAACTCAATCTCTATCACGCTAGTCGTAAGATCTCTTAAAACGCGTAAATGCATTCAAAAGCTTGAGTTGAAGCTTGTTTGTACTTGTCAACATCCCTGGCGTTATTTCACACTCAAATGAATGCAAACAAAGTATTTGGATACTTTCTCTTAATATACAACACAAAAGAACTCAATTTCTATTACCCTAGTTGTAAGAGCTGTTAAAACGCGTAAATGCATTCAAAAGCTTGACTTGAAGCTTGTTTGTACATTAAAACATTCTTGGTGTAGTTTCATACTCAAATGAATGAAAATAAAGTATTTGGATGCTTTGGCTTAATATACAACACAAAAGAACTCAAAACTCTATCACCCAAGTCGTAAGAGCTGTTAAAATGCGTCAATGCATTCAAAAGCTTGAGTTGAAGCTTGTTTGTACTTGTAAACATCCTTGGTGTGGTTTCACACTCAAATAAATGCAATCAAAGTATTTGGATGCTTTCTCTTAATATACAACACAAAAGAACTCGAATCTCTTTCACCCTACTCGTAAGAGTTTTTAAAACGCGTAAATGCATTCAAAAGGTTGAGTTGAAGCTTGTTTGTACTTGTAAACATCCTAGGTGTAGTTTAACACTCAAATGAAAGCAAACAAAGTATTTGGATGCTTTCTATTAATATACAACCCAAAAGAACTCAAATCTCGTTCACGCTACTCGTAAGAGCTTTTAAAACGCGTAAATGAATTCAAAAGCTTGAGTTGAAGCTTGTTTGTACTTTAAAACATTCTTGGTGTAGTTTCATACTCAAATGAATGCAAACAAAACATTAGGGTGCTTTCTCTTAATATGCAACACAAGAGAACTCAATCTCTATCACGCTAGTCGTAAGAGCTTTTAATACGCGTAAATGCATTCAAAAGCTTAAGTTGAAGCTTGTTTGTACTTGTAAACATCCCTTGCGTTATTTCACACTGAAATGAATGCAAACAAAGTATTTGGATACTTTCTCTTAATCTAAAACACAAAAGAACTCAATTTCTATTACCTTACTTGTAAGAGCTGTTAAAACGAGTAAATGCGTTGAAAAGCTTGAGTTGAAGCTTGTTTGTACTTTTAAACATCCTAGGTGTAGTTTCACACTCAAGTGAATGCAAACAAAGTATTTTGATGCTTTCTCTTAATATACAACACAAAAGAACTCAAATCTCTTTCACCCAACTCGTTAGAGCTTTTAAAACGCGCAAATGCATTCAAAGGCTTGAGTTGAAGCTTGTTTGTACTTGTAAACATCTTAGGTGTACTTTCACACTCATATGAATGCAAATAAAGTAATTGGATGCTTTCTCTTAATATAAAACACAAAAGAACTGAAATCTCTTTCACCCTACTCGTAAGAACTTTTAAAACGCGTAAATGCATTCAAAAGCGTGAGTTGAAGCTTGTTTGTACTTGTAAACATCCTGGGTGTAGTTTCACACTTAAATGACTGCAATCAAAGTATTTAGATGCTTTCTCTTGATATACAACAAAAAAGAACTCAAATCTCTTTCACCTAACTCGTATGAGCTTTTAAAACGTGTAAATGCATTCAAAAACTTGAGTTGAAGCTTGTTTGTACTTTAAAACATTTTTGGTTGTGTTTCATAATCAAATGAATGCAAACAAAACATTTAGGTGCTTTCTCTTAATGTACAACACAAAAGAACTCAATCTTTATCACCCAAGTCGTAAGAGCTGTTAAAACGTGTAAATGCATTCAAAAGCTTGAGTTGAAGCTTGTTTGTACTTGTAAACATCCTTGGTGTAGTTTCACACTCAAATGAATGCAATCAAAGTATTTGGATGCTTTCTCTTAATATACAACACAAAAGAACTCAACTCTCTTTAACCCTACTCGTAAGAGCTTTTAAAACGCGTAAATGCATTCAAAATCTTGAGTTAAAGCTTGTTTGTACTTGTAAACATCCTAGGTGTAGTTTCACACTCAAATGAATGCAAAAAAAGTATTTGGATGCTTTCTCTTAATATACAACACAAAAGAACTCAACTCTCTTTAACCCTACTCGTAAGAGCTTTTAAAACGCGTAAATGCATTGAGAAGCTTGAGTTAAAGCTTGTTTGTTTTTTAAAACATTCTTGGTGTAGTTTCACACTCAAATGAATGAAAACAAAATATTTGGGTGCTTTCTTTTAATAAGCAGCACAAAAGAACTCAATCTCTATCACGCTAGTCGTAAGAGGTCTTAAAACGCGTAAATGCATTCAAATACTTGAGTTGAAGCTTGTTTGTACTTGTAAACATCCCTGGCGTTATTTCACACTCAAATGAATGCAAAAAAAGTATTTGGATACATTCACTTAATATACAACACAAAAGAAATCAATTTCCATTACCCTAATTGTAAGAGTTGTTAAAACGCGTAAATGCATTCAAAAGCTTGAGTTAAAGCTTGTTTGTACTTTAAAACGCGCAAATGCATTAAAAGGCTTGAGTTGAAGCTTGTTTGTACTTGTAAACATCCTAGGTGTAGTTTCACACTCAAAATGAATGCAAAAAAGTAATTGAATGCTTTCTCTTAATATAAAACACAAAAGAACTCAAATCTCTTTCACCATACTCGTAAGAGCTTTTAAAACGCGTAAATGCATTCAAAAGCTTGAGTTAAAGCTTGTTTGTACTTGTAAACATCCTAGGTGTAGTTTCACACTTAAATGAATGCAAAAAAAGTATTTGGATGCTTTCTGTTAATATACAACACAAAAGAACTCAAATCTCTTTAACCCTACTCGTAAGAGCTTTTAAAACGCGTAAATGCATTCAAAAGCTTGAGTTGAAGATTGTTTGTACTTGTAAACATCCTAGGTGTATTTTCACACTCAAATGAATGCAATCAAAGTATTTGGGTGCTTTATCTTAATATACAAAATAAAAGAACTCAAATCTCTTTCACTCTACTTGTATGAGCTTTGAAAACGCATAAATGCATTCAAAAACTTCAGTTAAAGTTTGTTTGTTTTTTAAAACATTCTTGGTGTAGTTTCACACTCAAATGAATAAAAACAAAACATTTGGGTGCTTTCTTTTAATATGCAACACAAAAGAACTCAATCTCTATCACGCTTGTCGTACAGAGATCTTAAAACGTGTAAATGCAATCAAAAGCTTGAGTTGATGCTTGTATGTACTTGTAAACATCCCTGGCATTATTTCACACTCAAATGAATGCAAACAAAGTATTTGGATACTTTCTCTTAATATACAACACAAAAGAACTCAATTTCTATCACCCTAGTTTTAAGAGTTGTTAAAACGCGTAAATGCATTCAAAAGATTGAGTTGCAGCTTGTTTGTACTTGTAAACATCCTTAGTGTAGTTTCTCACTCAAATGATTGCAATCAAAATATTTGGATGCTTTCTCTTAATATACAACACAAAAGAACTCTAATCTCTTTCACCCTACTCATAAGATCTTTTTCAACGCGTAAATGCATTAAAAAGTTTGAGTTGAAGCTTGTTTGTACTTTAAAACATTCTTGGTGTAGTTTCATACTCAAATGAATGCAAACAAAATCTTTGGGTGATCTCTCTTAATATACAAAACAAAAGAACTCAAATCTCTTTCACCCTACTCCTAAAAAGATTTTAAAACGCGTAAATGCATTCAAAAGTTTGAGTTGAAGCTTGTTTGTACTTGTAAACATCCTTGGTGTAGTTTCTCACACAAAGGATTGCAATCAAAATATTCAGATGCTTTCTCTTAATATACAACACAAAAGAACTCTAATCTCTTTCATCCTACTCATAAGATCTTTTAAAACGAGTAAATGGATTCAAAAGTTTGAGTTGAAGCTTGTTCATACTCAAATGAATGCAAACAAAGTATTTGGATGCTTTCTCTTATTATACCACACAAAAAAACTCAAATCTCTTTCACCCTACTCGTAAGAACTATTAAAACGCGTAAATGCATTCAAAAGTTTGGGTTGAAGCTCTTTTGTACTTGTAAACATCCTAGGTGTAGTTTTACACTCAAATGACTGCAATCAAAGTATTTGGATGCTTTCTCTTAATATACAACCGAAAAGAACTCAAATCTCTTTCACCCTACTCGTATGAGCTTTTAGAACGCGTAAATGCATTGAAAAGTTTCAGTTGAAGCTTGTTTGTACTTTAAAACATTCTTGGTGTAGCTTCACACTCAAATGAATGAAAAAAAAACATTTGGGTGCTTTCTTTAATATGGAACACAAAAGAGCTCAATCTCAATCACGCTAGTCGTAAGAGCTCTTAAAACGCGTAAATGCATTCAAAGGCTTGAGTTGAAGCTTGTTTGTACTTCTAAACATCCCTGGCGTTATTTCACACTCAAATGAAAGCAAACAAAGTATTTGGATGCTTTCTCTTAATATACAACACAAAAGAACTCAAATCTCTTTCACCCTACTCGTAAGAGCTGCTAAAACGCGTAAATGCATTCAAACGCTGGAGTTGAAGTTTGTTTGTACTTGTAAACATCCTAGGTGTAGGTTCACCCTCAAATGGATGCAAAAAAAGTATTTGGATGCTTTCTCTTAATGTACAACACAAAAGAACTCAAATCTCTTTCACCCTACCCGTAAGAGCTGTTAAAACGCGTAAATGCATTCAAAAGCTTGAGTTGAAGCTTGTTTGTACTTTAAATCATTCTTGGTGTAGTTTCACACTCAAATGAATGAAAACAAAACATTTGGGTGCTTTCTTTAATATGCAACACAAAAGAACTCAATCTCTATCACGCTAGTCGTAAGAGCTCTTAACACGCGTAAATGCATTCAAAGGCTTGATTTGAAGCTTGTTTGTACTTGTAAACATCCCTGGCGTTATTTCACACTCAAATGAAAGAAAACAAAGTATTTGGATGCTTTCTCTTAATATACAACACAAAAGAACTCAAATCTCTTTCACCCTACTCGTAAGAGCTGCTAAAACGTGTAAATGCATTCAAAAGCTGGAGTTGAAGTTTGTTTGTACTTGTAAACATCCTAGGTGTAGGTTCACCCTCAAATGAATGCAAAAAAAGTATTTGGATGCTTTCTCTTAATATACAACACAAAAGAACTCAAATCTCTTTCACCCTACTCGTAAGAGCTGTTAAAACGCGTAAATGCATTCAAAAGCTTGAGTTGAAGCTTGTTTGTACTTGTAAACGTCCTTGGTTTAGTTTCACACTCAAATGAATGCAAACAAAGTATTTGGATGCTTTCTCTTAATATACAAAACAAAAGAACTCAAATCTCTTTCATTCTACTCGTATGATATTTTAAAACGTGTAAATGCATTCAAAAGCTTATGTTGAAGCTTGTTTGTACTTGTAAACATCCTAGGTGTAGTTTCACACTCAAATGAATGCAAAAAAAGTATTTGGATTCTTTCTCTTAATATACAACACAAAAGAACTCAACTCTGTTTAACCCTACTCGTAAGAGCTTTTAAAACGCGTGAATGCATTCAGAAGCTTGAGTAGAAGATTGTTTGTACTTGTAAACATCCTAGGTGTATTTTCACACTCAAATGAATGCAATCAAAGTATTTGGATGCTTTCTCTTAATATACAAAACAAAAGAACTCAGGTCTCTTTCACTCTACTTGTATGAGCTTTTAAAACGTGTAAATGCATTGAAAAGCTTGAGTTAAAGCTTGTTTGTTTTTTAAAACATTCTTGGTGTAGTTTCACACTCAAATGAATGAAAACAAAATATTTGGGTGCTTTCTTTTAATAAGCAACACAAAAGAACTCAATCTCTATTACGCTAGTCGTAAGAGCTGTTAAAACGCGTAAATGCATTCAAAAGCTTGAGTTGAAGCATGTTTGTACTTGTAAACATCCCTGGCATTATTTCACACTCAAATGAATGCAAACAAAGTATTTGGATACTTTCTTTTAATATACAACACAAAAGAACTCAATTTCTATTACCCTAGTTGTAAGAGCTGTTAAAACGCGTAAATGTATTCAAAAGCTTGAGTTGAAGCTTGGTTGTACTTTAAAACATTCTTGCTGTATTTTCATATCAAATGAATGAAAACAAAGTATTTGGATGTTTTGTCTTAATATACAACACAAAAGAACTCAAATCTCTTTCACCCTACTCATAAGAGCTTTTAAAACGCGTAAATGCATTCAAAAGCTTGAGTTGAAGCTTGTTTGTACTTTAAAACATTCTTGGTGTAGTTTCATACTCAAATGAATGCAAACAAAATCTTTGGGCGATCTCTCTTAATATACACAACAAAAGAACTCAAATCTCTTTCACCCTACTCGTTAGAGCTTTTAAAATGCGCAAATGCATTCAAAGGCTTGAGTTGAAGTTTGTTTGTACTTGTAAACATCCTAGGTGTAATTTCACCCTCAAATGAATGCAAAAAAAGTATTTGGATGCTTTCTCTTAATATACAACACAAAATAACTGAAATCTCTTTCACCCTACTCGTAAGAGCTCTTAAAACGCGTAAATGCATTCAAAAGCTTGAGTTGAAGCTTGTTTGTACTTGTAAACGTCCTTTGTTTAGTTTTACACTCAACTGAATGAAAATAAAGTATTTGGATGCTTTCTCTTAATATACAAAACAAAAGAACTCAAATCTCTTTCTTTCTACTCGTATGAGCTTTTAAAAAGCGTAAATGCATTCAAAAGCTTAAGTTGAAGCTTGTTTGTACTTGTAAACATCCTAGGTGTAGTTTCACACTCAAAGGAATGCAAAAAAAGTATTTGGATGCTTTCTCTTAATATACAACACAAAAGAACTCAAGTCTCTTTAACCCTACTCGTAAGAGCTTTTAAAACGCGTAAATGCATTCAAAGGCTTGAGTAGAAGATTGTTTGTACTTGTAAACATCCTAGGTGTATTTTCACACTCAAATGAATGCAATCAAAGTATTTGGATGCTTTCTCTTAATATACAAAACAAAAGAACTCAAATCTCTTTCACTCTACTTGTATGAGCTGTTAAAACGCGTAAATGCATTCAAAAGCTTGAGTTGAAGCTTGTTTGTACTTGTAAAGGTCCTTGGTTTAGTTTCACACTCAAATGAATGCAAACAAAGTATTTGGATGCTTTATCTTAATATACAAAAGAAAAGAACTCAAATCTCTTTCACTCTACTTGTATGAGCTTTTAAATCGCGTAAATGCATTCAAAAGCTTGAGTTAAAGCTTGTTTGTTTTTTAAAACATTCTTGGTGTAGTTTCACACACAAATGAATGAAAACAAAACATTTGGGTGCTTTCTTTTAATAAGCAACACAAAAGAACTCAATCTCTATCACGCTAGTCGTAAGAGCTTTTAAAACGCGTAAATGCATTAAAAAGCTTGAGTTAAAGCTTGTTTGTACTTGTAAACATCCAAGGTGTAGTTTCACACTCAAATGAATGCAAACAAATTATTTGGATGCTTTCTCTTAATATACAACACAAAAGAACTCAAATCTCTTTAACCCTACTCGTAAGAGCTTTTATAACGCGTAAATGCATTCAAAAGCTTGAGTTGAAGATTTATTGTACTTGTAAACATCCTAGGTGTATTTTCACACTCAAATGAAAGCAATCAAAGTATTTGGATGCTTTATATTAATATACAAAACAAAAGAACTCAAATCTCTTTCACTCTACTTGTATGAGCTTTTAAAACGCGTAAATGCATTCAAAAGCTTGAGTTAAAGCTTGTTTCTTTTTTAAAACATTCTTGGTGTAGTTTCACACTCAAATAAATGAAAACAAAACATTTGGGTGCTTTCTTTTAATATACAACACAAAAGAACTCAATCTCTATCACGCTAGTGGTAAAAGATCTTAAAACGCGTAAATGCATTTTAAAGCTTGAGTTGAAGCTTGTATGTACTTGTAAACATCCCTGGCGTTATTTCACACTCAAATGAATGCAAACAAAGTATTTGGATACTTTCTCTTAATATACAACACAAAAGAACTCAATTTCTAGCACCCTAGTTTTAAGAGTTGTTAAAATGCGTAAATGCATTCAAAAGCTTGAGTTGTAGCTTGTTTGTACTTGTAAACATCCTTGGTGTAGTTTCTCACTCAAATGATTGCAATCAAAATATTTGGATGCTTTCCCTTAATATGCAACACAAAAGAACTCAAATCTGTTTCTTTCTACTCGTATGAGCTTTTAAAACGCGTAAATGCATTCAAAAGCTTAAGTTGAAGCTTGTTTGTACTTGTAAACATCCTAGGTGTAGTGTCACACTCAAATGAATGCAAAAAAAAGTATTTGGATGCTTTCTCTTAACATACAACACAAAAGAACTCAACTCTCTTTAACCCTACTCGTAAGAGCTTTTAAAACGCGTAAATGCATTCAAAAGCTTCAGTAGATTATTTTTTGTACTTGTAAACATCCTTGGTGTATTTTCACACTCAAATGAATGCAATCAAAGTATTTGGATGCTTTCTCTTAATATACAAAACAAAAGAACTCAAATCTCTTTCACTCTACTTGTATGAGCTTTTAAAACGCGTAAATGCATTCAAAAGGTTGAGTTAAAGCTTGTTTGTTTTTTAAAACATTCTTGGTGTAGTTTCACACTCAAATGAATGAAAACAAAACATTTGGGTGCTTTCTTTTAATAAGCAACACAAAAGAACTCAATCTCTATCACGCTAGTCGTAAGAGCTCTGAAAACGCGTAAATGCATTCAAAAGCTTGAGTTGAACTTTTTTGTACTTGTAAACATCCCTGGCGTTATTTCACAGTCAAATGAAAGCAAACAAAGTATTTGGATACTTTATCTTAATATACAACACAAAAGAACTCAAATCTCTTTAACCCTACTCGTAAGAGCTGTTAAAACGCGTAAATGCATTCAAAAGCTTGAGTTGAAGCTTGTTTGTACTTGTAAAGTTCATTGGTTTAGTTTCACACTCAAATGAATGCAAACAAAGTATTTGGATGCTTTTATCTTAATATACAAAACAAAAGAACTCAAATCTCTTTCACTCTACTTGTATGAGCTTTTAAAATGCGTAAATGCATTCAAAAGCTTGAGTTAAAGCTTGTTTCTTTTTTAAAATATTCTTGGTCTAGTTTCACACTCAAATGAATGAAAATAAAACATCTGGGTGCTTTCTTTTAATATGCAACACAAAAGAACTCAATCTCTATCACGCTAGTCGTAAGAGATCCTAAAACGCGTAAATGCATTCAAAAGCTTGAGTTGAAGCTTGTATGTACTTGTAAACATCACTGGCGTTATTTCACACTCAAATGAATGCAAACAAAGTATTTGGATTCTTTCTCTTAATATACAACACAAAAGAACTCAATTTCTATCACCCTAGTTTTAAGAGTTGTTAAAAAGCGTAAATGCATTCAAAAGCTTGAGTTGTAGCTTGTTTGTACTTGTAAACATCCTTGGTGTAATTTCTCACTCAAATGATTGCAATCAAAATATTTGGATGCTTTCTCTTAATATACAACACAAAAGAACTCAAATCTCTTTCTTTCTACTCGTATGAGCTTTTAAAACGCGTAAATGCATTCAAAAGCTTAAGTTGAAGCTTGTTTGTACTGGTAAACATCCTAGGTGTAGTTTCACACTCAAATGAATGCAAACAAAGTATTTGGATGCTTTATCTTAATATACAAAACAAAAGAACTCAAATCTCTTTCACTCTACTTGTATGAGCTTTTACAACGCGTAAATGAATTCAAAAGCTTGAGTAAAAGCATGTTTGTTTTCTATAACATTCTTGGTGTAATTTCAAACTCAAATGAATGAAAAGAAAACATTTGGATGCTTTCTTTTAATAAGCAACACAAAAGAACTCAATCTCTATCACGCTAGTCGTAAGAGCTTTTAAAACGCGTAAATGCATTCAAAAGCTTGGGTTAAAGCTTGTTTGTACTTGTAAACATCCTAGGTGTAATTTCACACTCAAATGAATGCAAAAAAAGTATTTGGATACTTTCTCTTAATATACAACACAAAAGAACTCAAATCTCTTTAACCCTACTCGTAAGAGCTTTTAAAACGCGTAAATGCATTCAAAAGCTTGAGTTGAAGATTGTTTTTACTTGTAAACATCCTAGGTGTATTTTCACACTCAAATGAATGCAATCAAAGTATTTGGATGCTTTCTCTTAATATACAAAACAAAAGAACTCAAATCTCTTTCACTCTATTTGTATGAGCTTTTAAAACGCGTAAATGCATTCAAAAGCTTGAGTTAAAGCTTGTTTCTTTTTTAAAACATTCTTGGTGTAGTTTCACACTCAAATGAATGAAAACAAAACATTTGGGTGGTTTCTTTTAACAAGCAGCACAAAAGAACTCAATCTCTATCACGCTAGTCGTAAGAGCTCTTAAAACGCGTAAATGCATTCAAAAGCTTGAGTTGAAATTTTTTGTACTTGTAAACAACCCTCGCGTTATTTCACACTCAAATGAATGCAAACAAAGTATTTGGATACTTTATCTTAATATACAACACAAAAGAACTCAAATCTCTTTCAGCCTACTCGTAAGAGCTGTTAAAACGCGTAAATGCATTCAAAAGCTTGAGTTGAAGCTTTTTTGTACTTGTAAACGTCCTTGGTTTAGTTTCACACTCAAATGAATGCAAACAAAGCATTTGGATGCTTTATCTTAATATACAAAACAAAAGAACTCAAATCTCTTTCACTCTACTTGTATGAGCTTTTAAAACGCATAATGCATTCAAAAGCTTGAGTTAAAGCTTGTTTGTTTTTTAAAACATTCTTGGTGTAGTTTCACACTCAAATGAATGAAAACAAAACATTTGGGTGCTTTCTTTTAATAAGCAACACAAAAGAACTCAATCTCTATCACGCTAGTCGTAAGAGCTTTTAAAACGCGTAAATGCATTCAAAAGCTTGAGTTAAAGCTTGTTTGTACTTGTAAACATCCTAGGTGTAGTTTCACACTCAAATGAATGCAAAAAAAGTATTTGGATACTTTCTCTTAATATACAACACAAAAGAATTCAAATCTCTTTAACCCTACTCGTAAGAGCTTTTATAACGCGTAAATGCATTCAAAAGCTTGAGTTGAAGATTGTTTGTACTTGTAGACATCCTAGGTGTATTTTCACACTCAAATGAATGCAATAAAAGTATTTGAATGCTTTATCTTAATATACAAAACAAAAGAACTCAAATCTCTTTCACTCTACTTGTATGAGCTCTTAAAACGCTTAAATGTATTCAAAAGCTTGAGTTAAAGCTTGTTTGTTTTTTAAAACATTCTTGGTGTAGTTTCACACTCAAATGAATGAAAACAAAACAGTTGGGTGCTTTCTTTTAATATGCAACACAAAAGAACTCAATCTCTATCACGCTAGTCGTAAGAGATCTTAAAACGCGTAAATGCATTCAAAAGCTTGAGTTGAAGCTTGTATGTACTTGTAAACATCCCTGGCGTTATTTCACACTCAAATGAATGCAAACAAAGTATTTGGATACTTTCTCTTAATATACAACACAAAAGAACTCAATTTCTATCACCCTAGTTTTAAGAGTTGTTAAAACGCGTAAATGCATTCAAAAGCTTGAGTTGTAGCTTATTTGTACTTGTAAACATCCTTGGTGTAGTTTCTCACTCAAATGATTGCAATCAAAATATTTGGATGCTTTCTCTTAATATACAATACAAAAGAACTCTAATCTCTTTCACCCTACTCATAAGAGCTTTTAAAACGCGTAAATGTATTCAAAAGCTTGAGTTGAAGCTTGTTTGTACTTTAAAACATTCTTGGTGTAGTTTCATACTCAAATGAATGCAAACAAAATCTTTCGGTGATCTCTCTTAATATACAACACAAAAGAACTCAAATCTCTTTCACCCCACTCGTAAAAAGATTTTAAAACGCGTAAATGCATTCAAAAGTTTGAGTTGAACCTTGTTTGTACTTGCAAACATCTTAGGTGTAGTTTCACACTCAAATGAATGCAAATAAAGTATTTGGATGCTTTCTCTTATTATACAACACAAAAGAACTCAAATCTCTTTCACCCTACTCGTAAGAACTTTTACAACGCGTAAATGCATTCAAAAGCTTGAGTTGAAGCTCTTTTGTACTTGCAAACATCCTAGGTGTATTTTCACACTCAAATGACTGCAATCAAAGTATTTGGATGCTTTTTCTTAATTTACATCCCAAAAGAACTCAAATCTCTTTCACCCTACTCGTATGAGCTTTTAAAACGCGTAAATGCATTGAAAAGCTTGAGTTGAAGCTTGTTTGTACTTTAAAATATCCTTGGTGTAGTTTCACACTCAAATGAATGAAAACAAAACATTTGGGTGCTTTCTTTAATATGCAACACGAAAGAACTCAATCTCTATCACGCTAGTCGTAAGAGCTCTTAAAACGCGTAAATCAATTCAAAGGCTTGAGTTGAAGCTTGTTTGTACTTGTAAACATCCCTGGCGTTATTTCACACTCAAATGAACGCAAACAAAGTATTTGGATACTTTCTCTTAATGCAAAACACAAAAGAACTCAATTTCTATCACCCTAGTTTTAAGAGATGTTAAAATGCGTAAATGCATTCAAAAGCTTAAGTTGAAGTTTGTTTTTACTTTTCAATATCCTAGGTGTAGTTTCACACTCAAATGAATGCAAACAAAGTATTTGGATGCTTTCTCTTAATATACAACACAAAAGAACTCAAATCTCTTTCACCCTACTCGTAAGAGCTTTTAAAACGCGTAAATGCATTCAAAAGCTTGAGTTAAAGCCGGTTTGTACTTGTAAACATCCTAGGTGTAGTTTCACACTCAAAAGAATGCAAACAAAGTATTTGGACGCATTCTCTTAATATACAACAAAAAAGAACTCAAATCTCTTTCACCCAACTCGTAAGAGCTTTTAAAACGCGTAAATGCATTCAAAAGCTTGAGTTGAAGCTTGTTTGTACTTTAAAACATTCTTCGTGTAGCTTCATACTCAAATGAATGCAAACAAAACATTTGGGTGATCTCTCTTAATATACAACACAAAAGAACTCAAATCTCTTTCACTCTACTCGTAAAAAGATTTTAAAATGCGTAAATGCATTCAAAAGCTTAAGTTGAAGCTCGTTTGTACTTGTAAACATCCTAGGTGTAGTTTCACACTCAAATGAATGCAAACAAAGTATTTGGACGCTTTCTCTTAATATACAACACAAAAGAACTAGATTCTCTTTCACCCTACTTGTATGAGCTTTTAAAACACGTAAATTCATTCAAAAGCTTGAGTTGAAGCTTGTTTGTACTTTAAAACATTCTTGGTTGTGTTTCATACTCAAATGAATGCAAACAAAACATTTGGGTGCTTTCTCTTAATATTCAACACAAAAGAACTCAATCTCTATCACCCAAGTCGTAAGAGGTTTTAAAACGCGTAAATGCATTCAAAAGCTTGAGTTGAAACTTGTTTGTACTTGTAAAGAACCTAGGTGTAGTTTCACACTCAAACGAATCCAAACAAAGGATTTGGTTGCTTTCTCTTAATATAAAACACAAAAGAACTCAAATCTCTTTCACCCTACTCGTAAGAGCTTTTAAAATGCGTAAATGCATTCAAAAGCTTGAGTTGAAATTTGTTTGTACTTGTAAACATCCTAGGTGTAGTTTCACACTCAAATGAATGCAAAAAAAGTATTTGGATGCTTTCTCTTAATATACAACACATAAGAACTCAAATCTCTTTAACCCTACTCGTAAGAGCTTTTAAAACGAGTAAATGCATTCAAAAGCTTGAGTTGAAGCTTGTTTGTACTTGTAAACATCCTAGGTGTATTTTCACACTCAAATGAATGCAATCAAAGTATTTGGATGCTTTCTCTTAATATACAACACAAAAGAACTCAAATCTCTTTCATCTTACTCGTAAGAGCTTTTAAAACGCGTAAATGCATTCAAAAGCTTGAGTTGAAGCTTGTTTGTACTTTAAAACATTCTTGTTGTACTTTCATACTTAAATGAATGCAAACAAAACATTTGGGTGCTTTCTCTTAATATACAACACATAAGAACTCTATCTCTATCAACCTAGTCGTAAGAGCTTTTAAAAGGCGTAAATGCATTCAAAAGCTTGAGTTGAAGCTTGTTTGTACTTGTAAACATCCTTGGTGTAGTTTCACACTCAAATGATTGCAAACAAAGTATTTGGATGCTTTCTCATAATATACAACACAAAAGAATTCAAATCTTTTTCACGCTACTAATAAGAGCTTTTAAAACACGTAAATGCATTCAAAAGCTTGACTTGAAGCTTGTTTGTACTTTAAAATATTCTTGGTGTAGTTTTGATCCAAAAACAAAAGCCTCACAATCCTTTAGGAGAGCATTTCTTCATTGGCTCGAATTGGCAGCTTGTTTGGCTCTAAAACAAGCAATGAGGTCTTCATCCTATTCTTGAGCAACCTCTAATCAGCAAACAACAACAATTTAATTGCTTTCAATAAATAAATTAAGTTTCTGTCCGTACAAGTCAATTGTATTACGTACAAGTCATTTCTGTCCGTACAAGTCATTTGGTCCGTACAAATGATTAGTTCGTACAACTTATTAGTGCCTACAAGTCATTAGGATCAGTCCTTAGTTTAATCACTTTGCATTAGTAGGTTTTAATTACATTTAGCTTTGTTAATGTAATAGTGCAACGCCAGCGAGTAGGTAACAAGTGCCACATCATTAATCCTGATATACTACTCCTTTTGGGAGAGTATTTAACCTTGGAGGTCAAGTGATAAGGACATCTACCAGCTCAAGAGGAGCCAAGGCGCATTAATGACCAGCAGTACAAAGGACACGCTCCAATTTGTACTATTGGGGACCATTTGGGCGCTAGAATTACAACTGAGTACCAAACTAATCATAAACCCTTTATCTCTTGTTTGGTGGCTTTCCCTTTATAACTTGAGTGGTGAGTTTGAGTGGCCCCTTTATCAATTGAATCTGGTGGTTTTACCTTTAGGATTCATTTGTGGTGAGGTCCTATTTATCCCTCTTAATTTCGCAAGTTTTGTTCTTGAGAGACTCAATGTAAGTGAGAGATTTTAACGAGCTATTTTACGCATCAAGTTTCATACTCAAAGGAATGCAAAAAAAACATTTGGGTGCTTTCTCTTAATATACAACACAAAAGAACTAAATCTCAATCACCCTAGTCGTAAGAGCTCTATAAACGCGTAAATGTATTCAAAAGCTTTAGTTTAAGCTGGTTTGTGCTTGTAAACATCCTTGGTGTAGTTTCACACTCAAATGAATGCAAACAAAGTATTTGGATGCTTTCTCTGAATATACAACACAAAAGAACTCAAATCACTTTCACCCTACTCGTAAGAGCTTTTAAAACGCGTAAATGCATTCAAAAGATTGAGTGAAAGTTTGTTTGTAATTGTAAACATCCTAGGTGTAGTTTCACACTCAAATGAATGCAAAAAAAGTATTTGGATGCTTTCTCTTAATAAACAACACATAAGAACTCAATCACTATCAACCTAGTCGCAACAGCTTTTAAAAGGCGTAAATGCATTCAAAAGCTTGAGTTGAACCTTGTTCGTACTTGTAAACATCCTTGGTGTAGTTTCACACTCAAATGATTGCAAACAAAGTATTTTGATGCTTTCTCTTAATATACAACACAAAAGAACTCAAATCTCATTCACCCTACTCGTTAGAGCTTTTAAAACGCGTAAATGCATTCAACAGCTTGAGTTGAAGCTTGTTTGTACTTTGAAATATTCTTGGTGTAGTTTCATAGTCAAATGAATGCAAAAAAAAACATTTGGGTGCTTTCCCTTAATATACAACACAAAACAACTCAATCTCTATCTCCCAAGTCGTAAGAGCTGTTAAAACGGGTAAATTCATTCCAAAGCTTGAGCTGAAGCTTGTTTATACTTGTAAACATCCTTAGTGTAGTTTCACACTCAAATGAATGCAATCAAAGTAATTGGATGCTTTCTCTTAATATACAACCCAAAAGAACTCGAACCTCTTTCACCCTACTCGTAAAAGCTTTTAAAACGGGTAAATGCATTCAAAAGCTTGAGTTGAAGCTTGTTTGTACTTGTAAACATTTTAGGTATAGTTTCAAACTCAAATGAATGCAAACAAAGTATTTGGATGCTTTCTCTTAATATAAAACACAAAAGAACTCAAATCTCTTTCACCCTGCTCGTAAGAGCTTTTAAAATGTGTAAATGCATTCAAAAGCTTGAGTTAAAGCTTGTTTGTACTTGTAAACATCCGTGGTGTAGTTTCACACTCAAATGAATGCAAAAATTATTTGGATGCTTTCTCTTATTATACAACACAAAAGAACTCAAATCTCTTTAACCCTACTCGTAAGAGCTTTCAAAACGTGTAAATGCATTCAAAAGCTTGAGTTGATGATTGTTTGTACTTTAAAACATTCTTGGTTGTGCTTCATACTCAACTGAATGCAAACAAAACATTTGGGTGGTTTCTCTTAATATACAACACAAAAGAACTCAATCCCTATCACCCTTGTTGTAAGAGTTGTTAAAGCGCGTAAATGAATTCAAAAGCTTGAGTTGAAGCTTGTTTGTACTTTTAAACATCCTAGGTGTCGTTTCACACTCAAGTGAATGCAAACAAAGTATTTTGATGCTTTTTCTTAATATACAACACAAAAGAAATCAAATCGCTTTCACCCTTTTCGTAAGAGCTTTTAAAACGTCTAAATGCATTCAAAAGCTTGAGTTGAAGCTTGTTTGTACTTGTAAACATCCTTGGTGTAGTTTCACACTCAAATGAATGCAAACAAAGTATTTGGATGCATTCTCTTAATATACAAAACAAAAGAACTCAAATCTCTTTAACGCTACTCTTATGAGCTTTTAAAACGCGTAAATGCATTCAAAAGCTTGAGTTAAAGCTTGTTTGTACTTGTAAACATCCCTGGCGTTATTTCACACTCAAATGAATGCAAACAAAGTATTTGGATACTTTCTCTTAATATACAACACAAAAGAACTCAATTTCTACCACCCTAGTTTTAAGAGCTGTTAAACGCGTAAATGTATTCAAAAGTTTGAGTTGAAGCTTGTTTTTACTTTTAAACATCCTAGGTGTAGTTTCACACTCAAGTGAATGCAAACAAAGTATTTTGATGCTTTTTCTTAATATACAACACAAAAGAAATCAAATCGCATTCACCCTTTTCGTAAGAGCATTTAAAACTCGTAAATGCATTCAAAAGCTTGATTTGAAACTTGTTTGTACTTGTAAACATCCTAGGTGTAGTTTCACACTCAAATGAATGCAAAAAAAGTATTTGGATGCTTTCTCTTAATATACAACACAAAAGAACTCAAATCTCTTTAACCCTACTCGTAAGAGCTTTTAAAACGCTTAAATGCATTCAAAAGCTTGAATTGAAGCTTGTTTGTACTTGTAAACATCCTTGGCTTAGTTTCACACTCAAATGAATGCAAACAAAGTATTTGGATGCTTTCTCTTAATATACAAAACAAAAGAACTCAAATCTCTTTCACTCTACTCGTATGAGCTTTTTAAACGCGTAAATACATTCAAAAGCTTAAGTTGAAGCTTGTTTGTACTTGTAAACATCCTAGGTGTAGTTTCACACTCAAATAAATGCAAAAAGAGTATTTGGATGCTTTCTCTTAATATACAACACAAAAGAACTCAAATCTCTTTAACCCTACTCGTAAGAGCTTTTAAAACGCGTAAATGCATTCAAAAGCTTAAGTTGAAGCTTGTTTGTACTTGTAAACATCGTAGGTGTAGTTTCACACTCAAATAAATGCAAAAAAAGTATTTGGATGCTTTCTCTTAATATACAACACAAAAGAACTCAAATCTCTTTAACCCTACTCGTAAGAGCTTTTAAAACGTGTAAATGCATTCAAAAGCTTGAGTTGAAGCTTGTTGGTACTTGTAAACATCCTAGGGGTATTTTCACTCTCAAAGGAATGTAATCAAAGTATTTGGATGCTTTCTCTTAACATACAACACAAAAGAACTCAAATCTCTTTCATCCTACTCGTAAGAGCTTTTTAAACGCGTAAATACATTCAAAAGCTTAAGTTGAAGCTTGTTTGTACTTGTAAACATCCTAGGTGTAGTTTCACACTCAAATAAATGCAAAAAGAGAATTTGGATGCTTTCTCTTAATATACAACACAAAAGAATTCAAATCTCTTTTACCCTACTCGTATGAGCTGCTAAAACGCGTAAATGCATTCAAAAGCTTGAGTTGAAGTTTGTTTGTACTTGTAAACATCCTAGGTGTATTTTCACAATCAATTGAATGCAATCAAAGTATTTGGATGCTTTCTCTTAATATACAACACAAAAGAACTCAAATCTCTTTCATCCTACTCGTAAGAGCTCTTAAAACGCGTAAATGCATTCAAAAGCTTGAGTTGAAGCTTGTTTCTACTTTATAACATTCTTGGTGTACTTTCATACTCAAATGTATGCAGACAAAACATTTGGGTGCTTTCTCTTAATATACAACACATAAGAACTCAATCTCTATCAACCTAGTCGTAAGAGCTTTTAAAAGGCGTACATGCATTCAAAAGCTTAAGTTGAAGCTTGTTTGTACTTGTAAACATCGTTGGTGTAGTTTCACACTCAAATGATTGCAAAAAAAGTATTTGGATGCTTTCTCTTAATATGCAAAAAAAATAAACTCAAATCTCTTTCACTCTACTCGTATGAGCTTTTAAAACGCGTAAATGCATTGAAAAGTTTAAGTTGAAGCTTGTTTGTACTTCTAAACATCCTAGGTGTAGTTTCACACTCAAATGAATGCAAAAAAATTATTTGGATGCTTTCTCTTAATATACAACACAAAATAACTCAAATCTCTTTTACCCTACTCGTATGAGCTGCTAAAACGCGTAAATGCATTCAAAAGCAGGAGTTGAAGTTTGTTTGTACTTGTAAACATCCTAGGTGTATTTTCACAATTAATTGAATGCAATCAAAGTATTTGGATGCTTTCTCTTAATATACAACACAAAAGAACTCAAATCTCTTTCATCTTACTCGTACGAGCACTTAAAACGCGTAAATGCATTCAAAAGCTTGAGTTGAAGCTTGTTTGTACTTTAAAACATTCTTGGTGTACTTTCACACTCAAATGAATGCAAACAAAACATTTGGGTGCTTTCTCTTAATATACAACACATAAGAACTCAATCTCCATCAACCTAGTCGTAAGAGCTTTTAAAAGGCGTAAATGCATTCAAAAGCTTAAGTTGAAGTTTGTTTGTACTTGTAAACATCCTTTGTGTAGTTTCACACTCAAATGATTGCAAACAAAGTATTTGGATGCTTTTTCTTAATATACAACACAAAAGAACTCAAATCTCATTCACCTTACTCGTAAGAGCTTTTAAAACGCGTAAATGCATTCAAAAGCTTGAGTTGAAGCTTGTTTGTACTTGTAAACATCCTAGGGGTATTTTCACTCTCAAAGGAATGCAATCAAAGTATTTGGATGCTTTCTCTTAATATACAACACAAAAGAAGTCAAATCTCTTTTACCCTACTCGTAAGAGCTGTTAAAACGCGTAAATTCATTGAAAAGATTGAGAAGCTTGTTTGTACTTGTAAACGTTCTTGGTTTAGTTTCACACTCAAATGAATGCAAACAAATTATTTTGGATGCTTTCTCTTAATATGCAAAAAAAAAGAACTCAAATCTGTTTCACTCTACTCGTATGAGCTTTTAAAACGCGTAAATGCATTGAAAAGCTTAAGTTAAAGCTTGTTTGTACTTGTAAACATCCTAGGTGTAGTTTCACACTCAAATGAATGCAAAAAAAGTATTTGGATGCTTTCTCTTAATATACAACACAAAAGAACTCAAATCTCTTTTACCCTACTCGTATCAGCTGCTAAAACGCGTAAATGCATTCAAAAGCTTGAGTTGAAGTTTGTTTGTACTTGTAAACATCCTAGGTGTATTTTCACAATCAATTGAATGCAATCAAAGTATTTGGATGCTTTCTCTTAATATACAACACAAAAGAACTCAAATCTCTTTCATCCTACTCGTAAGAGCACTTAAAACTCGTAAATGCATTCAAAAGCTTGAGTTGAAGCTTGTTTTTACTTTAAAACATTCTTGGTGTACTTTCATACTCAAATGAATGCAAACAAAACATTTGGGTGCTTTCTCTTAATATACAACACATAAGAACTCAATCTCTATCAACCTAGTCGTAAGAGCTTTTAAAAGGCGTAAATGCATTCAAAAGCTTAAGTTGAAGCGTGTTTGTACTTGTTAACATCCTTGGTGTAGTTTCACACTCAAATGATTGCAAACAAAGTATTTGGATGCTTTCTCTTAATATACAACACAAAAGAACTCAAATCTCTTTTACCCTACTCGTATCAGCTGCTAAAACGCGTAAATGCATTCAAAAGCTTGAGTTGAAGTTTGTTTGTACTTGTAAACATCCTAGGTGTATTTTCACAATCAATTGAATGCAATCAAAGTATTTGGATGCTTTCTCTTAATATACAACACAAAAGAACTCAAATCTCTTTCATCCTACTCGAAAGAGCACTTAAAACTCGTAAATGCATTCAAAAGCTTGAGTTGAAGCTTGTTTGTACTTTAAAACATTCTTTGTGTTCTTTCACACTCAAATGAATGCAAACAAAACATTTGGGTGCTTTCTCTTAATATACAACACATAAGAACTCAATCTCTATCAACCTAGTTGTAAGAGCTTTTAAAAGGCGTAAATGCATTCAAAAGCTTAAGTTGAAGCGTGTTTGTACTTGTTAACATCCTTGGTGTAGTTTCACACTCAAATGATTGCAAACAAAGTATTTGGATGCTTTTTCTTAATATACAACACAAAAGAACTCAAATATCATTCACCTTACTCGTTAGAGCCTTTAAAACTTGTAAATGCATTCAAAAGCTTGAGTTCAAGCTTGTTTGTACTTGTAAACATACTAGGTGTAGTTTCACCCTCAAATGAATGCAAAAAAAGTTTTTGGATGCTTTCTCTTAATATACAACACAAAAGAACTCAAATTTCTTTAACCCTACTCGTAAGAGCTTTTAAAACGCGTAAATGCATTCAAAAGCTTGAGTTGAAGCTTGTTTGTACTTGTAAACATCCTAGGTGTAGTTTCACACTCAACTGAATGGAATCAAAGTATTTGGATGCTTTCTCTTAATATACAACACAAAAGAACTCAAATCTCTTTCATCTTACTCGTAAGAGCACTTAAAACGCGTAAATGCATTCAAAAGCTTGAGTTGAAGCTTGTTTGTACTTTAAAACATTCTTGGTGTACTTTCACACTCAAATGAATGCAAACAAAGTATTTGGATGCTTTCTCTTAATATACAACACAAAAGAATTCAAATCTCTTTTACCCTACTCGTATGAGCTGCTAAAATGCGTAAATGCATTCAAAAGCTTGAGTTGAAGTTTGTTTGTACTTGTAAACATCCTAGGTGTATTTTCACAATCAATTGAATGCAATCAAAGTATTTGGATGCTTTCTCTTAATATACAACACAAAAGAACTCAAATCTCTTTCATCCTACTCGTAAGAGCTCTTAAAACGCGTAAATGCATTCAAAAGCTTGAGTTGAAGCTTGTTTGTACTTTATAACATTCTTGATGTACTTTCATACTCAAATGTATGCAGACAAAATATTTGGGTGCTTTCTCTTAATATACAACACATAAGAACTCAATCTCTATCAACCTAGTCGTAAGAGCTTTTAAAAGGCGTACATGCATTTAAAAGCTTAAGTTGAAGCTTGTTTGTACTTGTAAACATCCTTGGTGTAGTTTCACACTCAAATGATTGCAAACAAAGTATTTGGATGCTTTCTCTTAATATGCAAAAAAAAAAAACTCAAATCTCTTTAACTCTACTCGTATGAGCTTTTAAAACGCGTAAATGCATTGAAAAGTTTAAATTGAAGCTTGTTTGTACTTGTAAACATCCTAGGTGTAGTTTCATACTCAAATGAATGCAAAAAAAGTATTTGGATGCTTTCTCTTAATATACAACACAAAAGAACTCAAATCTCTTTTACCCTACTCGTATGAGCTGCTAAAACGCGTAAATCCATTCAAAAGCTGGAGTTGAAGTTTGTTTGTACTTGTAAACATCCTAGGTGTATTTTCACAATCAATTGAATGCAATCAAAGTATTTGGATGCTTTCTCTTAATATACAACACAAAAGAACTCAAATCTCTTTCATCTTACTCATAAGAGCACTTAAAACGCGTAAATGCATTCAAAAGCTTGAGTTGAAGCTTGTTTGTACTTTAAAACATTCTTCGTGTACTTTCATACTCAAATTAATGCAAACAAAACATTTGGGTGCTTTCTCTTAATATACAACACATAAGAACTCAATCTCTATCAACCTAGTCGTAAGAGCTTTTAAAAGGCGTAAATGCATTCAAAAGCTTAAGTTGAAGCTTGTTTGTACTTGTAAACATCCTTTGTGTAGTTTCACACTCAAATGATTGCAAACAAAGTATTTGGATGCTTTTTCTTAATATACAACACAGAAGAACTCAAATCTCATTCACCTTACTCGTAAGAGCTTTTAAAACGCGTAAATGCATTCAAAAGCTTGAGTTGAAGCTTGTTTGTACTTGTAAACATCCTAGGGGTATTTTCACTCTCAAAGGAATGCAATCAAAGTATTTGGATGCTTTCTCTTAATATACAACACAAAAGAAGTCAAATCTCTTTTACCCTACTCGTAAGAGCTGTTAAAACGCGTAAATTCATTGAAAAGTTTGAGTTGAAGCTTGTTTGTACTTGTAAACGTTCTTGGTTTAGTTTCACACTCAAATGAATGCAAACAAAGTATTTGGATGCTTTCTCTTAATATGCAAAAAAAAAGAACTCAAATCTCTTTCACTCTACTCGTATGAGCTTTTAAAACGCGTAAATGCATTGAAAAGCTTAAGTTGAAGCATGTTTGTACTTGTAAACATCCTAGGTGTAGTTTCACACTCAAATGAATGCAAAAAAAGTATTTGGATGCTTTCTCTTAATATACAACACAAAAGAACTCAAATCTCTTTTACCCTACTCGTATCAGCTGCTAAAACGCGTAAATGCATTCAAAAGCTTGAGTTGAAGTTTGTTTGTACTTGTAAACATCCTAGGTGTATTTTCACAATCAATTGAATGCAATCAAAGTATTTGGATGCTTTCTCTTAATATACAACACAAAAGAACTCAAATCTCTTTCATCCTACTCGTAAGAGCACTTAAAACTCGTAAATGCATTCAAAAGTTTGAGTTGAAGCTTGTTTGTACTTTAAAACATTCTTGGTGTACTTTCATACTCAAATGAATGCAAACAAAACATTTGGGTGCTTTCTCTTAATATACAACACATAAGAACTCAATCTCTATCAACCTAGTCGTAAGAGCTTTTAAAAGGCGTAAATGCATTCAAAAGCTTAAGTTGAAGCGTGTTTGTACTTGTTAACATCCTTGGTGTAGTTTCACACTCAAATGATTGCAAACAAAGTATTTGGATGCTTTTTCTTAATATACAACACAAAAGAACTCAAATCTCATTCACCTTACTCGTTAGAGCTTTTAAAACGCGTAAATGCATTCAAAAGCTTGAGTTCAAGCTTGTTTGTACTTGTAAACATACTAGGTGTAGTTTCACCCTCAAATGAATGCAAAAAAAAGTTTTTGGATGCTTTCTCTTAATATACAACACAAAAGAACTCAAATCTCTTTCACCCTACTCGTAAGAGCTGTTAAAACGCGTAAATGCATTCAAAAGCTTGAGTTGAAGCTTGTTTGTATTTGTAAACGTCCTTGGTTTAGTTTCACACTCAAATGAATGCAAACAAAGTATTTGGATGCTTTCTCTTAATATACAAAAGAAAAGAACTCAAATCTCTTTCACTCTACTCGTATGAGCTTTTAAAACGCGTAAATGCATTGAAAAGCTTAAGTTGAAGCTTGTTTGTACTTGTAAACATCCTAGGTGTAGTTTCACACTCAAATAAATGCAAAAAAAATATTTGGATGCTTTTTCTTAATATACAACACAAAAGAACTCAAATCTCTTGAACACTACTCGTAAGAGCTTTTAAAATACGTAAATGCATTCAAAAGCTTGAGTTAAAGCTTGTTTGTACTTGTAAACATCATAGGTGTAGTTTCACACTCAAATGACTGCAAAAAGTATTTGGATGCTTTCTCTTATTATACAACACAAAAGAACTCAAATCTCTTTAGCCCTACTCGTAAGAGCTTTCAAAACACGTAAATGCATTCAAAAGCTTGAGTTGAAGATTGTTAGTACTTTAAAACATTCTTGGTTGTGTTTCATACTCAACTGAATGCAAACAAAACATTTGGGTGCTTTCTCTTAATATACAACACAAAAGAACTCAATCCCTATCACCCTAGTCGTAAGAGCTGTTAAAACGCGTAAATGCATTCAAAAGCTTGAGTTGAAGCTTGTTTGTACTTTTAAACATCCTAGATGTTGTTTCACACTCAAGTGAATGCAAACAAAGTATTTTGATGCTTTTTCTTAATATAAAACACAAAAGAAATCAAATCCCTTTCACCCTTTTCGTAAGAGCTTTTAAAACGTGTAAATGCATTCAAAAGCCTGAGTTGAAGCTTGTTTGTACTTGTAAACATCCTAGGTGTAGTTTCACACTCAAATGAATGCAAACAAAGTATTTGGATGCATTCTCATAATATAGAACACAAAAGTACTCAAATCTCTTTAACCCTTGTCGAAATAGCTTTCAAAACGCGTAAATGCACTCAAAAGCTTGAGTTGAAGATTGTTTGTACTTGTAAACATCTTAGGTGTATTTTCACACTCAAATGATTGCAATCAAAGTATTTGGATGCTTTCTCTTAATATACAAAACAAAAGAACTCAAATCTCTTTAACGCTACTCGTATGAGCTTTTAAAACGCGTAAATGCATTCAAAAGCTTGAGTTGAAGCTTGTTTGTACTTGTAAACATCCCTGGCGTTATTTCACACTAAAATGAATGCAAACAAAGTATTTGGATACTTTCTCTTAATATACAACACAAAAGAACTCAATTTCTACCACCCTAGTTTTAAGAGTTGTTAAACGCGTAAATGCATTCAAAAGCTTGAGTTGAAGCTTATTTTTACTTTTAAACATCCCAGGTGTAGTTTCACACTCAAGTGAATGCAAACAAACAAGCTTCAACTCGCATTCACCCTTTTCGTAAGAGCATTTAAAACTCGTTAATGCATTCAAAAGCTTGAGTTGAAACTTGTTTGTACTTGTAAACATCCTAGGTGTAGTTTCACACTCAAACGAATGCAAACAAAGTATTTGGATGCTTTCTCTTAATATACAACACAAAAGAACTCAAATCTCTTTAACCCTACTCATAAGAGCTTTTAAAACGCGTAAATGCATTCAAAAGCTGGAGTTCAAGTTTGTTTGTACTTGTAAACATCCTAGGTGTAGTTTCACCCTCAAACGAATGCAAAAAATGTATTTGGATGCTTTCTCTTAATATACAACACAAAAGAACTCAAATCTGTTTCACCCTACTCGTAAGAGCTGTTAAAACGCGTAAATGCATTCAAAAGCTTGAGTTGAACCTTGTTTGTACTTGTAAACGTCCTTGGTTTAGTTTCACACTCAAATGAATGCAAACAAATTATTTGGATGCTTTCTCTTAATATACAAAACAAAAGAACTCAAATCCCTTTCACTCTACTCGTATGAGTTTTTAAAACGCGTAAATGCATTCAAAAGCTTAAGTTGAAGCTTGTCTGTACTTGTAAACATCCAAGGTGTAGTTTCACACTCAAATGAATGCAAAAAAAGTATTTCGATGCTTTCTCTTAACATACAACACAAAAGAACTCAAATCTCTCTCACCCTACACGTATGAGCTTTTAAAATGCGTAAATGCATTCAAAAGTTTCAGTTGAAGCTTGTTTGTACTTGTAAACATCTTTGGTGTAGTTTCACACTCAAATGATTGCAAAAAAAGTATTTGCATGCTTTCTCTTAATGTACAACACAAAAGAACTCAAATCTCTTTCACCCTACACGTATGAGCTTTTAAAATGCGTAAATGCATTCAAAAGCTTGAGTTGAAGCTTGTTTGTACTTTAAAACATTCTTGGTGTAGTTTCATACTCAAATAAATGCAAGCAAAATATTTGGATTCACACTCGTAAATGCATTCAAAAACCTTAGTTTGTTTGTACCTGTAAACATCCTAGGTGTAGTTTCACACTCAAATGAATGCAAAAAAAGTATTTGGATGCTTTCTCTTAATATACAACACAAAAGAACTCAAATCTCTTTAACCCTACTCGTATGAGCTTTTAAAACGCGTAAATGCATTCAAACGCTTGAGTTGAAGCTTGTTTGTACTTGTAAACATCCTAGGGGTATTTTCACACTCAAATGAATGCAACCAAAGTATTTGGATGCTTTCTCTTAATATACAATACAAAAGAACTCAAATCTCTTTCATCCTACTCGTAAGAGCTTTTAAAACTCGTAAATGCATTCAAAAGCTTGAGTTGAAGCTTGTTTGTACTTTAAAACATTCTTGGTGTACTTTCATACTCAAATGAATGCAAACAAAAAATTTGGGTGCTTTCTCTTAATATACAACACATAAGAACTCAATCTCTATCAACCTAGTCGTAAGAGCTTTTAAAAGGCGTAAATGCATTCAAAAGCTTAAGTTGAAGCTTGTTTGTACTTGTAAACAACTTTGGTGTAGTTTCACACTCAAATGATTGCAGAAAAAGTATTTCGATGCTTTCTCTTAATATACAACACAAAAGAACTCAAATCTCTTTCATCCTACTCGTAAGAGCTGTTAAAACGCGTAAATGCATTCAAAAGCTTGAGTTGAAGCTTGTTTGTACTTGTAAACATCCTAGGGGTATTTTCAGACTCAAATGAATGCAACCAAAGTATTTGGATGCTTTCTCTTAATATACAATACAAAAGAACTCAAATCTCTTTCCCCCTACTCGTAAGAGCTGCTAAAACGCGTAAATGCATTCAAAAGCTGGAGTTGAAGTTTGTTTGTACTTGCAAACATCCTAGGTGTAGTTTCACCCTCAAATGAATGCAAAAAAAGTATATGGATGCTTTCTCTTAATATACAACACAAAAGAACTCAAATCTCTTTCACCCTACTCGTAAGAGTTGTTAAAACGCGTACATGCATTCAAAAGCTTGAGTTGAAGTTTGTTTGTACTTGTAAACACCCTAGGTGTAGTTTCACCCTCAAATGAATGCAAAAAAAGTATTTGCATGCTTTCTCTTAATATACAACACAAAAGAACTCAAATCTCATTAACCCTACTCGTAAGAGCTGTTAAAACGCGTAAATTCATTCAAAAGCTTGAGTTGAAGCTTGTTTGTACTTGTAAACGTTCTTGGTTTAGTTTCACACTCAAATGAATTTAAACAAAGTATTTGGATGCTTTCTCTTAATATACAAAACAAAAGAACTCAAATCTCTTTCACTCTACTCGTATGAGCTTTTAAAACGCGTAAATGCATTGAAAAGCTTAAGTTGAAGCTTGTTTGTACTTGTAAACGTCCTTGGTTTAGTTTCACACTCAAATGAATGCAAACAAAGTATTTGGATGCTTTCTCTTAATATACAAAGCAAAAGAACTCAAATCCCTTTCACTCTACTCGTATGAGTTTTTAAAACGCGTAAATGCATTCAAAAGCTTAAGTTGAAGTTTGTTTGTACTTGTAAACATCCTAGGTGTAGTTTCACACTCAAATGAATGCAAAAAAAGTATTTGGATGCTTTCTCTTAATATACAACACAAAAGAACTCAAATCTCTTTCATCCTACTCGTACGAGCTTTTAAAACGCGTAAATGCATTCAAAAGCTTGAGTTGAAGCTTGTTTGTACTTTAAAACATTCTTGGTGTACTTTCACACTCAAATGAATGCAAAAAAAACATTTGGGTGCTTTCTCTTAATATACAACACATAAGAACTCAATCTCCATCAACCTAGTCGTAAGAGCTTTCAAAAGGCGTAAATGCATTCAAAAGTTTCAGTTGAAGCTTGTTTGTACTTGTAAACATCTTTGGTGTAGTTTCACACTCAAATGATTGCAAAAAAAGTATTTGCATGCTTTCTCTTAATGTACAACACAAAAGAACTCAAATCTCTTTCACCCTACACGTATGAGCTTTTAAAATGCGTAAATGCATTCAAAAGCTTGAGTTGAAGCTTGTTTGTACTTTAAAACATTCTTGGTGTAGTTTCATACTCAAATAAATCCAAGCAAAATATTTGGGTGCTTTCTCTTAATATACAACACAAAAGAACTCAATCTCTATCACCATAGTCGTAAGAGCTGCTAAAATGCGTAAATGCATTCAAAAACCTTAGTTTGTTTGTACCTGTAAACATCCTAGGTGTAGTTTCACACTCAAATGAATGCAAAAAAAAGTATTTGGATGCTTTCTCTTAATATAAAACACAAAAGAACTCAAATCTCTTTAACCCTACTCATAAGAGCTTTTAAAACGCGTAAATGCATTCAAAAGCTTGAGTTGAAGCTTGTTTGTACTTGTAAACATGCTAGGGGTATTTTCACACTCAAATGAATGCAACCCAAGTATTTGGATGCTTTCTCTTAATATACAATACAAAGGAACTCAAATCTCTTTCATCCTACTCGTAAGAGCTTTTATAACGCGTAAATGCATTCAAAAGCTTGAGTTGAAGCTTGTTTGTACTTTAAAACATTCTTGGTGTACTTTCATACTCAAATGAATGCAAACAAAAAATTTGGGTGCTTTCTCTTAATATACAACACATAAGAACTCAATCTCTATCAACCTAGTCGTAAGAGCTTTTAAAGGGCGTAAATTCATTCAAAAGCTTAAGTTTTAGCTTGTTTGTACTTGTAAACATCTTTCGTGTAGTTTCACACTCAAATGATTGCAAAAAAAGTATTTCGATGCTTTCTCTTAATATACAACACAAAAGAACTCAAATCTCTTTCACCCTACTCGTAAGAGCTGCTAAAACGCGTAAATGCATTCAAAAGCTGGAGTTGAAGTTTGTTTGTACTTGTAAATATTCTAGGTGTAGTTTCACCCTCAAATGAATGCAAAAAAAGTATATGGATGCTTTCTCTTAATATACAACACAAAAGAACTCAAATCTCTTTCACCCTACTCGTAAGAGCTGTTAAAACGCGTAAATGCATTCAAAAGCTTGAGTTGAAGTTTGTTTGTACTTGTAAACACCCTAGGTGTAGTTTCACCCTCAAATGAATGCAAAAAAAGTATTTGCATGCTTTCTCTTAATATACAACACAAAAGAACTAAAATCTCATTAACCCTACTCGTAAGAGCTGTTAAAACGCGTAAATTCATTGAAAAGCTTGAGTTGAAGCTGGTTTGTACTTGTAAACGTTCTTGGTTTAGTTTCACACTCAAATGAATGCAAACAAAGTATTTGGATGCTTTCTCTTAATATACAAAACAAAAGAACTCAAATCTCTTTCACTCTACTCGTATGAGCTTTTAAAACGAATAAATGCATTGAAAAGCTTAAGTTGAAGCTTGTTTGTACTTGTAAACGTCCTTGGTTTAGTTTCACACTCAAATGAATGCAAACAAAGTATTTGGATGCTTTCTCTTAATATACAAAGCAAAAGAACACAAATCCCTTTCACTTTACTCGTATGAGTTTTTAAAACGCGTAAATGCATTCAAAAGCTTAAGTTGAAGCTTGTTTGTACTTGTAAACATCCTAGGTGTAGTTTCACACTCAAATGAAGGAAAAAAAAGTATTTGGATGCTTTCTCTTAATATACAACACAAAAGAACTCAAATCTCTTTAACCCTACTGGTAAGAGCTTTTAAAACCCGTAAATGCATTCAAAAGCTTAAGTTGAAGCTTGTTTGTACTTGTAAACATCCTAGGTGTAGTTTCACACTCAAATAAATGCAAACAAAACATTTGGATGCTTTCTCTTAATATACAACACAAACGAACTCAAATCTCTTTCACCCAACTCGTTAGAGCTTTTAAAAGGCGTAAATGCATTCAAAAGCTTTAGTTGAAGCTTGTTTGTACTTGTAAACATCCTTGGTGTAGTTTCACACTCAAATGAATGCAAACAAAGTATTTGGATGCTTTCTCTTAATATACAACACAAAAGAACTCAAATCTCTTTCATCCAACTCGTAAGAACTTTCAAAAGGCGTAAATGCATTCAAAAGCTTGAGTTGAAGCTTCTTTGTACTTGTAAACATCCTTGGTGTAGTTTCACACTCAAATGATTGCAAACAAACTATTTGGATGCTTTCTCTTAATATACAACACTAAAGAACTCAAATCTCTTTCACCCAACTGGTAAGAGCTTTTAAAACGCGTAAATGGATTCAAAAGGTTGGGTTGAAGCTTGTTTGTACTTGTAAACATCCTTGGTGTAGTTTCACACTCAAATGATTGCAAACAAGGTATTTGGATGCTTTCTCTTAATATACAACACAAAAGAACTCAAATCTCTATCACCCTACTCGTAAGAGCTTTTAAAACGCGTAAATGCATTCAAAAGCTTGAGTTGAAGCTTGTTTGTATTTTAAAATATTCTTGGTGTAGTTTCATACTCAAATGAATGAAAAAAAACATTTGGATGCTTTCTATTAATATACAACACAAAAGAACTAAATATCAATCACGCTAGTCGTAAAAGCTGTTTAAGCGCATCAATGTATTCAAAAGCTTGAGTAGAAGCTGGTTTGTGCTTCTAAACATCCTTGTGTAGTTTCACACTCAAATGAATGCAAACAAAGTATTTTGATGGTTTCTCTTAATATACAACACAAAAGAACTCAAATCTCTTTCACCCTACTCGTAAGAGCTCTTAAAACGCGTAAACACATTTAAAAGCTTGAGTTGAAGCTTGTTTGTCCTTGTAAACATCCTAGGTGTAGTTTAACACTCAAATGATTGCAAAAAAAGTATTTGGATGGTTTCTCTTAATATACAACATAAAAGAACTCAAATCTCTTTAACCCTACTCGTAAGAGCTTTTAAAACGCGTAAATGCATTCAAAAGCTTGATTTGAAGCTTGTTTGTACTTGTACACATCCTAGGTGTATTTTCACAATCAAATGAATGCAATCAAAGTATTTGGATGCTTTCTCTTAATCTACAACACAAAAGAACTCAAATCTCTTTCATCCTACTCGTAAGAGCTCTTAAAACGCCTAAATGCGTTCAAAAGCTTGAGTTGAAGCTTGTTTGTACATTAAAACATTCTTGGTGTCATTTCATACTCAAATGAACGCAAACAAAATATTTGGGTGCTTTCTCTTAATATACAACACATAAGAACTCAACCTCTATCAACCTTATCGTAAGAGCTTTTATAAGCCGTAAATGCATTCAAAAGCTTGAGTTGAAGCTTGTTTGTACTTGTAAACATCCTTGGTGTAGTTTCACACTCAAATGAATGCAAACAAAGTATTTGGATGCTTTCTCTTAATATACAACACAAAAGAACTCAAATCTCTTTCACCCTACTCGTAAGGGCTTTTAAAAGGCGTAAATGCATTCAAAAGCTTGAGTTGAAGCTTGTTTGTACTTGTAAACATCCTTGGTGTAGTTTCACACTCAAATGATTGCAAACAAACTATCTGGATGCTTTCACTTAATATGCAACACTAAAGAACTCAAATCTCTTTCACCCAACTGGTAAGAGCTTTTAAAACGCGTAAATGCATTCAAAAGCTTGAGTTGAAGCTTGTTTGTACTTGTAAACATCCTTGGTGTAGTTTCACACTCAAATGATTGCAAACAAAGTATTTGGATGCTTTCTCTTAATATACAACACAAAAGAACTACAATCTTTCACCCTACTTGTAAGAGCTTTTAAAACGCGTAAATGCATTCAAAATCTTGAGTTGAAGCTTGTTTGTCCTTGTAAACATCCTAGGTCTAGTTTAACACTCAAATGAATGCAATCAAAGCAATTGGATGCTTTCTCTTTATATACAACACAAAAGAACTCAAATCTCTTTCACCCTACTCCAATGAGCTTTTAAAACGCGTAAATACATTCAAAAGTTTGAGTTGAAGCTTGTTTGTACTCAAATGAATGCAAAAAAAACATTTGGGTGCTTTCTCTTAATATACAACATAAAAGAACCAAATCTCTATCACCCTAGTCGTAAGAGCTATTAAAACGCGTAAATGCATTCAAAAGCTTGAGTTGAAGCTTGTGTGTGCTTTAAAATATTCTTTGTGTACTTTCATACTCAAACGAATGCAAAAAAAAACATTTGGGTGATTTCTCTTAGTCTACAACACATAAGAACTCAATCTCTATCAACCTAGACGTAAGAGCTTTTAAAAGGCGTAAATGCATTCAAAAACTTGAGTTGAAGCTTGTTTGTACTTGTAAAGATCCTTGGTGTAGTTTCACACTCAAATGATTGCAAACAATGTGTTTTGATGCTTTCACTTAATATACAACACAAAAGAACTCAAATCTCTTTCACACTACTCGTAGGAGCTTTTAAAACGCGTAAATGCATTCAAAAGCTTGAGTTGAAGCTTGTTTGTACTTTAAATTATTCTTGGTGTAGTTTCATACTCAAATGAATGCAAAAAAAACATTTGGGTGCTTTCTCTTAATATACAACACAAAAGAACTAAATCTCAATCACGCTAGTCGTAAGAGCGGTTTAAATGCGTAAATGTATTCAAAAGCTTGAGTTAAAGCAGGTTTGTACTTGTAAACATCCTTGGTGTAGTTTCACACTCAAATGAATGCAAACAAAGTATTTGGATGGTTTCTCTTAATATACAACACAAAAGAACTCAAATCTCTTTCACCCTACTCGTAAGAGCTTTTAAAACGCAGAAATGCATTCAAAAGCTTGAGTTGAAACTCGTTTGTACTTGTAAACATCCTAGGTGTAGTTTAACACTGAAATGAATGCAATCAAAGTAATTGGATGCTTTCTCTTAATATACAACAGAAAAGAACTCAAATCTCTTTCACCCTACTCCTATGAGCTTTTAAAACGCGTAAATACATTCAAAAGCTTGAGTTGAAACTTGTTTGTACTTGTAAACATCCTAGGTGTAGTTTAACACTCAAATGAATGCAATCAAAGTAATTGGATGCTTTCTCTTAATGTACAACACAAAAGAACTCAAATCTCTTTCACCCTACTCGTAAGAGTTTTAAAATGCGTAAATGCATTTAAAAGCTTGAGTTGGAGTTTTTTGTACTTGTAAACATCCTAGGTATAGTTTCACACTCAAATGAATGCAAAAAAAGTATTTGGAGGCATTCTCTTAAAATACAACACAAAAAAGCTCAAATCTCTTTAACCCTACTCGTAAGATATTTTAAAACGCATAAATGCATTCAAAAGCTTGAGTTGAAGCTTGTTTGTACTTTAAAACATTCTTGGTGTACTTTCATACTCAAATGAATGCAAACAAAACATTTGGGTGCTTTCTCTTAATATACAACACATAAGAACTCAATCTCTATTAACCTAGACGTAAGAGCTTTTAAAAGGCGTAAATGCATTCAAAAGCTTGAGTTGAAACTTGTTTGTACTTGTAAACATGCCTTGTGTAGTTTCACACTCAAATGATTGCAAACAAAGTAATTGGATGCTTTCTCTTAATATACAACACAAAAGAACTCAAATCTCTTTCACCCTACTCGTTAGAGCTTTTAAAACGTGCAAATGCATTCAGAGGCTTGAGTTGAAGCTTGTTTGTACTTGTAAACATCCTTGGTGTAGTTTCACACTCAAATGATTGCAAACAAAGTATTTGGATGGTTTCTCTTAATATACAACACAAAAGAACTCAAATCTCTTTCACCCTACTCGTAGCAGCTTTTAAAACGCGTAAATGCATTCAAAAGCTTGAGTTGAAGCTTGTTTGTACTTGTAAACATCCTTGGTGTAGTTTCACACTCAAATGAATGCAAACAAAGTATTTGGATGGTTTCTCTTAATATACAACACAAAAGAACTCAAATCTCTTTCACCCTACTCGTAAGAGCTTCTAAAACGCATAAATGCATTCAAAAGCTTGAGTTGAAGCTTGTTTGTACTTTAAAATGTTCTTGGTGTAGTTTCATACTCAAATGAATGCAAAAAAAAAACATTTGGGTGCTTTCTCTTAATATACAACACAAAAGAACTAAATCTCTATCACCCTAGTCGTAAGAGCTATTAAAACGCATAAATGCATTCAAAAGCTTGAGTTGAAGCTTGTTTGTGCTTTAGAATATTCTTGGTGGAGTTTCATACTCAAATGAATGCAAAAAAAACATTTGGGTGCTTTCTCTTAATATACATCACAAAAGAACTAAATCTCAATCACCCGAGTCGTAAGTGTTGTTTAAACGCGTAAAAGTATTCAAAAGCTTGAGTTGAAGATGGTTTGTACTTGTAAACATCCTTGGTGTAAGCTAACACTCAAATGAATGCAAACAAAGTATTTGGATGCTTTCTCTTAATATAAAACACAAAAGAACTCAAATCTCTTTAACCCTACTCGTAAGAGCTTTTAAAACGCGTAAATGCATTCAAAAGCTTGATTTGAAGCTTGTTTGTACTTGTAAACATCCTTGGTGTAGTTTCACACTCAAATGAATGCAAACAAAGTATTTGGATGGTTTCTCTTAATATACAACACAAAAGAACTCAAATCTCTTTCACCCTACTCGTAAGAGCTTCTAAAACGCGTAAATGCATTCAAAACCATGAGTTGAAGCTTGTTTGTACTTTAAAATATTCTTGGTGTAGTTTCATACTCAAATGAATGCAAAAAAAAAAACATTTGGGTGCTTTCTCTTAATATACAACACAAAAGAACTAAATCTCTATCACCCTAGTCGTAAGAGCTGTTAAAACGCGTAAATGCATTCAAAAGCTTGAGTTGAAGCTTGTTTGTGCTTTAGAATATTGTTGGTGTAGTTTTCATACTCAAATGAATTGAAAAAAAAACATTTGGGTGCTTTCTCTTAATATACAACACAAAAGAACTAAATCTCAATCACCCAAGTCGTAAGAGCTGTTTAAACGCGTAAAAGTATTCAAAAGCGTGAGTTGAAGATGGTTTGTACTTGTAAACATCCTTGGTGTAGGTTCACACTCAAATGAATGCAAACAAAGTATTTGGATGCTTTCTCTTAATATACAACACAAAAGAACTGAAATCTCTTTCACCCTACTCGTAAGAGCTTTTAAAACGCGTAAATGCATTCAAAAGCATTAGGTGAAGCTTGTTTGTAATTGTAAACATCCTAGGTGTAGTTTAACACTTAAATGAATGCAATCAAAGTATTTGGATGCTTTTTGTTAATATACAACACAAAAGAACTCAAATCTCTTTCACCCTACTCCTACGAGCTTTTAAAACGCGTAAATACATTCAAAAGCTTGAGTTGAAGCTTGTTTGTACTTTAAAACATTCTTTGTGTACTTTCATACTCAAATGAATGAAAAAAATATATTTGGGTGCTTTCTCTTAATATACAACACTTAAGAACTCAATCGCTATCAACCTAGTCGTAAGAGCTTTTAAAAGCTTAAATGCATTCAAAAGCTTGAGTTGAATCTTGTTTGTACTTGTAAAAATCCTAGGTGTATTTTCACACTCAAATGAATGCAATCAAAGTATTTGGATGCTTTCTCCTAATATACAACACAAAAGAACTCAAATCTCTTTCATCCTACATGCAAGAGCTTTTAAAACGCGTAAATGCATTCAAAAGCTTGAGTTGAAGCTTGTTTGTACTTGTAAACATCCTAGGTGTAGTTTAACACTCAAATGAATGCAATCAAAGTAATTGGATGCTTTCTCTTAATATACAACACAAAAGAACTCAAATCTCTTTCACCCTACTCCTACGAGCTTTTAAAACGCGTAAATACATTCAAAAGCTTGAGTTCAAGCTTGTCTGTACTTGTAAACTTCCTAGGTGTAGTTTAACACTCAAATGAATGCAATCAAAGTAATTGGATGCTTTCTCTTAATATACAACACAAAAGAACTTAAATCTCTTTCACCCTACTCGTAAGAGCTTTTAAAACGCACAAATGTATTCAAAACCTTGAGTTGAAGTTTTTTTGTACGTGTAAACATCCTAGGTGTAGTTTCACACTCAAATGAATGCAAAAAAAGTATTTGGACGCTTTCTGTTAATATACAATACAAAAGAACTCAAATCTCTTTAACCCTACTCGTAAGATCTTTTAAAACGCGTAAATGCATTCAAAAGCTTGAGTTGAAGCTTGTTTGTACTTGTAAACATCCCTTGTGTAGTTTCACACTCAAAGGAATGCAATCAAAGTATTTGGATGCTTTCTCTTAATATACAACACAAAAGAAGTCAAATCTCTTTCACCCTACTCGTAAGAGCTTCTAAAACGCGTAAATGCATTCAAAAGCATGAGTTGAAGCTTGTTTGTACTTTAAAATATTCTTGGTGTAGTTTCATACTCAAATGAATGCGAAAAAAAACATTTGGGTGCTTTCTCTTAATATACAACACAAAAGAACTAAATCTCAATCACGCTAGTCGTAAGAGCTGTTTGAACGCGTAAATGTATTCAAAAGTTTGAGTTGAAGCTGGTTTGTACTTGTAAACATCCTTGGTGTAGTTTCACACTCAAATGAATTCAAACAAAGTATTTGGAAGGTTTCTCTTAATATACAACACAAAAGAACTCAAATCTCTTTGTCCCTACTCGTAAGAGATTTTAAAACGCGTAAATGCATTCAAAAGCTTGAGTTGAAGCTCGTTTGTACTTGTAAACATCCTTGGTGTAGTTTCACACTCAAATGAATGGAAACAAAGTATTTGGAAGGTTTCTCTTAATATACAACATAAAAGAACTAAATCTCTATCACCCTAGTCGTAAGAGCTGTTAAAACGCGTAAATGCATTCAAAAGATTGAGTTGAAGCTTGTGTGTGCTTTAAAATATTCTTTGTGTACTTTCATACTCAAATGAATGCAAAAAAAAATATTTGGGTGATTTCTCTTAATATACAACACATAAGAACTCAATCTCTATCAACCTAGACGTAAGAGCTTTTAAAAGGCATAAATGCATTCAAAAACTTGAGTTGAAGCTTGTTTGTAATTGTAAAGATCCTTGGTGTAGTTTCACACTCAAATGATTGCAAACAAAGTATTTTGATGCTTTCACTTAATATACAACACAGAAGAACGCAAATCTCTTTCACCCTACTCGTAGGAGCTTTTAAAACCCGTAAATGCATTCAAAAGCTTGTGTTGAAGCTTGTTTGTACTTTAAATTATTCTTGGTGTAGTTTCATACTCAAATGAATGCAAAAAAAACATTTGGGTGCTTTCTCTTAATATACAACACAAAAGAACTAAATCTCAATCACGCTAGTCGTAAGAGTTGTTTAAGCGCGTAAATGTATTCAAAAGCTTCAGTTGAAGCAGGTTTGTACTTGTAAACATCCTTGGTGTAGTTTCACACTCAAATGAATGCAAACAAAGTATTTGGATGGTTTCTCTTAATATACAACACAAAAGAACTCAAATATCTTTCACCCTACTCGTAAGAGCTTTCAAAACGCAGAAATGCTTTCAAAAGCTTGAGTTGAAACTTGTTTGTACTTGTAAACATCCTAGGTGTAGTTTAACACTCAAATGTATGCAATCAAAGTAATTGGATGCTTTCTCTTAATATACAACACAAAAGAACTCAAATCTCTTTCACCCTACTCCTATGAGCTTTTCAAACGCGTAAATACATTCAAAAGCTTGAGTTGAAGCTTGTTTGTACTTGTAAACTTCCTAGGTGTAGTTTAACACTCAAATGAATGCAATCAAAGTAATTGGATATTTTCTCTTAATATACAACACAAAAGAACTCAAATCTCTTTCACCCTACTCGTAAGAGCTTTTAAAATGCGTCAATGCATTCCAAAGCTTGAGTTGGAGTTTTTTTGTACTTGTAAACATCCTAGGTGTAGTTTCACACTCAAATGAATGCAAAAATAGTATTTGGAGGCATTCTCTTAATATACAACACAAAAAAACTCAAATCTCTTTAACCCTACTCGTAAGATCTTTTTAAACGCGTAAATGCATTCAAAAGCTTGAGTTGAAGCTTGTTTGTACTTGTAAAAATCCTAGGTGTATTTTCACACTCAAATGAATGCAATCAAAGTATTTGGATGCATTCTCTTAATATACAACACAAAGAACTCAAATCTCTTTCATCCTACTTGTAAGAGATTTTAAAACGCATAAATGCATTCAAAGCTTGAGTTGAAGCTTGTTTATACTTTAAAACATTCTTGGTGTACTTTCATACTCAAATGAATGCAAACAAAACATTTGGGTGCTTTCTCTTAATATACAACACAAAAGAACTCAATCTCTATTAATCTAGTCGTAAGAGCTTTTAAAAGGCGTAAATGCATTCAAAAGTTTGAGTTGAAGCTTGTTTGTACTTGTAAACATCCTTGGTGTAGTTTCACACTCAAATGATTGCAAACAAAGTATTTGGAGGGTTTCGCTTAATATACAACACAAAAGAACTCAAATCTCTTTCACCCTACTCGTAGGAGCTTTTAAAACGCGTAAATGCATTCAAAAGCTTGAGTTGAAGCTGGTTTGTACTTGTAAACATCCTTGGTGTAGTTTCACACTCAAATGAATGCAAACAAAGTATTTGGATGGTTTCTCTTAATATACCACACAAAAGAACCCAAAGCTCTTTCACCCTACTCGTAAGAGCTTCTAAAACGCGTAAATGCATTCAAAAGCTTGAGTTGAAGCTTGTTTGTACTTTAAAATATTCTTGGTGTAGTTTCATACTCAAATGAATGCAAAAAAGATATTTGGGTGCTTTCTCTTAATATACAACACAAAAGAACTAAATCTCTATCACCCTAGTCGTAAGAGCTGTTAAAACACGTAAATGCATTCAAAAGCTTGAGCTGAAGCTTGTTTGTGCTTTAAAATATTCTTGGTGTAGTTTCACATTCAAATGAATGCAAAAAAAAACATTTGGGTGCTTTCTCTTAATATACAACACAAAAGAACTAAATCTCAATCATCCTGGTCGTAAGAGCTGTTTAAACGCGTAAAAGTATTCAAAAGCTTGAGTTGAAGCTGGTTTGTACTTGTAAACATCCTTGGTGTAGGTTCACACTCAAATGAATGCAAACAAAGTATTTTGATGCTTTCTCTTAATATACAACACAAAAGAACTCAAATCTCATTCACCCTACTCGTAGGAGCTTTTAAAACGCGTAAATGCATTCAAAAGCTTAAGTTGAAGCTGGTTTGTACTTGTACACATCCTTGGTGTAGTTTCACACTCAAATGAATGCAAAAAAAGTATTTGGATGGTTTCTCTTAATATACAACACAAAAAAACCCAAAGCTCTTTCACCCTACTCGTAAGAGCTTCTAAAACACGTAAATGCATTCAAAAGCTTGAGTTGAAGCTTGTTTGTACTTTAAAATATTCTTGGTGTAGTTTCATACTCAAATGAATGCAAAAAAGACATTTGGGTGCTTTCTCTTAATATACAACACAAAAGAACTAAATCTCTATCACCCTAGTCGTAAGAGCTGTTAAAACACGTAAATGCATTCAAAAGCTTGAGCTGAAGCTTGTTTGTGCTTTAAAATATTCTTGGTGTAGTTTCATACTCAAATAAATGAAAAAAAAAAATATTTGGGTGCTTTCTCTAAATATACAACACATAAGAACTCAATCTCTATCAACCTAGTCGTAAGAGCTTTTAAAAGCTTAAATGCATTCAAAAGCTTGAGTTGAATCTTGTTTGTACTTGTAAAAATCCTAGGTGTATTTTCACACTCAAATGAATGCAATCAAAGTATTTGGATGCTTTCTCTTGGTGTAGTTTCATACTCACATGAATGCGAAAAAGAACATTTGGGTGCTTTCTCTTAATATACAACACAAAAGAACTAAATCTCAATCACGCTAGTCGTAAGAGCTGTTTAAACGCGTAAATGTATTCAAACGTTTGAGTTGAAGCTGGTTTGTACTTGTAAACATCCTTGGTATAGTTTCACACTCAAATGAATGCAAACAAAGTATTTGGAAGCTTTCTCTTAATATACAACACAAAAGAACTCAAATCTCTTTCATCCTACATGTAAGAGCTTTTAAAATACGTAAATGCATTCAAAAGCTTGAGTTGAAGCTTGTTTGTATTTGAAAACGTCCTAGGTGTAGTTTAACACTCAAATGAATGCAATCAAAGTAATTGGATGCTTTCTCTTAATATACAACACAAAAGAACTCAAATCTCTTTCACCCTACTCGTAAGAGCTTTTAAAACGGATAAATGCATTCAAAACCTTGAGTTGAAGTTTTTCTATACTTGTAAACATCATAGGTGTAGTTTCACACTCAAATGAATGCAAAAAAAGTATTTGGATGCTTTCTCTTAATATACAACACAAAAGAACTCAAATCTCTTTAACCGTACTCGTAAGATCTTTTAAAACGCGTCAATGCATTCAAAAGCTTGAGTTGAAGCTTGTTTGTACTTGTAAAAATCCTAGGTGTATTTTCACACTCAAATGAATGCAGTCAAAGTATTTGGATGCTTTCTCTTAATATACAACACAAAAGAACTCAAATCTCTTTCATCCTACTTGTAGGAGGTTTTAAAACGCGTAAATGCATTCAAAAGCTTGAGTTGAAGCTTGTTTGTACTTTAAAACATTCTTGGTGTACTTTCATACTCAAATGAATGCAAACAAAATATTTGGGTGCTTTCTCTTAATGTACAACACTTAAGAACTCAATCTCTATCAATCTAGTCGTAAGAGCTTTTAAAAGGCGTAAATGCATTCAAAAGCTTGAGTTGAAGCTTGTTTGTACTTGTAAACATCCCTTGTGTAGTTTCACACTCAAATGATTGCAAACAAAGTATTTGGATGCTTTCTCTTAATATACAACACAAAAGAACTCAAATATCTTTCACCTTACTCGTATGAGCTTTTAAAACGCGTAAATGCATTCAAAAGCATGAGTTGAAGCTTGTTTGTACTTTAAAATATTCTTGGTGTAGTTTCATACTCAAATGAATGCGAAAAAAAAACATTTGGGAGCTTTCTCTTAATATACAACACAAAAGAACTAAATCTCAATCACGCTAGTCGTAAGAGCTGTTTAAACGCATAAATGTATTCAAAAGTTTGAGTTGAAGCTGGTTTATACTTGTAAACATCCTTGGTGTAGTTTCACACTCAAATGAATGCAAACAAAGTATTTGGAAGGTTTCTCTTAATATACAGCACAAAAGAACTCAAATCTCTTTCTCCCTACTCGTAAGGGATTTTAAAACGCATAAATGCATTCAAAAGCTTGAGTTGAAGCTTGTTTGTACTTGTAAAAATCCTAGGTGTAGTTTAACACTCAAATGAATGCAATCAAAGTAATTGGATGCTTTCTCTTAATATACAACACAAAAGAACTCAAATCTCTTTCAGCCTACTCCTATGAGCTTTTAAAACGCGTAAATACAGTCAAAAGCTTAAGTTCAAGCTTTTTTGTACTTGTAAACATCCTAGGTGTAGTTTCACACTCAAATGAATGCAAACAAAGTATTTGGAAGGTATCTCTTAATATACAACACAAAAGAACTCAAATCTCTTTAACCCTACTCGTAAGATCTTTTAAAACGCGTAAATGCATTCAAAAAGCTTGAGTTGAAGCTTGTTTGTACTTGTAAAACTTCTAAGTGTATTTTCACACTCAAATGAATGCATTCAAAGTATTTGGATACTTTCTCTTAATATACAACACAAAAGAACTCAAATCTCTTTCATCCTACTTGTAAGAGCTTTTAAAACGCGTAAATGCATTCAAAAGCTTGTAAATAAAATATTTCGGTGCTTTCTCTTAATATACAACACAAAAGATCTAAATCTCTATCACCCTAGTTGTAAGACCTGTTAAAAGGCGTAAATGCATTCAAAAGCTTGAGTTGAAGCTTGTTTGTGCTTTAAAATATTCTTGGTCTAGTTTCATACTCAAATGAATGCAAAAAAAACATTTTGGTGCTTTCTCTTAATATACAACACAAAAGAACTAAATCTCAATCACCCTAGTCGTAAGAGCTGTTTAAACGCGTAAATATATTCAAAAGCTTGACTTGAAGCTGGTTTGTACTTGTAAACATCCTTGGTGTAGTTTCACACTCAAATGAATGCAAACAAAGTATTTGGATGGTTTCTCTTAATATACAACACAAAAGAACTCAAATATCTTTCACCCTACTCGTAAGAGCTTTCAAAACGCAGAAATGCATTCAAAAGCTTGAGTTGAAACTTGTTTGTACTTGTAAACATCCTAGATGTAGTTTAACACTCAAATGTATGCAATCAAAGTAATTGGATGCTTTCTCTTAATATACAACACAAAAGAACTCAAATATCTTTCACGCTACTCGTAAGAGCTTTCAAAACGCAGAAATGCATTCAAAAGCTTGAGTTGAAACTTGTTTGTACTTGTAAACATCCTAGGTGTAGTTTAACACTCAAATGTATGCAATCAAAGTATTTGGATGCTTTCTGTTAATTTACAACACAAAAGAACTCAAATCTCTTTCACCCTACTCCTACGAGCTTTTAAAACGCGTAAATACATTCAAAAGCCTGAGTTGAAGCTTGTTTGTACTTTAAAACATTCTTTGTGTACTTTCAAACTAATATGAATGCAAAAAAAAAAAATATTTGGGTGCTTTCTCTTAATATAAAACACATAAGAACTCAATCTCTATCAACCTAGTCGTAAGAGCTTTTAAAAGGCGTAAATGCATTCAAAAGCTTGTGTTGAAGCTTGTTTGTAGTTGTAAACATCCTTGGTGTAGTTTCACACTCAAATGAATGCAAACAAAATATTTGGATGGTTTCTCTTAATATACAACACAAAAGACCTCAAATCTCTTTCACCCTACTCGTAAGAGCTTTTAAAATGCATAAATACATTCAAAAGCTTGAGTTGAAGCTTGTTTGTACTTGTAAACATCCTAGGTGTAGTTTAACACTCAAATGAATGCAATTAAAGTAATTAGATGCTTTCTCTTAATATACAACACAAAAGAACTCAAATCTCTTTCACCCTACTCGTAAGAGCTTTTAAAACGCGTAAATGCATTCAAAAGCTTGAGTTGAAGCTTGTTTATACTTGTTAACATCCTAGGTGTAATTAACACTCAAATGAATGCAATCAAAGTAATTAGATGCTTTCTCTTCATATACAACACAAAAGAACTCAAATCTCTTTCACCCTACTCGTAAGAGCTTTTAAAACGCGTAAATGCATTCAAAAGCTTGAGTTGAAGTTTGTTTGTACTTTAAAACATTCTTGGTATACTTTCATACTCAAATGAATGCAAACAAAACATTTGGGTGCTTTCTCTTAATATACAACACATAAGAACTCAATCTCAATCACCCTAGTCGTAAGAGCTGTTTAAACGCGTAAATGTATTGAAAAGCTTGACTTGAAGCTGGTTTGTACTTGTAAACATCCTTGGTGTAGTTTCACACTCAAATGAATGCAAACAAAGTATTTGGATGCTTTCTGTTAATTTACAACACAAAAGAACTCAAATCTCTTTCACCCTACTCCTACGAGCTTTTAAAACGCGTAAATACATTCAAAAGCCTGAGTTGAAGCTTGTTTGTACTTTAAAACATTCTTTGTGTACTTTCAAACTCAAATGAATGCAATAAAAAAAAATATTTGGGTGCTTTCTCTTAATATAAAACACATAAGAACTCAATCTCTATCAACCTAGTCGTAAGAGCTTTTAAAAGGCGTAAATGCATTCAAAAGCTTGTGTTGAAGCTTGTTTGTAGTTGTAAACATCCTTGGTATAGTTTCACACTCAAATGAATGCAAACAAAATATTTGGATGGTTTCTCTTAATATACAACACAAAAGAACTCAAATCTCTTTCACCCTACTCGTAAGAGCTTTTAAAACGCATAAATACATTCAAAAGCTTGAGTTGAAGCTTGTTTGTACTTGTAAACATCCTAGGTGTAGTTTAACACTCAAATGAATGCAATTAAAGTAATTAGATGCTTTCTCTTAATATACAACACAAAAGAACTCACATCTCTTTCACCCTACTCGTAAGAGCTTTTAAAACGCGTAAATGCATTCAAAAGCTTGAGTTGAAGCTTGTTTGTACTTGTTAACATCCTAGGTGTAGTTTAACACTCAAATGAATGCAATCAAAGTAATTAGATGCTTTCTCTTCATATACAACACAAAAGAACTCAAATCTCTTTCACCCTACTCGTAAGAGCTTTTAAAACGCGTAAATGCATTCAAAAGCTTGAGTTGAAGCTTGTTTGTACTTGTTAACATCCTTGGTGTAGTTTTACACTCAAATGATTGCAAACAAAGTATTTGGATGTTTTCTCTTAATATACAACACAAAAGAACTCAAATCTCTTTCACCCTACTCGTAAGACCTTTTAAAACGCGTAAATGTATTCAAAAGCTTGTGATACGAAAACAAATAGCAAGCTCGTCGGAATGAAACAGAGTGACTTCTTTTAGTGTTTTTGTGTTTAGATAAAGAAAGCAATTAACTCTTAACTCCAAAACCCAGCAATTAAGCACATGTTTAGTCCCCTAAGAGGATCCGCACCCTTGCTAATCTCTCCCAAGCTATTAAGCACTAAGAAAGAATTAGTAGAAGCGTAAATACCCAAGCATAGCTTGTGAACAGAGGCAGAGCTCTATCTTGTGTTTTCATTCATCAAATCTGCCTTCTAGAAACAAGCTAAGGGGGCACAATGAGATAAGACTCTCAAAAGAAGCCATTTTTGTGGTCCTGGCGCCAGCTCACAAGTGTACTCGCATAGTACAATTTGGAGCGCCTCCTTTGTACTAATCCACTAGTGGGTGCTGTTGTACCTTGTATCTTCATTTGCTACTACCTTGTTGCCCACTCCATGCTATTTTCAAGCTATTTATATCAACTACTAAGCCAAGGAACAAACTCCTTTTGTACGGCCTAATTAGTACGCATATTTAACAAAACAAAATGCAGAAATTAGAGCTACGCCTAAGTATTATTATAAATGTAATTAAGGACTAATTAAGCAAAGTAATTAAGGTATAACCCTTAGAACATGTAGGATTATCCTTAAGAGCCTCTAGATAACCAATGGTGCTAATGCTTGCAAAGAGTTGATTAGCATCCATGCTTTCTTCCTTGTGCTCAGTTGAGTTGCTTGTTACACTCGTATCATTCTCCCCTTCTTGATTTGAACTTGTCCTCAAGTCGCCCAAGTACTCATCTTCCAAGTATGGCATAAGATCTCCAAAATTTAAAGTAATAGAAACACTTGAATCTCCTGATAGCTCAACCTTCTAGGCATTGTCTCCAATTCGTTCAAGCACCTTGAATGGACCATCAGCCCTAGGCATAAGCTTGTTCCTGTCTCGTTGTGTCCTAGGAAGAGTCATAATGAAATCCATGCCCAAATCTTCCCAAGGACCATTAGGAACCAGGAGACGCGTGTAAAGGCCTTTATGAAATTGAGCCTTGGCTTGTTGGCAAGAAGAGAAACGAGCCACAAGCGCTTTAACATCACCAAGCATGCACGGCCAATAGAAATGCTCACATAAGATCTCATAAATCTTGGTGTAGACAAAATGACCAGCTAGACCACCTCCATATGCCTCCTTGATCAACAAGTCCATTATTGAGTTCTTAGGGACACAAAGCTTGTTGTTCTTAAATAAGAACCGTTCCCGCATGGTGTATTGCTTCTTAGGATCAGGGGCCTATCATTTGACAATAGGATCAAAGAAATCATCCTCTAGGTAGAGGTCTTTGATGAAAGAAAAACCAAGTACCCAAGCCTCCAAGATAGAGAGCATAGGGTACCTTCTTGATAAGGCATCAACCACTACAATAGTCTTACCTTCCTTGTGTTTGGACACAAAGGAGAATGATTGCAAGAACTCTACCCACTTGGCATGCCGTGGATTGAGCTTAAGTTGGCCATTGATGTACTTCAAGGCCTCATGATCAGAATAGAGCATAAATTGTTTGGGCTTGAGGTAGTGCGCCCAATGAATAATAGCATGAACAAGAGCATAGAATTCTTTGTCATAGGTGCTGTAATTGAGCTTTGATCCTCTCAGTTTCTCACTAAAGAAAGCAATCGGCCTCTTCTCTTGAATCAAAACAGCCCCAATACCAATTCCACTTGCATCACACTCAAGTGTGTCACAATAAGACTCAAACAAAGGTTTCATCAACATAGGAACATCAGAACCAACCAAGGACTCTCCTTCTTCAACAACAAGCAAAGCACACACAATAACATTATCTCACAACTCCTTTTCATCCTTGGACATACTCATGAACAAGCCGTTTCCATGCTTAACAGTTTTATCAAAAATATCACATGGCAACAAAGGAGCTAAAATGATCTTTTTACCCCCTAAGAATAAAGAGTAAGTATTAGCTCTCCCATTATGCCATACATGCCTATCAAACAGCCACGGTCTCCCCAACAAAACATGACAAGCATCCATAGGAATCACATAACAAAGCACATCATCTTTATAAGTAGTACCAATGGAGAAAGGAATAGAAACTTGTCGGGTTACCTTGACTTCACTTCCCTTGTTAAGCCATTGAAGCTTGTAAGGGATAGGGTGCTTGGAGGTAGGCAAGCCAAGCTCATCTACAAGGAGTGTAGAAGTGGCATTTGCACAACTATCCCCATCAATGATGAGTTGACAAACTTTCCCTTGTATAGTGCAACGAGTATGGAAGATGTTTTTCCTTTGAGCCCGATCATTAGGAATCTCCTCGGCATGGAGGACTCTCCTTGTGACTAGAAGTTCACCTCTACCCGCCTCCACATACTCTTTATAATCATCATAGTGAGGATCACTCAATGGTTCACCCTCAGACTCAATATCCGTGGGTATTTCTTCGGCCTCCTTGGCTGTCACGCCTTTCTTGTTAGGGCAATCCGCCTTATAATGGCCAAAACCATGGCACTTGTAGCATCTTTTCTCCATAGAGGGAGGCTTGCTCGCCTCGGGCTTCTTTTCTTGCTTGACACTATAGTCCTTAGTGCCACTTGTACTACCCTTAGAATAGGTAGTTGGGGTCTTAGGAAATAGCTTAGGATAAGACCTCTTTTCCTTTTGTTGCTTGGCCACCTTGAGAGACAACTTGATGGCATCATCTAAGATCCACAATTGCTGTAGCTCGACCCTCTCCCTAATGCTAGGGTTTAGGCCATGAACAAACCGTGCTATGGTGTATTCGTGAGCTTCAATGACACCGGTAGACATCACAAGCTTCTCAAACTCATGGACATATTCTTTCACCTCCATAGCCCCTTGAGATAGGTGAGTGAGTTGGAGGTATAGGTCTTGCTTGTAACTTTCGGGCACAAACCTCCTTGTCAACAAGGTTTTGAGCTTACTTCATGTCTTGACCTTGCTTTTACCCTCTCTTGCTCGTTGTTGCTGCATATTGTCGAGCCAAAGAGAAGCATACTTCTTCATCTTAAGGGATGCCACCTTGTAGCATTTCTCATTATCATAGGCCTTGGATTCAAAAAGCCTCTCAATGTTGCGTAGCCACTCAAGGAAGTCACTAGGGTCAAGAGTACCCTGAAAGTCCGAACCTCCAGCTTGAGGTCCCTCAAATCATCCTTGTGTCCCCTTCTTCTCCGAGGAGAACGAGAGCGAGAGCCCTCACTAGACTCGCCATGGGATGCGCTAGAGTCTCCACTCTCATCGGGAGGACCACCTCTATTGTGAAAAGGATTCCCTCCTTCTTCTTGTCTCTCCATAAATGCAAGGACAGGATCGAACTTATCCTCAAGAGCCCTAAGGCGTCCCGAGAGTTTAGCTTGTTCGAATCATGCCCCTTTGAAAACCTCCGGCCATTTTATAGCTAGGATCTTTGTGGTGTTGGCAAAAAAATATTTGGCTTAGGGTTTTGTTTTGTGGCTGGCTAAGACAGAAAATAGAAGGTATTGTGTTTTGGGAAGCAAATCACAAATGAGCCCCTAAGATTTCAATACGTTCGATGTAAACGTTTAGAGAAATGAGGGTGTGATCTTTTTGCTTCAATAGAACAAGAGAGAGAGATATAGAAATATAGACTAAGAAGAAAAAGGTTAAGACAAGAAGATTACAAGCTTATATCACCCAAATAATCACAACATAACCAGCAAATAACTTTCCAACAACAAACAACTAGCTTCATCTCAAACGCATATAAAACAGAGCCAAATGATATAAATTATTTCACGACTTTCTAAGACAAAATCAAAATTCCACCAAGAGACTTTTGTAGATCTATGTCTTAGGAATCCAAACAACTAAGAAAGTCACAAACTTTACCTCTAGAACTTCAGATATAAAAGAAATCCCAATACTGCTCCAGTCGCTCGTCTAGCAAGAGCGATAAAATATAATGCGCTGTTTGAAGGTCCAAACCTACTCCTTTCCACTTGAAAACACCACGAGAAGAAAGATAACAGAACAAATAACAAGAATCCCATAAGAAACGAGCTTAATAGCCAAAGATCTGATACCAAATTGATACGAAAACAAACAGCAAGCTCGTCGGAATGAAACAGAGTGACTTCTTTTTGTGTTTTTGTGTTTAGATAAAGAAAGCAATTAACTCTTAACTCCAAAACCCAGCAATTAAGCAAAAGTTTAGTCGCCTAAGAGGATCCCCACCCTTGCTAATCTCTCCCAAGCAATTAAGCACTAAGAAAGAATTAGTAGAAGCGTAAATACCCAAGCATAGCTTGTGAACAGAGGCAGAGCTATATCTTGTGTTTTCATTCATCAAATCTGCCTTCTTACAAGGATAAGGATACTATTTATAAGCTGAAAACCCTAGAGGATCATTCTAGAAACAAGCTAAGGTGGCACAATGAGATAAGGCTCTCAAAAGGAGTCGTTTTTGTGGTCCTGGCGCCAGCTCACAAGTGTACTCGCATAGTACAATTTGGAGCGCCTCCTTTGTACGAATCCACTAGTGGGTGCTGTTGTACCTTTTATCTTCATTTGCTGCAGCCTCGCTGCCCACTCCATGATATTTTGAAGCTATTTTTATCAACTACTAACCCAAGGAACAAACTCCTTTTGTACGGCCTAATTAGTACGCATATTTAACAAAACAAAATGCAGAAATTAGAGCTACGCCTAAGTATTATTATAAACGTAATTAAGGACTAATTAAGCAAAGTAATTAAGGTATAACCCTTAGAACAGCTAGGATTATCCTTAAGAGCCTCTAGATAACCAATGGTGCTAATGCTTACAAAGAGTTGATTAGCATCCATGCTTTCTTCCTTGTGCTCAGTTGAGTTGCTTGTTACACTCGTATCAGCTTGAGTTGAAGCTGGTTTGTACTTGTAAACATCCTTGGTGTAGTTTCGCACTCAAATGATTGCAAACAAAGTATTTGGATGCTTTCTCTTAATATACAACACAAAAGAACTCAAATCTCTTTCACCCTACTCGTAAGAGCTTTTAAAACGCGTAAATGCATTCAAAAGCTTGAGTTGAAGCTTGTTTGTACTTGTAAACATCCTAGGTGTATTTTCACACTCAAATGAATGCAGTCAAAGTATTTGGATTCTTTCTCTTAATACACAACACAAAAGAACTCAAATCTCTTTCATCCTACTCGTATAAGCTTTTAAAATGTGTAAATGCAATCAAAAGCTTGAGTTGAGCTTGTATGTACTTTAGAATATTATTGGTGTAGTTTCATACTCAAATAAATGCAAGCAAAACATGTGGGTGATTTCTCTTAATATACAACACAAAAGAACTCAATCTCTATCACCCTAGTCGTAAGACCTGCTCAAACGCGTAAATGCATTCAAAGGCTTGAGTTGAAGCTTGTTTGTACTTGTAAATATCCTTGATGTATTTTCACACTCAAATGAATGCAGTCAAAGTATTTGGATTCTTTCTCTTAATATACAACACAAAAGAACTCAAATCTCTTTCACCCTACTCGTATAAGCTTTTAAAATGCGTAAATGCATTCAAAAGCTTGAGTTGAAGCTTGTTTGTGCTTTAAAATATTCTTGGTGTAGTTTCATACTCAAATGAATGCAAAAAAAAACATTTGGGTGCTTTCTCTTAATATACAACACAAAAGAACTAAATCTCAATCACCCTAGTCGTAAGAGCTGTTTAAACGGGTAAAAGTATTCAAAAGCTTTAGTTGAAGCTGGTTTGTACTTGTAAACATCCTACGTGTAGTTTAACACTTAAATGAATGCAATCAAAGTATTTGGATGCTTTTTCTTAATATACAACACAAAAGAACTCAAATCTCTTTCACCCTACTCCTACGAGCTTTTAAAACGCGTAAATACATTCAAAAGCTTGAGTTGAAGCTTGTTTGTACTTCAAAACATTCTTTGTGTACTTTCATACTCAAATGAATGAAAAAAAAACATTTGGGTGCTTTCTCATAATATACAACACATAAGAATTCAATCTCTATCAACCTAGTCGTAAGAGCTTTTAAAAGGCGTAAATGCTTTCAAAAGCTTGAGTTGAATCTTGTTTGTACTTGTAAAAATCCTAGGGGTATTTTCACACTCAAATGAATGCAATCAAAGTATTTGGATGCTTTCTCTCTTAATATACAACACAAAAGAACTCAAATCTCTTTCATCCTACATGTAAGAGCTTTTAAAACGTGTAAATGCATTCAAAAGCTTGAGTTGAAGCTTGTTTGTACTTGTAAACATCCTAGGTGTAGTTTAACACTCAAATGAATGCAATCAAAGTATTTGGATGCTTTCTCTTAATATACAACACAAAAGAACTCAAATCTCTTTCATCCTACTTGTAAGAGCTTTTAAAACGCATAAATGCATTCAAAACCTTGAGTTGAAGTTTTTTTTTACTTGTTCTACATCCTAGGTGTAGTTTCACACTCAAATGAATGCAAAAAAAGTATTTGGATGCTTTCTCTTAATATACAACACAAAAGAACTCAAATCTCTTTAACCCTACTCGTAAGAGCTTTTAAAACGCGTAAATGCATTCAAAAGCCTGTGTTGAAGCTTGTTTGTACTTGTAAAAATCCTAGGTGTATTTTCACACTCAAATGAATGCATTCAAAGTATTTGGATGCTTTCTCTTAATATACAACACAAAAGAACTCAAATCTCTTTCATCCTACTTGTAAGAGCTTTTAAAACGCATAAATGCATTCAAAACCTTGAGTTGAAGTTTTTTTTTACTTGTTCTACATCCTAGGTGTAGTTTCACACTCAAATGAATGCAAAAAAAGTATTATTTGGATGCTTTCTCTTAATATACAACACAAAAGAACTCAAATCTCTTTAACCCTACTCGTAAGAGCTTTTAAAACGCGTAAATGCATTCAAAAGCTTGAGTTGAAGCTTGTTTGTACTTGTAAAAATCCTAGGTGTATTTTCACACTCAAATGAATGCATTCAAAGTATTTGAATGCTTTCTCTTAATATACAACACAAAAGAACTCAAATCTCTTTCATCCTACTTGTAAGAGCTTTTAAAACGTGTAAATGCATTCAAAAGCTTGAGTTGAAGCTTGTTTGTACTTTAAAACATTCTTGGTGTACTTTCATACTCAAATAGATGCAAACAAAACATTTGGGTGCTTTCTCTTAATATTCAACACATAAGAACTCAATCTCTATCAATCTAGTCGTAAGAGCTTTTAAAAGGCGTAAATGCATTCAAAAGCTTGAGTTGAAGCTTGTTTGTACTTGTAAACATCCCTTGTGTAGTTTCACAATCAAATGATTGCAAAAAAAGTTTTTGGATGCTTTCTCTTAATATACAACACAAAAGAATTCAAATCTCTTTCACCCTACTCGTAAGAGCTTTTAAAACGCGTAAATGCATTCAAAAGCATGAGTTGAAGCTTGTTTGTACTTTAAAATATTCTTGGTGTAGTTTCATACTCAAATGAATGCGAAAAAAAACATTTGGGTGCTTTCTCTTAATATACAACACAGAAGAACTAAATCTCAATCACGCTAGTCGTAAGAGCTGTTTAAACGCGTAAATGTATTCAAAAGTTTGAGTTGAAGCTGGTTTGTACTTGCAAACATCCTTGGTGTAGTTTCACACTCAAATGAATGCAAACAAAGTATTTGGAAGGTTTCTCTTAATATACAACACAAAAGAAGTCAAATCTCTTTCTCCCTACTCGTAAGAGATTTTAAAACGCGTAAATGCAGTCAAAAGCTTGAGTTGAAGCTTGTTTGTACTTGTAAACATCCTAGGTGTAGTTTAACACTCAAATGAATGCAATCAAAGTAATTGGATGCTTTCTCTTAATATACAACACAAAAGAACTCAAATCTCTTTAACCCTACTCGTAAGATCTTTTAAAACGCTTAAATGCATTCAATAGTTTGAGTTGAAGCTTGTTTGTACTTGTAAAAATCCTACGTGTATTTTCACACTCAAATGAATGCATTCAATGTATTTTGATGCTTTCTCTTAATATACAACACAAAAGAACTCAAATATCTTTCATCCTACTTGTAAGAGCTTTTAAAACAAGTAAATGCATTCAAAAGCTTGAGTTGGAGCTTGTTTGTACTTTAAAACATTCTTGGTGTACCTTCATACTCAAATGAATGCAAACAAAACATTTGGGTGCTTTCTCTTAATATACAACACATAAGAACTCAATCTCTATCAATCTAGTCGTTAGAGCTTTTAAAAGGCGTAAATGCATTCAAAAGCTTGAGTTGAAGCTTCTTTGTACTTATAAACATCCCTTGTGTAGTTTCACACTCAAATGATTGCAAACAAAGTTTTTGGATGCTTTCTCTTAATATACAACACAAAAGAACTCAAATCTCTTTCACCCTACTCGTAAGAGCTTTTAAAACGTGTAAATGCATTCAAAAGCATGAGTTGAAGCTTATTTGTACTTTAAAATATTCTTGGTGTAGTTTCATACTCAAATGAATGCGAAAAAAAATATTTGGGTGCTTTCTATTAATATACAACACAAAAGAACTAAATCTCAATCACGCTAGTCGTAAGAGATGTTTAAACGCGTAAATGTATTCAAAAGTTTGAGTTGAAGCTGGTTTGTACTTGTAAATATCCGTAGTGTAGTTTCACACTCAAATGAATGTAAACAAAGTATTTGGAAGGTTTCTCTTAATATACAACACAAAAGAACTCAAATCTCTTTCTCCCTACTCGTAAGAGATTTTAAAACGCGTAAATGCATTCAAAAGCTTGAGTTGAAGCTTGTTTGTACTTGTAAACATCCTAGGTATAGTTTAACACTCAAATGAATGCAGGCAAACTAATTGGATGCTTTCTCTTAACATACAACATAAAAGAACTCAAATCTCTTTCACACTACTCCTATGAGCTTTTAAAACGCGTAAATACAGTCAAAAGCTTCAGTTCAAGCTTGTTTGTACTTGTAAACATCCTAGGTGTAGTTTAACACTGAAATGAATGCAATCAGAGTAATTGGATGCTTTCTCTTAATATACAACACAAAAGAACTCAAATCTCTTTCACCCTACTCTTAAGAGCTTTTAAAACGCATAAATGCATTCAAAACCTTGAGTTGAAGTTTTTTTGTACTTGTAAACATCCTAGGTGTAGTTTCACACTCAAATGAATCCAAAAAAAGTATTTGGATGCTTTCTCTTAATATACAACACAAAAGAACTCAAATCTCTTTAACCCTACTCGTAAGAGCTGTTTAAACGCGTAAATGTATTCAAAAGTTTGAGTTCAAGCTTGTTTGTACTTGTAAAAATCGTAGGTGTATTTTCACACTCAAATGAACGCAATCAAAGTATTTGGATGCTTTCTCTTAATATACAACACAAAAGAACTCAAATCTCTTTCATCCTACTTGTAAGAGGTTTTAAAACGCTTAAATGCATTCAAAAGCTTGAGTTGAAGCTTGTTTGTACTTTAAAACATTCTTGGTGTACTTTCATACTCAAATGAATGCAAACAAAATATTTGGGTGCTTTCTCTTAATATACAACACATAAGAACTCAATCTCTATCAATGTAGTCGTAAGAGCTTTTAAAAGGCGTAAATGCATTCAAAAGCTTGAGTTGAAACTTGTTTGTACTTGTAAACATCCCTTGTGTAGTTTCACACTCAAATGATTGCAAACAAAGTTTTTGGATGCTTTCTTTTAATATACAACACAAAAGAGCTCAAATCTCTTTCACCCTACTCGTAAGAGCTTTTAAAACGCATAAATGCATTTAAAAGCATGAGTTGAAGCTTGTTTGTACTTTAAGATATTCTTGGTGTAGTTTCATACTCAAATGAATGCGAAAAAAAACATTTGGGTGCTTTCTATTAATATACAACACAAAAGAACTAAATCGCAATCACGCAAGTCGTAAAAGCTGTTTAAACGTGTAAATGTATTCAAAAGTTTGAGTTGAAGCTGGTTTGCACTTGTACACATCCTTGGTGTAGTTTCACACCCAAATGAATGCAATCAAAGTATTTGGATGCTTTCTCTGAATATACAACACAAAAGAACTCAAATCTCTTTCATGCTACTTGTAAGAGCTTTTAAAACGCGTAAATGCATTCAAAAGCTTGAGTTGAAGCTTGTTTGTACTTTAAAACATTCTTGGTGTACTTTCATACTCAAATGAATGCAAACAAAATATTTGGGTGCTTTCTCTTAATATACAACACATAAGAACTCAATCTCTATCAATGTAGTCGTAAGAGCCTTTAAAAGGCGTAAATGCATTCAAAAGCTTGAGTTGAAACTTGTTTGTACTTGTAAACATCCCTTGTGTAGTTTCACACTCAAATGATTGCAAACAAAGTTTTTGGATGCTTTCTCTTAATATACAACACAAAAGAACTCAAATCTCTTTCACCCTACTCGTAAGAGCTTTTAAAACGCGTAAATGCATTCAAAAGCATGAGTTGAAGCTTGTTTGTACTTTAAAATATTCTTGGTGTAGTTTCATACTCAAATGAATGCGAAAAAAAACATTTGGGTACTTTCTATTAATATACAACACAAAATAACTAAATCGCAATCACGCAAGTCGTAAAAGCTGTTTAAACGTGTAAATGTATTCAAAAGTTTGAGTTGAAGCTGGTTTGCACTTGTAAACATCCTTGGTGTAGTTTCACACTCAAATGAATGCAATCAAAGTATTTGGATGCTTTCTCTTAATATACAACACAAAAGAACTCAAATCTCTTTCATCCTACTTGTAAGAGCTTTTAAAACACGTAAATGCATTCAAAAGCTTGAGTTGAAGCTTGTTTGTACTTTAAAACATTCTTGGTGTACTTTCATACTCAAATGAATGCAAACAAAACATTTGGGTGCTTTCTCTTAATATACAACACATAAGAACTCAATCTCTATCAATCTAGTCGTAAGAGCTTTTAAAAGGCGTAAATGCATTCAAAAGCATGAGTTGAAACTTGTTTGTACTTGTAAACATCCCTTGTGTAGTTTCACACTCAAATGATTGCAAACAAAGTTTTTGGATGCTTTCCCTTAATATACAACACAAAAGAACTCAAATCTCTTTCACCCTACTCGAAGGAGCTTTTAAAACGTGTAAATGCATTCAAAAGCATGAGTTGAAGCTTGTTTGTACTTTAAAATATTCTTGGTGTAGTTTCATACTCAAATGAATGCGAAAAAAAAAACATTTGGGTGCTTTCTCTTAATATACAACACAAAAGAACTAAATCTCAATCACCCTAAAAGTAAGAGCTGTTTAAACGCGTAAATGTATTCAAAAGTTTGTGTTGAAGCTGGTTTGTACTTGTAAACATCCTTGGCGTAGTTTCACACTCAAATGAATGCAAACAAAGTATTTGGAAGGTTTCTCTTAATATACAACACAAAAGAAGTCAAATCTCTTTCTCCCTACTCGTAAGAGATTTTAAAATGCGTAAATGCATTCAAAAGCTTGAGTTGAAGCTTGCTTGTACTTGTAAACATCCTAGGTGCAATTTAACACTCAAATGAATGCAATCAAAGTAATTGGATGCTTTCTCTTAATATACAACACAAAAGAACTCAAATCTCTTTCACCCTACTCCTATGAGCTTTTAAAACGCGTAAATACAATCAAAAGCTTGAGTTCAAGCTTGTTTGTACTTGTAAACATCCTAGGTGTAGTCTAACACTCAAATGAATGCAATCAAAGTAATTGCATGCTTTCTCTTAATATACAACACAAAAGAACTCAAATCTCTTTCACCCTACTCGTAAGAGCTTTAAAAACGCATAAATGCATTCAAAACCTTGAGTTGAAGTTTTTTTGTACTTGTAAACATCCTAGGTGTAGTTTCACACTCAGATGAATGCAAAAAAAGTATTTGGATGCTTTCTCTTAATATACAACACAAAAGATCCCAAATCTCTTTAACCCTACTCGTAAGATCTTTTAAAACGCGTAAATGCATTCAAAAGATTGAGTTGAAGCTTGTTTGTACTTGTAAAAATCCTAGGTGTATTTTCACACTCAAATGAATGCATTCAAAGTATTTGGATGCTTTCTCTTAATATACAACACAAAAGAACTCAAATCTCTTTCATCCTACTTGTAAGAGCTTTTAAAACGCGTAAATGCATTCAAAAGCTTGAGTTGAAGCTTGTTTGTACTTTAAAACATTCTTCGTGTACTTTCATACTCAAATGAATGCAAACAAAACATTTGGGTGCTTTCTCTTAATATACAACACATAAGAACTCAATCTCTATCAATCTAGTCGTTAGAGCTTTTATAAGGCATAAATGCATTCAAAAGCTTGAGTTGAAGCTTGTTTGTACTTGTAAACATCCCTTGTGTAGTTTCACACTCAAATGATTGCAAACAAATTTTTTGGATGCTTTCTCTTAATATACAACACAAAAGAACTCAAATCTCTTTCACCCTACTCGTAAGAGCTTTTAAAACGCGTAAATGCATTCAAAAGCATGAGTTGAAGCTTGTTTGTATTTTAAAATATTCTTGGTGTAGTTTTATACTCAAATGAATGCGAAAAAAAACATTTGGGTGCTTTCTATTAATATACAACACAAAAGAACTAAATCTCAATCACGCTAGTCGTAAGAGCTGTTTAAACGCGTAAATGTATTCAAAAGTTTTAGTTGAAGCTGGTTTGTACTTGTAAATATCTGTAGTGTAGTTTCACACTCAAATGAATGTAAACAAAGTATTTAGAAGGTTTCTCTTAATATACAACACAAAAGAACTCAAATCTCTTTCTCCCTACTCGTAAGAGATTTTAAAACGCGTAAATGCATTCAAAAGCTTGAGTTGAAGCTTGTTTGTACTTGTAAACATCCTAGGTGTAGTTTAACACTCAAATGAATGCAATCAAAGTAATTGGATGCTTTCTCTTAACATACAACATAAAAGAACTCAAATCTCTTTCACACTACTCCTATGAGCTTTTAAAACGCGTAAATACAGTCAAAAGCTTGAGTTCAAGCTTGTTTGTACTTGTAAACATCCTAGGTGTAGTTTAACACTGAAATGAATGCAATCAGAGTAATGGGATGCTTTCTCTTAATATACAACACAAAAGAACTCAAATCTCTTTCACCCTACTCGTAAGAGCTGTTAAAACGCAAAAATGCATTCAAAACCTTAAGTTGAAGTTTTTTTGTACTTGTAAACATCCTAGGTGTAGTTTCACACTCAAATGAATCCAAAAAAAGTATTTGGATGCTTTCTCTTAATATACAACACAAAAGAACTCAAATCTCTTTAACCCTACTCGTAAGAGCTGTTTAAACGCGTAAATGTATTCAAAAGTTTGAGTTCAAGCTTGTTTGTACTTGTAAAAATCATAGGTGTATTTTCACACTCAAATGAATGCAATCAAAGTATTTGGATGCTTTCTCTTAATATACAACACAAAAGAACTCAAATCTCTTTCATCCTACTTGTAAGAGGTTTTAAAACGCGTAAATGCATTCAAAAGCTTGAGTTGAAGCTTGTTTGTACTTTAAAACATTCTTGGTGTACTTTCATACTCAAATGAATGCAAACAAAACATTTGGGTGCTTTCTCTTAATATACAACACATAAGAACTCAATCTCTATCAATGTAGTCGTAAGAGCTTTTAAAAGGCGTAAATGCATTCAAAAGCATGAGTTGAAACTTGTTTGTACTTGTAAACATCCCTTGTGTAGTTTCACACTCAAATGATTGCAAACAAAGTTTTTGGATGCTTTCTCTTAATATACAACACAAAAGAGCTCAAATCTCTTTCACCCTACTCGTAAGAGCTTTTAAAACGCATAAATGCATTTAAAAGCATGAGTTGAAGCTTGTTTGTACTTTAAAATATTCTTGGTGTAGTTTCATACTCAAATGAATGCGAAAAAAAACATTTGGGTGCTTTCTATTAATATACAACACAAAAGAACTAAATCGCAATCACGCAAGTCGTAAAAGCTGTTTAAACGTGTAAATGTATTCAAAAGTTTGAGTTGAAGCTGGTTTGCACTTGTACACATCCTTGGTGTAGTTTCACACCCAAATGAATGCAATCAAAGTATTTGGATGCTTTCTCTGAATATACAACACAAAAGAACTCAAATCTCTTTCATGCTACTTGTAAGAGCTTTTAAAACGCGTAAATGTATTCAAAAGCTTGAGTTGAAGCTTGTTTGTACTTTAAAATATTCTTGGTGTACTTTCATACTCAAATGAATGCAAACAAAATATTTGGGTGCTTTCTCTTAATATACAACACATAAGAACTCAATCTCTATCAATGTAGTCGTAAGAGCCTTTAAAAGGCGTAAATGCATTCAAAAGCTTGAGTTGAAACTTGTTTGTACTTGTAAACATCCCTTGTGTAGTTTCACACTCAAATGATTGCAAACAAAGTTTTTGGATGCTTTCTCTTAATATACAACACAAAAGAACTCAAATCTCTTTCACCCTACTCGTAAGAGCTTTTAAAACGCGTAAATGCATTCAAAAGCATGAGTTGAAGCTTGTTTGTACTTTAAAATATTCTTGGTGTAGTTTCATACTCAAATGAATGCGAAAAAAAACATTTGGGTGCTTTCTATTAATATACAACACAAAATAACTAAATCGCAATCACGCAAGTCGTAAAAGCTGTTTAAACGTGTAAATGTATTCAAAAGTTTGAGTTGAAGCTGGTTTGCACTTGTAAACATCCTTGGTGTAGTTTCACACTCAAATGAATGCAATCAAAGTATTTGGATGCTTTCTCTCAATATACAACACAAAAGAACTCAAATCTCTTTCATCCTACTAGTAAGAGCTTTTAAAACGCGTAAATGCATTCAAAAGCTTGAGTTGAAGCTTGTTTGTACTTTAAAACATTCTTGGTGTACTTTCATACTCAAATGAATGCAAACAAAACATTTGGGTGCTTTCTCTTAATATACAACACATAAGAACTCAATCTCTATCAATCTAGTCGTAAGAGCTTTTAAAAGGCGTAAATGCATTCAAAAGCATGAGTTGAAACTTGTTTGTACTTGTAAACATCCCTTGTGTAGTTTCACACTCAAATGATTGCAAACAAAGTTTTTGGATGCTTTCCCTTAATATACAACACAAAAGAACTCAAATCTCTTTCACCCTACTCGAAGGAGCTTTTAAAACGTGTAAATGCATTCAAAAGCATGAGTTGAAGCTTGTTTGTACTTTAAAATATTCTTGGTGTAGTTTCATACTCAAATGAATGCGAAAAAAAACATTTGGGTGCTTTCTCTTAATATACAACACAAAAGAACTAAATCTCAATCACCCTAAAAGTAAGAGTTGTTTAAACGCGTAAATGTATTCAAAAGTTTGTGTTGAAGCTGGTTTGTACTTGTAAACATCCTTGGCGTAGTTTCACACTCAAAGGAATGCAAACAAAGTATTTGGAAGGTTTCTCTTAATATACAACACAAAAGAAGTCAAATCTCTTTCTCCCTACTCGTAAGAGATTTTAAAACGCGTAAATGCATTCACAAGCTTGAGTTGAAGCTTGCTTGTACTTGTAAACATCCTAGGTGCAATTTAACACTCAAATGAATGCAATCAAAGTAATTGGATGCTTTCTCTTAATATACAACACAAAAGAACTCAAATCTCTTTCACCCTACTCCTATGAGCTTTTAAAATGCGTAAATACAGTCAAAAGCTTGAGTTCAAGCTTGTTTGTACTTGTAAACATCCTAGGTGTAGTTTAACACTCAAATGAATGCAATCAAAGTAATTGGATGCTTTCTCTTAATATACAACACAAAAGAACTCAAATCTCTTTCACCCTACTCGTAAGAGCTTTAAAAACGCATAAATGCATTCAAAACCTTGAGTTGAAGTTTTTTTGTAGTTGTAAACATCCTAGATGTAGTTTCACACTCAAATGAATGCAAAAAAAGTATTTAGATGCTTTCTCTTAATATACAACACAAAAGAACCCAAATCTCTTTAACCCTACTCGTAAGATCTTTTAAAACGCGTAAATGCATTCAAAAGTTTGAGTTGAAGCTTGTTTGTACTTGTAAAAATCCTAGGTGTATTTTCACACTCAAATGAATGCATTCAAAGTATTTGGATGCTTTCTCTTAATATACAACACAAAAGAACTCAAATCTCTTTCATCCTACTTGTAAGAGCTTTTAAAACGCGTAAATGCATTCAAAGGCTTGAGTTGAAGCTTGTTTGTACTTTAAAACATTCTTCGTGTACTTTCATACTCAAATGAATGCAAACAAAACATTTGGGTGCTTTCTCTTAATATACAACACATAAGAACTCAAACTCTATCAATCTAGTCGTTAGAGCTTTTATAAGGCATAAATGCATTCAAAAGCTTGAGTTGAAACTTGTTTGTACTTGTAAACATCCCTTGTGTAGTTTCACACTCAAATGATTGCAAACAAATTTTTTGGATGCTTTCTCTTAATATACAACACAAAAGAACTCAAATCTCTTTCACCCTACTCGTAAGAGCTTTTAAAACGCGTAAATGCATTCAAAAGCATGAGTTGAAGCTTGTTTGTATTTTAAAATATTCTTGGTGTAGTTTTATACTCAAATGAATGCGAAAAAAAACATTTGGGTGCTTTCTATTAATATACAACACAAAAGAACTAAATCTCAATCACGCTAGTCGTAAGAGCTGTTTAAACGCGTAAATGTATTCAAAAGTTTTAGTTGAAGCTGGTTTGTACTTGTAAATATTCGTAGTGTAGTTTGACACTCAAATGAATGTAAACAAAGTATTTGGAAGGTTTCTCTTAATATACAACACAAAAGAACTCAAATCTCTTTCTCCCTACTCGTAAGAGATTTTAAAACGCGTAAATGCATTCAAAAGCTTGAGTTGAAGCTTGTTTGTACTTGTAAACATCCTAGGTGTAGTTTAACACTCAAATGAATGCAATCAAAGTAATTGGATGCTTTCTCTTAACATACAACATAAAAGAACTCAAATCTCTTTCACACTACTCCTATGAGCTTTTAAAACGCGTAAATACAGTCAAAAGCTTGAGTTCAAGCTTGTTTGTACTTGTAAACATCCTAGGTGTAGTTTAACACTGAAATGAATGCAATCAGAGTAATGGGATGCTTTCTCTTAATATACAACACAAAAGAACTCAAATCTCTTTCACCCTACTCGTAAGAGCTTTTAAAACGCAAAAATGCATTCAAAACCTTAAGTTGAAGTTTTTTTGTACTTGTAAACATCCTAGGTGTAGTTTCACACTCAAATGAATCCAAAAAAAGTATTTGGATGCTTTCTCTTAATATACAACACAAAAGAACTCAAATCTCTTTAACCCTACTCGTAAGAGCTGTTTAAACGCGTAAATGTATTCAAAAGTTTGAGTTCAAGCTTGTTTGTACTTGTAAAAATCGTAGGTGTATTTTCACACTCAAATGAATGCAATCAAAGTATTTGGATGCTTTCTCTGAATATACAACACAAAAGAACTCAAATCTCTTTCATGCTACTTGTAAGAGCTTTTAAAACGCGTAAATGCATTCAAAAGCTTGAGTTGAAGCTTGTTTGTACTTTAAAACATTCTTGGTGTACTTTCATACTCAAATGAATGCAAACAAAACATTTGGGTGCTTTCTCTTAATATACAACACATAAGAACTCAATCTCTATCAATCTAGTCGTAAGAGCTTTTAAAAAGCGTAAATGCATTCAAAAGCATGAGTTGAAGCTTGTTTGTACTTGTAAACATCCCTTTTGTAGTTTCACACTCAAATGATTGCAAACAAAATTTTTGGATGCTTTCCCTTAATATACAACACAAAAGAACTCAAATCTCTTTCACCCTACTCGTAAGAGCTTTTAAAACGTGTAAATGCATTCAAAAGCATGAGTTGAAGCTTGTTTGTACTTTAAAATATTCTTGGTATAGTTTCATACTCAAATGAATGCGAAAAAAAACATTTGGGTGCTTTCTCTTAATATACAACACAAAAGAACTAAATCTCAATCACCCTAAAAGTAAGAGCTGTTTAAACGCGTAAATGTATTCAAAACTTTGTGTTGAAGCTGGTTTGTACTTGTAAACATCCTTGGCGTAGTTTCACACTCAAATGAATGCAAACAAAGTATTTGGAAGGTTTCTCTTAATATACAACACAAAAGAAGTCAAATCTCTTTCTCCCTACTCGTAAGAGATTTTAAAACGCGTAAATGCATTCAAAAGCTTGAGTTGAAGCTTGCTTGTACTTGTAAACATCCTAGGTGTAGTTTAACACTCAAATGAATGCAATCAAAGTAATTGGATGCTTTCTCTTAATATACAACACAAAAGAACTCAAATCTCTTTCACCCTACTCCTATGAGCTTTTAAAACGCGTAAATACAGTCAAAAGCTTGAGTTCAAGCTTGTTTGTACTTGTAAACATCCTAGGTGTAGTTTAACACTCAAACGAATGCAATCAAAGTAATTGGATGCTTTCTGTTAATATACAACACAAAAGAACTCAAATCTCTTTCACCCTACTCGTAAGAGCTTTAAAAACGCATAAATGCATTCAAAACCTTGAGTTGAAGTTTTTTTGTACTTGTAAACATCCTAGGTGTAGTTTCACACTCAAATGAATGCAAAAAAAGTATTTGGATGCTTTCTCTTAATATACAACACAAAAGAACCCAAATCTCTTTAACCCTACTCGTAAGATCTTTTAAAACACGTAAATGCATTCAAAAGTTTGAGTTGAAGCTTGTTTGTACTTGTAAAAATCCTAGGTGTATTTTCACACTCAAATGAATGCATTCAAAGTATTTGGATGCTTTCTCTTAATATACGACACAAAAGAACTCAAATCTCTTTCATCCTACTTGTAAGAGCTTTTAAAACGGGTAAATGCATTCAAAAGCTTGAGTTAAAGCTTGTTTGTACTTTAAAACATTTTTGGTGTACTTTCATACTCAAATGAATGCAAACAAAACATTTGGGTGCTTTCTCTTAATATACAACACATAAGAACTCAATCTCTATCAATCTAGTCGTTAGAGCTTTTAAAAGGCATAAATGCATTCAAAAGCTTGAGTTGAAGCTTGTTTGTACTTGTAAACATCCCTTGTGTAGTTTCACACTCAAATGATTGCAAACAAATTTTTTGGATGCTTTCTCTTAATATACAACACAAAAGAACTCAAATCTCTTTCACCCTACTCGTAAGAGCTTTTAAAACGCGTAAATGCATTCAAAAGCATGAGTTGAAGCTTGTTTGTATTTTTAAATATTCTTGGTGTAGTTTTATACTCAAATGAATGCAAAAAAAAACATTTGGGTGCTTTCTATTAATATACAACACAAAAGAACTAAATCTCAATCACGCTAGTCGTAAGAGCTGTTTAAACGCGTAAATGTATTCAAAAGTTTGAGTTGAAGCTGGTTTGTACTTGTAAATATCCGTAGTGTAGTTTCACACTCAAATGAATGTAAACAAAGTATTTGGAAGGTTTCTCTTAATATACAACACAAAAGAACTCAAATCTCCTTCTCCCTACTCGTAAGAGATTTTAAAACGCGTAAATGCATTCAAAAGCTTGAGTTGAAGCTTGTTTGTACTTGTAAACATCCTAGGTGTAGTTTAACACTCAAATGAATGCAATCAAAGTAATTGGATGCTTTCTCTTAATATACAACACAAAAGAACTCAAATATCTTTCACCCTACTCCTATGAGCTTTTAAAACGCGTAAATACAGTCAAAAGCTTGAGTTCAAGCTTGTTTGTACTTGTAAACATCCTAGGTGTAGTTTAACACTCAAATGAATGCAATCAAAGTAATTGGATGCTTTCTCTTAATATACAACACAAAAGAACTCAAATCTCTTTCACCCTACTCCTATGAGCTTTTAAAACGCGTAAATACAGTCAAAAGCTTGAGTTCAAGCTTGTTTGTACTTGTAAACATCCTAGGTGTAGTTTAACACTCAAATGAATGCAATCAAAGTAATTGGATGCTTTCTCTTAATATACAACACAAAAGAACTCAAATCTCTTTCACCCTACTCGTAAGAGCCTTAAAAACGCATAAATGCATTCAAAACCTTGAGTTGAAGTTTTTTTGTACTTGTAAACATCCTAGGTGTATTTTCACACTCAAATGAATGCATTCAAAGTATTTGGATGCTTTCTCTTAATATACGACACAAAAGAACTCAAATCTCTTTCATCCTACTTGTAAGAGCTTTTAAAACGGGTAAATGCATTCAAAAGCTTGAGTTAAAGCTTGTTTGTACTTTAAAATATTTTTGGTGTACTTTCATACTCAAATGAATGCAAACAAAACATTTGGGTGCTTTCTCTTAATATACAACACATAAGAACTCAATCTCTATCAATCTAGTCGTTAGAGCTTTTAAAAGGCATAAATGCATTCAAAAGCTTGAGTTGAAGCTTGTTTGTACTTGTAAACATCCCTTGTGTAGTTTCACACTCAAATGATTGCAAACAAATTTTTTGGATGCTTTCTCTTAATATACAACACAAAAGAACTCAAATCTCTTTCACCCTACTCGTAAGAGCTTTTAAAACGCGTAAATGCATTCAAAAGCATGAGTTGAAGCTTGTTTGTATTTTTAAATATTCTTGGTGTAGTTTTATACTCAAATGAATGCAAAAAAAAACATTTGGGTGCTTTCTATTAATATACAACACAAAAGAACTAAATCTCAATCACGCTAGTCGTAAGAGCTGTTTAAACGCGTAAATGTATTCAAAAGTTTGAGTTGAAGCTGGTTTGTACTTGTAAATATCCGTAGTGTAGTTTCACACTCAAATGAATGTAAACAAAGTATTTGGAAGGTTTCTCTTAATATACAACACAAAAGAACTCAAATCTCCTTCTCCCTACTCGTAAGAGATTTTAAAACGCGTAAATCCATTCAAAAGCTTGAGTTGAAGCTTGTTTGTACTTGTAAACATCCTAGGTGTAGTTTAACACTCAAATGAATGCAATCAAAGTAATTGGATGCTTTCTCTTAATATACAACACAAAAGAACTCAAATCTCTTTCACCCTACTCCTATGAGCTTTTAAAACGCGTAAATACAGTCAAAAGCTTGAGTTCAAGCTTGTTTGTACTTGTAAACATCCTAGGTGTAGTTTAACACTCAAATGAATGCAATCAAAGTAATTGGATGCTTTCTCTTAATATACAACACAAAAGAACTCAAATCTCTTTCACCCTACTCCTATGAGCTTTTAAAACGCGTAAATACAGTCAAAAGCTTGAGTTCAAGCTTGTTTGTACTTGTAAACATCCTAGGTGTAGTTTAACACTCAAATGAATGCAATCAAAGTAATTGGATGCTTTCTCTTAATATACAACACAAAAGAACTCAAATCTCTTTCACCCTACTCGTAAGAGCCTTAAAAACGCATAAATGCATTCAAAACCTTGAGTTGAAGTTTTTTTGTACTTGTAAACATCCTAGGTGTAGTTTCACACTCAAATGAATGCAAAAAAAGTATTTGGATGCTTTCTCTTAATATACAACACAAAAGAACCCAAATCTCTTTAACCCTACTCGTAAGATCTTTTAAAACGCGTAAATGCATTCAAAAGTTTGAGTTGAAGCTTGTTTGTACTTGTAAAAATCCTAGGTGTATTTTCACACTCAAATGAATGCATTCAAAGTATTTGGATGCTTTCTCTTAATATACAACACAAAAGAACTCAAATCTCTTTCATCCTACTTGTAAGAGCTTTTAAAACGCGTAAATGCATTCAAAAGCTTGAGTTGAAGCTTGTTTGTACTTTAAAACATTCTTGGTGTACTTTCATACTCAAATGAATGCAAACAAAACATTTGGGTGCTTTCTCTTAATATACAACACATAAGAACTCAATCTCTATCAATCTAGTCGTTAGAGCTTTTAAAAGGCATAAATGCATTCAAAAGCTTGAGTTGAAGCTTGTTTGTACTTGTAAACATCCCTTGTGTAGTTTTACACTCAAATGATTGCAAACAAATTTTTTGGATGCTTTCTCTTAATATAAACCACAAAAGAACTCAAATCTCTTTCACCCTACTCGTAAGAGCTTTTAAAACGCGTAAATGCATTCAAAAGCATGAGTTGAAGCTTGTTTGTATTTTAAAATATTCTTGGTGTAGTTTTATACTCAAATGAATGCGAAAAAAAACATTTGGGTGCTTTCTATTAATATACAACACAAAAGAACTAAATCTCAATCACGCTAGTCGTAAGAGCTGTTTAAACGCGTAAATGTATTCAAAAGTTTGAGTTGAAGCTGGTTTGTACTTGTAAATATCCTTGGTGTAGTTTCACACTCAAATGAATGCAAACAAAGTATTTGGATGGTTTCTCTTAATATACAACACAAAAGAACTCAAATCTCTTTTTCTCTACTCGTAAGAGATTTTAAAACGCGTAAATGCATTCAAAAGTTTGAGTTGAAGCTTGTTTGTACTTGTAAACATCCTAGGTGTAGTTTAACACTCAAATGAATGCAATCAAAGTAATTGGATGCTTTCTCTTAATATACAACATAAAAGAACTCAAATCTCTTTCACACTACTCCTATGACCTTTTAAAACGCGTAAATATAGTCAAAAGCTTGAGTTTAAGCTTGTGTGTACTTGTAAACATCCTAGGTGTAGTTTAACACTCAAATGAATGCAATCAAAGTAATTGGATGCTTTCTCTTAATATACAACATAAAAGAACTCAAATCTCTTTCACACTACTCCTATGAGCTTTTAAAACGCGTAAATATAGTCAAAAGCTTGAGTTTAAGCTTGTGTGTACTTGTAAACATCCTAGGTGTAGTTTAACACTCAAATGAATGCAATCAAAGTAATTGGATGCTTTCTCTTAATATACAACACAAAAGAACTCAAATCTCTTTCACCCTACTCGTAAGAGCTTTTAAAACGCATAAATGCATTCAAAACCTTGAGTTGAAGTTTTTTTGTACTTGTAAACTTCCTAGGTGTAGTTTCACACTCAAATGAATGCAAAAAATGTATTTGGATGCTTTCTCTAAATATACAACACAAAAGAACTCAAATCTCTTTAACCCTACTCGTAAGAGCTGTTTAAACGCGTAAATGTATTCAAAAGTTTGAGTTCAAGCTTGTTTGTACTTGTAAAAATCCTAGGTGTATTTTCACACTCAAATGAATGCAATCAAAGTATTTGGATACTTTCTCTTAATATACAACACAAAAGAACTCAAATTTCTTTCATCTTTCATCCTACTTGTAAGAGGTTTTAAAACGCGTAAATGCATTCAAAAGCTTGAGTTGAAGCTTGTTTGTACTTTCATTTGGGTGTACTTTCATACTCAAATGAATGCAAACAAAACATTTGGGTGCTTTCTCTTAATATACAACACATAAGAACTCAATCTCTATCAATCTAGTCGTAAGAGCTTTTAAAAGGCTTAAATGCTTTTAAAAGCTTGAGTTGAAGCTTGTTTGTACTTGTAAACATCCATTGTGTCGTTTCACACTCAAATGATTGCAAACAAAGTTTTTGGATGCTTTCTCTTAATATACAACACAAAAGAACTCAAATCTCTTTCACCCTACTCGTAAGAGCTTTTAAAACGCGTAAATGCATTCAAAAGCATGAGTTGAAGCTTGTTTGTACTTTAAAATAATCTTGGTGTAGTTTCATACTCAAATGAATGCGAAAAAAAACATTTGGGTGCTTTCTATTAATATACAACACAAAAGAACTAAATCTCAATCACGCAAGTCGTAAAAGCTGTTTAAACGTGTAAATGTATTCAAAAGTTTGAGTTGAAGCTGGTTTGTACTTGTAAACATCCTTGGTGTAGTTTCACACTCAAATGAATGCAAACATAGTATTTGGAAGGTATCTCTTAATATACAACACAAAAGAACTCAAATCTCTTTCTCCCTACTCGTAAGAGATTTTAAAACGCGTAAATGCATTCAAAAGCTTGAGTTGAAGCTTGTTTGTACTTGTAAACATCCTAGGTGTAGTTTGACACTCAAATGAATGCAATCAAAGTAATTGGATGCTTTCTCTTAATATACAGCACAAAAGAACTCCAATCTCTTTCACCCTACTCGTATGAGCTTTTAAAACGCGTAAATGCATTCAAAAGCTTGAGTTGAAGCTTGTTTGTACTTTAAAACATTCTTGGTGTACTTTCATACTCAAATGAATGCAAACAAAACATTTGGGTGCTTTCTCTTAATATACAACACATAAGAACTCAATCTCTATCAATCTAGTCGTAAGAGCTTTTAAAAGGCGTAAATGCATTCAAAAGCCTGAGTTGAAGCTTGTTTGTACTTGTAAACATCCCTTGTGTAGTTTCACACTCAAATGAATGCAAATAAAATATTTCGATGGTTTCTCTTAATATACAACACAAAAGAACTCAAATCTCTTTCACCCTACTCGTAAGAGCTTTTAAAACGCATAAATACATTCAAAAGCTTGAGTTGAAGCTTGTTTGTACTTGTAAACATCCTAGGTGTAGTTTAACATTCAAATGAATGCAATCAAAGTAATTGGATGCTTTCTCTTAATATACAACACAAAAGAACTTAAATCTCTTTCACCCTACTCGTAAGACCTTTTAAAACGCGTAAATGCATTCAAAAGCTTGAGTTGAAGCTTGTTTGTACTTGTAAACATCCTAGGTGTAGTTTAACACTCAAATGAATGCAAACAAAGTAATTGGATGCTTTCTCTTAATATACAACACAAAAGAACTCAAATCTCTTTCACCCTACTCATAAGAGGTTTTAAAACGCGTAATTGCATTCAAAAGCTTGAGTTGAAGCTTGTTTGTACTTTAAAATATTCTTGGTGTAGTTACATACTCAAATGAATGCAAAAAAAACAAAAAAGAACTAAATCTCAATCACGCTAGTCGTAAGAGCTGTTTAAACGCGTAAATGTATTCAAAAGCTTGTGATACGAAAACAAACAGCAAGCTCGTCGGAATGAAACAGAGTGACTTCTTTTAGTGTTTTTGTATTTAGATAAAGAAAGCAATTAACTCTTAACTCCAAAACCCAGTAATTAAGCACATGTTTAGTCCCCTAAGAGGATCCACAAGAACTCTACCCACTTGGCATGTCGTGGATTGAGCTTAAGTTGGCCATTGATGTACTTCAAGGCCTCATGATCAGAATAGAGCATAAATTGTTTGGGCTTGAGGTAGTGCGCCCAATGATCAATAGCATGAACAAGAGCATAGAATTCTTTGTCATAGGTGCTGTAATTGAGCTTTGAACCACTCAGTTTCTCACTAAAGAAAGCAATCGGCCTCTTCTCTTGAATCAAAACAGCCCCAATACCAATTCCACTTGCATCACACTCAAGTTCATCACAATAAGACTCAAACAAAGGTTTCACCAACATAGGAACATCAGAACCAACCAAGGACTCTCCTTCTTCAACAACAAGCAAAGCACACACAATAACATTATCTCACAACTCCTTTTCAACCTTGGACATACTCATGAACAAGCCGTTTCCATGCTTAACAGTTTTATCAAAAATATCACATGGCAACAAAGGAGTTAAAATGATCTTTTTACCCCCTAAGAATAAAGAGTAAGTATTAGCTCTCCCATTATGCCGTACATGCCTATCAAACAACCACGGTCTCCCCAACAAAACATGACAAGCATCCATAGGAATCACATAACAAAGCACATCATCTTTATAAGTAGTACCAATGGAGAAAGGAATAGAAACTTGTCGGGTTACCTTTACTTCACTTCCCTTGTTAAGCCATTGAAGCTTGTAAGGGATAGGGTGCTTGGAGGTAGGCAAGCCAAGCTTATCTACAAGGAGTGTAGAAGTGGCATTTGCACAACTATCCCCATCAATGATGAGTTGACAAACTTTCCCTTGTATAGTGCAATGAGTATGGAAGATGTTTTTCCTTTAAGCCCGATCATTAGGAATCTCCTCGGCATGGAGGACTCTCCTTGTGACTAGAAGTTCACCTCTATCCGCCTCCACATACTCTTCATAATCATCATAGTGAGGATCACTCAATGGTTCACCCTAAGACTCAATATCCGTGGGTATTTCTTCGGCCTCCTTGGTAGTCAAGCCTTTCTTGTTAGGGCAATCCGCCTTATATTGGCCAAAACCATGGCAGTTGTAGCATCTTTTCTCCATAGAGGGAGGCTTGCTCGCCTCGGGCTTCTTTTCTTGCTTGACACTAGAGTCCTTAGTGCCACTTGTACTACCCTTAGAATAGGTAGTTGGGGTCTTAGGAAAGAGCTTAGGATAAGACCTCTTTTCCTTTCGTTACTTGGCCACCTTGACAGACAACTTGAAGGCATCATCTAAGGTCCACAATTGCTGTAGCTCGACCCTCTCCCTAATGCTAGGGTTTAGGCCATGAACAAACCGTGCTATGGTGTGTTCGTGAGCTTCAATGACACCGGTAGACATCACAAGCTTCTCAAACTCTTGGACATATTCTTTCACCTCCATAGCCCCTTGAGATAGGTGAGTGAGTTGGAGGTATAGGTCTTGCTTGTAATTTTGGGGCACAAACCTCCTTGTCAACAAGGTTTTGAGCTTACTCCATGTCTTGACCTTGCTTTTACCCTCTCTTGCTCGTTGTTGCTGCATATTGTCGAGCCAAAGAGAAGCATACTTCTTCATCTTAAGGGATGCCACCTTGTAGCATTTCTCATTATCATAGGCCTTGGATTCAAAAAGCCGCTCAATGTTGCGTAGCCACTCAAGGAAGTCACTAGGGTCAAGAGTACCCTCAAAGTCCGAACCTCCAGCTTGAGGTCCCTCAAATCATCCTTGTGTCCCCTTCTTCTCCGAGGAGAACGAGAGCGAGAGCCCTCACTAGACTCGCCATGGGATGCGCTAGAGTCTCCACTCTCATCGGGAGGACCACCTCTATTATGAAACGGATTCCCTCCTTCTTCTTGTCTCTCCATAAATGCAAGGACACGATCGAACTTATCCTCAAGAGCCCTAAGGCGTCCTGAGAGTTGAGCTTGTTCGAATCATGTCCCTTTGAAAACCTCCGGCCATTTTGTAGCTAGGATCTTTGTGGTGTTGGCAAAATAATATTTGGCTTAGGGTTTTGATTTGTGGCTGGCTAAGACAGAAAATAGAAGGTATTGTGTTTTGGGAAGCAAATCACAAATGAGCCCCTAAGATTTCAATACGTTCGATGTAAACGTTTAGAGAAATGAGGGTGTGATCTTTTTGCTTCAATAGAATAAGAGAGAGAGATATAGATATATAGACTAAGAAGAGAAAGGTTAAGACAAGAAGATTACAAGCTTATATCACCCAAATAATCACAACATAACCAGCAAATAAGTTTCCAACAACAAACAACTAGCTTCAGCTCAAATGCATATAAAACAGAGCCAAATGATATGAATTATTTCACGACTTTCTAAGACAAAATCAAAATTCCACCAAGAGAGTTTTGTAGATCTATGTCTTAGGAATCCAAAGAACTAAGAAAGTCACAAACTTTACCTCTAGAACTTCAGATATAAAAGAAATCCCAATACTGCTCCAGTCGCTGGTCCAGCAAGAGCGATAAAATATAATGCGCTGTTTGAAGGTCCAAAACTACTCCTTTCCACTTGAAAACACCACCAGAAGAAAGATAACAGAACAAATAACAAGAATCCCATAAGAAACGAGCTTAATAGCCAAAGATCTGATACCAAATTGATACGAAAACAATCAGCAAACTCGTCGGAATGAAACATAGTGACTTCTTTTTGTGTTTTTGTGTTTAGATAAAGAAAGCAATTAACTCTTAACTCCAAAACCCAGCAATTAAGCAAAATTTTAGTCGCCTAAGAGGATTCCCACCCATGCTATTCTCTCCCAAGCAATTAAGCACTAAGAAAGAATTAGTAGAAGCGTAAATACCCAAGCATAGCTTGTGAACAGAGGCAAAGCTATATCTTGTGTTTTCATTCATCAAATCTGCCTTCTTACAAGGATAAGGATACTATTTATAAGCTGAAAACCCTATAGGATCATTCTAGAAACAAGCTAAGGTGGCACAATGAGATAAGGCTCTCAAAAGGAGCCGTTTTTGTGGTCCTGGCGCCAGCTCACAAGTGTACTCGCATAGTACAATTTGGAGCGCCTCCTTTGTACGAAACCACTAGTGGGTGCTGTTGTACCTTTTATATTCATTTGCTGCTGCCTTGCTGCCCACTCCATGATATTTTCAAGCTATTTATATCAACTACTAAGCCAAGGAACAAACTCCTTTTGTACGGCCTAATTAGTACGCATATTTAACAAAACAAAATGCAGAAATTAGAGCTACGCCTAAGTATTATTATAAACGTAATTAAGGACTAATTAAGAAAAGTAATTAAGGTATAACCCTTAGAACAGCTAGGATTATCCCTAAGAGCCTCTAGATAACCAATGGTGCTAATGCTTACAAAGAGTCGATTAGCATCCATGCTTTCTTCCTTGTGCTCAGTTGAGTTGCTTGTTACACTCGTATCAACCTGAGTTGAAGTTGGATTGTACTTGTAAACATCCTTGGTGTAGTTTCACACTCAAATGATTGCAAACAAAGTATTTGGATGCTTTCTCTTAATATACAACACAAAAGAACTCAAATCTCTTTTACCCTACTCGTAAGAGCTTTTAAAACGCGTAAATGCATTCAAAAGCTTGAGTTGAAGCTTGTTTGTACTTGTAAACATCCTAGGTGTATTTTCACACTCAAATGAATGCAGTCAAAGTATATGGATGCTTTCTCTTAATATACAACACAAAAGAACTCAAATCTCTTTCACCCTACTCCTATAAGCTTTTAAAATGCGTAAATGCATTCAAAACCTTGAGTTGAGCTTGTATGTATTTTAAAATATTGCTGGTGTAGTTTCATACTCAAATAAATGCAAGCAAAACATTTGGGTGCTTTCTCTTAATATACAACACAAAAGAACTCAATCTCTATCAACCTAGTCGTAAGAGCTGCTAAAACGCGTAAATTCATTCTTACGCTTGAGTTGAAGTTTGTTTGTACTTGTAAATATCCTTGATGTAGTTTCACACTCAAATGAATGCAAACAAAGTATTTGGATGCTTTCTCTTAATATACAACACAAAAGAACTCAAATCTCTTTCACCCTACTCGTAAGAGATTTTAAAACGCGTAAATGCATTCAAAAGCATGAGTTGAAGCTTGTTTGTACTTGTAAACATCCTAGGTGTATTTTCACACTCAAATGAATGCAGTCAAAGTATTTGGATTCTTTCTCTTAGTATACAACACAAAAGAACTCAAATCTCTTTCACCCTACTCGTATAAGCTTTTAAAATGCGTAAATGCATTCAAAAGCTTGAGTTGAGCTTGTATGTACATTAAAATATTATTGGTGTAGTTTCATACTCAAATAAATGCAAGCAAAACATTTAGGTGCTTTCTCTTAATATTTAACACAAAAGAACTCAATCTGTATCAGCCTAGTCGTAAGAGCTGCTAAAACGCGTAAATGCATTCAAAATCTTGAGTAGAAGCTTGTTTGTACTTGTAAACATCCTTGATGTAGTTTCACACTCAAATGAATGCAAACAAAGTATTTGGATGCTTTCTTATAATATACAACACAAAAGAACTTAAATCTCTTTCACCCTACTCGTAAGAGCTTTTAAAACGCGTAAATGCGTTCAAAAGCATGAGTTGAAGTTTGTTTGTACTTATAAACATCCTGGTGTAGTTTCACACTCAAATGAATGCAAACAAAGTATTTGGATGTTTTCTCGTAATGTACAACACAAAAGAACTCAAATCTCTTTCACCCTACTCGCAAGAGCTTTTAAAACGCGTAAATACATTCAAAACCTTGAGTTGAAGCTTGTTTGTACTTGTAAACTTCCTAGGTGTAGTTTGACACTCAAATGAATGCAAACAAAGTATTTGGATGCTTTCTCTTAATATACAACACAAAAGAACTCAAATCTCTTTCACCCTACTCGTAAGAGCTTTAGAAACGCGTAAATACATTCAAAAGTTTGAGTTGAAGCTTGTTTCTACTTGTAAACATCCTAGGTGTAGTTTCACACTCAAATGAATGCAAACAAAGTATTCTGATGCTTTCTCTAATATACAACACAAAAGAACTCAAATCTCTTTCACCCAACTCGTAAGAGATTTTAAAACGAGTAAATGCATTCAAAAGCTTGAGTTGAAGCTTGTTTGTACTTGTAAACCTCCTAGGTGTATTTTCACACTCAAATGAATGCAATCAAAGTAATTGGATGCTTTCTCTTAATATACAACACAAAAGAACTCAAATCTCTTTCACCCTACTCCTACGAGCTTTTAAAACGCGTAAATACCTTCAAAAGCTTGAGTTGAAGCTTGTTTGTACTTTAAAACATTCTTTGTGTACTTTCATACTCAAATGAATGCAAAAAAAACAAACGGGTGCTTTCTCTTATTATACAACACAAAAGAACTAAATCTCTATCACCCTAGTCCTAAGAGCTGTTAAAACGCGTAAATGCATTCAAAAGCTTGAGTTGAAGCTTGTTTGTACTTGCAAACATCCTAGGTGTAGTTTAACACTCAAATGAATGCAATCAAAGTATTTGGATGCTTTCTCTTAATATACAACACAAAAGAACTCAAACCTCTTTCACCCTACTCCTACGAGCTTTTAAAACGTGTAAATAAATTCAAAAGCGTGAGTTAAAGCTTGTTTGTACTTTAAAACATTCTTTGTGTACTTTCATACTCAAAGGAATGCAAAAAAATCAAATGGGTGCTTTCTCGTAATATACAACACAAAAGAACTCAATCTCTATCACCGTAGTCGTAAGAGCTGCTAAAACGCGTAAATGCATTCAAAATCTTGTGTAGAAGCTTGTTTGTACTTGTAAACATCCTTGATGTAGTTTCACACTCAAATGAATGCAAACAAAGTATTTGGATGCTTTCTCATAATATACAACACAAAAGAACTTAAATCTCTTTCACCCTACTCGTAAGAGCTTTTAAAACGCGTAAATGCGTTCAAAAGCATGAGTTGAAGTTTGTTTGTACTTATAAACATCCTGGTGTAGTTTCACACTCAAATGAATGCAAACAAAGTATTTGGATGTTTTCTCGTAATGTACAACACAAAACAACTCAAATCTCTTTCACCCTACTCGCAAGAGCTTTTAAAACGCGTAAATACATTCAAAACCTCTAGTTGAAGCTTGTTTGTACTTGTAAACTTCCTAGGTGTAGTTTGACACTCAAATGAATGCAAACAAAGTATTTGGATGCTTTCTCTTAATATACAACACAAAAGAACTCAAATCTCTTTCACCCTACTCGTAAGAGCTTTTGAAACGCGTAAATACATTCAAAAGTTTGAGTTGAAGCTTGTTTGTACTTGAAAACATCCTAGGTGTAGTTTCACACTCAAATGAATGCAAACAAAGTATTTGGATGCTTTCTCTTAATATACAACACAAAAGAACTCAAATCTCTTTCACCCTACTCCTACGAGCTTTTAAAATGCGTAAATACCTTCAAAAGCTTGAGTTGAAGCTTGTTTGTACTTTAAAACATTCTTTGTGTACTTTCATACTCAAATGAATGCAAAAAAAACAAATGGGTGCTTTCTCTTATTATACAACACAAAAGAACTAAATCTCTATCACCCTAGTCCTAAGAGCTGTTAAAACGCGTAAATGCATTCAAAAGATTGAGTTGAAGCTTGTTTGTACTTGTAAACATCCTAGTTGTAGTTTAACACTCAAATGAATGCAATCAAAGTATTTGGATGCTTTCTCTTAATACACAACACAAAAGAACTCAAACCTCTTTCACCCTACTCCTACGAGCTTTTAAAACGTGTAAATAAATTCAAAAGCGTGAGTTAAAGCTTGTTTGTACTTTAAAACATTCTTTGTGTACTTTCATACTCAAAGGAATGCAAAAAAATCAAATGGGTGCTTTCTCTTAATATACAACACAAAAGAACTCAATCTCTATTACCGTAGTCGTAAGAGCTGTTAAAACGTGTAAATACATTCAAAAGTTTGAGTTGAAGCTTGTTTGTACTTGTAAACATCCTAGGTGTAGTTTCACACTCAAATGAATGCAAACAAAGTATTCTGATGCTTTCTCTATTATACAACACAAAAGAACTCAAATCTCTTTCACCTAACTCGTAAGAGATTTTAAAACGAGTAAATGCATTCAAAATCTTGAGTTGAAGCTTGTTTGTACTTGTAAACATCCTAGGTGTATTTTCACACTCAAACTAATGCAATCAAAGTAATTGGATGCTTTCTCTTAATATACAACACAAAAGAACTCAAATCTCTTTCACCCTACTCCTATGAGCTTTTAAGACGCGTAAATACATTCAAAAGCTTGAGTTCAAGCTTGGTGTAGTTTCATACTCAAATGAATGCAAAAAAAATATTTGGGTGCTTTCTCTTAATATACAACACAAAAGAACTAAATCTAAATCACCCTAGTCGTAAGAGCTGTTTAAACGCATAAATGTATTCAAAAGCTTGAGTTGAAGCTGGTTTGTACTTGTAAACATCCTTGGTGTAGTTTCACACTCAAATGAATGCAGTCAAAGTATTTGGATTCTTTCTCTTAATATACAACACAAAAGAACTCAAATCTCTTAAAATGCGTAAATGCATTCAAAAGCTTGAGTTGAGCTTGTATGTACTTTAAAATATTACTGGTGTAGTTTCATACTCAAATAAATGCAAGCAAAACAATTGGGTGCTTTCTCTTAATATACAACACAAAAGAACTCAATCTCTATCACCCTAGTCGTAAGAGCTGCTAAAACGCGTAAATGCATTCAAAATCTTGAGTAGAAGCTTGTTTGTACTTGTAAACATCCTTGATGTAGTTTCACACTCAAATGAATGCAAACAAAGTATTTGGATGCTTTCTCATAATATACAACACCAAAGAACTTAAATCTCTTTCACCCTACTCGTAAGAGCTTTTAAAACGCGTAAATGCGTTCAAAAGCATGAGTTGAAGTTTGTTTGTACTTATAAACATCCTGGTGTAGTTTTACACTCAAATGAATGCAAACATAATATTTGGATGTTTTCTCGTAATGTACAACACAAAAGAACTCAAATCTCTTTCACCCTACTCGCAAGAGCTTTTAAAACGCGTAAATACATTCAAAACCTTGAGTTTAAGCTTGTTTGTACTTGTAAACTTCCTAGGTGTAGTTTGACACTCAAATGAATGCAAACAAAGTATTTGGATGCTTTCTCTTAATATACAAAACAAAAGAACTCAAATATCTTTCACGCTATTCTTATGAGGTTTTGAAACTCATAAATGCATTCAAAAGCTTGAGTTGAAGCTTGTTTGTACTTTAAAACATTCTTGGTGTAGTTTCATACTCAAATGAATGCAAAAAAAACATTTGGGTGCTTTCTCTTAATATACAACACAAAAGAACTAAATCTGTATCACCCTAGTCGTAAGAGCTGTTAAAACGCGTAAATGCATTCAAAAGCTTGAGTTGAAGCTTGTTTATGCTTTACAATAATCTTGGTGTAGTTTCATACTCAAATGAATGCAAACAAAACATTTAGGTGATCTCTCTTAATATAAAACACAAAAGAACTCAAATCTCTTTCACCCTACTCGTAAATAGATTTTAAAATGCGTAAATGCATTCAAAAGCTTATGTTGAAGCCTGTTTGTACTTGTAAAATCCAAGGTGTAGTTTCACACTCAAATAAATGCAAACGAAATATTTGGATGCTTTCTCTTAATATACAACACAAAAGAACTCAATTCTAAATCACCCTAGTCGTAAGAGCTGTTTAAACGCGTAAATGTATTCAAAAGCTTGAGCTGAAGATGGTTTGTACTTGTAAACATCCTTGGTGTAGTTTCACACTCAAATGAATGCAAACAAAGTATTTGGATGCTTTCTCTTAATATACAACACAAAAGAACTCAAATCCCTTTCACCCTACTCGTAAGAGCTTTTAAAATGCGTAATTGCATTCAAAACCTTGAGTTGAAGCTTGTTTGTATTTGTGAACATCCTAGGTGTAGTTTAACACTCAAATGAATGCAATTAAAGTATTTGGATGCTTTCTCTTAATATACAACACAAAAGAACTCAAACCTCTTTCACCCTACTCCTACGAGCTTTTAAAACGTGTAAATAAATTCAAAAGCTTGAGTTAAAGCTTGTTTGTACTTTAAAACATTTTTTTGTGTACTTTCATACTCAAAGGAAGGCAAAAAAATCAAATGGGTGCTTTCTCTTAATATACAACACAAAAGAACTAAATCTCTATCACCCTAGTCCTAAGAGCTGTTAAAACGTGTAAATGCGTTCAAAAGCTTGAGTTGAAGGTTGTTTGTACTTGTAAACTTCCTAGTTGTACTTTAACACTCAAATGAATGCAATCAAAGTATTTGGATGCTTTCTATTAATATACAACACAAAAGAACTCAAACCTCTTTCACCCTACTCCTACGAGCTTTTAAAACGTGTAAATAAATTCAAAAGCTTGAGTTAAAGCTTGTTTGTACTTTAAAAAATTCTTTGTGTACTTTCATACTCAAAGGAAGGCAAAAAAATCAAATGGGTGCTTTCTCTTAATATACAACACAAAAGAACTCAATCTCTATCACCGTAGTCGTAAGAGCTACTAAAACGCGTAAATGCATTCAAAAGCTTGAGTTGAAGCATGTTTGTACTTGTAAACATCCTTGATGTAGTTTCACACTCAAACGAATGCCAACAAAGTATTTGGATGCTTTCTCTTAATATACAACACAAAAGAACTCAAATCCCTTTCACCCTACTCGTAAGAGCTTTTGAAACGCGTAAATACATTCAAAAGTTTGAGTTGAAGCTTGTTTGTACTTGTAAACATCCTAGGTGTAGTTTCACACTCAAATGAATGCAAACAAAGTATTCTGATGCTTTCTCTAATATACAACACCAAAAGAACTCAAATCTCTTTCACCCAACTCGTAAGAGATTTTAAAACGAGTAAATGCATTCAAAAGCTTGAGTTGAAGCTTGTTTGTACTTGTAAACATCCTAGGTGTATTTTTACACTCAAATTAATGCAATCAAAGTAATTGGATGCTTTCTCTTAATATACAACACAAAAGAACTCAAATCTCTTTCACCCTACTCCTGTGAGCTTTTAAAACGCGTAAATACATTCAAAAGCTTGAGTTGAAGCTTGTTTGTACTTTAAAACATTCTTTGTGTACTTTCATACTCAAATGAATGCAAAAAAAATATTTGGGTGCTTTCTCTTAATATACAGCACAAAAGAACTAAATCTCTATCACCCTAGTCGTAAGAGCTGTTAAAACGCGTAAATGCATTCAAAAGCTTGAGTTGAAGCTTGTTTGTGCTTTACAATATTCTTGGTGTAGTTTCATGCTCAAATGAATGCAAAAAAAACATTTGGGTGCTTTCTATTAATATACAACACAAAACAACTAAATCTAAATCACCCTAGTCCTAAGAGCTGTTAAAACCCGTAAATGCATTCAAAAGCTTGAGTTGAAGCTTCTTTACTTGTAAACCTCCTTGGTGTAGTTTCACACTCAAATGAATGCAAACAAAGTATTTGGATGCTTTCTCTTAATATACAACACAAAAGAACTCAAATCTCTTTCACCCTACTCGTAAGAGATTTTAAAATGCGTAAATGCATTAAAAAGATTGAGTTGAAACTTGTTTGTACTTGTAAACATCCTAGGTGTATTTTCACACTCAAATAAATGTAATCAAAGTATTTGGATGCTTTCTCTTAATATACAACACAAAAGAACTCAAATCTCTTTCACCCTATTCGTAAGAGATTTTAAAATGCGTAAATGCATTAAAAAGATTGAGTTGAAACTTGTTTGTACTTGTAAACATCCTAGGTGTATTTTCACACTCAAATAAATGTAATCAAAGTATTTGGATGCTTTTGCTTAATATACAACACAAAAGAACTCAAATCTCTTTCACCCTACTCGCAAGAGCTTTTAAAACGCGTAAATACATTCAAAATCTTAGGTTGAAGCTTGTTTGTACTTGTAAACATCCTAGGTGTAGTTTCACACTCAAATGAATGCAACCAAAGTATTTGGATGCTTTCTCTTAATATACAACACAAAAGAACTCAAATCTCTTTCACCCTACTCGTATGAGCTTTTAAAACGCGTAAATGCATTCAAAAGCTTGAGTTGAAGCTTGTTTGTACTTTAAAATGTTCTTGGTGTAGTTTCATACTCAAATGAATGCAAACAAAACATTTGGGTGATCTCTCTTAATATAAAACACAAAAGAACTCAAATCTCTTTCACCCTACTCGAAAAAAGATATTAAAACGCATAAATGCTTTCAACAGCTTATGTTGAAGCTTGTTTGTACTTGTAAACATCCAAGGTGTAATTTCATACTCAAATGAATGCAAACAAAGTATTTGGATGCTTTCTCTTAATATACAACACAAAAGAACTCAAATCTCTTTCACCCTACTCGTAAGAGCTTTTAAAACGCGTAAATGCATTCAAAAGCTTGAGTTGAATAAACATCCTAGGTGTTTGTACTTGTAAACATCCTAGGTGTAGTTGAGTATATTGGATCTAATGGTTGCGTTTGTGATTTGGCCTCACTAAACACAATCATCTTCTTATTCTGTCTTAGCCTACTACAAAATAAACCCTTTTAAGCCAAACACATTCACCACCAGAAAGAACCAAGCTACAAAATGGCGGGAGAAGTTCCACGAAACATGACTCTTGAGCAAGCCCAATTTGAAGGTAGAATGTATGCTCTTGAACAGCAATTACAAGGTATTCATGATGTCCTACAAGGAGAAGGTAGGAGGAGACATAGGGGACGTCGTGGAGGACGTGGTAATGATGATGGAGGTACTCCACCTCCAAGTGATCCTAGTGATGAATCTTATTCTCCTAGTCCAATGGGAAGAAGAGGAGGTGAACCATGGGACGACATGAGAGACGTTACGCTTGAGTCTTCTGATTTTGAAGGTGGCATGGACCCTAGTGATTTCTTTGATTGGGTTCACAATATGGAGAGGTATTTTGAGGCTAAGGGCTATGATGACAGCAAATCATACAAGTTTGCATCCATTAAGTCGAAGAAGTATGCTTCATTGTGGCTAGAGAACACACAACACCAACGTGTGAGAGATGGCAAAGGCAAGATTAAAACTTGGACCAAGCTGAAGTCTTTGATGCAAAAACGCTTTGTTCCTGATTCTTACAAGCAAGACTTGTATCTACAGCTCACTCAACTCACACAAGGCTCTAAGGATGTCAATGAATACGTGAGAGAGTTTGAGAAACTTCTCATGAGAACCGAAGTGAGGGAGGCTCAAGAGCACACAATTGCTAAGTTTATTCACGGCCTAAACCCTTACATTAGAGAGAGGGTTGAATTACAACCAAGATGGACTCTCCAAGACATGATCAAGCTGGCTTTGATGGTTGCAAAGCAAGAGAAGAGCAAGAAAATCACTCCTAAACCATTTGTTAGACCCCGTGTCTAACTTGTTCAAGGGAAGTACAAGTGGAACCAGAAATGAGCCTAGTCCTAAAGTTGAGAAGGGCAAAGAGACTATCAAGGAACCATCTAGGTTCAACAAAGAGAAAAGGTGTTTCAAATGCCATGGCTATGGGCATTTCCAAGCTGAATGTGGGAACAAACGTGCATTGACAACGTTTGAAGAGATTCCGGATGAAATTGAGTCCGAAGAAGAGAAATATGAGGAGTCACCTCAAGTTCAAGATGGGGAGATCGTTATTGCTGATAATGGTGAGTTGTTAGTCATGAGCAGAGTTTTGCACTCCAATGAAGGCCCTAGAGAACCATCCCAACGCGAGAACATTTTCCACTCACGTTGCACGATTTTGGGAAAAGTGTGCACCATGATCATAGATAGTGGGAGTTGTGCAAATGCAGCATCTACCACCATGGTGGAGAAACTTAATTTGACCACCTCAAAGCACCCAAGTCCCTACAAGCTCATTTTGGGAAAAGGTGTTTCAATGGCTCAACAAGGGAAATGAGGTAAAGGTAACCCGTCAAGTCTCAATTCCATTTTCTATTGGCAATTCATATAGAGATGATGTTGTTTATGATGTGATACCTATGGATGCATGTCATATCTTGTTTGGTAGACCCTGGTTATATGATAGAAAGGTGTTTCATCATGGTTTTGCTAACACATATTCATTGTTCATGAATGGGAAGAAAATTACTCTTGCTTCATTACCACCTAATGAACCAATTAGAAATGAGAGTAAATCTGGAAATCGTGTTTACTTGGGAGAAAAGGGATTTGTCCATGAATTAGAAAAAGGTGTTTGTGTGTTTGCTATTCTGGTTGTTGAAGAGAACAATAGAGATGTTGAATGTGATGCGTAAACTAGCTCGTTAAAATCTCTCACTTGTATTAAATCTCTGAAGAACAAAACTTGCAAAATAAAAGGAATAAATTGGACCTCACCACAAATGAATCCTAAAGGTAAAACCACCAAATTCAATTGATAAAGGGGCCACTCAAACTCACCACTCAAGTTATAAAGGCAAAGCCACCAAACAAGAGATAAAGGGTTTAAGATTTCAGAAATAGAGGCAGCACTCTATCAGTTTTTCTCATTCACATAATCTGAGTATTACATTCGATTTCATTACATATATATAGGCTCAAATATGCAACAAACCCTAATGGAATACCCTAGAAAGAATCCTTGCTGTCCTCATGAGAGAAGGCCTCGAAAAGTGGTCCCAAAACTGTTTGGTACTCGAATAGTACAAATTGGAGCGTGTCCTTTGTACTGCTGGTCATTAATGAGCCTTGGCTCCTCTTGAGATAGTAGATGTCATTATCACTTGATCCCCAAGGCATAAAAAAACCCAAAAGGAGCTGGTTACTAGGATCAATGACATGGCACTTAATTCCCACACATTAGCTGCACTAATGTTGATTAACATATACTTGTACGGAATTAAAAGACTAATTACATTAATTTAAATTATTGAAAGCATTTAAATGATAACCCTGATGTTTTAGGTGTCCCTAATGGGTAGAGTACACCCTCCATTGTGTGCCTTGGTGCCAAACAAGCTTGCAATCTGAGATAGAGAAGGGATGCTCGCCCATAGCATGGTCAAGCTTGTTCTTGGAGAAGCAGCTTGCTCAATTAATTTTGTATCATACTCCCTTTCTTTTTTGAGGACTTGCCCTCAAGTCCTGAAAGTATAAAGCTTTCCAATGTAGATCAAAGAAGGACGTGCTGAACTTTCCACCAGGAACTCGACCTCCACTTTTTGGAAGCCATCACAATCACTCCAATCAGATTTGTTTATTTTAGAAACACCCTTAAACATAATCTGATTTAGTTCGTTCTTCGTTTCAGCGGGAGTTGAAGAGAGAAAGTGTAGAACTTTGTCACCCAAGATGTCTTTGAATGGTTTCTTTTAAATCTCTTTGATGTCTTCATGGTAGTGAACTTGGTTCGCATTTGAGTCATGTGAGCTTTCAAAAGCTTCACAATAACCTTCGTTACTTCCCACGTTGTTGTTTGAACCAAACAATAGGTGCTCCGTTGCCTTCTCAAGAACAAGCACGTTGATATCATCGTTATGCTGCAAGGGGCTCTTCACAATTGGAACTTGTTGTAAGAGAATAGATGAGTATGTTGGTTGAATAAGGGCTTCACAACTCAGAAATTCATCACTAAGGGGCTGATGTTTTTTTTCAAGGGACGCTGAATCAAGAACAATTTCCAAGCTTTCCTTTTGTTCCACTTGAGGTAAAGGTTGCTCTTGAAAGGTTTCACCAATTATTTGCCATTCCTCTAGGCTTACAACATCAGCTGTGGGGGTTGCCTTTTCAGTAGCTTTCATGTTAGCTACTTGCTCAAGATTAGATGTATTCAATGATGGTCTTGAAGTGAGTCTTGATAAGAACTCGTCTATGCGCTCTTTCTCCATCTCACTCCAACTTCGAATCTTACCTTTTCCCATCCTTTCCCTTCGAAGATCCAAGAGGGTCCACCAAATTAAAGCATCACAATAAAAAGAACTCGTCACTAACTCTATTTTCTTTTGATAAGAGAACTCCAAGATTCAAAGTTGGAGTAAGATGCGAAGAGAGCTCAAAACGGAGTTCTTATCAAAGCTCCCTTCACAAGCATCTTTGCATCCATGTATTCGTGAGCAAGAAGTCAGCATGACACCATGAAAAATTGAATACTTTGAAGAAAAGGGAGAGCAAAAGAGATGCTTAAAAGGTTGCGATTGGGGACATGTGCATGAAGAATGTGGGAACAAGAGGATTGTTACTCTTGAGGAATGGCAAGCGGTTAGAGAAATTGAACCTGAATTGGCCCAAGAGGAACAAATGGACGACAACAAGGGAATTGATGAGAGTTCATTCAAATTTGGTGATAAAGAGAGTGAACAACCCATTTGTGAGAGTTCCCATGAGGAACCAGAAGTGTGTGACATGCACCCACGTTTTGAGCACTTATTAGCGCATGACAGCAGCTTATTAACCAAAATCCAGCAAAAGAATGAAGGCAACATGATGGTTAAGGGCCGTATCACACATACTTTGGAGAAGAGTTTGAGTACCTCATACAATTCTTCTTCTAGGCAAAAACATTCCCTATATAAGGACAGCAACATGTATGTCTTAAGAGGTACATTTGAAGACGTCATTGGTGATAGAGTTTTATGCAGACTCTCTTCAACACGAATTGAAATATTGAAGAAATTGAAACTGATTTTTTTGGGAATGGAACATGGTGTTGCAAATCTAATTTAGGAAAATTCAAGGACACACCTGAAGCTAGAGTTCAACACACCACAATTATGTTCTTCAATGAGCACACACAACATGTAACGAACAACGTGAAAAACTCAATTGGTGCTTGGATTCGAGGTCGAATTGAAGGCGGCAACTTTTAGAACTACATTGAACGTCAATGGAAGTTTTCTTACTTCGAGGACTTGAGGACAAGTCCTAAAAAAGAAAGGGAGTATGATACAAAATTAATTGAGCAAGCTGCTTCTCCAAGAACAAGCTTGACCATGCTATGGCGAGCATCCCTTCTCTATCTCAGATTGCAAGCTTGTTTGGCACCAAGGCACACAATGGGGGGTGTACTCTACTCATTAGGGACACCTAAACCATCAGGGTTATCATATAAATGCTTTCAATAATTTAGATTAATGTAATTAGTCTTTTAATTCCGTACAAGTAGACGTTAATCAACATTAGTGCAGCTAACGGGTGGGAATTAAGTGCCATGTCATTGATCCTAGTAACCTGCTCCTTTTGGGTTTGTTTATGCCTTGGGGATCAAGTGATAATGACATCTACCAGCTCAAGAGGAGCCAAGGCGCATTAATGACCCGCAGTAAAAAGGACATGCTCCAATTTGTACTATTCGGGACCATTTGGTCGCTAGAATTACAGCTGAGTACCAAATAGTTTTGGGACCACTTTTTGAGGCCTTCTCTCATGAGGACAGCAAGGATTCTTTCTAGGGCATTCCATTAGGGTTTGTTGCATATTTCAGCCTATAAATATGTAATGAAATCGAATGTAATATTGAGATTCTGTGAATGAGAAAAACTGATAGAGTGTTGCCTCTATTTCTTAAATCTTAAACCCTTTATCTCTTGTTTGGTGGCTTTGCCTTTATAACTTGAGTGGTGAGTTTGAGTGGCCCCTTTATCAATTGAATCTGGTGGTTTTACCTTTAGGATTCATTTTTGGTGAGGTCCAATTTATCCCTTTTAATTTCGAAAGTTTTGTTCCTGAGAGACTCAATATAAGTGAGAGATTTTAACGAGCTAGTTTACGCATCAAAGTGGTGTTAGAGGTCTGGGTTTTTACCTCGTTTGATTTGGTATTCTAAAACTTTGGGAAGTTATCTTTCTTCTCCAAGTTGAATCAACGGAAAAGATTGAGTTTTGGTCCTCCATTCAAGCTCAAACGTTTTGTTGCTCTCGCTGGACAGCGTCTGGGAGCTGTTTTGCAAAAACTTCTGTATCTGGAGTTCTAGTGATAAATATTGTGTCTTTTCTTCGTGGTTGGCTTCCTAAGGTATAGATCTACACTTCTCTCTTTGTGGAAATTTGATTTTGTCGTGGTTTTGGCTGTCATAATTCTTGTTGAATGCATACATTGTGTACGGACAAGAACTGGGCGATAGTGTTGTTGTTGGTTTTATTCTGGTTGATTTTGGTCTGATATTTGTGGTGAATATTGTGAGGCTTCCTCTTGTTATATTACTTGGGGTTATATCTTTGTTCTCCAAATGGTTTGAAGTCTAAAGGTTGAGTCTTTGGCCTTCTTTTATGCTCAAACATTTTGTTGGTCCTGTTGGATTGCGACCAGGAGCCATGGTGGTATTTTGCTTATATCTCATGATTTAGAGATCTAGTTTATGCCTTTCTTTCTCCTATGTATTTCCAAAATCTTATACTACAAAATATCTTGGTAGATTTCTGATTTAATCAGCCATTTGTGTGAGAAATATTGAGATTTGTTTGGTTGTTTGTCTACGAACAAGAACTGGAATTGTTGTGTGATTGACATTGTTCTCCTATGGATCTTTGTTGAACCTAAAATTGGTTGTGCAATTATTGGATGAGATATACTCATATGTGTTGGCAATCTGTTTTGGTGAAATCAACCCACAAAAGAACCCCATTGCCCAAACACAATCCGAACCTGAACACAACCTAGCACCACAAAATGTCTAATTTTTATTGGAACCAAGAATAACCACGATCATTGAGTGAATGATTTCCCTAAATTTGGTGGGTTTCTCTATTCAGAAGATTTTTCTACTTGGCTTGAAACGGTTGACAAATGGTTCACGCTCCTTGTGTTTTCAAATAGTTTTGGGACCACTTTTTGAGGCCTTCTCTCATGAGGACAGCAAGGATTCTTTCTAGGGTATTCAATTAGGGTTTGTTGCATATTTGAGCCTACAAATATGTAATGAAATCGAATGTAATACTCAGATTATGTGAATGAGAAAAACTGATAGAGTGTTACCTCTATTTCTTAAATCTTAAACCCTTTATCTCTTGTTTGGCGGCTTTGCCTTTATAACTTGAGTGGTGAGTTTGAATGGCCCCTTTATCAATTGAATCTGATGGTTTTACCTTTAGGATTCATTTGTGGTGAGGTCCAATTTATCCCTTTTAATTTCGCAAGTTTTGTTCTTGAGAGACTCAATATAAGTGAGAGATTTTAACGAGCTAGTTTACGCATCAGAATGTGAGGTGCCCATGCTTGTGAGACCTTTGCTTGAAGAGTTTGGGGACGTTTTTCCTAGTGACCTACCGCCGGGCTTGCCTCCAACTAGGGGTAATGAGGATCAAATAGATCTTGTTCCAGGGGCTGTTTTACCAAATAAAGCAGGCTATAGATGTTCTCCTAGTGAAGCAAAGGAGTTGCAAAGGCAAGTAGATGAGCTTGTGGCTAGGGGTTATGTCAAACCTAGCATGAGTCCATGCTCGGTACCAGCTCTTTTGGTGCCCAAGAAGGATGGCACATTGAGAATGTGTGTTGATAGTAGGGCCATCAACAACATTACTATTAAGTATAGATATCCCATTCCAAGACTTGATGATATGCTTGATGAATTACATGGTGCTTGTGTGTTTTCCAAGATTGATTTGAGAAGTGGTTATCATCAAATTAGAATTAGGGACGGAGATGAGTGGAAAACAGCATTTAAAACGAAAGGTGGGATGTTTGAGTGGAAAGTGATGCCCTTTGGGCTGTCAAATGCTTCAAGTACCTTCATGAGGCTCATGAATGAGATATTAAGGCCTTATATTTGGAGGTTTTTGGTGGTTTACTTTGATGATATTCTGATTTACTCTAAAATATAAGATGAGCACTTATTACACTTGAAAGATGTGTATGCTGTTCTTAGGGAGCATAAGTTGTATGGGAAACTCGAGAAATGTGAATTCTTGACACATGAGGTCATATTCTTGGGTTATGTGGTTTCAAGAGATGGGATTTCAATGGACCCATCAAAGGTTGAGGCAATCAAGTCATGGCCAGAACCTAAGACACTCACGGAGGTGAGAAGCTTTCATAGGTTGGCTTCGTTTTATAGGCGTTTTTATAAGGAATTTCTCTTCCTTATTGGCTCCTATTACTGATTTTATGAAGAAAGGTTCATTTCAATGGACCAAGTCAGCAATTGAGGAATTTTAATTGCTCAAAAAAACCCTTAGTGCAGCCCCTATTCTCAGATTGCCGGATTTTGATGATCTCTTTGAAATGGAGTGTGATGCAAGTGGTGTTGGCATTGGGGCAGTTTTGATTCAAAAAGGGAAGCCTTTAGCTTTCTTTAGTGAGAAATTGAGTGGTTCTAGGCTCAATTACAACACCTATGACAAAGAGTTTTATGCTTTGATTCGAGCAATCACGCATTGGTCTCATTACCTCAAGCCCAAGCAATTTGTGTTGTATTCTTATCATGAAGCTTTGAAGTACATTAATGGACAACACAAGCTCAATCCTAGGCATGCAAAGTGGGTTGAATTCCTTCAAGCTTATTCCTTTGTGTCCAAACACAAAGAGGGGAGCAAAAACATTGTTGTTGATGCCTTGTCTAGGCGCTACTCTATGCTCTCCATCTTGGAAGCTAGAGTCCTTGGGTTTTCTTTTCTTAAGGAGCTATACAAGGATGATGAAGATTTTGCCTCGTACTTCAAGGAAGATGCTCAATTGTCTTCTGGCCCCTTTTCTATTCAAGATGGGTTTCTTTTCAAGAACAATAAGCTTTGTATTCCCACGGGATCCGTGAGGGATCTACTCATTAGGGAGGCTCATGGTGGAGGGTTAGCTGGTCACTTTGGCATTGACAAGACCTATGACATCCTCCTAGAGCACTTTTATTGGCCTTACATGTTGAAGGATGTGCAAATTGTTATTGCAAGGTGCGCAACATGCCACCAAGAAAAAGCTCACTTCCACAAGGGTTTGTACACTCCACTTCCTGTCCCTAATCAGCCTTGGGAGGATTTGAGTATGGATTTTATTGTGGCACTTCCAAGAACTCAAAGGGGCAAAGATTCAATTATGGTTGTTGTAGACCGTTTCTCAAAAATGGCACATTTTGTGCCTTGCAACAAAACTCATGATGCTGTTATCATTGCTAATCTCTACTTTAGAGAGATTGTGCGTTTGCATGGTGTTCCAAGGAGCATAGTATCAGATAGGGACACAAAGTTTTTGAGCTATTTCTAGAAAACACTTTGGCGTTTGTTTGGAACTAGGTTGTTGTTTAGTACCTCTCACCATCTTCAAACGGATGGGCAAACCGAAGTCACAAATAGGACTATTGGTTCCCTTTTGAGGAGCATGATAAAGAAGACATTGAAGGATTGGGATGAGAAGTTGTGTCATGCTGAATTGGCATTCAATAGGGCGCCTAGTTACACAGCCGGGAGGACTCCTTTTGAGATATGCTATGGTGTGAATCCTCTCACGCCTCTTGACCTCATCCCTTTATCCATTGAGGCTGAGAAGAAATCCAAGGAAGTCAAGAAGATCCATGAACAAGTAAAAACTCAAATTGAGAAGGCAAACGCAACGTACAAAGCAAAAGCCAACAAAACCAAAAAACAACCATCGTTTGAACCTGGTGACTTGGTTTGGCTTCATTTAAGGAATGAGAGGTTCCCTTCAAAGAGGAAGAACAAGTGGATGCCAAGAGCTGAAGGTCCATTTGAGGTGCTAGAAAAGATTGGGGAAAGCGCGTACAAAATTGAAATTCCAGGAGACTCATCTGTTTCTACCACGTTCAATGTGGGTGATTTAAGTCCTTATCTTGCTGATGACTACCTTGAGGACTTGAGGTAATGTCCCAAAAAAGAAGGAGAGAATGATACGAAATCAATTGAGCAAGCTGCTGCTCCAAGAACAAGCTTGACCACGCTATGGGCGAGCATCCCTTCTCTATCTCAGATTGCAAGCTTGTTTGGCACCAAGGCAGACAATAGGGGGTGTACTCTACTCATTAGGGACACCTAAAACATCAGGGTTATCATTTAAATGGTTTCAATAATTTAGATTAATGTAATTAGCCTTTTAATTCCGTACAAGTAGTCGTTAATCAACATTAGTGCAGCTAACAGGTGGGAATTAGGTGCCATGTCATTGATCCTAGTAACCTGCTCCTTTTGGGTTTGTTTTATACCTTGGGGATCAAGTGATAATGACATCAACCAGCTCAAGAGGAGCCAAGGTGCATTAATGACCAGCAGTTCAAAGGGCACACTCCAATTTATACTATTGGGGATCATTAGGTCGCTAGAATTACAGCTGAGTACCAAACAGTTTTGGGACCACTTTTTGAGGCCTTCTCTCATGAGGACAGCAAGGATTCTTTCTAGGGTATTCCATTAGGGTTTGTTGCATGTTTGAACCTATAAATATGTAATGAAATCGAATGTAATACTCAGATTATGTGAATGAGAAAAACTGATAGAGTGCTGCATCTATTTCTGAAATCTTAAACCCTTTATCTCTTGTTTGGTGGCTTTGCCTTTATAACTTGAGTGGTGAGTTTGAGTGACCCCTTTATCAATTGAATCTGCTGGTTTTACCTTTAGGATTCATTTGTGGTGAGGTCCAATCTATCCCTTTTAATTTCGCAAGATTTGTTCTTTAGAGACCCAATATAAGTGAGAGATTTTAACGAGCTAGTTTACGCATCAGTAAATGCATTCAAAAGCTTGAGCTGGAGCTTGTTTGTACTTCAAAACATTCTTAGTGTAGTTTCATACTCAAATGAATGCAAGCAAAACATTTGGGTCCTTTCTCTTAATATACAACACAAAAGAACTCAATTTCAATCGCCCTAGTCGTAAGAGCTGTTAAAACGCGTAAATGCATTCAAAAGCTTGAGTTAAAGCTTGTTTGTACTTGTAAACATCCCTGGTGTTAAAATACAACCCAAAAGAACTCAAATCTCTTTCACCTTACTCGTATGAGCTTTTAAAACGCGTAAATGAATTCAAAACCTTCAGTTGAAGCTTTTTTGTACTTGTAAACATCCTAGGAGTAGTTTTACAGTCAAATGAATGCAAACAAAGTATTTGGATGCTTTCTCTTAATATACAACACAAAAGAACTCAAATCTCTTTCACCCTACTCGTAAGAGCTTTCAAAATGCATAAATGCATTCAAAAGCTTGAGTTGAAGCTTGTTTGTACTTTAAAACATTGTTGGTTGTGTTTCATACTCAAATAAATGCAAACAAAACATTTGGGTGGTTTCTTTTAATATACAACACAAAAGAACTCAATCTCTATCACCCTAGTCGTAAGAGCTGTTAAAACGCGTAAATGTATTCAAAAGCTTGACTTGAAACTTGTTTGTAGTTGTAAACATCCTAAGTGTAGTTTCGCACTCAAATGAATGCAATCAAAGTATTTGGATGCGTTCTCTTAATATACAACACAAAAGAGCACAAATCTCTTTCACCCTACTTGTAAGAGCTTTTAAAACGCGTAAATGCATTCAAAAGCTTGAGTTGAAGCTTGTTTGTACTTGTAAACATCTTATATGTAGTTTCATACTTAAATGAATGCAATCAAAGTATTTCGATGGTTTCTTTTAATATATATAACACAAAATAACTCAAATCTCTTTCACCCTACTCGTAAGAGCTTTTAAAACGCGTAAATGGATTCAAAAGCTTGAGTTGACGCTTGTTCGTACTTGTAAACATCCAATCTGTAGTTTCACAATCAAATGAATGCAAACAAAGTATTTGGATGCTTTCTCTTAATATACAACACAAAAGAACTCAAATCTCTTTCACCCTACTCGTAAGAGCTTTTGAAACGCGTAAATGCATTTAAAAGCTTGAGTTGAAGCTTGTTTGTACTTGTAAACATCCTAGGTGTAGTTTCACCCTCAAATGAATGCAAACAAAGTATTTGGATGCTTTCTCTTAATATACAACACAAAAGAACTCAAATCTCTTTCACCCTACTCGTAAGAGCTTTTAAAACGCATAAATGCATTCAAAAACTTGAGTTGAACCTTGTTCGTACTTGTAAACATCCTATCTGTAGTTTCACAATCAAATGAATGCAAAGGAAGTATTTGGATGCTTTCTCTTAATATACAACACAAAAGAACTCAAATCTCTTTCACCCTACTCGTAAGAGCTTTTAAAACGCGTAAATGCATTCAAAAGCTTGAGTTGAATCCTGTTTGTACTTGTAAACATCCTAGGTGTAGTTTCACCCTCAAATGAATGCAAACAAAGTATTTGGATGCTTTCTCTTAATATACAACACAAAAGAACTCAACTCTCTTTCACCCTACTCGTAAGAGCTTTTAAAACGCATAAATGCATTCAAAAGATTGAGTTGAAGCTTGTTTGTACTTTTAAACATCCTTGGAGTAGTTTCACACTCAAATGAATGCAAACAAAGTATTTGGATGCTTTCTCCTAATATAAAACACAAAAGAACTCAAATCTCTTTCAACCTACTCGTATGAGATTTTAAAACGCGTAAATGCATTCAAAAGTTTGAGTTGAAGCTTGTTTGTACTTGTAAACGTCCTAGGTGTAGTTTCACACTATAATGAACGCAAACAAAGTATTTTTATGCTTTCTCTTAATATACAACACAAAAGAACTCAAATCTCTTTAACCCTACTCGTAAGAGCTTTTTAAATGCGTAAATGCATTCAAAAGCTTGAGTTGAAGCTTCTTTGTACTTGTAAAGATACTAGGTGTATTTTCACACTCAAATGAATGCAATTAAAGTATTTGGATGGTTTCTCTTAATATAGAACACAAAATAACTCAAATCTCTTTCACCCTACTCGTAAGAGCTTTTAAAACGTGTAAATGCATTCAAAAGCTTGAATTGAAGCTTGTTTGTACTTGTGAACAACCTATCTGTAGTTTCACACTCAAATGAATGCAAACAAAGTATTTGGATGATTTCTCTTAATATACAACACAAAAGAACTCAAATCTCTTTCACCCTACTCGTAAGAGCTTTTAAAACTTGTAAATGCAATCAAAAGCTTGAGTTGAAGCTTGTTTGTACTTGTAAACATCCTAGGTGTAGTTTCACCCTCAAATGAATGCAAACAAATTATTTGGATGCTTTCTCTTAATATACAACACAAAAGAACTCAAATCTCTTTCACCCTACTCGTAAGAGCTTTTAAAACGCGTAAATGCATTCAAAAGCTTGACTTGAAGCTTGTTTGTACTTGTAAACATCCTAGGTGTAGTTTCATACTCAAATGAATTTAATCAAAGTATTTGGATGCTTTCTCTTAATATACAACCCAAAAGCACTCAAATCTCTTTAACCCTACTCGTATGAGCTTCTAAAACCTGTAAATGCATTCAAAAGCTTGAGTTGAAGCTTGTTTGTACTTTAAAACAATCTTGGTTAAGTTTCATACTAAAATGAATGCAAACAAAACATTTGGGTGCTTTCTCTTAATATACAACACAAAAGATCATAATCTCTATCACCCTAGTCGTAAGAGCTGTTAAAACGCGTAAATGCATTCAAAAGCTTGAGTTGAAGCTTCTTTGTACTTGTCAACATCCTAGGGGTAGTTTCACACTCAAATGAATACAATCAAAGTATTTGGATGCTTTCTCTTAATATACAACACAAAAGAACTCAAATCTCTTTCACTCTACTCGTAAGAGCCTTTAAAACGCGTAAATGCATTCAAAAGCTTGAGCTAAAGCTTGTTTGTACTTGTAAACATCCTATCTGTAGTTTCACACTCAAATGAATGCAAACAAAGTATTTGGATGCTTTCTCTTAATATACAACACAATAGAACTCAAATCTCTTTCACCCTACTCGTAAGAGCTTTTAAAATGCGTAAATGCATTCAAAAGCTTGAGTTGAAGGTTGTTTGTACTTGTAAACATGCTAGGTGTACTTTTACCCTCAATTAAGTGCAAACAAAGTATTTGGATACTTTCTCTTAATATACAACACAAAAGAACTCAAATCTCTTTCACCCTACTCGTAAGGGCTTTTAAAACGCGTAAATGCATTCAAAAGCTTGAGTTGAAGCTTGTTTGTACTTGTAAACATCCTTGGTGTAGTTTCACACTCAAATGAATGCAAACAAAGCATTTGGAGGCTTTCTCTTAATATACAACACAAAATGATGCATAACTCAACGGCTAAGCTCGTTCTTGGATAATCAGTTTCGAATCTCTCTTAAACTCTCAAAGTAACAAACCCTCACCACAATATAAACTCTAATACAAGTTTAATATTGAAAGACGGACTCAAAGCACAAGGATATTCACTCCTAAGACAATGAGATTTTAGGATAAAAAGAGACAACACTCTTTGTATTCAATTTCATTCAAAATGGTCTACTGAGTACATGGCCGTCTTTACCTATAGATAGAGGAGAGAAGGATCCTTAAATGACCTAGAAATCATCTTTACAGGGTTCTTGCTGTCCAAGGCTCAGCAAATATCTGTTGGTAGGACCACAAGGCGCGTCCTAGGCTCACAATATGCTTGAGAGCGACTTGAAAACGACAGCTGGCTCTACTTTGTACTATTTGTAATGCCCTGATTTAATGGTCCTCTAGGCCTTTTCCTCTCAACATGTGACTCCTTATCCATTTAGAAATATTTGCTAACCTATTACAAAGTTGAGAACAAATTACAAATGTAAACTAAGCTTACTTAACACTAATAATGGACGTACGAACTAATTAAGGACATGTACGAACTAAATGACATTATGCATGTTAAAAGAAAGCTACAGCACTAAGCTTTATTCATGCAAGCTAGGAAGGACCTTAGGGAGCCCTTTTGACCAAGGTGCATCCTTTAGACAGTTTAGGATCACCGTTGAACTCTTCGGGATGTCTCAAATGCTCCCGCACCAAACCCCCTTTCTTAAAAAGGATTTGACCTCAAATCCTCGAAGTTGTTTCTTCAAAGTTGTCCACCATGGAATAAAAAACCCGCCCTTTAATCCAAAAGCCCTTGGACTCCCATGTTTCTTTACTCCCATGTTCATTATGGATTATGATTTTTGAAACCATTTGGCACCACATATTGATCAAGTACTTATATTCAGCCCAATCCTCCTGAATTCTCTTTATAACATGCTCAAATAAGATCAACGACAATTTCTTGATTCTTTCAACCCTTGTAGAATCAAGCATGTGTCTCCACCACTCAAAAAAAAAATCATGGACAACCCCATTGATAACATATGACCTCTCTTGGATAAGGACAAGCCCTAAAACATCTTCATTAGCATCATGTTGAATGGGTGATGAAATTGAGTGCTGTTTGGCCTGAATAGCCTGCTCACTTGTGTTAGGGATCTTAATCCTTCCAATCTCGAAACTAGGAGTTATAATCATGTCAAATTCACCCTCTTTGCACCATGGATTCAATTCACAAAGGTTCAAAGTGAATTTCCTCCCATGAATCAAAACAGCATATGAGGTGCTAAACCCGACATGAATGAGAAAACGATCACGTTTCCATGTCCCTTCCAAGATCAAATCACAAGAGTTCATACATCCATTATCACAAAGGTCATTCCGTAGAAAGGTGTCACGCAAAATTCAGTCCACTTTCACTCTTAGAATCAACAATGGTTTTGCAGCTTTCATTAGGAGATAAAGAAGCTAACATGAACTTCGTTTGATTCTCAAACAAGGAATAAGTATCGATTCTCCCATCATTCAAGACATATCTATCAATTATCCAAGGCCTTTCCAATGACACTGGACATGTATCCAAGGGTATAACAGTACAACTAACCTCATCATTAAAAACGGAGCAAATAGAGAAAGGATTGGATAGTTGATGAGTTACCTTAAGTCCATTGCCTTTGTTAGGCCATTGTAGCTTGTAGGAACTCGGATGCTTGAAGCTAGGCAAGCCAAACTTCTCAACAAGAGTGTTAGAAGAGGCGTTTGCACAATTATCCCCATCCACAATCAAATTGCAAAGTTTGTTGTCACTCACACATAGAGCATTAAAATTTTGCTTCCTTTCATTAGGAAACCGTAGTGTTTCCGGTAGTGTTGGAGCTTCGTTTGAACCAAGAAAAATCTCTTCGTGCTCATCATTAATAGAAGCTTCAATGTCCTCCAAAATATTCTCAAAATCAGCTTGGATGTTTAAAACGTCATGCAAATTAGGTGTTGTTTTGTTAGAACTTCTTTCTTGGAATTGCCCCAAACCATGAGACACAAAGCACCTCTTGTTTTCTTCCTTGGGAGCTTCTTTATTATCCACTAATTTCTTCTCAAAATCAGAGTTAAGATCAACTCTAATGCTGCTACCATTACCACTAGAATAAGTGGTGGGACTCGGAAAAAAAGGAAGAGAATAGGGCTTCTTCTCTTTGGCTAGTTCCTCAACCGTGAGAGCCAACCTGATTGCATCCTCTAAGGACCGTAATGCATGTAATTTCATATTTTCTCGAATGTTAAGGTTCAAACCAGCCAAGAAACGAGTAATGGTGTTCCCTTGGGTATCTAGGACCCCCGTCCGCCATAGGAGCTGTTCAAACTCCCTTGCATACTCGTCCACACACTTATCATCTTGAGCTAGTGTAGTGAATCGATTGAGGTCTTCATAGTAAGAATCTGGTACAAATCTCTTTTGCATGAGCCCTTTAAGTTTGCTCCATGTATTAACTCTCCTCTTACCATCTCTCACTCTTTGGTGATTCAAATTATCAAGCCAAAGTGATGCATACCCCTTGAGCTTAACCTTAGCCATCTTGTAACATATTTCATCATTCGAACCCTTGACCTCAAAGTCTCTTTCAATGTTTAAGACCCACTCAAGGTAATCATTAGGGTATAGTCCACCATCAAAATCAGGAGGTTCAAGCTTAACACCAAGCCAATAACCCCTATGTCTTCTCCTAGGGTTAAAAGCACATGAGCTACGGCAATCATTTGAGCCTTGGTGAAATCCATCATCTACATCATAGTTTCTAGGCCTTCTTTGCCTATTTTCATTTCTCAATTGATCAAGAGCTTGTTTCATTTGCTCCTTCAACTGCTTTATATCCCTATCAAGCCGCACATTTTGAGCTTGTTCAAAGGTCGTGTTCCTTCGAAAGCTCTTATCACCTCCGGCCATTTTGTATCTAGGATTTTTGTAGGTGATAAAGAGTTTGTCTTAGGGTGCTTTTGTAGTTAGCTTAGACAAAAAAGAAGGTAAATGTGTTTAGGGAGAGTAAATCACAAATAATCCCCTTTAATCACATCAACTCGATGTGCGTGTTAAAAGATCAAGGGTTTGATCTCTTACTCTCAAAAGAACAAAGATAAGAAGAGTAACCGGAAAGAAGATAGAGAAATAAGGGTTAAGAGAGAAACCTAGATCACCACAACAAATCTCAACCAAAGCAAGCAACTTTATCAACAACAATTCCGGATTCGCACTCAAAACAGAAGGTCGACTTCAAATAATAAAATACTCTATTCCACAAGCATTTAACCAAAACCACCAACAAGAATTCAAAGATAAGGGTCTAAGGAACTCAGAAAATTATCAAAGTTTCCACCTTTACCTCTTGAAGTTTGCCAAAGAACCAAAGAAACCAGCCTGTTCCAAACGCAAGTCCAGCATGAGTGACTGAGAGAAATTGCTTCAACGAGCACTCAAATCTTCCCCTTTTTTCTTCAAACCAAAACTAGCTGAAAGAGGGCTCTTCAATCAAGAAAAAACTCTAAAATAACGAGCTAATAAAACCAAAGCTCTCGTGTCAACGAAACAAAGTAAACAAGCCTGTTCCAGGCGCAAGTCCAGCAGGAGCGACTAAGGGAAATTGCTTCAACGAGCCCCCAAATCTTCTCCGTTTGTCCTCAAACCAAAACCAGGTTAAAGAGAATTCTCCAATGAAGAAAAACCTCTATATTAACGACCTAAGAAAACCAAAGCTCTGATACCAAAATTGATGCATAACTCAACGGCTAAGCTCGTTCTTGGATAATCAGTTTCGAATCTCTCTTAAACTCTCAAAGTAACAAACCCTCTCCACAATATAAACTCTAATACAAGTTTAATATTGAAAGAAGGACTCAAAGCACAAGGATATTCACTCCTAAGATAATGAGATTTGGGGATAAAAAGAGACAACACTCTTTGTATTCAATTTCATTCAAAATGGTCTACTGAGTACATGGCCGTCTTTACCTATATATAGGGGAGAGAAGGGTCCTTAAATGACCTAGAAATCATCTTTACAGGGTCCTTGCTGTCAAAGGCTCAGCAAATTTCCGTTGGTAGGACCACAAGGCGCGTCCTCGGCTCACAATACGCTTGAGAGCAACTTTAAAACGACAGCTGGCTCTACTTTGTACTATTTGGACCACTACATTAAATGCCCTGATTTAATGGTCCTCTAGGACTTTTCCTCTCAACATGTGACTCCTTATCCCTTTAGAAATGTTTCCTAAGCTATTACAAAGTTGAGAACAAGTTACAAATGTAAACTAAGCTTACTTAACGCCAATAATGGACGTACGGACTAATTAAGGACATGTACGGACTAAATGACATTATGCATGTTAAAAGAAAGCTACAGCACTAAGCTTTATTCATGCAAGCTAGGAAGGACAAAAGAACTCAAATCTCTTTAACCCTACTCGTAAGAGCTTTTAAAACGCGTAAATGCATTCAAAAGCTTGAGTTGAAGCTCGTTTGTACTTGTAAAGATCCTAGGTATACTTTCGCACGCAAATGATTGCAGACAAAGTATTTGGATGTTTTCTCTTAATATAAAACACAAAAGAACTCAAATCTCTATCACCCTACTCGTATAAGCTTCTAAAACGAGTAAATGCATTCAAAGCTTGAGTTGAAGCTTGTTTGTACTTTAAAACATTCTTGGTTAAGTTTTGTACTCAAATGAATGCAAACAAGACATTTGGGTGCTTCCTCTTAATATACAACACAAAAGAACTCAATCTCTATTACCCTACTCGTAAGAGCTTTTTAAACGCGTAAATGCATTCAAAAGCTTGAGTTGAAGCATGTTTGTACTTGTAAACATCCTAGGTGTATTTTCACACTCAAATGAATGCAATCAAAGTATTTGGATGGTTTCTCTTAATTCAACACAAAAGAACTCAAATCTCTTTCACCCTACTCGTAAGTGCTTTTCAAACGCGTAAATGCATTCAAAAGCTTGAGTTGAAGCTTGTTTGTACTTGTAAACATCCTATCTGTAGTTTCACACTCAAAAGAATGCAAACAAAGTATTTGGATGCTTTCTCTTTATATACAACACAAAAGGACTCAAATCTCTTTAACCCTACTCATAAGAGCTGTTAAAACGCGTAAATGCATTCAAAAGCTTGAGTTGAATCTTGTTTGTACTTGTAAACATCCTAGGTGTATTTTCACACTCAAATAAATGCAATCAAAGTATTTGGATGCTTTCTCGTAATATACAACAAAAAAGAACTTAAATCTCTTTTACCCCACTCGTAAGAGCTTTTAAAACACGTAAATGCATTCAAAACCTTGAGTTGAAGCTTGTTTGTACTTGTAAACATCCTAGGTGTAGTTTCACATTCAAATGAATGCAATCAAAGTATTTGGATGCTTTCTCTTAATATAGAACACAAAGAACACAAATCTCTTTCACCCTACTCGTATGAGTTTTTAAAATGCGTAAATGCATTCAAAAGCTTGAGTTGAAGCTTGTTTGAACTTTAAAACATTCTTGGTGTAGTTTCATACTCAAATGAATTCAAATAAAACATTTGGGTGATCTCGCTTAATATACAACACAAAAGAACTCAAATCTCTTTCACGCTACTCGTAAAAAGTATTTAAAACGCGTTAATGAATTCAAAAGCTTTAGTTGAAGCTTATTTGTACTTGTAAACATCCTAGGTGTAGTTTCACACTCAAATGAATGCAAATAAAGTATTTGGATGCTTTCTCTTAATATTCAACACAAAAGAACTCAAATCTCTTTCACCCTAATCGTATGAGATTTTAAAACGCATAAATGCATTCAAAAGCTTAAGTTGAACCTTGTTTGTACCTTAATACATTCTTGGTGTAGTTTCATACTCAAATGAATGCAACCAAAACATTTGGGTGCTCGCACTTAATATACAACACAAAAGAACTCAATCTCTATCACCCTAGTCGTAACAACTGTTAAAACGCGTAAATGCATTCAAAAGCTTGAGTTGAAGCTTGTTTGTACTTGTAAACATCCTAGGTGTAGTTTCACAGTCAAATGAATGCAAACAGAGTATTTGGATGCTTTCTCTTAATATACCACACAAATGAACTCAAATCTCTTTCACCCTACTCGTATGAGCTTGTAAAACGCGTAAATGAATTCTAAAGCTTGAGTTGAAGCTTGTTTGTACTTGTAAACATCATATGTGTAGTTTCACACTCAAATGAATGCAAACAAAGTATTTGGATGCTTTCTCTTAATATACAACACAAAAGAACTCAAATCTCTTTCACCCTACTCGTATGAGCTTTTAAAACGCATAAATGCATTCAAAAGTTTGAGTTGAACCTTGTTTGTACTTTAAGACATTATTGGTGTAGTTTCATACTCAAACGAATGCAAACAAAACATTTGGGTGATCTCTCTTAATATACAACACAAAAGAACTCAAAGCTCTTTCACGCTACTCGTAAAAAGATTTTAAAACGCGTAAATGAATTCAATAGCTTGAGTTGAAGCTTATTTGTACTTGTAAACATCCTATGTGTAGTTTCACACTCTAATGAATGCAAAAAAAGTATTTGAATGCTTTCTCTTAATATAAAACACAAAAGAACTCAAATCTCTTTAACCCTACTCATAAGAGCTTTTAAAACGCGTAAATGCATTCAAAAGCTTGAATTGAAACTTGTTTGTACCCGTAAACATCCTAGCTGTATTTTCACACTCAAATAAATGCAATCAAAGTGTTTGGATGCTTTCTCGTAATATACAAAAAAAAAGAACTTAAATCTCTTTCACCCCACTCGTAAGAGCTTTTAAAACGCGTAAGTGCATTCAAAACCTTGAGTTGAAGCTTGTTTCTACTTGTAAACATCCTAGGTGTAGTTTCACATTCAAATGAATGCAATCAAAGTATTTGGATGCTTTCTCTTAATATAGAACACAAAGAACTCAAATCTCTTTCACCCTACTCGTATGAGCTTTTAAAACGCGTAAATGCATTCAAAAGCTTGAGTTGAAGCTTCTTTGTACTTTAGAATATTCTTGGTGTAGTTTCATACTCAAATGAATGCAAACAAAACATATGGGTGATCTCGCTTAATATACAACACAAAAGAACTCAAATCTCTTTCACGCTACTCATAAAAAGTGTTTAAAACGCGTAAATGAATTCAAAAGCTTGACTTGAAGCTTATTTGTACTTGTAAACATCCTAGGTGTAGTTTCACACAAATGAATGCAAAAAAAAGTATTTGGATGCTTTCTCTTCATATACAACACAAAAGAACTCAAATCTCTTTCACCCTACTCGTATGAGCTTTTAAAACGCATAAATGCATTCAAAAGCTTGAGTTTAAGCTTGTTTGTACTTTAAAACATTCTTGGTGTAGTTTCATACTCAAATGAATGCAACCAAAACATTTGGGTGCTCGCTCTTAATATACAACACAAAAGAACTCAGTCTCTATCACCCTAGTCGTAACAGCTGTTAAAACGCGTAAATGCATTCAAAAGCTTGAGTTGAAGCTTGTTTGTACTTGTTAACATCCTAGGTGTAGTTTCACAGTCAAATGAATGCAAACAAAGTATTTGGAGGCTTTCTCTTAATATACCACACAATTGAACTCAAATCTCTTTCACCCTACTCGTATGAGCTTATAAAACGCGTAAATGAATTCTAAACCTTAAGTTGAAGCTTGTTTGTAATTGTAAACATCCGATATGTAGTTTCACATTCAAATGAATGCAAACAAAGTATTTGGATGCTTTCTCTTAATATACAACACAAAAGAACTCAAATCTCTTTCACCCTACTCGTATGAGCTTTTAAAACGCATAAATGCACTCAAAAGCTTGAGTTGAAGCTTGTTTGCACTTTAAGAGATTCTTGGTGTAGTTTCATACTCAAATGAATGCAAACAAAACATATGGGTGATCTCGCTTAATATACAACACAAAAGAACTCAAATCTCTTTCACGCTACTCATAAAAAGTGTTTAAAACGCGTAAATGAATTCAAAAGCTTGAGTTGAAGCTTATTTGTACTTGTAAACATCCTAGGTGTAGTTTCACACTCAAATGAATGCAAACAAAGTATTTGGATGCTTTCTCTTCATATACAACACAAAAGAACTCAAATCTCTTTCACCCTACTCGTATGAGCTTTTAAAACGCATAAATGCATTCAAAAGCTTGAGTTTAAGCTTGTTTGTACTTTAAAACATTCTTGGTGTAGTTTCATACTCAAATGAATGCAACCAAAACATTTGGGTGCTCGCTCTTAATATACAACACAAAAGAACTCAATCTCTATCACCCTGGTCGTAACAGCTGTTAAAACGCGTAAATGCATTCAAAAGCTTGAGTTGAAGCTTGTTTGTACTTGTTAACATCCTAGGTGTAGTTTCACAGTCAAATGAATGCAAACAAAGTATTTGGAGGCTTTCTCTTAATATACCACACAATTGAACTCAAATCTCTTTCACCCTACTCGTATGAGCTTATAAAACGCGTAAATGAATTCTAAACCTTAAGTTGAAGCTTGTTTGTAATTGTAAACATCCGATATGTAGTTTCACACTCAAATGAATGCAAACAAAGTATTTGGATGCTTTCTCTTAATATACAACACAAAAGAACTCAAATCTCTTTCACCCTACTCGTATGAGCTTTTAAAACGCATAAATGCACTCAAAAGCTTGAGTTGAAGCTTGTTTGCACTTTAAGAGATTCTTGGTGTAGTTTCATACTCAAATGAATGCAAACAAAACATTTGGGTGATCTCTCTTAATATACAACACAAAAGAACTCAAAGCTCTTTCACGCTACTCATAAAAAGATTTTAAAACGCGTAAATGAATTCAAAAGCTTCAGTTGAAGCTTATTTTTACTTGTAAACATCCCAGGTGTACTTTCACACTCAAATGAATGCAAAAAAAGTATTTGAATGCTTTCTCTTAATATAAAACACAAAAGAACTCAAATCTCCTTCACCCTACTCGTAAGAGCTTTTTAAACGCGTAAATGCATTCAAAAGCTTGAGTTGAAACTTGTTTGTACTTGTAAACATGCTAGGTGTAATTTCACACTCAAATTAATGCAATCAAAGTATTTGGATGCTTTCTCTCAATATACAACCCAAAAGAACTCAAATCTCTTTCACCCTACTCGTATGAGCTTTCAAAACGCGTAAATGCATTCAAAAGCTTGAGTTGAAGCTTGTTTGTACTTTAAAACATTGTTGATTTTGTTTCATACTCAAATGAATGCAATCAAAACATTTGGGTGCTTTCTCTTAATATACAACACAAAAGAACTCAATCTCTATCACCCTAGTCGTAAGAGCTGTTAAAACGCGTAAATGCATTCAAAAGCTTGAGTTGAAGCTTGTTTGTACTTGTAAACATCCTTGGTGTAGTTTCACACTCAAATGAATCCAATCAAAGTATTTGGATGCTTTCTCTTAATATACAAGACAAACGAACTCAAATCTCTTTCACCCTACTCGTAAGAGCTTTTATAATGCGTAAATGAATTCTAAAGCTTGAGTTGAAGCTTGTTTGTACTTGCAAACATCCTATGTGTAGTTTCACACTCAAATGAATGCAAACAAAGTATTTTTATGCTTTCTCTTAATATACAACACAAAAGAACTCAATTCTTTTTCACCCTACTCGTATGAGCTTTTAAAACGGGTAAATGCATTCAAAAGCTTGAGTTGAAACTTGTTTGTACTTTAAAACATTCTTGGTGTAGTTTCATACTCAAATGAATGAAAACAAAATATGTGGGTGATCTTTCTTAATATACAACACAAAAAAACTCAAATCTCTTTCACCCTACTCGTAAAAAGATTTTAAAACTCGTAAATGTATTCAAAAGCTTGAATTGAAGCTTATTTGTACTTGTAAACATCATAGGTGTAGTTTCACACTCAAATGAATGCAAACAAACTATTTGGATGCTTTCTCTTAATATACAACACAAAAGAACTCAAATCTTTGTCACCCTACTCGTAAGAGCTTTTAAAACGCGTAAATGCATTCAAAAGCTTGAGTTGAAGGTTGTTTGTACTTGTAAACATCCTAGGCGTAGTTTAACACTCAAATGTCTTTAATCAAAATATTTGGATGCCTTCTCTTAATATACAACCGAAAAGAACTCAAATCTCTTTCAGCCTACTCGTATGAGCTTATAAAACGCGTAAATGCATTGAAAAGCTTGAGTTGAAGCTTTTTTGTACTTTAAAACATTCCTGGTTGTGTTTCATACTCAAACGAATGCAAACAAAACATTTGGGTGCTTTCTCTTAATATACAACACAAAAGAACTCAATCTCTATCACCCTAGTCGTAAGAGCTGTTAAAATGCGTAAATGCATTCAAAAGCTTGTGTTGAAGCTTGTTTGTAATTGTAAACATCCTAGGGGTAGTTTCACACTCAATTGAATGCAAACAAAGTATTTGGATTCTTTCTCTTAATATAAAACACAAAAGAACTCAAATCTCTTTCACCCTACTCGTAAGTGCTTTTAAAACGCGTAAATGCATTCAAAAGTTTAAGTTGAAACTTGTTTGTACTTGTAAACATCCTAGGTGTAGTTTCACAGTCAAAGGAATGCAAACAAAGTACTTGGATGCTTTCTCTTAATATACATCACAAAAGAACTCAAATCTCTTTCACCCTACTCGTATGAGCTTTTAAAACGCGTAAATGCATTCAAAAGCTTGAGTTGAAACTTGTTTGTACTTTAAAACATTCTTGGTGTAGTTTCATACTCAAATGAATGAAAACAAAATATTTGGGTGATCTTTCTTAATATACAACACAAAAAAACTCAAATCTCTTTCACCCTACTCGTAAAAAGATTTTAAAACGCGTAAATGCATTCAAAAGTTGGAATTGAAGCTTATTTGTACTTGTAAACATCATAGGTGTAGTTTCACACTCAAATGACTTTAATCAAAATATTTGGATGCTTTCTCTTAATATACAACCGAAAAGAACTCAAATCTCTTTCAGCCTACTCGTATGAGCTTATAAAACGCGTAAATGCATTCAAAATTTTGAGTCGATGCTTGTTTGTACTTGTAAACATCCTAGGCGTAGTTTAACACTCAAATGACTTTAATCAAAATATTTGGATGCTTTCTCTTAATATACAACCGAAAAGAACTCAAATCTCTTTCAGCCTACTCGTATGAGCTTATAAAACGCGTAAATGCGTTCAAAAGTTTGAGTCGATGCTTGTTTGTACTTGTAAACATCCTAGGCGTAGTTTAACACTCAAATGACTTTAACCAAAATATTTGGATGCTTTCTCTTAATATACAATCGAAAAGAACTCAAATCTCTTTCAGCCTACGCGTATGAGCTTATAAAACGCGTAAATGCATTCAAAAGCTTGAGTTGATGCTTGTTTGTACTTTAAAACATTCTTGGTTGTGTTTCATACTCAAATGAATGCAAACAAAACATTTGGGTGCTTTCTCTTAATATACAACACAAAAGAACTCAATCTCTATCAGCCTAGTCGTAAGAGCTGTTAAAACGCGTAAATGCATTCAAAAGCTTGAGTTGAAGCTTGTTTGTACTTGTAAACATCCTTGGTGTAGTTTCACACTCAAATGAATCCAATCAATATATTTGGATGCTTTCTCTTAATATACAACACAAACGAACTCAAATCTCTTTCACCCTACTCGTAAGAGCTTTTATAATGCGTAAATGAATTCTAAAGCTTGAGTTGAAGCTTGTTTGTACTTGCAAATATCCTATGTGTAGTTTCACACTCAAATGAATGCAAACAAAGTATTTTTATGCTTTCTCTTAATATACAACACAAAAGAACTCAATTCTCTTTCACCCTACTCGGTTGAGCTTTTAAAACGCGTAAATGCATTGAAAAGTTTCAGTTGAAACTTGTTTGTACTTTAAAACATTCTTGGTGTAGTTTCATACTCAAATGAATGAAAACAAAATATTTGGGTGATCTTTCTTAATATACAACACAAAAAAACTCAAATCTCTTTCACCCTACTCGTAAAATGATTTTAAAACTCGTAAATGCATTCAAAAGCTTGAATTGAAGCTTATTTGTACTTGTAAACATCATAGGTGTAGTTTCACACTCAAATGAATGCAAACAAACTATTTGGATGCTTTCTCTTAATGTACAAGACAAAAGAACTCAAATCTCTGTTACCCTACTCGTAAGAGCTTTTAAAACGCGTAAATGCATTCAAAAGCTTGAGTTGAAGGTTGTTTGTACTTGTAAACATCCTAGGCGTAGTTTAACACTCAAATGACTTTAATCAAAATATTTGGATCCTTTCTCTTAATATACAACCGAAAAGAACTCAAATCTCTTTCAGCCTACTCGTATGAGCTTATAAAACGCGTAAATGCATTGAAAAGCTTGAGTTGAAGCTTGTTTGTAGTTTAAAACATTCCTGGTTGTGTTTCATACTCAAACGAATACAAACAAAACATTTGGGTGCTTTCTCTTAATATACAACACAAAAGAACTCAATCTCTATCACCCTAGTCGTAAGAGCTGTTAAAACGCGTAAATGCATTCAAAAGCTTGTGTTGAAGCTTGTTTGTAATTGTAAACATCCTAGGGGTAGTTTCACACTCAATTAAATGCAAACAAAGTATTTGGATTCTTTCTCTTAATATAAAACACAAAAGAACTCAAATCTCTTTCACCCTACTCGTAAGTGCTTTTAAAACGCGTAAATGCATTCAAAAGTTTAAGTTGAAACTTGTTTGTACTTGTAAACATCTTAGGTGTAGTTTCACAGTCAAAGGAATGCAAACAAAGTATTTGGATGCTTTCTCTTAATATACAACACAAAAGAACTCAAATCTCTTTCACCCTACTCGTATGAGCTTTTAAAACGCGTAAATGCATTCAAAGGCTTGAGTTGAAACTTGTTTGTACTTTAAAACATTCTTGGTGTAGTTTCATACTCAAATGAATGCAAACAAACTATTTCTATGCTTTCTCTTAATATACAACAAAAAAGAACTCAAATCTCTTTCACCCTACTCGTACGAGCTTTTAAAACGCGTAAATGCATTCAAAAGCTTTAGTTGAAGGTTGTTTGTACTTGTAAATATCCTAGGCGTAGTTTAACACTCAAATGACTTTAATCAAAATATTTGGATGCTTTCTCTTAATATACAACCGAAAAGAACTCAAATCTCTTTCAGCCTACTCGTATGAGCTTATAAAACCCGTAAATGCATTCAAAACTTTGAGTCGATGATTGTTTGTACTTGTAAACATCCTAGGCGTAGTTTAACACTCAACTGACTTTAATCAAAATATTTGGATGCTTGCTCTTAATATACAACCGAAAAGAACTCAAATCTCTTTCAGCCTACTCGTATGAGCTTATAAAACGTGTAAATGCATTCAAAAGCTTGAGTTGATGCTTGTTTGTACTTTAAAACAATCTTGGTTGTGTTTCATACTCAAATAAATGCAAACAAAACATTTGGGTGCTTTCTCTTAATATACAACACAAATGAACTCAATCTCTATCACCCTAGTCGTAAGAGCTGTTAAAACGCGTAAATGCATTCAAAAGCTTGAGTTGAAGCTTGTTTGTATTTGTAAACATCCAAGGTGTAGTTTCACACACAATTGAATGCAAACAAAGTATTTGGATTCTTTCTCTTAATATAAAACACAAAAGAACTCAATTCTCTTTCACCCTACTCGTAAGTGCTTTTAAAACGCGTAAATGCATTCAAAAGCTTGAGTTGAAGCTTGTTTGTACTTGTAAACATCCTAGGTGTGGTTTCACAGTCAAATGAATGCAAACAAAGTATTTGGATGGTTTCTCTTAATATGCAACACAATTGAACTCAAATCTCTTTCACCGTACTCGTATGAGCTTATAAAACGCGTAAATGCATTCAAAAGCTTGAGGTAAAGCTTGTTTGTACTTTAAGATATTCTTGGTGTAGTTTCATACTCAAATGAATGCAAACAAAACATTAGGGTGATCTCTCTTAATATACAACACAAATGAACTCAAAGCTCTTTCACGCTACTCGTAAAAAGATTTTAAAACGCGCAAATGAATTAAAAAGCTTGAGTTGAAGCTTATTTGTACTTGTAAATATCCTAGGTGTAATTTCACACTCAAATGAATGCAAAAAAAGTATTTGAATGCTTTCTCTTAATCTAAAACACAAAAGAACTCAAATCTCTTTCACCCTACTCGTAAAAGCTTTTAAAACGCGTAAATGCATTCAAAAGCTTGAGTTGAAGCTTGTTTGTACTTGTAAACATCCTAGGTTTAGTTTCACACTCAAATGAATGCAAAAAAAGTATTTGAATGCTTTCTCTTAATCTAAAACACAAAAGAACTCAAATCTCTTTCACCCTACTCGTAAAAGCTTTTAAAACGCGTAAATGCATTCAAAAGCTTGAGTTGAAACTTGTTTGTACTTTAAAACATTCTTGGTGTAGTTTCATACTCAAATGAATGAAAACAAAATATTTGGGTGATCTTTCTTAATATACAACACAAAAAAAAACTCAAATCTCTTTCACCCTACTCGTAAAAAGATTTTAAAACGCATAAATGCATTCAAAAGTTTGAATTGAAGCTTATTTGTACTTGTAAACATCATAGGTGTAGTTTCACACTCAAATGAATGCAAACAAACTATTTCGATGCTTTCTCTTAATATACAACACAAAAGAACTCAAATCTCTTTCACCCTACTCGTACGAGCTTTTAAAACGCGTAAATACATTCAAAAGCTTGACTTGAAGGTTGTTTGCACTTGTAAACATCCTAGGCGTAGTTTGACACTCAAATGACTTTAATCAAAATATTTGGATGCTTTCTCTTAATATACAACCGAAAAGAACTCAAATCTCTTTCAGCCTACTCGTATGAGCTTATAAAACGCGTAAATGCATTCAAAAGTTTGAGTCGATGCTTGTTTGTACTTGTAAACATCCTAGGCGTAGTTTAACACTCAAATGAGTTTAATCAAAATATTTGGATGCTTTCTCTTAATATACAACCGAAAAGAACTCAAATCTCTTTCAGCCTGCTCGTATGAGCTTATAAAACGCGTAAATGCATTCAAAAGCTTGAGTTGATGCTTGTTTGTACTTTAAAACATTCTTGGTTGTGTTTCATACTCAAATGAATGCAAACAAAACATTTGGGTGCTTTCTCTTAATATACAACACAAAAGAACTCAATCTCTATCACCCTAGTCGTAAGAGCTGTTAAAACGCGTAAATGCATTCAAAAGCTTGAGTTGAAGCTTGTTTGTATTTGTAAACATCCTAGGTGTAGTTTCACACTCAATTGAATGCAAACAAAGTATTTGGATTCTTTCTCTTAATTTAAAACACAAAAGAACTCAAATCTCTTTCACCCTACTCGTAAGTGCTTTTAAAACGCGTAAATGCATTCACAAGCTTGAGTTGAAGCTTGTTTGTACATGTAAACATCCTAGGTGTAGTTTCACAGTCAAATGGATGCTTTCTCTTAATGTGCAACACATCTGAACTCAAATCGCTTTCACCGTACTCGTATGAGCTTATAAAACGCGTAAATGCATTCAAAAGCTTGAGGTAAAGCTTGTTTGTACTTTAAGATACTCTTGGTGTAGTTTCATACTCAAATGAATGCAAACAAAACATTAGGGTGATCTCTCTTAATATACAACACAAAAGAACTCAAAGCTCTTTCACGCTACTCGTAAAAAGATTTTAAAACGCGCAAATGAATTCAAAAGCTTGAGTTGAAGCTTATTTGTACTTGTAAACATCCTAGGTGTAGTTTCACACTCAAATGAATGCAAAAAAAGTATTTGAATGCTTTCTCTTAATCTAAAACACAAAATAACTCAAATCTCTTTCACCCTACTCGTAAGAGCTTTTAAAACGCGTAAATGCATTCAAAAGCTTGAGTTGAAGCTTGTTTGTACTTGTAAACATCCTAGGTGTAGTTTCACACTCACATGAATGCAATCAAAGTATTTGGATGCTTTCTCTCAATATACAACCCAAAAGAACTCAAATCTCTTTCACCCTACTAGTATGAGGTTTCAAAACGTGTAAATGAATTCAAAAGCTTGAGTTGAAGCTTTTTTGTACTTTAAAACATCCTTGGTGTAGTTTCACACCAAATAAAGGCAAACAAAGTATTTTGATGCTTTCATTTTATATACAACACAAAAGAACTCAAATCTCTTTCAACCTAGTTGTAAGAGCTGTTAAAACGAGTAAATGCATTGAAAAGCTTGAGTTGAAGCTTGTTTGTACTTTGTAAACATCCATGGTGTATTTCACACTCAAATGAATTGAAACAAAGTATTTGGATGCTTTCTCTTAATAAACAACACAAAAGAACTTAAATCTCGTTCACCCTACTCGTATGAGCTTTTAAAATGCGTAAATGCATTCAAAAGCTTGAGTTGAAGCTTGTTTGTACTTGTAAAAACCCCTGGTGTTGTTTCACACTCAAATGAATGCAAACAAATTATTTGGACACTTTCTCTAAATATACAACACAAAAGCATTCAAATCTCTTTCACCCTACTCATAAGAGTTGTTAAAACGCGTAAATGCAATCAAAAGCTTGAGTTGAAGCTTGTTTGTTCTTATAAACATCCTAGGTGTACTTTCACACTCAAATGAATGCAAAACAAAGTATTTGGATGCTTTCTGTTAATATAAAACACAAAAGAACTAAATCTCTATCACCCTAGGCGTAAGAGTTGTTAAATCCCGTAAATGCATTCATCAGCATGTGTTGAAGCTTTTTTGTACTTGTAAACATCCTTGGTGTAGTTTCACATTCAAATGAATGCAAACAAAGTATTTGGATGCTTTCTCTTAATATACAACACAAAAGAACTCAATTTCTATCACCCTAGTCGCAATAGCTTCTAAAACGTGTAAATGCATTCAAAAGTATGAGTTGAAGCTTGTTTGTACTTGTAAACATCCTTGGTGTATTTTCACACTCAAATGAATGCAAACAAAGTATTTGGATGCTTTCTCTTAATATAGACCACAAAAGAACTCAAATCACTTTCACTCTATGCGTATGAGCTTTTGAAACGCGTAAATGCATTCAAAAGCTGGAGTTGAAGCTTGTTTGTACTTTAAAACATTCTTGGTGTAGTTTCAAACTCAAATGAATGCAAACAAAATATTTGTGTGCTTTCTCTTAATATACAACACAAAAGAACTCAATTTTTATCACCCTAGTCGTAAGAGATGTTAAAACGCGTAAATGCATTCAAAAGCTTGAGTTGAAGCTTGTTTGTACTTGTAAACATCCCTGGTGTTGTTGCACACTCAAATGAATGCAAACAAAGTATTTGGATACTTTCTCTTAAAATAAAACACAAAAGAAATCAAATCTCTTTCACCCTACTCGTATGAGCTTTAAAAACGCGTAAATGCATTCAAAAGCTTGAGTTGAAGCTTGTTTGTACTTTAAAATATTCTTGGTGTAGTTTCATACTCAAATGAATGCAAACAAAATATTCGGGTGCTTTCTCTTAATATACAACACAAAAGAACTCATTTTCTATCACCCTAGTCGTAAGAGCTGTTAAAACACGTAAATACATTTAGAAGATTGAGTTGAAGCTTGTTTGTAGTTGTAAACATCCTTGGTGTAGTTGCATACTCAAATGAATGCAAACAACGTATTTGGATGCTTTCTCTTAATATACAACACAAAAGAACTCATATTCTATCACCCTAGTCGTAAGAGTTGTTAAATCGCGTAAATGCATTCAAAAGCTTGAGTTGAAGCTTGTTTGTAAACATCGTAGGTTTAGTTTCACACTCAAATGAGTGCAAACAAAGTATTTGGGAGCTTTCTCTTAATATACAACACAAAAGAACACAATTCTCTTTCACCCTACTCGTATGAGCTTTTAAAACACGTAAATGCATTCGAAAGCTTGAGTTGAAGCTTGTTAGTACTTTAAAACATTCTTGGTGTAGTTTCATACTCAAATGAAAGCAAACAAAATATTTGGGTGCTTTCTCTTAATATACCACACAAAAGAACTCAAAGCTCTTTCACGCTACTCGTAAAAAGATTTTAAAACGCCTAAATGAATTCAAAAGCTTTAGTTGAAGCTTATTTGTACTTGTAAACATCCTAGGTGTAGTTTCGCACTCATATGAAAGCAAAAAAGGTATTTGAATGCTTTCTCTTAATATAAAACACAAAAGAACTCAAATCTCTTTCACTCTACTCGTAAGAGCTTTTTAAACGCGTAAATGCGTTCAAAAGCTTGAGTTGAAGCTTGTTTGTACTTGTAAACATGCTAGGTGTGGTTTCACACTCAAATGAATGCAATCAAAGTATTTGGATGCTTTCTCTCAATATACAACCCAAAAGAACTCAAATCTCTTTCACCCTACTCGTATGAGCTTTCAAAACGCGTAAATGCATTCAAAAGCTTGAGTTGAAGCTTGTTTGTACTTTAAAACATTGTTGTTTTTGTTTCATACTCAAATGAATGCAATCAAAACATTTGGGTGCTTTCTGTTAATATACAACACAAAAGAACTCAATCTCTATCACCCTAGTCGTAAGAGCTGTTAAAACGCGTAAATGCATTCAAAAGCTTGAGTTGAAGCTTGTTTGTACTTGTAAACGTCCTTGGTGTAGTTTCACACTCAAATGAATCCAATCAAAGTATTTGGATGCTTTCTCTTAATATACAACACAAACGAACTCAAATCTCTTTCACCCTACTCGTAAGAGCTTTTATAATGCGTAAATGAATTCTAAAGCTTGAGTTGAAGCTTGTTTGTACTTGCAAACATCCTATGTGTAGTTTCACACTCACACGAATGCAAACAAAGTATTTTGATGCTTTCTCTTAATATACAACACAAAAGAAATCAAATCTCTTTCACCCTACTCGTATAAGCTTTTAAAACGCGTAAATGCATTCAAAAGCTTGAGTTGAAACTTCTTTGTACTTTACAACATTCTTGGTGTAGTTTCATACTCAAATGAATGAAAACAAAATATTTAGGTGATCTTTCTTGATATACAACACAAAAAAACTCAAATCTCTTTCACCCTACTCGTAAAAAGATTTTAAAACGCGTAAATGCATTCAAAAGCTTGAATTGAAGCTTATTTGTACTTGTAAACATCATAGGTGTATTTTCACACTCAAATGAATGCAAACAAACTATTTGGATGCTTTCTCTTAATATACAACGCAAAAGAACTCAACTCTCTTTCACCCTACTCGTAAGAGCTTTTAAAACGCGTAAATGTATTCAAAAGCTTGAGTTGAAGGTTGTTTGTACTTTTAAACATCCTAGGCGTAGTTTAACACTCAAATGACTTTAATCAAAATATTTGGATGCTTTCTCTTAACATACAACCAAAAAGAAACATTCTTGGTTGTGTTTCATACTTAAATGAATGGAAACAAAACATTTGGGTGCTTTCTCTTAATATACAACACAAAAGAACTCAATCTCTATCACCCTAGTCGTAAGAGCTGTTAAAACGCGTAAATGCATTCAAAAGCTTGAGTTGAAGCTTGTTTGTATTTGTAAACATCCCAGGTGTAGTTTCACACTCAATTGAATGCAAACAAAGTATTTGGATTCTTTCTCTTAATATAAAACACAAAAGAAGTCAAATCTCTTTCACCCTACTCGTAAGTGCTTTTAAAACGTGTAAATGCATTCAAAAGCTTGAGTTGAAGCTTGTTTGTACTTGTAAACATCCTAGGTGTAGTTTCACAGTCAAATGAATGCAAACAAAGTATTTGGATGCTTTCTCTTAATATGCAACACAATTGAACTCAAATCTGTTTCACCCTACTCGTATGAGCTTATAAAACGCGTAAATGCATTCAAAAGCTTGAGGTGAAGCATGTTTGTACTTTAAGACATTCTTGGTGTAGTTTCATACTCAAATGAATGCAAACAAAACATTTGGGTGATCTCTCTTAATGTACAACACAAAAGAACTCAAAGCTCTTTCACGCTACTCGTAAAAAGATTTTAAAACGCGTAAATGAATCCCAAAAGCTTGAGTTGAAGCTTATTTGTACTTGTAAACATCCTAGGTGTAGTTTCACACTCAAATGAATGCAAAAAAGTATTTGAATGCTTTCTCTTAATATAAAACACAAAAGAACTCAAATCTCTTTCACCCTACTCGTAAGAGCTTTTAAAACGCGTAAATGCATTCAAAAGCTTGAGTTGATGCTTGTTTGTACTTGTAAACATCCTAGGTGTAGTTTCACACTCAAATGAATGCAATCGAAGTATTTGGATTCTTTCTCTCAATATACAACCCAAAAGAACTCAATCTCTTTCACCCTACTCGTACGAGGTTTCAAAACGCGTAAATAAATTCAAAAGCTTGAGTTGAAGCTTGTTTGTACTTTAGAACATCCTTGGTGTAGTTTCACACCAAATGAATGCAAACAAAGTATTTTGATGCTTTCTTTTAATATACAACACAAAAGAACTCAAATCTCTTTCACCTTACTCGTAGGAGCTTTTAAAACAAGTAAATGCATTCAAAAGCTTGAGTTGAAGCTTGTTTGTAGTTGTAAACATCGTTGGTGTAGTTTTACACTCAAATGAATGCAGACAAAGTATTTGGATGCTTTCTCTTAATATACAACACAAAAGAACTAAATTTCTATCACCCTAGTTGTAAGAGTTGTTAAAACGCGTAAATACATTCAAAAGCTTAAGTTGAAGCTTGTTTGTACTTGTTAAAATCCTAGGTGTATTTTCACACTCAAATGAATGCAAACAAATTATTTGGATGCTTTCTCTTAATAAAAAACACAAAAGAACTCAAATCTCGTTCACCTACTCGTATGAGCTTTTAAAATGCGTAAATGCATTCAAAAGCTTGAGTTGAAGCTTGTTTGTACTTGTAAACACCCCTGGTGTTGTTTCACACTCAAATGAATGCAAACAAATTATTTGGACACTTTCTCTAAAAATACAACACAAAAGAATTCAAATCTCTTTCACCCTACTCATAAGAGCTGTTAAAACGCATAAATGCATTCAAAAGCTTGACTTGAAGCTTGTTTGTTCTTGTAAACACCCTAGGTGTACTTTCACACTCAATTGAATGCAAACAAAGTATTTGGATGCTTTCTGTTAATATAAAACACAAAAGAACTAAATCTCTATCACCCTAGGCGTAAGAGTTGTTAAATCCCGTAAATGCATTCATCAGCATGAGTTGAAGCTTTTTTGTACTTGTAAACATCGTTGGTGTTGTTTCACACTCAAATGAATGCAAACAAAGTATTTGGATGCTTTCTCTTAATATACAACACAAAAGAACTCAATTTCTATCACCCTAGTCGCAATAGCTTTTAAAACGCGTAAATACATTCAAAAGTATGAGTTGAAGCTTGTTTGTACTTGTAAACATCCTTGGTGTATTTTCACACTCAAATGAATGCAAACAAACTATTTGGATGCTTTCTCTTAATATACAACACAAAAGAACTCAAATCTCTTTCACTCTACTCGTATAAGCTTTTGAAACACGTAAATGCATTCAAAAGCTGGAGTTGAAGCTTGTTTGTACTTTAAAACATTCTTGGTGTAGTTTCAAACTCAAATGAATGCAAACAAAACATTTGGGTGCTTTCTCTTAATATACAACACAAAAGAACTCAATTTTTATCACCCTAGTCGTAAGAGATGTTAAAACGCGTAAATGCATTCAAAAGCTTGAGTTGAAGCTTGTTTGTACTTGTAAACATCCCTGGTGTTGTTTCACACTCAAATGAATGCAAACAAAGTATTTGGATACTTTCTCTTAAAATAAAACACAAAAGAACTCAAATCTCTTTCACCCTACTCGTATGAGCTTTTAAAACGCGTAAATGCATTGAAAAGCTTGAGTTGAAGCTTGTTTGTTCTTCAAAGCATTCTTGGTGTAGTTTCATACTCAAATGAATGCAAACAAAATATTTGGGTGCTTTCTCTTAATAATCAACACAAGAGAACTCATTTTCTATCACCCTAGTCGTAAGAGCTGTTAAAACGCGTAAATACATTTAAAAGATTGAGTTGAAGCTTGTTTGTACTTGTAAACATCCTTGGTGTATTTTCATACTGAAATGAATGCAAACAAAGTATTTGGATGCTTTCTCTTAATATACAACACAAAGGAACTCATATTCTATCACCCTAGTCGTAAGAGCTGTTAAAACGCGTAAACGCATTCAAAAGCTTGAGTTGAAGCTTGTTTGTAAACATCGTAGGTTTAGTTTCACACTCAAATGAGTGCAAACAAAGTATTTGGAAGCTTTCTCTTAATATACAACACAAAGAACACAATTCTCTTTCACCATACTCGTATGAGCTTTTAAAACACGTAAATGCATTCGAAAGCTTGAGTTGAAATTTGTTAGTACTTTAAAACATTCTTGGTGTAGTTTCATACTCAAATGAAAGCAAACAAAACATTTGGGTGCTTTCTCTTAATATACAACACAAAAGAACTCAATCTCTATCACCCTTGTCGTAAGAGCTGTTAAAACGCGTAAATGGATTCAAAAGATTGACTTGAAGCCTGTTTGTACTTGTAAACATCCTTGGTGTAGTTTCACACTCAAATGAATGCAAACAAAGTATGTGGATGCTTTCTCTTAATATACAACACAAATGAACTCAATTCCTATCACCCTAGTCGCAATAGCTTTTAAAACGCGTAAATGCATTCAAAAGTTTGAGTTGAAGCTTGTTTGTACTTGTAAACATCCTTGGTGTATTTTCACACTCAAATGAATGCAAACAAAGTATTTGGATGCTTTCTCTTAATATACAACACAAAAGAACTCAATTCTCTTTCACCCTACTCGTAAGAGCTTTTATAACGCGTAAATGCATTCAAAAGTTTGAGTTGAAGCTTGTTTGTACTTGTAAACATCCTAGGTGTAGTTTCACACTCAAATGAATTTAATCAAAGTATTTGGATGCTTTCTCTTAATATACAACACAAAAGAACTCAAATCTCTTTCACCCTACTCGTAAGAGCTTTTAAAACGCGTAAATGCATTCAAAAGCTTGAGTTGAAGCTTGTTTGTACTTGTAAACATCCTTGGTGTATTTTCACACTCAAATGAATGCAAACAAACACTACTAGAAAAACGTGTTTTAATGATGAAAATTTTGGTCGTTTAAAGGATTAAATTTCGTCGTTATTGCTATTAATAACGAAAAAAATTTCGGCGTCGTTTGTCGTTATTGATTCCCTCCTTAAAAGTTATAACGACGACTTTACATTGTTTCTCGTTTGTTATCAATAACGACTTGAGACTTTTTGTCGTTATTACAAACCAATTACGACGAATAAAAGATCCAATAACGACCATATCGCTCATTATTAATGGTAATAGCATTGTGAATAACATCCAATAATAACGACATTAAGGTTCGTCGTTGTCGTAAAAATTACAAATACCATTTTTTTAATCATAGAATTTTCTCACAAATTACTATCAGCAAATTGTTATAGATGTACTAAAGAGAACATAAGAAAATGGATTTTCAATACTCCTCTCTTTATTGAAGATATAATAATTCAAGTACATACACGAATGTTATCTTATCACTGCACATCTGACTTCTAGAACACTTTTTTTTCTTTTTTTCTTTGCTCCACAATTGACTTCTACAACACTGACAAAGTATAGTAAATTCTGTGTACAAGCCTATATACTTAATTCTATTCAAGTCTAACTCAAGTTAGCAACTGCAGAAGAACGTTCAATTCTTTGAGAATACCTGCAAGAGAAACAGACAAGGAAAAGCTCAAGTTAGAATTTTGGATCAAAAAAGTAGAAAATACTGATATCATACGAAAACAAACGAAAGATCTGAGAGAAGATGAAATTGGAAAAAGAAACACGATTATAATCGAGAATGCCGTAGTGCCAGACCCAACCATTCTATCAAACCCACTTTTAAGGACTGTCCTTAGCCCCAGTCACTATATGCATATCAACTTAACTAAAGAGACACTATACACCATACGAATTTGCTAAATAGAATCAACAAAAACATGGCCCAATCAACACAACATACCTGAATCATGAGGTTGCTAACTGTTTATGCTTTCATCCACATATCTGATCTGCAGAATACCTATGCTGTTATGCACATTTCTAACAGAATGTTACAGGAATTGGAAACTATTGTGAGTAACTTTGTGAGATTCGATTAATCAAACCAGAACCTTGATACAAAGCTACAACCTACAGTTTAAATAAATAGCTCTATGACCTCATAAACTGCTATGGACATTAGGAAATTCCATACAGCCAGCTCATCTCTAAGAAAAGCATTCATCATGCCAATGTTTTTTGTCCCATCCTCACAGCATGCATGCAAGAGGTTGCTGCAACAAGGAACATTAAAAATTTCAGAGTATATGAGAGCATGATAGAAAGAGAAATCAATGATTGACAATTAAGGACCATCCGGTAACTAGCATAAGCAGCATTAACCCATCATACACGGAAACCATTAAAAAAAATATACTGAGACCTTTAAATTAAATGAAGCAATACATTTTCAATAATGAAGGAGTAATTTTCAGTAACTAGGTGATAAATCCATCTCCAGCAATTTGGCATGATTGCAGCTTCTGAGAAAGTCCTTCAAATCAATAAAACAGCAAGATACATTTTAATGGTATTTGTGATCATTAGACTCTCATATCAGGAAAAAGGTCTACTATCTAATGACACTTAACCTGGTGAATTTTACAGGTAGTGTCCTTACCCTTCTTTTAGAGTTGCTAAGCTGATGTATATAATCAAGACTTGTAGTTGTATGCTTTAACTGTGACACATTGTATGCAATTTTGACTTCGCAAATAACTGGTATTGGATCAAATGCCCTTCCTAAAAGGTAAGTTGATGCCAAGATAGGATGCCACTGATTCAATGCTTTTTTGTCCATCTATGACCGCTATCACGAATTTTCAGTGCTGGTTTTTTAACTTTTTACCAATAATGTATTTACACTGCCTATCTTTGCAAAGTAAAATATATCATATTTTCAGTCCCAAAAACTATTGATATAACAAATAGCAAACATCAAGCCTATTGACTTTAACTAACCTAGTTAGTGGGAATTTTCCCACATCACACACAAATGCAACAAAACCCTGATAGATAGTGGGAATTTTCTTAAAGAGCCACCACAAGCAGGTACCTCTTTAAAGTTTGACTCTCATGCAATTAGTAGGAATTAGTGGATTCTGTGAAGCACCCAGGATCTTACAATAATTAGAACCAGGAAATCAAAAACACTAACAGTAGCATCAATTTACCACAACTCTCAACAATTACAGCAGCACGAATTCAAAAAAGAAACCACTTTCGAAATCCCAAACAAATGAACAATGCACAGCTCACAATTTCAGAAGTATAATTCCCAGATTAAAGTTCAACAGATAACCCAATCAATCACACAAAATACCCCATTTCCACAGCAAAATATCAAATGAATTACAGACCGAAACCTGATTATTACCCAGCAATGTCACACACAAACGAACCCAATAGAATAATAAGTTCAAGAACACTAGAAACTTAGAAACAATTTCAAGTTCTCAAACCTCCAAATCAGAACAGTAGTATCAACATGAGAGCAAAACAACAGGCGAATTCATATGCAGAAAATCTAAATTCAGAAAATTAGCACTCAACTAAGCCAGTAAACGCAGTCTTGATAACATAAATAGGCAATCAAAAACCCTAAAAAACAGAAATACATGAAATTGAATAAAAGAGGAGGGAGAGATAGAATGAAAGGGACGAACTCTATAAAGGTGAAACCTTGACTGACTAGCCGCTGATTCTGCTTAACACTTGATAAAGTCTCTGACATCACACAACCATTTTCATGAGAGAGAATCAAATCGAGATAGAGGAATTTTGATGTTTCTCTTTCCCTCAACAGATCAAACAAAAAGATCAAACTGTTGACCCTCAAAAGCAAAAACATCAATTTGTGATATTCTAGGGTTCCGACCATTTCTGCGGGCGATTATTCCGGTGACGCTGGAGAAGACCAGACAAGCCGGTGGTCGATTGAGAATAATGGAGCCTGGGTGGGAGGGTCGGGTGGGAGACTGGGATGAGGGTGGCGATGTATACTTCTCGTGTTACTCTTACTCTCGATGAAACCGATTAGGTTCCTTTTTTTTCTCGATGAAACAAAGTCAAGTTCGCAGTTCTTTTTCTTAATGTTGTCAGGTAAATTAAACATAATAAAACCCTTTTATTTTTTAATCGTAGCTAGGTTTTAACTTTTAACATTTTAATTGAACTGTTCACAATTTCCTTCCTAATAATTTAGTTTTGGTGAGAGTATCAATATTTTTATCTGCTCACGATTTTCAGTCCGATATAAGGTCCATTACTAAGGATGATATTTAAAGGGACAATAACAATGACTTTAACAATGAATTTAGCTACCCTCGTGGAATCTATATTGTTTAGTAATATTAACGACCAAAAAAATACGTTCGTCGTTGTTGATACAATATTAACGACGAATTTTTGAAGTCGTCGTTATTACTTGGACGTTAAAAGATCTTATTCTAGTAGTGAAAATATTTGGATGCTTTCTCTTAATATACAACACAAAAGAACTCAAATCTCTTTCACCCTACCCGTATGAGCTTTTAAAACGCGTAAATGCATTCAAAAGCTTGAGTTGAAGCTTGTTTGTACTTTAAAACATTCTTGGTGTAGTTTCATACACAAATGAATGCAAACAAAACATTTGGGTGCTTTCTCTTAATATACAACACAAAAGAACTCAATCTCTATCACCCTAGTCGTAACAGCTGTTAAAACGAATAAATTAAATGCATTCAAAAGTTTGAGTTGAAGCTTGTTTGTACTTGAAAACATCCTTGGTGTAGTTTCACACTCACATGAATGCAAACAAAGTATTTGGATGCTTTCTCTTAATATACAACACAAAAGAACTCAAATCTCTTTCACCCTAGTCGAAAGAGTTGTTAAAACGCGTAAATGCATTCAAAAGCTTGAGTTGAAACTTGTTTGTACTTGTAAACATCCTAGGTGTAGTTTCACACTCAAATGAATGCAAACAAAGTATTTGGATGCTTTCTTTTAATATACAACACAAAAGAACTCAAATCTCTTTCACCCTACTCGTAAGAGCTGTTAAAACACGTAAATGCATTCAAAAGCTTGAGTTAAAGCTTATTTGTACTTGTAAACATCCTTGATGCATTTTCACACTCAAATGAATGCAAACAAAGTATTTGGATGCTTGCTCTTAATATACAGCACAAAAGAACTCAAATCTCTTTCACTCTACCCGTAAGAACTTTTAAAACGCGTAAATGCATTCAAAAGCTTGAGTTGAAGCTTGTTTGTACTTTAAGACATTCTTGGTGTAGTTTCATAGTCAAATGAATGCAAACAAAATATTTGGGTGCTTTCTCTTAATATACAACACAAAAGAACTCAATCTCTAACACCCTAGTTGTACGAGCTGTTAAAACACGTAAATGCATTCAAAAGCTTGAGTTGAAGCTTGTTTGTACTTGTAAACATCCTTGGTGTAGTTTCAGACTGAAATGAATGCAAACAAAGTATTTGGATGCTTTCTCTTAATATACAACACAAAAGAACTCAAATATATTTCACCCTACTCGTATGAGCGTTTAAAATGCTTAAATGCATTCAAAAGCTTGAGTTGAAGCTTGTTCGTACTTTTAAACATTATTGGTGTAGTTTCATACTCAAATGAATGCAAACAAAATATTTCGGTGCTTTCTCTTAATATACAACACAAAATAACTCAATCTCTATCACCCTAGTCGTAAGAGCTGTTAAAACGCGTAAATGCATTCAAAAGTTTGAGTTGAAACTTGTTTGTACTTGTAAACATCCCTGGTGTTATTTTACACTCAAATGAATGCAAACAAAGTATTTGGATACTTTCGCATAATATACAACACAAAAGAACTCAATTTCTATCACCCTAGTCGTAAGAACTGTTAAAACGCGTAAATGCATTCAAAAGCTTAAGTTGAAGCTTGTTTGTACTTGTAAACATCCTTGGTGTATTTACACACTCAAATGAATGCAAACAAAGTATTTGGATGCTTTCTCTTAATATACAAAACAAAAGAACTCAAATCTCTTTCACCCTACCCGTATGAGCTTTTAAAACGCGTAAATGCATTTCAAAGCTTGAGTTGAAGCTTGTTCGTACTTGTTAAAGTCCTTGGTTTATTTTCACACTCAAACGACTGCAAACAAAGTATTTGGATGCTTTCTCTTAATATCCAACACAAAAGAACTCAATTTCTATCACCCTAGTCGTAGGAGCTGTTAAAACGCTTAAATGCATTCAAAAGCTTGAGTTGAAGCTTGTTTGTACTTGTAAACATCCTTGGTGTAGTTTCACACTCAAATGAATGCAAACAAAGTATTTGGATGCTTTCTGTCAATATTCAACACATAAGAACTCAAATCTCTTTTACCCTACCCATATCAGCTTTTAAAACGCGTAAATGCATTCAAAATCTTGAGTTGAAGCTTGTGTGTACTTGTTAAAATCCTTGGTGTATTTTCGCACTGAAATGGATGCAAACAAAGTATTTGGCTTCTTTCTCTTAATATATAACACAAAAGAACTCAATCTCTATCACCCTAGTGGTAAGAGCTGTGAAAACGCGTAAATGCATTCAAAAGCTTGAGTTGAAGATTGTTTGTACTTGTAAACATCCTTGGTGTATTTTCACACTCAAATGAATGCAAACAAAGTATTTGGATGGTTTCTCTTAATATACAACACAAAAGAACTCAATTTATAGCACCCTAGTCGTAAGAGCTATTAAAACGCGTAAATGCATTCAAAAGCTTGAGGTGAAGATTGTTTGTACTTGTAAACAACCTTGGTGTATTTTCACAGTCAAATGAAGGCAAACAGTGTATTTGGATGCTTTCTCTTAATATACAACACAAATGAACTCAAATCTCATTCACTCTACCCGCATGAGCTTTTAAAATGCGTAAATGCATTCAAAAGCTTGAATTGAAGCTTGTTTGTACTTGAAAAATCCTTGGTGTATTTTCACACTCAAATGAATGCAAACAAAGTATTTGGATGCTTTCTCTTCATATACAACACAAAATAAATCATCTCTATCACCCTAGTCGTAAGAACTGTTAAAACGGGTAAATGAATTCAAAAGCTTGAGTTCAAGCTCGTGTGTACTTGTAAACATCCCTGGTGTTATTTCACACTCAAATGAATGCAAACAAAGTATTTGGATACTTTCTCTTAATATACAACAAAAAAGAACTCAATTTCTATCACACTAGTCGTAAGAGCTGTTAAAACGCGTAAATGCATTCAAAAGTTTGAGTTGAAGCTTGTTTGTACTTGTAAACATGCTTGGTGTATTTTCACACTCAAATGTATGCAAACAAAGTATTTGGATGCTTTCTCTTAATATACAACGCAAAAGAACTCAAATCTCTTTCACCCTACCCGTATGAGCTTTTAAAACGTGTAAATGTATTCAAAAGCTTAAGTTGAAGCTTGTTTGTACTTTAAAACTTTCTTGGTGTAGTTTTATACTCAAATGAATGCAAACCATACATTTGGGTGCTTTCTCTTAATATACAACATAAAAGAACTCAATCTCTATCACCCTATTCGTAAGAGATGTTATAACGCGTAAATGCATTCAAAATCTTGAGTTGATGCTTTTTTGTACTTGTAAACATCCTTGGTGTAGTTTCACACTCAAATGAATCCAAAAAGGTATTTGAATGCTTTCTCTTAATATACAACACAAAAGAATTCAAATCTCTTTCATCCTACTTTTAAGAGCTTTAAAACGCGTAAATGCATTCAAAAGCTTGAGTTGAAGCTAGTTTGTACTTGTAAACATCCTAGGTGTACTTTCACACTCAAATGAATGCAAACAAAGTATTTGGATGCTTTCTCTTAATATACAACAGAAAAGAACTCAAATCTCTTTCACCCTAATCGTAAGAGCTTTTAAAAGGCGTAAATGCAATCAAAAGCTTGAGTTGAATCTTTTTTGTACTTGTAAATATCCTAGATGTAGTTTTACACTCAAATGAATGCAAACAAAGTATTTGGATGCTTTCTCTTAATATACAACACAAAAGAACTCAAATATATTTCACCCTACTCGTATGAGCGTTTAAAACGCTTAAATACATTCAAAAGCTTGAGTTGAAGCTTGTATGTACTTGTAAACATCCTAGATATAGTTTCACACTCAAATGAATGCAAACAAAGTATTTGGATGCTTTCGCTGAATATACAACACAAAAGAACTCAATCTCGATCACCCTAGTCGTAAGAGCTGTTAAAACGCGTAAATGCATTCCAAACCTTGAGTTGAAGCTTGTTTGTACTTGTAAACATCCTTGGTGTAGTTTCACACTCAAATGAATGCAAACGAAGTATGTGGATGCTTTCTCATAATATACATCACAAAAGAACTCAAATCACTTTCACCCTACCTGTATGAGCTTTTAAAACGCGTAAATGCATTCAAAAGCTTGAGTTGAAGCTAGTTTGTACATGTAAAAATCCTTCGGGTATTTTCACACTCAAATAAATGCAAACAAAGTATTTGGATGCTTTCTCTTAATATAAAACACGAAAGAACTCAATTTCTATCACCCTAGTCGTAAGAGCTGTTAAAACGCGTAAATGCATTTAAAAGTTTGAGTTGAAGCTTGTTTGGCCTTGTAAACATGCTTGTTGTATTTCCACACTCAAATGAATGCAAACAAAGTATTTGGATGCTTTCTCCTAATATACAATACAAAAGAACTCAAATCTCTTTCACCCTACCCTTATGAGCTTTTAAAACGCGTAAATGCATTCAAAAGCTTTAGTTGAAGCTTGTTTGTACTTGTAAAAATCCTTGGTGCATTTTCACACTCAAATGAATGCAAACAAAGTATTTGGATGTTTTCTCTTAATAAACAACACAAAAGAACTCAATTTCTATCACCCTAGTCGTAAGAGCTGTTAAAACGCGTAAACGCATTCAAAAGCTTGAGTTAAAGGTTGTTTGTACTTGTAAACATCCTTGCTGTAGTTTCACACTCAAATGAATGCAAACAAAGTATTTGGATGTTTTCTCTTAATAAACAACACAAAAGAACTCAATTTCTATCACCCTAGTCGTAAGAGCTGTTAAAACGCGTAAACGCATTCAAAAGCTTGAGTTGAAGCTTGTTTGTACTTGTAAACAACCTTTGTGTAGTTTCACACTCAAATGAATGCAAACAAAGTATTCTGATGCTTTGTCTTAATATGCAACACAAAAGAACTCAAATCTTTTGCACCCTACCCGTATGAGCTTATAAAACGCGTCAATGCATTCAAAAGTTTGGGTTGAAGCTTCTTTGTACTTGTAAAACTCCTTGGTTTATTTTCACACTCAAATAAATGTAAACAATGTATTTGGATGCTTTCTCTTAAAATACAACACAAAAGAAGTCATATCTATCACCGTAGTCGTAAGAACTGTTAAAACGAGTAAATGCATTCAAAAGCTTGAGATGAATCTTGTTTGCACTTGTAAACATCCTTGGTGTATTTTCACACTCAAATGAATGCAAACAAAGTAATTGGATGCTTTCTCTCAATATACAACACAAAAGAACTCAAATCTCTTTCATCCTACCCTTATGAGCTTTTAAAACGCGTAAATGCTTTCAAAAGTTTGAGTTGAAGCTTGTTTGTACTTTAAAACATTCTTGTTATAGTTTCATACTCAAATGAATGCAAACCAAACATTTGGGTGCTTTCTCTTAATATACAACACAAAAGAACTCAATCTCTATCATCCTAGTCGTAAGAGCTGTTATAACGCGTAAATGCATTCAAAAGCTTGAGTTGAAGCTTGTTTGTACTTGTAAACATCCTTGGTGTATTTTCACACTCAAATGAATGCAAAAAAGTATTTGAATGCTTTCTCTTAATATACAACACAAAAGAACTCAAATCTCTTTCACCCTACTCGTAAGAGCTTTTAAAACGCGTAAATGCATTCAAAAGCTTGATTAGAAGCTTGTTTGTACTTGTAAACATCCTAAGTGTAGTTTCACACTCAAATGAATGCAAACAAAGTATTTGGATGCTTTCTCTTAATATACAACACAAAAGAACTCAAATCTCTTTCACCCTACTCGTAAGAGCTTTTAAAACGCGTAAATGTATTCAAAAGCTTGAGTTGAAGCTTGTTTGTACTTGTAAACATCCTAGATGTAGTTTCACACTCAAATGAATGCAAAAAAGTATTTGGTTGCTTTCCCTTATTATACAACACAAAAGAACTCAATGTCAATCACTCAAGTCGTAAGAGCTGTTAAAATGCGTAAATGCATTCAAAAGCTTAAGTTGAAGCTTGTTTGTACTTGTAAACATCCTTGGTGTATTTTCACACTCAAATGAATGCAAAAAAGTATTTGAATGCTTTTTCTTAATAAACAACACAAAAGAACTCAATTTCTATCACCCTAGTCGTAAGTGCTGTTAAAACGCGTAAATGCATTCAAAAGCTTGAGCTGAAACTTGTTTGTACTTATAAACAACCTTGTGTAGTTTCACACTCAAATGAATGCAAACAAAGTATTTGGATGCTTTCTCTTAATATACAACAAAAAAGAACTCAAATCTCTTTCACCCTACTCGTAAGAGCTTTTAAAACGCGTAAATGCATTCAAAAGCTTGATTTAAAGCTTGTTTGTACTTGTAAACATCCTAGGTGTAGTTTCACACTCAAATGAATGCAAACAAAGTATTTGGATGCTTTATCTTATTATACAACACAAAAGAACTCAATCTCTATCACTCAAGTCATAAGAGCTGTTAAAACGCGTAAATGCATTCAAAAGCTTGAGGTGAAGCTTGTTTATAGTTGTAGACATCCTTGGTGTATTTTCACACTCAAATGAATGCAAACAAAGTATTTGGATGCTTTCTCTTAATATACAACACAAAAGAACTCCAATCTCTTTCACCCTACCCGTATGAGCTTTTAAAATGTGTAAATGCATTGAAAAGGTTGAGGTGAAGCTTGTTTATAGTTGTAAACATCCTTGGTGTATTTTCACACTCAAATGAATGCAAAAAAATATTTGGATGCTTTCTCTTAATATACAACACAAAAGAACTCAAATCTCCTTCAGCCTAACCGTATGAGCTTTAAAAACGCATAAATGCATTCAAAAGCATGAGTTGAAGGTTGTTTGTACTTTCAAACATTCTTGTTGTAGTTTTATACACAAATGAATGCAAACCAAACATTTGGGTGCTTTCTCTTAATATACAACACAAAAGAACTCAATCTTTATCACCCTAGTCGTATCTTAATATACAACACAAAAGAACTCAAATCTCTTTCCCCTTACTCGTAAGAGCTTTTAAAACGTGTAAATGCATTCAAAAGCTTGATTTGAAGCTTGTTTGTACTTGTAAACATCCTAGGTGTAGTTTCACACTCAAATGAATGCAAACAAAATATTTGGATGCTTTCTCTTAATATACAACACAAAATAACACAATCTCTATCACCCTAGTCGTATGCGCTGTTAAAATGCGTAAATGCATTCAAAAGCTTGAGTTGAAGCTTGTTCGTACATGTAAATATCCCAGGTGTTTTTTCACACTCAAATGAATGCAAACAAAGTATTTGGATGCTTTCTCATAATATACAACACAAAAGAACTCATCTCTATCACCCTAGTCGTAAGAACTGTTAAAACGCGTCAATGCATTCAAAAGCTTGAGTGGAAGCTTGTTTGTACTTGTAAACATCCTTGGTGTAATTTCACACTGAAATGAATGCAAACACAGTATTTGGATACTTTCTCTTAATATACAACACAAAAGAACTCAATTTCTATCACCCTAGTCGTAAGAGCTGTTAAAACGCGTAAATGCATTCGAAAGCTTGAGTTGTAGTTTGTTTGTAATTGTAATCATCCTTGGTATGTTTTCACACTCAAATGAATGCAAACAAAGTATTTTGATGCATTCTCTTAATATACAACACAAAAGAAATCAAATCTCTTTCACCCTACCTGTATGAGCTTTTAAAACGCGTAAATGCATTCAAAAGCTTGAGTTGAAGCTTGTTTATACTTGTAAAAATCCTTGGTGTATTTTCACACTCAAATGAATACAAATAAAGTATTTGGATGCTTTACCTTAATATAAAACACAAAAGATCACCCTAGTCGTAAGAGCTGTTAAAACGCGTAAATGCTTTCAAAAGCTTAAGCGGAAGCTTGTTTGTACTTGTAAATAACCTTGGTGTAGTTTCACACTCAAATGAATGCAAACAAAGTATTTGGACGCTTTCTCTTAATATACAACACAAAAGAACTCAAATCTCTTTCACCCTACCCGTATGAGCTTTTAAAACGCGTAAATGCATTCAAAAGCTTGAGTTGAAGCTTGTTTGTACTTGTAAATATCCTTGGTGTATTTTCACACTCAAATGAATGCAAACAAAGTATTTGAATGCTTTCTCTTACTATACAACACAAAAGAACTCATCTCTATCACCCTAGTCGTAAGAACTGTTAAAACGCATAAAATCATCCAAAAACTTGAGTTGAAGCTTGTTTGCACTTGTAAACATCCCTGGTGTAATTTCACACTCAAACGAATGCAAACAAAGTATTTTGAAACTTTCTCATAATATACAATACAATAGAACTCAATTTCTATCACCCCAGTCGTAAGAGGTATTAGAATGCGTAAATGCATTCAAATGCTTTAGTTGAAGCTTGTTTGTTCTTGTAAACATCCTTGGTGTATTTTCACACTCAAATGAATGCAAACAAAGTATTTGGATTCTTTCTCTTAATATACAACACAAAAGAACTCAAATCTCTTTCACCCTACCTGTATGAGTTTTTAAAACGCGTAAATGCATTCAAAAGTTGAGTTGAAGCTTGTTTGTACTTTAAAACATTCTTGGTGTAGTTTCATACTCAAATGAATGCAAACCAAACATTTGGATGCTTTCTCTTAATATAGAACACAAAAGAACTCAATCTCTATCACCCTAGTCGTAAGAGCTGTTATATCGCATAAATGCATTCAAAAGCTTGAGTTGAATCTTGTTTGTACTTGTAAACATCCTTGGTGTAGTTTCACACTCAAATGAATGCAAACAAAGTATTTGGATGCTTTCTCTTAATATACAACACAAAAGAACTCATCTCTATCACCCTAGTCGTAAGAACTGTTAAGACGCGTAAATGCATTCAAAAGTTTGAGTAGAAGCTTGTTTGTACTTGTAAACATCCCTGGTGTTATTTCACAATCAAATGAATGCAAACAAAGTATTTGGATACTTTCTCTTAATATACACACAAAAGAACTCAATTTCTATCACCCTAGTCGTAAGAGCTGTTAAAACGCGTAAATGCATTCAAAAGTTTGAGTTGAAGCTTGTTTGTACTTGTAAACATCATTGGTGTATTTTCACACTCAAATTAATGCAAACAAAGTATTTGGATGCTTTCTCTTAATATACAACACAAAAGAACTCAAATCTCTTTCACCCTACCCGTATGGGCCTTTGAAACGCGTAAATGCATTCAAAAACTTGAGTTGAAGCTTGTTTGTACTTGTAAAAATCCTTGTGTATTTTCACACTCTAATGAATGCAAACAAAGTATTTTGATGCTTTCTCTTAATATAAAACACAAAAGAACTCAATCTCTATCACCCTAGTCGTAAGAGATGTTAAAACGCGTAAATGCATTCAAAAGCTTGAGTTGAAGCTTGTTTATACTCGTAAACATCCTTGGTGTAGTTTCAAACTCAAATGAATGCAAACAAAGTATTTGGATGCTTTCTCTTAATATACAACACAAAAGAACTCAAATCTCTTTCACCCTACCAATAAGAGTTTTTAAAACGCGTAAATGCATTCAAAAGCTTGAGTTGAAGCTTGTTTGTACTTGTAAAAATCCTTGGTGTATTTTCATGTAGAATCTAGTTGCAATGATCTAATCATAAAAGCAGAAGATAACTAGAAAACAGGAATCTTAACGGGTCATTAAATACACGTAAATATACCTCTTGATGCGTGCCTCGTTGATCGATTAAATATCGATAGGTGCGAATTAGGATTCCAAGGGTAATCCCTCTACCGTAGTCCACGCAACAATCGACTTGATCATTCCAAACACGTTTGTTAGCTAGAACGAGCACAAGGAGCCGTTCCTTGGGCTATGGAGGTGCTTGGTTGTTTAGAGATAAAAAGAGAGAAGGAGGCTATCAGTTAAAACCTGTAACCTAGTTACATCCTCCTTCTCTTCTATTTAAACTGTAGAGTCACATGTAGTGGGCTAACCCTAAGTAGGCCCACTTACCGTTCTCTCTTACTAATTAACTAATGCGACTCCTAGGTCCATTAATTAATTATGGATCCATCGATTACTTAAGCGTGTGACCCGTTAGGCCCATCGCATTTAGTAGTCGGCCGACTCATATCGGTCCAATTATCCTAAGCGGTCTGTAGCTAAACGTTACGACCTACTAAATCGATAAGTTAACTATCTCTGTTATTTAATCCCGAATTTTGCACCTTGACTGACAGGACATAAATCCTTCAATCTCCCACTTGTCCTTAAAACAAGTGTGCAAATCCATTCCCTTGTCACTTAATGTCTTGATGTGAATGTAAGGTAAGAAGTCTAGTCATCCTTACAATGTTCATATCTTTTCTTGATCCCGAATTGGATTGTTAAGACAAATGATTATCCAATAATCCATTTGAGCACGACCATTCATTTCACAATCCCAATTCTACAAGAGGCCCATAAGACAACGATCCCCGTAGGGAGGACAATTCCCGTCTTGTGCATTCATGAATTCCAACATGATTTTCAATAATCCGGATATATCCGTCATTCCCTCCTGTTACGTAAGCGTTAGGAGTAATCACAGGTTATCAATCCTCATGTTGTTATTCATAACCACTCAGGTTTGAGAAATGGTTAAAGATAGTTGTATGGGAGTCTAATATGACTACTTGTTCTTAAAGAACTCTCATGGTGGGTCTGTCCGATCATGAATTCCCAATTCAGATCTATGCAAATGATCCTTGACATCCCTGATCCCATGTCTCCAACCCATGAAACAGGCACTGAGATCAACTTGCAATCTAATCATCACCGGTTATTAGAATCTAATTCTAACACCTAGATTAGGGACAAGTAACCACAAAATCGAGTTCACACAATAGGGTTTCATTATCCAAGACATCGACTTGATAACCTATTTGGATATTTGTGTTTTATTATTTTGGATTAGTATTAAAAGTCATACAGAAAATTGAATAGAACCAAAGTCATTGTGATAAATGTACAGAAGTATGTTTTAATCATGAACACCATTTCATAATCTAAAACAATGAAGCTAATCATCTCCGAAGCGCTTAATGCCTATCGAAGATGTGACCCAGTCAAGCGGCTTAGTCAACGGATCAGCGACATTCTCATCAGTATGAACCTTGCATATGCTTATATCACCATCATTGACCCATTGTCTAATAATGTGATATTTGCGATGTACATGTTTAGACTTTTGGTGTGGCCTTGGCTCATTGGCTTCGGCGATGACTCCATTATTATTACAACATAAAGCCAACGGTTCAGCCTCCGTAGGCACAACGCCAAGCTCAACCATGAACTTGCGTATCAAAGCAGCCTCCTTCGCAGCTTCCAAAGTTGCGATGTACTCTGTTTCCGTTGTTAAATCTGCCATAGTGCTTTTCTTAGCACTCTTCTAAGTCACTGCTCCTCCCTTGAGACTGAAGACAAATCTTAATTGGGATTTAGAACCATCTCTGTCGATCTGGAAGGACGCATAAGTATATCCTTTCACAATCAACTTTTCGAAAACACCTCCAAAGCCAAGTCTTTACAAACTCCAGCAATGAAATGTCGTTTCCAATGATCAGTATGTCATCAACATACAGGACCAAGAAGACAATTTTGCTCCCACTGAACTTCTTGTATACACAAGGTTCTTCTATGTTTCTAATAAAACCAAACCTAGTTATGGCTTCGTCAAAACACAGATTCCAGCTCCGGGATGCTTGCTTCAACCCATAAATGGATCTTTTTAGCTTGCAAACCTTCCCAGCGTTCTTAGGATTGATAAAACCCCCTCAGGTTGTTTCATATACACATCCTCTTCGAGAACCCCGTTCAAGAAAGCGATTTTCACATCCATTTGCCAGATCTCATAGTCATAATGAGCTGCAATTGCTAGGAGTATCCTAATGGATTTAAGCATCGCAACTGGTGAGAAAGTTTCATCAAAGTCAATCATTGAATATGCCTGTAACCTTTTGCCACCAGTCTAGCTTTGAAAACTAGAAAGTTTCCATCCTTGTCCGTCTTGATCTTAAAGATCCATTTGCACCCGATGGGCCTAGCTCCATCCGGCAAATCGACCAAGTCCCAGACTTGATTCTCGGACATGGAATCCATTTCGGATTTCATGGCTTCTTGCCATTTGCTGGAATTTGGACTCATTATTGCTTCCTTGTAAGTGGTGGGTTCTTAACTTTCAACAAGGAAAATGTCATGGCTTTTCGTCGTATAGATTGAAATATATCTATTCGTCTGAAACCTGACTCTATCAGACCTTCGAAGGGTGGATTCAGGTTCAACCTCTTGAGTTGCCTTTAGAGTTGAATCTGGAGATGTTTCCAAAACATCTTGGATGGATTCTAAATCCCTATCCACATCGATTGGAGCTGTTTCCAAAACATCATGGATGGATTCTGAATCCCTATCCACACTCCAATTTTTGCTCATCTTGAATTTCTTCGAGATGGACTTTACTCACACTTGTCTCTTTGGAAAGGAATTCCTTCTCCAAAAAGACACCATTCCGAGCAACAAATGCTTTGTTCTTAGTTCTGTTGTAGAAATAATAATCCTTTATTTCCTTTGGATAACCCACAAAGAAAACTTTGTCTGATTTGGGCGCATGCTTATCGTCGAGTAACCTCTTTACATAAGCTTCACACCCCCAAACCTTGAGAAAAGACAACTTGGGACCCCGTCCCATCCATAGTTCATGTGGTGTCTTTTCAACGGCTTTTGACGGAGTCTTGTTCAGTGTGAAAGCTGCCGTCTCGAGAGCATATCCCCCGAAAGAAATAGGAAGATTGGCGTGACCCATCATTAATCTAACCATATCTAATAAGGTTCGATTCCTCCGTTGAAACACACCATTCCATTGTGGTGTTCCAGGAGGAGTTAGTTGTAAAAGTACTCCACAACCCTTTAGATGTTCATCGAAGTCTAGGCTCATATATTCGCCTCCTCGATCCGATCGAAGAGCTTTGATTTTCTTGCCTAGCTGATTTTCAACTTCATTCTGAAACTCTTTGAATTTTTCAAAAGATTCAGATTTATGTTTCATTAAGTAAATATATCCATATCTACTCAAATCATCAGTAAATGTAATGAAGTAGCTAAACCCACCTCTTGCAGTCGAACTCATTGGTCTACATACATCTGAGTGTATTAGACCCAATAGCTCACTGGCTCCCTCTCCCTTTCCTAGAAAGGGTGACTTTGTCATTTTGCCAAGTAAACATGATTCGCAAGTATCAAATGACTCCAAGTCAAATGAGTCCAGAATCCCTTCTCTAAGAAGTTTTTTAATGTGTTTCACATTTATATGGCCTAATCTACAATTCCATAGATATGTGGGATTAGAATCATTAGTTCTAGCCTTTTTGTTATTGATGGTGAGTATATATTTGTCAAAATTTAGCAAATAAAGCCCATTATGTAAACGGGCGCTAAAATAAAATACATCATCTTTTGAAACCGTATAAGAACCATTCTTAATGCGCATATCAAAACCTTCCATATCCAATATAGACGGAGAAATGATGTTTTTGTTTATACTAGGAACATAATAACAATTGTTATGTTCTAGTTCAACGCCAGAGGGAAACGACAAAACATAAGTTCCTACAGTCAAAGTAACCACCCTGGCCCCATTTGTGACTCGTAGGTTCACCTCATCTCTAGCTACCTTCCGAGGTTGTTTTAGTCCCTCCACATTTGAACAAATGTCAGTACCACAACCGGTATCCAATATCCAATTAGAAGTAGTTGTAGCTAGATTGATTTCAACAACGAAAACATTTGAAGTCATGGAAACCATTCCATACTTCAGGTTTTCCTTTAGCTTTGGGCAGTTCCTCTTCCAATGTCCCTTTTGTTGGCAATGGAAGCATTGATTATCTGCAGCTAAGGACGACTTCTTAGCGGCCAATCGTTGCTTAGGCTTAGGCTTGGTCACACCACCCTTGCCTTTCAACAGGTTGCCCTTTGAAGTGTCCCCTTTCTTTCCCCTCCCAACATTAAGCACTTGCTTTTTGGGAAGTCCTGGAATAGACGTCTCCGAGACGCATTCCTTCTTATCATGCCTGAGAACTATTCTCAGGTTGCGATGAATCTTCAGGTAATTGTTTGGTCCAACCAAATGTTCGCTGTCTAGTATCGACTTTGGGTAAAAAGTTTACTTATTTTCATTGGTCATTGCTACAAAACAGAAATAATATGCAAAAATTTAGTACATTTATCAATAAATAACTTAATCAATTTCCAAAATAGAAAAGTTATCTAACATTTTATTCATCCTCTAAGGTGCCCCTATGAATAAAATAATTCCAAGATCCTCATTTTACCCTAATGTGACCAAGCTTTGGCTTGTCAACCACACTAGTCAAAATAGGTAAGCAATCCTTGCTAATTATGTCCAACATAACTCTCGGTTGATAGGCATATGTAATATGGCTATCCCTTTGCCCCGATATGTAAGGACTCCTTACTCATATCTTTGAGGGAACCAAAATAGTCTTGTAAATCTCTTCTTAAACTTACCCGCATTAACTCAAGATTAAAATGATGTCACGCTTTGGCGATGCCCATTATGAATGATCGAAAGTGTAATGGGTGAACCTTATTTGGAAGGGCATTAACTCAATATTTCCTTGGGACAAGATTTGATAAATTGTTTTAATATATGTGAACTAATAGTTATATTAAAACAATATAATAAATCAGACATGCGATAATTAAAGCAATAAATCTAATTTAAGCAATAATTAAAGCATTTAAATAAATGATCCTAGTATGGCCCGTAAAAGAAAAATAAAGATCTAATCTTTAAATTCTTCCACTTGAACCGCGATCTCCTCCAAGGCTCCGCTCTTCAAGCTTTACATATTGTAATTGTATTTGGTAATTGTAAACTTAAAGATAATGCAATAAAATAAATTACATAAATACAACGGTTTTACATACCGTATTAGGTTACAAAAACAAAACGGTGCGCAGACCGCATTTTTGGGCCATACTAGATCATACATTCATTCACCCATTAAATGGGTGACCCATAAAATATATCCAAAAGCCATATAATAAACAAGTAGATCAATAATCTAATCATTGAAATAATTTAAATTATATGCTAAAGGGTGAAAGATATATTGCATATTATCATAAAAGTAAAAGTAGTCGGGCTTCGTGCACGTTCCAAACGTTATGAAGCCTAAGGCACATCAAAATTTACGCTACCAGACCCAACACACGGTTGCCCGTGTGGCCCAGCACTGAGTTTTGTGTCGTGCCTAGCACACACCTCAGTATCTGCGTTGTTTGATGCCCTGAAAATATGATGTTCTAGAAAAACTTTTATTTGGTACACTTACAGCAAGTAAAATAAATAGCAACATATATAAGTGACCCATGATCTAATCACGATAAAACAGAAGTCAAGTATTAATTTGATCAAAACTATGCAGGCTTATATGCAATCCAATCACGAAATTAGCCTAGAAAGATGCATCAAATAAAATAATCCTCCACTTCAAAACAAAACCTATGTAACACAGATGCAAACTATGATCATATAAAGAAAAAACACAAAAGAATCGACTTTACGTGCCATCACTCCCATCAGCATACAGTTGCCCAACCCAAGGCCATGATCCAAAAGGAAAAAAGAAATAATCAGGGTCTCCTTTTGACATCTAACATACTGCTTGTAATTTATTACAAAATAAATCACTTGATCAACGCATCACATGATCGAACCAGCAAATCAATTGGATAAACGCATAAAATAGCGAATTTAGAGGCAATACATAACTGATCTAATCATTGCCCAATCAACCGAAAAACAAAATTTAGGGTTGATTTAAAGTGATCTAATAAACTCATTAATTAGGCTCTGATACTACTGTAGGATCTAGTTGCAATGATCTAATCATAAAAGCGGAAGACAACTAAAAAAGAGGAATCTTAACGGATCATTAAATACACATAAATATACCTCTTGATGCGTGCCTCGTTGATCGATTAAATATCGATAGGTGCGAATTAGGATTCCAAGTGCAATCCCTCTACTGTAGTCCACGCAGCAATCGACTTGATCAATCCAACCACATTCGTTAGCTAGAACGAGCACAAGGAACCATTCCTTGTGCTATGGAGGTGCTTGGTTGTTTAGAGAGAAAATGAGAGAAGGAGGCTATCAGTTAAAACCTGTAACCTAGTTACATGCTCCTTCTCTTCTATTTAAACTGTAGAGTTCACATGTAGTGGGCTAACCCTAGGTAGGCCCACTTACCGTTCTCTCTTACTAAAGTATTTTGCACTTTGACTGACAGGACATAAATCCTTCATTTCACACTCAAATGAATGAAAACAAAGTATTTGGATGCTTTCTCTTAATATAAAACACAAAAGAACTCAATTTCTATCACCATAGTCATAAGAGTTGTTAAAACGCGTAAATGCATTCAAAAGCTTGAGTTGAAGCTTGTTTGTACTTGTAAACAACCTTGGTGTAGTTTCACACTCAAATGAATGCAAACAAAGTATTTGGATGCTTTCTCTTAATATACAACACAAAAGAACTCAAATCTCTTTCACCCTACCCGTATGAGCTTTTAAAACGCGTAAATGCATTCAAAAGCTTGAATTGAAGGTTGCTTGTACTTGTAAAAATCCTTTGTGTATTTTCACACTCAAATGAATGCAAACAAAGTATTTGGATGCTTTCTCTTAATATACAACACAAAAGAACTCATCTCTATCACCCTAGTCGTAACAACTGTTAAAACGCGTAAATGCATTCAAAAGCTTGAGTTGAAGCTTGTTTGTACTTGTAAACATCTCTGGTGTTATTTCACACTCAAATGAATGCAAACAAACTATTTGGATACTTTCTCTTAATATACAATTCAAAAGAACTCAATTTCTATCACCCTAGTCGTAAGAGCAGTTAAAACACATAAATGCATTCAAAAGCTTGAATTGAAGCTTGTTTATACATGTAAACATCCTCGGTGTAGTTTCACACTCAAATGAATGCAAACAAAGTATTTGGATGCTTTCTCTTAATATACAACACAAAAGAACTCAAATCTCTTTCACCCTACCTGTATAAGCTTTTAAAAAGCGTAAATGCATTCAAAAGTTTGAGTTGAAGCTTGTTTGTACTTGTAAAAATCTTTGGTGTATTTTCACACTCAAATGAATGCAAACAAAGTATTTGGATGCTTTATCTTAATATACAACTCAAAAGAACTCAAATCTCTTTTACCCTACCCCTATGAGCTTTTAAAACGCGTAAATGCATTCAAAAGCTTGAGTTGAAGCTTGTTTGTACTTGTAAACAACGTTGGTGTAGTTTCACACTCAAATGAATGCAAACGATGCTTTCTCTTAATATACAACTCAAAAGAACTTAAATCTCTTTCACCTTACCCGTATGAGCTTTTAAAACGCGTAAATGCATTCAAAAGTTTGAGTTGAAGCTTGTTTGTACTTGTAAAAATCCTTGGTGTATTTTCACACTCAAATGAAATTATTTGGATGCTTTCTCTTAATATACAATACAAAAGAACTCATCTGTATCACCCTAGTCGTAAGAACTGTTAAAACGCGTAAATGCATTCAAAAGTTTGAGTTGAAGCTTGTTTGTACTTGTAAACATCCCTGGTGTTATTTCACACTCAAATGAATGCAAACAAAGTATTTGGATACTTTCTCTTAATATACAACACAAAAGAACTCAATTTCTATCACCCTAGTCGTAAGAGCTGTTAAAACGCATAATGCATTCAAAAGCTTGAGTTGAAGCTTGTTTGTACTTGTAAACATCCTTGGTGTATTTTCACACTCAAATGAATGTACACAAAGTATTTGGATACTTTCTCTTAATATACAAGACAAAAGAAGTCAAATCTCTTTCACGCTACCCGTATGAGCTTTTAAAACGCGTAAATGCATTCAAAACCTTGAGTTGAAGCTTGTTTGTACTTTAATACAATCTTGGTGTAGTTTCATACTCAAATGAATGCAAACCAAAGATTTGGGTGCTTTCTCTTAATATACAACACAAAAGAACTCAATTTCTATCACCGTACTCGTAAGAGCTGTTATAACGCTTAAATGCATTCAAAAGCTTGACTTGAAGCTTGTTTGTACTTGTAAACATCCTTGGTGAAGTTTCACACTCAATGGAATGCAAAAAAGTATTTGAATGCTTTCTCTTAATATACAACACGAAAGAACTCAAATCTCTTTCACCCTACTCGTAAGAGCTTTTAAAACGCGTAAATGCATTCAAAAGCTTGAGTTGAAGCTTGTTTGTACTTGTAAATATCCTAGGCGTAGTTTCACACTCAAATGAATGCAAACAAAGTATTTGCATGCTTTCTCTTAATGTACAACACAAACGATCTCAAATCTCTTTCACCCTACTCGTATGAGTTTTTACAACGCGTAAATGCATTCAAAAGCTTGAGTTGAAGCTTGATTGTACTTTAAAACATTCTTGGTGTAGTTTCATACTCAAATGAACGCAAACAAAACATTTGGGTGCTTTCACATAATATACAACACAAAAGAACTCAATCTCTATCACCCTAGTCGTAAGAGCTGGTCTAAATGCATTCAAAAGCTTGAGTTGAAGCTTGTTTGTACTTGTAAACTTCCTTGGTGTAGTTTCACACTCAAATGAATGCAAACAAGTTATTTGGATGCTTTCTCTTAATATACAACACAAAAGAACTCAAATCTCTTTCACCGTACCCGTATGAGCTTTTAAAACGTGTAAATGCATTCAAAAGCTTGAGTTGAAGGTTGCTTGTACTTGTAAAAATCCTTTGTGTATTTTCACACTCAAATGAATGCAAACAAAGTATTTGGATGCTTTCTCTTAATATACAACACAAAAGAACTCATCTCTATCACCCTAGTAAGAACAACTGTTAGAACGCGTAAATGCATTCAAAAGCTTGAGTTGAAGCTTGTTTGTACTTGTAAACATCTCTGGTGTTATTTCACATTCAAATGAATGCAAACAAACTATTTGGATACTTTCTCTTAATATACAACTCAAAAGAACTCAATTTCTATCACCCTAGTCGTAAGAGCTGTTAAAACGCATGAATGCGTTCAAGAGCTTGAGTTGAAGCTTGTTCGTACTTGTAAACATCCTTGGTGCATTGATGCAGGAGCAACATGCTTAAAAGACCCATACACATCATATGCACCATTATATAGATCTTAGGAATGATCTTGATTCCTCTACACGGCTCTTCGAGAACAACAATGGTGTTTTCGAAGGGGAATTGAAAGAACATTCAATCATGGTTCTATTATGTTCGTTGATGGAGCATGTTTTTAAATGGGGTACAATTACATTGCCTCCCACATTGAAGATACTTTGGAATACACGGTCAAGATGGGGATTAAAGCTCTTGTTATATGATCGCGTTCATTATGGAGAACCTCGTAATCTTGGCAGTTCTGATAGTTGTTCGTATTTTGGCCAATATACAACACAAAAGAACTCAATTTCTATCACCCTAGTCGTAAGAGCTGGTCTAAATGCATTCAAAAGCTTGAGTTGAAGCTTGTTTGTACTTGTAAACATCCTTGGTGTAGTTTCACACTCAAATGAATGCAAACAAATTATTTGGATGCTTTCTCTTAATATACAACACAGAAGAACTCAAATCTCTTTCACCCTACTAGTATGAGCGTTTAAAACGCGTAAATGCATTCAAAAGCTTGAGTTGAAGCTTGTTTGTACTTTAAAATACTCTTGGTGTAGTTTCATACTCAAATGAATGCAAACAAAACATTTGGGTGCTTTCTCTAAATGTACAACACAAAAGAACTCAATCTCTATCACCCTAGCCGTAAGAGATGTTAAAACGCGTAAGTGCATTCAAAAGCTTGAGTTGAAGCTTGTTTGTATTTGTAAACATCCCTGGTGTTATTTCACACTCAAATGCCTCAGACAAAGTGTTTGCATACTTTCTCTTAATATAAAACACAAAAGAACTCAATTTCTATCACCCTAGTCGTAAGGGCTGTTAAAACGCGTAAATGCGTTCAAGAGCTTGAGTTGAAGCTTGTTTGTACTTGTAAACATCCTTGGTGTATTGATGTAGGAGCAACATGCTTAAAAAACCCATACACATCATATTCACCATTATATAGATCTTAGGAATGATCTTGATTCCTCTACACGGCTCTTCAAGAACAACAATGGTGTTTTCCAAGGGGAATTGAAAGAACATTCAATCATGGTTCTATTATGTTTGTTGATGGAGCATCTTTTAAAATGAGTTACAATTAAATTGCCTCCTACATGGATGATACTTTGGAATACACGCGCAAGATGGGGATTAAAGCTCTTGTTATATGATCACGTTCATTATGAAGAACCTCGTAATCTTGACAGTTCTGATAGTTGTTCGTATTTTGGCCATACCTCTCTCATACTAAATCTAAACGTGATGATTCAAATCTCTATGAAAAGATATGATCGAGATCTACAAAGATGATGCTTTGCGTTTTCTCTAATTCAAAGCGCAACATGGTCAAAAACGAGTAACAAGTTACGGAACATATTCCTTGCGCGAAAGGCAACGACTTTAGTTTAGTTATTGTGTCCAAGTTTGCTTTTACTTGTTTAAACGTGATTTATTGTTTAGGAAAGATATAATCTGAATATAATTAGCATTAGGAGTCCATTAGGTATTAGGAAAGCTGTTAGTTTGTCCGTTTTACAATTGTAATCAGTTTCATAGTTAGTTTCCTACTTGGATTAGGATTCCTAGTAGCTTTAGATTTCTTTGTTTATAAAAAAAAAAGGGAGAGCACTTTTATTGTAACATAGACTTTGATGATTAATGATTAATACTTGACTATTTACCCCCTCAAATTGAGTGATTCAGTTTGAAATCCTTGTGTGTGATACGCAAGTATTGTTCTTGAGTGATTCTTGAACGAAAACCCCAACCCCTTGAGTGATTCGAGAGGTATATCCCTTTTATTGTTTTTATTTATCAAAATACAGAAAATTCCTAAATAAATCACATCATGTATTTTCACACTCAAATGAATGCAAACAAAGTATTTGGATGCTTTCTCTTAATATACAACACAAAAGAACTCAAATCTCTTTCACCCTACCCGTATGAGCTTTTAAAACGCGTAAATGCATTCAAAAGCTTGAGTTGAAGCTTGTTTGTACTTGTAAAAATCCTTGGTGTATATTCACACTCAAATGAATGCAAACAAAGTATTTGGATGCTTTATCTTCATATACAACACAAAAGAACTAAATCTTTATCACCCTAGTTGTAAGAGATGTTAAAATGCGTAAATGCATTCAAAACCATGGGTTGAAGCTTGTTTGTACTTGTAAACATCCTTGGTGTATTTTCACACTCAAATGAATGCAAAAAAAATATTTGGATGCTTTCTCTTAATATACAACACAAAAGAACTCAAATCTCTTTCACCGTACTCGTATGAGCGTTTAAAACGTGTAAATGCAATCAAAAGCTGGAGTTGAAGCTTATTTGTACTTTAAAACATTCTTGGTGTAGTTTTAATCTCAAATGAATGCAGACAAAATATTTGGGTGTTTTCTCTTAATATACAACACAAAAGAACTCAATTTCTATCACCCTAGTCGTAAGAGCTGTTAAAACGCGTAAATGCATTCAAAAGCTTGAGTTGAAGCTTGTTTGTACTTGTAAACTTCCATTGTATTATTTCAAACTCAAATGAATGCAAACAAAGTATTTGGATACTTTCTCTTAATATACAACACAAAAGAACTCAATTTCTATCACCCAAGTCGTAAGAGCTGTTACAACACGTAAATGCATTCAAAAGCTTGAGTTGAAGCTTGTTTATACTTGTAAACATCCTTGGTGTATTTTCACACTCAAATTAATGCAAACAAAGTATTTGGATGCTTTCTCTCAATATACAACACAAAAGAACTCAAAACTCTCTCACCCTACCCGTATGAGCTTTTAAAACGCGTAAATGCATTCAAAAGCTTGAGTTGAAGCTTGTTTGTACTTGTAAAAATCCTTAGTGTATTTTCACACTCAAATGAATGCAAACAAAGTATTTGAATGCTTTCTCTTAATATACAACACAGAAGAACTCAATCTCTATCACCCTAGTCGTAAGAGCTGTTAAAACGCGTAAATGCATTCAAAAACTTGAGTTGAAGCTTGTTTGTACCTGTAAACATCCTTGGTGTAGTTTTACACTCAAATGAATGCAAAGTAAGTATTTGGATGCTTTCTCTTAATATACAACACAAAAGAACTCAAATATCTTTCACGCTACTCGTATGAGCGTTTAAAACGCGTATTCAAAAGCTTGAGTTGAAGCTTTTTTATACTATAAAACATTCTTGGTGTAGTTTTAAACTCAAATGAATGCAAACAAAATATTTAACTGCTTTCTCTTAATATACAACAAAAGAACTTAATCTCTATTACCCTAGTAGCAAGACCTGTTAAAACGCGTAAATGCATTCAAAAGATTGAGTTGAATCTTGTTTGTACTAGTAAACATCCTTGGTGTATTTTCACATTCAAATGATTGCAAACAAAGTATTTGGATGCTTTGTCTTAATATACAACACAAAAGATCTCAAATCTCTTTCATCATACCCGTATGAGCTTTTAAAACGCGTAAATGCATTCAAAAGCTTGAGTGGAAGCATGTTTATACTTGTAAACATCCTTGGTTTATTTTCACACTCAAATTAATGCAAACAAAGTATTTGGATGCTTTCTCTTAAAATACAACACAAAGGAACTCAATCTCTATCACCCTAGTCGTAAGAGCTGTTAAAACGCGTAAATGCATTCAAAAGCTTGAGTTGAAGCTTGTTTATACTTGTAAACATCCTTGGTGTACTTTCACACTCAAATGAATGCAAACAAAGTATTTGGAGTCTTTCTCTTAATATACAACACAAAACAACTCAAATCTCTTTCACCCTATTCGTTTGAGCGTTTAAAACGCGTAAATGCATTCAAAAGTTTGAGTTGAAGCTTGGTTGTACTTTAAAACATTCTTGGTGTAGTTTCATTCTCAAATGAATGCATACAAAATATATTTGGTTGCTTTCTCTTAATATACAACTGAAAAGAACTCAATCTCTATCACTCTAGTCGTACGAGCAGTTAAAACGCGTAAATGCATTTAAAAGCTTGAGTTGAAGCTTGTTTGTACTTGTAAACATCCTAGGTGTATTTGCACAATCAAATGAATGCAAACAAAGTATTTGGATGATTTCTCTTAATATACAACACAAAAGAACTCAAATCTCTTTCACCCTACCCGTATGAGCTTTTAAAACGCGTCAATACATTTAAAAGCTTGAGTTGAAGCTTTTTTGTACTTTAAAACATTCCTTGTGTAGTTTCATACTCCAATGAATGCAAACAAAATATTTCGGTGCTTTCTCTTAATATACAACAAAAAAGAACTCAATCTCTATCACCCTAGTCGTAAGAGCTGTTAAAACGCGTAAATGCATTGAAAAGCTTGAGTTTATGTTTGTTGTACTTGCAAACATCCTTGGTGTTATTTCACACTCAAATGAAGGCAAACAAAGTATTTGGATACTTTCTCTTAATATACAACACAAAAGAACTCAATTTCTATCACCCTAGTCGTAAGAGCTGTTTTAACGAGTAAATGCATTCAAAAGCATAAGTTGATGCATGTTTGTACTTGTAAACATCCTTGGTGTATTTTCACACTCAAATGAATGCAAACAAAGTATTTGGATGATTTCTCCTAATATACAACATAAAACAACTCAAATCTTTTTCACCCTACTCGTAAGAGCTTTTAAAACGCGTAAATGCATTCAAAAGGTTGAGTTGAAGCTTGTTTGTACTTGTAAACATCCTAGGTGTACTTTCACAGTCAAATGAATGCCGATAAAGAATTTGGATGCTTTCTGTTAATATACAACACAAAAGAAATCAATCTCTATCACCCTAGTCGTAAGACTTGTTAAATCGCGTAAATGCATTTAAAAGCATGAGTTGAAGCTTTTTTGTACTTGTAAACATCCTTGGGGTAGTTTGACACTCAAATGAATGCAAACAAAGTATTTGGATTCTTTCTCCTAATATACAACACAAAAGAACTCAATTTCTATCACCGTACTCGTAAGAGCTGTTAAAACGCGTAAATGCATTCAAAAGCTTCAGTTGAAGCTTGTTTGTACTTAAAAACATTCTTCGTGTAGTTTCACACTCAAATGAATGCAAACAACGTATTTGGATGCTTTCTTTTAATATACAACCCAAAAGAACTCAAATCTCTTTCACCCTATTCGTATGAGGTTTTAAAACGTGTAAATGCATTCAAAAGCTTGAGTTGAAGCTTATTTGTACATTAAAACATTCTAGGTGTAGTTTCATATTCAAATGAATGCAAACGAAACATTTGGGTGCTTTCTCTTAATATACAACACAAAAGAACTCAGTTTCTATCACCCTTGTTGTAAGAGCTGTTAAAATGGGTAAATGCATTCAAAAGCTTGAGTTGAAGCTTGATTGTATTTAAAAACATTCTTGGTGTAGTTTCATACTCAAATCAATGCAAACGAAACATTTGGGTGCTTTCTCTTAATATACAACACAAAAGAACTCAATTTCTATCACCATAGTCGTAAGAGCTGTTAAAACGCGTAAATGTATTCAAAAGCTTGAGTTGATGCTTGTTTGTACTTGTAAAGATCCCTGGTGTTTTTTCACACACAAATGAATGCAAACAAAGTATTTGGATACTTTCTCTTAATATACAACACAAAAGAACTCAAATCTCTGTCACCCTAGTCGTAAGAGCTGTTAAAACGCGTAATTGCATTCAAACGATTGAGTTGAAGCTTGTTTGTACTTGTAAACATCCTTGGTGTAGTTTCACACTCAAATAAATGCAAACAAAGTAATTTGATGCTTTCTCTTCATATACAACACAAAAGAACTCATATTTTATCACCCTTGTCGTGAGAGCTGTTAAAACGCGTAAATGCATTCAAAAGCTTGAGTTGAAGCTTGTTTGTACTTGTAAACATCCTTGGTGTATTTTCACACTCAAATTAATGCAAACAAAGTATTTGGATGCTTTCTCTTAATATACAACACAAAAGAACTCAATTTCTATCACTTAGTCGTAAGAGTTGTTAAAACCCATAAATGCATTCACAAGCTTGAGTTGAAGCTTGTTTGTACTTGTATACATCCTTGGTGTTATTTCAAACTCAAATGAATGCAAAAAAAGTATTTGGATACTTTCTCTTAATATACAACACAAAAGAACTCAATTTCTATCACCCTAGTCGTAAGAGCTGTTAAAACGCGTAAATGCATTCAAAAGCTTGAGTTGAATCTTGTTTGTACTAGTAAACATCCTTGGTGTATTTTCACACTCAAATGATTGCAAACAAAGTATTTGGATGCTTTGTCTTAATATACAACACAAAAGAACTCAAATCTCTTTCATCATGCCCGTAAGAGCTTTTAAAACGCGTAAATGCATTCAAAAGCTTGAGTGGAAGCTTGTTTGTACTTGTAAACATCCTTGGTTTATTTTCACACTCAAATGAATGCAGATAAAGTATTTGGTTGCTGTCTGTTAATATAAAACACAAAAGAATTCAATCTCTATTACCCTAGTCGTAAGAGTTGTTAAATCGCGTAAATGCATTTAAAAGCATGAGCTGAAGCTTTTTTGTACTTGTAAACATCCTTGGTGTAGTTTCACACTCAAATGAATGCAGATAAAGTATTTGGATGCTTTCTGTTAATATACAACACAAAAGAATTCAATCTCTATCACCCTTGTCGTGAGAGCTGTTAAAACCCATAAATGCATTCAAAAGCTTGATTTGAAGCTTGTTTGTACTTGTAAACATCCTAGGTGTACTTTCACACTCAAATGAATGCAGATAAAGTATTTGGATGCTTTCTGTTAATATACAACACAAAAGAATTCAATCTCTATCACCCTAGTCGTAAGAGTTGTTAAATCGCGTAAATGCATTTAAAAGCATGAGTTGAAGCTTTTTTGTACTTGTAAACATCCTTGGTGTAGTTTCACACTGAAATGAATGCAAACAAAGTATTTGGATTCTTTCTCTTAATATACAACACAAAAGAACTCAATTTCTATCACCGTAGTCGTAAGAGCTGTTAAAACGCGTAAATGCATTCAAAAGCTTGAGTTGAAGCTTGTTTGTACTTAAAAACATACTTGGTGTAGTTTCACATTGAAATGAATGCAAACAACGTATTTGGATGCTTTCTTTTAATATACAACACAAAAGAACTCAAATCTCTTTCACCCTACTCGTATGAGTTTTTAAAACGTGTAAATGCATTCAAAAGCTTGAGTTGAAGCTTGTTTGTACTTTAAAACATTCTACGTGTAGTTTCATATTCAAACGAATGCAAACAAAAAATTTGGGTGCTTTCTCTTAATATACAACACAAAAGAACTCATTTTCTATCACCCTTGTCGTAAGAGCTGTTAAAACGGGTAAATGCATTCAAAAGCTTGAGTTGAAGCTTGATTGTAGTTAAAAACATTCTTGGTGTAGTTTCATACTCAAGTCAATGCAAACAAAACATTTGGGTCCTTTCTCTTAATATACAACACAAAAGAACTCAATTTCTATCACCATAGTCGTAAGAGCTGTTAAAACGCGTAAATGCATTCAAAAGCTTGAGTTGATGCTTGTTTGTACTTGTAAAGATCCCTGGTGTTTTTTCACACTCAAATGAATGCAAACAAAGTATTTGGATACTTTCTCTTAATATACAACATAAAAGAACTCAAATCTCTGTCACCCTAGTCGTAAGAGCTGTTAAAACACGTAAATGCATTCAAAAGCTTGAGTTGAATCTTGTTTGTACTAGTAAACATCCTTGGTGTATTTTCACACTCAAATGATTGCAAACAAAGTATTTGGATGCTTTCTCTTAATATACAACACAAAAGAACTCAAATCTCTGTCACCCTAGTCGTAAGAGCTGTTAAAACGCGTAAATGCATTCACACGATTGAGTTGAAGCTTGTTTGTACTTGTAAACATCCTTGGTGTAGTTTCACAATCAAATAAATGCAAACAAAGTAATTTGATGCTTTCTCTTAATATACAACACAAAAGAACTCATATTTTATCACCCTTCTCGTGAGAGCTATTAAAACGCGTAAATGCATTTAAAAGCTTGAGTTGAAGCTTGTTAGTACTTGTAAACATCCTTGGTGTATTTTCACACTCAAATGAATGCAAACAAAGTATTTGGATGCTTTCTCTTAATATACAACACAAAAGAACTCAATTTCTATCACTTAGTCGTAAGAGTTGTTAAAACCCATAAATGCATTCAAAAGCTTGAGTTGAAGCTTGTTTGTACTTGTAAACATCCTTGGTGTTATTTCAAACTCAAATGAATGCAAGCAAAGTATTTGGATACGTTCTCTTAATATACAACACAAAAGAACTCAATTTCTATCACCCTAGTCGTAAGAGCTGTTAAAACGCGTAAATGTATTCAAAAGCTTGAGTTGATGCTTGTTTGTACTTGTAAAGATCCCTGGTGTTTTTTCACACACAAATGAATGCAAACAAAGTATTTGGATACTTTCTCTTAATATACAACACAAAAGAACTCAAATCTCTGTCACCCTAGTCGTAAGAGCTGTTAAAACGCGTAATTGCATTCAAACGATTGAGTTGAAGCTTGTTTGTACTTGTAAACATCCTTGGTGTAGTTTCACACTCAAATAAATGCAAACAAAGTAATTTGATGCTTTCTCTTCATATACAACACAAAAGAACTCATATTTTATCACCCTTGTCGTGAGAGCTGTTAAAACGCGTAAATGCATTCAAAAGCTTGAGTTGAAGCTTGTTTGTACTTGTAAACATCCTTGGTGTATTTTCACACTCAAATGAATGCAAACAAAGTATTTGGATGCTTTCTCTTAATATACAACACAAAAGAACTCAATTTCTATCACTTAGTCGTAAGAGTTGTTAAAACCCATAAATGCATTCACAAGCTTGAGTTGAAGCTTGTTTGTACTTGTATACATCCTTGGTGTTATTTCAAACTCAAATGAATGCAAAAAAAGTATTTGGATACTTTCTCTTAATATACAACACAAAAGAACTCAATTTCTATCACCCTAGTCGTAAGAGCTGTTAAAACGCGTAAATGCATTCAAAAGCTTGAGTTGAATCTTGTTTGTACTAGTAAACATCCTTGGTGTATTTTCACACTCAAATGATTGCAAACAATGTATTTGGATGCTTTGTCTTAATATACAACACAAAAGAACTCAAATCTCTTTCATCATGCCCGTAAGAGCTTTTAAAACGCGTAAATGCATTCAAAAGCTTGAGTGGAAGCTTGTTTGTACTTGTAAACATCCTTGGTTTATTTTCACACTCAAATGAATGCAGATAAAGTATTTGGTTGCTGTCTGTTAATATAAAACACAAAAGAATTCAATCTCTATTACCCTAGTCGTAAGAGTTGTTAAATCGCGTAAATGCATTTAAAAGCATGAGCTGAAGCTTTTTTGTACTTGTAAACATCCTTGGTGTAGTTTCACACTCAAATGAATGCAGATAAAGTATTTGGATGCTTTCTGTTAATATACAACACAAAAGAATTCAATCTCTATCACCCTTGTCGTGAGAGCTGTTAAAACCCATAAATGCATTCAAAAGCTTGATTTGAAGCTTGTTTGTACTTGTAAACATCCTAGGTGTACTTTCACACTCAAATGAATGCAGATAAAGTATTTGGATGCTTTCTGTTAATATACAACACAAAAGAATTCAATCTCTATCACCCTAGTCGTAAGAGTTGTTAAATCGCGTAAATGCATTTAAAAGCATGAGTTGAAGCTTTTTTGTACTTGTAAACATCCTTGGTGTAGTTTCACACTGAAATGAATGCAAACAAAGTATTTGGATTCTTTCTCTTAATATACAACACAAAAGAACTCAATTTCTATCACCGTAGTCGTAAGAGCTGTTAAAACGCGTAAATGCATTCAAAAGCTTGAGTTGAAGCTTGTTTGTACTTAAAAACATACTTGGTGTAGTTTCACATTGAAATGAATGCAAACAACGTATTTGGATGCTTTCTTTTAATATACAACACAAAAGAACTCAAATCTCTTTCACCCTACTCGTATGAGTTTTTAAAACGTGTAAATGCATTCAAAAGCTTGAGTTGAAGCTTGTTTGTACTTTAAAACATTCTACGTGTAGTTTCTTATTCAAACGAATGCAAACAAAAAATTTGGGTGCTTTCTCTTAATATACAACACAAAAGAACTCATTTTCTATCACCCTTGTCGTAAGAGCTATTAAAACGGGTAAACGCATTCAAAAGCTTGAGTTGAAGCTTGATTGTAGTTAAAAACATTCTTGGTGTAGTTTCATACTCAAATCAATGCAAACAAAACATTTGGGTCCTTTCTCTTAATATACAACACAAAAGAACTCAATTTCTATCACCATAGTCGTAAGAGCTGTTAAAACGCGTAAATGCATTCAAAAGCTTGAGTTGATGCTTGTTTGTACTTGTAAAGATCCCTGGTGTTTTTTCACACTCAAATGAATGCAAACAAAGTATTTGGATACTTTCTCTTAATATACAACATAAAAGAACTCAAATCTCTGTCACCCTAGTCGTAAGAGCTGTTAAAACACGTAAATGCATTCAAAAGCTTGAGTTGAATCTTGTTTGTACTAGTAAACATCCTTGGTGTATTTTCACACTCAAATGATTGCAAACAAAGTATTTGGATGCTTTCTCTTAATATACAACACAAAAGAACTCAAATCTCTGTCACCCTAGTCGTAAGAGCTGTTAAAACGCGTAAATGCATTCACACGATTGAGTTGAAGCTTGTTTGTACTTGTAAACATCCTTGGTGTAGTTTCACAATCAAATAAATGCAAACAAAGTAATTTGATGCTTTCTCTTAAAATACAACACAAAAGAACTCATATTTTATCACCCTTCTCGTGAGAGCTATTAAAACGCGTAAATGCATTTAAAAGCTTGAGTTGAAGCTTGTTAGTACTTGTAAACATCCTTGGTGTATTTTCACACTCAAATGAATGCAAACAAAGTATTTGGATGCTTTCTCTTAATATACAACACAAAAGAACTCAATTTCTATCACTTAGTCGTAAGAGTTGTTAAAACCCATAAATGCATTCAAAAGCTTGAGTTGAAGCTTGTTTGTACTTGTAAACATCCTTGGTGTTATTTCAAACTCAAATGAATGCAAACAAAGTATTTGGATACGTTCTCTTAATTTACAACACAAAAGAACTCAATTTCTATCACCCTAGTCGTAAGAGCTGTTAAAACGCGTAAATGCATTCAAAAGCTTCAGTTAAAGCTTGTTTGTACTTAAAAACATTCTTCGTGTAGTTTCACACTCAAATGAATGCAAACAACGTATTTGGATGCTTTCTTTTAATATACAACACAAAAGAACTCAAATCTCTTTCACCCTATTCGTATGAGTTTTTAAAACGTGTAAATACATTCAAAAGCTTGAGTTGAAGCTTATTTCTACTTTAAAACATTCTAGGTGTAGTTTCATATTCAAACGAATGCAAACAAAACATTTGGGTGCTTTCTCTTAATATACAACACAAAAGAACTCATTTTCTATCACCCTTGTCGTAAGAGCTGTTAAAACGGGTAAATGCATTCAAAAGCTTGAGTTGAAGCTAGATTGTACTTAAAAACATTCTTGGTGTAGTTTCATACTCAAATCAATGCAAACAAAACATTTGGGTGCTTTCTCTTAATATACAACACAAAAGAACTCAATTTAAATCACCATAGTCGTAAGAGCTGTTAAAACGCGTAAATGCATTCAAAAGCTTCAGTTGATGCTTGTTTGTACTTGTAAAGATCCCTGGGGTTTTTTCCCACTCAAATGAATGCAAACAAAGTATTTGGGTACTTTCTCTCAATATACAACACAAAAGAACTCAAATCTCTGTCACCCTTGTCGTAAGAGGTGCTAAAACGCGTAAATGCATTCACACGATTGAGTTGAAGCTTGTTTGTACTTGCAAACATCCTTGGTGTAGTTTCACAATCAAATAAATGCAAACAAAGTAATTTGATGCTTTCTCTTAATATACAACACAAAAGAACTCATATTTTATCACCCTTCTCGTGAGAGCTGTTGAAACGCGTAAATGCATTCAAAAGCTTGAGTTGAAGCTTGTTAGTACTTGTAAACATCCTTGGTGTTATTTCAAACTCAAATGAATGCTAACAAAGTATTTGGATACTTTCTCTTAATATACAACACAAAAGAACTCAATTTCTATAACCATAGTCGTAAGAGCTGTTAAAACGCGTAAATGCATTCAAAAGTTTGAGTTGAATCTTGTTTGTACTAGTAAACATCCTTGGTGTATTTTCACACTCAAATGATTGCAAACAAAGTATTTGGATGCTTTCTCTTAATATACAACACAAAAGAACTCAAATCTCTTTCATCATACCCGTATGAGCTTTTAAAACGCGTAAATGCATTCAAAAGCTTGAGTGGAAGCTTGTTTGTACATGTAAACATCCTTGGTTTATTTTCACACTCAAATGAATGCAAACAAAGTATTTGGATGCTTTCTCTTAATATACAACACGAAAGAACTCATTTTCTATCACCCTTGTCGTAAGAGCTGTTAAAACGTGTAAATGCATTCAAAAGCTTGAGTTGAAGCTTGATTGTACTTAAAAACATTCTTGGTGTAGTTTCATACTGAAATCAATGCAAACAAAATATTTGGGTGCTTTCTCTTAATATACAACACAAAAGAACTCAATTTCTATCACCATAGTCGTAAGAGCTGTTAAAACACGTAAATGCATTCATAAGCTTGAGTTGATGCTTGTTTGTACTTGTAAAGATCCCTGGTGTTGTTTCACACTCAAATGAATGCCAACAAAGTATTTGGATACTTTCTCTTAATATACAACACAAAAGAACTCAAATCTCTGTCACCCTAGTCGTAAGAGCTGTTAAAACGCATAAATGCATTCAAAAGATTGAGTTGAAGTTTGTCCGTTTTACAATTGTAATCAGTTTCATAGTTAGTTTCCTACTTGGATTAGGATTCCTAGTAGCTTTAGATTTCTTTGTTTATAAATAGGGAGAGCACGGTTATTGTAACATAGACTTTGATGATTAATGATTAATACGTGAGTATTTACCCCCTCAAATTGAGTGATTCAGTTTGAAACCCTTGTGTGTGATGCCCAAGTATTGTTCTTGAGTGATTCTTGAACGAAAATCCCAACCCCTTGAGTGATTCGAGAGGTATATCCCTTTTATTGTTTTTATTTATCAAAATACAGAAAATTCCTAAATAAATCACGTCATGTATTTTCACACTCAAATGAATGCAAACAAAGTATTTGGATGCTTTCTCTTAATATACAACACAAAAGAACTCAAATCTCTTTCACCCTACCCGTATGAGCTTTTAAAACGCGTAAATGCATTCAAAAGCTTGATTTGAAGCTTGTTTGTACTTGTAAACATCCTTGGTGTATTTTCACACTTAAATTAATGCAAACAAAGTATTTGGATGCTTTCTGTCAATATACAACACAAAAGAACTCAAAACTCTCTCATCCTACCCGTATGAGCTTTTAAAACGCGTAAATGCATTCAAAAGCTTGAGTTGAAGCTTGTTTGTACTTGTAAAAAACCTTGGTGTATTTTCACACACAAATGAATGCAAACAAAGTATTTGGATGCCTTCTCTTAATATACAACACAGAAGAACTCAATCTGTATCATCCTAGACGTAAGAGCTGTTAAAACGTGTAAATGCATTCAAATACTTGAGTTGAAGCTTGTTTGTACTTGTAAACATCCTTGGTGTAGTTTCACACTCAAATGAATGCAATGTAAGTATTTGGATGCTTTCTCTTAATATACAACACAAAAGAACTCAAATCTCTTTCACGCTACTCGTATGAGCGTTTAAAACGCGTAAATGCATTCAAAGGCTTGAGTTGAAGCTTGTTTATACAATAAAACATTCTTGGTGTAGTTTCATACTCAAATGAATGCAAACAAAACATTTAAGTACTTTCTCTTAATATAAAACAAAAGAACTCAATCTGTATTACCCTAGTAGTAAGAGATGTTAAGACTCGTAAATGCATTCCAAAACTTGAGTTGAAGCTTGTTTGTACTTGTAAACATCCTTGGTGTATTTTCACACTAAAATGTATGCAAACAAAGTATTTGGATGCTTTCTCTTACTATACAATACAAAATAACTCAAATCTCTTTCACCCTACTCGTATGAGCGTTTAAAACGCGTAAATGCTTTGAAAATCTTGAGTTGAAGCGTGTTTGTACTTGTAAAAATTCTTGGTGTAGTTTCATTCTCAAATGAATGCAGACAAAACATTTGGGTGCTTTCTCTTTATATACAACAGAAAAGAACTCAATTTCTATCACCCTAGTCGTAAGAGCTGGTAAAACGCGTAAATGCATTCAAAAGCTTGAGTTGAATCTTGTTTGTACTAGTAAACATCCTTGGTGTATTTTCACACTCAAATGATTGCAAACAAAGTATTTGGATGCTTTCTCTTAACATACAACACAAAAGAACTCAAATCTCTTTCATCATTTCCGTATGAGCTTTTAAAAAGTGTAAATGCATTCAAAAGCTTGAGTGGAAGCTTGTTTGTACTTTAAAACATTCTTGGTGTATTTTCATACTCAAATAAATGCAAACAAAACATTTGGGTGCTTTCGCTTAATATACAACACAAAAGAACTCAATCTCTATCACCCTAGTCGTACGAGCTGTTAAAACGCGTAAATGCATTCAAAAGCTTGAGTTGAAACTTGTTTGTAGTTGTAAACATCCTTGGTTTCTTTTCACACTCAAATGAATGCAAACAAAGTATTTGGATGCTTTCTCTTAATATACAACACAAAAGAACTCAAATCTCTTTCACCCTGCTTGTATGAGCTTTTAAAATGCGTAAATGCATTCAAAAGCTTGAGCTGAAGCTTGTTTTGTACTTGTAAAAATCCTTGGTGTATTTTCACACTCAAATGAATACAAATAAAGTATTTGGATGCTTTCCCTTAATATACAACACAAAAGAACTCAATTTCTATCACCCTAGTCGTAAGAGCTGTTAAAAAGCGTAAATGCATTCAAAAGCTTAAGCTGAAGCTTGTTTGTACTTGTAAATAACCTTGGTGTAGTTTCACACTCAAATGAATGCAAACAAAGTATTTGGACGCTTTCTCTTAAGATACAATAGAAAAGAACTCAAATCTCTTTCACCCTACCCGTATGAGCTTTTAAAACGCATAAATGCATTTAAAAGCTTGAGTTGAAGCTTGTTTGTACTTGTAAAAATCCTTGGTGTATTTTCCCACTCAAATGAATGCAAACAAAGTATTTGGATGCTTTCTCTTACTGTACAACACAAAAGAACTCATCTCTATCACCCTAATCGTAAGAACTGTTAAAACGCATAAATGCATCCAAACGCTTGTGTTGAATCTTGTTTGTACTAGTAAACATCATTGGTGTATTTTCAAACTCAAATGATTGCAAACAAAGTATTTGGATGCTTTCTCTTAATATAGAACACAAAAGAACTCAAATCTCTTTCATCATACCCGTATGAGCTTTTAAAACGCGTAAATGCATTCAAAAGCTTGAGTGGAAGCTTGTTTGTACTTTAAAACATTCTTGGTGTAGTTTCATACTCAAATAAATGCAAACAAAACATTTGGGTGCTTTCTCTTAATATACAACACAAAAGAACTCAATCTCTATTACCCTAGTCGTAAGAGCTGTTAAAACGCGTAAATGCATTCAAAAGCTTGAGTTGAAACTTGTTTGTAGTTGTAAACATCCTTGGTGTCTTTTCACACTCAAATGAATGCAAACAAAGTATTTGGATGCTTTCTCTTAATATACAACACAAAAGAACTCAAATCTCTTTCACCCTGCCTGTATGAGCTTTTAAAATGCATAAATGCATTCAAAAGCTTGAGTTGAAGCTTGTTTTGTACTTGTAAAAATCCTTGGTGTATTTTCACACTCAAATGAATACAAATAAAGTATTTGGATGCTTTCCCTTAATATACAACACAAAAGAACTCAATTTCTATCACCCTAGTCGTAAGAGCTGTTAAAAAGCGTAAATGCATTGAAAAGCTTAAGCTGAAGCTTGTTTGTACTTGTACATAACCTTGGTGTAGTTTCACACTCAAATGAATGCAAACAAAGTATTTGGACGCTTTCTCTTAAGATACAACAGAAAAGAACTCAAATCTCTTTCACCCTACCCGTATGAGCTTTTAAAACGTGTAAATGCATTTAAAAGCTTGAGTTGAAGCTTGTTTGTACTTGTAAAAATCCTTGGTGTATTTTCACACTCAAATGAATGCAAACAAAGTATTTGGATGCTTTCTCTTACTGTACAACACAAAAGAACTCAAATCTCTTTCACGTTACTCGTATGAGCGTTTAAAACGCGTAAATGCATTCAAAAGCTTGAGTTGAAGCTTGTTTATACTATAAAACATTCTTGGTGTAGTTTCATACTCAAATGAATGCAAACAAAACATTTAAGTACTTTCTTTTAATATACAACAAAAGAACTCAATTTCTATCACCCTAGTTGTAAGAGGTATCAAAACGCGTAAATGCATTCAAATGCTTGAGTTGAAGCTTGTTTGTTCTTGTAAACATCCTTGGTGTATTTTCACACTCAAATGAATGCAAAAAAAGTATTTGGATGCTTTCTCTTAATATACAACACAAAAGAACTCAAATCTCTTTCACCCTACCTGTATGAGGTTTTAAAACGCGTAAATGCATTCAAAAGTTGAGTTGAAGCTTGTTTGTACTTTAAAACATTCTTGGTGTAGTTTCACACTCAAATGAATGCAAACAAAGTATTTGGATAGTTTTTCATAATATACACACAAAAGAACTCAATTTCTATCACCCTAGTCGTAAGAGCTGTTAAAACGCGTAAATGCATTCAAAAGTTTGAGTTGAAGCTTGTTTGTACTTGTAAACATCATTGGTGTATTTTCACACTCAAATGAATGCAAACAAAGTATTTAGATGCTTTCTCTTAATATACAACACAAAAGAACTCAAATCTCTTTCACCCTACCCGTATGGGCTTTTAAAATGCGTAAATGCATTCAAAAGCTTGAGTTGAAGCTTGTTTGTACTTGTAAAAATCCTTGGTATATTTTCACACTCAAATGAATGCAAATAAAGTATTTGGATGCTTTCTCTTAATATACAACACAAAAGAACTCAATCTCTATCATCCTAGTCGTAAGAGATGTTAAAACGCGTAAATGCATTCAAAAGCTTGAGTTGAAGCTTGTTTGTAATTGTAAACATCCTTGGTGTAGTTTCACACTCAAATGAATGCAAACAAAGTATTTGGATGCTTTCTCTTAATATACAACACAAAAGAACTCAAATCTCTTTCACCCTACCTATATGAGCTTTTGAAACGCGTAAATGCATTCAAAAGCTTGAGTTGAAGCTTGTTTGTACTTGTAAAAATCCTTGGTCTATTTTCATGTAGAATCTAGTTGCAATGATCTAATCATAAACGGGTCATTAAATACACATAAATATACCTCTTGATGCGTGCCTCGTTGATCGATTAAATATCGATAGGTGCGAATTAGGATTCCAAATGAAATCCCTCTATCCAAATATATCTATTCATCTGAAACCTGACTCTATCAGACCTTCTAAGGGTGAATTCAGGTTCAACCCCTTGAGTTGCCTTTTTCTTAATATACAACAAAAAAGAACTCAAATCTCTTTCACCCTACTCATATGAGCTCTTAAAACGCGTAAATGCATTCAAAAGCTTGAGTTGAAGATTGTTGGTACTTGTAATCATCCAAGTTGTAGTTTCACACTCAAATCAATGCAAACAAAGTATTTGGATGCTTTCTCTTAATATACAACACAAAAGAACTCAAATCTCTTTCACCCTACTCGTATGGGCTTTTAAAACGCGTAAATGCATTCAAAAGCTTGAGTTGAAGCTTGTTGGTACTTGTAAACATCCTAGGTGTAGTTTCACACTCAAATCAATGCAAACAAAGTATTTGGATGCTTTCTCTTAATATACAACACAAAAGAACTCAAATCTCTTTCACCCTACTCGTATGAGCTTTTAAAACGCGTAAATGCATTCCAAAGCTTGAGTTGAAGCTTGTTGGTACTTGTAAACATCCAAGTTGTAGTTTCACACTCAAATCAATGCAAACAAAGTATTTGCATGCTTTCTCTTAATATACAACACAAAAGAATTCAAATCTCTTTCACCCTACTCGTATGAGCTTTTAAAACGCGTAAATTCATTCAAAAGCTTGAGTTGAAGCCTGTTTGCAGTTTAAAACATTCTTGGTGTAGATTCATACTCAAATGAATGCAAACAAAACATTTGGGTGCTTTCTCTTAATATACAACACAAAAGAACACAATCTCTATCACCCTAGTCGAAAGAGCTGCTAAAACGCGTAAATGCATTCAAGAGCTTGAGTTGAAGCTTGTTTGTACTTGTAAACATCCTAGGTGTAGTTTCACACTCAACTGAATGCAAACAAAGTATTTGGATGCTTTCTCTTAATATACAACACAAAAGAATTCAAATCTCTTTCACCGTACTCGTATGAACTTTTAAAACGCGTAAATGCATTCAAAAGTTTGAGTTGAAGCTTGTTTGTACTTGTAAACATCCCAGGTGTAGTTTCACAATCAAATGAATCCAAACAAAGTATTTGGATGCTTTCTCTTAATATACAATACAAAAGAAGTCAAATCTCTTTCACCCTACTCGTATGAGCTTTTAAAACCCGTAAATGCATTCAAAAGCTTGAGTTGAAGCTTGTTTGTACTTGTAAACATCCTAGGTGTAGTTTCACACTCAAATGAATGCAAACAAAGTATTTGGATGCTTTCTCTTAATATACAACACAAAAGAACTCAAATCTCTTTCACCCTACTCGTATGAGCTTTTAAAACGCGTAAATGCATTCAAAAGCTTGAGTTGAAGCTTGTTGGTACTTGTAAACATCCAAGCTATAGTTTCACACTCAAATAAATGCAAACAAAGTATTTGCATGCTTTCTCTTAATATACAACACAAAAGAATTCAAATCTCTTTCACCCTACTCGTATGAGCTTTTAAAACGCGTAAATTCACTCAAAAGCATGAGTTGAAGCTTGTTTGCACTTTAAAACATTCTTGGTGTAGATTCATACTCAAATCAATGCAAACAAAACATTTGGGTGCTTTCTCTTAATATACAACACAAAATAACTCAATCTCTATCACCCTAGCCGTAAGAGCTGTTAAAACGCGTAAATGCATTCAAAAGCTTGAGTTTAAGCTTGTTTGTACTTGTAAACATCCTAGGTGTAGTTTCACACTCAAATTAATGCAAACAAAGTGTTTGGATGATTTCTCTTAATATACAACTCAAAAGAACTCAAGTCTCTTTCACCCTACTCCTATGAGCTTTTAAAACCCGTAATTGCATTCAAAAGCTTGAGTTGAAGCTTGTTTGTACTTGTAAACATCCTAGGTGTAGTTTCACACTCAAATGAATGCAAACAAAGTATTTCGATGCTTTCTCTTAATGTACAACACAAAAGAATACAAATCTCTTTCACCCTACTCGTATGAGCTTTTAAAACGCGTAAATTCATTCAAAAGCCTGAGTTGAAGCTTGTTTACACTTGTACACATCCTGGGTGTAGTTTCACATTCAAATGAACGCAAACAAAGTATTTGGATGCTTTCTCTTAATATACAACATAAAAGAACTCAAATCTCTTTCACCCTACTCGTATGAGCTTTTAAAACGCGTAAATGCATTGAAAAGCCTGAGTTGAAGCTTGTTTACACTTGTACACATCCTGGGTGTAGTTTCACACTCAAATGAATGCAAACAAAGTATTTGGATGCTTTCTCTTAATATACAACACGAAAAAACTCAAATCTCTTTCACCCTACTCGTACCTTTTTCACCTTACTCGTATGAGCTTTTATAACGCGTAAATGCATTCAAAAGCTTGAGTTCAACCTTGTTTGTACTTTTAAACATCCTAGGTGTAGTTTCACACTCAAATGAATGCAAACAAAGTATTTGGATGCTTTTTCTTAATATACAACACAAAAGAACTCAAATCTCTTTCACCCTACTCGTATAAGCTTTTAAAACGCGTAAATGTATTCAAAAGCTTGAGTTGAAGCTTGTTGGTACTTCTAAACATCCAAGCTGTTGTTTCACACTCAAATAAATGCAAACAAAGTATTTGGATGCTTTCTCTTAATATACAACACAAAAGAACTCAAATCTCTTTCACCCTACTCGTATGAGCTTTTAAAACGCGTAAATTCATTCAAAAGCTTGAGTTGAAGCTTGTTTGTACTTTAAAACATTCTTGGTGTAGATTCATACTCAAATGAATGCAAACAACACTTTTGGGTGCTTTCTCTTAATATACAACACAAAAGAACTCAATCTCTATCACCCTAGTCGTAAGAGCTGTTAAAACGCGTAAATGCATTCAAAAGCTTAAGTTTAAGCTTGTTTCTACTTGTAAACATTCTAAGTGTAGTTTCACACTCAAATGAATGCAAACAAAGTGTTTTGATGCTTTCTCTTAATATACAACACAAAAGAACTCAAATCTCTTTCACCCTACTCCTATGAGCTTTTAAAACGCGTAATTGCATTCAAAAGCTTGAGTTGAAGCTTGCTTGTACTTGTAAACATCCTAGGTGTAGCTTCACACTCAAATGAATGCAAACAAAGTATTTCGATGCCTTCTCTTAATATACAACACAAAAGATTTCAAATCTCTTTCACCCTACTCGTATGAGCTTTTAAAACGCGTAAATTCATTCAAAAGCTTGAGTTGAAGCTTGATTACACTTGTACACATCCTGGGTGTAGTTTCACATTCAAATGAACGCAAACAAAGTATTTGGATGCTTTCTCTTAATATACAACATAAAAGAAGTCAAATCACTTTCACCCAACTCGTATGAGCTTTTAAAACGCATAAATGCATTCAAAAGCCTGAGTTGAAGCTTGTTTACACTTGTACACATCCTGGGTGTAGTTTCACACTCAAATTAATGCAAACAAAGTATTTGGATGCTTTCTCTTAATATACAACACGAAAAAACTCAAATCTCTTTCACCCTACTCGTACCTCTTTCACCCTACTCGTATGAGCTTTTATAATGCGTAAATGCATTCAAAAGCTTGAGTTCAAGCTTGTTTGTACTTTTATACATCCTAGGTGTAGTTTCACACTCAAATGAATGCAAAGAAAGTATTTGGATGCTTTTTCTTAATATACAACACAAAAGAACTCAAATCTCTTTCACCCTACTCGTATAAGCTTTTAAAACGCGTAAATGTATTCAAAAGCTTGAGTTGAAGCTTGTTGGTACTTGTAAACATCCAAGCTGTTGTTTCACACTCAAATAAATGCAAACAAAGTATTTGGATGCTTTCTCTTAATATACAACACAAAAGAACTCAAATCTCTTTCACCCTACTCGTATGAGCTTTTAAAACGCATAAATGCATTCAAAAGCTTGAGTTGAAGCTTGTTGGTACTTGTAAATATCCTAGGTGTAGTTTCACACTCAAATCAATGCAAACAAAGTATTTGGATGCTTTCTCTTAATATACAACACAAAAGAACTCAAATCTCTTTCACCCTACTCGTATGAGCTTTTAAAACGCGTAAATGCATTCAAAAGCTTGAGTTGAAGCTTGTTGGTACTTGTAAACATCCAAGCTGTAGTTTCACACTCAAATCAATGCAAACAAAGTATTTGCATGCTTTCTCTTAATATACAACACAAAAGAATTCAAATCTCTTTCACCCTACTCGTATGAGCTTTTAAAACGCGTAAATTCATTCAAAAGCTTGAGTTGAAGCTTGTTTGTACTTTAAAACATTCTTGGTGTAGATTCATACTCAAATGAATGCAAACAAAACTTTTGGGTGCTTTCTCTTAATATACAACACAAAAGAACTCAATCTCTATCACCCTAGTCGTAAGAGCTGTTAAAACGCGTAAATGCATTCAAAAGCTTAAGTTTAAGCTTGTTTGTACTTGTAAATATTCTAAGTGTAGTTTGACACTCAAATGAATGCAAACAAAGTGTTTTGATGCTTTCTCTTAATATACAACACAAAAGAACTCAAATCTCTTTCACCCTACTCCTATGAGCTTTTAAAACGCGTAAATGTATTCAAAAGCTTGAGTTGAAGCTTGTTGGTACTTGTAAACATCCAAGCTGTAGTTTCACACTCAAATAAATGCAAACAAAGTATTTGGATGCTTTCTCTTAATATACAACACAAAAAAACTCAAATCTCTTTCACCATACTCGTATGAGCTTTTAAAACGCATAAATGCATTCAAAAGCTTGAGTTGAAGCTTGTTGGTACTTGTAAACATCCTAGGTGTAGTTTCACACTCAAATCAATGCAAACAAAGTATTTGGATGCTTTCTCTTAATATACAACACTAAAGAAATCTCTTTTACCCTACTCGAATGAGCTTTTAAAACGCGTAAATGCATTCAAAAGCTTGAGTTGAAGCTTGTTTGTACTTGTAAACATCCTAGGTGTAGTTTCACACTCAAATCAATGCAAACAAAGCATCTGGATGCTTTCTCTTAATATACAACAGAAAAGAACTCAAATCTCTATCACCCTAGTCCTAAGAGCTGTTAAAACACGTAAATGAATTCAAAAGCTTGAGTTTAAGCTTGTTTGTATTTGTAAACATCCTAGGTGTAGTTTCACACTCAAATGAATGCAAACAAAGTGTTTGGATGATTTCTCTTAATATACAATACAAAAGAACTCAAATCTCTTTCACCCTACTCCTATGAGCTTTTAAAACGCGTAATTGCATTCAAAAGCTTGAGTTGAAGCTTGTTTGTACTTGTAAACATCCTAGGTGTAGTTTCACACTCAAATGAATGCAAACAAAGTATTTCGATGCTTTGTCTTAATATACAACACAAAAGAACTCAAATCTCTTTCACCCTACTCGTATGAGCTTTTAAAACGCGTAAATGAATTCAAAAGCTTGAGTTGAAGCTTGTTGGTACTTGTAAACATCCTAGGTGTAGTTTCACACTCAAATCAATGCAAACAAAGTATTTGGATGCTTTCTCTTAATATACAACACAAAAGAACTCAAATCTCTTTCACCCCACTCGTATGAGGTTTTAAAACGCGTGAATGCATTCAAAAGCTTGAGTTGAAGCTTGTTTGCACTTTAAAACATTCTTGGTGTAGTTTCATACTCAAATGAATGTAAACAAAGCATTTGGGTGCTTTCTCTTAATATACAACACAAAAGAACTCAATTTCTATCACCCTAGTCGTAAGAGCTGTTAAAACGCGTAAATGCATTCAAAAGCTTGAGTTGAAGCTTGTTTGTACTTGTAATCATCCTTGGTGTAGTTCCACACTCTAATGAATGCAAACAAAGTATTTGGATGCTTTCTCTTAATATACAACACAAAAGAACTCAAATCTCTTTCACCCTACCTATATGAGCTTTTGAAACGCGTAAATGCATTCAAAAGCTTGAGTTGAAGCTTGTTTGTACTTGTAAAAATCCTTGGTGTATTTTCATGTAGAATCTAGTTGCAATGATCTAATCATAAAAGCGGAAGACAACTAGAAAACAGGAATCTTAACGGGTCATTAAATACACATAAATATACCTCTTGATGCGTGCCTCGTTGATCGATTAAATATCGATAGGTGCGAATTAGGATTCCAAGTGTAATCCCTCTACCGTAGTCCACGCAGCAATCGACTTGATCAATCCAAACACGTTTGTTAGCTAGAATGAGCATAAGGAGCCGTTCCTTGGGCTATGGAGGTGCTTGGTTGTTTAGAGAGAAAAAGAGAGAAGGAGGCTATTAGTTGAAACCTGTAACCTAGTTACATCCTTCTTCTCTTCTATTTAAACTGTAGAGTTCACATGTAGTGGGATAACCCTAGGTAGGCCCACTTACCGTTCTCTCTTACTAATTAACTAATGCGACTCCTAGGTCCATTAATTAATTATGGATCCATCGATTACTTAAGCGTGTGACCTGTTAGGCCCATCGCATTTAGTAGTCAGCCGACTCATATCGGTCCAATTATCGTAAGCGGCCTGTAGCTAAACGTTACGACCTACTAAATCGATGAGTTAACTATCTCTATTATTTAATCACGAATTTTGCACATTGACTGACATGACATAAATCCTTCAATCTCCCACTTGTCCTTAAAACAAGTGTGCAAATCCATTCCCTTGTCACTTAATGTCTTGATGTGAATGTAAGGTAAGAAGTCTAGTATTCCTTACAATGTTCATATCTTTTCTTGATCCCAAATTGGATTGTTAAGACAAATGATTATCCAATAATCCATTTGAGCACGGCCATGCATTTCACTACCCCAATTCTACAAGAGGCCCATAAGACAACGATCCCCGTAGGGAGGACAATTCCCGTCTTGTGCATTCATTAATTCTAACATGGTTTTCAATAATCCGGATGTATCCGTCATTGCCTCCTGTTACGCAGGCGTTAGGAGTAATCACAGATTAACAATCCTCATGTTGTTATTCATAACCACTCAGGTTTGAGAAATGGTTCAAGATAGTTTTATGAGAGTCTAATATGACTACTTGTTCTTAAAGAACTCTCATGGTGGGTCTGTCCGATCATGAATTCCCAATTCATATCTATGCAAATGATCCTTGACATCCCTGATCCCATGTCTCCAGCCCATGAAACAGGCACTGACATCAACTTGCAATCTAATCATCACCGGTTATTAGAATCTAATTCTAACACCTAGATTAGGGACAAATAACCACAAAATCCAGTTCACGCAATAGGGTTTCATTATCCAAGACATCGTCTTGATAACCTATTTGGATATTTGTGTTATATTATTTTGGATTAATATTCAAAGTCATACAGAAAATTGAATTGAACCAAAATCATTGTGATAAATGTACAGAAGTATGTTTTAATCATGAACATCATTTCATAATATAAAACAATGAAGCTAATCATCTCCGAAGCGCTTAATGCCTATCGAAGATGTGACCCAGTCAAGCGGCTTAGTCAACGGATCAGCGACATTCTCATTAGTATGAATCTTGTATATGCTTATATCACCATCATTGACCCATTGTCTAATAATGTGATATTTGCGATGTACATGCTTAGACTTTTGGTGTGATCTTGGCTCATTGGCTTGGGCGATGACTCCATTATTATTACAACAAAGAGCCAACGGTTCAGCCTCCGTAGGCACAACGTCAAGCTCAACAATGAAGTTGCGTATCAAAGAAGCCTCCTTCACAGCTTCCAAAGCTGCGATGTACTTTGTTTCCGTTGTTGAATCTGCCATAGTGCTTTTCTTAGCACTCTTCTAAGTCACTGCTCCTCCCTTGAGACAGAAGAAAAATCTTGATTGGGATTTAGAACCATCTCTGTCGATCTGGAAGTACGCATAAGTATAACCTTTCACAATCAACTTTTCAAAAACACTTCCAAAGCCAAGTCTTTACAAACTCCAGCAATGGAATGTCGTTTCCAATGATCAGTATGTCATCAACATACAGGACCAAGAAGACAATTTTGCTCCCACTGAACTTCTTGTATACACAAGGTTCTTCTGTGTTTCTGATAAAACCAAACCTAGTTATGGCTTCGTCGAAACACATATTCCAGCTCCGAGATGCTTGCTTCAACCCATGAATGGATCTTTTTAGCTTGCAAACCTTCCCAACGTTCTTAGGATCGATAAAACCCCCTCAGGTTGTTTCATATACACATCCTCTTCGAGAACCCCGTTCAAGAAAGCGATTTTCACATCCATTTGCCAGATCTCATAGTCATAATGAGCTGCGATTGCTAGCAGTATCCTGATGGAATTAAGCATCGCAACGGGTGAGAAAGTTTCATCAAAGTCAATTCATTGAATATGCCTGTAACCTTTTGCCACCAGTCTAGCTTTGAAAACTAGAAAGTTTCCATCCTTGTCCGTCTTGATCTTAAAGATCCATTTGCACCGGATGGGCCTAGCTCCATCCGGAAAATCGACCAAGTCCCAGACTTGATTCTCGGACATGGAATCCATTTCGGATTTCATGGCTTCTTGCCATTTGCTGGAATTTGGACTCGTTATTGCTTCCTTGTAAGTGGTGGGTTCTTAACTTTCAACAAGGAAAATGTCATCGCTTTTCGTCGTATAGATTCAAATATATCTATTCATCTAAAACCTGACTCTATCAGACCTTTGAAGGGTGAATTCAGGTTCAACCTCTTGAGTTGCCTTTAGAGTTGAATCTGGAGATGTTTCCAAAACATCTCGGATGGATTCTAAATCCCTATCCACATCGATTGGAGCTGTTTCCAAAACATCATGGATGGATTCCAAATCCCTATCCACACTCCAATTTTTGCTCATCTTGAATTTCTTCGAGATGAACTTTACTCACACTTGTCTCTTTGGAAAGGAATTCCTTCTCCAAAAAGTCACCATTCCGAGCAACAAATGCTTTGTTCTCAGTTCTGTTGTAGAAATAATAACCCTTTATTTCCTTTAGATAACCCACAAAGAAAACGTTGTCTGATTTGGGCGCAAGCTTATCGTCGAGTAACCTCTTTACATAAGCTTCACACCCCCAAACCTTGAGAAAGGACAACTTGAGACCCCGTCCCATCCATAGTTCATGTGGTGTCTTTTCAACGGCTTTTGACGGAGTCTTGTTCAGTGTGAAAGCTGCCGTCTCGAGAGCATATCCCCAGAAAGAAATAGGAAGATTGGCGTGACCCATCATTAATCTAACCATATCTAATAAGGTTCGATTCCTTTGTTCAAACACACCATTCCATTGTGGTGTTCCAGACGGAGTTAGTTATAAAAGTACTCCACAACCCTTTAGATGTTCATCGAACTCTAGGCTCATATATTCGCCTCCTCGATCCGATCGAAGAGCTTTGATTTTCTTGCCTAGCTGATTTTCAACTTCATTCTGAAACTCTTTGAATTTTTCAAAAGATTCAGATTTATGTTTCATTAAGCAAATATATCCATATCTACTCAAATCATCAGTAAATGTAATGAATTAGCTAAACCCACCTCTTGCAGTCGAACTCATTGGTCTACATACATCTGAGTGTATTAGACCCAATAGCTCACTGGCTCGCTCTCCCTTTCCTAGAAAGGGTGACTTTGTCATTTTGCCAAGTAAACATGATTCGCAAGTATCAAATGACTCCAAGTCAAATGAGTCCAGAATCCCTTCTCTAAGAAGTTTTTGAATGCGTTTCACATTTATATGGCCTAATCTACAATGCCATAGGTATGTAGGGTTAGAATCATTAGTTCTAGCCTTTTTGTTATTGATGGTGAGTATATATTTGTCAAAATTTAGCAAATAAGGCCCATTATGTAAACTGGCGCTAAAATAAAATACATCATCTTTTGAAACCGTATAAGAACAATTCTTAATACGCATATCAAAACCTTCCATATCCAATATAGAAGGAGAAATGATGTTTTTGTTTATACTAGGAACATAATAACAATTGTTAAGTTCTAGTTCAAGGCCAGAGGGCAACGACAAAACATAAGTTCCTACAGTCAAAGTAACCACCCTGGCCCCATTTATGACTCGTAGGTTCACCTCATCTCTAGCTACCTTCCGAGGTGGTTTTCGTCCCTCCACATTTGAACAAATGTGAGTACCACAACCGGTATCCAATATCCAATCAGGAGTAGTTGTAACTAGATTGATTTCAACAACGAAAACATTTGAAGTCATGGAAACCATTCCATACTTCAGGTCTTCCTTTAGCTTTGGGCAGTTCCTCTTCCAATGACCCTTTTGTTGGCAATGGAAGCACTGATTATCAGCAGCTAAGGATGACTTCTTAGCGGCCAATCGTTGCTTAGGCTTAGGCTTGGTCACACCACCCTTGCCTTTCAACAGGTTGCCCTTTGAAGTGGCCCCTTTCTTTCCCCTCCCGACATTGAGCACTTACTTTTTGGGAAGTCCTGGAATAGACGTCTCCGAGACGCATTCCTTCTTATCATGCCTGCGAACTATTCTCAGGTTGCGATGAATCTCCAGGTAATTGTTTGGTCTAACCAAAAGTTCGCTGTCTAGTATCGACTTTGGGTAAAAAGTTTACTTGTTTTCATTGGCCATTGCTACAAAACAGAAATAATATGCAAAAATTTAGTACATTTATCAATAAATAACTTAATCAATTTCCAAAATAGAAAAGTTATCTAATATTTTATTCATCCTCTAAGGTGCCCCTATGAATAAAATAATTTCAAGATCCTCATTTTACCCTAATGTGACCAAGCTTTGGCTTGTCAACCACACTAGTCAAAATAGGTAAGCAATCCTTGCTAATTATGTCCAACATAACTCTACGTTGATAGGCATATCTAATATGGCTATCCCTTTGCCCCGATATGTGAGGACACCTTACTCATATCTTTGAGGGAACCAAAATAGTCTTGTAAATCTGTTCTTAGACTTACCCACATTAACTCAAGATTAAAATAATGTCACGCTTTGGCGATGCCCATTATGAATGATCAAAAGTGTAATGGGTGAACCTTACTTGGAAGGGCAATAACTCAATATTTCCTTGGAACGAGATTTAATAAATTGTTTTAATATATGTGAACTAATAGTTATATTAAAACAATATAATAAATCAGACATGCGATAATTAAAGCAATAAATCTAATTTAAACAATAATTAAAGCATTTAAATAAATGATCCTAGTATGGCCCCTAAAAGAAAAATAAAGATCTAATCTTTAAATTCTTCCACTTGAACCGCGATCTCCTCCAAGGCTCCGCTCTTCAAGCTTTACATATTTTAACTATATTTGGTAATTGTAAACTTAAAGATAATGCAATAAAATAAATTACATAAATACAACGGTTTTACATACCGTATTCAGGTTACAAAAACAAAACGGTGCGCAGACCGCATTTTTGGGCCATACTAGATCATACATTCATTCACTCATTAAATGGGTAACCCATAAAATTTATCCAAAAGCCATATAATAAACAAGTAGATCAATAATCTAATCATTGAAATAATTTAAATTATATGCTAAAGGGTGAAAGATATATTGCATATTATCATAAAAGTAAAAGTAGTCGGGCTTCGTGCACGTTCCAAACGTTATGAAGCCTAAGGCACATCAAAATTTACGCCGCCAGACCCAACACACGGTTGCCCGTGTGGCCCAGCACTGAGTTTTGTGTCGTGCCTAGCACACACCTCAGTATCTGCGTTGTTTGATGCCCTGAAAATATGATGTTCTTGAAAAACTTTTATTTGGTACACTTACAGCAAGCAAAATAAATAGCAACATATATAAGTGACCCATGATCTAATCACGATCAAACAGAAGTCAAGTATTAATTTGATCAAAACTATGCAGGCTTATATGCAATTCAATCACGAAATTAGCCTAGAAAGATGCATCAAATAAAATAATCCTCCACTTCAAAACAAAACCTATGTAACACAGATGCAAAGTATGATCATATAAAGAAAAGACACAAAAGAATCGACTTTACGTGCCATCACTCCCATCAGCATACAATTGCCCAACCCAGGGCCATGATCCAAAGGGAAAAAAGAAATAATCAGGGTCTCCTTTTGACATCTAACATACTGCTTGTAATTTATAACAAAATAAATCACTTGATCAACGCATCAAATGATCGAACCAGCAAATCAATTGGATAAACGCATAAAATAGCGAATTTAGAGGCAATAAATAACTGATCTAATCATTTCCCAATCAACCGAAAAACAAAATTTAGGGTTGATTTAAAGTGATCTAATAAACCCATTAATTAGGCTCTGATACCACTGTAGGATCTAGTTGCAATGATCTAATCATAAAAGCGGAAGACAACTAGAAAAGAGGAATCTTAACGGGTCATTAAATACACATAAATATACCTCTTGATGCGTGCCTCATTGATCGATTAAATATCGATAGGTGCGAATTAGGATTCCAAGTGTAATCCCTCTACCGTAGTCCACGCAGCAATCGACTTGATCAATCCAAACACATTCGTTAGCTAGAACAAGCACAAGGAACCAATCCTTGGGCTATGGAGGTGCTTGGTTGTTTAGAGAGAAAATGAGAGAAGGAGGCTATCAGTTAAAACCTGTAACCTAGTTATATCCTCCTTCTCTTCTATTTAAACTGTAGAGTTCACATGTAGTGGGCTAACCCTAGGTAGGCCCACTTACCGTTCTCTCTTACTAACTAACTAATTTTGCACCTTGACTGATAGGACATAACTCCTTCATTTCACACTCAAATAAATGAAAACAAAGTATTTGGACGCTTTCTCTTAATATAAAACACAAAAGAACTCAATTTCTATCACCCTAGTCATAAGAGCTGTTATAACGCCTAAATGCATTCAAAAGCTTGAGTTGAAGCTTGTTTGTACTTGTAAACAACCTTGGTGTAGTTTCACACTCAAATGAATGCAAACAAAGTATTTGGATGCTTTCTCTTAATATACAACACAAAAGAACTCAAATCTCTTTCACGCTACCCGTATGAGCTTTTAAAACGCGTAAATGCATTCAAAAGCTTGAGTTGAAGGTTGTGTGTACTTGTAAAAATCCTTGGTGTATTTTCACACTCAAATGAATGCAAACAAAGTATTTGGATACTTTCTCTTAATATACAACACAAAAGAACTCATCTCTATCACCCTAGTCATAACAACTTTTAAAACGCGTAAATGCATTCAAAAGCTTGAGTTGAAGCTTGTTTGTAATTGTAAACATCCCTGGTGTTATTTCACACTCAAATGAATGCAAACAAACTATTTGGATACTTTCTCTTAATATACAACTCAAAAGAACTCAATTTCTATCACCCTAGTCCTAAGAGCTGTTAAAACGCATAAATGCATTCAAAAGCTTGAGTTGAAGCTTGTTTATACATATAAACACCATCGGTGTAGTTTCACACTCAAATGAATGCAAACAAAGTATTTTGATGCTTTCTCTTAGTATACAACACAAAAGAACTCAAATCTCTTTCTCCCTACCTGTATGAGCTTTCAAAAAGCGTAAATGCATTCAAACGTTTGAGTTGAAGCTTGTTTGTACTTGTAAACATCCTTGGTGTATTTTCACACTCAAATGAATGGAAACAAAGTATTTGGATGCTTTCTCTTAATATACACCTCAAAAGAACTCAAATCTCTTTCATCCTACCCGTATGAGCTTTTAAAACGCGTAAATGCATTCAAAAGCTTGAGTTGAAGCTAGTTTGTACTTGTACACAACATTGGTGTAGTTTCACACTCAAATGAATGCAAACAAAGTATTTCGATGCTTTCTCTTAATATACAACTCAAAAGACCTCAAATCTGTTTCACCTTACCCGTATGAGCTTTTAAAACGCGTAAATGCATTCAAAAGCTTGAGTTGAAGCTTGTTTGTACTTGTAAAAATCCTTGGTGTATTTTCACACTGAAATGAATGCAAACAAAGTATTTGGATGCTTTCTCATAATATACAATACGAAAGATCTCATCTCTATCACCCTAGTCGTAAGAACTGTTAAAACGCGTAAATGCATTCAAAAGCTTGAGTTGAAGCTTGTTTGTACTTGTAAACATTCCTGGTGTAATTTCACACTCAAATGAATGCAAACAAAGTATTTGGATATTTTCTCTTAATATAAAACACAAAAGAACTCAATTTCTATCACCCTAGTCGTAAGAGCTGTTAAAACGCGTAAATGCATTCAAAAGCTTGAGTTGAAGCTTGTTTGTACTTGTAAACATCCTTGGTATATTTTCACACTCAAATGAATGCAAACAAAGTATTTGGATGCTTTCTCTTAATATACAACACAAAAGAACTCAAATCTCTTTCACCCTACCCGTATGAGTTTTTAAAACGCGTAAATGCATTCAAAAGCTTGAGTTGAAGCTTGTCTGTACTTTAAAACATTCTTGGTGTAGTTTCATACTCAAATGACTGCAAACAAAACATTTGGGTGCTTTCTCTAAAAGTACAACACAAAAGAACTCAATCTCTATCACCCAAGTCGTAAGAGATGTTAAAACGCGTAAGTGCATTCAAAAGCTTGAGTTCAAGCTTGTTTGTACTTTGAAACATCCCTGGTGTTATTTCACACTCAAATGCCTCAAACAAAGTGTTTGGATACTTTCTCTTAATATACAGCACAATAGAACTCAATTTCTATCACCCTAGTTGTAAGAGCTTTAAAAACGCGTAAATGCATTCAAGAGCTTGAGTTGAACCTTGTTTGTACTAGTACACATCCTTGGTGTATTGATGCAGGAGCAACATGCTTAAAAAATGATACACATCATATTCACCATTATATAGATCTTAGGAATGATCTTGATTCCTCTACACGGCTCTTCAAGAACAACAATGGTGTTTTTCAAGGGGAATTGAAAGAACATTCAATCATGGTTCTATTATGTTCGTTGATGGAGAATGTTTTTAAATGGGTTACAATTACATTGCCTCCTACATTGAAGATACTTTGGAATACACGCGCAAGATGCGGATTAAAGCTCTTGTTATATGATCTTGTTCATTATGGAGAACCTCGTAATCTTGGCAGTTCTGATAGTTGTTCGTATTTTGGCCATAACTCGCGTATACAACATTGATGCTTTGCGGTTTCTCTAATTCAAAGCGCAACATGGTAAAAAACGAGTAACAAGTTACGGAACATATTCCTTGCGCGCCAAGGCAACGACTTTAGTCTAGTTATTGCGTCCTAGTTTGCTTTTACTTTTTTAAACGTGATTTATTGTTTAGGAAAGATATAATCTGAATATAATTAGCATTAGGAGTCCATTAGGTATTAGGAAAGCTGTTAGTTAGTCCGTTTTAGAATTGTAATCAGTTTCATAGTTAGTTTCCTACTTGGATTAGGATTCCTAGTAGCTTTAGATTTCTTTGTTTATAAATAGGGAGAGCACGGTTATTGTAACATAGACTTTGATGATTAATGATTAATACATGAGTATTTACCCCCTCAAATTGAGTGATTCAGTTTGAAACCCTTGTGTGTGATGCGCAAGTATTGTTCTTGAGTGATTCTTGAACGAAAACCCCAACCCCTTGAGTGATTCGAGAGGTATATCCCTTTTATTGTTTTTATTTATCAAAATACAGAAAATCCCTAAATAAATGACATAATGTTTTTTCACAGTCAAATGAATGCAAACAAAGTATTTGGATGCTTTCTCTTAATATACAACACAAAAGAACTCAAATCTCTTTCACCCTACCCGTATGAGCTTTTAAAACGCGTAAATGCATTCAAAAGCTTGAGTTGAAGCTTGTTTGTACTTGAAAACATCCTTGGTTTATTTTTCACACTCAAATGAATGCAAACAAAGTATTCGGATGCTTTCTCTTAAAATACAACACAAAGGAACTCAATCTAAATCACCCTAGTCGTAAGAGCTGTTAAAACGCTTAAATGCATTCAAGAGCTTGAGTTGAAGCTTGCTTGTACTTGTAAACATCCTTGGTGTACTTTCACACTCAAATGAATGCAAACAAAGTATTTGGAGTCTTTCTCTTAATATACAACACAAAAGAACTCAAATCTCTTTCACCCTACTCGTATGAGCGTTTAAAACGCGTAAATGCATTCAAAAGCTTGAGTTGCAGCTTGTTTGTACTTTAAAACATTCTTGGTGTAGGTTCATTCTCAAATGAATGCAGACAAAATATTTGGTTGCTTTCTCTTAATATACAACAGAAAAGAACTCAATCTCTATCACCCTAGTCGTAAGAGCAGTTAAAACGCGTAAATGCATTTAAAAGCTTGAGTTGAAGCTTGTTTTTACTTGTAAACATCCTAGGTGTATTTGCACACTCAAATGAATGCAAACAAAGTATTTGGATGCTTTCTCTTAATATACAACACAAAAGAACTCAAATCTCTTTCACCCTACCCGTATGAGCTTTTAAAACGCGTCAATCCATTTAAAAGCATGAGTTGAAGCTTGTTTGTACTTTAAAACATTCCTTGTGTAGTTTCATACTCAAATGAATGCAAACAAAATATTTGGCCGCTTTCTCTTAATATACAACACAAAAGAACTCAATCTCTATCACCCTAGTCGTAAGAGCTGTTAAAATGCGTAAATGCATTCAAAAGCTTGAGTTTAAGCTTGTTGTACTTGTAAACATCCCTGGAGTTATTTCACACTCAAATGAAGGCAAACAAAGTATGTGGATACTTTCTCTTAATATACAACACAAAAGAACTCAATTTCTATCACTCTTGTCGTAAGAGCTGTTATAACGAGTAAATGCATTCAAAAGCTTAAGTTGAACCTTGTTTGTACTTGTAAACATCCTTGGTGTATTTTCACACTCAAATGAATGCAAACAAAGTATTTGGATGCTTTCTCTTAATATACAACACAAAAGAACTCAAATATCTTTCACCCTACTCGTATGAGCTTTTAAAACCCGTAAATGCATTCAAAAGCTTGAGTTGAAGCTTGTTTGTACTTGTAAACATCCCTGGTGTTATTTCAAACTCAAATGAATGCAAACAAAGTATTTGGATACTTTCTCTTAATATACAACACAAAAGAACTCAATTTCTATCACCCTAGTCGTAAGAGCTGTTGTTAAAACGGGTAAATGCATTCAAAAGCTTGAGTTGAATCTTGTTGGTACTAGTAAACATCCTTGGTGTATTTTCACACTCAAATGATTGCAAACAAAGTATTTGGATGCTTTCTCTTAATATACAACACAAAAGAACTCAAATCTCTTTCATCATACCCGTATGAGCTTTTAAAACGCGTAAATGCATTCAAAAGCTTGAGTGGAAGCTTGTTTGCACTTTAAAATATTCTTGGTGTAGTTTCATACTCAAATGAACGAAAACAAAACATTTGGGTGCTTTCTCTTAATATACAACACAAAAGAACTCAATCTTTATTATCCTAGTCGTAAGAGCTGTTAAAACGTGTAAATGAATTCAAAAGTTTGAGTTGAAGCTTTTTTGTACTTGTAAACATCCTTGGTGTCTTTTCCCACTCAAATGAATGCAAACAAAGTATTTGGATGCTTTCTCTTAATATACAACACAAAAGAACTCAAAATCTCTTTCACCCTACCTGTATGAGCATTTAATAAGCGTAAATGCATTCAAAAGTTTGAGTTGAAGCTTGTTTCTACTTGTACACATCCTCGGTTTATTTTCACACTCAAATGAATGCAAACAAAGTATTTGGATGGTTTCTCTTAAAATCCAACATAAAGGAACTCAATCTCTATCACCCTAGTCGTAAGAGCTGTTAAAACGCGTAAATGCATTTAAAAGCTTGAGTTGAAGCTTGTTTGTACTTGTAAACATACTTGGTGTCTTTTCACACTCAAATGAATGCAAACAAAGTATTTGGATGCTTTCTCTAAATATACAACACAAAAGAACTCAAATCTCTTTCACCCTACCTGTATGAGCTTTTAAAACGCGTAAATGCATTCAAAAGCTTGAGTTGAAGCTTGTTTGTACTTGAAAACATTCTTGGTTTATTTTTCACACTCAAATGAATGCAAACAAAGTATTTGGATGCTTTCTCTTAAAATACAACACAAAGGAACTCAATCTAAATCACCCTAGTCGTAAGAGCTGTTAAAACGCTTAAATGCATTCAAGAGCTTGAGTTGAAGCTTGTTTGTAGTTGTAAACATCCTTGGTGTACTTTCACACTCAAATGAATGCAAACAAATTATTTGGAGTCTTTCTCTTAACATACAACACAAAAGAACTCAAATCTCTTTCACCCTACTCGTATGAGCGTTTCAAACGCGTAAATGCATTCAAAAGCTTGAGTTGCAGCTTGTTTGTACTTTAAAACATTCTTGGTGTAGGTTCATTCTCAAATGAATCCAGACAAAATATTTGGCCGCTTTCTCTTAATATACAACACAAAAGAACTCAATCTCTATCACCCTAGTCGTAAGAGCTGTTAAAATGCGTAAATGCATTCAAAAGCGTGAGTTTAAGCTTGTTGTACTTGTAAACATCCCTGGAGTTATTTCACACTCAAATGAAGGCAAACAAAGTATGTGGATACTTTCTCTTAATATACAACACAAAAGAACTCAATTTCTATCACTCTTGTCGTAAGAGCTGTTATAACAAGTAAATGCATTCAAAAGCTTAAGTTGAACCTTGTTTGTACTTCTAAACATCCTTGGTGTATTTTCACACTCAAATGAATGCAAACAAAGTATTTGGATGCTTTCTCTTAATATACAACACAAAAGAACTCAAATATCTTTCACCCTACTCGTATGAGCTTTTAAAACCCGTAAATGCATTCAAAAGCTTGAGTTGAAGCTTGTTTGTACTTGTAAACATCCCTGGTGTTATTTCAAACTCAAATGAATGCAAACAAAGTATTTGGATACTTTCTCTTAATATACAACACAAAAGAACTCATTTTCTATCACCCTAGTTGTAAGAGCTGTTGTTAAAACGGGTAAATCCATTCAAAAGCTTGAGTTGAATCTTGTTGGTACTAGTAAACATCCTTGGTGTATTTTCACACTCAAATGATTGCAAACAAAGTATTTGGATGCTTTCTCTTAATATACAACACAAAAGAACTCAAATCTCTTTCATCATACCCGTATGAGCTTTTAAAACTCGTAAATGCATTCAAAAGCTTGAGTGGAAGCTTGTTTGCACTTTAAAATATTCTTGGTGTAGTTTCATACTTAAATGAACGAAAACAAAACATTTGGGTGCTTTCTCTTAATATACAACACAAAAGAACTCAATCTCTATTATCCTAGTCGTAAGAGCTGTTAAAACGCGTAAATGAATTCAAAAGTTTGAGTTGAAGCTTTTTTGTACTTGTAAACATCCTTGGTGTCTTTTCCCACTCAAATGAATACAAACAAAGTATTTGGATGCTTTCTCTTAATATACAACACAAAAGAACTCAAATCTCTTTCACCCTACCTGTATGAGCATTTAATAAGCGTAAATGCATTCAAAAGTTTGAGTTGAAGCTTGTTTCTACTTGTACACATCCTTGGTTTATTTTCACACTCAAATGAATGCAAACAAAGTATTTGGATGGTTTCTCTTAAAATCCAACACAAAGGAACTCAATCTCTATCACCCTAGTCGTAAGAGCTGTTAAAACGCGTAAATGCATTCAAAAGCTTGAGTTGAAGCTTGTTTGTACTTGTAAACATACTTGGTGTCTTTTCACACTCAAATGAATGCAAACAAAGTATTTGGATGCTTTCTCTAAATATACAACACAAAAGAACTCAAATCTCTTTCACCCTACCTGTATGAGCTTTTAAAACGCGTAAATGCATTCAAAACCTTGAGTTGAAGCTTGTTTGTACTTGAAAACATCCTTGGTTTATTTTTCACACTCAAATGAATGCAAACAAAGTATTTGGATGCTTTCTCTTAAAATACAACACAAAGGAACTCAATCTAAATCACCCTAGTCGTAAGAGCTGTTAAAATGCTTAAATGCATTCAAGAGCTTGAGTTGAAGCTTGTTTGTAGTTGTAAACATCTTTGGTGTACTTTCACACTCAAATGAATGCAAACAAAGTATTTGGAGTCTTTCTCTTAACATACAACACAAAAGAACTCAAATCTCTTTCACCCTACTCGTATGAGCGTTTCAAACGCGTAAATGCATTCAAAAGCTTGAGTTGCAGCTTGTTTGTACTTTAAAACATTCTTGGTGTAGGTTCATTCTCAAATGAATGCAGACAAAATATTTGGTTGCTTTCTCTTAATATACAACAGAAAAGAACTCAATCTCTATCACCCTAGTCGTATGAGCAGTTAAAACGCGTAAATGCATTTAAAAGCTTGAGTTGAAGCTTGTTTATACATGTAAACATCCTCGGTGTAGTTTCACACTCAAATGAATGCAAACAAAGTATTTGGATGCTTTCTCTTAATATACAACACAAAAAAACTCAAATCTCTTTCACCCTACCCGTATGAGCTTTTAAAACGCGTCAATCCATTTAAAAGCTTGAGTTGAAGCTTGTTTGTACTTTAAAACATTCCTTGTGCAGTTTCATACTCAAATGAATGCAAACAAAATATTTGGCTGCTTTCTCTTAATATACAACACAAAAGAACTCAATCTCTATCACCCTAGTCGTAAGAGCTGTTAAAATGCGTAAATGCATTCAAAAGCTTGAGTTTAAGCTTGTTGTACTTGTAAACATCCCTGGAGTTATTTCACACTCAAATGAAGGCAAACAAAGTATGTGGATACTTTCTCTTAATATACAACACAAAAGAACTCAATTTCTATCACTCTTGTCGTAAGAGCTGTTATAACGAGTAAATGCATTCAAAAGCTTAAGTTGAACCTTGTTTGTACTTGTAAACATCCTTGGTGTATTTTCCCACTCAAATGAATGCAAACAAAGTATTTGGATGCTTTCTCTTAATATACAACCCAAAAGAACTCAAATATCTTTCACCCTACTCGTATGAGCTTTTAAAACCCGTAAATGCATTCAAAAGCTTGAGTTGAAGCTTGTTTGTACATGTAAACATCCCTGGTGTTATTTCAAACTCAAATGAATGCAAACAAAGTATTTGGATACTTTCTCTTAATATACAACACAAAAGAACTCAATTTCTATCACCCTAGTCGTAAGAGCTGTTGTTAAAACGGGTAAATCCATTCAAAAGCTTGAGTTGAATCTTGTTGGTACTAGTAAACATCCTTGGTGTATTTTCACACTCAAATGATTGCAAACAAAGTATTTGGATGCTTTCTCTTAATATACAACACAAAAGAACTCAAATCTCTTTCATCATACCCGTATGAGCTTTTAAAACGCGTAAATGCATTCAAAAGCTTGAGTGGAAGCTTGTTTGCACTTTAAAATATTCTTGGTGTAGTTTCATACTCAAATGAACGAAAACAAAACATTTGGGTGCTTTCTCTTAATATACAACACAAAAGAACTCAATCTCTATTATCCTAGTCGTAAGAGCTGTTAAAACGCGTAAATGAATTCAAAAGTTTGAGTTGAAGCTTTTTTGTACTTGTAAACATCCTTGGTGTCTTTTTCCCACTCAAATGAATACAAACAAAGTATTTGGATGCTTTCTCTTAATATACAACACAAAAGAACTCAAATCTCTTTCACCCTACCTGTATGAGCATTTAATAAGCGTAAATGCATTCAAAAGTTTGAGTTGAAGCTTGTTTCTACTTGTACACATCCTTGGTTTATTTTCACACTCAAATGAATGCAAACAAAGTATTTGGATGGTTTCTCTTAAAATCCAACACAAAGGAACTCAATCTCTATCACCCTAGTCGTAAGAGCTGTTAAAACGCGTAAATGCATTCAAAAGCTTGAGTTGAAGCTTGTTTGTACTTGTAAACATACTTGGTGTCTTTTCACACTCAAATGAATGCAAACAAAGTATTTGGATGCTTTCTCTAAATATACAACACAAAAGAACTCAAATCTCTTTCACCCTACCTGTATGAGCTTTTAAAACGCGTAAATGCATTCAAAACCTTGAGTTGAAGCTTGTTTGTACTTGAAAACATCCTTGGTTTATTTTTCACACTCAAATGAATGCAAACAAAGTATTTGGATGCTTTCTCTTAAAATACAACACAAAGGAACTCAATCTAAATCACCCTAGTCGTAAGAGCTGTTAAAACGCTTAAATGCATTCAAGAGCTTGAGTTGAAGCTTGTTTGTAGTTGTAAACATCCTTGGTGTACTTTCACACTCAAGTGAATGCAAACAAAGTATTTGGAGTCTTTCTCTTAACATACAACATAAAAGAACTCAAATCTCTTTCACCCTACTCGTATGAGCGTTTTAAACGCGTAAATGCATTCAAAAGCTTGAGTTGCAGCTTGTTTGTACTTTAAAACATTCTTGGTGTAGGTTCATTCTCAAATGAATGCAAACAAAATATTTGGTTGCTTTCTCTTAATATACAACAGAAAAGAACTCAATCTCTATCACCCTAGTCGTATGAGCAGTTAAAACGCGTAAATGCATTTAAAAGCTTGAGTTGAAGCTTGTTTATACATGTAAACATCCTCGGTGTAGTTTCACACTCAAATGAATGCAAACAAAGTATTTGGATGCTTTCTCTTAATATACAACACAAAAGAACTCAAATCTCTTTCACCCTACCCGTATGAGCTTTTAAAACGCGTCAATCCATTTAAAAGCTTGAGTTGAAGCTTGTTTGTACTTTAAAACATTCCTTGTGCAGTTTCATACTCAAATGAATGCAAACAAAATATTTGGCTGCTTTCTCTTAATATACAACACAAAAGAACTCAATCTCTATCACCCTAGTCGTAAGAGCTGTTAAAATGCGTAAATGCATTCAAAAGCTTGAGTTTAAGCTTGTTGTACTTGTAAACATCCCTGGAGTTATTTCACACTCAAATGAAGGCAAACAAAGTATGTGGATACTTTCTCTTAATATACAACACAAAAGAACTCAATTTCTATCACTCTTGTCGTAAGAGCTGTTATAACGAGTAAATGCATTCAAAAGCTTAAGTTGAACCTTGTTTGTACTTGTATACATCCTTGGTGTATTTTCACACTCAAATGAATGCAAACAAAGTATTTGGATGCTTTCTCTTAATATACAACACAAAAGAACTCAAATATCTTTCACCCTACTCGTATGAGCTTTTAAAACGCGTAAATGCATTCAAGAGCTTGAGTTGAAGCTTGTTTATACTTGTAAACATCCTTGGTGTATTGATGCAGGAGAAACATGCTTAAAAAACCCATACACATCATATTCACCATTATATAGATCTTAGGAATGATCTTGATTCCTCTACACGGCTCTTCAAGAACAACAATGGTGTTTTCCAAGGGGAATTGAAAGAACATTCAATCATGGTTCTATTATGTTCGTTGATGGAGCATGTTTTTAAATGGGTTAGAATTACATTGCCTCCTACATTAAAGATACTTTGGAATACACGCAAGATGGGGATTAAAGCTCTTGTTATATCATCACGTTCTTTATAGAGAACCTCGTAATCTTGGCAGTTCTGATAGTTGTTCGTATTTTGGCCATAACTCACTCATACTAAAACTAAACGTGATGATTCAAATCTCTGCGGAAAGATATGATCTAGATCTACAACATTGATGCTTTGCGGTTTCTCTAATTCAAAGCGCAACATGGTAAAAAACGAGTAACAAGTTACAGAACATATTCCTTGCGCGCCAAGGCAATGACTTTAGTCTACTTATTGCGTCCTAGTTTTCTTTTACTTGTTTAAACGTGATTTATTGTTTAGGAAAGATATATTCTGAATATAATTAGCATTAGGAGTCCATTAGCTATTAGGAAAGCTGTTAGTTAGTCCGTTTTAGAATCGTAATCAGTTTCATAGTTAGTTTCCTACTTGGATTAGGATTCCTAGTAGCTTTAGATTTCTTTGTTTATAAATAGGGAGAGCACGGTTATTGCAACATAGAGTTTGATGATTAATGATTAATACGTGAGTATTTACCCCCTCAAATTGAGTGATTCAGTTTGAAACCCTTGTGTGTGATGCGCAAGTATTGTTCTTGAGTGATTCTTGAACGAAAACCCCAATCCCTTGAGTGATTCGAGAGGTACATCCCTTTTATTGTTTTTATTTATCAAAATACAGAAAATCCCTAAATAAATCACATAATGTATTTTCACACTCAAATGAATGCAAACAAAGTATTTGGATGCTTTCTCTTAATATACAACACAAAAGAACACAAATCTCTTTCACCCTACCCGTATGAGCTTTTAAAACGCGTAAATGCATTCAAAAGCTTGAGTTGAAGCTTCTTTGTACTTGTAAAACATTCTTGGTGTAGTTTTAATCTCAAATGAATGCAGACAAAACATTTGGGTGTTTTCTCTTAATATAAAACACAAAAGAACTCAATTTCTATCACCCTAGTCGTAAGAGCTGTTAAAACGTGTAAATGCATTCAAAAGCTTGAATTGAAGCTTGTTTGTACTTGTAAACATACTTGGTGTCTTTTCACACTCAAATGAATGCAAACAAAGTATTTGGATGCTTTCTCTAAATATACAACACAAAAGAACTCAAATCTCTTTCACCCTACCCGTATGAGCTTTTAAAACCCGTAAATGCATTCAAAAGCTTGAGTTGAAGCTTGTTTGTACTTGTAAACATCCTTGGTGTTATTTCAAACTCAAATGAATGCAAACAAAGTATTTGGATACTTTCTCTTAATATACAACACAAAAGAACTCAATTTGTATAACCCTAGTCGTAAGAGCTGCTGTTAAAACGGGTAAATGCATTCAAAAGCTTGAGTTGAATCTTGTTGGTACTAGTAAACATCCTTGGTGTATTTTCACACTCAAATGATTGCAAACAAAGTATTTGGATGCTTTCTCTTAATATACAACACAAAAGAACTCAAATCTCTTTCATCATACCCGTATGAGCTTTTAAAACGCGTAAATGCATTCAAAAGCTTGAGTGGAAGCTTGTTTGCACTTTAAAACATTCTTGGTATAGTTTCATACTCAAATGAATGCAAACAAAATATTTGGATGCTTTCTGTCAATATACAACACAAAAGAACTCAATTTCTATCACCCTAGTCGTAAGAGCTGTTAAAACGTGTAAATGCATTCAAAAGCTTGAGTTGAAGCTTGTTTGTACTTCTAAACATCCTTGGTGTATTTTCACACTCAAATTAATGCAAACAAATTATTTGGATGCTTTCTGTCAATATACAACACAAAAGAACTCAAAACTCTCTCACTCTACCTGTATGAGCTTTTAAAACGCGTAAATACATTCAAAAGCTTGAGTTGAAGCTTGTTTGTACTTGTTAAAATCCTTGGTGTATTTTCACACACAAATAAATGCAAACAAGTATTTGGATGCTTTCTCTTAATATACAACACAGAAGAACTCAATCTCTATCACCCTAGCCGTAAGAGCTGTTAAAACGCGTAAATGCATTCAAAAGCTTGAGTTGAAGCTTTTTTGTACTTGTAAACATCCTTGGTGTAGTTTCACACTCAAATGAATGCAAAGTAAGTATTTGGATGCTTTCTCTTAATATACAACACAAAAGAACTCAAATCTCTTTCACGCTACTCGTATGAGCGTTTAAAACACGGAAATGCATTCAAAAGCTTGAGTTGAAGCTTGTTTATACTATAAAACATTCTTGGTGTAGTTTCATACTCAAATTAATGCAAACAAAACATTTAAGTGCTTTCTCTTAATATACAAAAAAGAACTCAATCTCTATCACCCTAGTAGTAAGAGTTGATAAGACGCGTAAATGCATTGCAAAGCTTGAGTGGAAGGTTGTTTGTACTTTAAAACATTCTTGGTGTAGTTTCATACTCAAATGAATGCAAACAAAACATTTGGGTGCTTTCTCTTAATATACAACGCAAAGTAACTCAATCTCTATCATCCTAGTCGTAAGAGCTGTTAAAACGCGTAAATGAATTCAAAAGTTTGAGTTGAAGCTTTTTTGTACTTGTAAACATCCTTGGTGTCTTTTCCCACTCAAACGAATGCAAACAAAGTATTTTGATGCTTTCTCTTAATATACAACACAAAAGAACTCAAATCTCTTTCACCCTACCTGTATGAGCATTTAAAACGCGTAAATGCATTCAAAAGCTTGAGTTGAAGCTTGTTTCTACTTGTAAACATCCTTGGTTTATTTTCACAATCAAATGAATGCAAACAAAGTATTTGGATGCTTTCTCTTAAAATACAACACAAAGGAACTCAATCTCTATCACCCTAGTCGTAAGAGCTGTTAAAACGCGTAAATGCATTCAAAAACTTGAGTTGAAGCTTGTTTGTACTTGTAAACATACTTGGTGTCTTTTCACACTCAAATGAATGCAAACAAAGTATTTGGATGCTTTCTCTTAAAATACAACACAAAGGAACTCAATCTAAATCACCCTAGTCGTAAGAGTTGTTAAAACGCTTAAATGCATTCAAAAGCTTGAGTTGAAGCTTGTTTGTACTTGTAAACATTCTTGGTGTACTTTAACACTCAAATGAATGCAAACAAAGTATTTGGGGTCTTTCTCTTAATATACAACACAAAAAAACTCAAATCTCTTTCACCCTACTCGTATGAGCGTTTAAAACGCGTAAATGCATTCAAAAGCTTGAGTTGCAGCTTGTTTGTACTTTAATACATTCTTGGTGTAGGTTCATTCTCAAATGAATGCAGACAAAATATTTGGTTGCTTTCTCTTAATATACAACAGAAAAGAACTCAATCTCTATCACCCTAGTCGTAAGAGCAGTTAAAACGCGTAAATGCATTTAAAAGCTTGAGTTGAAGCTTGTTTGTACTTGTAAACATCCTAGGTGTATTTGCACACTCAAATGAATGCAAACAAAGTATTTGGATGCTTTCTCTTAATATACAACACAAAAGAACACAAATCTCTTTCACCCTACCCGTATGAGCTTTTAAAACGCGTAAATGCATTGAAAAGCTTGAGTTGAAGCTTGTTTGTACTTGTAAAACATTCTTGGTGTAGATTTAATCTCAAATGAATGCAGACAAAACATTTGGGTGTTTTCTCTTAATATACAACACAAAAGAACTCAATTTCTATCACCCTAGTCGTAAGAGCTGTTAAAACGTGTAAATGCATTCAAAAGCTTGAGTTGAAGCTTGTTTGTACTTGTAAACATACTTGGTGTCTTTTCACACTCAAATGAATGAAAACAAAGTATTTGGATGCTTTCTCTAAATATACAACATAAAAGAACTCAAATCTCTTTCACCCTACCCGTATGAGCTTTTAAAACCCGTAAATGCATTCAAAAGCTTGAGTTGAAGCTTGTTTGTACTTGTAAACATCCCTGGTGTTATTTCAAACTCAAATGAATGCAAACAAAGTATTTGGATACTTTCTCTTAATATACAACACAAAAGAACTCAATTTCTATCACCCTAGTCGTAAGAGCTGCTGTTAAAACGGGTAAATGCATTCAAAAGCTTGAGTTGAATCTTGTTGGTACTAGTAAACATCCTTGGTGTATTTTCACACTCAAATGATTGCAAACAAAGTATTTGGATGCTTTCTCTTAATATACAACACAAAAGAACTCAAATCTCTTTCATCATACCCGTATGAGCTTTTAAAACGCGTAAATGCATTCAAAAGTTTGAGTGGAAGCTTGTTTGCACTTTAAAACATTCTTGGTGTAGTTTCATACTCAAATGAATGCAAACAAAATATTTGGATGCTTTCTGTCAATATACAACACAAAAGAACTCAATTTCTATCACCCTAGTCGTAAGAGCTGTTAAAACGTGTAAATGCATTCAAAAGCTTGAGTTGAAGCTTGTTTGTACTTGTAAACATCCTTGGTGTATTTTCACACTCAAATTAATGCAAACAAATTATTTGGATGCTTTCTGTCAATATACAACACAAAAGAACTCAAAACTCTCTCACTCTACCTGTATGAGCTTTTAAAACGCGTAAATGCATTCAAAAGCTTGAGTTGAAGCTTGTTTGTACTTGTTAAAACCCTTGGTGTATTTTCACACACAAATGAATGCAAACAAGTATTTGGATGCTTTCTCTTAATATACAACACAGAAGAACTCAATCTCTATCACCCTAGCCGTAAGAGCTGTTAAAACGCGTAAATGCATTCAAAAGCTTGAGTTGAAGCTTTTTTGTACTTGTAAACATCCTTGGTGTAGTTTCACACTCAAATGAATGCAAAGTAAGTATTTGGATGCTTTCTCTTAATATACAACACAACAGAACTCAAATCTCTTTCACGCTACTCGTATGAGCGTTTAAAACGCGGAAATGCATTCAAAAGCTTGAGTTGAAGCTTGTTTATACTATAAAACATTCTTGGTGTAGTTTCATACTCAAATTAATGCAAACAAAACATTTAAGTGCTTTCTCTTAATATACAAAAAAGAACTCAGTCTCTATCACCCTAGTAGTAAGAGTTGTTAAGACGCGTAAATGCATTGCAAAGCTTGAGTGGAAGGTTGTTTGTACTTTAAAACATTCTTGGTGTAGTTTCATACTCAAATGAATGCAAACAAAACATTTGGGTGCTTTCTCTTAATATACAACGCAAAGTAACTCAATCTCTATCATCCTAGTTCGTAAGAGCTGTTAAAACGCGTAAATGAATTCAAAAGTTTGAGTTGAAGCTTTTTTGTACTTGTAAACATCCTAGGTGTCTTTTCCCACTCAAACGAATGCAAACAAAGTATTTTGATGGTTTCTCTTAATATACAACACAAAAGAACTCAAATCTCTTTCACCCTACCTGTATGAGCATTTAAAACGCGTAAATGCATTCAAAAGCTTGAGTTGAAGCTTGTTTCTACTTGTAAACATCCTTGGTTTATTTTCACAATCAAATGAATGCAAACAAAGTATTTGGATGCTTTCTCTTAAAATACAACACAAAGGAACTCAATCTCTATCACCCTAGTCGTAAGAGCTGTTAAAACGCGTAAATGCATTCAAAAGCTTGAGTTGAAGCTTGTTTGTACTTGTAAACATACTTGGTGTCTTTTCACACTCAAATGAATGCAAACAAAGTATTGGGATGCTTTCTCTAAATATACAACACAAAAGAACACAAATCTCTTTCACCCTACCCGTATGAGCTTTTAAAACGCGTAAATGCATTCAAAAGCTTGAGTTGAAGCTTGTTTGTACTTGTAAACATCCTTGGTTTATTTTCACACTCAAATGAATGCAAACAAAGTATTTGGATGCTTTCTCTTAAAATACAACACAAAGGAACTCAATCTAAATCACCCTAGTCGTAAGAGCTGTTAAAACGCTTAAATGCATTCAAAAGCTTGAGTTGAAGCTTGTTTGTACTTGTAAACATCCTTGGTGTACTTTAACACTCAAATGAATGCAAACAAAGTATTTCGAGTCGTTCTCTTAATATACAACACAAAAGAACTCAAATCTCTTTCACCCTACTCGTATGAGCGTTTAAAACGCGTGAATGCATTCAAAAGCTTGAGTTGATGCTAGTTTGTACTTGTAAAAATCCTTGGTATATTTTCACACTCAAATGAATGCAAACAAAGTATTTGGATACTTTCTCTTAATATAAAACACAAAAGAACTCAATTTCTATCACCATAGTCGTAAGAGCTGTTAAAACGCGTAAATGCATTCAAAAGCTTGAGTTGAAGCTTGTTTGTACTTGTAAACATTCTTGGTGTAGTTTCACACTCAAATGAATGCAAACGAAGTATTTGGACGCTTTCTCATAATATACAACACAAAAGAACTCAAATCTCTTTCACCCTACCCGTATGAGCTTTTAAAACGCGTAAATCCATTCAAAAGCTTGAGTTGAAGCTAGTTTGTACTTGTAAAAATCCTTGGTGTATTTTCACACTCAAATGAATGCAAACAAAGTATCTGGATGCTTTCTCTTAATATAAAACACAAAAGAACTCAATTTCTATCACCCTTGTCGTAAGAGCTGTTAAAACGCGTAAATGCATTGAAAAGCTTGAGTTGAAGCTTGTTTGTGCTTGTAAACATCTATTGTGTTATTTCAAACTCAAATGAATGCAAACAAAGTATTTGGATACTTTCTCTTAATATACAACACAAAAGAACTCAATTTCTATCACCCTAGTCGTAAGCGCTGTTACAACGCGTAAATGCATTCAAAAGGTTGAGTTGAAGCTTGTTTGTACTTGTAAACATCCTTGGTGTATTGTCACACTCAAATTAATGAAAACAACGTATTTGGATGCTTTCTCTCAATATACAACACAAAAGAACTCAAAACTCTCTCACCCTACCCGTATGAGCTTTTAAAACGCGTAAATGCTTTCAAAAGCTTGAGTTGAAGCTTGTTTGTACTTGTAAAAATCCTTGGAGTATTTTCACACTCAAATGAATGCAAACAAAGTATTTGGATGCTTTCTCTTAACATACAATACAGAAGAACTCAATCTCTATCACCCTAGTCGTAAGAGCTGTTAAAACGCGTAAATGCATTCAAAAGTTTGAGTTGAAGCTTTTTTGTACTTGTAAACATCCTTGGTGTAGTTTCACACTCAAATGAATGCAGGGTAAGTATTTGGATGCTTTCTCATAATATACAACATAAAAGAACTCAAATCTCTTTCACCCTACTCGTATGAGCGTTCAAAACGGGTAAATGTATTCAAAAGCTTGAGTTGAAGCTTGTTTATACTATAAAACATTCTTGGTGTAGTTTCATACTCAAATGAATGCAAACAAAACATTTAAGTGCTTTCTCTTAATATACAACAAAAGAACTCAATCTCTATCACCCTAATAGTAAGAGCTGTTAAGACGCGTAAATGCATTCAAAAGCTTGAGTTGAAGCTTGTTTGTACTTGTAAACATCCTTGGTGTATTTTCACACCAAAATGTATGCAAACAAAGTATTTGGATACTTTCTGTTACTATACAATACAAAAGAACTCAAATATCTTTCACCCTACTCGTATGAGCGTTTAAAACGCGTAAATGCATCCAAAATCTTGAGTTGAAGCTTGTTTGTACTTGTAAACATTCTTGGTGTAGTTTCATTCTTTAATGAATGCAGACAAAACATTTGGGTGCTTTCTCTTAATATACAACACAAAAGAACTCAATTTCTATCACCTTAGTCATAAGAGCTGTTAAAACCCGTAAATGCATTCAAAAGATTGAGTTTAAGCTTGTTTGTACTTGTAAACATCCCTGGTGTTATTTAAAACTTAAATGAATGCAAACAAAGTATTTGGATACTTTCTCTTAATATACAACACAAAAGAACTCAATTTCTATCACCCTAGTCGTAAGAGCTGTTAAAACGCGTAAATGAATTAAAAAGCTTGAGTGGAAGCTTGTTTGTACTTTAAAACATTCTTGGTGTAGTTTCATACTCAAATGAATGCAAACAAAATATTTGGGTGCTTTCTCTTAATATACAACACACAAAAGAACTCAAATCTCGTTCAACCTATCCGTATGAGCTTTTAAAATGCGTCAATATATTTAAAAGCATGAATTGAAGTTTGTTTGTACTTTAAGACATTCCTTGTGTAGTTTTATACTCAAATGAATATAAACAAAATATTTGGGTGCTTTCTCTTAATATACAACACAAAAGAACTCAATCTCTATCACCCTAGTCGTAAGAGCTGTTAAAGCGCGTAAAACCATTCAAAAGCTTGAGTTTAAGCTTCTTGTACTTGTAAACATCCCTGGTGTTATTTCACACTCAAATGAAGGCAAACAAAGTATTTGGATACTTTCTCTTAATATACAACACAAAAGAACTCAATTTCTATCACCCTAGTCGTAAGAGCTGTTATAACGAGTAAATGCATTCAAAAGCTTAAGTTGAAGCTTCTTTGTACTTGTAAACATCCTTGGTGTATTTTCACACTCAAATGAATGCAAACAAAGTATTTAGATGCTTTCTCTCAATATACAACACAAAAGAACTCAAATCTCTTTCACCCTGCCCGTATGAGCTTTTAAAACGCGTAAATGCATTCAAAAGCCTGAGTTGAAGCTTGTTTGTACTTATAAACATCCTTGTTTTTTTTTCACACTCAAATGAATGCAAACAAAGTATTTGGATGCTTTCTCTTAAAATACAACACAAAGGAACTCAATCTCTATCACCCTAGTCGTAAGAGCTGTTAAAACACGTAAATGCATTCAAAAGCTTGAGTTGAAGCTTGTTTGTACTTGTAAACATCCTTAACGTAGTTTCACACACAAATGAATGCAAACAAAGTATTTGGAGTCTTTCTCTTAATATACAACACAAAAGAACTCAAATCTCTTTCACCCTACACGTATGGGCGTTTAAAACGCGTAAATGCATTCAAAAGCTTGAGTTGATGATGTGGGAGCAAGTGAGCAATCTAAAGAAAAGAAGCAAGAAACAAGCAAAGGAACAAATACTCTTGAATACATCGTTTTGCTTTTATTGTTATGCATTAATGTGTCTCCTACAAGCATAATTACATGGAGTTTCCATGCAAGATCGGGATTAATGCTCTTGTTATATGATCACGTTCATTATGGAGAACCTCGTAATCTAGGCAGTTCTGACAGTTATTCGTATTTTAGCCATAACTCGCTCATACGTAATCTAAACGTGATGATTCAAATCTCTATGGAAAATTGATGCGGGAACAAGTGAACAATCTAAAGAAAATAACCAAGAAACAAGCAAAGGAACAAATACTCTTGAATACATCGTGTTGCTTTTATGGTTATGCATTAATATTTCTCTTGCAAGCATAATTACATGGAGTTTCCATGCAACGTCAGGACTAAAGCTCTTGTTATATGATCACGTTCATTATGGAGAACCTCGTAATCTAGGCAGATCTGATAGTTATTCATATTTTAGCCATAACTCGCTCATACGTAATCTAAACCTGATGATTGAAATCTCTATGGAAAGAGACAATCGAGATCTACAACATTGATGCTTTAAGTTTTCTCTAATTCAAAGCGCAACGTGGTCAAAAATTAGTTACAAGTTACGGAACATATTCCTTGCGCTCCAAGGCATCGACTTTAGTGTAGTTATTGTGTCCCAGTTTGCTTTTACTTCTTTAAACGTGATTTGTTGTTTAGGAAAGTAATAGTCTGATTATTATTAGCATTAGGAGTCCATTAGGAATTAGGAAAGCTGTTAGTTAGTTGGTTTAACTTTTGTAATCAGTTTCGTAGTTAATTTCCTACTTGGATTAGGATTAGGATTCCTAGTAACTTTAGATTTCTTTGTCTATAAATAGAGGAGAGCTTTACTATTGTAAACTCGTGCTTTGATGATTAATAGTTTAATACGTGAGTATTTACCCCTCAAACTGAGTGATTCAGGTTGAAACCCTTACGAGTGACTCGTGAGTTGTTCTTGAGTGATTCTTGAACAAGATTCCTTTGTGTGATACTATCAAAGGTTAAATTCCGTTTTGCTACTTATTTCACATCATATTTGTATCAGAGCAAGCTTTTGGAGTTTTCTAAAACTTCAAACGATCCAGATTGGGAGAAGATTATTAAAGTTGTTCGTGTTCGTGCTGCTGTTCCTCAGACTTTTGGAGTCCGTTTTCGACAAGGCAGTTGTGTTTTTCGCAGGTAACTGACATTCTCAGCAAGACTACTTAAGCATTGCTTACTAGCCCTGTGCAATTTTCGTGAAATTCAATTGTTTACTACTGTTTCTGAGCCGTTTTGTGTTCTTACGAGTGGAAAATATGATTTCGACATTCATCTTATGAAGCAATAAACAATATGAAGTCACCATGGGAATATAAGTTTATTGAGTCCAGCTTAGATGAGTTTAATGAGTTTTATTGTGTAAAAGACTTTTGTCGATGGCTTAAGAAGGTTGACAATTTGTTTTTCTGTTATAAGTTTACTGACTATGAGCAAGTAAAGATTGTGATTTCTCGCCTAAGAGGACCTGCTCTAGTTTGGTGGGAGTCTTTGAAATCTCGCAGAAAACTCATGAGGAAAGAGAAAATCCGCACCATGAGCAAATTGAAGAAATATCTGAAGAGAATATTTTCATATCCAAGCAACGATCAAGAATGTTCATGTGCATCTTGTTATGATGAAAGTATTAAACTTGTGCGATATGAGACGAAGGTGAGACGGATTGAACAACAATTCCAGAAGTTAAGAGAGGAGGAACGGGATAATAACCAATATTCCAATTGTTTTGGTTTCGGTCACTTTATAGATGAATGTGCTACAAAGTTTCAAGTAACTATAGAATATATTCAAGAAGTGCACGCGGCTGAAGAATCTTTAAGATCTTGTGGAGAAGTTGAAGAAGCTAAGGAAGAGATCATTGAAAAGTTTTTGGAAAAAGCTAATTTTGATGGTTCCTTTCTAGATCTTGGTCCTACTGTAGATTCACAAGAAAATCAAGAAGTTATCGATTCTCAACAAGAAGATAAACAAATAGAAGAATATTTATTTGGGGAACAAGAAGCTCTTAAAGTTGTTCAACCAAACAATGTGAATTATGATGTTGATGATGATGACCTTTTGAAAGAAGAATGTTCTTTTGACCCAAGTCAACCACCTATATTTGATGAGGTAAGTCAAGAAGACGAGGTCGACAACATTACTAAGCTTGTGGTCGTGGATTCATTGAAGACATCTCAAAAGGATTCAATCTTTTTCAAATATAATGACTTCGTTCATACTGACTTCTGCAGGATTCAATCATTTATTGTGCAAGATCATGGAGACGAAATTCAAGAAAAGATTGTTACTTACCAAGAATTGGGGACAATTCTTTTTGAAGAAAGGGAGATTGATGCGGGAGCAAGTGAGCAATTTAAAGAAAAGAACCAAGAACCAAGCAAAGGAACTAATACTCTTGAATACATCGTGTTGCTTTTATGGTTATGCATTAATGTGTCTCCTACAAGCATAATTACATGGATTTTCCATGCAAGGTCTGGAATAAAGCTCTTGTTATATGATCAGGTTCATTATGGAGAACCTCGTAATCTAGGCAGTTCTGACAGTTATACGTATTTTAGCCATAACTCACTCATTAGTAATCCAAACGTGATATTCAAATCTCTATGCAAAGATACAATCGAGATCTACAACATTGATGCTTTTAGTTTTCTCTAATTCAAAGCGCGACATGGTCAAAAACGAGTTACAATTTACGGAACATATTCCTTGCGCGCCAAGGCAACGACTTTAGTTTAGTTATTGTGTCCTAGTTTGCTTTTACTTCTTTAAACGTGATTTATTGTTTAGGAAAGTAATAATCTGACTATTATTAGCATTAGGAGTCCATTAGGAATTAGGAAAGCTGTTAGTTAGTTTGTTAAACTTTTGTAATCAGTTTCGTAGTTAGTTTCCTACTTGGATTAGGATTAGGATTCCTAGTAGCTTTAGATTTCTTTGTCTATAAATAGGGGAGATCTTTACTATTGTAAACTCGTGCTTTGATGATTAAAAATTTAATACGTGAGTATTTACCCATCAAACTGAGTGATTCAGGTTGAAATCCTAACGAGTAATTCGTGAGTTGTTCTTGAGTGATTCTTGAACAAGATCCCTTTGTGTGATACTATCAAAGGTTAAATTCCGTGTTGCTACTTATTTCACATCAGTTGAAGCTTGTTTGTACTTTAAAACATTCTTGGTGTAGTTTCATACTCAAATGAATGCAAACAAAACATTTGGGTGCTTTCTCTTAATATACAACAAAAGAACTCAATCTCTATCACCGTTGTCGTAAGAGCTGTTAAAACTCGTAAATGCATTCAAAAGCTTGAGTTGAAGCTCGTTTATACTTGTAAACATCCTTGGTGCATTTTCACACTCAAATGAATGAAAACAAAGTGTTTGGATGCTTTCTCTTAATATACAACACAAAAGAACTCAAATCTCTTTCACCATACCCGTATGAGCTTTTAATACGCGTAAATGCATTCAAAAGCTTGAGTTGAAGCTTGTTTGTACTTTAAAACATTCTTGGTGTAGTTTCATACTCAAATGAATGCAAAAAATAACATTTGGGTGCTTTCTCTTAATATACAACACAAAAAAAAGTCAATCTCTATCACCCTAGTTGTAAGAGCTGTTAAAACGCGTGAATGCATTCAAAAGGTTGAGTTGAAGCTTGTTTTTACTTGTAAACATCCCTGGTATTATTTCACACTCAAGTGAATGCAAACAAAGTATTTGGATACTTTCTCTTAATATACAACACAAAAGAACTCAATTTCTACAGCCCTAGTCGTAAAAGCTGATAAAACGCGTAAATGCATTCAAAAGCTTGAGTTGAAGCTTGTTTGTACTTGTAAACATCCTTGGTGTCTTTTCACACTGAAATGAATGCAAACATAGTAATTGGATGCTTTCTATTAATATACAACACAAAAGAACACAATCTCTGTCACCCTAGTCGTAAGAGCTGTTAAAACACGTAAATGCATTCAAAAGCGTGAGTTAAAGCTTGTTTGTACTTGTAAAAATCCTTGGTGTATTTCACACTCAAATGAATGCAAAAAAAGTATTTGGATGCTTTATTTTAATATACAACACAAAAGAACTCAAATATCTTTCGCCCTACTCGTAAGAGGTTTTAAAACCCGTAAATGCATTTAAAAGTTTGAGTTGAAGCTTGTTTGTACTTGTAAACATCCTAGGTGTAGTTTCACACTCAAATGAATGCAAACAAAGTATTTGGATGCTTTTTATTAATAAACAATGATACAGGAACAAGTGTGACTGTGAACTATTTTGATCAAGATCTCAAAGGCTTAATGTTAGGATTTTCTAATATGGCTAATCAACCATTTGTCACTATGATACAGTGGGAACAAGCTACTTGAAGAGCAAAATAAGAATTGCAAGCCTAAAGTCTCGTCCCAGACTTAGAGATCAAGCACCAGCTAGGATTTAGTTTAATTAAGCTGTTTCAATTGATGTTTAGTTTCCTAATCAGTTTTGATCATATAAATCCGTTTGAACAATGGATTAATTGGAATAATACTGATTATAGAGTTAGGATTATTGTTAGTTAGTTTCCTAAATAATTTAGGAAAGTTTGTTAGTAATTCAGTTTGTTTTAACAACCTAAGCCGTGTAACATCAGCGTGTATGTTGACTTTTCAAACATGCCTGATTACAGCTGTTAGGAAGGTTAATTACAGCTGTTTTGGAAGGTTATTAGTCCTATTCTAGTTAGGAGTCCAAAACCAAGCCATATTAGAAGCTAGTTATCAATTAGGATCACTTTAATTGTCTATACAAGCAGCTAACGACGATGGGCTTTGTCCCAGACGTGATTATTGATTAAAGTGAATGCGACTTCAATTTCTTTGAGTGTTTTCAATCTTAGGTGATTGATAACTCTCTCTCTCTCTCTCCTTAGGTGAAGAACCCAAGCCTTAGGTGGTGCCATTGCTTGTTGGTTGAGTCTTGATTGGTCTCTTTGGCGATTCTGGTTGAGTTTCGTCATCAAGAACGTATCTTTATTATACAAGAACTTATCTTTGTAGTCCAAGATCATATCTTTTCCATTAATATACATCGAATTTGGTATCAAAGCCCAGTTTTGAAGCTTTTTCAAGCTTTAAACGATCCAAGAACAACAAGAAACACATCCATTCACCCGTTACAGCCTACAAACCTACATCCATATCCCTTAAAAAACCACAAAACCTAAAGAAACACACCTTTAAACTCATAATCATGACTGTAACAAAAGAGTTACGCCAAGAACAACAAAAGCTGATCTTGGAACAGTTTGGTGATCTTACCAAGAGCATTAAGGAGAATACAGAGTCAATGAGGAAATCGATGGCTGTGCATGAAAATCGCATGGAAGAGAACAGAGATAATATTGATAGAATGGCACGCAAGTTTCTCAAGAAAGAAGAAGAAGATGCCTCATCAAGCAAAGAGAAAAAAGGAAGCGTAGGTAAGGATTTTGAAGATTATAGTAGTCTAAGACTTGATCTCCCTGAATTCGATGGTGGCAGCCATGATCCTGAGGAATTTCTTGAGTGGTTACGTACCATGGAGAGGCTCTTTGAATATAAGCAATATGATGACAAGAAGAAATTCAAAGTTGCAATCTTGAAACTTAAGGGCTTTGCAATGCCCCTAGTTCAATCATGAGGTGGATGCACGAGGTATTACGATCCTTTATTGGTTCTTTTGTCGTTGTTTATTTGGATGATATTCTAGTGTATAGCAAGACAAGAGAGGAGCACCTCAAACACCTGGCTATCCTATTTGATAAACTGCGTGAAGTTAAATTGAATGGGAAGCTTGAAAAACGTTCATTCTTGATCAACCGCACTCTATTTCTTGGATATATTGTTTCTTCTAATGGTGTTGATGTCGATCCAAGCAAAATAGAAGCTATTAAGACGTGGCCAGACCCTACAAAAGTCCGTGAGGTACATAGCCTTCATGGCTTGGCTTCGTTTTATAGAAGATTCATTCACAATTTTTGTACCATTGCTGCCCCTATTACCAAACTCAAGAAAAGAGGCCTATAGCGTTCTTCAGCAAGAAGTTGAGTGGCTCTAGACTCAACTACTCTACTTACGACAAGGAATTCTATGCTATCATTCGTTCTTTAGAGCAGTGGGAGCATTATTTACGTCCAAGGCCCTTTGTTCTTTATTCTGATCATGAATCCTTGAAGTATTTGCATGGCCAGCGTAAATTGAATCCTAGACATGCAAAGTTGGTGTCTTACTTGCAAACATTTACTTTTTCTACAAAGCACAAAGAGGGTAAAGCTAATGTGGTAGTTGATGCCTTATCTAGACGCCACTACATGCTTACTATACTTGAACAAAAGTTGTTAGGGTTTGAATTGATCAAGGATTACTACAAAGAAGATCAAGATTTTGCTTAATTGATCTCTTTATGTCAAGACAAAGCTTACTAATCCTATGTGCTGAATGGGGGGTTTCTATTGAAAGGAAACAAGGTGTGTGTTCCTAATTGTTCTTTGCGTGATCTCCTTGTGAGAGAAGTCCGTTTTGGGGGCTTAGCAGGTCACTTTTTGTTATGAATAAAACCTTAGAGATATTGCAAGAACAATTTTATTGGCCCATGATGATCCAAGATGTCCAAGGGGTGATAAACATGTGTGCTACATGTCAAAGATCCAAGAGTTTCTTTCATAAGGGACTCTATATTCCTTTTCCCAGTCCTGAACAACTTTTGGAAGGTGTGAGCATGGATTTCATTGTTGGATTGCCTCATACTCAAAAAGGTAAAGATTCGATAATGGTGGTGGTCGATCGGTTCTCTAAAATGGCCCATTTCATTCCTAGCCATAAAACTGATGATGCATAACAAGTTGCTGACTTGTACTTTAGAGAAGTAGTTACTCTTTATGGTGTTCCAAAGAGCATTGTGTCTGATCGTGATGTGAAGTTCTTAAGCTATTTCAGGAAGACCTTGTGGCGCTTGATGGGTACTAAGTTGCTGTTTAGTACTTCTCATCATCCACAAACAGATGGACAAACCGAAGTCACAAATAGGAACCTTGGCACTCTATTGCATGGCTTGGTAAGTAAAACTACAAAGGATTGGGATATTAAGCTTGCTCATGCTGAGTTTGCTTACAATCGGAGTCCCTCCAGGACTACTCATAAATCCCTCTTTGAGATTGTTTATGGTGTTAATCCCCATCTCCCCGTTGATTTCATTCCAATTCCTAAAGGAGATCTATTGAACTATGAAGAAAAGACTAGAGTCGAGGCTTTCAAGAAGCTGCATGATCAAGTGAAAGCTCCAATAGAGAAGTCTAATGCAAAATACAGGGAAAACGCAAACAAGGGACGAAAACAACCACAATTTAAACCTAGAGATTTATTTTGGTTGCATTTAAGAAAAGAAATGTTCCCAGGGAGGAGAAAGAATATGCTCATGCCTAGAGCTGATGGCCCCTTTAAAGTTGTTGACCGTTATGGTGAGAGTGCTTACAAAATTGAACTTCCAGATGACTATGGTGGTGTAAGTGCTACATTCAACATTGGAGACTTGACCCCATACTTAAATAATGACAATTTGAGGGCAAATTCTTCAAAAGAAGGGGAGAATGATGCATGAGCAAGGGTGACTGTGAACTATGTTGATGAAGAGCTCAAAGGCTTAATGTTAGGATTTCCTAATATGGCTAATCAACCATTTGTCACTATGCTACAGTGGGAACAAGCTACTTGAAGAGCAAAACAAGAAGTACAAGCTTAAAGTCTCGTCCAAGACTAAGAGATCAAGCACCAGTTAGGATTTAGCTTATTTAAGCAGTTTTAATTAATGTTTAGTTTCCTAATTAGGTTTGATAATATAAATCCGTTTGAAGAATAGATTAATTGGGATAATACTGATTATAGAGTTAGGATTATTATTAGTTAGTTTCCTAAATAATTTAGGAAAGTTTGTTAGTAAATCAGTTTGTTTTAACAACCTAAGCCATGTAAAATCAGCGTGTATGTTGACTTTTCAAACATACTTGATTACAACTGTTGGGAAGGCTAATTACAGCTGTTTAGGAAGGTTAGGAGTCCAAAACCTAGTCATATTAGAAGCTAGTTATCAATTAGGATCACTATAATTGCCTATATAACCAACTCACGACCATAGGGTTTGTCCCAGACGTGATTATTGATTAAAGTGAATGCCAATTCAATTTCTTTAAGTGTTTTCAATCTTAGGTGATTTATAACTCTCTCTCTCTCTTCTTCGGTGAAGAACCCAAGCCTTAGGTGGCGCGATTCCTTGTTGGTTGAGTCTTGATCGGTCTCTTTGGTGATTCTGGTTGAGTTTCGTCATCATGAACGTATCTTTATTATTCAAGAACCTATCTTTATAGTCCAAAATCATATCTTTTCCATTAATATACATCAAACTTGGTATCAAAGCCCAGTTTTGTACCTTTTCAACCTTTAAACGATCCAAGAACAACAAGAAACACATCTATTCACCCGTTACAACCTACAAACCTACGTCCATATCCCTTAAAAAACCATAAATCCTACCACCACTTAAGAAAATTTTCACCTATCACCTCATCCAGCACAAAACCTAAAATAACTCACCTTTAAACTCATCATCATGACTGTAACAAAAGAGTTACGCCAAGAAATACAAAAGCTGATCCTGGAACAGGTTGGTGATCTTACCAAGAGCATTAAGGAGAATACAGAATCAATGAGGAAATCGATGGCTGTGCATGAAAATCGCATGGAAGAGAACAGAGAAAATATTGATAGAATGGCACGCAGGTATCTCAAGAAAGAAGAAGAAGATGCCTCATCAAGCAAAGAGAACAAAGGAAGCGTAGGTAAGGATGTTGAAGATGATCGTAGTCTAAGACTTGATCTCCTTGAATTCGATGGTGGCAGCCATGATCCTGAGGAATTTCTTGAGTGGTTACGCACCATGAAGAGGCTCTTTGAAAATAAGCAATATGATGACAAGAAGAAATTCAAAGTTCCAATCTTAAAACTTAAGGGCTTTGCAACGCACCTAGTTCATTCATGACGTTGATGCACTAGGTATTACGATCCTTTATTGGTTCTTTTGTCGTTTTTTATTTGGATGATATCTAGTGTATAGCAAGACAAGAGAGGAGCACCTCAAACACCTGGTTATCCTATTTGTTAAACTGCGTGAAGTTAAATTGTATGGGAAGCTTGAAAAATGTTCATTCTTGATCAACCGTGTTCTATTTCTTGGATATATTGTTTCTTCTGATGGTATTCATGTCGATCCAAGCAAAATAGAAGCTATTAAGATGTGGCCAGCCCCTACAAACGTCCATGAGGTACATAGCCTTCATGGCTTGGCTTCGTTTTATAGAAGATTCATTCGCAATTTTAGTACCATTGCTGCCCCTATTACCAAACTCATGAAGAAAGGGGAGTTTGTGTTGTCTAACAATGCTCAGCAAGCGTTTGAATTACTTAAAGATAAGTTGTGCAATGCCCCTATACTAGATGTACCGGATTTTGCTTAATTGATCTCTTTATGTCAAGACAAAGCTCATGGATCCAATGTGCTGAATGGGGCGTTTCTATTCAATGGAAACAAGCTGTGTGTGCCTAATTGTTCTTTGCGTGATCTGCTTGTGAGAGAAGTAAATTTTAGGGGCTTAGCAGGTCACTTTTTGGTATGAATAAAACCTCAGAGATATTGCAAGAACAATTTTATGGGCCCAAAATGATCCAAGATGTCAAGGGGTGATAAACAGGTGTGCTACTTGTCAAAGATCCAAGAGTTTCTTTCATAAGGGACTCTATATTCCTTTGCCCAGTCCTGAACAACCTTTGGAAGGTGTGAGCATGGATTTCATTGTTGGATTGCCTCGTCCTCAAAAAGGTAAAGATTCGATAATGGTGGTGGTCGATCGGTTCTCTAAAATGGCCCATTTCATTGCTAGCCATAAAACCGATGATGCATCACAAGTTGCTGACTTGTACTTTAGAGAAGTAGTTAGACTTCATGGTGTTCCAAAGAGCATTCTGTCTGATCGTGATGTGAAGTTCTTAAGCTATTTCAGGACGACCTTGTGGCGCTTGATGGGTACTAAGTTGTTGTTTAGTACTTCTCATCATCCACAAACGGATGGACAAACCAAAGTCACAAATAGGACCCTGGGTACTCTATTGCGTGGCTTGGTAAGTAAACTACAAAGGATTGGGATATTAAGCTTGCTCATGCTGAGTTTGCTTACAATCGGAGTCCCTCCAGGACTACTCATAAATCCCTCTTTGAGATTGTTTATGGTGTTAATCCCCATCTCCCCGTTGATTTCATTCCAATTCTTAAAGGAGATCTATTGAACTATGAAGAAAAGACTAGAGTCGAGGCTTTCAAGAAGCTGCATGATCAAGTGAAAGCTCCAATAGAGAAGTCTAATGCGAAATACAGGGAAAACGCAAACAAGGGACGAAAACAACCACAATTTAATCTTAGAGATTTAGTTTGGTTGCATTTAAGAAAAGAAAGGTTCCCAGGGAGGAGAAAGAATAAGCCCATGCCTAGAGCTGATGGCCCCTTTAAAGTTGTTGACCGTTATGGTGAGAGTGCTTACAAAATTTAACTTCCAGATGACTATGGTGGTGTAAGTGCTACATTCAACATTGGAGACTTGACCCCATACTTAGATAATGACAAATTGAGGGCAAATTCTTCAAAAGAAGGAGAGAATGATGCAGGAGCATGGGTGACTGTGAACTATGTTGATCAAGAGCTCAAAGGCTTAATGTTAGGATTTCCTAATATGGCTAATCAACCATTTGTCACTATGCTACAGTGGGAACAAGCTACTTTAAGAGCAACACAAGAAGTGCAAGCTTAAAGTCTCGTCCAAGATTAAGAGATCAAGCACCAGTTAGGATTTAATTCAATTAAGCAGTTTCAATTAATGTTTAGTTTCCTAATCAGTTTTGATAATATAAATCTATTTGAACAATGGATTAATTGGGATAATACTGATTATAGAGTTAGGATTATTGTTAGTTAGTTTCCTAAATAATTTAGGAAAGTTTGTTAGTAATTCAGTTTGTTTTAACAACCTAAGCCGTGTAAAATCAGCGTGTATGTTGACTTTACAAATATGCCTGATTACAGCTGTTAGGGAAGTTAATTACAGCTGTTTTGGAAGGTTATTAGTCCTATTCTAGTTAGGATTCCAAAACAAAGTCATATTAGAAGCTAGTTATCAATTAGGATCACTATAATTGCCTATATAAGCAACTAACGGCCATGGGGTTTGTCCCGGACGTGATTATTGATTAAGGCGAATGCCAATTCAATTTCTTTGAGTGTTTTCAATCTTAGGTGATTTATAACTCCCTCTCTCTCTTCTTAGGTGAAGAACCCAAGCCTTAGGTGGCGCCATTGCTTGTTGGTTGAGTCTTGATTGGTCTCTTTGGTGATTCTGGTTGAGTTTCGTCCTCAAGAACGTATCTTTATTATTCAAGAACCTATCTTTGTAGTCCAAAATCATATATTTTCCATTAATATACATCAAATTTGGTATCAAAACCCAGTTTTGAAGCTTTTTCAACCTTTAAACGATCCAAGAACAACAAGAAACATATCCATTCACACGTTACTGCCTACAAACCTACGTCCATATCCCTTAAAAAACCACAAATCCTACCACCACTTAAGAAACTACTCACCTATCACCTTATCCAGCACAAAACCTAAAAAAACTGACCTTTAAACTCATCAGCATGACTGTAACAAAAGAGTTACGCCAAGAAATACAAAAGCTGATCTTGGAACAGTTTGGTGATCTTACCAAGAGCATTAAGGAGAATACAGAATCAATGAGGAAATTGATGGCTGTGCATGAAAATCACATGGAAGAGAACAGAGATAATATTGATAGAATGGCACGCAGGTTTCTCAAGAAAGAAGAAGAAGATTCCTCATCAAGAAAAGAGAACAAAGGAAGCGTAGGTAAGGATTTTGAAGATGATCGTAGTCTAAGACTTGATCTCCCTGAATTCGATGGTGGCAGCTATGATCCTGAGGAATTTCTTGAGTGGTTACGCACCATGGAGAGGCTCTTTGAATATAAGCAATATGATGACAAGAAGAAATTCAAAGTTGCAATCTTCAAACTTAAGGGCTTTGCAACGCCCCTAGTTCATTCATGAGGTTGATGCACGAGGTATTACGATCCTTTATTGGTTCTTTTGTCGTTGTATATTTGGATGATATTCTGGTGTATAGAAAGACAAGAGAGGAGCACCTCAAACACCTGGCTATCTTATTTGATAAATTGCGTGAAGTTAAATTGTATGGGAAGCTTGAAAGATTTTCATTCTTGATTAACCGTGTTCTATTTCTTGGATATATTGTTTCTTCTAATGGTATTCATGTCGATCCAAGCAAAATAAAAGCTATTAAGACGTGGCCAGCCCCTACAAACGTCCATGAGGTACATAGCCTTCATGGCTTGGCTTCATTTTATAGAAGATTCATTCGCAATTTTAGTACCATTGCTGCCCCTATTACCAAACTCACGAAGAAAGGGGAGTTTGTGTGGTCTAACAATGCTCAGCAAGCGTTTGAATTACTTAAAGATAAGCTGTGCAATGCCCCTATACTAGATGTACCAGATTTTGAGAGATTGTTTGAGGTAGAATGTGATGCTAGTGGTGTTGGTATTGGTGCTGTTTTGATACAAGAAAAGAGGCCTATAGAGTTCTTCAGCGAGAAGTTGAGTGGCTCTAGACTCAACTACTCTACTTATGACAAGGAATTCTATTCTATCATTCGTTCTTTAGAGCAGTGGGAGCATTATTTACGTCCAAGGCCCTTTGTTCATTATTCTGATCATGAATTCTTGAAGTATTTGCATGGCCAGCGTAAATTGAATCCTAGACATGCAAAGTTGGTGTCTTACTTGCAAACATTTACTTTTTCTACAAAGCACAAAGAGGGGAAAGCTAATGTGGTAGCTGATGCCTTATCTAGACGCCACTGCATGGTTACTATACTTGAACAAAAGTTGTTAGGGTTTGAATTGATCAAGGATTACTACAAAGAAGATTAAGATTTTTCTTAATTGATCACTTTATGTCAAGACAAAGCTCACGGATCCTATGTGCTGAATGAGGGGTTTCTATTCAAACGAAACAAGCTGTGTGTTCCTAATTGTTCTTTGCGTGATCTCCTTGTGAGAGAAGTCCATTTTCGGGGCTTAGCAGGTCACTTTGGTATGAATAAAACGTTATAGATATTGCAAGAACAATTTTATTGGCCCAAGATAATCCATGATGTCCAAGGGGTGGTAAACAGGTGTGCTACATGTCAAAGATCCAAGAGTTTCTTTCATAAGGGACTCTATATTCCTTTGCCCAGTCCTGAACAACCTTGGGAAGGTGTGAGCATGGATTTCATTATTGGATTGACTCGTACTTAAAAAGGTAAAAATTCGATAATGGTGGTGGTCGATCGGTTCTCTAAAATGGCCCATTTCATTCCTAGCCATAAAACCGATGATGCATCACAAGTTGCTGACTTGTACTTTAGGGAAGTAGTTAGACTTCATGGTGTTCGAAAGAGCATTGTGTCTGATTGCGATGTGAAGTTCTTAAGCTATTTTAGGAAGATCTTGTGGCACTTGATGGGTACTAAGTTGCTGTTTAGTACTTCTCATCATCCACAAACGGATGGACAAACCGAAGTAACAAATAGGACCCTTGGTACTCTATTGCGTGGCTTGGTAAGTAAAACTAAAAAGGATTGGGATATTAAGCTTGCTCATGCTGAGTTTGCTTACAATCGGAGTCCCTCCAGGACCACTCATAAATCCCCCTTTAAGATTGTTTATGGTGTTAATCCCCATCTCCCCGTTGATCTCATTCCAATTCCTAAACGAGATCTATTGAACTATGAAGCAAAAACTAGAGTCGAGGCTTTCAAGAAGCTGCATGATCAAGTGAAAGCTCGAATAGAGAAGTTTAATGCGTAATACAAAGAAAACGCAAACAAGGGACGAAAACAACCACAATTTAAACATGGAGATTTAGTTTGGTTGCATTTAAGAAAAGAAAGGTTCCCAGGGAGGAGAAAGAATAAGCTCATGCCTAGAACTGATGGCCCCTTTAAAGTTCTTGACCGTTATGGTTAGAGTGCTTACAAAATTGAACTTCCAGATGACTATGGTGGTGTAAGTGCTACATTCAACATTGGAGACTTGACGCCATACTTACATAATGACAATTTGAGGGCAAATTCTTGAAAAGTAGGGGAGAATGATTCAGGAGCAAGGGTGACTCGTCCAAGACTAAGAGATCAAGCACCAGTTAGGATTTAGTTTAATTAAGCAGTTTCAATTAATGTTTAGTTTCCTAATCAGTTTTGATAATATAAATCCGTTTGAACAATGGATTAATTGGGATAATACTGATTATAGAGTTAGTTAGTTTCCTAAATAATTTAGGAAAGTTTGTTAGTAATTCAGTTTGTTTTAACAACCTAAGCAGTGTAAAATCAACATATATGTTGACTTTTCAAACATGCCTGATTACAGCTGTTAGGGAGGTTACTTACAGCTGTTTAGGAAGGTTATTAGTCCTATTCTAGTTAGGAGTCCAAAACCAAGTCATATTAGAAGCTAGTTATCAATTAGGATCACTTTAATTACCTATATAAGTAGCTCACGACCATGGGGTTTGTCCCAGACGTGATTATTGATTAAAGTGAATGCGAATTCAATTTCTTTGAGTGTTTTCAATCTTAGGTGATTTATATTTCTCTCTCTCTCTTTCTTCTTAGGAGAAGAACCCAAGCCTTAGGTGGCGCCATTGCTTGTTGGTTGAGTCTTGATTGGTCTCTTTGGTGATTCTGGTTGAGTTTCGTCATCAAGAACGTATCTTTATTATTCAAGAACCTATTTTTGTAGTCCAAAATCATATCTTTTCCATTATTATACATCAAATTACACAAAAGAATACAATGTCTATCACCCTAGTCGTAAGAGCAGTTAAAACACGTAAATGCTTTCAAAAGCTTGAGTTGAAGCTTGTTTGTACTTGTAAATATCCTTGGTGTAATTTCACACTCAAATGAATGCAAACAAAGTATTTTGATGCTTTCTCTTAATATACAACACAAAAGAACTCAAATCTCTTTCACCCTACTCGTAAGAGCTTTTAAAAGGCGTAAATGCATTCAAAAGCTTGAGTTGAAGCTTGTTTGTACTTGTAAATATCCTAGGTGTAGTTTCACACTCAAATGAATGCAAACAAAGCATTTGGATGCTTTCTCTAAATATACAACACAAAAGAACTCAAATCTCTTTCACCCTACTCGTATGAGCGTTTAAAACGCGTTAATGCATTCAAAAGCTTGAGTTGAAGATTGTTTGTACTTTAAAACATTCATCGTGTAGTTTCATACTCAAATGAATGCACACAAAACATTTGGGTGCTTTCTCTTAATATACAACACAAAAAAAATCAATTTCTATCACCCTAGACGTAAGAGCTGTTAAAACGCGTAAACGCAGTCAAAAGCTTGAGTTGAAACTTTTTTGTACTTGTAAACATCCCTGGTTTTGTTTCACAATCAAATGAATGCAAACAAAGTATTTGGATGCTTTCTCTTAATTTACAACACAAAAGAACTCAAATTTCTTTCACCCTACTCGTAAGAGCTTTTAAAACCCGTAAATGCATTCAAAAGTTTGAGTTGAAGCTTGTTTGTACTTGTAAACATCCAAGGTGTAGTTTCACACTCAAATGAATGCAAACAAAGTATTTGGATGCTTTCTCTAAATATACAACACAAAAGAACTCAAATCTCTTTCACCCTACTCGTATGAGCGTTTAAAACGTGTTAATGCATTCAAAAGCTTGATTTGATGCATGTTTGTACATTAAAACATTCTTGGTGTAGTTTCATACTCAAATGAATGCAAACAAAACATTTAGGTGATTTCTCTTAATATACAACACAAAAGAACTCAATCTCAATCACCCTAGTCGTAAGAGCGGTTAAAACTCATAAATGCATTCAAAAGCTTCAGTTGAAGCTTGTTTGTACTTATAAACATACTTGTTGTAGTTTCACGCTCAAATGAATGCAAACAAAGTAGTTTGATGCTTTCTCTTAATATACAACACAAAACAACTCAAATCTCTTTCACCCTACTCGTAAGAGCTTTTAAAACACGTAAATGGATTCCAAAGCTTGAGTTGAAGCTTGTTTGTACTTGTAAACATCCTTGGTGTACTTTCACACTCAAATGAATGCAAACAAAGTATTTGGATGCTTTTTGTTAATATACAACACAAAATAACTCAATCTTTATCACCGTAGTCGTAAGACCTGTTAAAATGCGTAAATGCATTCAAAAGCTTGAGTTGAAGCTTGTTTGTACTTGTAAACATCCTCGGTGTAATTCACACTCAAATGAATGCAAACAAAGTATTTGGATGCTTTCTCTTAATATACAACAGAAAAGAACTCAAATCTCTTTCACCCGACTCGTATGAGCGTTTAAAACACGTTAATGCATTCAAAAGTTTGATTTGATGCTTGTTTGTACTTGTAAACATCCTTGGTGTAGTTTCACACTCAAATGAATGCAAACAAAGTATTTGGATGCTTTCTCATAATATAAAACACAAAAGAACTCAAATCTCTTTCACCCTACTCGTATGAGCGTTTAAAACGAGTAAATGCATTCAAAGGCTTGAGTTGAAGCTTGTTTGTAGTTTAAAACATTCTTAGTGTAGTTTCATACTCAAAAGAATGCAAACAAAACATTTGGGTTCTTTCTGTTACTATACAACACAAAAGAACTCAATTTCTATCACCCTAGTCGTAAGAGCTATTAAAACGCGTAAATGCATTCAAAAGCTTGAGTTGAAGCTTGTTTGTACTTGTATACATCCTAGGTGTAGTTTCACACTCAAATGAATGCAAACAAAGTATTTGGATGCTTTCTGTAAATATTCAACACAAAAGAACTCAAATCTCTTTCACCCTACTCGTATCAGCGTTTAAAACGCGTTAATGCATTCAAAAGCTTGAGTTGAAGCTTGTTTGTACTTTAAAACATTCTTGGTGTAGTTTCATACTCAAATGAATGCACACAAAATATTTGGGTGCTTTCTCTTAATATACAACACAAAAAAACTCAATCTCTATCACCCTAGACGTAAGAGCTGTTAAAACGCGTAAATGCATTCAAAAGCCTGAGTTGAAACTTGTTTGTACTTGTAAACATCCCTGGTTTTGTTTCACACTCAAATGAATGCAAACAAAGTATTTGGATGCTTTCTCTTAATTTACAACACAAAAGAACTCAAATTTCTTTCACCCTACTCGTAAGAGCTTTTAAAACGCGTAAATGCATTCAAAAGTTTGAGTTGAAGCTTCTTTGTACTTGTAAACATCCTTGGTGTAGTTTCACATTCAAATGAATGCAAACAAAGTATTTGGATGCTTTCTCTTAATATACGACACAAAGGAACTCAAATCTCTTTCACTCTACTCGTATGAGCATTTAAAACGCGTAAATGCATTCAAAAGCTTGAGATGAAGCTTGTTTGTAATTTAAAACATTCTTGGTGTAGTTTCATACTCAAATGAATGCAAAAAAAAACATTTGGGTGCTTTCTCTTAATATACAACACAAAAGAACTCAATCTCTATCAACCTAGTCGTAAGAGCTATTAAAATGCGTAAATGCATTCAAAAGCTTGAGTTGAAGCTTGTTTGTACTTGTAAACATCCTTGGTGTATTTTCACATTCAAATGAATGCAAACAAAGTATTTGGATGCTTTATCTTAATATAAAACACACAAGAACTCAAACCTCTTTCACCCTACCCGTATGAGCTTTTAAAACACGTAAATGCATTCAAATGCTTGAGTTGAACCTTGTTTGTACTTTAAAACATTCTTGGTGTAGTTTCATACTCAAATGAATGCAAACAAAACATTTGGGTGCTTTTTCTTAATATAGAACACAAAAGAACTCAATCTCTTTCACCCTAGTTGTAAGAGCTGTTAAAACTCATAAATGCATTCAAAAGCTTGAGTTGAAGTTTGTTTGTACTTGTAACGATCCTTGGTGTAGTTTCACACTCAAATCAATGCAAAAAAAGTATTTGGATGCTTTCACTTAATATACAACACAAAAGAACTCAAATCTCTTTCACCCTACTCGTAAGAGCTTTTAAAACGCGTAAATGCACAAAGAGGGGAAAGCCAATGTGGTAGCGGATGCCTTATGTAGACGCCACTGCATGCTTACTATACTTGAACAAAAGTTTTTGGGGTTTGAATTGATCAAGGATGACTATAAAGAAGATCAAGATTTTGCTTAATTGATCTCTTTATGTCAGGATTACTATAAAGAAGATCAAGATCAAGATTACTATAAAGAAGATTCATACTCAAATGAATGCAAACAAAACATTTGGGTGCTTTTTCTTAATATAGAACACAAAAGAACTCAATCTCTTTCACCCTAGTTGTAAGAGCTGTTAAAACTCATAAATGCATTCAAAAGCTTGAGTTGAAGTTTGTTTGTACTTGTAACGATCCTTGGTGTAGTTTCACACTCAAATCAATGCAAAAAAAGTATTTGGATGCTTTCACTTAATATACAACACAAAAGAACTCAAATCTCTTTCACCCTACTCGTAAGAGCTTTTAAAACGCGTAAATGCACAAAGAGGGGAAAGCCAATGTGGTAGCGGATGCCTTATCTAGACGCCACTGCATGCTTACTATACTTGAACAAAAGTTTTTGGGGTTTGAATTGATCAAGGATGACTATAAAGAAGATCAAGATTTTGCTTAATTGATCTCTTTATGTCAGGATTACTATAAAGAAGATCAAGATCAAGATTACTATAAAGAAGATTCATACTCAAATGAATGCAAACAAAACATTTGGGTGCTTTTTCTTAATATAGAACACAAAAGAACTCAATCTCTTTCACCCTAGTTGTAAGAGCTGTTAAAACTCATAAATGCCTTCAAAAGCTTGAGTTGAAGCTTGTTTGTACTTTAAAACATTCTTGGTGTAGTTTCATACTCAAATGAATGCAAACAAAACATTTGGGTGCTTTCTCTTAATATACAACACAAAAGAACTTAATCTTTATCACCCTAGTCGTAAGAGATGTTAAAGTGCGTCAATGCATTCAAAAGCTTGTGTTGAAGCTTGTTTGTACTTGTAAACTTCCCTGGTGTTATTTTACACTCAAATGAATGCAAACAAAGTATTTGGATACTTTCTCTTGATATACAACACAAAAGAACTCAATTTCTATCACCCTAGTCGTATGAGCTGTTAAAACGCACAAATGCATTAAAAAGCTTGAGTTGAAGCTTGTTTGTACTTGTAAACATCCTAGGTGTAATTCACACTCAAATGAATGCAAACAAAGTATTTGGATGCTTTCTCTTAATATACAACACAAAATAACACAATCTCTATCACCCTAGTCGTAAGAGCTGTAAAAACACGTAAATGCATTCAAAAGCTTGAGTTGAAGCTTGTTTGTACTTGTAAACATCCTAGGTGTAATTCACACTCAAATGAATGCAAACAAAGTATTTGGATGCTTTCTCTTAATATACAACACAAAAGAACTCAATCTCTATCACCCGAGACGTAAGAGCTGTTAAAACGCGTAAATGCATTCAAAAGCTTGAGTTGAAACTTGTTTGTACTTGCAAATATCCCAGGTGTTATTTCACACTCAAATGTATGCAAACAAAGTATTTGGATACTTTCTCTTAATATACAACACAAAAGAACTCAATTTCTATCAACCGAGTCGTAGGAGCTGTTAAAACGCGTAAATGCATTCAAAAGCTCGAGTTGAAGCTTGTTTGTACTTGTAAACATCCTAGGTGTAATTCACACTCAAATGAATGCAAACAAAGTATTTGGATGCTTTTTCTTAATATACAACAGAAAAGAACTCAAATCTCTTTCACCCTACTCGTATGAGCATTTAAAACTCGTCAATGCATTCAAAAGCTTGATTTGATGCTTGTTGGTACTTTAAAACATTCTTGGTGTAGTTTCATACTCAAATGAATGCAAACAAAACATTTGGGTGCTTTTTCTTAATATACAACACAAAACAACTCAATCTCTTTCACCCTAGTTGTAAGAGTTGTTAAAACTCATAAATGCATTCAAAAGCTTGAGTTGAAGTTTGTTTGTACTTGTAAAGATCCTTGGTGTAGTTTCACACTCAAATCAATGCAAAAAAAGTATTTGGATGCTTTCACTTAATATACAACATAAAAGAACTCAAATCTCTTTCACCCTACTCGTAAGTGCTTTTAAAACGCGTAAATGCACAAAGAGGGGAAAGCCAATGTGGTAGCTGATGCCTTATCTAGACGCCACTGCATGCTTACTATACTTGAACAAAAGTTGTTAGGGTTTGAATTGATCAAGGATTACAATAAAGAAGATCAAGATTTTGCTTAATTGATCTCTTTATGTCAAGACAAAGCTCATGGATTCTATGTGCTGAATGGGGGGTTTCTATTCGAAGGAAACAAGCTGTGTGTTCCTAATTGTTCTTTGCGTGATCTCCTTGTGAGAGAAGTCCATTTTGAGGGCTTAGCAAGTCACGTTGGTATGAATAAAACCTTAGAGATATTTCAAGAACAATTTTATTGGCCAAAGATGATCCAAGATGTCCAAGGAGTGATAAACAGGTGTGCTACATGTGAAAGATCCAAGAGTTTCTTTCATAAGGGACTCTATATTCCTTTGCCCAGTCCTGAACAACCTTGGGTGGGTGTGAGCATGGATTTCATTGTTGGATTGCCTCGTACTCATAAAGGTAAAGATTCGATAATGGTGGTGGTCGATCGGTTCTCTATAACGGCCCATTTCATTCCTAGCCATAAAACCGATGATGCATCAGAAGTTGCCGACTTGTACTTTAGAGAAGTAGTTAGACTTCATGGTGTTCAAAAGAGCATTGTGTCTGATCGTGATGTGAAGTTCTTAAGCTATTTCTGGAAGACCTTGTGGCGCTTGATGGGTACTAAGTTGCTGTTTAGTACTTCTCATCATCCACAAACGGATGGACAAACCGAAGTCACAAATAGGACCCTTGGTACTCTATTGCGTGGCTTGGTAAGTAAAACTGCAAAGGATTGGGATATTAAGCTTGCTCATGCTGAGTTTGCTTACAATCGAAGTCCCTCCAGGACTAGTCATAAATCCCCCTTTGAGATTGTTTATGGTGTTAATCCCCATCTCCCCGTTGATCTCATTCCAATTCCTAAAGGAGATCTATTGAACTATGAAGCAAAGACTAGAGTCGAAGCTTTCAAGAAGCTGCAATAGAGAAGTCTAATGCGAAATACAGGGAAAACGAAAACAAGGGACGAAAACAACCACAATTTAAACCAGGAGATTTAATTTGGTTGCATTTATGAAAAGAAAGGTTCCCGGGGAGGAGAAAGAATAAGCTCATGCCTAGAGCTGATGGCCCCTTTAAAGTTCTTGACCGTTATGGTGAGAGTGCTTACAAAATTTAAAATCCAGATGACTATGGTGGTGTAAGTGCTACATTCAGCATTGGAAACTTGACCCCATACTTAGATAATGACAATTTGAGGGCAAATTATTCAAAAGAAGGGGAGAATGATGCAGGACCAAGGGTGACTGTGAACTATGTTAATCAAGTGCTCAAAGGCGTAATGTTAGGATTTCCTAATATGGCTAATCAACCATTTGTCACTATGATACAGTGGGAACAAGCTACTTGAAGAGCAAGACAAGAAGTGCAAGCTTAAAGTCTCGTCCAAGACTAAGAGATCAAGCACCAGTTAGGATTTAGTTTAATTAAGCAGTTTCAATTAATGTTTAGTTTCCTAATCAGTTTTGATCATATAAATCCGTTTGAACAATGGATTAATTGGGATAATACTGATTATAGAGTTAAGATTATTGTTAGTTAGTTTCCTAAATAATTTAGGAAAGTTTGTTGACTTTTCAAACATGCCTGATTACAGCTGTTATGGAGGTTAATTACAGCTGTTTAGGAAGGTTATTAGTCCTATTCAAGTTAGGAGTCCAAAACCAAGTCATATTAGAAGCTAGTCATCAATTAGGATCACTTTAGTTGCCTATATAAGCAGCTCACGACCACGGGGTTTGTCCCAGACGTGATTATTGATTAAAGTGAATGCGAATTCAATTTCTTTGAGTGTTTTCAATCTTAGGTGATTTATAACTCTCTCTCTCTCTTCTTAGGTGAAGAACCCAACCCTTAGGTGGTGCGATTTCTTGTTGGTTGAGTCTTGAATGGTCTCTTTGGTGATTCTGGTTGAGTTTCGTCATCAAGAACGTATCTTTATTATTAATATACAACACAAGAACTCAATTTCTATCACCCTAGTCGTAAGACCAGTTAAAACGCGTAAATGCATTCAAAAGCTTGAGTTGAAGCTTGTTTGTACTTGTAAACATCCTTGGTGTATTTTCACACTCAAATGAATGCAAACAAAGTATTTGGATGCTTTCTCTTAATATACAACACAAAAGAACTCAAATCTCTTTCACCCTACTCGTAAGAGCTTTTAAAACACGTAAATGCATTCAAAAGTTTGAGTTGAAGCTTGTTTGTAGTTTAAAACATTCTTGGTGTAGTTTTATACTCAAATGAATGCAAACAAAATATTTGGGTGCTTTCTCTTAATATACAACACAAAAGAACTTAATCTTTATCACCCTAGTCGTAAGTGATGTTAAAGTGCATAAATGCATTCAAAAGCTTGTGTTGAAGCTTGTTTGTACTTGTAAACTTCCCTGGTGTTATTTCACACTCAAATGAATGCAAACAAAGTATTTGGATACTTTCTCTTGATATACAACACAAAAGAACTCAATTTCTATCACCCTAGTCGTATGAGCTGTTAAAACGCACAAATGCATTAAAAAGCTTGAGTTGAAGCTTGTTTGTACTGGTAAACATTCTTGGTGTATTTTCACACTCAAATGAATGCAAACAAAGTATTTGGATGCTTTCTCTTAATATACAACACAAAATAACACAATCTCTATCACCCTAGTCGTAAGACCTGTTAAAACACGTAAATGCATTCAAAAGCTTGAATTGAAGCTTGTTTGTACTTGTAAACATCCTAGGTGTAATTCACACTCAAATGAATGCAAACAAAGTATTTGGATGCTTTCTCTTAATATACAACAGAAAACAACTCAAATCTCTTTCACCCTACTCGTATGAGCGTTTAAAACTCGTTAATGCATTCAAAAGTTTGATTTGATGCTTGTTTGTACTTTAAAAAACTCTTGGTGTAGTTCCATACTCAAATGAATGCAAACAAAACATTTGGGTGCTTTCTCTTAGTATACAACACAAAAGAGCTGAATCTCTATCACCCCAGACGTAAGAGCTGTTAAAACGCGTAAATGCATTCAAAAGCTTGAGTTGAAACTTGTTTGTACTTGGAAACATCCCAGGTGTTATTTCACACTCAAATGTATGCAAACAAAGTATTTGGATACTTTCTCTTAATATACAACACAAAAGAACTCAATTTCTATCAACCGAGTCGTAGGAGCTGTTAAAACGCGTAAATGCATTCAAAAGCTTGAGTTGAAGCTTGTTTGCACTTGTAAACATCGTTGGTGTATTTTCACACTAAAATGAATGCAAAAAAAAGTATTAGGATGCTTTCTCTTAATATACAACACAAAAGAACTCAAATCTCTTTCACCCTACCCGTATGAGCTTTTAAAACGCGTAAATACATTCAAAAGCTTCAGTTCAAGCTTGTTTGTACTTGTAAATATCCTTCGTGTATTTTCGAACTCAAATTAATGCAAACAAAGTATTTGGATGCTTTCTCTTAATATACAACACAAAAGAACTCAATCTCTATCACCCTAGTCGTAAGAGCTGTTAAAACGCGTAAATGCATTCAAAAACTTGAGTTGAAGCTTGTTTGTACTTGTAAACATCGTTGGTGTAGTGTCACCCTCAAATGAATGAAAACCAAGTATTTGGATGCTTTCTCTTAATATACAACACAAAAGAACTCAAATCTATTTCATCGTACTCGTAAGAGCTCTTAAAACGCGTAAATGCATTCAAAATCTTGAGTTGAAGCTTTTTTCTACTTGTAAACATCCTAGGTGTAGTTTCACACTCATGTGAATGCAAACAAAGTATTTGGATGCTTTATCTTAATATACAACACAAAAGAACTCAAAATCTCTTTCACCATACTCGTATGAGCTTCTAAAACGTGTAAATTGATTCAAAAGCTTGAGTTGAAGCTTGTTTGTACTTGTAAACATCCTTCATGTATTTTTACACTCAAATGAATGCAAGTATTTGGACGCTTTCTCTTAATATACAACACAAAAGAACTCAAACTCCAACACCCTAGTCGTAAGAGCTGATAAAACGCGTAAATGCATTCAAAAGCTTGAGTTGAAGCTTGTTTGTAATTTAAAATATTCTTGGTGTATTTTCACACTCAAATGAATGCAAACAAAGTATTTGGATGCTTTGTCTTAATATAAAACACAAAACAACTCAAATCTCTTTCACCCTACACGTATGAGCTTTTAAAACGCGTAAATGCATTCAATAGTATTTGGATGCTTTCTCTTAATATACATCACAAAAGAACTCAAATCTATTTCACCGCACTCGTAAGAGCTCTTAAAACGCGTAAATGCATTCAAAATCTTGAGTTGAAGCTTGTCTCTACTTGTAAACATCCTAGGTGTAGTTTCACACTCAAGTGAATGCAAACAAAGTATTTGGATGCTTTCTCTTAATATACAACACAAAAGAACGCAAATCTCTTTCACCCTACTCGTATGAGCTTTTAAAACGCGTAAATGCATTCAAAAGCTTGAGTTGAAGCTTGTTCGTAGTTTAAAATATTCTTGGTGTAGTTTCATACTCAAATGAATGCAAACAAAAGAACTCAATCTTTATCACCCTAGTTGTAAAAGCGGTTAAAACGGGTAAATGCATTTAAAATCATGAGTTGAAGCTTTTTTGTACTTGTAAACATCCCTGGTGTTATTTCACACTTTAATGAAAGCAAACAAATTATTTGGATACTTTCTCTTAATATACAACAAAAAAGAACTCAATTTCTAACACCCTAGTCGGAAGAGCTATTTAAACGCGTAAATGCATTCAAAAGCTTGAGTTGAAGCTTGTTTGTACTTGTAAACATCCTTGGTGTAGTTTCACACTCAAATGAATGCAAACAAAGTATTTGGATGCTTTCTTTTAATATACAACACAAAAGAATGCAAATCTCATTCACCCAACTCGTATGAGCGTTTAAAACGCGTAAATGCATTCAAAAGCTTGAGATGAAGCTTGTTTGTAATTGAAAACATTCTTGGTGTATTTTCAAACTCAAATGAATGCAAAAAAAACATTTGCGTTCTTTCTCTTAAAATGCAACACAAAAAAAAACTCAATCTCTATCACCCTAGTCGTAAGAGCTGTTAAAAAGCGTAAATGCATTCAAAAGCTTGAGTTGAACCTTGTTTGTACTTGTAAACATCCTTGGTGTATTTTCACACTCAAATGAATGCAAACAAAGTATTTGGATGCTTTCTCTTAATATAAAACACAAAACAACTCAAGTCCCTTTCACCCTACCCGTATGAGCTTTTAAAACGTGTAAATGCATTCAAAAGTATTTGGATGCTTTCTCTTAATATACAACACAAAAGAACTCAAATCTCTTTCACCATACTCGTATGAGCTTCTAAAACGTGTAAATTCATTCAAAAGCTTGAGTTGAAGCTTGTTTGTACTTGTAAACATCCTTGGTGTATTTTTACACTCAAATGAATGCAAACAAAGTATTTGGACGCTTTCTCTTAATATACAACACAAAAGAACTCAATCTCCATCACCCTAGTCGTAAGAGCTGATAAAACGCGTAAATGCATTCAAAAGCTTGAGTTGATTCTTGTTTGTACTTGTAAACATCCTTGGTGTAGTTTCACACTCAAATGAATGCAAACAAAGTATTTGGATGCTTTCTCCTAATATACAACGCAAAAGAACGCAAATCTCTTTCACCCTACTCGTATGAGCGTTTAAAACGCGTAAATGCATTCAAAAGCTTGAGATGAAGCTTGTTTGTAATTTAAAACATTCTTGGTGTATTTTCATACTCAAATGAATGCAAAAAAAAACATTTGGGTGCTTTCTCTTAATATAAAACACAAAAAAAACTCAATCTCTATCACCCTAGTCGTAAGAGATTTTAAAATGTGTAAATGCATTCAAAAGCTTGAGTTGAACCTTGTTTGTACTTGTAAATATCCTTGGTGTATTTTCGCAATCAAATTAATGCAACCAAAGTATTTTGATGCTTTCTCTTAATATACAACACAAAAGAACTCAAATCTCTATCACCCTAGTCGTAAGAGCTGTTAAAACGCGTAAATGCATTCAAAAGCTTGAGTTGAAGCTTGTTTATACTTGTCAACATCCTTGGTGTAGTGTCACACTCAAATGAATGCAAACCAAGTATTTGGATGCTTTCTCTTAATATACAACACAAAAGAACTCAAATCTCTTTCACCGTACTCGTAAGAGCTCTTAAAATGCGTAAATGCATTCAAAATCTTGAGTTGAAACTTGTTTCTCCATGTAAACATCCTAGGTGTAGTTTCATACTCAAGTGAATGCAAACAAAGTATTTGGATGCTTTCTCTTAATATACAACACAAAAGAACTCAAATCTCTTTCACCCTACTCGTATGTGCTTTTAAAATGCGTAAATGCATTCAAAAGCTTGAGTTGAAGCTTGTTTGTAGTTTAAAATATTATTGGTGTTGTTTCATACTCAAATAAATGCAAACAAAATATTTGGGTGCTTTCTCTTAATGTACAACACAAAAGAACTCAATCTTTATCACCCTAGTCGTAAAAGCGGTTAAAACGGGTAAATGCATTCAAAATCTTGAGTTAAAGCTTGTTTGTACTTGTAAACATCCTTGGTGTTATTTCACACTCTAATGAAAGCAAACAAATTATTAGGATACTTTCTCTTAATATACAACACAAAAGAACTCAATTTCTATCACCCTAGTCGTAAGAGCTATTAAAACGCGTAAATGCATTCAAAAGCTTGAGTTAAACCTTGTTTGTACATGTAAACATCCTTGGTGTATTTTCACACTCAAATGAAAGAAAACAAAGTATTTGGATGCTTTCTCTTAAAATAAAACACAAAAGAACTCAAATCTCTTTCACCCTACCCGTATGAGCTTTTAAAACTTGTAAATGCATTCAAAAGCTTGAGTTGAAACTTGTTTGTACTTTAAAACATTCTTGGTGTAGTTTCATACTCAAATGAATGCAAACAAAATATTTGGGTGCTTTTTCATAATATACAACACAAAAGAACTCAATCTCTTTCACCCTAGTTGTAAGAGCTGTTAAAACTCATAAATGCTTTCAAAAGCTTGAGTTGAAGCTTGTTTGTACTTGTAAAGATCCTTGGTGTAGTTTCACACTCAAATGAATGCAAACAAAGTATTTGAATGCTTTCACTTAATATACAACACAAAAGAACTTAAATCTCTTTCACCCTACTCGTAAGAGCTTTTAAAACGCGTAAATGCATTCAAAAGCTTGATTTGAAGCTTGTTTGTACTTGTAAACATCCTAGGTGTAGTTTTGACACTCAAATGAATGCAAACAAAGTCTTTGGATTCTTTCTCATAATATACAACACAAAAGAACTCAAATCTCTTTCACCCTACTCGTATGAGCGTTTAAAACGCGTAAATGCATTCAAAAGCTTGAGTTGAAGCTTGTTTGTATTTTAAAATATTCTTGGTGTAGTTTCATGCTCAAATTGATGCAAACAAAACATTTGGGTGCTTTCTCTTCATATAGAACACAAAAGAACTTAATCTCTATCACCCTAGTCGTAAGAGCTGTTAAAACACGTATATGCATTAAAAAGCGTGAGTTGAAGCTTGTTTGTACTTGTAAACATCCATGGTGTTATTTCACACTCAAATGAATGCAAACAAAGTATTTGGATACTTTCTCTTAATATACAACACAAAAGAACTCAATTTCTATCACCCTAGTCGTAAGAGCTGTTAAAACGCGTAAATGGATTCAAAACCTTGAGTTGAAGCTTGTTTGTACTAGTAAACATCCTAGGTGTAATTTCACACTCAAATGAATGCAAACAAAGTATTTGGATGCTTTCTCTTAATATACAACACAAAAGAACTCAAATCTCTTTCACCTTACCTGTATGAGCTTTTAAAACGCGTAAATGCATTCAAAAGCTTGAGTTGAAGCTTGTTTGTACTTGTAAAAATCCTTGGTGTATTTTCACACTCAAATGAATGCAAACAAAGTATTTGGATGCTTTCTCTTGATATACAACACAAAAGAACTCAAATATTTTTCACCCTACTCGTATGAGCGTTCAAAACGGGTTAATGCATCCAAAAGCTTGTGTATAAGCTTATTTGTACTTTAAAACATTCTTGGTGTAGTTTCATACTCAAATGAATGCGAAGAAAACATTTTGGTGCTTTCTCTTGATATACAACACAAAAGAACTCAATCTCTATCACCCTAGTCATCAGAGATGTTAAAACGCGTAAATGCATTCAAAAGCTTGTGTTGAAGCTTGTTTGTACTTGTAAACTTCCCTTTTGTTATTTCACACTCAAATGAATGCAAACAAAGTATTTGGATACTTTCTCTTAATATACAACACAAAAGAACTCCATTTCTATCATCCGAGTCGTTGGAGCTGTTAAAACGCGTAAATGCATTCAAAAGCTTGAGTTGAAGTTTGTTTGTACTTGTAAACATCCATGGTGTAGTTTCACACTCAAATGAATGCAAACAAAGTATTTGGATGCTTTCTCTTAATATACAACACAAAAGAACTCAAATATTTTTCACCCTACTCGTATGAGCGTTCAAAACGCGTAAATGCATCCAAAAGCTTGAGTATAAGCTTATTTGTACTTTAAAACATTCTTGGTGTAGTTTCATACTAAAATGAATGCAAACAAAACATTTGCGTGTTTTCTCTTGATATACAACACAAAAGAACTCAATCTCTATCACCCTAGTCATAAGAGTTGTTAAAACGCGTAAATGCATTCAAAAGCTTGTGTTGAAGCTTGTTTGTACTTATAACCTTCCCTATTGTTATTTCACACACTCAAATTAATGCAAACAAATTACTTGGATACTTTCTCTTAATATACAACACAAAAGAACTCAATTTCTATCACCCGAGTCGTTGGAGCTGTTAAAACGCGTAAATGCATTCAAAAGCTTGAGTTGAAGCTTGTTTATGCCTGTAAACATCCTTGGTTTATTTTCACACTGAAATGAATGCAAACAAAGTATTTGGATACTTTCTCTTAGTATACAACACAAAAGAACTCAATTTCTATCACCCTAGTCGTAAGAGCTATTAAAACGCGTATATGCTTTCAAAAGGTTGAGTTGAACCTTGTTTGTATTTGTAAACATCCTTGGTGTATTTTCACACTCAAATGAATGCAAACAAAGTATTTGGATGCTTTCTCTTAATATACAACACAAAAGAACTCAAATCTCTTTCACCCTATTCGGATGAGCGTTTAAAACGCGTAAATGCATCCAAAAGCTTGAGATGAAGCTTGTTTGTAATTTAAAACATTCTTGGTGTAGTTTCATACTCAAATGAATGCAAAAAAAAATTTTGGGTGCTTTCTCTTAATATACAACACAAAAAAAACTCAATCTTTATCAGCCTAGTCGTAAGAGCTGTTAAAATGCGTAAATGCATTCAAAAGCTTGAATTGAAGCTTGTTTGTACTTGTAAACATCCTTGGTGTATTTTCACACTTAAATGAATGCAAACAAAGTATTTGGATGCTTTCTCTTAATATAAAACACAAAATAACTCAAATCTCTTTCACCCTACTCGTATGAGCTTTTAAAACGCGTAAATGCATTGAAAAGCTTGAATTGAAGCTTGTTTGTACTTGTAAATATCTTAGGTGTAGTTTCACACTCAAATGAATCCAAACAAAGTATTTGGATGCTTTTTCTTAATATAAAACACAAAATAACTCAAATCTCTTTCACCCTACCCGTATGCGCTTTTAAAACACGTAAATGCATTCAAAAGCTTGAGTTGAAACTTTTTTGTACTTTAAAAATTCTTGGTGTAGTTTCATACTCAAATTGATGCAAACAAAATATTTGGGTGGTTTCTCTTCATATACAACACAAAAGAACTCAATCTCTATCACCCTAGACGTAAGAGCTATTAAAACGCGTAAATGCATTCAAAAGCTTAAGTTGAAACTTGTTTGTACTTGTAAACATCCCTGGTGTTATTTCACACTCAAATGAATACAAACAACAAATTTGGATACTTTCTCTTAATATACAACACAAAAGATCTCAATTTCTATCACCCTAGTCGTAAGAGCTGTGAAAATGCGTAAATGGATTCAAAACCTTGAGTTGAAGCTTGTTTGTACTTGTAAACATCATTGGTGTATTTTCACACTCAAATGAATGCAAACAAAGTATTTGGATGCTTTCTCTTAATATACAACACAAAAGAACTAAAATCTCTTTCACCCGACCTGTATGAGCATTTAAAACACGTAAATGCATTCAAAAGTTTGAGTTGAAGCTTGTTTGTACTTGTAAACAACCTTGGTGTATTTTCACACTTAAATGAATGCAAACAAAGTATTTGGATGCTTTCTCTTAATATACAACACAAAATAACTCAATCTCTCTCACCCTAGTCGTAAGAGCTGTTAAAACGTGTAAATGCATTAAAAAATTTGAGTTGAAGCTTGTTTGTACTTGTAAACATCCATGGTGTATTTTCACACACAAATGAATTCCAACAAAGTATTTGGATGATTTCTCTTAATCTAAAACACAAAAGAACTCAATCTCTATCATCCCAGTCGTAAGAGCTGTGAAAATGCGTAAATGCATTCAAAAGCTTGAGTTGAAGCTTGTTTGTACTTGTAAATATCATTGGTGTAGTTTCACACTCAAATGAATTCAAACAAAGTATTTGGATGCTTTCTCTTAATATAAAACACAAAAGAACTCAAATCTCTTTCACCCTACTCGTAAGAGCTGTTAAAATGCGTAAATGGATTCAAAACCTTGAGTTGAAGCTTGTTTGTACTTGTAAACATCGTTGGTGTATTTTCACACTCAAATGAATGCAAACAAAGTATTTGGATGCTTTCTCTTAATATACAACACAAAAGAACTCAAATCTCTTTCACCTTATTCGGATGAGCGTTTAAAACGCGTAAATGCATTCAAAACCTTGAGATGAAGGTTGTTTGTAATTTAAAACATTCTTGGTGTAGTTTCATACTCAAATGAATGCAAAAAAAAATTTTGGGTGCTTTCTCTTAATATACAACACAAAAAAAACTCAATCTTTATCACCCTAGTCGTAAGAGCTGTTAAAATGCGTAAATGCATTCAAAAGCTTGAGTTGAAGCTTGTTTGTACTTGTAGACATCTTTGGTGTATTTTCACACTCAAATGAATGCAAACAAAGTATTTGGATGCTTTCTCTTAATATAAAACACAAAATAACTCAAATCTCTTTCACCCTACCCGTATGCGCTTTTAAAACGCGTAAATGCATTCAAAAGCTTGAGTTGAAACTTTTTTGTACTTTAAAAATTCTTGTTGTAGTTTCATACTCAAATTGATGAAAACAAGAGATTTGGGTGCTTTCTCTTCATATACAACACAAAAGAACTCAATCTCTATCACCCTAGACGTAAGAGCTATTAAAACGCGTAAATGCATTCAAAAGCTTGAGTTGAAACTTGTTTGTACTTGTAAACATCCCTGGTGTTATTTCTCACTCAAATGAATACAAACAACAAATTTGGATACTTTCTCTTAATATACAACACAAAAGATCTCAATTTCTATCACCCTAGTCGTATGAGCTGTTAAAATGCGTAAATGGATTCAAAACCTTGAGTTGAAGCTTGTTTGTACTTGTAAACATCCTTGGTGTATTTTCACACTCAAATGAATGCAAACAAAGTATTTGGATGCTTTCTCTTAATATACAACACAAAAGAACTAAAATATCTTTCACCCGACCTGTATGAGCTTTTAAAACGCGTAAATGCGTTCAAAAGTTTGAGTTGAAGCTTGTTTGTACTTGTAAATATCCTTGGTGTATTTTCACACTTAAATGAATGCAAACAAAGTATTTGGATGCTTTCTCTTAATATACAACACAAAATAACTCAATCTCTCTCACCCTAGTCGTAAGAGCTGTTAAAACGTGTAAATGCATTCAAAAATTTGAGTTGAAGCTTGTTTGTACATGTAAACATCCATGGTGTAGTTTCACACTCAAATGAATGCAAACAAAGTATTTGGATGCTTTCTCTTGATATACAACACAAAAGAACTCAAATATTTTTCACCCTACTCGTATGAGCGTTCAATACGCGTAAATTCATCCAAAAGCTTAAGTATAAACTAATTTGTACTTTAAAACATTCTTGATGTAGTTTCATACTCAAATGAATGCAAACAAAATATTTGGGTGCTTACTCTTGATATAAAACACAAAAGAACTTAATCTCTATCACCCTAGTCATAAGAGCTGTTAAAACGCGTAAATGCATTCAAAAGCTTGAGTTGAAGCTTGTTTGTACTTGTAAACATCCCTGGTGTTATTTCACACTCAAATGAATGGATTCAAAAGCTTGAGTTGAAGCTCGTTTGTTCTTCTAAACATCCTTGGTGTATTATCACACTTAAATGAATGCAAACAAAGTATTTGGATGTTTTCTCAAATCTCCTTCACCCTACCCGTATGAGCTTTTAAAACGCGTTAATGCATTCAAAAGGTTTAGTGGAAGCTTGTTTGTACTTGTAAACATCCTTGGTGTATTTTCACACTCAAATGAATTCCAACAAAGTATTTGGATGATTTCTCTTAATGTACAATACAAAAGAACTCAATCTCTATCATCCCAGTCGTAAGAGCTGTGAAAAAGCGTAAATGCATTCAAAAACTTGAGTTGAAGCTTGGTTGTACTTGTAAACATCCTTGGTGTAGTTTCACACTCAAATGAATTCAACCAAAGTATTTGGATGCTTTCTCTTAATATAAAACACAAAAGAACTCAAATCTCTTTCACCCTACTCGTAAGAGCTTTTAAAACGCGTAAATGCTTTCAAAAGCTTGAGTTGAAGCTTGTTTGTACTTGTAATCATCCTAGGTGTAGTTTCACAGTCAAATGAATGCAAACAAAGTATTTGGATGCTTTCTCTCAATATACAACACTAAAGAACTCAAATCTCTTTCACCCTACTCTTAAGAGCTTTTAAAACGCGTAAATGTTTTTAAAAGCTTGAGTTGAAGCTTGTTTGTACTTGTAAACAACCTTGGTTTAGTTTCACACTAAAATTAATGCAAACAAAGTATTTGGATGTTTTCTCTTAATAAACAACACAAAAGAACTCAAATCTCTTTCACCCTACTCATAAGAGCTTCTAAAACGCGTAAATGCATTCAAAAGCTTGAGTTGAAACTTTTTTGTACTTGTAAACATCCTAGGTGTAGTTTCACACTCAAATGATTGAAAACAAAGTATTTGGATGATTTCTCTTAATATACAACACAAAAGAACTCAAATCTCTTTCACCCTACTCGTATGAGCGTTTAAAATGCGTAAATGCATTCAAAAGCTTGAGTTAAAGCTTGTTTGTACTTTAAAACATTCTAGGTGTAGTTTCATACTCAAATGAATGCAAACAAAACATTTGGGGTCTTTCGCTTAATATAAAACACAAAAAAACTGATCTCTATCACCCTAGTCGTAAGAGCTGTTAAAACGCGTAAATGTATTCAAAAGCTTGAGTTGAAGCTTGTTTGTACTTGTAAACATCCCTAGTGTTATTTCACACTCAAATGAATGCAAACAAAGTACTTGGATATTTTCTCTTAATATACTACACAAAAGAACTGAATTTCTATCACTCTAGTTGTAAGAGCTGTTAAAACAGGTAAATGCATTCAAAATCTTGAGTTGAAGCTTGTTGGTACTTGTAAACATCCTTGGTGTAGTATCATACTCAAACGAATGCAAACAAAGTATTTGGATGCTTTCTCTTAATATACAACACAAAAGAACTCAAATCTCTTTTACTCTACTCGTAAGAGCTTTTAAAACGCGTAATTGCATTCAAAAGCTTGAGTTGAAGCTTGTTTGTACTTGTAAACATCCTAGGTGTCATTTCACACCAAAATGAATGCAATCAAAGTATTTGGATGCTTTCTCTTAATATACAACACAAAAGAACTCAAATCTCTTTCACCCTACTCGTATGAGCGTTTAAAACGCGTAAATGCATTCTGAAGCTTGAGTTGAAACTTGTTTGTACTTTAAAACATTCTTGGTGTAGTTTCTTACTCAAATGAATGCAAAGAAAAAATTTGGGTGCTTTCTTTTAATATACAACACAAAAGAACTCAATCTCTATCACCCTAGTCGTAAGAGCTGTTGGAACTCGTAAATGCATCTAAAAGCTTGAGTTGAAGCTTGTTCGTACTTGTAAATATCCTTGGTTTAGTTTCACACTAAAATTAATGCAAAGAAATTATTTGGATGCTTTCTCTTAATATACAACACAAAAGAACTCAAATCTCTTTCACCCTACTCGTAAGAGCTTTTAAAACGCGTAATTGCATTCAAAAGCTTGAGTTGCAGCTTGTTTGTACTTGTAAACATCCTAGGTGTGGTTTCACACCAAAATGAATGCAAACAAAGTATTTGGATGCTTTCTCTTGATGTACAACACAAAAGAACTGAAATATTTTTCACCCTACTCGTATGAGCGTTCCATACGCGTAAATTCATCCAAAAGCTTAAGTAGAAACTTATTTGTACTTTAAAACATTCTTGGTGTAGTTTCATACTCAAATGAATGCAAACAAAATATTTGGGTGCTTTCTCTTGATATAAAACACAAAAGAACTCAATCTCTATCACCCTAGTCATAAGAGCTGTTAAAACGCATAAATGCATTCAAAAGCTTGAGTCTAAGCTTGTTTGTACTTGTAAACATCCCTGGTGTTATTTCACACTCAAATGAATGGATTCAAAAGCTTGAGTTGAAGCTCGTTTGTTCTTCTAAACATCCTTGGTGTATTATCACACTTAAATGAATGCAAACAAAGTATTTGGATGGTTTCTCTTAATATAAAACACAAAAGAACTCAAATCTCCTTCACCCTACCCGTATGAGCTTTTAAAACGCGTTAATGCATTCAAAAGGTTGAGTTGAAGCTTGTTTGTACTTGTAAACAGCCTTGGTGTATTTTCACACTCAAATGAATTCCAACAAAGTATTTGGATGATTTCTCTTAATGTACAACACAAAAGAACTCAATCTCTATCATCCCAGTCGTAAGAGCTGTGAAAATGCGTAAATGCATTCAAAAGCTTGAGTTGAAGCTTGTTTGTACTTGTAAACATCCTTGGTGTAGTTGCACACTCAAATGAATTCAAACAAAGTATTTGGATGCTTTCTCTTAATATAAAACACAAAAGAACTCAAATCTCTTTCACCCTACTCGTAAGAGCTTTTAAAACGCGTAAATGCATTCAAAAGCTTGAGTTGGAGCTTTTTTGTACTTGTAATCATCCTAGGTGTAGTTTCACAGTCAAATGAATGCAAACAAAGTATTTGGATGCTTTCTCTCAATATACAACACTAAAGAACTCAAATCTCTTTCACCCTACTCGTAAGAGCTTTTAAAACGCGTAAATGCTTTTCAAAGCTTGAGTTGAACCTTGTTTGTACTTGTAAACACCCTAGGTGTAGTTTCTCACTCAAATGAATGCAAACAAAGTATTTGGATGCTTTCTCTTAATATACAACAGAAAATAACTCAAATCTCTTTCACCCTACTCGTATGAGCGTTTAAAACGCATAAATGCATTCAAAAGCTTGAGTTGAAGCTTGTTTGTACTTTAAAACATTCTTGGTGTAGTTTCATACTCAAATGGATGCAAACAAAACATTTGGGTGCTTTGCCGTCATATAAACACAAAAGAAGACAATCTCAATCACCCTAGTCATAAGGGCTGTTAAAACGCGTAAGTGCATTCAAAAGCTTGAGTTTAAGCTTGTTTGTACTTGTAAACATCCCTGGTGTTATTTCACACTCAAATGAATGCAAACAAAGTATTTTAATACTTTCTCTTAATATACAACACAAAAGAACTCAATTTCTATCATCCTAGTCGTAAGAGCTGTTAAAACGCGGAAATGGATTCAAAAGCTTGAGTTGAAGCTCGTTTGTACTTGTAAACATCCTTGGTGTATTTTCAAACTCAAATGAATGCAAACAAAGTATTTGGATGCTTTCTCTTAAAATACAACACAGAAGAACTCAAATCACTTTCACCCTACACGTATGAGCGTATAAAACGCGTAAATGCATTCAAAAGCTTGAGTTGAAGCTTGTTTGTACTTTAAAACATTCTTGGTGTAGTTTCATACTCAAATGAATGCAGACAAAACATGTGGGTACTTTCTCTTAATATACAACACAAAAGAACTCAATCACTATCACCCTAGTCGTAAGAGCTGTTATAACGCGTAAATGCATTCAAAAGTTTGAGTTAAAGGTTCTTTGTACTTTAAAACATTCTTGGTGTAGTTTCATTCTCAAATGAATCCAAACAAAACATTTGGGTGCTTTCTTTTAATATACAACACAAAAAAACTCAATCTCTATCACCCTAGTCGTAAGAGCTGTTAGAACTCGTAAATGCATTCAAAAGTTTGAGTTGAAGCTTGTTTGTACTTGTAAACATCCTTGGTTTAGTTTCACACTAAAATTAATGCAAACAAATTATTTGGATGTTTTCTCTTAATAAACAACACAAAAGAACTCAAATCTCTTTCACCCTACTCGTAAGAGCTTCTAAAACGCGTAAATGCATTCAAAAGCTTGAGTTGAAACTTGTTTGTACTTGTAAACATCCTAGGTGTAGTTTCACACTCAAATGATTGAAAACAAAGTATTTGGATGATTTCTCTTAATATACAACACAAAAGAACTCAAATCTCTTTCACCCTACTCGTATGAGCGTTTAAAATGCGTAAATGCATTCAAAAGCTTGAGTTAAAGCTTGTTTGTACTTTAAAATATTCTAGGTGTAGTTTCATACTCAAATGAATGCAAATAAAACATTTGGGGTCTTTCGCTTAATATAAAACACAAAAGAACTGATCTCTATCACCCTAGTCGTAAGAGCTGTTAAAACGCGTAAATGTATTCAAAAGCTTGAGTTGAAGCTTGTTTGTACTTGTAAACATCCCTAGTGTTATTTCACACTCAAATGAATGCAAACAAAGTACTTGGATATTTTCTCTTAATATACTACACAAAAGAACTGAATTTCTATCACTCTAGTTGTAAGAGCTGTTAAAACAGGTAAATGCATTCAAAATCTTGAGTTGAAGCTTGTTTGTACTTGTAAACATCCTTGGTGTAGTATCATACTCAAATGAATGCAAACAAAGTATTTGGATGCTTTCTCTTAATATACAACACAAAAGAACTCAAATCTCTTTTACCCTACTCGTAAGAGCTTTTAAAACGCGTAATTGCATTCAAAAGCTTGAGTTGAAGCTTGTTTGTACTTGTAAACATCCTAGGTGTCGTTTCACACCAAAATGAATGCAATCAAAGTATTTGGATGCTTTCTCTTAATATACAACACAAAAGAACTCAAATCTCTTTCACCCTACTCGTATGAGCGTTTAAAACGCGTAAATGCATTCAAAAGTTTGAGTTGAAACTTGTTTGTATTTTAAAACATTCTTGGTGTAGTTTCTTACTCAAATGAATGCAAACAAAAAATTTGGGTGCTTTCTTTTAATATACAACACAAAAGAACTCAATCTCTATCACCCTAGTCGTAAGAGCTGTTACAACTCGTAAATGCATCTAAAAGCTTGAGTTGAAGCTTGTTTGTACTTGTAAACATCCTTGGTTTAGTTTCACACTAAAATTAATGCAAAGAAATTATTTGGATGCTTTCTCTTAATATACAACACAAAAAAACTCAAATCTCTTTCACCCTACTCGTAAGAGCTTTTAAAACGCGTAATTGCATTCAAAAGCTTGAGTTGAAGCTTGTTTGTACTTGTAAACATCCTAGGTGTGGTTTCACACCAAAATGAATGCAAACAAAGTATTTGGATGCTTTCTCTTAATATACAACACAAAAGAACTACAATCTCTTTTACCCTACTCTTATGAGCGTTTAAAGCGCGTAAATGCATTCAAAAGTTTGAGTTGAAGCTTGTTTATACTTTAAAATATTCTTGGTGTAGTTTCTTACTCAAATGAATGCAAACAAAAAATTTGGGTGCTTTCTTTTAATATACAACACAAAAGAACTAATCTCTATCACCCTAGTCGTAAGAGCTGTTAAAACGCGTAAATGCATTCAAAAGCTTGAGTTGAAGCTTGTTTGTACTTGTAAATATCCCTAGTGTTATGTCACACTCAAATGAATGCAAACAAAGTATTTGGATACTTTCTCTTAATATACTACACAAAAGAACTCAATTTCTATCACCCTAGTCGTAAGAGCTGTTAAAACGCGTAAATGCATTTAAAAGCTTGAGTTGAAGCTTGGTTGTACTTGTAAACATCCTTGGTGTATTTTCACACTCAAATGAATGCAAACAAAGTATTTGGAGGCTTTCAATTAATATACAACACAAAAGAACTCAAATCTCTTTCACCCTACCCGTAAGAGCTCTTAAAAGGCGTAAATGCATTCCAAAGCTTGAGTTGAAGCTTGTTTGTACTGGTAAACATCCTTGGTGTAGTTTCATACTCAAATAAATGCAAACAAAGTATTTGGATGCTTTCTCTTAATATACAACGCAAAAGAACTCAAATCTCTTTCACCCTACTCGTATGACCGTTTCAAATGCGTAAATGCATTCAAAAGCTTCAGTTGAAGCGTGTTTGTACTTTAAAACATTCTTGGTATAGTTTCATACTCAAATGAATGCAGACAAAACATTTGGGTGCTTTCTCTTAATATACAACACAAAAGAACTCAATCGGTATCACCCTAGTCGTAAGAGCTGTTAAGACGCGTTAATGCATTCAAAAGCTTGAGTTGAAGCTTGTTTGTACTTCTAAACATCCTTGGTGTATTTTCACACTCAAATGAATGCAAACAAAGTATTTCGATGTTTTCTCTTAATATACAACACAAAAAAACTCAAATCTCTTTCACCCTACCCGTATGAGCTTTTAAAACGCGTAAACGCATTAAAAAGCTTGAGTTGAAGCTTGTTTGTACTTTAAAACATTCTTGGTGTAGTTTCATACTCAAATGAAACCAAACAAAACTTTTGGGGGCTTTCTCGTAATATTCAACACAAAAGAACTCCATATCTATCACCCTAGTCGTAAGAGCTGTTAAAACTCGTAAATGCATTGAAAAGCTTGAGTTGAAGCTTGTTTGTACTTGTAAACATCCTTTGTGTTGTTTCACACTCAAATGAATGCAAACAAAGTATTTGGATACTTTCTCTTAATATACAACACAAAAGAACTCAAATCTCTTTCACCCTACTCGTAAGAGCTTTTGAAACGCATAAATCCATTCAAAAGCTTGAGTTGAAGCTTGTTTGTACTTGTAAACATCCTAGGTGTAGTTTCACACTCAAATGAATGCAAACAAAGTATTTGGATGCTTTCGCTTAAAATACAACACAAAAGAACCCAAATTTCTTTCACCCTACTCGCTTGAGCATTTAAAACTCGTAAATGCATTCAAAAGCTTGAGTTGAAGTTTGTTTTTACTTTAAAACATTCTAGGTGTAGTTTCATACTCAAATGAATACAGACAAAAAATTTGGGTGCTTTCTCTTAATATACAACACAAAAAACAACTAAATCTCTATCACCCTAGTCGTAAGAGCATTTAAAACGCGTAAATGCATTCAAAAGCTTGAGTTAAAGCTTGTTTGTACTTGTAAGCATCCTTGGTGTATTTTCACACTCAAATGAATGCAAACAAAGTATTTGGATGCTTTCTCTTAATATACAACACAAAAGAACTCAAATCTCTTTCACCCTACCCGTATGAGCTTTTAAAACTCGTAAATGCATTTAAAAGCTTGAGTTGAAGCTTGTTTGTACTTGTAAACATCCTTGGTGTATTTTCACTCTCTAATGAATGCAACAAAGCATTTGGACGCTTTCTCTTAATATTGAAAGGACCCGGGATTTTCGTCTAATCCTTTTAGATATGTATTTGTTTCCACGGCGTGCGTCCTTCTAGAAAATTTGTAAGTTGGGGGTTTAGATAAGTTCAAGGGACCATCGTGTTGGAAAAGGTTTTGTAAAGACATGAATTGAATAAAAACCATGAAAGAGGTCACAAATCTTCTATCGGCGTTTTATCGAAGGGACAAGCCGATGGGACAACCCAATAGCGCGAAAAGTGAACTAATCATGTTTTTAGAAAGACTCCCGCTCATATAGAATATATGAGTACCCAAAAATAATAAGTTCGGGGGCAAAGGCACGAGGTGGGAAGGTGTTAGGCACCCAACTCGCCCGTATTATGACGGCCTCTACTAACTCAAGTTTGCTTAATAATTTAAAGACATAATTCCCATGAAAAACCAGATTAACAACCTAGACTTAGACTATTAATTGGTTGATCATAAGCATCACAACATTTATTTTTAACCCTTATTTAGAAAGTCATTCGATTGACAATTTGGGCAGCACAACAACTATACAGACAATATTTAGGAAGCAATAAAACGCTATTCTAGCATGATCTACATTATGACTACTAAAAAAATAAACAATTAGGCAATTAATTTAATTTGAGCTCTCAGGAATTTGTACCTGAACAGTAGGCTATATTTCACAAAAATATTAAAGCAAGATCTCAAATTTTAGAAGAAAGAGGGAGACGCTCGGGAGTACTCAACCGAGAATAGAGGTTGTCAACTGTAGACTGTCTGTTTTGAACTGAGGGTGAAGGGCTGTTTATATAGGCGTGGGAAGTATGTTTTGACGCAGTAATTGAGCTGAAAAACGAGACGGGCTTGAAAAATGAGTCGGGCCGAAGCAGGGTCAGCGCCGCTAATCCCAGGGCCACCGACGACTGTCAGCAATCTAGTCCATTTTTATTTTCCGGAGGAATTTAAATATCCCGAAAAATGTAAAAAGACCGTTTTACCCCTGAACGGTAAATGACGGTTTTACCCCTAAATCGCAACTTAGCGACCGGGAGTCGAAAAGAGGCATGAGACGCGTTGTTGGAAAGCTCTTGAACAGGGCTTTTGTATGAAATGGAATGAAGGAGTGTTTAGAGCAAAAACCTGAGACCTTATCTTAACTATTAAAGCAAAAATAGCAGTTCAAGTTTATAAATTACTCCTTTCATCATCGGGCTGTTGCGGAGAAATCTGAAGACCTTTTTTTTGGCGGCTAAAGAAGCCCCCACTTTGATCGAGCTTGAGTAAAACCGAAGATCAAAGTATTCCGAAGGTGACATGTAGGATGCTGATGTGCACACGATGTGTGAGAGTGTACAGTATATGTATGCATATGAAGACAAACCTGAGTTGGGACATGCTCGTAGCATGCTGAGATTTCATCTTTGTGAACATAAGAGAAAATAAAGGTTATTGTACTAGGATAGAACACCGCTCGTAGATGGTCTAAACGTCTGCTGGGGACCTGGATTCAGAGTGAATGAAAAAGTTAGTAATACTTTGACAATGATCAACGTAGAGTGCTTCGACAAACAGTGACTAAACACCGCTCGGCGGATGTCGAGATTTCGTCCTTGTATGAGAAACGAAAAAGTCAACGAGACAACACAATTAAAAATACGGTTGTAAAGTGGTCAGAACATATGAACAGTTTAAATGCAATAGCTTAAGCAATCATTGACTGAAACATATAAAAAATAATGGACAGTATAACTGCAACAGTTTAAGCAATCATTGACTGACACATAGTAAGTAACCTCGCAGAAGGATAGTTTAACCGCAATAGCTTAAGCAATCATTGACTAACCCCAAAAGTTTGTAACCTCGTAGAGGGACAGTTTAACCGCAATAGCTTAAGCGAGAATTGACTGACCCCAAAATTTGTAGTTTCGCAGAAGGACAGTTTAACCGCAATAGCTTAAGCGATCATTAATTGGCCCAAAGTTTGTAATGTTGAGTTGTTTGGTAAGGCCGATAGAATTTTCGGGTTTAAAAAAAATAATAACTTTGGCGCTCTGGGCGGTAAGGGTTGTCGTAGTGTAGATCCGAGGTTTAGTATCTTGGACCTGCAAAAATAAACGGGTTAGTTTTACGTAAAAATAGTTGGTACTGTAAAATGGGCCAACTGTCGAATTTGAATTTGTGGGCCGGAGTACTTTATTCCCGCGCACTTGGTACTGATATTCGCCACAAATGAACTGAAGTAACAAACTTTTGACTGGAAAATGGGGCCGTGGGATAGCAATGGGTCCGTGTGTGCAGGTCAGCAGGGCCGCTAGCGGCCCAGGCCATTGCCGCTAGCGGCGCTGGGCCTTGGAGTGAGGCCGCTAGCTGCTCTAGCCAGCGCCACTAGCGGCGATGGGCTTGAGCCGAATAAAAGCGCTTCAGCGCTTTCTTTTTTTTCCGCGTGCCTTCTTCTTCATTGTCAAGCTTCACTTGTCGAGATCTTCCCCCATTTTTGAGTGCTTCACTTTGCTTGAGGTAAGTCGATTCTTGACCGATTTCTTCGGATTTTGTCTTAAACTTGCTTATTTTTCCGCCTAGTTGCTGAATTTTGAGTTGCATTGTTGAATGGGTGTCTGTTTCTTGCGAATCTGAAACTTTTATTTTCCCACTTGTAGAGAGAAAAAGCTTCATTGTGTTACCATGGCTCCCGTGGATAAGGGAAAACGTCCCATGAGTGAGGAGGAATATGACCGGAGCCTTTTCCGCACCGGGTTACCTTCTACTAGAGCACCTCCGACTGGGTCACGCGGACCGGCGGCCGGCTGGGGTCTGGAACCGCAGTGTTCTATTACCGGATAGACAGAGTCATCTGTCTAACTTGGAGCTGGTATGTTTTCTGACTTTCTTTTTTTTCTGTGCAGTAATGGAAATTGGAACTGTTAGTGCTTCGGCAGATGAACAAATTGGGATTTTTACTGGATTGGTGGTCTGCTGTATATAATTTGTGTAGAATTATTTTAGCTATATTTGTGGTATATGGGGTATTGAGGAAAAATTTGTTTGTTGGCTAGGGTGTTGGTGTCTTGTTGTAGGCTCATGGGGCTACCTCCCATTGGGCTATGATGTTGGAGACCTTTTCAGTGGGGGATAGGAACTGGGTACTGGGTTCGGGTTTGGACCATTTCCTGACTGTCATCCCTGCTTCTCACTCGGGGGATTCTAGGATCATTGCCAGGGGGTTATTGGAGAGGTTTTGGGATTCCACCAACACTTTCCATACACCTGTAGGGAAGATGTTCCCCACCCCCTATCATTTTGCTGTGCTGATGGGGCAATCCTTTACAGGGCGTCGTATTCGGTACAACGCGAACTACTGGCGACAGAGTGACAGTTTGCTTGAGCTTTACGGGCCCGTGTCTGTCCACTTTGACAAGGATCGGGTTTTCCTGGCCTGCCTGTTGCGGTCTACCATCTTTGCTCAGAAGAAGAGTGTATGTCAAGTAAGTTTATTGACATGTCTGGAGGATTTGTCCAAGGTCCATGAGTACAACCTCGGTGCTTCCGCTTATGCTTCCTTAGTGAGCTGTTGTCGTCGGGCTTGTAGGCCTAAGGAGACGAGTGAGAGGACGTCTATCTCGGGCCCATGGAGCATACTGGAGGTAGGCCCATTTGTTGTTTTTTTTTTCTTTGCACGTGCTTGCTTTTGGAATCGGAGCTTATTTTCTTGCTTGTATGGCAGTTGTGGTTCTTTGAGTATTTTCCGGCTTTTCGTCCTCACCGTCCTGGTTTGAGGATGTTCCCATTGGGTTCACGGTGGATTGGTATGAGTAACCACTCGTTTACCTCTTTGGAGCATTTGCGGGCTTCCTTTGAGAGCCATGCCGCATCTACGGTATGTTGTTGTTGACTCGTGCATTTTTCTTACTGGTCCATTTAGTGCGAATGTGCTTTTGAACTGGTAACCTGCAGGTGTCGTGGTCCGCTTTCGATGGTATCCCTGGGGTCCCATCCCATATTACCCTTGAGTCCTTTAGAGTGTCTTCTCTGCGGGTGGTCTTTGAGGGGCCATTTGGCTTTGTATGGTACTTCGGGGACCGTTTGACTCGGCTGGTCTATCCCTCAATGGGTAGTCACCTGGTTCCGCAAGATCTTCCTTTGACCATGTTCTATCTGCGTGGTCTGAGTGTGTGGGACCTGGGAGTCGTGATCTACAGTATGGCGGCCACGGAGTTTCTTATGCGGGAGGTTGCTGGCTTGCACCGCACGGCTGTGTACCTGGCCTACTGCTTGGATCGTTTGATGCCCGACCTTACTTCTAAGGTAACAAACTCTTCTGCATCTCTTTTTTTTCAGCTGTATGTGTGATATACTAACTTCTTGTGTCTTGCAGGCGGATCGTCTAGCTCCTCAGGGTCCTAGAAGGTCTCATTCTAGAGTTCCTCAGGGTCAGCCCACAAGCGTGATCTTGCCGTCCAATGAGGTGAGGTACATTGGGGAGAGTGGGGGACGTATAGTAGAGGAGTTCCCTCTTCATATGGCTGACGGAGAGGCTGTGGAGGGCTTGCCCTTGCCTGAGGGTTGTACGGGGGTAAGCTCCTTTTTATCCTTTCTTGTGCTTGTGTTTACTTTTGAGTGCTGACTCTATCTTGTGGCCCTCTTTTTTTGTAGTTGAACCGGGAGCAGACCTCTCAGATCTTCAAGCTCATCCATCTGCTGAAGAAAGGCTATGGTCGAGTAATGGGCAAGGGGAAGAGTTCTCGGTCCAAGACCGTAGATGTAAGTAGACTTTTATTTTTTTGTTTTAGCTAAGTGAAGTGCTTAACTTAACATCTCAACTTTCATTATCTGCAGATGTCCCAATCTTCGTCTTCGGTGGGGCCTCGACATTCTTCTGCTGCGAGGGCCTCTACGGCGAGCAGGCCGTCTGTTGCTCGTTCACCTCCTGTAGCTGTGCCCGGGCCTCCTGTTGATGAGGCGCCCGGACCCTCTGTGCCATACATTCCTGAGATGTTATCTCCTATGGGTTTCCAGTGTTCTCTTGATAGCAGGCCCATTGTTACTCCCTCAGTCGGAGGTTGGGCAAACACCTCTGGATGGGATATGCCTCATATTGGGCCTTCGCATCAGGATATGGCTATGGATTTTGCCAGTCAGCCCACGGAGAGTTTCTTTGACGTGGGATTTCCGGCAGGTACCCCTATGCGCGCACCAGCATATGATGGGCAGGACATGAGGCCCTAAAACAGCAGGCCCATTTATAGCTTTTCTCTCCACTATTCCACTAGGAACTACGGTCAGAGGCGGTCCGTTGATGATGAGGCTGACAACAACGATTCTGATTGAGAAGTGTTGGATCTTTTTGTAGACATTGACCTTGAGATTTCGAACTCCTGTTTTTATGCATTTTTATGATATGTATGATATGACATGATGACTCGACTATGCCCGTCTGATCTCTAAGTATGCAATGTGTTATGCAGTAGGAAAAAGCAATTACTTAGGGAATAAAATAAAGAAAAAGGTAAAAATTTGCAAGAAAAAGCAAAAATTACACATATTATACCCCCTAAAAAAAAAGGAAAAATAATAAAAAAAAAAAAGAAAAATTGAAAAAGTTGAAACTAAGAGAGTCTGGGGCTTTGTAATTAAGCGCGAGTATCAAAACTGGGCTTAAATCGGGCAGACCGGATCAATGGGGGGAGCTGGAGCGAGAGGAAAATTCGGACCGGGCCAGGGTCAAGGCCGCTAGCGGCGTTGGGCTGCAGGCTGGGGCTGCTAGCAGCGCTGGTCACGGCCGATTTCTGACTTCTTTGGCCCGCGTTTTTGCCTATAAATAGGATTTAAGGGATACTTGATGTTGTATCACTTTTCAAACCTTAGCCCTCCCAAATTTCCAAAATCTTCTATCATGGTGAAATCCTTTGAAAACCTGTTCGATGTCTGGTGCAAAAATCTGACCGTAGAAGACAAACTTGAACTAGCCTCGTTCCATGTCTCTACCTTGTTGACCATAAGACCAACAAAAATATTGTGGTCCCTTCTTCGATCCGCTCTAAATTATTGGGACGGCGACCTGCATCTTTTTCTGTTTTGGTAATTCTGAATTATGCCCTTTAGTTGAAGAATTTGCTGCGATCACTAATATGCCTGATGTTCTTCCCCCAGCTATGCCTTATGTGAGAGATGGTTTTAGGAATCAGTACAAGAAATCCTTAGGTTTGTCATCTGCAGAAGCCAAAAGCATGGTTCTTGGTGTCGATGTCGACTTGGTTCAACTTTGCGAAAAATTTGCTATTTCTTCTGAAATGAACGCCATATTCAAGCGTTGTCGCCGTCAGGCTTTTGTACTTTGCTTGGTGAACCGCCTATTGTTTGCTAATGAAGAATCTCCTAACTTGGGCAGAGCCTTGTTGCTGCGAGTGGTTAACCAAATGGTTGAAGGGCATTCTCCTTTGCATTTGGTTGTTGGGGAAACTATTATTGGGCTCGATAAGCTGAAGATCTCTCCTCACGAAGCTTTCTCTGGCAGCCCCCTGCTGCTTCAAATTTGGTTATGTGAGCATCTGAGACTAATAGAATTGCCAGATAATATAATAGCTCGTATTCCTCGGGCTTGGTCGAAGAAAACCTATACCGCTGCTTGCTTCTTGGTTAGAAAAAGGCTATATACTAAAAAGACCCTTGCTGAATGGGATGCCTTTTTCCATGCACGACTTGTTATCCGTTGGCATGTGTCCTTGTGCAACTTGACCTCCTTAGTGGCTTGCGACAATTTGGTTCCTTACACTACCATACTGGGTTTGTACAGGAGCACTTTCTTCTTCCTTTCTAGGGTCATGAGGCAATACGGATTGAAGCAGGTCATCCCTCGTCAGGAGACTACGAGACCAAATATCGTAGCTTTGACAACTGAGTTTGCTGTGGAGTGGGGAGAGTATTGGCATAGCCGGGACCGCTGGAGTGTACCTCTGGTGATTGCCCTAACTCAAGTTTCTGAGACCTACCTAAACTGGCTTTCCTGCAGTGATGGAGAAACGAGACGAGTCCTTCGTCATGAGAAGTGGGACCAACTAAAGCCTAAGTATGACTCAAAAACAGGAAGCAAGAAAAGGAAGGAAGGGCCTCAAATGGGAGGCTATCATGTACTGAAGAGAGGCTAGCCCCCAGCTCAGGGGAGCGATCATAGGTCGTGCTCAAGCCAAGGTCTTTCAAAGAAGAACTCTTCAACGAAGCCTTCTAAAAGGAAGAAGGATTAAAATAGTTTTCTAGGAAAGCAAGTCTAGTTTTGAAAAATAATAATAAGAATTTGTTTAGCTTAAACCCTCATAGTTGCTTTATTATATTTTCTTGTAACCTTAGCAAGTTTAATTCTTGCAATGAAAACTTATTCGCTTAGTTTGAATAAAGATTATCCCTTTTTGAATGAGTTGAATGGAATTTTGGATTGATTTTGGCCGGGCCCCTTCAAAGGGTTACCTACGTATCCAGTGTGGAATCAGGCCAGCGTAGTTCATTCGAATTGTGAACGTCTTTTTTTTTTTTTTTTTTTTTAAATTTTCACATTTTTTTTTTAAACGTAGCACTGCTTTAGTTGATCCGTATTGGTGAGCTGACTGAACTCGATGCCATCAATATCCATGAGCATGACTGCACCTTCTGATAGAATGTCTTTGATGATGAATGGGCCAGACCAGTTGGGTTGAAATTTGCCTCTGGGGTCGGTAACTGGGGCACGTAATTCCTTCCAAACTAAATCCCCTTCCTTTAAATTCTGAGGTCGAACCTTTTTGTTGAATGCTCCTGCCACGCGTTGTTGGTACATGTGGGAATGGTCTAGGGCCCGTAGGCGTCTTTCATCCGTGAACATGAGCTCTTCGTAGCGGGCTTGTAACCATTGAGTTTCAGGAATTTCTCCTTCTAAGGCTATGCGCATGGAGGGTAGTTGGACTTCTATGGGTAGAACTGCTTCCATTCCATAGACTAGGGAATAAGGTGTAGCTCTCGTAGAGGATCTTATGGATGTCCTATATCCCCAAAGGGAAAATGGGAGTTTGATGGGTCAATATTTGTAGTTTTCTATCATCTTTTCAATGATAGTCTTGAGGTTTTTGTTGGCGGCCTCTACTGCGCCATTGGTTTGGGGACGGTAAGGGAATGATTTGTGGTGCTGAATTTTGTAGTTTTTGAGAAGGGTGGCTGTTTCGGCTTTGAAGTGGGATCCATGGATACTGATGATTTCATGCGGAACGTCGTATCGGCAAATGATGTTGTTCCTTATGAATTTGGACACTTGTTTCGACGTAAGGATGGCATAGGATTGGGCTTTGACCCATTTGGTAAAATAGTCTATGGCTACTAGGATGTACTCATGTCCTCCCGAGCCCTTTGGGGTGATCTTACCAATGATATCTACTCCCCATGCAGAAAATGGCCAAGGGGATGTGAAGTTGTGGAGCATTGAGGGTGGCATATGCTGCAGGTTGGCATATATCTGACACTTCTTGAACTTCTTGACATAGTCGTAGCAATCCCTTTCCATAGTAGTCCAGTAGTATCCCAACCGTAGGACCTTTCTAGAGAGCATTCGACCATTCATGTGTGGCCCGCACACACCATTGTGTACCTCATCCATAATCTCTGCGGCTTCTTCGGAGTTCACGCATGTGAGGTTGGCCCCGTTGTGGGTTTTTTTGTACAGAACCCCCTTGTATTCTATGTATTGTACCGGTACGAGACGGATGGCCGTTGAGCTTTTAGTGGTGCATCTTGAGGGTATATTCCTTTGGTGCTGCAGTTGAAGATGTATTGGTATCAAGGATCCTCTTCAATTGGAGCCAAAGTCATTTCTGTGTCGAGGTTGTTGCAAAAGGCTGGCTTGCTTCTTCTTGTGGAGCGACATTGTTGAGAGAGTTCAGCCACTCAAATTCCTGTAAAAGTAAAATTCTGCATTCTTTCTTTGTGAAGTTTACGCCAAAGAAGGAAAGAAATGAGCAAGAGGAATTTTTATTGATTTGCAAAAAGAGATAAGCACACATGACTTTAGAGAACATGGTCTCTAATTCCCATCAAAAAGAAACTAGACTTGGAAATAAAAGTAAAAAGGGGAACACCCCCTATTCAAGACTCAACCTAAAGATTTAGCTAGGACCCTAACTCAACAAAACTTGGGGACTCAGAACTCGGTTTCTCTTGCTCCTGCGGGTAACCAACTAATTCCAGGTTTTATAAGCGTCTTCTTCTTCCTTCTTGTCCATGATTTCTTGTATGTCCCATTGCGGGAGGATGCAGTCATCCATACGGTGGCCAAACATCCGATGATGTTGACAGTAATGATTATTGTCAACTAAGATACCCACATCATAGAGTCGGTTGTAGGAGTCAAATGCTTGGTACATGAGTCGTTCTTGGTAAACAGGTTGCAGATTTTTGATGAATTGGCGGATTTGATCACTCTCTGCAGGCTTCTCGATCAACCAGTTTGGCTACCTTCAGCCTCCAATGTTGAAGGAAGGCAAGGAACCCCTCATCCTTTCCTTTCTTGGTGAATTCTAATTCTCGAAGGGTCATGGAGAGGATAACATTTTCCTTGTAGCGTGCAAGGAAGATTATGGCGAACTCTGACAAGACATGGTAGGTTTCCAAATTCATGGTGTAGAACCAACCACGATTTGAGGCATCCAGAGTCTGTGGGAACAAGTGTATGTAGATGCTTTCGTCAATTCCTCTTAAAAGCATGGCGGTAGTGAAGGCCTTGAGGTGATTTTCTGGATCATCAGTTCTAGTGAATGTCGAAACCTCGGCCATGGAGAACTTGGCTGGAAGTTTGCCCTTCATTTTGGGATCGACCTCATTATCCCTCGCATTGTAGTTGGCAATGGTGGCAATCTTTTTGAGCTAAGCGACTTGCTCATTATCTTCGGTACTGGAGTCAGAGAGGATTCTTGCTTCATCCTTTTTCCTTCTTTCCAACTCTTCAACCTTGAGTCGCATCCTTTCCAAATTACCTATGATCTCATCAAACTTCTCGTCAATGGTTTTGGTCATTGAAAAGCTTGGGGTGTGATTGGCGGGGTGAGCTTTGTGGTGGTGATGGATTATAGGGTGATGGCCCTTTGGAATGTGGTGGAGGTAAACGAGAACCTGGTGGTGTAGATGGTTGCACACGAACCAACCTTGCAGAAGGCTGAGCCCAACTTTTCTCAAGATTTCCTTTCTTCCTTGGACCCCCTATCCTGAATAGGAAGCATGGAGCACTGAGTAACAAGAAAAAACCATGAGACTCTCATCTAAGAAAAAGTTGACCCACACATAGAAAAACACATTGTCCTAAAAAAGTAAGTCCTTAAGCCTAAATTCTCGAGTATTTCCCTGATATTCAAGGAAAATAAAGTCAATGAACGAAATTATTTAATCTACATCTGAAGAACTGAAGAGCTTCTGCTACAACCTTAATCTGGATGATACTAAGGCCAAGGGAGGTGAATTCACTTGGTCTAATAAGCAAAATGTGCAGGATAGAGTGTACAGCAGAATTGATAGGATGTTGGGTAACTTTGAATGGATTTCTACATATCCAGCTGTTGAAGCTGATTTTAGAGAGCCCTTTATCTCTGATCACTCACCTATACATATTGCTATGATCCCTGATATTCAGCATGCAAGAAAACCTTTCAGGTTTTTCAATATTTGGACACAACATGAAGACTTTGCTGGTCTGATTGCAGACAACTGGAGATACAATGGACCTGGGTCTCATATGTTTAAGGTCCTATAGAAGCACAAACAGGTGAAGACAGCTATCAAAAATGCAGTATTTTACAACAACAATATTGATTTGAAGATCAAAGCTGCACAAATTAATCTTTTAAATATACAATCCCAGCTCTCCACTGAGTTATTCAATGAAAATCTTATTGAAAATGAGAAGAAAGCCATGCATACCTGGGAGCATTTAGAAGCATGGAAGAGAATCTTATGAGACAGAAATCCAGGGTTAACTGGATCAAGACTGGAGATGATAACTCTAGATACTTTCATGCTTGTATGAAGACTAGAAGAGCTACTAACAGAATTAGCACTGTATTCACTGCTACAGGAGCTAAACTCACTGATCAAGAGGAAATAAAGCATGAATTTCAACATTTCTTCAGCAATATGATGGGAGCATGTGCTACTGAACTACCAGCTATTCACCCTGACATCATGCTCAGGGGACCTTCACTCTCTGATGCACAGCAAGTGGCCCTCTGTACTGAGTTCTCAGAGCAGGACATTAAGAGAGCACTATGGGAGATAGATGATGACAAGGCACAAGGCCCCAATGGGTTCCTAGCTGCATTCTATAAAGCAGGGTGGGACACTATGGGAAAGGATATTATTCAGGCCATTCAAAGCACATTTCACTCAGGTAATATGCTGAGAGCTTTAAATTGTGCATTTGTTACTCTGGTTCCTAAAAAACCTAACCCCTCATTTGTTAGTGACTATAGACCTATTGCATGTTGTAATGTCATATACAAGATACTCTCTAAAGCACTTGCAAATAGGCTAAGCACTATACTGGATGGCATTATTCACCTTGAGCAGTCTGCATTTATTAAGGACAGGGTTATAGGAGACAATATTATTCTTGCACATGAAATACTGAAGCATTATGGTAGAAAGGGATTGTCTCCTAGATGTGTTGTGAAGGTTGATCTTAGGAAGGCTTATGATTCCTTGGAATGGTATTTCCTTGAGCAAGTAATGTTAGAAATGAAATTTCCTGTAAAGTTTATTCAATGGATCATGATGTGTGTTACTACTGTGAGCTACTCCCTTCTCTTCAATGATAGCCCCCTGGAACCATTTCAAGCCAAGAGAGGACTTAGGTAGGGGGATCCAATCTCCCCCTACTTGTTTGTCATTGCTATGGATTACTTGTCACGATGTTTGGAAGGTCTGCAAAATGAACCGAGCTTCAAGTACCATCCTAGGTACAAAAAATTCAGACTTGTCCGCTGCATTTTTGCTGATGACCTACTAATGTTCTCCAGATGACACCCTGAATCAGTGAGGCTTTTATTTGAGAAATTCCAGCTCTTCTCTACTTGCTCTGGTTTGCAGGCTAATGAAGCAAAGTCAGAAATCTATTTTGGTGGTGTGATGCATGATGATAAAGCAGCTATCATGGGACAACTTGGTATGCAAGAAGGGTCATTGCCATTCGGATATTTAGGAGTGCCTCTAACTTCTAAACGTCTACAGATTGGCCATTATGGTACTCTTATTCAGAAAGTCACAGGAAAAATACAAGTATGGACAACAAAATTATTGTCTTATGCTGGTAGGCTGCAATTGATCAAAGCAGTTCTATTCCCACTTCAGAATTTTTGGGCTCAACTCTTCACCATACCTGCAGCTGTTATTCATGACACTAAACAACTATGTAGGAAATTCCTATGGACTGGAACTGTTGAAGACAGTAAGAGAGATCTTGCCTCTTGGAAAACTTTGTGTACCCTTGCTGCTAAAGGAGGACTGGGAATATTTAATTTCAAGATGTGGAATACAACATCCTTAGGGAAACTTTTATGGGACATACAGCATAAAAAAGAAACGGAAGAAATATCTAGCTGATCACTAAACCAACACAAGCTGCATGGATTCTACAGAAGCTGTTTGATTTAAGACAAGCTCTGCCCCTATTATTTCTAATACTTCTATAGGGAAATACAAGGTTGGGGCTGTGTATCTCCAACTCTCGCCTGCCATGCCCAAACAGCAATGGGCCAATCTAGTCTGGACTCCTTTAGCTTTACCTAAATGGAGGTTTAATATGTGGCTGTGTGTCAAAGAGAGATTACGAACCTGGAAGAACCTGCAAAAGGTTGGAATCCAGGGCCCTAGTGTCTGTATTTTATGTAAAACAGCAGAGGAAAGCTTCCAACATATATTCTTTGAATGTTCTTTTGCTAAAGAACTATGGCAGAGGGCATTCAGATGGCAAACACTTCCTGTAATTCAGTGGGATTGGCCTCAGGTATACAAACAGGTCGTGGAGAGATTCAAAGGGAAGAAACCGCAACACTTATGCTTCCAAGCTTGCTTCTTGGGGGTTATTTACAGTGCTTGGAGGGAGAGAAACATGAGAAATTTTCAAGGAACATCTATGCCCGTGGAAACTATCATGAAATAACTCATATATGCTCTACACTACAGAGCCGCGGCAGCTAAGAACAAAAAAAATCCATGAGTACTTTCTAGATCAGCCGAATTCCCTAGTTTAGCTAGCGTAGTTTTGATGTAGTGATTGAAGTGAAGAGAAACTATGTATTTCTTTCTTGCTTAGATTTTATGTATGAACGAAAATAAGTAAAACAGAAAAAGATGGCCTATCCTATTTTTTTTTAATTTTCTAGACTCAAAGAACATGAAAAACGGGATAAAACAAAAATAAAATAAAAGAATTTCGGTCTCCTTTTATTTTTTCGAATTTTTTTTTTGATTTTCGGCGACTTTTTTTTTTATTTTTTTTATTTTACCAATTTTTTTGTTTTTGAATTTTCTTTTTTTTTTGATAAATTCTGAATTACTTCAAAAGAAAAAAGAAAAAAGAAAATAAACAAGTGGAAAAAGGCAGAGGGGAAATTGAAAGACTGACCCTTTTTTTTTACTAAAAATATCCTAGAAGATTGTTCATGACTTTTTAGAATATATCATCGGGAAAATGATGAGTGTTCATTGAATTGGAATTCTCGCACCATCTTTGGGCATTAGGAACTAGCTAAAAATAAAAGAAAAGACTCCTAGCACGTAAGTACATGTTGGCACATAATCACGATATTCATGCATTCATGCAAGCATAATGACAACGCAGTTTACAGGAAAACATGTGATCAGACGGGCATTACAATGACACATGCACAACAAGCAAGCGAATGCACAAATGTGGGTTAGAGGCTTTTCGCTCCAGTGAGGTTACCACGACAAATTACAATTTTCGTTCGGCGGATGGTCGATACAGCAATTGTAATTCTTTTCATCAACAAGGATTGATGAGTCATGGGTGAGGAAGCGTCGATTTGCACGATAGGACAACTGTATATTCCTTTAGATATACGGGTTGTCTACGAGTTGCGACACAAACTTTCTCGAGGGTCGATAAGGGTCAAAAGGTTGTGCAAAAGCACATGCAAATGATTCAAAAATATGAAACATGTTTTTTAAAACTTAAGCAAACTTGACTTTTGAGTCTCACCCACCTAAATAAATCCCTAGTGAAGTCGCCACTATAAAGACCCGGGATTTTCGTCCAATCCTTTTATATATGTATTGGTTTCCACGGAGTGCATCCTTATAGAAAATTTGTAAGTTGGGGGTTTAGATAAGTTCCAGGGACAAGTGAGTTAGAAAAGGTTTTGTAAAGACATGAATTGAATAAAAACCATGAAAGAGGTCACAAATCTGCTATCGGCGTTTTATTGAAGGGACAAACCGAAGGGACAACCCAATAGCGCGAAAAGTGAACTAATCATATTTTTAGAGAGACTCCCGCTCATATAGAACATATGAGTACCCAAAAATAATAGGTTCGAGGGCGAAGGTACGAGGTGGGAAGGTGTTAGGCACCCAACTCGCCCGTATTATGACGGCCTCTACTAACTCAAGTTTTCTTAATAATTTAAAGACATAATTCCCATGCAAAACCGGATTAACAACCTAGACTTAGACTATTAATTGGTTCATCACAAGCATCACAACATTTATTTTTAACCCTTATTTAGACATGCATTCGATTGACAAGTTGGGCAGCACAACGACTATACAGACAATATTTAGGAAGCAATAAAACGCTATTCTAGCATGATATCTACATTATGACTACTAGAAAAATAAATTAGGAAATTAATTTAACTTGAGCCCTCAGGAATTTGTACCTGAACTGCAGGCTATTTCACAAAAATAGAAAAGCAAGATCTCAAATTTTAGAAGAAAGATGGAGAAGCTCGGGAGTACTCAACCGAGAATAGAGGTTGTCAACTGTAGACTGTCTGTTTTGAACTGAGAGTGAAGGGTCGTTTATATAGGCGTGGGAAGTAGGTTTTGACGGAAGGAAATGAGCTGAAAAAGGAGACGGGCTTGAAAAATGAGCCGGGCCCGAAGGAGGGCCAGCGCCGCTAGCGGCGCTGGGATTTATCCTAGGGCCGCCGACGGCTGTCAGCAGCCAGCTGGATGTCGTCATAATGACGACATCCAGTCCATTTTTATTTTTCGGAGGAATTTAAATATTTCGAAAAATTTGAAAAGACCGTTTTACCCCTGAACTGTAAAAGCCGGTTTTACCCCTAAATCGCAACTTGGCGACCGGGAGTCGGAAAAAGGCATGAGAGGTGTCGTTGGAAAGCTCTTGAACGGGGCTTTTGAATGAAATGGAATGAAGGAGTGTTTGGAGGAAAAACCTGAGACCATATCTTAACTATTAAAGCAAAAATAGCAGTTCAAGTTTATAAATTACTCCTTTTATCATCGGGCTTTTGCGGAGAAATTTGAAGATCCTTTTTTGGCGTCTACAATATACAACACAAAAGAACTCAATCTCTATCACCCTAGTCATAAGAGCTGTTAAAACACGTAAATGCATTCAAAAGCTTGAGTTGAAGCTTGTTTGTACTTATAAACATCCTTTGTGTAGTTTCACACTCAAATGAATGCAAACAAAGTATTTGGATGCTTTCTCTTAATATACAACACAAAAGAACTCAAATCTCTTTCTCCCTAATCGTATGAGCGTTAAAACGCGTAAATGCATTCAAAAGCTTGAGTTGAAGCTTGTTTGTACTTTAAAACATCCTTGGTGTAGCTTCATACTCAAATGAATCCAAACAAAACATTTGGGAGCTTTCTCTTAATATACAACACAAAAGAACTCAATCTCTATCACCCTGGTCGTAAGAGTTGTTAAAATGCGTAAATGCATTCAAGAGCTTGAATTGAAGCTTGTTTGTGCTTGTAAACATCCTTGGTGTATTTTCACACGCAAATGAATGCAAACAAAGTATTTGGATGCTTTCTCTTAATATACAACACAAAAGAACTCAAATCTCTTTCACCCTAACCATAAGAGCTGTTAAAACGCATAAATGCATTCAAAAGCTTGAGTTGAAGCTTGTTTGTGCTTGTAAACATCCTTAGTGTATTTTCACACTCAAATGAATGCAAACAAAGTATTTGGATGCTTTCTCTTAATATACAACACAAAAGAACTCAAATACCTTTCACCCTACCCGTATGAGCTTTTAAAACCCGTATATGCATTCAAAAGCTTGAGTTGAAGCTTGTTTGTACTTTAAAACATTCTTGCTGTAGTTTCATACTCAAATGAATGCAAACAAAACATTTGGGTGCTTTCTCTTAATATACAACAGAAAAGAACTCAATCTCTTTCACCCTAGTCGTAAGAGCAGTTAAAACTCGTAAATGCATTCAAAAGCTTGAGTTGAAGCTTGTTTGCACTTGTAAAGATCCTTGGTGTAGTTTCACACTCAAATCAATGCAAACAAAGTATTGGGATGCTTTCTGTTAATATACAACACAAAAGAACTCAAATCTCTTTCACCCTTCCGTATGAGCGTTTAAAACGCGTAAATGCATTCAAAAGCTTGAGTTGAAGCTTGTTTGTACATTAAAACATTCTTGGTGTAGTTTCATACTCAAATGAATGCACACAAAACATTTGGGTGCTTTCTCTTAATATACAAAACAAAAGAACTCAATCTCTATCACCCTACTTGTAAGAGCTTTTAAAATGCTTAAATGCATTCAAAATCTTGAGTTGAAGCTTGTTTGTTCTTGTAAATATCCCTGGTGTTATTTCACACTCAAATGAATGCAAACAAAGTATTTTTGTTTCGCCCGATTTGAAGGGGGGTCGAACACTGGGAAGATGTTGGGATCGAGATGTGTGAGTGGGGGCTGTTTGTCTGTTTCCTTGGCCCTCTCCACTGCTACCTGCACAAGACAAGCAAAGGTGAACTAGGTCGGGGGGTCGATCCGAGAAGACCCCTCCGATGCTTAAGTTAGTAAATGGAGATCTGTACGAGAGGTACTTTTGTACAGGCAGGTATATTTCGAGTAATGAGGTGAGGATTTGATTGAGCGTCAGACTATGGGAATCAGAGCTGAAAGACGGAATGTCAGAGCTCAATGTCAAACATCGTGAATGTTCTCTCAATAGAATGTCCTTACCTTTACCTTGATTTCCGCGCAGGTATTTATAGGGAAAAAGTCGGCTAGCTTCGTCTAATGAACAGTGGACACGTAGCCCTGTACGTACGTCCCTCTCTAAGTCCGCTTAGAGGGGGTGGTCACGTAAGTTGTGGTACGATCCCTTGGGATGATTCCATGTAGGGGTTCGTACAGTTGATGTCGTCACTTCTGTCCTTGGGGCTTAGAGAGCGTGGGCGCCAAGGCAGTCATCCGAATCTCTGTAGGAATATTCGCATAGTACATGTGCTGGCGTCAGGGGTTGAGCATACAGAAAGCCTAAGGGTCGATTCAGGCTGAGCCGACCCTTGTAGTCGAGCCAGAGCATAATTGTAGTCCTTGGGTAGGTAAGAGACTGGTAGTTAAGGTAGATCTTCCCGGGTCTGTTGGTGATGTTGAGAAGCGGGCGGGGGAACCCTCGATCAGGGGTTGCCACTCGAGGTGAAGAAATGCCTTTTTAGAGTTGTCGATGATCCTGGCTCTGCTGAAGGTCAGGATTCTTCGTGCGTAGCTAGGACGGGGGTCGATAGCTCAATCCTCGATATTTTGGTTATATCATTTTGCCCTCACATCTTAGTAGGAGGAGAGTCATTTCCCGTCAAGTCCTGCTGTGATGTGGTTGGTCCGTTGACGGGATTTTCGTACATTGGGCTTTGCTTTCCTGTCCATTTTTCCTTTAGAAGGGCCCCTTTTGTCGGGATGAATAGTCGGTGGGCGCAGTTGGGCCGTCCACCTATCAGTCATGCAGGTATTGTGCTTTTCTAGGTCTCTCCGCCTATAAATAGTCAGAGACAACCTCTCTTTCCTCTCTTTATTTCTGCCATTTCAGTTTTTAGAGAGAGAAAGTGGGTCTCCGAAATTTCTCACGAGTCTTCTGTTGATTCGTTACTGTCTGTTCGGTCTACCGTTGTAGATTCGCCTTCCACCTTTCCACAAGGTACAACGTTTTTCTCTTGGTACTTTTCTTGCTTGCATTTATTTGTTATATTTTCATGTCGATGTCTTTGACCATTGATGTATCGTTGGGGTCTGATAGCTCGCTTGAGGCATCTCGACCAGGGACTTGGGGATCTTTCCCCGAAAGTTCCGGTCGAGTTTCGTCTAGTCAGGGGCCTGGCCCGTCGTTTGAGGAGTCTTGCCCTCATCCTTCGAATGACCCAGTTCCCCCGATTCCGCCGGGGTTTCCCTTCTCTGAGTTTCGTCCGGGTTTTTTCAGTGGTCGAGCGCGGACGAATTGCTTCTTCCGGATTGGGCTCCGTTCTGGCTTTGGGAGGAGTCTTGGTATGCCAGGGTTCTGTCGGACCCCGACATTCCACGAGATTTCAAACAGGATGTGTTGAATGTCTTTCAAATGAGTGTAGCGTTGGGAGAGATCCGTGTTTTAGACGGGGTCAAACCCTTACTCTCTGTCTCTCCCCTGCAGGGAGACGAAGACGAAATGTCCAGGGCTCGTATCAAACAAACTTGTCGTTCGGGAAGAGGGGGTCTTGACTGCTCCTCTCCCATGAGTGACTTTGAGCTGATAGGAGATCAGCTTGTCTGCCCTTATATAATGAAGTATGTTTTTTATCCTTCGAGTAGATTTCTTTGTATTTTTGCCAAAGTCCTGTTGCCCATTTGACCTTCTTCATCTGCTTATTTTGTAGGGAGTATAGAGAGAGAAGTTCTTCGGGGAAAATGGCAGGTTAAGCCAGTGCTTCGGGTGTTTTACCCGACTCTTCATCTGATCGGTTTACAGGGTCTATAGATCATGTAGCTAGTACTTCTGGCTCGCCTACTGGCATGCCCGAGCCTCTTGGGTCGGAACATGAAGAGGCTGAGGCCTCTCAAGGGTCTTTGGAGAGCGGTGAGATCAGGGTCGAGGATTTTTCTCCAGTTGAGGATGAAGATCTTCCTCCCCCTTCTTCAAAGGAGAAGAAGGAGAGGAAAGAGAAGAAGAAGAAGAAGAAGAAGAAGAAGAAGAAGAGGAAGTCGAGGTCCACTAGGAGGGAGAGTTCACCGACTTCCGTACCTTTGGAGGAGGTCGAACAGGCTGATCATGAAGGCGTCCAGATAGAGCCAGGCCTGGAACGTGTAGAGGAGGATCCCGTGGATGGGGGATCGAAGCAAGGGAAAAAAGCCGATGTTGTCCCTATTCATTTGAAACGGTCGATTTCGGCTGGCAGGTCGGCTGAGGATATCGAATCGCTTGTGGTGCGATATCACCTGCCCCCGGGGATGTCTTTTATTTTTCCCAGCAAGTCGGAGGAGTGCTACCCTGCTCCGCCTAACTGCATCCCTTTTTCCACAAAATTATTTGACGAGGGTTTGAAGTTTCCCCTCCCTTGTTTTATTAGGAAGATAGTGGGTCGTTTGGGAGTTCACTATTTTCAACTCCAGGCAAACTCTTGGAGGTCATTGATCGGCGTAGCAGCAGCGGTCCATGTCCATAAGCTAGAGGTGACCGATGCTGTTCTTCGTCATCTGTATCTCAGGGTGTAGTCGACCAAGCTCGGGACTTGGTATTTGACACCTAGAAAGGGTTCTTCCATGTTTCAGGCCTTCAGTAATGTCACCCTATGGAAAGAGAGTTTCCTATTTCTGCACAATGAGTAGGGATGGGATGGAGTGTGCCCACCTTGGAGGGAAAACTATCTAGAGGAGGTAGATAGTGAGTTGTTTGGTCCGAACCGCGAGCCCTTGGACTTTTTGTCCCTGGCCGAGAGTCGGACGGTAGAGTACTTCCGTCATCCTAACCGAGATGAGGGTGTATGTGAGAAGGTCAAATCTCCTCCCCATTGGAAGATCGATAAGTCCTGGTTCTCCAATTAAGCTTTCCTGGTCTTCATTGGTTTTCGGTCGACCATGACCCATAATATAATGGCCTTGTCTTCATTGTTTCCTTGCTCTAAATCTTTTCTGTTGGTCGAGGGTTTTGCTTAAGTCTCTTCCTTTCTTCATGTTTTGCAGAGGCCGCCGTTGGTGAGCTGTTAGAGATACTGGAGGCAGATTAGATGGTGGCCGGGACGACCTCCAAGGCTTTTCTTGGAGCTCGGAAGAAGCTTGCATCGGTAACAGATCTTTTCTCCCCCCCATCTGTTGTAGTCGATAGTCCCATAATTGATGCTGATGACTTTCTTGTTTTATGCACCCTCCCAAGAAGAAGAAAGCAACGGTCTTCGGGACGAAGGCAAGGTTGAAGAAGGGAGGTTCTTCGACTAAAGCTTTATCTTACACCGTAGAAAGAGGTTGGGTGACGAGGTCCCGGTGTCACAGGAGAAGGTGTCTCCTTCGAAGAAGAAGAAGGTTGATACCCCTGGTGTCGGGTTGATCCAAGCGAGTCAGCCCCCTGCCGTTGCCTGGGGGATAGTTACCCCTCCTGTCGGAATTCAAGAGACGGGTGCTGGCCCTTCCACCTCGGTCGTAGCAGGAGAATTTTCCCCACCAAGTCTGAGGAGCATTGATGAAATGCAGGCTGTCCGATCTACCCGAAGGGACAACAATGAGATCACGGGCCAGGCGTACATGATTAGCAGGCAGAGTCCTGAAGGTCATACCCTCAAGATGCCGACCTTTCTAGGGGCTCCTATGGATGAACAATCCAAGATTGCCGAGGCCGTCTTCCCTAACTTGTTCCATGAGAAGGACATGGAGCAGGTAACTTTGGAGGTGGGGTCGACAGATGTCGTGACGGCCCTTCTGAGGCATATGGCCACAAGTCGACTGAAGGTACTTTCACAGCCGTTTCCTTCGTCTGTTTTCAGCCATGTTTTTTCGGATGTTACTAATTTGTTTGTGGTTTTCGGGATGACATTCTCCTGAGTGCGGTTATTAGGGCCGACGAGGCTCAAAGGCGTCAGTTGGTCATCCAGTGTCAAGAGTGGCAGGCCAACGCCGAGGCTAAAACCCGGGAGGAGGCTCGAGCAGAGTTGTCGAGTCTTCGTGCCAAGTTGGAGAAGGTGGAGGTCGACCTTAAGGAGGGAAGTCTCTTCTTACTAAGAGAGAGCGTTCCCTCGAAGAGTTGAGAGGGAGACTGGAGGAGGCTAACAAGGCCAATGCTCAAGTCACACGTCTCCTCGAAGCTGCCAAGGCTGAAGCCGAAGATTGGAAGACCAAGGAAGCTCGGGCCCAAGCTGACCGGAGGGTGGCTGTGTGATGTGAAATAAGTAACAAAACGGAAATTAACCTTTGATAGTATCACACAAAGGGATCTTGTTCAAGAATCACTCAAGAACAACTCACGAATCACTCGTAAGGGTTTCAACCTGAATCACTTAGTTTGAGGGGTAAATACTCACGTATTCAATAATTAATCATCAAACCACGAGTTTACAGTAGCAAAGATCTCCCCTATTTATAGACAAAGAAATCTAAAGCTATTCGGAATCCTAATCCTAGGCCGAATAGGAAACTAACTACGAAACTGACTACAATTCTAAAACGGACTAACTAACAGCTTTCCTAACACCTAATCGACTTCTAATACTAATAAAAATCAGATTATTACTCTCCTAAACATATTCTAACTAATTAAGGGAATACTAAACGAAATCGAACTAAACAACTGATTACCTAGCGCCCAAGGCTCAAAACCGCTGGAACAGTTTCCTTGGCGCCCAAGGCTTCTTGTTTTCAGCTTCTAGTCATCTTCTTGCCACTCTAACATAGTTACATCACACTTTACCTCACGTGGCATTATACTCTTGGCAATGAGCAGCTCAACATCAAGCATTAACGTTTCAAGAACTGGGTTCTTGGACGTTCTTGATTCGTCGTCTTCTTGCTTGTCCTTTAACGTACTTGCCCCTGCATCAACCTCCCCTTCTTTAAAAGAATTTGCCCTCAAATTCGTATCCTCTAAGTAAGGGCTAAGATCACCAACATTGAAGGTTGAGCTCACGTTTCCATACTCACTAGGAAGATCAATCTTGTATGCATTGTCTCCAATCTTCTCTAGAACATGAAAAGGACCATCTGCTCGAGGCATAAGCTTGTTCTTGCGTCTAGAAGGAAATCTTTCTTTGCGCAGGTGTAGCCAAACTAAGTCACCAGGTTCAAATAGAACTTGCTTTCTTCCCTTGTTAGCTCTAGCTTGGTACCTTGAGTTCATCTTCTCTACTCGCGCACGAACTTGCTCACAGGTCTTCTTGAAAGCTTGTTGTCTTGCCTTGGCATCTACATTGATAACATCATCTCTAGGCAAAGACACGAAATCAATAGGCAGATAAGGATTAATGCCATACACAATCTCAAATGGAGAACGACCCGTGGTAAATCCAGGCGTTCTGTTATATGCAAACTCCGCATGTGCTAGCTTAATATCCCAATCTTTTGTGCTTCTACTCACCAACCCTCTAAGCAAAGTACCAAGGGTCCTGTTTGTAACCTCGGTTTGCCCATCTGTTTGTGGGTGATGTGAAGTGCTAAAGAGTAACTTCGTCCCAACGAGTCTCCAAAGTGTCTTCCAAAAGTAACTCAGAAACTTAGTATCTCGATCCGACACAATGGTCTTGGGAATGCCATGTAGCCTCACTATCTCTTTATAGAACAAGTCAGCAACATGAGAGGCGTCATCGGTCTTGTGACATGGCACAAAGTGCGCCATTTTGGACAATCTATCAACAACAACCATCACAGCATCTTTTCCCCTTTGAGTTCTAGGGAGTGCCACAATGAAATCCATGCTCACACTCTCCCAGGGAATGCTAGGAACCGGTAATGGTGTGTATAACCCTTTGTGAAAAGCACTCTTGGCCCGTTGACATGTAGCGCATCTCGTCACAATAGCATGTACATCTTTGAGCATCTTAGGCCAATAAAAGTGTTCTTGTAACAACTCAAGGTTTTTAGTTACTCCAAAATGTCCAGCTAATCCTCCCGAGTGAACTTCTCTAACCAATAGCTCACGTACAGAGGACCTAGGAACACAGAACTTGTTCCTCTTGAATAGAAACCCATCTTGTATGAAATAATCACCATGCTCCCCTTCTTTGCAAGATCTAAATGACTTAGAGAAATCAGCATCCTTGTCATATAGTTCTTGGAGATGTTTAAAGCCTAGGAACTTCGCTTCAAGTGTCACAAGCAAGTGGTTTCTTCGTGAAAAAGCATCAGCAACAACATTGCTCTTCCCATCTTTGTACTTGGCCGAGAATGTAAAAGATTGTAGAAACTCTACCCACTTGGCATGTCTAGGGTTTAGTTTCTGTTGGCCATGAATGTACTTGAGAGCTTCATGATCCGAGTGCAACACGAAAGGCTTAGGCCTTAAATAATGGGACCAATGCTCCAAAGCTCTCACAATTGCATAGAACTCTCGATCATATGTAGAATAATTCAACCGAGCTCCATTCAATTTCTCACTAAAATAGGCAATAGGACGTTTTTCTTGGATTAAAACAGCGCCTATACCTACCCCACTAGCATCACATTCAACTTCAAACAATCTATTAAAATCTGGTAATGCTAGAATAGGTGCTTGACACAACTTCTCTTTGACCTCAACAAAGGCCTTTTGCGCACTTTCACTCCAATTAAACTCTCCTTTTTTCACTAATTCAGTAATAGGAGCAGTAATGGAACTAAAATTGCGTATAAACCTCCGATAAAATGATGCCAAGCCATGAAAACTACGTACCTCATGTATATTGGTTGGAGCTGGCCATGAAGCCATAGCTTCTACCTTGGACTGATCAACATGTACACCATCTTTGGACACAATGTAACCAAGGAATATAACGTTAGGAAGTATGAAATCACACTTCTCTAACTTGCCAAAAAGCTGTTGTTCCTTTAGCTTCTCAAATACGCGCTGTAGATGTACTAGATGTTCCTCCTTGGTCTTGCTGAATATAAGAATATCATCAAGGTAAACCACAACAAATTTACCAAGGAATGCTCTCAATACCTCGTTCATCAACCTCGTGAATGTGCTAGGAGCGTTGCACAAGCCAAAAGGCATTACTATCCACTCATACAAACTATGTCGTGTCTTGAACGTGGTTTTCCATTCATCCCCCTCCTTGATTCTCACTTGATGGTATCCAGCTCTAAGATCTATCTTGGAAAACAACTGGGAACCATGTAGCTCGTCTAACATATCATCTAATCTTGGCATAGGGAACCTATATTTGATTGTGATATTGTTGACAGCTCTACTATCAATGCACATACGCCATGTCCCATCTTTCTTAGGCACAAGTAACGCAGGAACAGCACATGGATTTAGTTCGATCTCTTTGCACAAGCTCTTCAACTTGTCTTTTGTAACTCTTTGGCTTCTTCGGGATTACACCGATATGCTGGCCTATTTGGAAGTGGTGCTCCAGGAACTAGGTCAATTTGGTGTTCTATGCCACGCATAGGAGGTAAACCAGGGGGTAACTCCTCGGGGAACACTTCTTTGAACCTCTCTAACAATAGGCGTAACTCAGGATCATAATTGGGATTGTTACACATGTTAGGTTCAAACAACAACACTAGGTAGCTCATAGTTTCACTAGCCACCTCTTTTTCCATCTCTTTCTCTCCTATGACCATTACACGACTCGCCTTTTTACTAGCCTTTGCTTCTTTAACTTGAGTGGCAGTCAAGGGTAACAATTTGATTCGTTTCTGGTTATGCTCAACAGTATAGATATTGTTTACACCATCATGACTAACTTTCCTACCAAATTGCCAAGGACGACCTAACAATATATGACAAACACCCATAGGCAGTACATCACACCATAGATCGTCTTTATAACACCCTAAAGTAAAGCAAACTCTAGCTTGTTTAGTCACTTTTAACCCTCCCCCATCATTCAACCATTGCACAGTATAGGGTTTAGAATGACTTTTAGTAGGCAAATCAAGCTTATCAACCATCTCTTTAGAGGCAACATTAGTACAACTCCCAGAGTGAATAATCAAATTGCAAACTTTACCTCTAACCTTGCAGCGAGAATGGAATATTTGCTCCCTTTGGTCGGACTCATCATCGGCCACAGTCGTATGTAGCAACTTCGTAAGGATTAGGGTCTCTCCAACGTCGGGTATACCATAATCTTCAATGAATGGCTCTCCATTATCTTCATCACTATCCTCGGTTATGGGCATAACAAACGAGGGTTCCATCTCTTCTAGCTCAGCGATGGTGAGCGCTTTCTTCGAGCCGCACTCATAGGCATAGTGTCCATATCCTTGACACTTGAAACAACGCAGTTGGTTCTTGTCCTTAGTAGCCACGGCTTTGCCTTTGTCTTGAGTTACGGGCTTGCTAGGGACACTTGCGCTCTTGGAGAATGCTGCATTCTCTCTCGCATTGTATTGGTTCCGAAAATTTGTATGGCTTTTAATCACATCTTGGGCAACAGGTTTTTGCTCCTTCTCTTGCTTCTCAATCTTGAGAGCGATTTTGCAGACGTCCTCAAAGGTTACGTATGGAACAAGCTCTACCTTGCGCCTTAGAGTTGGGTTTAGACCTTTGATGAACCGCGCGATCTTTAACTCCTCCTTCTCCTCAAGATCACATATCATGTGCATATGTTCAAACTTCTGGAGGTAGTCTTGTACACTTGAGGTTTCTTGGCTTAAGGATGTGAGTTTCAAAAGCTGTTCTTGCTCAAATTCTTTAGGCAAAAATCGTTTCTTTAAATATTTCTTGAGTTTGTCCCAAGTCTCAATCTTTGCTTTCTCTTCCTTCTTGCGTCGAGCCTTTAGGTTTTCATACCATAAAGAAGCATGCTTGGTGAGTTTAAGCGTGGCTAACTTGCATCTTCGCCGCTCATCATACTCCTTGTATTCAAAGACTCTCTCCATAGCTCTAAACCAATCAAGAAAGGCCTCTGGGTCGTAGGAACCGTCATATTCAGGGAGTTCGACCTTCAAGTTCCTGTCATCATCATAGGGATGTCGTGGTTTAGGAGCGTCATTGGTTCTAGTCCCACTTGTGTCTTCAAACTCCTCATCAAAGTCGGGGTCACGGTTGTGGTTTCTCCAATGAATTCTGCGCATCCTTGTCTCCATGTTCTCCCTATCTTCTTGGTTTCTTCTTTCCATAGCAGCCATCCGCTCTTCTTGAGATTTGAAAGACGTCCTAAGATCCTCCATGGCTGTTAACAACTTTGCTAGTTCGCTGGGCTCACCCATAGCTTCGGTTGTTAGTTTCTTGGGGGTTTCTTGGCTGTCTTCATGAACAAAGGGCGGATCTTGCAAGAATCTTTCTCTAAAGCTCGCTATGGTGTCGTGTTTATGCTCAGGACCGTGTTGTTTAAACTTAAGAAAGCTCAAACCTTTAGCTCTGATACCAAGTTGATGTGAAATAAGTAACAAAATGGAAATTAACCTTTGATAGTATCACACAAAGGGATCTTGTTCAAGAATCACTCAAGAACAACTCACGAATCACTCGTAAGGGTTTCAAGCTGAATCACTCAGTTTGAGGGGTAAATACTCACGTATTCAATAATTAAGCACCAAAGCACGAGTTTACAGTAGCAAAGATCTCCCCTATTTATAGACAAAGAAATCTAAAGCTATTCGGAATCCTAATCCTAGTCCGAATAGGAAACTAACTACGAAACTGACTACAATTGTAAAACAGACTAACTAACAGCTTTCCTAACACCTAATGGACTTCTAATACTAATAACAATCAGATTATTACTCTCCTAAACATATTGTAACTAATTAAGGGAATACTAAACGAAATCGAACTAAACAACTGATTGTTTACACCCCCTCCGCCTTTGAGGGTTTATTAATGGAGATGTCGATTCTCAGTAAACTCGCATCTATTTTTTCTCTAGCTCATACTTTCGTCAACTTCAATAATTGATCATTTATTGTTTTCTGACAGGTCATTGCATGTATGACAGCTGTCGCGGGTAACCGCTCGTGCCTTTCCTTTTTTGCTTATAAATAGGCTTGTCTAGCTCATTGATTTCGTCATCCAACTTTCTAGAGAGATGTCTTCCTCAGCCATTTTCATTTCTTGAGGCTCTAGTGATGAGTCCTCCATGGATACCGACTCGGTATCCCGAGAGTATCGCCTTCGGTCGAGAAGGTGCGTTGTAAGGAATAGTCGATCAAACAAAGCGTGTGAGGAAGGCGCTTCAAAGTCGACTCATGACGAGCCCTTGCAAGTCCGTGATAAGTTTAGTGAGGCTAATTTAGCTAGGCTGACTGCACCTGATTTCGTTTGCCTCTTCGAGGATACTTCTCTGTCCGAGCATCTCCGTACCCATATTTGGATGGTGTTTTAGCAACTTCAATCCCAGCGGGTCCTGGAATGTCTCGAAGTTGAGTCTCTAGCCGTAAGGCTGCCTGGTGAGGGTGGAAGTAGACCTCACTCTCCTCCCCGCGTTCCTCCTAAAGTCGACCTTGGTCCAGATATTCCTTCTCCTGGAGTGAGGGATCCTGAAGGTAGAGAACCCCTTCGAGGAGAAAGTCGGCATGAGACAGTGGGTGAGCAGGGTCATCAGGCTCAGCAAACCCTTAGGCAGGCTTTGGAGCGAGACATTCAGCGCGCTGAGGAGACTAGGAGATCAATATTGGAGGAGCAGACACAGGTAGCTTGGAGGGTCAATAAACTCATGAAAGACCTTTGTGCTGCGAAGCGGGTAGTCGAGGATAAAACCCTGGCCCTTGAAGAGGGGAGGAAACTCCATTGTTCTCTGGTTCAGAGACAACAAGCATTGGAGTAGGAAATCAAGCACAAGCGTGAAGCTCTAGATCCCTAGGCCCTCGTCCTCTTCCATTATTGCGGTTATTTTGGATCTGTTATGTAGCTTCTCTGTAATAATCTGTACCCTCGATATTTTGAATGAATGAATGAGTTCTTGAATCTAGCTTGTGTAGTTACTTTTCCCACTCGAGGGAAAGGTGAGGTAACCGAAGCGTTTCTTTTCTCTTCAGGCGGGGGCGCGAACCGGGTTCACACTGTATCTCCTTGCCATGTATCTCCTGAAGAGAGGCGTAGCTTGGTCTCCCCTGGCTTTTTTGCCTATAAATACTTGAGTGAACTTTTCAGAATTTCATCCAACTCTTCTCGCATTACTTTCTCTCTCTAGAAATATTCTTCCAGACTCCAGTGATCTTTCTTGAGCTTTTCTCTGTTTCTGAGATGGCTGGTTCCAAGAGGAAAGCTACAACCATTCATCGTGGAGAATCTAGTAGGCAGGCTGGGAAGGTCGAGGGTGCTGGGAAGAGTCGTGTCTCGACTTCTTCGGAGTCTTACACCCCAGCAACTCCCCGATCCTGTCCTGGGTCGAGGTTGGGCTCGAAGGCTCGGGATCTGATCACTGCTATTAGGAGATCTTGAGCGGAGCATCGAGGGTACGATGGTCGGGCACTTTCTGTCATCGAGGTTTTGGCTCCCCCTCCTGCTGCTAGAGGCCTGAACCGCCTGCTCAACTTGTTCCTTTGTCGGAACGCTTGACCAATCGTCTTCAGGAGCTTCATCGGGAGATCGGTGGAGCTTGTGAGAGGGAGGCAGCCACCCAAGCTAAAATCCTCCGCTGGGAGCAGAGGGACAATGCCCTCCTGGATGCTAGGACCAAGCTGGCGGCTCGGATTACCGGAGGGGTCGAGGAGTTGAACGACCTTCGGGAGCGGAGGGAGGAGCTCCTCGATGAAGTGAGGGTCAAGAGGAACCAACTGGAGGGTCAGCCTCCTGCTTCTCCCCCTCTATCCCTTTAGGCTTTGTATTGAGCAAGTCTTGTACTTGGCGATCTCCTCCCTGACCTCGTTCTTCCATGGGCAGGTCAGAAGGTTGTCTTGTACTTGGCAATCTCTTCCCCGACCTCTTTCTTCCAGAGTTAGGTCGGAGGGTCGAGTCTTATCTTTTTCGTAGGTAGACTTTTTGGCTTGGTCGAGCTTGCATGCCGACTAGGAACTTTGTAGATGAACTCAAACTGTGTAGTTTCATTCTTCGATCTTGTGTAATCTTTTTCTTTAATCAATCTAAAGATTATTGGTTTGAATTCTTCGATTCTGTCACTGTTTGCAAATTTCAAAATTTTGCCCGACTTTTTTCCATCGTTCGATCATTGATACTCGTTTAATCGTGCCCGAATTTTTTCCATCGTTCGATCATTGATACTCATTTACTCGTCGTACCTCGAGTGTAAAATGTACTGAGGTAAGTATACCCTGTCCCCACTCTCGAGGTGCGGCTGTTTGGGTCGGATTTTTACTTTATTCTGGGAGTTGTATAGTCTGGTGTTTTTCAAAACTACGGTTACTCTCCCTTGTCATAATTATTTCAGGTTATTGTGACGGTTGGGAGATTCAACCCTTCGGGATACCACACGTGTCCTCGCTGAATTGAGGCTCTTTCTCTCCCAGACGCCGGTTGGAGGTGACGGTTCGTCTTCTTTTGGAAAGGTTATAAATACCCCGAGGGTTGCTGGGAAATTGCATCATTCTGATCGTCGTTTCTCGTTTTCACTTTCTCTCTCTAGATTTCTTGAGTTCCATATAAGCTCTTCCAGGTAGCCTAGTAGTCATCGTGACATGTCTTCTTCGCCTTCCAAGAGTCGTAAGCTCCATCTTGAGGGTAGATCTACCCCTCGTCTGTCTATAACGATGGGTGGGGTCCCAGTCATCCCTAAGGTCGGGCCTGCCGCTGGGCGCAGTGGATGGACAATAGTCAATATGCCCCTTGACCCCCGTTCCCACGAGGTGCATTGTGGGTGTGATTACTGCGTTTCTCTAGACGCTCTCAGATTTTCTAGGAGCAGGGAAGGCTATCTCCCCCCTCTGCCTGCTGATGCTCCTGTGGACCCTCAGGCCCTTGAGGCTCAAGCAACCAAAGTTTTGTATGAACAGAACCATCATCGGTCTGGCTTTGCAAAGGCTTGTGAGAAGCTGGCGGTGGCCGACCATAACTTGAAGAGGTTGGCCATCGAGCTGAAGATGGCTGAGTCGAGGGTGACGACCATCCAAAAGGAGATTGCTCGAGTAGAGAAGGATGCTGTCCATCACAAGACTGCCCTTATTACTGCTAGTGGTCGACATTCTCTTTTCCAAGAGTACGGTCACCGTCTTGCCGAGGGCGGTTGACAGCTTGAGGCCCCTGGTGGTCAGTTTGCCATAGGATTTGCCCCTTGATATGGTCTTTATTTTTTTTTTTTGGCCTGTTGGGGTCTGTAACTTTTTGGCCCAATGAGGCCTGTAAATATCGTTTCAATGAATGAGATCGACCTTTTGCTAATCTCCTTTTGTCTCTTATGACTGTATTGATCTGCTACAATCGTTTGTTTTTACAAAGGTCTTGGCTTGGCCAATCGATCCTTTTTCTTATTGGTATGTAAGGCGTTTCAGCCCTGTAAGGCGTTTAGGTTATCTGAACCTATTTAGCCCGATTGTTTAGGCGTTTGGCCTGCCGTTGAGGGTCGTAAGATCTCAAGTCTACGTCCCCGAGTAGTAGTATTTTGCGCATGAGATGTGAAGCTCATGTAAAGGCTTTAGGCTTTGTGGGCCTGTTTTTGCCCGCAATTAGATTAAGGCCGTTTGGACCCTGTGAGACTTCCATGATCGTCGGATCATCTTAGTCCAATGTAAGGCGTTTTTAGGTCGTTGGACCTATTTAGCCCGATTGTTCGGTGGGTAGGCGCGTAATAGTTTAGAATAGGGTTGTCAAACATTAGATATTTTGCCCCCTGTTACGCGTCTGGCCATCGAATCTTGTTAAATCAATTATCCTGCGAGCTTGTTATGGAGTCGAAACGCATCTGCGTATGCCCCCAAGCTCGCGGGTTAATTGATTTTTTTTAGAAATTAAGTAGTTGATAAGAGATGTTGATAGAAGATGTTGTAGGGTTCCCACCCATTTGTCATTCATAGAGGTATTGTCGGGGTCCTCACCCCTTTTAGAGGTCGATTTTTGCAGGGATCGCCTAACCCTATACAATCGGGACAATTTTGGTGGGATCGCCAAAAAACCCTTCGATTTAGTAGACAATTTTTGTAGGGATTTGTGAACCCATGAGAAAGATAGACAAATTTTGAAGGGGATCTGTGAACCCTGGGGTAGATTTTTGCTGCGATTCGCCAACCCATTTCGCTCGATTTTTAGGAAAAAATCAGCCAACCTCTGTTAGATGTGGAATTTCCTCAAGTTGTTGAGGTTCCACGCTCTAGGTAGTGGGATTCCACTCATGTTTTCCAGCCGGTATGTGCCTGGTCGAATGACCCCCGTGATTTTATAGGGCCCTTCGCAGTTAGCAGCCAGCTTCCCTTGTTCAGACTGTTTTCCCGTACTCTCCGTTTTGGGGAGTACCAAGTAGCCTGCAGCCATATGTTTCCCCTTCACCCTCCTATTGAATTATCGTATCAGCTGATTTTTGGCTATTTCCAGTCGTGGGAGGGTGTCTCCTCTCGTTTCAGGCAGTAGGTCGAGGTTGAACCTCAACTTTTGGTCGTGTTCTTTAGGGTCGTATGAAATTACTCAGGGAGATGGAGTAACCAACTCTATGAGTAGGACAGCTTCTGATCCATAAACCAATCTGAAAAGGAGTTTCCCCCGTGGCATTTTTTATGGTGGTTCTGATCGACCAAAGAACTTCATACAGCCTTTCCTCCCAGACTCCTTTGGCTGCCTCGAGCTTGCGTTTCAAACCATTGAGGATGATTTTGTTGGCTGCTTCAGCCTGACCATTCGATTGTGGTCTGGCCACAGCGGTGAATCGGGCCTTTATGCCAAGATCCGACAAGTATGTTTTCAATCCTGGATTATCAAACTGAGGACCGTTATCGAATATAATCCCCCTGGGAATTCCAAAGCGGGTGATTACATTCTCCCAGATGAACTTCCTGATATCTTGTTCCTCGATACGCCGTAAGGCCTTAGCCTCGATCCACTTTGTAAAATAGTCAATTGCTACGACTAAGAACTTGAATTGTCTTGGTGCCTCTGGAAAGGGACCCAATATGTCTATTCCCCAAAGATGAAAGGGAAGTGGTTCTAGTACTGGGGATAAGTTCATAGCTGGCTGTCGTTGTACTGTGGAGTGTATCTGGCAATTCTTGCATCGGGTTACCAAGTTCACAGCATCGGATCTTATGGTCGGCCAAAACTATCTAGTTCTGAGAGCTTTTCTGGCTAAGGCTCTTCCAGCAATGCGTGACCCACACATTCCAGTGTGCAGATCATCCAAGATATCGGCTCCCTCCGAGGGAGTGACACATCTGAGTAATGGTTGGTGGAAAGCTTGCTTGTACAATACTCCATCAACCAGGATAAACCATTTTGCTCACTTCTTTACTTTCGCCTTTTCCTTGTCATCCCCCGGTAGAGTCCCATCTTTGAGATAGTCGATTATGGGATCCATCCAAGTTTCCGACCTATCGAGCAAGTTTACTTCAGGAGGCTTTGTGATGCTTTTTTCTTGCAAGACTTCCCAAAAAATCGATCGTGGGAGTCCGTTGGTAGCAGAGCTGGCCAGCTTGGCCAGGGCATCTGCATGTTGGTTGTCTGACCTCAACACATGCTTGATGGAGAATTGTTCAAATTTTGAAATTTCTTCCTTCGCTTTTTGGAGGTACGCCTTCATGGAGTCTTCCCTAGCCTCATAGTCTCCTGTGATCTGAGATACTACCAACTGGGAATCCATGATTACTGCGACACTCTGGGCTCCTACCATTCGAGCCTTTTGTAGGCCTGCTAGAAGGGCCTCATATTCTGCTTCGTTGTTAGATGCTGTGAATTGGAATCGCATGGCGTATTAGAACACACCTCCTTCGGGATTTTTGAGTACCAGACCTGCCCCGCTCCCGTTACGGCCGGATGAACCATCGAGTGCCAGTTCCCACTTCGTCGACCACAGCACTGGTTGTTCGTTGATAGATGCCATTTCCACTGTGAAATCGGCCAATGCTTGCCCTTTGATGGCTCTCTAGGGCTCATATCCTATGGAGAACTCGCCAAACTCGGTGGCCCATGGCGTTAGTCTTCCAGCTCGCTTTGGGCTCTGCAGAACTGCCTTCAAGGGTTGATCAGTGAGTACAGTAATCTCATGGGAACAGCAGTAAGGTCGCAGCCGTCGGGCGCTTATGATCAGAGCCAAAGCAAACATTTCGATATCAGGATATCGTGTTTCCGCATCTAAAAGGACGTGGCTCACGAAGTAGACTAGGTGATGAATCTTATCTCGCTCACATACCAGGGCCGTTGAAACTTCCCGTTCTGAGACTGCCAAGTAGATAAAACTTTTTTCTCCCACTTCTGGGCTTACCATCCGTGGTGCCTTAACTACATATGCTTTTAGTTTCTCGAAGTCGGCATGGGCCTCCGTCGACCATTCGAACTTTTCTCTGTTTATGATGGCCTTGAAGAATGAGGCACTTCGATCCGCCGATCGTGAGATGAAGCGAACGAGAGCCGCGGCACAGCCGGTTAACCTCTGCACGTCTTTTAGGCATTTGGGTGGATGCATGTCTATTACAGCCTGTATTTTCTCGGGATCGGCATTGATTCCTCACTGGCTTGTCATGAAGCCTAGCCATTTTCCCCCTGGGACCCCGAACACACATTTTTTGGGGTTGAGGTTGATATTGTGCCGACGCAGGGTGTCGAATGTTTCTTTTAAGTCCGAAAAGTGACTGTCGCTTTTCTTGCTTTTGACGACCATGTCGTCTACATAAGCCTCGACATTTCGCCCCAGCTGAGGAGCGAAAACCTTTTTTACCAGGCGTTGATATGTTGCCCCCGCATTTTTCAAACTGAAGGGCATCATATTGTAACAGAATACTCCATCGTCAGTGATGAAGGCTGCCTTTTCTTGATCTTCCTCTGCTAGCCGTACCTGGTGGTACCCTGAAAAAGCATCCATAAAGCTGAGAAGTTTATGCCCAGACGTGGAGTCAATCAACTCGTCAATTCGAGGGAGGGGGAAGTCGTCCTTCAGGCATGCCTTGTTAAGATCTGTAAAGTCGACGTACATCCGCCAAGTCCCATTGTGTTTTTTGACTAGCACCACATTGGCTAGCCACTCCGGGTAAAGGCATTCTCTGATAAATCCTGCGTACAGCAGCTTTTGAACTTCGGCTCTTGCAGCTTCACTTCTCTCCCTACCCGTTTGCCTCTTCTTTTGCTTTACAGGCTTAAAATTGGGCTTTACCCTAGCCTATGGATGATTAGATCACAATTTAGGCCTGGCATATCGGATGGGGAGAATGCAAAGATGTCGGAATACTCTTGGAGTAGCCCTGTTATGTCTCTTCTCTGAGGGTCGACTAGGTCTGCCCCAATATATATGATTTTTTCTGGCTGTGACTCATTCGGCCTGACCTCCGAGGTTTCCCCCGATGGTTCGATATGATCAGCAAGATACATTTCTAGGAGCATGCATCCAGCTATCTTCCTCTTGCCTTCCCTTACACTCTTCTTTTTTGCTGCTGCGATCTCTGCAGGGGTAGGGGCAACAGTCAGTGCTGTCCCTATGTCCTGCGCTATCACCACTGACTTCGTAGGTAATAAGGGAAGGTCTTCGTCTTCGTTTTCTAGTTTCTTGCTATCCAGACAATCGACATACGATTTTTGGGCGGTCTTCTGGTCGATAACCACCTGCCCGATTAGGTCGTTCCCCCGATCAAATTTCATAATTAACCAAGAAATGTGGATCACTGCGTTGATGGCTACTAGAGTGGGTCGACCGAGGATGGCGTTGTAGGCCAATTTCGTATCGACCACCAAGAATTCGATAATCTGCCTTCGACGAGCCCCCTTTTCTCCTATTCGTACCAAGAGAATGATGGTGCCGGTAGGGTAGACTTTGTGCCCGCCAAACCCAAAGACGGGCAGTGATACGGGGGTAATCTTGTCTTTACTGTACCCAAATCGTCGGTGGCTCTTATAGGTGATGATGTCGGCCGAACTTCCTGTATCAATGAGGATTCACTCGGTGAGTAAGCCTTTGACCTTGAGAGTTACGACCAATGGATCGTCATGTGGATGATGCAATACTCGGGCATCACGCTCGTCGAAGGTTACAGGCGGGATCTTGCCTGTGGGGGGAACCCCCACAGCCATTATTTGTTCAGCACTGCGATAATAATCCTTTTATTTCTTTTTGGTCGACCCTACTCCACCTAGGCCACCATAGATCATTTTAACGACATTGGTCATATCATCCTCTTCCGACTCTTCGTCTTCCACAACCGTCGTCACCTTGGGTTTTTTGTAGACATTTTTCGTTTTGAGGAACTGCTTCAACTTTCCTTCCTCAGCTAGTTTCTCAAGGTTTTTTACCAGCCTCTGACAGTCTTGGGTCGTATGCCCCACATGGTCATGGTATGCGCATCGAAGCTTTGGGCTTCTCTTAGAGAGATCCCTAACAATGGGAGGCGGCATGTCGAGCAGTTTTCGATCCATCTTGTTGAAGATGGTTTGTTGGTCAACACTGAACGGCCACTGATCATCTGAATGGTCAGTCTTCCTCCTGTCACTTCTTTTAGGAGGCCCCCTGGACACACAGCAAGTGCTTCTTCTGGTCACTTGCCTTTGTCGCTTTTAGTATTTTTACTCGACTTAGCCTCGGACTTCGGGTCTGTCTTGCCATTGCCCCGAGTATATAGTCCCGACTGTTCCTGTGAGTTGGCATATGCCACGGCGAATTGTCTAACCTCTGGCAGGGTTAGGAATCCTTTTTCGTCTCGCTTCAATATTATCTGGAACTTGAAGTGTGACCCCTCGGTTAACCCTGACAAAAACGCCGCGCTGGCGAGCCTTTCGTCAAGGTCATCAATCTCGAGGGGGATACCCCAACGGTGAATTGGAGCCGCCATGATCTCGTTGCTGAACGGAGTTAATCCTACAGCTGGTGTTTAACTCCCCAAGTTTGCTAAGGTATTAGATACCCCAACGTTCCCCATGGTGGTGGGGCTCGAGATTTGGAGTATCGACGGTTGCAAGATTGTGTTAATTCGAGGTGGACTGAACCTCGTAAGGAGTTCCTGATCCCGTTTTCGTTCATTCTCATATCTTTGATTCAACTCTTTCAATTTCTGGTCTTCGATTTGGCGTTCAGCCTCTAGGTATTCAATGATATTGTGAAGGTATTCCTGAGTCCGAGTCGACCCATTCTGTTTCTCTTTTTCATAGAGTTGGTATAGCTCTTGGAGCTGTTGTTCTTCCGCTCGCCGCGCTTCCTCCCTTTTGAGTATAATACCCCTAAGGTCGGTTCCGTACTTGCTGACCTCTTTCTCCGCTCACTTTATCTCGAGGAATTTCCTCAAGTCGTCCGAGTTAGTCGGGCGATTCAAGGGTTTCCCTCGAGATGTTTTGCGTTCTTTGGATCCGCCAGTGCTACGAGTGGACCAGCTGTCCCTCATAGACCTAGTTGTTAGAGACGAAGATGGTTCGGGTCGCGAAGGAGGGGGAGGACGCCTGGTCTCTGATGGAACTCTGCTCCCTCCCCTCGACGGTTTGGCGGAATGTCAGAGCTGAAAGACGGAATGTCAAAGCTGAATGTCAGATAGCGTGAATGTTCTCTCAATAGAATGACCTTACCTTTGCCTTGATTTTCGCGCAGGTATTTATATGGCAAAAGTCGGCTAGCTTCATCGAATGAACAGCGGACACATAGCCCTGTACGTACGTCATCTCTAAGTCGGCTTAGAGGGGGTGGTCACGTGAGTTGTGGTACGATCCCTTGTGATGATTCCACGTAGGGGTTCGTACAGTTGATGTCGTCACCTCTGTCCTTGGGGCTTAGAGAGCATGGGCGCCAAGGCAGTCATCCGAATCTCTGTAGGAATATTCGCATAGTAAATGTGTTGGCATCAAGGTTGAGCGTACAGAAAGCCTAAGGGTCGATTCATGGCTGAGCCGACCCTCGTAGTCGAGCAAGAGCATAATTGTAGTCCTTGGGTCGGTACGAGACTGGTAGTTGAGGTAGATCTTCCCAGGTCTGCTGGTCATGTTGAGCAGCGGGCGGGGGAACCTTCGATCAGGGGTTGCCCCTCAAAGTGAAGAAATGCCTTTTTAGAGTTGTCGATGATCCTGGCTCTGCTGAAGGTCAGGATTCTTCGGGCGTAGCTAGGACGGGGGTCGATAGCTCGACCCTCGATATTTTGGTTATATCAATTTTGATGCTTTCTCTTAATATACAACACCAAAGAACTCAATTTCTATCACCCTAGTCGTAAGAGCTGTTAAAGCACGTAACTGCATTCCAAACCTTTAGTTGAAGCTTGTTTGTACTTGTAAACATCCTTGGTGTATTTTCACACTCAAATGAATAGAAACAAAGTATTTGGATGATTTCTCTTTTTATACAACACAAAAGAACTCAATCTCTATCACCCTAGTCCTAAGAGCTGTTAAAACGAGTAAATGCATTCAAAAGCTTGAGTTGAAGCTTGTTCGTACTTGTAAAAATCCTAGGTGTAGTTTCACACACAAATGAATGCAAACAAAGTATTTGGATACCTTCTATTAATATACATCACAAAAGAACTCAAATCTCTTTCACCCTACTCGTATGAGCGTTTAAAACGCGTAAATGCATTCAAAAGCTTGAGTTGAAGCTTTTTGGTACTTTAAAACATTCTTGGTGTGTAGTTTCATACTCAAATGAATGCAAACAAAATATTTGGGTGCTTTCTCTTAATATACAACACAAAAGAACTCAGTCTCTATCACCCTAGTTGTAAGAGCTGTTAAAACTCGTAAATGCATTCAAAACTTTGAGTTGAAGCTTGTTTGTACTTGTAAACATCCTTGGTGTAGCTTTACACTCAAGTGAATGCAAACAAATTATTTGGATGCTTTCTCTTAATATACAAAACAAAAGAACTCAAATCTCTTTCACCCTACTCGTAACAGCTTTTAAAATGCGTAAATGCATTCAAAAGCTTTAGTTGAAGCTTGTTTGTACTTGTAAACATCCAAGGTGTAGTTTCATACTCATATGAATGCAAACAAAGTATTTGGATACTTTCTCTTAATATACAACACAAAAGAACTCAATTCTCTTTTACCCAACTCGTATGAGCGTTTAAAACGCACAGAAGCTTGTGTTGAAGCTTGTTTGTACTTGTAAACATCCCTGGTGTTATTTCACCCTCAAATGAATGCAAGCACAGTATTTGGATACTTTCTCTTAATATACAAGACAAAAGAACTAGCTTTCTATCACCCTAGTCGTAAGAGCTGTTAAAACGCGTAAATGCATTCAAAAGCTTTAATTGAAGCTTGTTTATACTTGAAAACATCCTAGGTGTAGTTTCATACTCAAATGAATGCAAACAAAGTATTTGAATACTTTCTCTTTATATACAACACAAAAGAACTCAAATCTCTTTCTCCCAACTCGTATGAGCGTTTAAAACGCGTAAATGCATTCAAAAGCTTGTGTTGAAGCTTGTTTGTACTTGTAAACATCCCTGGTGTTATTTCACCCTCAAAAGAATGCAAGCAAAGTATTTCGATACTTCCTTTTAATATACAACACAAAAGAACTAGATTTCTATCACCCTAGTCGTAAGAGCTGTTAAAACGCGTAAATGCATTTAAAAGCTTGAGTTGAAGTTTGTTGGTACTTGTAAACATCCTTGATGTATTTTAACACTCAAATGAATGCAAAGAAAGTATTTGGATGCTTTCTCTTAATATACAACACAAAAGAACTCAAATCTCTTTCACCCTACCTGTGTGAACTTTCAAAATGCATAAATGCATTCAAAAGCTTTAGTTGAAGCTTGTTTGTACTTGTAAACATCCTTGGTGTATTTTCACAATCAAATGAATGCAAACAAAACATTTGGGAGCTTTCTCTTGATACAAAACACAAAAGAACTCAATCTCTATCACCCTAGTCGTAAGAACTGTTAAAACACGTCAATGGATTCAAAATCTTGAGTTGAAGCTTGTTTGTGCTTGTAAACATCCTTGGTGTATTTTCACACTAAAATGAACGCAAACAAAGTATTTGGATGCTTTCTCTTAATATACAACACAAAAGAACTCAAATCTCTTTCACCCTACCCGTATGAGCTTTTAAAACGCGTCTATGCATTCAAAAGCATGATTTGAATTTTGTTTGTGCTTTAAAAAATTCTTGTTGTAGTTTCATACTCAAATGAATGTAAACAAAATATTTGGGTGCTTTCCCTTAATATACAAGACAAAAGAGCTCAATCGCTTTCACCCTAGTCATAAGAGCTGTTAAAACTCGTAAATGCATTCAAAAGCTTGAGTCAAAGCTTGTTTTTACTTGTAAAGATCCTTGGTGTAGTTTCACACTCAAATGAATGCAAACAAAGTATTTGGGTGCTTTCTCTTAGTATACAACACAAAAGAACTAGATTTCTATCACCCTAGTCGTAAGAGCTGTTAAAACGCGTAAATGCATTCAAAAGCTTGAGTTGAAGCTTGTTGGTACTTGTAAATGTCCTTGGTGTATTTTAACACTCAAATGAATGCAAACAAAGTATTTGGATGCTTTTTCTTAATATACAACACAAAAGAACTCAAATCTCTTTCACCCTACCTGTATGAGCTTTTAAAACGCGTAAATGCATTCAAAAGTTTGAGTTGAAGCTTGTTTGTACTTGTAAACAACCTTGGTGTATTTTCACAATCAAATGAATGCAAACAAAGTATTTCGATGCTTTCTCTTAATATGGAACCCAAACGAACTCAAATCTCTATCACCCTCCTCGTATCACCGTTTAAAACGCGTCTATGCATTCAAAAGCTTGAGTTGAAGCTTGTTTGTGCTTTAAAATATTCTTGTTGTAGTTTCATACTCAAATGAATGCAAACAAAACATTTGGGTGCTTTCTCTTAATATACAACTCAAAAGAACTCAATCGCTTTCACCCTAGTCGTAAGAGCTGTTAAAACTCGTAAATGCATTCAAAAGCATGAGTTAAAGGTTGTTTTTACTTGTAAAGATCCTTGGTGTAGTTTCACACTCAAATGAATGCAAACAAAGTATTTGGATGGTTTCTCTTAATATACAACACAAAAGAACTGAAATCATCACCCTACTCGTAAGAGCTTTTAAAACGCGTAGATGCATTCAAAAGCTTGAGTTGAAGCTTGTTTGTACTTGTAAACATACTAGGTGTAGTTTCACACTGAAATGAATGCAAACAAAGTTTTTGGATGCTTTCTCTTAATATACTACACAAAAGAACTCAAATCTCTTACACCCTACTCGTATGAGCGTTTAAAATGCGTAAATGCATTCAAAAGCTTAAGTGGAAGCTTGTTTGTACTTTAAAACATTCTTGTTGTAGTTTCATACACAAATGAATGCAAACAAAACATTTGGGTTCTTTCTCTTAATATACAACACAAAAGAACTCAAATGTCTTTCACCCTACCCGTATGAGCTTTTAACTCGCGTAAATGCATTCAAAAGTTTGAGTCGAAGCTTGATTGTACTTGTAAACATCCTTGATGTACTTTCACGCTCAAATGAATGCAAACAAAGTGTTTGGATGCTTTCTCTTAATATACTACACAATAGAACTCAAATCTTTTTCACCCTACTCGTAAGAGCTTTTAAAATGCGTAAATGCATTCAAAATCTTGTGTTAAAGCTTGTTTTTACTTGTAAACATCCCAGGTGTAGTTTCACACTCAAATGAATGCAAACAAAGTATTTGGATTCTTTCTCTTAATATACAACACAAAAGAACTCAAATCTCTTTCACGCTACTCGTATGAGCGTTTAAAACGCCTAAATTCATTCAAAAGCTTGAGTTGAAGCTTGTTTGTACTTTAAAACATTCTTGCTGTAGTTTCATACTCAAATGAATGCAGACAAAACATTTGGGTGATTTCTCTTAATATACAACACAAAAGAACTCAATCAATATCACCCTAGTCGTAAGAGCTTTTAAAACGCGTAAATGCATTCAAAAGCTTGAGTTGAAGCTTGTTGGTACTTGTAAAGATCCTTGGTGTATTTTCATACTCAAATGAATATAAACAAAGTATTTGGACGCTTTCTCTTAATATACAACACAAAAGAACTCAATCTCTATCACCCTAGTCGTAAAAGCTGTTAATACGCGTAAATGCATTCAAAAGCTTGAGTTGAAGATTGTTTGTACTTGTAATTATCCCTGGTGTTATTTCACACTCAAATGAATGCAGACAAAGTATTTGGATACTTTCTATAAACATACAACACAAAAGAACTCAATTTCTATCACCCTAGTCGTAAGAGCTGTTAAAACGCGTAAATGCATTCCAAAGCTTGAGTTGAAGCTTGTTTGTCCTTGTAAACATCCGTGATGTATTTTCACACTCAAATGAATGCAAACAAAGTATTTGGATGCTTTCTCTTAATATACAACACAAAAGAACTCAAATCTCTTTCACCCTACCTGTATGAGCTTTTAAAACGCGTTAATGCATTCAAAAGCTTGAGTTGAAGCTTGTTTGTACTTTTACATATCCTTGGTGTATTTTCACACTCAAATGAATGCAAACAAAGTATTTGGACGCTTTCTCTTAATATACAGCAAAAAAGAACTCAATCTCAATCACCGTAGTCGTAAGAGCTGTTAAAACGCGTAAATGCATTTAAAAGCTTGAGTTCAAACTTGTTTGTGCTTGTAAACATCCTTGGTGTAGTTTCACACTCAAATGAATGCAAACAAAATATTTGGATACTTTCTCTTAATATACAACACAAAAGAACTCAAATCTCTTTCACCCTACTAGTTTGAGCGTTTAAAACGCATAAATGCATTCAAAAGCTTGAGTTGAAGCTTGTTTGTACTTTAAAACTTTGTTGGTGTAGTTTCATACTCAAATGAATGCAAACAAAATATTTGGGAGCTTTCTCTTAATATACAACACAAAAGAACTCAATCTCTATCACCCAAGTCATAAGAGGTGTTAAAACTCGAAAATGCATTCAAAAGCTTGTGTTGAAGCTTGTTTGTACTTGTAAAGATCCTTGGTGTAGTTTCCCACTCAAACGAATGCAAACAAAGTATTTGGATGCATTCTCTTAATATACAACCCAAAAGAACTCAAATATCTTCCACCCTACCCGTATGAGCTTTTAAAACGCGTAAACGCATTCAAAAGCTTGAGTTGAAGCTTGTTTTTACTTTAAAACATTATTGGTGTAGTTTTATACTCAAAAGAATGCAAACAAAACATTTGGCTGCTTTCTCTTAATATACAACACAAAAGAACTCAATCTCTTTCACCCTAGTCGTAAGAGCTGTTAAAACTCATAAATGCATTAAAAAGCTTGAGTTGAAGCTTGTTTGTATTTGTAAAGATCCTTGGTGTAGTTTCACACTCAAATGAATGCAAACAAGGTATTTGGATGCTTCCTCTTAATATACAACACAAAAAAACTCAAATCATTACCCTACTCGTAAGAGCTTTTGGAACGCGTAAATGCATTCAAACGCTTGAGTTGAAGCTTGTTTGTACTTGTAAAGATCCTTGGTGTTATTTCACACTCAATTGAATGCAAACAAAGTATTTGGATGCTTTCTCTTAATATACAACACAAAAGAACTCAAATCTCTTTCACCTTACTCGTAAGAGCTTTTAAAACGCGTAAATGCATTCAAAAGCTTGAGTTGAAGCTTTTTTGTACTTGTAAACATCCTAGGTGTAGTTTCATACTTGAATGAATGTAAGCAAAGTATTTGGGTGCTTTCTCTTAATATACAACACAAAAGAACTCAAATCTCTTTCACCCTACTCGTATGAGCGTTTAAAACGCGTAAATGCATTCAAAAGCTTGATTTGAAGCTTGGTTGTACATTAAAAATTCTTGGTATAGTTTCATACTCAAATGAATGCAAACAAAATATTTTGGTGCTTTCTCTTAATATACAACACAGAAGAACTCAATCTCTATCACCCTAGTCATAACAGCTGTTAAAAACCGTAAATGCATTCAAAAGCTTGAGTTGAAGCTTGTTTGTGCTTGTAAACCTCCTTGGTGTATTTTCACACTCAAATGAATTCAAACAAACTATTTGGATGCTTTCTCTTAATATACAACACAAAAGAACTCAAATCATCTTTCACCCTAGCGGTATAAGCTTTTAACTCGCGTAAATATATTCAAAAGCTTGAGTTGAAGCTTGTTTGTACTTGTAAACATCCTCGGTGTATTTTCACGCTCAAATGAATGCAAACAAAGTATTTGGATGCTTTCTCTTAATATACAACACAAAAGAACTCAAATCTCTTTCACCATACCCGTATGAGCTTTTAAAACTCGTAAATCCATTCAAAAGCTGGAGTTGAAGCTTATTGGCACTTTAAAACATTCTTGGTGTAGTTTCATACTCAAATGAATGCAAACAAAACTTTTGGGTGCTTTTTCTTAAATACAACACAAAAGAACTCAATCTCTATCACCCTAGTCGTAAGAGCTGTTAAAACACGTAAATGCATTCAAAATCCTGAGTTGAAGTTTGTTTGTACTTGTAAACATCCTTGGTGTAGTTTCACACTGAAATGAATGAAAACAAAGTATTTGGATGCTTTCTCTTAGTATACAACACAAAAGAACTCAAATATCTTTCACACTACTCGTATGAGGTGTTGAAACTCATAAATGCATTCAAAAGCTGGAGTTGAAGCTTGTTTGTACTTTAAAACATTCTTGGTGTAGTTTCATACTCAAATGAATGCAAACAAAACTTTTGGGTGCTTTTTCTTAAATACAACACAAAAGAACTCAATCTCTATCACCCTAGTCGTAAGAGCTGTTAAAACACGTAAATGCATTCAAAATCCTGAGTTGAAGTTTGTTTGTACTTGTAAACATCCTAGGTGTAGTTTCATACTCGAATGAATGCAAACAAAGTATTTGGATGCTTTCTGTTAATATACAACACAAAAGAACTCAAATCTCTTTCATCCTACTCGTAGGAGCTTTCAAAATGGGTAAATACATTCAAAAGCTTGAGTTGAGGCTTGTTTGTATTTGTAAACATCCTAGGTGTAGTTTCACACTCAAATGAACGCAAACAAAGTATTTGGATGCTTTCTCCTAAAATACAACACAAAAGAACTCAAATCTCTTTCACCCTACCCGTATGAGCTTTTAAAACGCGTAAATGCATTCAAAAGCTTGAGTTTAAAACGCGTAAATGCATTAAAATATTCTTGGTGTTGTTTCATACTCAAATGAATACAAACAAAACATTTGGGTGCTTTCTCTTAATATACAACGCAAAAGAACTCAATCTCTATTACCCTAGTCGTAAGAGCTGTTAAACCGCGTAAAAGCATTCAAAAGCTTGAGTTGAAGATTTTTTGTACTTTTAAACATCCCTGGTGTTATTTCACACTCAAATGAATGCAAACAAAGTATTTGGTTACTTTCTCTTAATATACAACACAAAAGAACTCAATTTCTATCACCCTATTCGTATGAGCGTTTAAAACGCGTAAATGAACTCAAAAGCTTAAGTTGAAGCTTGTTTGTACTTTAAAACATTCTTGGTGTAGTTTCATACTCAAATGAATGCAGACAAAACATTTGGGTGCTTTCTCTTAATATGAAACACAAAAAAGAACTCAATCTCTATCACCCTAGTCGTAAGAGCTATTAAAACTCGTAAATGCATTCAAAAGCTTGAGTTGAAGCTTCTTTTTACTTGTAAAGATCCTTGGTGTAGTTTCACGCTCAAATGAATGCAAACAAAGTATTTGGATGCTTTCTCTTAATAAACAACACAGAAGAACACAAATCTGTTTCACCCAACTCGTAAGAGCTTTTAAAACGCGTAAATGCATTCAAAATCTTGAGTTGAAGCTTGTTTGTACTTGTAATTATCCTTGGTGTATTTTCACACTCAAATGAATGCAAACAAAGTATTTGGATGCTTTCTCTTAATATACAACACAAAAAAACTCAAATCTCTTTCACCCTACTCGTAAGAGCTTTTAAAACGCGTAAATGCATTCATAAGCATGAGTCAAAGCTTATTTGTATTTGTAAACATCCTAAGTGTAGTTTCACACTCAAATGAATGCAAACAAAGTATTTTGATGCTTTCTCTTAATATACAACACAAAAGAACTCTAATCTCTTTCACCCTACTCGTATGACCGTTTAAAACGCGTAAATGCATTCAAAAGCTTGAGTTGAAGCTTGTTTCTACTTTAAAACATTCATGGTGTAGTTTCATACCCAAATGAATGTAAACAAAACATTTTGGTGCTCTCTCATAATATACAACACAAAAGAAATCAATCCCTATCACCCTAGTCGTAAGAGCTGTTAAAACGCGTAACTGCATTCAAATGCTTGAGTTGAAGATTGTTTCTACTTTAAAACATTCTTGGTGTAGTTTCACACATAAATGAATGCAAACAAAGTATTCGGATGCTTTCTCTTAATAAACAACACAAAAGAACTCAAATCTCTTTCACCCTACTCTTAAGAGCTTTTAAAATGCGTAAATGCATTCAAAATCTTGACTTGACGCTTGTTTGTACTTGTAAACATGCTAGGTGTCGTTTCACTCTCAAATGAATGCAAACAAAGTATTTGGATGCTTTCTCCTAATATACAACACAAAAGAACTCAAATGTCTTTCACCCTACTCGTATGAGCGTTTAAAACGCGTAAATGAATTCAAAAGATTGAGTTGAAGCTTGTTTGTACTTTAAAACATTATTGGTGTAGTTTCATACTCAAATGAATGCAGACAAAATATTTGGGTGCTTTCTCTTAATATGAAACACACAAAAGAACTCAATCTCTATCACCCTAGTCGAAAGAGTTGTTAAAACATGTAAATGCATTCAAAAGTTTGAGTTGAAGCTTGTTTGTACTTGTAAACATCCTTGATGTAGTTTCACACTCAAATGAAGGCAAACAAAGTATTTAAATGCTTTCTCTTAATATACAACACAAAAGAACTCAAATCTCTTTCACCCTACTCGTAAGAGCTTTTAAAACGTGTAAATGCATTCAAAAGCTTGAGTTGAAGCTTTTTGTACTTTAAAACATTCTTGGTGTTGTTTCATACTCAAATGAATACAAACAAATCATTTGGGTGCTTTCTCTTAATATACAGCACAAAAGAACTCAATCTCTATCACCCTAGTCGTAAGAGCTGTTAAAACGCGTAAAAACTTTCAAAAGCTTGAGTTGAAGATGGTTTGTACTTGTAAACATCCCTGGTGTTATTTCACACTGAAATGAATGCAAACAAAGTATTTAGTTACTTTCTCTTAATATACAACAAAAAAGAACTCAATTTCTATCAACCTGGTCGTAAGAGCTGTTAAAACGCGTAAATGCATTTAAAAGCTTGAGTTGAAGCTTGTTTGTCCTTGTAAACATCCTTGGTGTATTTTCACACTCAAATGAATGCAAACAAAGTATTTGGACGCTTTCTCTTAATATATATCACAAAAGAACTCAATCTCTGTCACCCTAGTCGTAAGAGCTGTTAAAACGCGTAAATGCATTCAAAAGCTTGAGTTGAAGCTTGTTTGTACTTATAAACATCCTTGGTGTATTTTCACACTCAAATGAATGCAAACAAAGTATTTGGATGCTTTCTCTTAATATACAACACAAAAGAACTATAAATCTCTTTCACCCTACTCGTATGAGCGTTTAAAAATCGTAAATGCATTAAAAAACTTAACTTGAAGCTTGTTTGTACTTTAAAACATTCTCGGTGTAGTTTAATACTCAAATGAATGCAGACAAAACATTTGGGTGCTTTCTCTTAATATACATCCTTGGTGTATTTTCACAGTCAAATGAATGCAAACAAAGTATTTGGACGCTTTCTCTTAATATACAACACAAAAGAACTCAATCTCTTTCACCCTAGTCGTAAGAGCTATTAATACTCGTAAATGCATTCAAAAGCTTGAGTTGAAGTTTGTTTGTACTTGTAAAGATCCTTGGCGTAGTTTCACACTCAAATGAATGCAAACAAAGTATTTGGATGCTTTCTCTTAATAAACAGCACAAAAGAACTCAAATCATCACCCTACTCGTAAGAGCCTTTAGAACGCGTAAATGCATTTGTACTTGTAAACATCCTAGGTGTAGTTTCATACTCGAATGAATGCAAACAAAGTATTTGGATGCTTTCTCATAATAAACAACATAAAGGAACTGAAATCTCTTACACCATACTCGTATGAGCGTTTAAAATGCGTAAATGCATTCAAAAGCTTCAGTTAAAACTTGTTTGTACATTAAAACATTCTTGTTGTAGTTTCATACACAAACGAATGCAAACAAAACATTTGGGTTCAAAACGCGTAAATGCATTCAAAAGCTTGAGTTGAAGCTTGTTTGCATTTGTGAACATCCTAGGTGTAGTTTCACACTCAATGAATGCAAACAAAGTATTTGGATACTTTCTCTTAATACACAATACAAAAGAACTCAATTTCTATCACACTAGTCGTAAGAGCTGTTAAAACGAGTAAATGCATTCAAAAGCTTGAGTTGAAGCTTGTTTGTCCTGGTACAAATCCTTTGTGTATTTTCATACTCAAATGAATGCAAACAAAGTATTTGGATACTTTCTCTTAATATACAACACTAAAGAACTCAAATCTCTTTCACCCTACCCGTATGAGCTTTTAAAACCCGTAAATACATTCAAAAGCTTGAGTTAAAGCTTGTTTGTACTTGTAAACATCCTTGGTGTATTTTCACACTCAAAGGAATTCAAACAAAGTATTTGAATGCTTTCTCTTAATATACAACACAAAAGAACTCAAATCTCTTTCCTCCTACCGGTATGATCTTTTAAAACGTGTAAATGCATTCAAAAGCTTGAGTTGAAGCTTGTTTGTACTATAAAATATTCTTGGTGTAGTTTCACACTCAAATAAATGCAAACAAAGTATTTGGATGCTTTCTCCTAATATATAACACAAAAAAAACTCAAATCTCTTTCACCCTACTCGTAAGAGCTTTTAAAACGCGTAAATGCATTCAAAAGCATGAGTTAAAGCTTATTTGTATTTGTAAACATCCTAAGTGTAGTTTCACACTCAAATGAATGCAAACAAAGTATTTTGATGCTTTCTCTTAATATACAACACAAAAGAACTCTAATCTCTTTCACCCTACTCGTATGAGCGTTTAAAACGCGTAAATGCATTCAAAAACTTGAGTTGAAGCTTTTTTGTACTTTAAAACATTATTGGTGCAGTTTCATACCTAAGTGAATGTAAACAAAACATTTGGGTGCTCTCTGATAGTATACAACACAAAAGAAATCAATCTCTATCACCCTAGTCGTACTCGCTGTTAAAACGCGCAAATGCATTCAAATGCTTGAGTTGAAGATTGTTTGTACTTGTAAACATCCTTGGTGTTATTTCACGCCCAAATGAATGCAAACAAAGTATTTGGATGATTTCTCTTAATATACAACACAGAAGAACTCAAATCTCTTTCACCCTACCCGTATGAGCTTTTAAAACTCGTAAATGCATTCAAATACTTGAGTTGAAGCTTGTTTGTACTTTAAAACATTCTTAGTGTAGTTTCATACTCAAATGAATGCAAACAAAACATTTGGGTGCTTTCTCTTAATATACCACACAAAAGAACTCAATCTCTTTCACCCTAGTCGTAAGAGCTATTAAAACTCGTAAATGCAATCAAAAACTTGACTTGAAGCTTGTTTGTACTTGTAAAGATCCATGTTGTAGTTTTACACACAAATGAATGCAAACAAAGTATTTGGATGCTTTCTCTTAATAAACAACACAAAAGAACTCAAATCTCTTTCACCCTACTCGTAAGAGCTTTTAAAATGCGTAAATGCATTCAAAAGCTTGAGTTGAAACTTGTTTGCACTTGTAAACATCCTAGGTGTAGTTTCACTCTAAAATGAATGCAAACAAAGTATTTGAATGCTTTCTCCTAATATACAACACAAAAGAACTCAAATCTTTGCACCAAAAAAAAAAAGAACTCAAATCTCTTTCACCCTACTCGTATGAGCGTTTAAAACGCGTAAATGCATTCAAAAGCTTTAGTTGAAGCTTTTTTGTACTTTAAAACATTCTTGGTGTAGTTTCATACTCAAATGAATGTAGACAAAACATTTAGGTGCTTTCTCTTAATATGAAACACACAAAAGAACTCCGTCTCTGTCACTCTAGTCGTAAGAGTTGTTAAAACGTGTAAATGCATTCAAAAGCTTGAGTTGAAGATTGTTTGTACTTGTAAACATCCTTGGTGTTATTTCACGCCCAAATGAATGCAAACAAAGTATTTGGATGATTTCTCTTAATATACAACACAGAAGAACTCAAATCTCTTTCACCCTACCCGTATGAGCTTTTAAAACTCGTAAATGCATTCAAAAGCTTGAGTTGAAGCTTGTTTGTACTTTAAAACATTCTTAGTGTAGTTTCATACTCAAATGAATGTGTGCAAATCTTTTGGGTGCTTTCTCTTAAATACAACACAAAAGAACTCAATCTCTATCACCCTAGTGGTAAGAGCTGTTAAAACTCGTAAATGCATTCAAAAGTTTGAGTGGAAGCTTGTTTGTACTTGTAAACAACCTTGGTGTAGTTTCACACTCAAATGAATGCAAACAAAGTATTTAAATGCTTTCTCTTAATATACAACACAAAAGAACTCAAATCTCTTTCACCCTACTCGTACTAGCTTTTAAAACGTGTAAATGCATTCAAAAGCTTGAGTTGAAGCTTTTTGTACTTTAAAACATTCTTGGTGTTGTTTCATACTCAAATGAATACAAACAAATCATTTGGGTGCTTTCTCTTAATATACAACACAAAAGAACTCAACCTCTATCACCCTAGTCGTAAGAGCTGTTAAAACGCGTAAAAGCATTCAAAAGCTTGAGTTGAAGATTGTTTGTACTTGTAAACATCCTTGGTGTTATTTCACGCCCAAATGAATGCAAACAAAGTATTTGGATGCTTTCTCTTAATATACAACACAAAAGAACTCAAATCTCTTTCACCCTACTCGTATGAGCTTTTAAAATGCGTAAATGCATTCAAAAGCTTGAGTTGAAGCTTGTTTGTCTTTACAAACATCCTTGGTGTATTTTCACACTCAAATGAATGCAAACAAAGTATTTGGATGCTTTCTTTTAATGTACAACACAAAAGTACTCAAATATTTTTCACCCTACCTGTATGAGCTTTTAAAATGCGTAAATGCATTCAAAAGCTTGAGTTGAAGCTTGTTTGTCCTTGTAAACATCCTTGGTGTATTTTCACACTCAAATGAATGCAAACAAAGTATTTGGATGCTTTCTCTTAATGTACAACACAGAAGAACTCAAATATTGTTAACCCTACCTGTATGAGCTTTTAAAATGCGTAAATGCATTCAAAAAATTGAGTTGAAGCTTGTTTGTACTTGTAAACATTCTTGCTGTATTTTCACAGTCAAATGAATGCAAACAAAGTATTTGGACGCTTTCTCTTAATATACAACACAAAAGAACTCAATCTCTGTCACCCTAGTCGTAAGAGCTGTTAAAACGCGTAAATGCCTTCAAAAGCTTGAGTTAAAACATGTTTGTACATTAAAACATTCTTGTTGTAGTTTCATACACAAACGAATGCAAACAAAAAATTTGGGTTCGTTCTCTTAATATACAGCACAAAAGAACTCAATCTCTATCACCCTAGTCGTAAGAGCTGTTAAAACGCGTAAATGCATTCAAAAGCTTCAGTTGAAGCTTGTTTGTACTTGTAAACATCCTTGGTGTATTTTCACGCTCAAATGAATGCAAACAAAGTATTTGGATGTTTTCTCTTAATATACAACACAAAAGAACTGAATCTCTATCACCCTAGTCGAAAGAGCTGTTAAAACTCGTAAATGCATTCAAAAGCTTGAGTTGAAGCTTGTTTGTATTTGTAACATCCTAGGTGTACTTTCACATTCAAATGAATGCAAACAAAGTATTTTGATGCTTTCTCTTAATATACAACACAAAAGAACTCAAATCTCTTTCACCCTACTCGTATGAGCGTTTAAAACGCGTAAATGCATTCAAAAGCTTGAGTTGAAGCTTGTTTGCATTTGTAAACATCCTAGGTGTAGTTTCACACTCAATGAATGCAAACAAAGTATTTGGATACTTTCTCTTAATACACAATACAAAACAACTCAACTTCTATCACACTAGTCGTAAGAGCTGTTAAAACGGGTAAATGCATTCAAAAGCTTGAGTTGAAACTTGTTTGTCCTTGTACAAATCCTTTGCGTATTTTCATACTCAAATGAATGCAAACAAAGTATTTGGATACTTTCTCTTAATATACAACACTAAAGAACTTAAATCTCTTTCACCCTACCCGTATGAGCTTTTAAAACCCGTAAATACATTCAAAAGCTTGAGTTAAAGCTTGTTTGTACTTGTAAACATCCTTGGTGTATTTTCACACTCAAAGGAATGCAAACAAAGTATTTGGATGCTTTCTCTTAATATACAACACAAAAGAACTCAAATCTCTTTCCTCCTACCCGTATGAGCTTTTAAAACGTGTAAATGCATTCAAAAGCTTGAGTTGAAGCTTGTTTGTACTTTAAAACATTCATGGTGTAGTTTCACACTCAAATGAATGCAAACAAAGTATTTTGATGCTTTCTCCTAATATATAACACAAAAAAAAACTGAAATCTCTTTCACCCTACTCGTAAGAGCTTTTAAAACGCGTAAATGCATTCAAAAGCTTATTTGTATTTTTAAACATCCGAAGTGTAGTTTCACACTCAAATGAATGCAAACAAAGTATTTTGATGCTTTCTCTTAATATACAACACAAAAGAACTCTAATCTCTTTCACCCTACTCGTATGAGCGTTTAAAACGCGTAAATGCATTCAAAAGGTTGACTTGAAGCTTGTTTGTACTTTAATACATTCTTGAAGTAGTTTCATATTCAAATGAATGTAAACAAAACATTTGGGTACTTTCTCTTAATATAGTCGTAAGCGCTGTTAAAACGCGTAAATGCATTTAAATGCTTGAGTTGAAGATTGTTTGTACTTGTAAACATCCTTGGTGTTATTTCACACCCAAATGAATGCAAACAAATTATTTGGATGCTTTCTCTTAGTATACAACACAAAAGAACTCAAATCTCTGTCACCCTACCCGTATGAGCTTTTAAAACTCGTAAATGCATTCAAATGCTTGAGTTGAAGCTTGTTTGTACTTTAAAACATTCTTGGTGTAGTTTCATACTCAAATGAATGCAAACCAAACATTTGGGTACTTTCTCTTAATATACCACACAAAAGAACTCAATCTCTTTCGCCCTAGTCGTAAGAGCTATTAAAACTCGTAAATGCATTCAAAAACTTGACGTGAAGCTTGTTTGTACTTGTAAAGATCCATGGTGTAGTTTCACACACAAATGAATGCAAACAAAGTATTTGGATGCTTTCTCTTAATAAACAACACAAAAGAACTCAAATCTCTTTCACCCTACTCGTAAGAGCTTTTAAAATGCGTAAATGCATTCAAAATCTTGAGTTGAAACTTGTTTGTACTTGTAAACATCCTAGGTGTACTTTCACTCTCAAATGAATGCAAACAAAGTATTTGAATGCTTTCTCCTAATATACAACACAAAAGAACTCAAATCTCTTTCACCCTACTCGTATGAGCGTTTAAAAAGCGTAAATGCATTCAAAAGCTTGAGTTGAAGCTTGTTTGTACTTTAAAACATTCTTGGTGTAGTTTCATACTCAAATGAATGCAGACAAAACATTTAGGTGCTTTCTCTTAATATGAAACACACAAAAGAACTCCGTCTCTATCACTCTAGTCTTAAGAGTTGTTAAAACGTGTAAATGCATTCAAAAGCTTGAGTTGAAGCTTGTTTGTAGTTGTAAACATCCTTGGTGTATTTTCACACTCAAATGAATGCAAACAATGTATTTGGATGCTTTCTCTTAATATACAACACAAAAGAACTCAAATCTCTGTCACCCTACCCGTATGAGCTTTTAAAACGCGTAAATGCATTTAAAAGCTTGAGTTGAAGCTTGTTTGTACTTTAAAACATTCTTAGTGTAGTTTCATACTCAAATGAATGCATACAAAACTTTTGGGTGCTTTCTCTTAAATACAACACAAAAGAACTCAATCTCTATCACCCTAGTCGTAAGAGTTGTTAAAACGTGTAAATGCATTCAAAAGCTTGAGTTGAAGCTTGTTTGTAGTTGTAAACATCCTTGGTGTATTTTCACACTCAAATGAATGCAAACAAAGTATTTGGATGCTTTCTTTTAATGTACAACACAAAAGAACTCAAATATTTTCCACCCTACCTGTATGAGCTTTTAAAATGCGTAAATGCATTCAAAAGCTTGAGTTGAAGCTTGTTTGTCCTTGTAAACATCCTTGGTGTATTTTCACACTCAAATGAATGCAAACAAAGTATTTGGATGCTTTCTCTTAATGTACAACACAGAAGAACTCAAATATTTTTCACCCTACCTGTAAGAGCTATTAAAACTCGTAAATGCATTCAAAAGCTTGAGTTGAAGCTTGTTTGTACTTGTAAACATCCTTGGTGTAGTTTCACACTCAAAATGAATGCAAACAAAGTATTTAAATGCTTTCTCTTAATATACAACACAAAAGAACTCAAATCTCTTTCACCCTACTAGTAAGAGGTTTTAAAACGCGTAAATGCATTCAAAAGCTTGAGTTAAAGCTTATTTGTATTTGTAAACATCCTAAGTGTAGTTTCACACTCAAATGAATCCAAACAAAGTATTTGGATGCTTTCTCTTAGTATACAATAGAAAAGAAGTCAAATCTCTTTCACCCTACTCGTATGAGCATTTAAAACGCGTAAATGCATTCAAAAGCATGAGTTGAAGCTTGTTTGTACTTTAAAACATTCTTGGTGTAGTTTCATACCCAAATGAATGCAAACAAAACATTTGGGTGCTCTCTCATAATATACAACACAAAAGAACTCAATCTCTATCACCCTAGTCGTAAGAGCTATTAAAACTCGTAAATGCATTCAAAAGCTTGAGTTGAAGCTTGTTTGTACTTGTAAACATCCTTGGTGTAGTTTCACACTCAAATGAATGCAAACAAAGTATTTAAATGCTTTCTCTTAATATACAATACAAAAGAACTCAAATCTCTTTCACCCTACTCGTAAGAGCTTTTAAAACGCGTAAATACATTCAAAATCTTGAGTTGAATCTTGTTTGTACTTGTAAACATTTTAGGTGTAGTTTCACTCTCAAATGAATGCAAACAAAGTATTTGGATGCTTTCTCCTAATATACAAGACAAAAGAACTCAAATCTCTATCACCCTACTCATATGAGCGTTTAAAATGCGTAAATGCATTCAAAAGCTTCAGTTGATGCTTGTTTGTACTTTAAAACATTCTTGGTGTAGTTTCATACCCAAATGAATGCAAACAAAACATTTGGGTGCTCTCTCATAATATACAACACAAAAGAACTCAATTTCTATCACACTAGTCGTAAGAGCTGTTAAAACGAGTAAATGCATTCAAAAGCTTAAGTTGAAGCTTGTTTGTCCTGGTACAAATCCTTTGTGTATTTTCACACTCAAATGAATGCAAACAAAGTATTTGGATGCTTTCTCTTAATGTACAACACTAAAGAACTCAAATCTCTTTCACCCTACCCGTATGAGGTTTTAAAACCCGTAAATACATTCAAAAGCTTGAGTTAAAGCTTGTTTGTACTTGTAAACATCCTTGGTGTATTTTCACACTCAAATGAATGCAAACAAAGTATTTGGAAGCTTTCTCTTAATATACAACACAAAAGAACTCAAATCTCTTTCACCCTACCCGTATCAGCTTTTAAAACGTGTAAACGCATTCAAAAATTTGAGTTGAAGCTTGTTTGTACTTTAAAACATTCTTGGTTTAGTTTCATACTCAAATGAATGCAAACAAAACTTTTGGGTGCTTTCTCTTAAATACACACAAACGAACCCAATCTCTATCACCCTAGTCGTAAGAGCTTTAAAAACTCGTAAATGCATTCAAAAGCTTGAGTTGAAGCTTGTTTATACTTGTAAACATCCTTGGTGTAGTTTCACACTCAAATAAATGCAAACAAAGTATTTAAATTCTTTCTCTTAACATACAACACAAAAGAATTAAATCTCTTTCACCCTACCCATATGAGCTTTTAAAACGCGTAAATGCATTCAAAAGCTTGAGTTGAAGCTTGTTTGCATTTGTAAACATCCTAGGTGTAGTTTCACACTCAAATGAATGCAAACAAAGTAGTTGGATGCTTTCTCCTAATATACAAGACAAAAAAACTCAAATCTCTTTCACCCTACTCGTAAGAGCTTTTAAAACGCGTAAATGTATTCAAAAGCATGAGGTAAAGCTTATTTGTATTTGTAAACATCCTAAGTGTAGTTTCACACTCAAATGAATGCAAACAAAGTATTTTGATGCTTTCTCTTAATATACAACACAAAAGAACTCTAATCTCTTTCACCCTACTCGTACGAGCGTTTAAAACGCGTAAATGCATTCAAAAGCTTGAGTTGAAGGTTTTTTGTACTTTAAAACATTCTTGGTGCAAATTCATACCCATGTGAATGTAAACAAAACATTTAGATACTTTCTCTTGATATACAACACAAAAGAGTTGTTAAAACGCGTAAACGCATTCAAAAGCTTGAGTTGAAGATTGTTTGTACTTGTAAACATCCTTGGTGTTATTTCACACTCAAATGAATACAAACAAAGTATTTGGATACTTTCTCTTAATATATACATTACAAAAGAACTCAAAATGTCTATCACCCTAGTTGTAAGAGCTGTTAAAACTCGTAAATGCATTCAAAAGCTTGAGTTGAAGCTTGTTTGTACTTTAAAACATTCTTGGTGTAGTTTCACAATCAAATGAAGGCAAACAAAGTATTTAGATGCTTTCTCTTAATATACAACAAAAAAGAACTCAAATCTCTTTCACCCTACTCGTATGAGCGTTTAAAACGCGTAAATGCACTCAAAAGCTTGAGTTAAAGCTTGTTCATACTTATAAACATCCTTGTTGTACTTTCACACTCAAATGAATGCAAACAAAGTATTTGGATGCTTTCTCTTAATCTACAACACCAAAGAACTCAAATCTCTTTCACCCTACCCGTAAGAACTTTTAAAATGCGTAAATGTATTAAAAAGCTTAAGTTGAAGCTTGTTTGTAATTTTAAATATCCTATGTGTAGTTTCACACTCGAATGAATTCAAACAAAGTATTTGGATGCTTTCTCTTAATATAGAACACAAAAGAACTCAAATCTCTTTCACCCTACTGGTATGAGAGTTGAAGGTTGTTTGTACTCTAAAACACTCTTTGTGTAGTTTCATACTCAAATGAAACCAAACAAAATATTTGGGTGATTTCTCTTAATATACATCCCAAAAGAACTCAATCTCTATCACCCTAGTCGTAAGAGCTGTTCAAATGCGTAAATGCATTCAAAAGCTTGAGTTGAAGCTTGTTTGTACTTGTAAACATCCCTGGTGTTATTTCACACTCAAATGAACACAAACAATGTTTTTGGATACTTTCTCTTAATATACAACACAAAAAACACAATTTCGATCAACCTAGTCGTAAGAGCTGTTAAAACGCATAAATACATTCAAAAGCTTGAGTTGAAGCTTGTTTGTACTTGTAAACATCCCTGGTATTATTTTGCACTCAAATGAACTCAAACAAAGTATTTGGATACTTTCTCTTAATATACAACACAAAAGAACTCAATTTCTATCACCCTAGTCGTAAGAGCTGTTAAAACGCCTAAATACATTCAAAAGCTTGAGTTGAAGCTTGTTTGTACTTGTAAACATCCCTGGTGTTATTTTGCACTCAAATGAACTCAAACAAAGTATTTGGATACTTTCTCTTAATATACAACACATCAGAACTCAATTTCTATCACCCTAGTCGTAAGAGCTGTTAAAACGCGTAAATGCATTCAAAAGTTTGAGTTGAAGCTTGATTGTACTTGTAAACATCCCTGGTGTTATTTCGCACTCAAATGAATTCAAATAAAGTATTTGGATACTTTCTCTTAATATACAACACAACAAAACTCAATTTCTATCACCCTAGTCGTAAGAGCTGTTAAAACGCGTAAATGCATTCAAAAGTTTGAGTTGAAGCTTGATTGTACTTGTAAACATCCCTGGTGTTATTTCGCACTCAAATGAATTCAAACAAAGTATTTGGATAGTTTCTCTTAATATACAACACAAAAGAACTCAATTTCTATAACCCTAGTCATAAGAGCTGTTAAAACGCGTAAATACATTCAAAAGCTTGAGTTGAAGCTTGTTTGTACTTGTAAACATCCCTGGTGTTATTTTGCACTCAAATGAACTCAAACAAAGTATTTGGATACTTTCTCTTAATATACAACACATCAGAACTCTGTTTCTATCACCCTAGTCGTAAGAGCTGTTAAAACGCGTAAATGCATTCAAAAGCTTGAGTTGAAGCATGTTTGTACTTGTAAACATCATTGGTGTTATTTCACACTGAAATGAATGCAAACATAGTATTTGGATACTTTCTCTTAATATACAACACAAAAGAACTCAATTTCTATCACCCTAGTCGTTAGAGCTGTTAAAACGCGTAAATGCATTCAAAAGCATGAGTTGAAGCATGTTTGTACTTGTAAACATCCTTGGTGTATTTTCACACTCAAATGAATGCAAAAAAATTATTTGGATGCATTCTCTTAATGTACAACACAAAAGAACTCAAATCTCTTTTACCCTAGTTGTAAGAGCGTTTAAAACACGTAAATGCATTCAAAAGCTTGAGTTGAAGCTTGTTTGTACTTTAAAACATTCTTGGTTTAGTTTCATACTCAAATGAATGCAAACAAAGTATTTGGATACTTTCTCTTAATATACAACACAAAAGAACATAATTTCTATCAACCTAGTCGTAAGAGCTGTTAAAACGCGTAAATGCATTCAAAAGCTTGAGTTGAAGCTTGTTTGTTCTTGTAAACATCCTTGGTGTTATTTCATACTCAAATGAATGCAAGCAAAGTATTTGGATCCTTTCTCTTAATATACAACACAAAAGAACACAATTTCTATCAACCTAGTCGTAAGAGCTGTTAAAACGCGTAAATACATTCAAAAGCTTGAGTTGAAGCTTGTTTGTACTTGTAAACATCCCTGGTGTTATTTTGCACTCAAATGAACTCAAACAAAGTTATTGGATACTTTCTCTTAATATACAACACATCAGAACACAATTTCTATCACCCTAGTCGTAAGAGCTGTTAAAACGCATAAATGCATTCAAAAGTTTGAGTTGAAGCTTGTTTGTACTTGTAAACATCCCTGGTGTTATTTTGCACTCAAATGAACTCAAACAAAGTATTTGGATACTTTCTCTTAATATACAACACAAAAGAACTCAATTTCTATCACCCTAGTCGTAAGAGCTGTTAAAACGCGTAAATACATTCAAAAGCTTGATTTGAAGCTTGTTTGTACTTGTAAACATCCCTGGTGTTATTTTGCACTCAAATGAACTCATACAAAGTATTTGGATACTTTCTCTTAATATACAACACATCAGAACACAATTTCTATCACCCTAGTCGTAAGAGCTGTTAAAACGCGTAAATGCATTCAAAAGTTTTTGTTGAAGCTTGATTGTACTTGTACACATCCCTGGTGTTATTTCGCACTCAAATGAACTCAAATAAAGTATTTGAATACTTTCTCTTAATATACAACACAACAAAACTCAATTTCTAACACCCTAGTCGTAAGTGCTGTTAAAACGCGTAAATGCATTCAAAAGTTTGAGTTGAAGCTTGTTTATACTTGTAAACATCCTTGGTGTATTTTCGCACTCAAATGAATGCAAACAAAGTATTTGGATGTTTTCTCTTAATATACAACACAAAAGAACTGAATCTCTATCACCCTAGTCGAAAGAGCTGTTAAAACGCGTAAATGCATTCAAAAGCTTGAGTTGAAGCTTGTTTGTACTTGTAAACATCCTTGGTGTAGTTTCACACTCAAATGAATGCAAATAAATTGTTTGGATGCTTTCTCTTAATATACAACACAAAAGAACTCAACTCTCTTTCACGCTACTCGTATGAGGTTTTAAAACTCATAAATGCATTCAAAACCTTGTGTTGAAGCTTGTTTGTACTTTAAAACATTCTTGGTGTAGTTTCATACTCAAATGAATGCAAACAAAACTTTTGGGTGCTTTTTCTTAAATACAACACAAAAGAACTCAATCTCTATCACCCTAGTCGTAAGAGCTGTTAAAACTCGTAAATGCATTCAAAAGCTTGAGTTGAAGCTTGTATGTACTTGTAAACATCCTAGGTGTAGTTTCACACACAAATGAAAGCAAACAAAGTATTTGGATGCTTTCTCTTTATAGACAACACAAAAGAACTCAAATCTCTTTCACCCACTCGTAAGAGATTTTAAAACGCGTAAATGCATTCAAAATCTTGAGTTGAAGCTTGTTTATACTTGTAAACATCCTAGGTGTAGTTTCACACTCAAATGAATGCAAACAAAGTATTTGGATGCTTTCTCCTAATATACAACACAAAAGAACTCAAATCTCTTTCACCCTACTCGTATGAGCGTTTAAAACGCGTAACTGCATTCAAAAGCTTGAGTTGAAGCTTGTTTGTACTTTAAAATATTCTTGGTGTAGTTTCATACTCAAATGATTGCAGACAAAACATTTGGGTGCTTTCTTTTATTATGAAACACACAAAAGAACTTAATCTCTATCACCCGAGTCGTAAGAGCTGTTAAAACGCGTAAATGCATTCAAAAGTTTGAGTTGAAGCTTGTTTGTACTTGTAATCATCCTTGGTGTATTTTCACACTCAAACGAATGCAAACAAAGTATTTAAATGCTTTCTTTTAATATACAACACAAAAGAACTCAAATCTCTTTCACCCTACCCGTATGAGCTTTTAAAACTTCGAAATGCATTCAAAAGCTGGAGTTGAACCTTGTTTGTGCTTTAAAACATTCTTGGTGTAGTTCCATACTCAAATGAATGAAAACAAAACTTTTGGGTGCTTTCTCTTCAATAAAACAAAAAAGAACTCAATCTCTATCACCCTAGTCGTAAGAGCTATTAAAACTCGTAAATGCATTCAAAAGCTTGAGTTGAAGCCTTTTTGTACTTGTAAACATCCTTGGTGTAGTTTCACACTCAAATGAATGCAAACAAAGTATTCAAATGCTTTCTCTTAATATACAAAACAAAAGAACTCAAATCTCTTTCACCCTACTCGTAAGAGCTTTTAAAACGTGTAAATGCATTCAAAAGCTTGAGTTAAAGCTTATTTGTATTTGTAAACATCCTAAGTGTAGTTTGACACTCAAATGAATCCAAACAAAGTATTTGGATGCTTTCTCTTAATATGCAACACAAAAGAACTCAAATCTCTTTCACCCTACTCGTATGAGGGTTTAAAACGCGTAAATGCATTCAAAAGCTTGAGTTGAAGCTTGTTTGCATTTGTGAACATCCTAGGTGTAGTTTCACACTCAATGAATGCAAACAAAGTATTTGGATACTTTCTCTTAATACACAATACAAAAGAACTCAATTTCTATCACACTAGTCGTAAGAGCTGTTAAAACGGGTAAATGCATTCAAAAGCTTGAGTTGAAGCTTGTTTGTCCTGGTACAAACCCTTTGTGTATTTTCATACTCAAATGAATGCAAACAAAGTATTTGGATACTTTCTCTTAATATACAACACTAAAGAACTCAAATCTCTTTCACCCTACCCGTATGAGCTTTTAAAACCCGTAAATACATTCAAAAGCTTGAGTTAAAGCTTGTTTGTACTTGTAAACATCCTTGGTGTATTTTCACACTCAAAGGAATTCAAACAAAGTATTTGAATGCTTTCTCTTAATATACAACACAAAAGAACTCAAATCTCTTTCCTCCTACCGGTATGATCTTTTAAACATGTAAATGCATTCAAAAGCTTGAGTTGAAGCTTGTTTGTACTTTAAAACATTCTTAGTGTAGTTTCATACTCAAATGAATGCAAACAAAACATTTGGGTGCTTTCTCTTAGTATACCACACAAAAGAACTCAATCTCTTTCACCCTAGTCGTAAGAGCTATTAAAACTCGTAAATGCAATCAAAAACTTGACTTGAAGCTTGTTTGTACTTGTAAAGATCCATGGTGTAGTTTTACACACAAATGAATGCAAACAAAGTATTTGGATGCTTTCTCTTAATAAACAACACAAAAGAACTCAAATCTCTTTCACCCTACTCGTAAGAGCTTTTAAAATGCGTAAATGTATTCAAAATCTTGAGTTGAAACTTGTTTGTACTTGTAAACATCCTAGGTGTAGTTTCACTCTCAAATGAATGCAAACAAAGTATTTGAATGCTTTCTCCTAATATACAACACAAAAGAACTCAAATCTCTTTCACCCTACTCGTATGAGCGTTTAAAACGCGTAAATGCATTCAAAAGCTTTAGTTGAAGCTTGTTTGTACTTTAAAACATTCTTGGTGTAGTTTCATACTCAAATGAATGTAGACAAAACATTTAGGTGCTTTCTCTTAATATGAAACACACAAAAGAACTCCGTCTCTGTCACTCTAGTCGTAAGAGTTGTTAAAACGTGTAAATGCATTCAAAAGCTTGAGTTGAAGCTTGTTTGTACTTGTAAACATCCTTGGTGTATTTTCACAGTCAAATGAATGCAAACAAAGTATTTGGCTGCTTTCTCTTATAATACAATACAAAAGAACTCAAATCTCTGTCACCCTACCCGTATGAGCTTTTAAAACGCGTAAATGCATTCAAAAGCTTGAGTTGAAGCTTGTTTGTACTTTAAAACATTCTTAGTGTAGTTTCATACTCAAATGAATGTGTGCAAATCTTTTGGGTGCTTTCTCTTAAATACAACACAAAAGAACTCAATCTCTATCACCCTAGTGGTAAGAGCTGTTAAAACTTGTAAATGCATTCAAAAGTTTGAGTGGAAGCTTGTTTGTACTTGTAAACATCCTTGGTGTAGTTTCACACTCAAATGAATGCAAACAAAGTATTTAAATGCTTTCTCTTAATATACAACACAAAAGAACTCAAATCTCTTTCACCCTACTCGTACCAGCTTTTAAAACGTGTAAATGCATTCAAAAGCTTGAGTTAAAGTTTTTGTACTTTAAAACAGTCTTGGTGTTGTTTCATACTCAAATGAATACAAACAAATCATTTGGGTGCTTTCTCTTAATATACAACACAAAAGAACTCAATCTCTATCACCCTAGTCGTAAGAGCTGTTAAAACGCGGAAAAGCATTCAAAAGCTTGAGTTGAAGATTGTTTGTACTTGTAAACATCCTTGGTGTTATTTCACGCTCAAATGAATGCAAACAAAGTATTTGGATGCTTTCTCTTAATATACAACACAAAAGAACTCAAATCTCTTTCACCCTACCTGTATGAGCTTTTAAAACGTGCAAATGCATTCAAAAGCTTGAGTTGAAGCTTGTTTGTCCTTGTAAACATCCTTGGTGTATTTTCACACTCAAATAAATGCAAACAGGGTATTTGGATGCTTTCTCTTAATGTACAACACAGAAGAACTCAAATATTTTTAACCCTACCTGTATGAGCTTTTAAAATGCGTAAATGCATTCCAAAAATTGAGTTGAAGCTTGTTTGTACTTGTAAACATTCTTGCTGTATTTTCACAGTCAAATGAATGCAAACAAAGTATTTGGACGCTTTCTCTTAATATACAACACAAAAGAACTCAATCTCTGTCACCCTAGTCGTAAGAGCTGTTAAAACGCGTAAATGCATTCAAAAGCTTGAGTTAAAACATGTTTGTACATTAAAACATTCTTGTTGTAGTTTCATACACAAACGAATGCAAACAAAAAATTTGGGTTCGTTCTCTTAATATACAGCACAAAAGAACTCAATCTCTATCACCCTAGTCGTAAGAGCTGTTAAAACGCGTAAATGCATTCAAAAGCTTCAGTTGAAGCTTGTTTGTACTTGTAAACATCCTTGGTGTATTTTCACGCTCAAATGAATGCAAACAAAGTATTTGGATGTTTTCTCTTAATATACAACACAAAAGAACTGAATCTCTATCACCCTACTCGAAAGAGCTGTTAAAACTCGTAAATGCATTCAAAAGCTTGAGTTGAAGCTTGTTTGTATTTGTAACATCCTAGGTGTACTTTCACAGTCAAATGAATGCAAACAAAGTATTTTGATGCTTTCTCTTAATATACAACACAAAAGAACTCAAATCTCTTTCACCCTACTCGTATGAGCGTTTAAAACGCGTAAATGCATTCAAAAGCTTGAGTTGAAGCTTGTTTGCATTTGTAAACATCCTAGGTGTAGTTTCACACTCAATGAATGCAAACAAAGTATTTGGATACTTTCTCTTAATACACAATACAAAAGAACTCAACTTCTATCACACTAGTCGTAAGAGCTGTTAAAACGGGTAAATGCATTCAAAAGCTTGAGTTGAAACTTGTTTGTCCTGGTACAAATCCTTTGCGTATTTTCATACTCAAATGAATGCAAACAAAGTATTTGGATACTTTCTCTTAATATACAACACTAAAGAACTTAAATCTCTTTCACCCTACCCGTATGAGCTTTTAAAACCCGTAAATACATTCAAAAGCTTGAGTTAAAGCTTGTTTGTACTTGTAAACATCCTTGGTGTATTTTCACACTCAAAGGAATGCAAACAAAGTATTTGGATGCTTTCTCTTAATATACAACACAAAAGAACTCAAATCTCTTTCCTCCTACCCGTATGAGCTTTTAAAACGTGTAAATGCATTCAAACGCTTGAGTTGAAGCTTGTTTGTACTTTAAAACATTCATGGTGTAGTTTCACACTCAAATGAATGCAAACAAAGTATTTTGATGCTTTCTCCTAATATATAACACAAAAAAAACTCAAATCTCTTTCACCCTACTCGTAAGAGCTTTTAAAACGCGTAAATACATTCAAAAGCATGAGTTAAAGCTTATTTGTATTTGTAAACATCCTAAGTGTAGTTTCACACTCAAATGAATGCAAACAAAGTATTTTGATGATTTCTCTTAATATACAACACAAAAGAACTCTAATCTCTTTCACCCTACTCGTATGAGCGTTTAAAACGCGTAAATGCATTCAAAAACTTGAGTTGAAGCTTTTTTGTACTTTAAAACATTATTGGTGCAGTTTCATACCTAAGTGAATGTAAACAAAACATTTGGGTGCTCTCTGATAGTATACAACACAAAAGAAATCAATCTCTATCACCCTAGTCGTACTCGCTGTTAAAACGCGCAAATGCATTCAAATGCTTGAGTTGAAGATTGTTTGTACTTGTAAACATCCTTGGTGTTATTTCACGCCCAAATGAATGCAAACAAAGTATTTGGATGCTTTCTCTTAATATACAACACAGAAGAACTCAAATCTCTTTCACCCTACCCGTATGAGCTTTTAAAACTCGTAAATGCATTCAAATGCTTGAGTTGAAGCTTGTTTGTACTTTAAAACATTCTTAGTGTAGTTTCATACTCAAATGAATGCAAACAAAACATTTGGGTGCTTTCTCTTAATATACCACACAAAAGAACTCAATCTCTTTCACCCTAGTCGTAAGAGCTATTAAAACTCGTAAATGCAATCAAAAACTTGACTTGAAGCTTGTTTGTACTTGTAAAGATCCATGGTGTAGTTTTACACACAAATGAATGCAAACAAAGTATTTGGATGCTTTCTCTTAATAAACAACACAAAAGAACTCAAATCTCTTTCACCCTACTCGTAAGAGCTTTTAAAATGCGTAAATGTATTCAAAATCTTGAGTTGAAACTTGTTTGTACTTGTAAACATCCTAGGTGTAGTTTCACTCTCAAATGAATGCAAACAAAGTATTTGAATGCTTTCTCCTAATATACAACACAAAAGAACTCAAATCTCTTTCACCCTACTCGTATGAGCGTTTAAAACGCGTAAATGCATTCAAAAGCTTTAGTTGAAGCTTGTTTGTACTTTAAAACATTCTTGGTGTAGTTTCATACTCAAATGAATGTAGACAAAACATTTAGGTGCTTTCTCTTAATATGAAACACACAAAAGAACTCCGTCTCTGTCACTCTAGTCGTAAGAGTTGTTAAAACGTGTAAATGCATTCAAAAGCTTGAGTTGAAGCTTGTTTGTACTTGTAAACATCCTTGGTGTATTTTCACAGTCAAATGAATGCAAACAAAGTATTTGGCTGCTTTCTCTTATAATACAACACAAAAGAACTCAAATCTCTGTCACCCTACCCGTATGAGCTTTTAAAACGCGTAAATGCATTCAAAAGCTTGAGTTGAAGCTTGTTTGTACTTTAAAACATTCTTAGTGTAGTTTCATACTCAAATGAATGTGTGCAAATCTTTTGGGTGCTTTCTCTTAAATACAACACAAAAGAACTCAATCTCTATCACCCTAGTGGTAAGAGCTGTTAAAACTCGTAAATGCATTCAAAAGTTTGAGTGGAAGCTTGTTTGTACTTGTAAACATCCTTGGTGTAGTTTCACACTCAAATGAATGCAAACAAAGTATTTAAATGCTTTCTCTTAATATACAACACAAAAGAACTCAAATCTCTTTCACCCTACTCGTACCAGCTTTTAAAACGTGTAAATGCATTCAAAAGCTTGAGTTGAAGTTTTTGTACTTTAAAACAGTCTTGGTGTTGTTTCATACTCAAATGAATACAAACAAATCATTTGGGTGCTTTCTCTTAATATACAACACAAAAGAACTCAATCTCTATCACCCTAGTCGTAAGAGCTGTTAAAACGCGGAAAAGCATTCAAAAGCTTGAGTTGAAGATTGTTTGTACTTGTAAACATCCTTGGTGTTATTTCACGCCCAAATGAATGCAAACAAAGTATTTGGATGCTTTCTCTTAATATACAACACAAAAGAACTCAAATCTCTTTCACCCTACCTGTATGAGCTTTTAAAATGCGTAAATGCATTCAAAAGATTGTGTTGAAGCTTGTTTGTCCTTGTAAACATCCTTGGTGTATTTTCACACTCAAATAAATGCAAACAGGGTATTTGGATGCTTTCTCTTAATGTACAACACAGAAGAACTCAAATATTTTTAACCCTACCTGTATGAGCTTTTAAAATGCGTAAATGCATTCAAAAAATTGAGTTGAAGCTTGTTTGTACTTGTAAACATTCTTGCTGTATTTTCACAGTCAAATGAATGCAAACAAAGTATTTGGACGCTTTCTCTTAATATACAACACAAAAGAACTCAATCTCTGTCACCCTAGTCGTAAGAGCTGTTAAAACGCGTAAATGCATTCAAAAGCTTGAGTTAAAACATGTTTGTACATTAAAACATTCTTGTTGTAGTTTCATACACAAACGAATGCAAACAAAAAATTTGGGTTCGTTCTCTTAATATACAGCACAAAAGAACTCAATCTCTATCACCCTAGTCGTAGAGCTGTTAAAACGCGTAAATGCATTCAAAAGCTTCAGTTGAAGCTTGTTTGTACTTGTAAACATCCTTGGTGTATTTTCACGCTCAAATGAATGCAAACAAAGTATTTGGATGTTTTCTCTTAATATACAACACAAAAGAACTGAATCTCTATCACCCTAGTCGAAAGAGCTGTTAAAACTCGTAAATGCATTCAAAAGCTTGAGTTGAAGCTTGTTTGTATTTGTAACATCCTAGGTGTACTTTCACAGTCAAATGAATGCAAACAAAGTATTTTGATGCTTTCTCTTAATATACAACACAAAAGAACTCAAATCTCTTTCACCCTACTCGTATGAGCGTTTAAAACGCGTAAATGCATTCAAAAGCTTGAGTTGAAGCTTGTTTGCATTTGTAAACATCCTAGGTGTAGTTTCACACTCAATGAATGCAAACAAAGTATTTGGATACTTTCTCTTAATACACAATACAAAAGAACTCAACTTCTATCACACTAGTCGTAAGAGCTGTTAAAACGGGTAAATGCATTCAAAAGCTTGAGTTGAAGCTTGTTTGTCCTGGTACAAATCCTTTGCGTATTTTCATACTCAAATGAATGCAAACAAAGTATTTGGATACTTTCTCTTAATATACAACACTAAAGAACTTAAATCTCTTTCACCCTACCCGTATGAGCTTTTAAAACCCGTAAATACATTCAAAAGCTTGAGTTAAAGCTTGTTTGTACTTGTAAACATCCTTGGTGTATTTTCACACTCAAAGGAATGCAAACAAAGTATTTGGATGCTTTCTCTTAATATACAACACAAAAGAACTCAAATCTCTTTCCTCCTACCCGTATGAGCTTTTAAAACGTGTAAATGCATTCAAACGCTTGAGTTGAAGCTTGTTTGTACTTTAAAACATTCATGGTGTAGTTTCACACTCAAATGAATGCAAACAAAGTATTTTGATGCTTTCTCCTAATATATAACACAAAAAAAAACTGAAATCTCTTTCACCCTACTCGTAAGAGCTTTTAAAACGCGTAAATGCATTCAAAAGCTTATTTGTATTTTTAAACATCCGAAGTGTAGTTTCACACTCAAATGAATGCAAACAAAGTATTTTGATGCTTTCTCTTAATATACAACACAAAAGAACTCTAATCTCTTTCACCCTACTCGTATGAGCGTTTAAAACGCGTAAATGCATTCAAAAGCTTGAGTTGAAGCTTTTTTGTACTTTAAAACATTATTGGTGCAGTTTCATACCTAAGTGAATGTAAACAAAACATTTGGGTGCTATCTCATAGTATACAACACAAAAGAAATCAATCCCTATCACCCTAGTCGTAAGCGCTGTTAAAACGCGTAAATGCATTTAAATGCTTGAGTTGAAGATTGTTTGTACTTTTAAACATCCTTGGTGTTATTTCACACCCAAATGAATGTAAACAAAGTATTTGGATGCTTTCTCTTAGTATACAACACAAAAGAACTCAAATCTCTGTCACCCTACCCGTATGAGCTTTTAAAACTCGTAAATGCATTCAAATGCTTGAGTTGAAGCTTGTTTGTACTTTAAAACATTCTTGGTGTAGTTTCATACTCAAATGAATGCAAACCAAACATTTGGGTACTTTCTCTTAATATACCACACAAAAGAACTCAATCTCTTTCACCCTAGTCGTAAGAGCTATTAAAACTCGTAAATGCATTCAAAAACTTGACGTGAAGCTTGTTTGTACTTGTAAAGATCCATGGTGTAGTTTCACACACAAATGTATGCAAACAAAGTATTTGGATGCTTTCTCTTAATAAACAACACAAAAGAACTCAAATCTCTTTCACCCTACTCGTAAGAGCTTTTAAAATGCGTAAATGCATTCAAAATCTTGAGTTGAAACTTGTTTGTACTTGTAAACATCCTAGGTGTACTTTCACTCTCAAATGAATGCAAACAAAGTATTTGAATGCTTTCTCCTAATATACAACACAAAAGAACTCAAATCTCTTTCACCCTACTCGTATGAGCGTTTAAAAAGCGTAAATGCATTCAAAAGCTTGAGTTGAAGCTTGTTTGTACTTTAAAACATTCTTGGTGTAGTTTCATACTCAAATGAATGCAGACAAAACATTTAGGTGCTTTCTCTTAATATGAAACACACAAAAGAACTCCGTCTCTATCACTCTAGTCGTAAGAGTTGTTAAAACGTGTAAATGCATTCAAAAGCTTGAGTTGAAGCTTGTTTGTAGTTGTAAACATCCTTGGTGTATTTTCACACTCAAATGAATGCAAACAATGTATTTGGATGCTTTCTCTTAATATACAACACAAAAGAACACAAATCTCTGTCACCCTACCCGTATGAGCTTTTAAAACGCGTAAATGCATTTAAAAGCTTGAGTTGAAGCTTGTTTGTACTTTAAAACATTCTTAGTGTAGTTTCATACTCAAATGAATGCATACAAAACTTTTGGGTGCTTTCTCTTAAATACAACACAAAAGAACTCAATCTCTATCACCCTAGTCGTAAGAATTGTTAAAACGTGTAAATGCATTCAAAAGCTTGAGTTGAAGCTTGTTTGTAGTTGTAAACATCCTTGGTGTATTTTCACACTCAAATGAATGCAAACAAAGTATTTGGATGCTTTCTTTTAATGTACAACACAAAAGAACTCAAATATTTTCCACCCTACCTGTATGAGCTTTTAAAATGCGTAAATGCATTCAAAAGCTTGAGTTGAAGCTTGTTTGTCCTTGTAAACATCCTTGGTGTATTTTCACACTCAAATGAATGCAAACAAAGTATTTGGATGCTTTCTCTTAATGTACAACACAGAAGAACTCAAATATTTTTCACCCTACCTGTAAGAGCTATTAAAACTCGTAAATGCATTCAAAAGCTTGAGTTGAAGCTTGTTTGTACTTGTAAACATCCTTGGTGTAGTTTCACACTCAAAATGAATGCAAACAAAGTATTTAAATGCTTTCTCTTAATATACAACACAAAAGAACTCAAATCTCTTTCACCCTACTCGTAAGAGGTTTTAAAACGCGTAAATGCATTCAAAAGCTTGAGTTAAAGCTTATTTGTATTTGTAAACATCCTAAGTGTAGTTTCACACTCAAATGAATCCAAACAAAGTATTTGGATGCTTTCTCTTAGTATACAATAGAAAAGAAGTCAAATCTCTTTCACCATACTCGTATGAGCGTTTAAAACGCGTAAATGCATTCAAAAGCATGAGTTGAAGCTTGTTTGTACTTTAAAACATTCTTGGTGTAGTTTCATACCCAAATGAATGCAAACAAAACATTTGGGTGCTCTCTCATAATATACAACACAAAAGAACTCAATCTCTATCACCCTAGTCGTAAGAGCTATTAAAACTCGTAAATGCATTCAAAAGCTTGAGTTGAAGCTTGTTTGTACTTGTAAACATCCTTGGTGTAGTTTCACACTCAAATGAATGCAAACAAAGTATTTAAATGCTTTCTCTTAATATACAACACAAAAGAACTCAAATCTCTTTCACCCTACTCGTAAGAGCTTTTAAAACGCGTAAATGCATTCAAAATCTTGAGTTGAATCTTGTTTGTACTTGTAAACATCTTAGGTGTAGTTTCACTCTCAAATGAATGCAAACAAAGTATTTGGATGCTTTCTCCTAATATACAAGACAAAAGAACTCAAATCTCTATCACCCTACTCATATGAGCGTTTAAAATACGTAAATGCATTCAAAAGCTTCAGTTGATGCTTGTTTGTACTTTAAAACATTCTTGGTGTAGTTTCATACCCAAATGAATGCAAACAAAACATTTGGGTGCTCTCTCATAATATACAACACAAAAGAACTCAATTTCTATCACACTAGTCGTAAGAGCTGTTAAAACGGGTAAATGCATTCAAAAGCTTAAGTTGAAGCTTGTTTGTCCTGGTACAAATCCTTTGTGTATTTTCACACTCAAATGAATGCAAACAAAGTATTTGGATGCTTTCTCTTAATGTACAACACTAAAGAACTCAAATCTCTTTCACCCTACCCGTATGAGGTTTTAAAACCCGTAAATACATTCAAAAGCTTGAGTTAAAGCTTGTTTGTACTTGTAAACATCCTTGGTGTATTTTCACACTCAAATGAATGCAAACAAAGTATTTGGAAGCTTTCTCTTAATATACAACACAAAAGAACTCAAATCTCTTTCACCCTACCCGTATCAGCTTTTAAAACGTGTAAATGCATTCAAAAATTTGAGTTGAAGCTTGTTTGTACTTTAAAACATTCTTGGTTTAGTTTCATACTCAAATGAATGCAAACAAAACTTTTGGGTGCTTTCTCTTAAATACACACAAACGAACCCAATCTCTATCACCCTAGTCGTAATAGCTTTAAAAACTCGTAAATGCATTCAAAAGCTTGAGTTGAAGCTTGTTTGTACTTGTAAACATCCTTGGTGTAGTTTCACACTCAAATAAATGCAAACAAAGTATTTAAATTCTTTCTCTTAACATACAACACAAAAGAATCAAATCTCTTTCACCCTACCCATATGAGCTTTTAAAACGCGTAAATGCATTCAAAAGCTTGAGTTGAAGCTTGTTTGCATTTGTAAACATCCTAGGTGTAGTTTCACACTCAAATGAATGCAAACAAAGTAGTTGGATGCTTTCTCCTAATATACAAGACAAAAAAACTCAAATCTCTTTCACCCTACTCGTAAGAGCTTTTAAAACGCGTAAATGTATTCAAAAGCATGAGGTAAAGCTTATTTGTATTTGTAAACATCCTAAGTGTAGTTTCACACTCAAATGAATGCAAACAAAGTATTTTGATGCTTTCTCTTAATATACAACACAAAAGAACTCTAATCTCTTTCACCCTACTCGTACGAGCGTTTAAAACGCGTAAATGCATTCAAAAGCTTGAGTTGAAGGTTTTTTGTACTTTAAAACATTCTTGGTGCAAATTCATACCCATGTGAATGTAAACAAAACATTTAGATACTTTCTCTTGATATACAACACAAAAGAGTTGTTAAAACGCGTAAACGCATTCAAAAGCTTGAGTTGAAGATTGTTTGTACTTGTAAACATCCTTGGTGTCATTTCACACTCAAATGAATACAAACAAAGTATTTGGATACTTTCTCTTAATATATACATTACAAAAGAACTCAAAATGTCTATCACCCTAGTTGTAAGAGCTGTTAAAACTCGTAAATGCATTCAAAAGCTTGAGTTGAAGCTTGTTTGTACTTTAAAACATTCTTGGTGTAGTTTCACAATCAAATGAAGGCAAACAAAGTATTTAGATGCTTTCTCTTAATATACAACAAAAAAGAACTCAAATCTCTTTCACCCTACTCGTATGAGCGTTTAAAACGCGTAAATGCACTCAAAAGCTTGAGTTGAAGCTTGTTCATACTTATAAACATCCTTGTTGTACTTTCACACTCAAATGAATGCAAACAAAGTATTTGGATGCTTTCTCTTAATCTACAACACCAAAGAACTCAAATCTCTTTCACCCTACTCGTAAGAACTTTTAAAATGCGTAAATGTATTAAAAAGCTTAAGTTGAAGCTTGTTTGTAATTTTAAATATCCTATGTGTAGTTTCACACTCGAATGAATTCAAACAAAGTATTTGGATGCTTTCTCTTAATATAGAACACAAAAGAACTCAAATCTCTTTCACCCCACTGGTATGAGAGTTGAAGCTTGTTTGTACTCTAAAAACATTCTTTGTGTAGTTTCATACTCAAATGAAACAAAACAAAATATTTGGGTGATTTCTCTTAATATACATCCCAAAAGAACTCAATCTCTATCACCCTAGTCGTAAGAGCTGTTCAAATGCGTAAATGCATTCAAAAGCTTGAGTTGAAGCTTGTTTGTACTTGTAAACATCCCTGGGGTTATTTCACACTCAAATGAACACAAACAATGTTTTTGGATACTTTCTCTTAATATACAACACAAAAAACACAATTTCTATCAACCTAGTCGTAAGAGCTGTTAAAACGCATAAATACATTCAAAAGCTTGAGTTGAAGCTTGTTTGTACTTGTAAACATCCCTGGTGTTATTTTGCCCTCAATTGAACTCAAACAAAGTATTTGGATACTTTCTCTTAATATACAACACAAAAGAACTCAATTTCTATCACCCTAGTCGTAAGAGCTGTTAAAACGCGTAAATACATTCAAAAGCTTGAGTTGAAGCTTGTTTGTACTTGTAAATATCCCTGGTGTTATTTTGCACTCAAATGAACTCAAACAAAGTATTTGGATACTTTCTCTTAATATACAACACATCAGAACTCAATTTCTATCACCCTAGTCGTAAGAGCTGTTAAAACGCGTAAATGCATTCAAAAGTTTGAGTTGAAGCTTGATTGTACTTGTAAACATCCCTGGTGTTATTTCGCACTCAAATGAATTCAAATAAAGTATTTGGATACTTTCTCTTAATATACAACACAACAAAACTCAATTTCTATCACCCTAGTCGTAAGAGCTGTTAAAACGCGTATATGCATTCAAAAGTTTGAGTTGAAGCTTGATTGTACTTGTAAACATCCCTGGTGTTATTTCGCACTCAAATGAATTCAAATAAAGTATTTGGATACTTTCTCTTAATATACAACACAACAAAACTCAATTTCTATCACCCTAGTCGTAAGAGCTGTTAAAACGCGTAAATGCATTCAAAAGTTTGAGTTGAAGCTTGATTGTACTTGTAAACATCCCTGGTGTTATTTCGCACTCAAATGAATTCAAACAAAGTATTTGGATAGTTTCTCTTAATATACAACACAAAAGAACTCAATTTCTATCACCCTAGTCGTAAGAGCTGTTAAAACGCGTAAATACATTCAAAAGCTTGAGTTGAAGCTTGTTTGTACTTGTAAACATCCCTGGTGTTATTTTGCACTCAAATGAACTCAAACAAAGTATTTGGATACTTTCTCTTAATATACGACACATCAGAACTCTGTTTCTATCACCCTAGTCGTAAGAGCTGTTAAAACGCGTAAATGCATTCAAAAGCTTGAGTTGAAGCATGTTTGTACTTGTAAACATCCTTGGTGTTATTTCACACTGAAATGAATGCAAACATAGTATTTGGATACTTTCTCTTAATATACAACACAAAAGAACTCAATTTCTATCACCCTAGTCGTTAGAGCTGTTAAAACGCGTAAATGCATTCAAAAGCATGAGTTGAATCATGTTTGTACTTGTAAACATCCTTGGTGTATTTTCACACTCAAATGAATGCAAAAAAATTATTTGGATGCATTCTCTTAATGTACAACACAAAAGAACTCAAATCTCTTTTACCCTAGTTGTAAGAGCGTTTAAAACACGTAAATGCATTCAAAAGCTTGAGTTGAAGCTTGTTTGTACTTTAAAACATTCTTGGTTTAGTTTCATACTCAAATGAATGCAAACAAAGTATTTGGACACTTTCTCTTAATATACAACACAAAAGAACATAATTTCTATCAACCTAGTCGTAAGAGCTGTTAAAACGCGTAAATGCATTCAAAAGCTTGAGTTGAAGCTTGTTTGTTCTTGTAAACATCCTTGGTGTTATTTCATACTCAAATGAATGCAAGCAAAGTATTTGGATACTTTCTCTTAATATACAACACAAAAGAACACAATTTCTATCAACCTAGTCGTAAGAGCTGTTAAAACGCTTAAATACATTCAAAAGCTTGAGTTGAAGCTTGTTTGTACTTGTAAACATCCCTGGTGTTATTTTGCACTCAAATGAACTCAAACAAAGTTATTGGATACTTTCTCTTAATATACAACACATCAGAACACAATTTCTATCACCCTAGTCGTAAGAGCTGTTAAAACGCGTAAATGCATTCAAAAGTTTGAGTTGAAGCTTGTTTGTACTTGTAAACATCCCTGGTGTTATTTTGCACTCAAATGAACTCAAACAAAGTATTTGGATACTTTCTCTTAATATACAACACAAAAGAACTCAATTTCTATCACCCTAGTCGTAAGAGCTGTTAAAACGCGTAAATACATTCAAAAGCTTGATTTGAAGCTTGTTTGTACCTGTAAACATCCCTGGTGTTATTTTGCACTCAAATGAACTCATACAAAGTATTTGGATACTTTCTCTTCATATACAACACATCAGAACACAATTTCTATCACCCTAGTCGTAAGAGCTGTTAAAACGCGTAAATGCATTCAAAAGTTTTTGTTGAAGCTTGATTGTACTTGTACACATCCCTGGTGTTATTTCGCACTCAAATGAACTCAAATAAAGTATTTGAATACTTTCTCTTAATATACAACACAACAAAACTCAATTTCTAACACCCTAGTCGTAAGTGCTGTTAAAACGTGTAAATGCATTCAAAAGTTTGAGTTGAAGCTTGTTTATACTTGTAAACATCCTTGGTGTATTTTCGCACTCAAATGAATGCAAACAAAGTATTTGGATGTTTTCTCTTAATATACAACACAAAAGAACTGAATCTCTATCACCCTAGTCGAAAGAGCTGTTAAAACGCGTAAATGCATTCAAAAGCTTGAGTTGAAGCTTGTTTGTACTTGTAAACATCCTTGGTGTAGTTTCACACTCAAATGAATGCAAATAAAGTGTTTGGATGCTTTCTCTTAATATACAACACAAAAGAACTCAACTCTCTTTCACGCTACTCGTATGAGGTTTTAAAACTCATAAATGCATTCAAAACCTTGTGTTGAAGCTTGTTTGTACTTTAAAACATTCTTGGTGTAGTTTCATACTCAAATGAATGCAAACAAAACTTTTGGGTGCTTTTTCTTAAATACAACACAAAAGAACTCAATCTCTATCACCCTAGTCGTAAGAGCTGTTAAAACTCGTAAATGCATTCAAAAGCTTGAGTTGAAGCTTGTATGTACTTGTAAACATCCTAGGTGTAGTTTCACACACAAATGAAAGCAAACAAAGTATTTGGATGCTTTCTCTTTATAGACAACACAAAAGAACTCAAATCTCTTTCACCCACTCGTAAGAGATTTTAAAACGCGTAAATGCATTCAAAATCTTGAGTTGAAGCTTGTTTATACTTGTAAACATCCTAGGTGTAGTTTCACACTCAAATGAATGCAAACAAAGTATTTGGATGCTTTTTCCTAATATACAACACAAAAGAACTCAAATCTCTTTCACCCTACTCGTATGAGCGTTTAAAACGCGTAACTGCATTCAAAAGCTTGAGTTGAAGCTTGTTTGTACTTTAAAATATTCTTGGTGTAGTTTCATACTCAAATGATTGCAGACAAAACATTTGGGTACTTTCTTTTATTATGAAACACACAAAAGAACTTAATCTCTATCACCCGAGTCGTAAGAGTTGTTAAAACGCGTAAATGCATTCAAAAGTTTGAGTTGAAGCTTGTTTGTACTTGTAATCATCCTTGGTGTATTTTCACACTCAAACGAATGCAAACAAAGTATTTAAATGCTTTCTTTTAATATAAAACACAAAAGAACTCAAATCTCTTTCACCCTACCCGTATGAGCTTTTAAAACTTCGAAATGCATTCAAAAGCTGGAGTTGAACCTTGTTTGTGCTTTAAAACATTCTTGGTGTAGTTCCATACTCAAATGAATGCAAACAAAACTTTTGGGTGCTTTCTCTTCAATAAAACAAAAAAGAACTCAATCTCTATCACCCTAGTCGTAAGAGCTATTAAAACTCGTAAATGCATTCAAAAGCTTGAGTTGAAGCTTGTTTGTACTTGTAAACATCCTTGGTGTAGTTTCACACTCAAATGAATGCAAACAAAGTATTCAAATGCTTTCTCTTAATATACAAAACAAAAGAACTCAAATCTCTTTCACCCTACTCGTAAGAGCTTTTAAAACGTGTAAATGCATTCAAAAGCTTGAGTTAAAGCTTATTTGTATTTGTAAACATCCTAAGTGTAGTTGGACACTCAAATGAATCCAAACAAAGTATTTGGATGCTTTCTCTTAATATACAACACAAAAGAACTCAAATCTCTTTCACCCTACTCGTATGAGGGTTTAAAACGCGTAAATGCATTCAAAAGCTTGAGTTGAAGCTTGTTTGCATTTGTGAACATCCTAGGTGTAGTTTCACACTCAATGAATGCAAACAAAGTATTTGGATACTTTCTCTTAATACACAATACAAAAGAACTCAATTTCTATCACACTAGTCGTAAGAGCTGTTAAAACGGGTAAATGCATTCAAAAGCTTGAGTTGAAGCTTGTTTGTCCTGGTACAAATCCTTTGTGTATTTTCATACTCAAATGAATGCAAACAAAGTATTTGGATACTTTCTCTTAATATACAACACTAAAGAACTCAAATCTCTTTCACCCTACCCGTATGAGCTTTTAAAACCCGTAAATACATTCAAAAGCTTGAGTTAAAGCTTGTTTGTACTTGTAAACATCCTTGGTGTATTTTCACACTCAAAGGAATTCAAACAAAGTATTTGAATGCTTTCTCTTAATATACAACACAAAAGAACTCAAATCTCTTTCCTCCTACCGGTATGATCTTTTAAAACGTGTAAATGCATTCAAAAGCTTGAGTTGAAGCTTGTTTGTACTATAAAACATTCTTGGTGTAGTTTCACACTCAAATAAATGCAAACAAAGTATTTGGATGCTTTCTCCTAATATATAACACAAAAAAAACTCAAATCTCTTTCACCCTACTCATAAGAGCTTTTAAAACGCGTAAATGCATTCAAAAGCATGAGTTAAAGCTTATTTGTATTTGTAAACATCCTAAGTGTAGTTTCACACTCAAATGAATGCAAACAAAGTATTTTGATGATTTCTCTTAATATACAACACAAAAGAACTCTAATCTCTTTCACCCTACTCGTATGAGCGTTTAAAACGCGTAAATGCATTCAAAAACTTGAGTTGAAGCTTTTTTGTACTTTAAAACATTATTGGTGCAGTTTCATACCTAAGTGAATGTAAACAAAACATTTGGGTGCTCTCTGATAGTATACAACACAAAAGAAATCAATCTCTATCACCCTAGTCGTACTCGCTGTTAAAACGCGCAAATGCATTCAAATGCTTGAGTTGAAGATTGTTTGTACTTGTAAACATCCTTGGTGTTATTTCACGCCCAAATGAATGCAAACAAAGTATTTGGATGCTTTCTCTTAATATACAACACAAAAGACCTCAATTTCTATCACCCTAGTTGTAAGAGCTGTTAAAATGCACAAATGAATGCAAACAAAACATTTGGGTTCTTTCTCTTAATATACAACACAAAAGAACTCAAATCTCTTTCACCCTACCCGTATGAGCTTTTAAAACTCGTAAATGCATTCAAATGCTTGAGTTGAAGCTTGTTTGTACTTTAAAACATTCTTAGTGTAGTTTCATACTCAAATGAATGCAAACAAAACATTTGGGTGCTTTCTCTTAATATACCACACAAAAGAACTCAATCTCTTTCACCCTAGTCGTAAGAGCTATTAAAACTCGTAAATGCAATCAAAAACTTGACTTGAAGCTTGTTTGTACTTGTAAAGATCCATGGTGTAGTTTTACACACAAATGAATGCAAACAAAGTACTTGGATGCTTTCTCTTAATAAACAACACAAAAGAACTCAAATCTCTTTCACCCTACTCGTAAGAGCTTTTAAAATGCGTAAATGCATTCAAAATCTTGAGTTGAAACTTGTTTGTACTTGTAAACATCCTAGGTGTAGTTTCACTCTCAAATGAATGCAAACAAAGTATTTGAATGCTTTCTCCTAATATACAACACAAAAGAACTCAAATCTCTTTCACCCTACTCGTATGAGCGTTTAAAACGCGTAAATGCATTCAAAAGCTTTAGTTGAAGCTTGTTTGTACTTTAAAACATTCTTGGTGTAGTTTCATACTCAAATGAATGTAGACAAAACATTTAGGTGCTTTCTCTTAATATGAAACACACAAAAGAACTCCGTCTCTGTCACTGTAGTCGTAAGAGTTGTTAAAACGTGTAAATGCATTCAAAAGCTTGAGTTGAAGCTTGTTTGTACTTGTAAACATCCTTGGTGTATTTTCACAGTCAAATGAATGCAAACAAAGTATTTGGCTGCTTTCTCTTATAATACAACACAAAAGAACTCAAATCTCTGTCACCCTACCCGTATGAGCTTTTAAAACGCGTAAATGCATTCAAAAGCTTGAGTTGAAGCTTGTTTGTACTTTAAAACATTCTTAGTGTAGTTTCATACTCAAATGAATGTGTGCAAATCTTTTGGGTGCTTTCTCTTAAATACAACACAAAAGAACTCAATCTCTATCACCCTAGTGGTAAGAGCTGTTAAAACTCGTAAATGCATTCAAAAGTTTGAGTGGAAGCTTGTTTGTACTTGTAAACATCCTTGGTGTAGTTTCACACTCAAATGATTGCAAACAAAGTATTTAAATGCTTTCTCTTAATATACAACACAAAAGAACTCAAATCTCTTTCACCCTACTCGTACCAGCTTTTAAAACGTGTAAATGCATTCAAAAGCTTGAGTTGAAGTTTTTGTACTTTAAAACATTCTTGGTGTTGTTTCATACTCAAATGAATACAAACAAATCATTTGGGTGCTTTCTCTTAATATACAACACAAAAGAACTCAATCTCTATCACCCTAGTCGTAAGAGCTGTTAAAACGCGTAAAAGCATTCAAAAGCTTGAGTTGAAGATTGTTTGTACTTGTAAACATCCTTGGTGTTATTTCACGCCCAAATGAATGCAAACAAAGTATTTGGATGCTTTCTCTTAATATACAACACAAAAGAACTCAAATCTCTTTCACCCTACTCGTATGAGCTTTTAAAACGCGTAAATGCATTCAAAAGCTTGAGTTGAAGCTTGTTTGTCTTTACAAACATCCTTGGTGTATTTTCACACTCAAATGAATGCAAACAAAGTATTTGGATGCTTTCTTTTAATGTACAACACAAAAGTACTCAAATATTTTTCACCCTACCTGTATGAGCTTTTAAAATGCGTAAATGCATTCAAACGCTTGAGTTGAAGCTTGTTTGTCCTTGTAAACATCCTTGGTGTATTTTCACACTCAAATGAATGCAAACAAAGTATTTGGATGCTTTCTCTTAATGTACAACACAGAAGAACTCAAATATTTTTAACCCTACCTGTATGAGCTTTTAAAATGCGTAAATGCATTCAAAAAATTGAGTTGACGCTTGTTTGTACTTGTAAACATTCTTGCTGTATTTTCACAGTCAAATGAATGCAAACAAAGTATTTGGACGCTTGCTCTTAATATACAACACAAAAGAACTCAATCTCTGTCACCCTAGTCGTAAGAGCTGTTAAAACGCGTAAATGCATTCAAAAGCTTGAGTTAAAACATGTTTGTACATTAATAGATTCTTGTTGTAGTTTCATACACAAACGAATGCAAACAAAAAATTTGGGTTCGTTCTCTTAATATACAGCACAAAAGAACTCAATCTCTATCACCCTAGTCGTAAGAGCTGTTAAAACGCGTAAATGCATTCAAAAGCTTCAGTTGAAGCTTGTTTGTACTTGTAAACATCCTTGGTGTATTTTCACGCTCAAATGAATGCAAACAAAGTATTTGGATGTTTTCTCTTAATATACAACACAAAAGAACTGAATCTCTATCACCCTAGTCGAAAGAGCTGTTAAAACTCGTAAATGCATTCAAAAGCTTGAGTTGAAGCTTGTTTGTATTTGTAACATCCTAGGTGTACTTTCACAGTCAAATGAATGCAAACAAAGTATTTTGATGCTTTCTCTTAATATACAACACAAAAGAACTCAAATCTCTTTCACCCTACTCGTATGAGCGTTTAAAACGCGTAAATGCATTCAAAAGCATGAGTTGAAGCTTGTTTGTACTTGTAAACATCCTTGGTGTATTTTGACACTCAAATGAATGCAAACAAAGTATTTGGATGCTTTCTCTTAATATACAACACATAAGAACTCAAATCTCTTTTACCCCAATCGTAAGAGCTTTTAAGACACGTAAATGCATTCAAAAGCTTGAGTTGAAGCTTGTTTGTACTTTAAAACATTCTTGGTGTAGTTTCATACTCAAATGAATGCAAACAAACATTTGGGTGCTTTCTCTTAATATACAACACAAAAGAACTCAATCTCTATCACCCTATTCGTAAGAGCTGTTAAAACTCGTAAATGCATTCAAAAGCTTAAGTTGAAGCATGTTTGTACTTGTAAACATCTTTGGTGTTATTTCACACTGAAATGAATGCAAACATAGTATTTGGATACTTTCTCTTAATATACAACACAAAAGAACTCAATTTCTATCACCCTAGTCGTAAGAGCTGTTAAAACGCGTAAATGCATTCAAAAGCATGAGTTGAAGCATGTTTGTACTTGTAAACATCCTTGGTGTATTTTCACACTCAAATGAATGCAAAAAAAGTATTTGGATGCATTCTCTTAGTGTACAACACAAAAGAACTCCAATCTCTCTTCCCCTAGTTGTAAGAGTGTTTAAAACACGTAAATGCATTCAAAAGCTTGAGTTGAAGCTTTTTTGTACTTTAAAACATTCTTGATGTAGTTTCATACTCAAATGAATGCAAACAAAGTATTTGGATACTTTCTCTTAATATACAACACAAAAGAACACAATTTCTATCAACCTAGTCGTAAGTGCTGTTAAAACGCGTAAATGCATTCAAAACCTTGTGTTGAAGCTTGTTTGTTCTTGTAAACATCCTTGGTGTTATTTCATACTCAAATGAATGCAAGCAAACTATTTGGATACTTTCTCTTAATATACAACACAAAAGAACACAATTTCTATCAACCTAGTCGTAAGAGCTGTTAAAACGCGTAAATACATTCAAAAGCTTGAGTTGAAGCTTGTTTGTACTTGTAAACATCCCTTGTGTTATTTTGCACTCAAATGAACTCAAACAAAGTATTTGGATATTTTCTCTCAATATACAACACAAAAGAACTCAATTTCTATCACCCTAGTCGTAAGAGCTGTTAAAACGCGTAAATGCATTAAAAAGCTTGAGTTGAAGCATGTTTGTACTTGTAAACATCCTTGGTGTTATTTCACACTGAAATGAATCCAAACATAGTATTTGGATACTTTCTGTTAATATACAACACAAAAGAACTCAATTTCTATCACTCTAGTCGTAAGAGTTGTTAAAACGCGTAAATGCATTCAAAAGCATGAGGTGAAGCATGTTTGTACTTGTAAACATCCTTGGTGTATTTTCACACTCAAATGAATGCAAAAAAAGTATTTGGATGCATTCTCTTAATGTACAACACAAAAGAACTCAAATCTCTTTTACCCCAGTTGTAAGAGCGTTTAAAACACGTAAATGCATTCAAAAGCTTGAGTTGAAGCTTGTTTGTACTTTAAAACATTCTTGGTGTAGTTTCATATTCAAATGAATGCAAACAAAGTATTTGGATACTTTCTCTTAATATACAATACAAAAAAACTAAATTTCTATCACCCCAGTCGTAAGAGCTGTTAAAACGCGTAAATGCATTAAAAAGCTTGAGTTGAAGCATGTTTGTACTTGTAAACATCCTTGGTGTTATTTCACACTGAAATGAATGCAAACATAGTATTTGGATACTTTCTCTTAATATACAACACAAAAGAACTCAATTTCTATCACCCTAGTCGTAAGAGCTGTTAAAACGCGTAAATGCATTCAAAAGCATGAGTTGAAGCATGTTTGTACTTGTAAACATCCTTGGTATATTTTCACACTCAAATGAATGCAAAAAAAGTATTTGGATGCATTCTCTTAATGTACAACACAAAAGAACTCAAATCTCTTTTACCCTAGTTGTAAGTGCGTTTAAAACAATTAAATGCATTCAAAAGCTTGAGTTGAAGCTTGTTTGTACTTTAAAACATTCTTGGTGTAGTTTCATACTCAAATGAATGCAAACAAAGTATTTGGATACTTTCTCTTAATATACAACACAAAAGAACACAATTTCTATCAACCTAGTCGTAAGAGTTGTTAAAACGCGTAAATGCATTCAAAAGCTTGAGTTGAAGCTTGTTTGTTCTTGTAAACATCCTTGGTGTTATTTCATACTCAAATGAATGCAAGCAAAGTATTTGGATACTTTCTCTTAATATACAACATAAAAGAACACAATTTCTATCAACCTAGTCGTAAGACCAATTAAAACGCGTAAATACATTCAAAAGCTTGAGTTGAAGCTTGTTTGTACTTGTAAACATCCCTGGTGTTATTTTGCACTCAATTGAACTCAAACAAAGTATTTGGATACTTTCTCTTAATATACAACACAAAAGAACTCAATTTCTATCACCCTAGTCGTAAGAGCTGTTAAAACGCGTAAATACATTCAAAAGCTTGAGTTGAAGCTTGTTTGTACTTGTAAACATCCCTGGTGTTATTTTGCACTCAAATGAACTCAAACAAAGTATTTGAATACCTTCTCTTAATATACAACACATCAGAACTCAATTTCTATCACCCTAGTCGTAAGAGCTGTTAAAACGCGTAAATGCATTCAAAAGCATGAGGTGAAGCATGTTTGTACTTGTAAACATCCTTGGTGTATTTTCACACTCAAATGAATGCAAAAAAAGTATTTGGATGCATTCTCTTAATGTACAACACAAAAGAACTCATATCTCTTTTACCCTAGTTGTAAGAGCATTTAAAACACGTAAATGCATTCAAAAGCTTGAGTTGAAGCTTGTTTGTACTTTAAAACATTCTTGGTGTAGTTTCATACTCAAATGAATGCAAACAAAGTATTTGGATACTTTCTCTTAATATACAATACAAAAAAACTAAATTTCTATCACCCCAGTCGTAAGAGCTGTTAAAACGCGTAAATGCATTAAAAAGCTTGAGTTGAAGCATGTTTGTACTTGTAAACATCCTTGGTATTATTTCACACTGAAATGAATGCAAACATAGTATTTGGATACTTTCTCTTAATATACAACACAAAAGAACTCAATTTCTATCACCCTAGTCGTAAGAGCTGTTAAAACGCGTAAATGCATTCAAAAGCATGAGTTGAAGCATGTTTGTACTTGTAAACATCCTTGGTATATTTTCACACTCAAATGAATGCAAAAAAAGTATTTGGATGCATTCTCTTAATGTACAGCACAAAAGAACTCAAATCTCTTTTACCCTAGTTGTAAGTGCGTTTAAAACAATTAAATGCATTCAAAAGCTTGAGTTGAAGCTTGTTTGTACTTTAAAACATTCTTGGTGTAGTTTCATACTCAAATGAATGCAAACAAAGTATTTGGATACTTTCTCTTAATATACAACACAAAAGAACACAATTTCTATCAACCTAGTCGTAAGACCTGTTAAAACGCGTAAATACATTCAAAAGCTTGAGTTGAAGCTTGTTTGTACTTGTAAACATCCCTGGTGTTATTTTGCACTCAATTGAACTCAAACAAAGTATTTGGATACTTTCTCTTAATATACAACACAAAAGAACTCAATTTCTATCACCCTAGTCGTAAGAGCTGTTAAAACGCGTAAATACATTCAAAAGCTTGAGTTGAAGCTTGTTTGTACTTGTAAACATCCATGGTGTTATTTTGCACTCAAATGAACTCAAACAAAGTATTTGAATACTTTCTCTTAATATACAACACAAAAGAACTCAATTTCTATCACCGTAGTCGTAAGAGCTGTTAAAACGCGTAAATGCATTAAAAAGCTTGACTTGAAGCATGTTTGTACTTGTAAACATCCTTGGTGTTATTTCACACTGAAATGAATGCAAACATAGTATTTGGATACTTTCTCTTAATATACAACACAAAAGAACTCAATTTCTTACACCCTAGTCGTAAGAGCTGTTAAAACGCGTAAATGCATTCAAAAGCATGAGTTGAAGCATGTTTGTACTTGTAAACATCCTTGGTGTATTTTCACACTCAAATGAATGCAAAAAAAGTATTTGGATGCATTCTCTTAATTTACAACACAAAAGAACTCAAATCTCTTTTACCCTAGTTGTAAGAGCGTTTAAAACACGTAAATGCATTCAAAAGCTTGAGTTGAAGCTTGTTTGTACTTTAAAACTTTCTTGGTGTAGTTTCATACTCAAATGAATGCAAACAAAGTATTTGGATACTTTCTCTTAATATACAACACAAAAGAACACAATTTCTATCAACCTAGTCGTAAGATCTGTTAAAACGCGTAAATGCATTCAAAAGCTTGAGTTGAAGCTTGTTTGTTCTTGTAAACATCCTTGGTGTTATTTCATACTCAAATGAATGCAATCAAAGTATTTGGATACTTTCTCTTAATATACAACACAAAAGAACACAATTTCTATCAACCTAGTCGTAAGACCTGTTAAAACGCGTAAATACATTCAAAAGCTTGAGTTGAAGCTTGTTTGTACTTGTAAACATCCCTGGTGTTATTTTGCACTCAATTGAACTCAAACAAAGTATTTGGATACTTTCTCTTAATATACAACACAAAAGAACACAATTTCTATCAACCTAGTCGTAAGAGCTGTTAAAACGCGTAAATACATTCAAAAGCTTGAGTTGAAGCTTGTTTGTACTTGTAAACATCCCTGGTGTTATTTTGCACTCAAATGAACTCAAACAAAGTATTTGGATACTTTCTCTTAATATACAACACATCAGAACTCAATTTCTATCGACCTAGTCGTAAGAGCTGTTAAAACGCGTAAATGCATTAAAAAGCATGAGTTGAAGCATGTTTGTACTTGTAAACATCCTTGGTGTTATTTCACACTGAAATGAATGCAAACATAGTATTTGGATACTTTCTCTTAATATACAACACAAAAGAACTCAATTTCTATCACCCTAGTCGTAAGAGCTGTTAAAACGCGTAAATGCATTCAAAAGCATGAGTTGAAGCATGTTTGTACTTGTAAACATCCTTGGTGTATTTTCACACTCAAATGAATGCAAAAAAAGTATTTGGATGCATTCTCTTAATTTACAACACAAAAGAACTCAAATATCGTTTACCCTAGTTGTAAGAGCGTTTAAAACACGTAAATGCATTCAAAAGCTTGAGTTGAAGATTGTTTGTACTTTAAAACTTTCTTGGTGTAGTTTCATACTCAAATGAATGCAAACAAAGTATTTGGATACTTTCTCTTAATATACAACACAAAAGAACACAATTTCTATCAACCTAGTCGTAAGAGCTGTTAAAACGCGTAAATGCATTCAAAAGCTTGAGTTGAAGTTTGTTCTTGTAAACATCCTTTGTGTTATTTCATACTCAAATGAATGCAAGCAAAGTATTTGGATACTTTCTCTTAATATACAACACAAAAGAACACAATTTCTATCAACCTAGTCGTAAGAGCTGTTAAAACGCGTAAATACATTCAAAAGCTTGAGTTGAAGCTTGTTTGTACTTGTAAACATCCCTGGTGTTATTTTGCACTCAAATGAACTCAAACAAAGTATTTGGATACTTTCTCTTAATATACAAAACATCAGAACTCAATTTCTATCACCCTAGTCGTAAGAGCTGTTAAAACGCGTAAATGCATTCAAAAGTTTGAGTTGAAGCTTGATTGTACTTGTAAACATCCCTGGTGTTATTTCGCACTCAAATGAACTCAAATAAAGTATTTGGAAACTTTCTCTTACTATACAACACAACAAAACTCAATTTCTATCACCCTAGTCGTAAGAGCTGTTAAAACGCGTAAATGCATTCAAAAGCTTGAGTTGAAGCTTGATTGTACTTGTAAACATCCCTGGTGTTATTTTGCACTCAAATTAACTCAAACAAAGTATTTGGATACTTTCTCTTAATATACAACACAAAAGAACTCAATTTCTATCACCCTAGTCGTAAGAGCTGTTAAAACGCGTAAATACATTCAAAAGCTTGAGTTGAAGCTTGTTTGTACTTGTAAACATCCCTGGTGTTATTTTGCACTCAAATGAACTCAAACAAAGTATTTGGATACTTTCTCTTAATATACAACACATTAGAACTCAATTTCTATCACCCTAGTCGTAAAAGCTGTTAAAACGCGTAAATGCATTCAAAAGTTTGAGTTGAAGCGTGATTGTACTTGTAAACATCCCTGGTGTTATTTCGCACTCAAATGAACTCAAATAAAGTATTTGGATACTTTCTCTTAATATACAACACAACAAAACTCAATTTCTATCACCCTAGTCGTAACAGCGGTTAAAACGCGTAAATGCATTCAAAAGTTTGAGTTGAAGCTTGATTGTACTTGTAAACATCCCTGGTGTTATTTCGCACTCAAATGAATTCAAACAATGTATTTGGATACTTTCTCTTAATATACAACACAAAAGAACTCAATTTCTATTACCCTAGTCGTAAGAGCTGTTAAAACGCGTAAATGCATTCAAAAGCATGAGTTGAAGCTTGTTTGTACTTGTAAACATCCTTGGTGTATTTTAACACTCAAATGAATGCAAACAAAGTATTTGGATGCTTTCTCTTAATATACAACACAAAAGAACTCAAATCTCTTTTACCCCAATCGTAAGAGCTTTTAAGACACGTAAATGCATTCAACAGCTTGAGTTGAAGCTTGTTTGTACTTTAAAACATTCTTGGTGTAGTTTCATACTCAAATGAATGCAAACAAACATTTGGGTGCTTTCTCTTAATATACAACACAAAAGAACTCAATCTCTATCACCCTATTCGTAAGAGCTGTTAAAACGCGTAATTGCATTCAAAAGCTTGAGTTGAAGCATGTTTGTACTTGTAAACATCCTTGGTGTTATTTCACACTGAAATGACTGCAAACATAGTATGGATACTTTCTCTTAATATACAACACAAAAGAACTCAATTTCTATCACCCTAGTCGTAAGAGCTGTTAAAACGCGTAAATGCATTCAAAAGCATGAGTTGAAGCATGTTTGTACTTGTAAACATCCTTGGTGTATTTTCACACTCAAATGAATGCAAAAAAAGTATTTGGATGCATTCTCTTAATGTACAACACAAAAGAACTCAAATCTCTTTTACCCTAGTTGTAAGAGCGTTTAAAACATGTAAATGCATTCAAAAGCTTGAGTTGAAGCTTGTTTGTACTTTAAAACATTCTTGGTGTGGTTTCATACTCAAATGAATGCAAACAAAGTATTTGGATACATTCTCTTAATATACAACACAAAAGAACACAATTTCTATCAACCTAGTCGTAAGAGCTGTTAAAACGCGTAAATGCATTCAAAAGCTTGAGTTGAAGCTTGTTTGTTCTTGTGAACATCCTTGGTGTTATTTCATACTCAAATGAATGCAAGCAAAGTATTTGGACACTTTCTCTTAATATACAACACAAAAGAACACAATTTCTATCAACCTAGTCGTAACAGCTGTTAAAACGCGTAAATACATTCAAAAGCTTGAGTTGAAGCTTGTTTGTACTTGTAAACATCCCTGGTGTTATTTTGCACTCAAATGAACTCAAACGAAGTATTTGGATACGTTCTCTTAATATACAACACAAAAGACCTCAATCTTTATCAACCTAGTCGCAAGAGCTGTTAAAACGCGTAAACACATTCAAAAGCTTTAGTTGAAGCTTATTTGTACTTGTAAACATCGCTGGTGTTATTTTGCACTCAAATGAACTCAATCAAAGTATTTGGATAATTTCTCTTAATATACAACACAAAAGAACTCAATTTCTATCACCCTAGTCGAAAGAGCTGTTAAAAAGCGTAAATGCATGCAAAAGCATGAGTTGAAGCTTGTTTGTACTTGTAAACATCCTTGGTGTATTTTCACACTCAAATGAATGCAATCAAAGTATTTGGATGCTTTCTCTTAATATACAACACAAAAGAACCTAAATCTCTTTTACCCTAGTCCTAGGAGCTTTTAAAACACATAAATTTATTCAAAAGCTTGAGTTGAAGCTTGTTTGTACTTTAAAACATTCTTGGTGTAGTTTCATACTCAAATGAATGCAAACAAAGTAATTGGATACTTTCTCTTAATATACAACACAAAAGAACACAATTTCTATCACCCTAGTCGTAAGAGCTGTTAAAACGCGTAAATGCATTCAATTTCTATTACCCTAGATTGAATCTCTTTCACCCTACTCGCATGAGCGTTTAAAACGCGTAAATGCATTCATAAGCTTTAGTTGAAGCTGGTTCATACTTATAAACATCCTTGGTGTAGTTTCACACTCAAATGAATGCAAACAAAGTATTTGGATGCTTTCTCTTAATCTACAACACCAAAGAACTCAAATCTCTTTCACCTACTCGTAAGAACTTTTAAAATGCCTAAATGTATTAAAAAGCTTAAGTTGAAGCTTGTTTGTACTTGTAAATATCCTATGTGTAGTTTCACACTCAAATGAATTCAAACAAAGTATTTGGATGTTCTCTCTTAATATAGAACACAAAAGAACTCAAATCTCTTTCACCCTACTCGTATGAGAGTTTAAAACGTGTAAATGCATTCAAAAGCTTGTGTTGAAGCTTGTTTGTACTCTAAAACATTTTTTTGTGTAGTTTCATACCCAAATGAAAGCAAACAAAACATTTGGGTGATTTCTCTTAATATACATCACAAAGGAACTCAATCTCTATCACCCTAGTCGTAAGAGCTATTCAAATGCGTAAATGCATTCAAAAGCTTGAGTTGAAGCTTGTTTGTACTTGTAAACATCCCTGGTGTTATTTCACACTCAAATGAACGCAAACAATGTATTTGGATACTTTCTCTTAATATACAGCACAAAAGAACACAATTTCTATCAACCTAGCCGTAAGAGCTGTTAAAACGCGTAAATACATTCAAAAGCTTGAGTTGAAGCTTGTTTGTACTTGTAAACATCCCTGGTGTTATTTCGCACTCAAATGAATTCAAACAAAATATTTGGATACTTTCTCTTAATATACAACACAAAAGAACTCAATTTCTATCACCCTATTCGTAAGAGCTTTTAAAACACGTAAATGTATTCAAAAGCTTGAGTTGAAGCTTGTTTGTACTTTAAAACATTCTTGGTGTAGTTTCATACTCAAATGAATGCAAACAAAGTAATTGGATACTTTCACTTAATATACAACACAAAAGAACACAATTTCTATCAACCTAGTCGTAAGAGCTGTTAAAACGCTTAAATGCATTCAAAAGCTTGAGTTGAAGCTCTTTGTTCTTGTAAACATCCTTGGTGTTATTTGACACTCAAATGAATGCAAACAAATTATTTGGATACTTTCTCTGAATATACAACACAAAAGAACTCAATTTCTATCACCCTAGTCGTAAGAGCTGTTAAAACGCGTAAATGCTTTCAAAAGCATTAGTTGAAGCTTGTTTGTACTTGTAAACATCCTTGGTGTATTTTCACACTCAAATGAATGCAATCAAAGTATTTGGATGCTTTCTCTTAATATGCAACACAAAAGAACTCAAATCTCCTTTACCCTACTCGTAAGAGCTTTTCAAACACGTAAATGCATTCAAAAGCTTGAGTTGAAGCTTGTTTGTACTTGTAAACATTCCTGGTGTTATTTTGCACTCAAATGAACTCAAACAAAGTATTTACATACTTTCTCTTAATATGCAACACAAAAGAACTCAATTTCTATCACCCTAGTCGTAAAAGCTGTTAAACCGCGTAAATGCATTCAAAAGCTTTAGTTGAAGCTTGTTTCTACTTTAAAATATTCTTGGTGTAGTTTCATACTCAAATGAATGTAAACAAAGTATTTGGATGCTTTCTCTTAATATACCACACAAAAGAACTCAAATCTCGTTCACCCAACTCGTATGAGCTTTTAAATCGCGTAAATGCATTCAAAAGCTTGAGTTGAAGCTTGTTTGTACTTTAAAACATTCTGGGTGTAGTTTCACACTCAAATGAATGCAAACAAAGTATTTGGATACTTTCTCTTAATATACAACACAAAAAAACTCAATTTCGATCACCCTAGTCGTAAGAGCTCTTAAAACGCGTAAATGCATTCAAAAGCATGAGTTGAAGCTTGTTTGTAGTTGTAAACATCCTTCGTGTATTTTCACCCTCAAATGAATGCAAATAAATTATTTGGATGCTTTCTCTTAATATACAACAGAAAAGAACTCAAATCTCTTTTACCCTAGTCGTAAAAGCTTTTAAAACACGTAAATGCATTCAAAATCATGAGTTGAAGCTTGTTCGTACTTTAAAACATTCTTGGTGTAGTTTCATACTCAAATGAATGCAAACAAAGTATTTGGATACTTTCTCTTAATATACAACAAAGAAGAACACAATTTCTATCAACCTAGTCGTAAGAGTTGTTAAAACGCGTAAATGCATTCAAAAGCTTGAGTTGAAGCTTGTTTGTACTTGTAAACATCTTTGGTGTTATTTCACACTCAAATGAATGCAAACATAGTTTTTGGATACTTTCTCTTAATATACAGCACAAAAGAACACAATTTCTATCAACCTTGTCGTAAGAGCTTTTAAAACGCGTAAATACATTCAAAAGCTTGAGTTAAAGCTTGTTTGTACTTGAAAACATCCCTGGTGTTATTTTGCACTCAAATGAACTCAAACAAAGTATTTGGATACTTTCTCTTAATATACAACACAAAAGAACTCAATTTCTATCACCCTAGTCGTAAGAGCTGTTAAAACGCGTAAATACATTCAAAAGCTTGAGTTGAAGCTTGTTTGTACTTGTAAACATCCCTGGTATTATTTTGCACTCAAATGAACTCAAACAAAGTATTTGGATACTTTCTCTTAATATACAACACAACAGAACTCAATTTCTAACACCCTAGTCGTAAGAGCTGTTAAAGCGTGTACATGTATTCAAAAGTTTAAGTTGAAGCTTGATTGTACTTGTAAACATCCCTGGTGTTATTTTGCACTCAAATGAACTCAAACAAAGTATTTGGATACTTTCTCTTAATGTACAACACAACAGAACACAATTTCTATCAACCTTGTCGTAAGAGCTAATAAAACGCGTAATTGCATTCAAAAGCATGAGTTGAAGCTTGTTTGTACTTGTAAACATCCTTGGTGTATTTTCACACTCAAATGAATGCAAACAAAGTATTTGGATGCTTTCTCTTAATATACAACACAAAAGAACTCAAATCTCTCTCACCCTACTCGTAAGAGATTTTAAAACACGTAAATGCATTCAAAAGCTTGTGTTGAAGCTTGTTTGTACTTGTAAACATTCCTGGTGTTATTTTTCACTCAAATGAACTCAAACAAAGTATTTACATACTTTCTCTTAATATGCAACACAAAAGAACTCAATTTCTATCATCCTAGTCGTAAAAGCTGTTAAACCGCGTAAATGCATTCAAAAGCTTTAGTTGAAGCTTGTTTCTACTTTAAAATATTCTTGGTGTAGTTTCATACTCAAATGAATGCTAACAAAGTATTTGGATACTTTCTCTTAACATATAACACAAAAGAACACAATTTCTATCAACCTATTTGTAAGAGCTGTCAAAATGCATTCAAAAGCTTGAGTTGAGGCTCTTTGTTCTTGTAAACATCCTTGGTGTTATTTGACACTGAAATGAATGCAAACAAATTATTTGGACACTTTCTCTGAATATACAACACAACAGAACACAATTTCTATCAACCTTATCGTAAGAGCTAATAAAACGCCTAATTGCATTCAAAAGCATGAGTTGAAGCTTGTTTGTACTTGTAAACATCCTTTGTGTATTTTCACACTCAAATGAATGCAAACAAAGTATTTGGATGCTTTCTCTTAATATACAACACAAAAGAATTGAAATCTCTTTCAAGCTACTCGTATGAGCTTTTAAAACGCATAAATGCATTCAAACGCATAAATCACATTAGTCGTAAGAGCTGTTAAAACGCGTAAATGGATTCAAAAGCTTGAGCTGAAGCTTGTTTGTACTTGTAAATATCCTTGGTGTAGTTTCACACTTAAATGAATGCAAACAAAGTATTCGGATGCTTTCTCTTAATATACAACACAAAATAACTCAAATCTCTTTCACCCTACTCGTAAGAACTTTTAAAACGCGTAAATGCTTTTAAAAGCTTGATTTGAAACTTGTTTGTATTTGTAAACATCCTTGGTGTATTTTCACACTCAAATGAATGCAAACAAAATATTTGGATGCTTTCTCTTAATATACAACACAAAAGAAGTCAATTCTCTTTCACCGTACCCGTATGAAGGTTTAAAACGCGTAAATGCATTCAAAAGCTTGAGTTTAAGCTTGTTTGTCCTTAAATACATTCTTGGAGTAGTTTCAAACTCAAATGAATGCAAACAAAACATTGGGTGCTTTCGTTTAATATACAACACAAAAGAACTCAATCTCTATCACCCTAGTCGTAAGCTCTGAAAACGCGTAAATGCATTCAAAAGCTTGAGTTGAAGCTTTTTTGTACTTATAAACATCATTGGTGTCGTTTCACACTCAAATGAATGCAAACAAAGAATTTGGGTGCTTTCTCTTAATATACAACATAAAAGAACTAAAATCTCTTTCACCCTACTCATAAGAGCATTTACAACGCGTAAATGCATTCAAAAGCTAGAGTTGAAGCTTGTTTGTACTTGTAAACATCCTTGTCTTATTTCACACTCAAATGAATGTAAACAAAGTATTTGGATACTTTCTCTTAATATACAACACAAAAGAACACAATTTCTATCAACCTCGTCGTAAGAGCTGTTAAAACGCGTAAATACATTCAAACGTTAGAGTTGAAGCTTGTTTGTACTTGTAAACATCCCTGGTGTTATTTTGCACTCAAATGAACTCGAACAAAGAATTTGGATACTTTCTCTTAATATACAACACAAAAGAACTCAATTTCTATCACCCAAGTCGTAAGAGCTGTTAAAACGCATAAATGCATTCAAAAGATTGACTTGAAGCTTGTTTGTACTTTTAAACATCCTTGGTGTATTTTCACACTCAAATGAATACAAACAAAGTTTTTGGATGCTTTCATTTAATATACAACACCAAAGAACTCAAATCTCTTTCACCCTATCCGTATGAGCTTTTAAAACGCGTAAATGCATTCAAAAGCTTGAGTTGAAGCTTGTTTGTACTTTAATACATTGTTGGTGTAGTTTCATACTCAAAAGAATGCAAACAAAAAATTTGGGTGCTTTCTTTTAATATACAACACAAAAGAACTCAATCGCTATAACCCTAGTCGTAAGAGTTGTTAAAACTTGTAAATGCATTCAAAAGCTTGAGTTGAAGCTTGTTTGTACTTGTAAACACCCTTGGTTTATTGTCACATTCAAATGTATGCAAACAAAGTGATTGGATGCTTTCTCTTAATATACAACACAAAAGAACTCAAATCTCTTTCACCCTACCCGTATGAGCTTTTAAAACGCGTAAATGGAGTCAAAAGTTTGAGTTGAAGCTTGTTTAGACTTTAATACATTATTTGTGTAGTAATACTCAAATGAATGCAAACAAAACATTTGGGTGCTTTCTCTTAATATACAACACAAAAGAAATCAATCTCTATCATCCTAGTCGTAAGAATACTTAAAACGCGTAAATGCATTCAAAAGCTTGAGTTGAAGCTTGTTTGTACTTGTAAACATCCTTGGTGTTGTTTCATACTCAAATGAGTGCAAACAAAGTATTTGGGTGCTTTCTCTTAATATACAACACAAAAGAACTCAATTTCTATCACCCTAATCGTAAGAGCTAATAAAACGCGTAAATGCATTCAAAAGCTTGAGTTGAAGCTTGTTTGTACTTGTAAACATCCTTGGTGTATTCTCACACTCAAATGAATGTAAACAAAGTATTTGGATGCATTCTCTTAATATACAACACAAAAGAACTCAAATCTCTTTCACCCTACCCGTATGAGCTTTTAAAACGCGTAAATGCATTCAAAACCTTGAGTTGAAGCTTTTTTGTACTTTAATACATTCTTGGTGTAGTATCATATTCAAATGAATGTAAACAAAACATTTGGGTACTTTCTCTTAATACACAACACAAAAGAACTCAATCTCTATCACCCTAGTGGTAAGAGCTATTAAAACGCGTAAATGCATTCAAAAGCTTGAGTTGAAGCTTGTTTGTACTTGTAAACATCCATGGTGAAGTTTCACACTCAAATGAATGCAAACAAAGTATTTGGACGCTTTCTATTTTTATACAACACAAAAGAACTCAAATCTCTTTCAACCTACTTTTATGAGCTTTTAAAACGCATAAATGCATTCAAAAACTTGAGTTGAAGCTTTTTTGTACTTTAAGACATTCTTGGTGTAGTTTTATACTCAAATGAATGCAAACATAACATTTGGGTGGTTTCTCTTAATATACAACACAAAAGAACTAAATTTCTATCACATTAGTCGTAAGAGCTATTAAAACGCGTAAATGGATTCAAAAGCTTGAGTTGAAGCTTGTTTGTACTTGTAAAAATCCTTGGTGTAGTTTCACACTTAAATGAATGCAAACAAAGTATTCGGATGCTTTCTCTTAATATACATCACAAAAGAACTCAAATCTCTTTCACCCTACTCGTAAGAGCTTTTAAAACGCGTAAATGCTTTTAAAGCTTGAGTTGAGACTTGTTTGTATTTGTAAACATCCTTGGTGTATTTTCACACTCAAATGAATGCAAACAAAGTATTTGGATGCTTTCTCTTAATATACAACATGAAAGAACTCAGATCTCTTTCACCCTACCCTTATGAACTTTTAAAACGCGTAATTGCATTCAAAAGCTTGAGTTGAAGCTTGTTTGTACTTAAATACATTCTTCGTGTAGTTTCACACTAAAATGAATGCAAACAAAACATTAAGTGCTTTCGTTTAATATACAACACAAAAGAACTCAATCTCTATCACCCTAGTCGTAAGAGCTGTTAAAACGCGTAAATGCATTCAAAAGCTTGAGTTGAAGCTTTTTTGTACTTATAAACATCATTGGTGTCGTTTCACACTCAAATGAATGCAAACAAAGAATTTGGGTGCTTTCTCTTAATATACAACATAAAAGAACTAAAATCTCTTTTACCCTACTCATAAGAGCATTTACAACGCGTAAATGCATTCAAAAGCTAGAGTTGAAGCTTGTTTGTAGTTGTAAACATCCTTGGTGTTATTTCACACTCAAATGAATGTAAACAAAGTATTTGGATACTTTCTCTTAATATACAACACAAAAGAACACAATTTCTATCAACCTCGTCGTAAGAGCTGTTAAAACGCGTAAATACATTCAAACGTTAGAGTTGAAGCTTGTTTGTACTTGTAAACATCCCTGGTGTTATTTTGCACTCAAATGAACTCGAACAGAGAATTTGGATACTTTCTCTTAATATACAACACAAAAGAACTCAATTTCTATCACCCAAGTCGTAAGAGCTGTTAAAACGCATAAATGCATTCAAAAGATTGACTTGAAGCTTGTTTGTACTTTTAAACATCCTTGGTGTATTTTCACACTCAAATGAATACAAACAAAGTTTTTGGATGCTTTCATTTAATATACAACACCAAAGAACTCAAATCTCTTTCACCCTATCCGTATGAGCTTTTAAAACGCGTAAATGCATTCAAAAGCTTGAGTTGAAGCTTATTTGTACTTTAATACATTGTTGGTGTAGTTTCATACTCAAAAGAATGCAAACAAAAAATTTGGGTGCTTTCTTTTAATATACAACACAAAAGAACTCAATCGCTATAACCCTAGTCGTAAGAGTTGTTAAAACTTGTAAATGCATTCAAAAGCTTGAGTTGAAGCTTGTTTGTACTTGTAAACACCCTTGGTGTATTGTCACATTCAAATGTATGCAAACAAAGTGATTGGATGCTTTCTCTTAATATACAACACAAAAGAACTCAAATCTCTTTCACCCTACCCGTATGAGCTTTTAAAACGCGTAAATGGAGTCAAAAGTTTGAGTTGAAGCTTGTTTAGACTTTAATACATTATTTGTGTAGTAATACTCAAATGAATGCAAACAAAACATTTGGGTGCTTTCTCTTAATATACAACACAAAAGAAATCAATCTCTATCACCCTAGTAGTAAGAATACTTAAAATGCGTAAATGCATTCAAAAGCTTGAGTTGAAGCTTGTTTGTACTTGTAAACATCCTTGGTGTTGTTTCATACTCAAATGAGTGCAAACAAAGTATTTGGGTGCTTTCTCTTAATATACAACACAAAAGAACTCAATTTCTATCACCCTAATCGTAAGAGCTAATAAAACGCGTAAATGCATTCAAAAGCTTGAGTTGAAGCTTGTTTGTACTAGTAAACATCCTTGGTGTATTCTCACACTCAAATGAATGTAAACAAAGTATTTGGATGCATTCTCTTAATATACAACACAAAAGAACTCAAATCTCTTTCACCCTACCCGTATGAGCTTTTAAAACGCGTAAATGCATTCAAAACCTTGAGTTGAAGCTTTTTTGTACTTTAATACATTCTTGGTGTAGTATCATATTCAAATGAATGTAAACAAAACATTTGGGTACTTTCTCTTAATACACAACACAAAAGAACTCAATCTCTATCACCCTAGTGGTAAGAGCTATTAAAACGCGTAAATGCATTCAAAAGCTTGAGTTGAAGCTTGTTTGTACTTGTAAACATCCATGGTGAAGTTTCACACTCAAATGAATGCAAACAAAGTATTTGGACGCTTTCTATTTTTATACAACACAAAAGAACTCAAATCTCTTTCAACCTACTTTTATGAGCTTTTAAAACGCATAAATGCATTCAAAAACTTGAGTTGAAGCTTTTTTGTACTTTAAGACATTCTTGGTGTAGTTTTATACTCAAATGAATGCAAACATAACATTTGGGTGGTTTCTCTTAATATACAACACAAAAGAACTAAATTTCTATCACATTAGTCGTAAGAGCTATTAAAACGCGTAAATGGATTCAAAAGCTTGAGTTGAAGCTTGTTTGTACTTGTAAAAATCCTTGGTGTAGTTTCACACTTAAATGAATGCAAACAAAGTATTCGGATGCTTTCTCTTAATATACATCACAAAAGAACTCAAATCTCTTTCACCCTACTCGTAAGAGCTTTTAAAACGCGTAAATGCTTTTAAAGCTTGAGTTGAGACTTGTTTGTATTTGTAAACATCCTTGGTGTATTTTCACACTCAAATGAATGCAAACAAAGTATTTGGATGCTTTCTCTTAATATACAACATGAAAGAACTCAGATCTCTTTCACCCTACCCTTATGAACTTTTAAAACGCGTAATTGCATTCAAAAGCTTGAGTTGAAGCTTGTTTGTACTTAAATACATTCTTCGTGTAGTTTCACACTAAAATGAATGCAAACAAAACATTAAGTGCTTTCGTTTAATATACAACACAAAAGAACTCAATCTCTATCACCCTAGTCGTAAGAGCTGTTAAAACGCGTAAATGCATTCAAAAGCTTGAGTTGAAGCTTTTTTGTACTTATAAACATCATTGGTGTAGTTTTGACACTCAAATGAATGCAAACAAAGTATTTGGGTGCTTTCTCTTAATATACAACACAAAAGAACTAAAATCTCTTTCACCCTACTCGTAAGAGCATTTAAAACGCGTAAATGCATTCAAAAGCTAGAGTTGAAGCTTGTTTGTAGTTGTAAACATCCTTGGTGTTATTTCACACTCAAATGAATGTAAACAAAGTATTTGGATACTTTCTCTTAATATACTACACAAAAGAACACAATTTCTATCAACCTAGTCGTAAGAGCTGTTACAACGCGTAAATACATTCAAACGCTCGAGTTGAAGCTTGTTTGTACTTGTAAACATCCCTGGTGTTATTTTGCACTCAAATGAACTCGAACAAAGAATTTGGATACTTTCTCTTAATATACAACACAAAAGAACTCAATTTCTATCACCCTAGTCGTAAGAGCTGTTAAAACGCATAAATTCATTCAAAAGATTGAGTTGAAGCTTGTTTGTACTTTTAAACATCCTTGGTGTATTTTCACACTCAAATGAATGCAAACAAAGTTTTTGGATGCTTTCATTTAATATACAACACCAAAGAACTCAAATCTCTTTTACCCTATCCGTATGAGCTTTGAAAACGCGTAAATGCATTCAAAAGCTTGAGTTGAAGCTTGTTTGTACTTTAATACATTGTTGGTGTAGTTTCATACTCAAAAGAATGCAAACAAAACATTTGGGTGCTTTCTTTTAATATACAACACAAAAGAACTCAATCGCTATCACCCTGGTCGTAAGAGCTGTTAAAACTTGTAAATGCATTCAAAAGCTTGAGTTGAAGCTTGTTTGTACTTGTAAACCTCCTTGGTGTATTGTCACACTCAAATGTATGCAAACAAAGTGATTGGATGCTTTCTCTTAATATACAACACAAAAGAACTCAAATCTCTTTCACCCTACACGTATGAGATTTTAAAACGCGTAAATGCAGTCAAAAGTTTGAGTTGAAGCTTGTTTGGACTTTAATACATTATTTGTGTAGTAATACTCAAATGAATGCAAACAAAACATTTGGGTGCTTTCTCTTAATATACAACACAAAAGATCTCAAATCTCTTTCACCCTACACGTATGAGATTTTAAAACGCGTAAATGCATTCAAAAGCTTGAGTTGAAGCTTGTTTGTACTTGTAAACATCCTTGGTGAAGTTTCACACTCAAATGAATGCAAACAAAGTATTTGGACACTTTCTATTATTATACAACACAAAAGAACTCAAATCCCTTTCAACCTACTTTTATGTGCTTTTAAAACGCATAAATGCATTAAAAAACTTGAGTTGAAGCTTTTTTGTACTTTAAGACATTCTTGGTGTAGTTTTCTACTCAAATGAATGCAAACATAACATTTGGCTGCTTTCTCTTAATATACAACACAAAAGAACTAAATTTCTATCACATTAGTCGTAAGAGCTATTAAAACGCGTAAATGGATTCAAAAGCTTGAGTTGAAGCTTGTTTGTACTTGTAAACATCCTTGGTGTAGTTTTACACTTAAATGAATGCAAACAAAGTATTCGGATGCTTTCTTTTAATATACAACACAAAAGAACTCAAATCTCTTTCATCCTACTCGTAAGAGCTTTTAAAACGCGTAAATGCTTTTAAAGCTTGAGTTGAGACTTGTTTGTATTTGTAAACAACCTTGGTGTATTTTCACACTCAAATGAATGCAAACAAACTATTTGGATGCTTTCTCTTAATATACAACACGAAAGAACTCAGATCTCTTTCACCCTACCCGTATGAACTTTTGAAACGCGTAATTGCATTCAAAAGCTTGAGTTGAAGCTTGTTTGTACTTAAATACATTCTTCATGTAGTTTCACAGTCAAATGAATGCAAACAAAACATTGGGTGCTTTCGTTTAATATACAACACAAATGAATGCAAACAAAGCTCGTTTGTACTTGTAAATATCCTTCGTGTAGTTTCACGGTCAAATGAATGCAGACAAAGTATTTGGGTGCTTTCTCTTAATATACAACACAAAAGAACTCAATTTCTATCACCCTAATCGTAAGAGCTGTTAAAACGCGTAAGTGAATTCAAAAGTTTGAGTTTAAGCTTGTTTGTACTTGTAAACATCCTTCGTGTATTTTCACACTCAAATGAATGCAAAAAAAGTATTTGGACGATTTCTCTTAATATACAACACAAAAGACCTCAAATCTCTTTCACCCTACCCGTATGACCTTTTAAAACGCGTAAATGCATTCAAAAGCTTGAGTTGAAGCTTGTTTGTACTTTAATACATTCTTGGTGTAGTTTGATACTCAAATGAATGTAAACAAAATATTTGGGTGCTTTCTCTTAATATACAACACAAAAGAACTCAATATCTATCACCCTAGTCGTAAGAGCAGTTAAAACGCGTAAATGCATTCAAAAGCTTATGTTGAAGCTTGTTTGTACTTGTAAGCATCCTTAGTGTTGTTTCATACTCAAATGAATGCTAACAAAGTATTTGGGTGCTTTCTCTTCTTATACAACACAAAAGAACTCAATTTCTATCACCCTAATCGTAAGAGCTAATAAAACGAGTAAATGCATCCAAAAGATTGAGTTGAGGTTTGTTTGTACTTGTAAACATCCTTGGTTTATTTTCACACTCAAATGAATGCAAACAAAGTATTTGGATGCTTTCTCTTAATATACAACACAAAAGACCTCAAATCTCTTTCACCCTACCCGTATGAGCTTTTAAAACGCGTAAATGCATTCAAAAGGTTGACTTGAAGCTTGTTTGTACTTTAATACATTCTTGAAGTAGTTTCATATTCAAATGAATGTAAACAAAACATTTGGGTACTTTCTCTTAATATACAACTCCAAAGAAGTCAATCTCTATCACCCTAGTGGTAAGAGATATTAAAACACGTAAATGCATTCAAAAGCTTGAGTTGAAGCTTCTTTGTACTTTAAGACATTCTTGGTGTAGTGTTATACTCAAATTAATGCAAACAAAACATTTGGGTGTTTTCTCTTAATATACAACACAAAAGAACTAAATTTCTATAACATTGGTCGGAAGAACTGTTAATACGCGTAAATGGATTACAAAGCTTGAGTTGAAGCATGTTTGTACTTGTAAACATCCTTGGTGTATTTTCACACTCAAATGTATGCAAACAAAGTATTAGGATGCTTTCTCTTAATATTACAACACACTCAATCTCTATCACCCTAGTTGTAAGAGCTGTTAAAACGCGTAAATGCATTCAAAAGGTTGACTTGAAGCTTGTTTGTACTTTAATACATTCTTGAAGTAGTTTCATATTCAAACGAATGTAAACAAAATATTTTGGTACTTTCTCTTAATATACAACTTAAAAGAACTCAAATCTCAATCAACCTACTCGTATGAGCTTTTAAAACGCATAAATGCATTCAAAAGCTTGAGTTGAAGCTTTTTTGTACTTTAAGACATTCTTGGTGTAGTTTTATACTCAAATGACTGCAAACAAAACATTTGGGTGTTTTCTCTTAATATACAACACAAAAGAACTAAATTTCTATAACATTAGTCGTAAGAACTATTAATACGCGTAAATGGATTACAAAGCTTGAGTTGAAGCATGTTTGTACTTGTAAACATCCTTGGTGTATTTTCACACTCAAATGTACGCAAACAAAGTATTTGGATGCTTTCTCTTAATATTACAACACAAAAGAACTCAATCTCTATCACCCTAGTTGTAAGAGCTGTTAAAACGCATAAATGCATTCAAAAGTTTGAGTTGAAGCTTGTTTGTACTTGTAAATATCCTTGGTGTAGTTTTGACGGTCAAATGAATGCAAACAAAGTATTTGGGTGCTTTCTCTTAATATACAACACAAAAGAACTCAAATCTCTTTCAACCTACTAGTATGAGCTTTTAAAACGCGTAAAATGCATTCAAAAGGTTGACTTGAAGCTTGTTTGTACTTTAATACATTCTTGGAGTAGTTTTATACTCAAATGAATGCAAACAAAACATTTGGGTACTTTCCCTTAACATACAACACAAAAGAACTATTTATCTATCAAATTAGTCGTAAGAGCTGTTAAAATGCGTAAATGGATTCAAAAGCTTGAGTTGAAGCTTGTTTGCACTTGTAAACATCCTTGGTGTAGTTTCACACTCAAATGAATGCAAACAAAGTATTCGGATGCTTTCTCTTAATATACCACACAAAAGAACTCAAACATCTCTTAATATGCGTTTTAACAGCTCTTACGAGTAGGATGATAGAAATTGTGTTCTTTTGTGTGCATTCAAAAGATTGAGTTGAAGCTTGTTTGTACTTGTACATATCCTTGGTGTAGTTTCACGGTCAAATGAATGCAAAGGAAGTATTTGGGTGCTTTCTCTTAATATACCACACAAAAGAACACAATTTCTGTCATCCTAATCGTAAGAGCTGTTAAAACGCATAAGTGCATTCAAAAGTTTGAGTTTAAGCTTGTTTGTACGTGTAAACATCCTTGGTGTATTTTCACACTCAAATGAATGCAAACAAAGTATTTGGATGCTTTCTCTTAATATTACAACACAAAAGAACTCAATCTCTATCACCCTAGTTGTAAGAGCTGTTAAAACGTATAAATGCATTCAAAAGCTTGAGTTCAATCTTGTTTGTATTTGTAAATATCCTTGGTGTAGTTTCACGGTCACATGAATGCAAACAAAGGATTTGGGTGCTTTCTCTTAATATACAACACAAAAGAACTCAATTTCTATCATCCTAATCGTAAGAGCTGTCAAAACGCGTAAGTGCATTCAAAAGCTTGAGTTTAAGCTTGTTTGTACTTGTAAACATCCTTGGTGTATTTTCACACACAAATGAATGCAAACAAAGTATTTGGATGCTTTCTCTTAATATTACAACACAAAAGAACTCAATCTCTATCACCCTAGTTGTAAGAGCTGTTAAAACGCGTAAATGCATTCAAAAGTTTGAGTTGAAGCTTGTTTGTACTTGTAAATATCCTTGGTGTAGTTTAACGGTCAAATGAATGCAAACAAAGTATTTGGGTTCTTTCTCTTAATATACAACAAAAAAGAACACAATTTCTATCACCCTAATCGTAAGAGCTGTTAAAACGCGTAAGTGCATGCAAAAGCTTGAGTTTAAGCTTCTTTGTACTTATAAACATCCTTGGTGTAGTTTCACACTCGAATGAATGCAATCAAAGTATTTGGATGCTTTCTCTTAATATATAACACAAAAGAACTCAAATCTTTTTCAACCTACTAGTATGAGCTTTTAAAACGCGTAAAATGCATTCAGAAGCTTGAGTTGAAGCTTGTTTGTACTTGTAAACATATTTGGTGTATTTTTACACTCAAATGAATGTAAACAAAGTACTTGGATGATTTCTCTTAATAGACAACAGAAAAGACCTCAAATCTTTTTCACCCTACCCGTATGAGCTTTTAAAACGCGTAAATGCATTCAAAAGCTTGAGTTGAAGCTTGTTTCTACTTTAATACATTCTTGGTGCAGTGTGATACTCAAATGAATGTAAACAAAATATTTGGGTGCTTTCTCTTAATATAGAACACAAAAGAACTCCATATCTATCACCCTAGTCGTAAGAGCAGTTAAAACGCGTAAATGCATTCAAAAGCTTGAGTTGAAGCTTGTTTGTACTTGTAAGCATCCTTGGTGTTGTTTCATACTCAAATGAATGCAAACAAAGTATTTGGGTGCTTTCTCTTAATATACAACACAAAAGAACTCAATTTCTATCACCCTAATCTTAAGAGCTAATAATAAATGCATCCAAAAGATTGGGTTGAAGTTTGTTTGTACTAGTAAACATCCTTGGTGTATTTTCACACTCAAATGAACACAAACAAAGTTGTTGGATGCTTTCTCTTAATATACAACACAAAAGACCTCAAATCTCTTTCACCCTACCCTTATGAGCTTTTAAAATACGCCAATGCATTCAAAAGGTTGACTTGAAGCTTGTTTGTACTTTAATACATTCTTGAAGTAGTTTCATATTCAAACGAATGTAAGCAAAACATTTTGGTACTTTCTCTTAATATACAACTCAAAAGAACTCAAATCTCTATCAACCTACTCGTATGAGCTTTTAAAACGCGTAAATGCATTCGAAAGCTTGAGTTGAAGCTTTTTTGTACTTTAAGACATTCTTGGTGTAGTGTTATACTCAAATTAATGCAAACAAAACATTTGGGTGTTTTCTCTTAATATACAACACAAAAGAACTAAATTTCTATAACATTGGTCGGAAGAACTGTTAATACGCGTAAATGGATTACAAAGCTTGAGTTGAAGCATGTTTGTACTTGTAAACATCATTGGTGTATTTTCACACTCAAATGTATGCAAACAAAGTATTAGGATGCTTTCTCTTAATATTACAACACAAAAGAACTCAATCTCTATCACCCTAGTTGTAAGAGCTGTTAAAACGCGTAAATGCATTCAAAAGGTTGACTTGAAGCTTGTTTGTACTTTAATACATTCTTGAAGTAGTTTCATATTCAAACGAATGTAAACAAAACATTTTGGTACTTTCTCTTAATATACAACTCAAAAGAACTCAAATCTCAATCAACCTACTCGTATGAGCTTTTAAAACGCGTAAATGCATTCAAAAGCTTGAGTTGAAGCTTTTTTGTACTTTAAGACATTCTTGGTGTAGTTTTATACTCAAATGACTGCAAACAAAATATTTGGGTGTTTTCTCTTAATATACAACACAAAAGAACTAAATTTCTGTAACATTAGTCGTAAGAACTATTAATACGCGTAAATGGATTGCAAAGCTTGAGTTGAAGCATGTTTGTACTTGTAAACATCCTTGGTGTATTTTCACACTCAAATGTACGCAAACAAAGTATTTGGATGCTTTCTCTTAATATTACAACACAAAAGAACTCAATCTCTATCACCCTAGTTGTAAGAGCTGTTAAAACGCATAAATGCATTCAAAAGTTTGAGTTGAAGCTTGTTTGTGCTTGTAAATATCCTTGGTGTAGTTTCACGGTCAAATGAATGCAAACAAAGTATTTGGGTGCTTTCTCTTAATATACAACACAAAAGAACTCAAATCTCTTTCAACCTACTAGTATGAGCTTTTAAAATGCGTAAAATGCATTCAAAAGGTTGACTTGAAGCTTGTTTGTACTTTAATACATTCTTGGAGTAGTTTTATACTCAAATGAATGCAAACAAAACATTTGGGTACTTTCCCTTAACATACAACACAAAAGAACTATTTATCTATCAAATTAGTCGTAAGAGCTGTTAAAATGCGTAAATGGATTCAAAAGCTTGAGTTGAAGCTTGTTTGCACTTGTAAACATCCTTGGTGTAGTTTCACACTCAAATGAATGCAAACAAAGTATTCGGATGCTTTCTCTTAATATACCACACAAAAGAACTCAAATATCTTTCACCCTACTCGTAAGAGCTTTTAAAACGCGTAAATGCTTATAAAAGCTTGTGTTGTAACTTATTTGTATTTGTAAACATGCTTGATGTATTTTCACACTCAAATGAATGCAAATAAAGTATTTGGATACTTTCTTTTAATATTACAACACAAAAGAACTCAATCTCTATCACCCTAGTTGTAAGGGCAGTTAAAATGGTAAATGCATTCAAAAGATTGAGTTGAAGCTTGTTTGTACTTGTACATATCCTTGGTGTAGTTTCACGGTCAAATGAATGCAAAGGAAGTATTTGGGTGCTTTCTCTTAATATACCACACAAAAGAACACAATTTCTATCATCCTAATCGTAAGAGTTGTTAAAATGCATAAGTGCATTCAAAAGTTTGAGTTTAAGCTTGTTTGTACGTGTAAACATCCTTGGTGTATTTTCACACTCAAATGAATACAAACCAAGTATTTGGATGCTTTCTCTTAATATTACAACACAAAAGAACTCAATCTCTATCACCCTAGTTGTAAGAGCTGTTAAAACGCGTAAATGCATTCAAAAGCTTGAGTTCAATCTTGTTTGTATTTGTAAATATCCTTGGTGTAGTTTCACGGTCACATGAATGCAAACAAAGGATTTGGGTGCTTTCTCTTAATGTACAACACAAAAGAACTCAATTTCTATCATCCTAATCGTAAGAGCTGTCAAAACGCGTAAGTGCATTCAAAAGCTTGAGTTTAAGCTTGTTTGTACTTGTAAACATCCTTGGTGTATTTTCACACACAAATGAATGCAAAAAAAGTATTTGGATGCTTTCTCTTAATATTACAACACAAAAGAACTCAATCTCTATCACCCTAGTTGTAAGAGCTGTTAAAACGCGTAAATGCATTCAAAAGTTTGAGTTGAAGCTTGTTTGTACTTGTAAATATCCTTGGTGTAGTTTAACGGTCAAATGAATGCAAACAAAGTATTTGGGTGCTTTCTCTTAATATACAACAAAAAAGAACACAATTTCTATCACCCTAATCGTAAGAGCTGTAAAAACGCGTAAGTGCATGCAAAAGCTTGAGTTTAAGCTTCTTTGTACTTGTAAACATCCTTGGTGTAGTTTCACACTCAAATGAATGCAATCAAAGTATTTGGATGCTTTCTCTTAATATATAACACAAAAGAACTCAAATCTTTTTCAACCTACTAGTATGAGCTTTTAAAACGCGTAAAATGCATTCAGAAGCTTGAGTTGAAGCTTGTTTGTACTTGTAAACATATTTGGTGTATTTTTACACTCAAATGAATGTAAACAAAGTACTTGGATGATTTCTCTTAATAGACAACGGAAAAGACCTCAAATCTCTTTCACCCTACCCGTATGAGCTTTTAAAACGCGTAAATGCATTCAAAAGCTTGAGTTGAAGCTTGTTTCTACTTTAATACATTCTTGGTGCAGTGTGATACTCAAATGAATGTAAACAAAATATTTGGGTGCTTTCTCTTAATATAGAACACAAAAGAACTCCATATCTATCACCCTAGTCGTAAGAGCAGTTAAAACGCGTAAATGCATTCAAAAGCTTGAGTTGAAGCTTGTTTGTACTTGTAAACATCCTTGGTGTTGTTTCATACTCAAATGAATGCAAACAAAGTATTTGGGTGCTTTCTCTTAATATACAACACAAAAGAACTCAATTTCTATCACCCTAATCTTAAGAGCTAATAAAACTGGTAAATGCATCCAAAAGATTGGGTTGAAGTTTGTTTGTACTAGTAAACATCCTTGGTGTATTTTCACACTCAAATGAACACAAACAAAGTTGTTGGATGCTTTCTCTTAATATACAACACAAAAGACCTCAAATCTCTTTCACCCTACCCTTATGAGCTTTTAAAATGCGCCAATGCATTCAAAAGGTTGACTTGAAGCTTGTTTGTACTTTAATACATTCTTGAAGTAGTTTCATATTCAAACGAATGTAAGCAAAACATTTTGGTACTTTCTCTTAATATACAACTCAAAAGAACTCAAATCTCTATTAACCTACTCGTATGAGCTTTTAAAACGCGTAAATGCATTCGAAAGCTTGAGTTGAAGCTTTTTTGTACTTTAAGACATTCTTGGTGTAGTGTTATACTCAAATTAATGCAAACAAAACATTTGGGTGTTTTCTCTTAATATACAACACAAAAGAACTAAATTTCTATAACATTGGTCGAAAGAACTGTTAATACGCGTAAATGGATTACAAAGCTTGAGTTGAAGCATGTTTGTACTTGTAAACATCCTTGGTGTATTTTCACACTCAAATGTATGCAAACAAAGTATTAGGATGCTTTCTCTTAATATTACAACACAAAAGAACTCAATCTCTATCACCCTAGTTGTAAGAGCTGTTAAAATGCGTAAATGCATTCAAAAGTTTGAGTTGAAGCTTGTTTGTACTTTAATACATTGTTGGTGTAGTTTCATACTCAAAAGAATGCAAACAAAACATTTGGGTGCTTTCTTTTAATAAACAACACAAAAGAACTGAATCGCTATCACCCTAGTCGTAAGAGCTGTTAAAACTTGTAAATGCATTCAAAAGCTTGAGTTGAAGCTTGTTTGTACTTGTAAACATCCTTGGTGTATTGTCACAATCAAATGTATGCAAACAAAGTGATTGGATGCTTTCTCTTAATATACAACACAAAAGAACTCAAATCTCTTTCACCCTACCCGTATGAGCTTTTACAACGCGTAAATGGAGTCAAAAGTTTGAGTTGAAGCTTGTTTGGACTTTAATACATTATTTGTGTAGTAATACTCAAATGAATGCAAACAAAACATTTGGGTGCTTTCTCTTAATATACAACACAAAAGAAATCAATCTCTATCACCCTAGTCGTAAGAATACCTAAATCGCGTAAATGCATTCAAAAGCTTGAGTTGAAGCTTGTTTGTACTTGTAAACATCCTTGGTGAAGTTTCACACTCAAATGAATGCAAACAAAGTATTTGGATGCTTTCTATTTTTATACAACACAAAAGAACTCAAATCTTTTTCAACCTACTTTTATGAGCTTTTAAAACGCATAAATGCATTCAAAAACTTGAGTTGAAGCTTTTTTGTACTTTAAGACATTCTTGGTGTAGTTTTATACTCAAATGAATGCAAACATAACATTTGGCTGCTTTCTCTTAATATACAACACAAAGAACTAAACTTCTATCACATTAGTCGTAAGAGCTATTAAAACGCGTAAATGGATTCAAAAGCTTGAGTTGAAGCTTGTTCGTACTTGTAAACATCCTTGGTGTAGTTTCACACTTAAATGAATGCAAACAAAGTATTCGGAAGCTTTCTCTTAATATACAACACAAAAGAACTCAAATCTCTTTCATCCTACTCGTAAGAGCTTTTAAAACGCGTAAATGCTTTTAAAGCTTGAGTTGAGACTTGTTTGTATTTGTAAACATCCTTGGTGTATTTTCACACTCAAATGAATGCAAACAAAGTATTTGGATGCTTTCTCTTAATATACAACACGAAAGAACTCAGATCTCTTTCACCCTACCCGTATGAACTTTTAAAACGCGTAATTGCATTCAAAAGCTTGAGTTGAAGCTTGTTTGTACTTAAATACATTCTTCATGTAGTTTCACACTCAAATGAATGCAAACAAAATATTGGGTGCTTTCGTTTAATATACAAAACAAATGAATGCAAACAAAGCTCGTTTGTACTTGTAAATATCCTTCGTGTAGTTTCACGGTCAAATGAATGCAGACAAAGTATTTGCGTGCTTTCTCTTAATATACAACACAAAAGAACTCAATTTCTATCACCCTAATCGTAAGAGCTGTTAAAACGCGTATGTGAATTCAAATGTTTGAGTTTAAGCTTGTTTGTACTTGTAAACATCCTTGGTGTATTTTCACACTCAAACTAATGCAAAAAAAGTATTTGGATGATTTCTCTTAATATACAACACAAAAGACCTCAAATCTCTTTCACCCTACCCGAATGAGCTTTTAAAACGCGTAAATGCATTCAAAAGCTTGAGTTGAAGCTTGTTTGTACTTTAATACATTCTTGGTGTAGTTTGATACTCAAATGAATGTAAACAAAACATTTGGGTGCTTTCTCTTAATATACAACACAAAAGAACTCAATATCTATCACCCTAGTCGTAAGAGCAGTTAAAACCCGTAAATGCATTCAAAAGTTTGTGTTGAAGCTTGTTTGTACTTGTAAGCATCCTTGGTGTTGTTTCATACTCAAATGAATGCAAACAAAGTATTTGGGTGCTTTCTCTTATTATACAACACAAAAGAACTCAATTTCTATCACCCTAATCGTAAGAGCTAATAAAACGAGTAAATGCATGCAAAAGATTGAGTTGAAGTTTGTTTGTACTTGTAAACATCCTTGGTGTATTTTCACACTCAAATGAACGCAAACAAAATATTTGGATGCTTTCTCTTAATATACAACACAAAAGACCTCAAATCTCTTTCACCCTACCCGTATGAGCTTTTAAAACGCGTAAATGCATTCAAAAGGTTGACTTGAAGCTTGTTTGTACTTTAATACATTCTTGAAGTAGTTTCATATTCAAATGAATGTAAACAAAACATTTGGGTACTTTCTCTTAATATACAGCTCAAAAGAAGTCAATCTCTATCACCCTAGTGGTAAGAGATATTAAAACACGTAAATGCATTCAAAAGCTTGAGTTGAAGCTTCTTTGTACTGGTAAACATCCTTGGTGTAGTTTCACACTCAAATGAATGCAAACAAAGTATTTGGATGCTTTCTCTTAATATACAACACAAAAGAACTCAAATATCTATCAACCTACTCGTATGAGCTTTTAAAACGCGTAAATGCATTCAAAAGCTTGAGTTGAAGCTTTTTTGTACTTGAAGACATTCTTGGTGTAGTTTTATACTCAAAAGAATGCAAACAAAACATTTGTTTGTTTTCTCTTTATATACAACACAAAAGAACTGTTAATACGCGTAAATGGATTACAAAGCTTGAGTTGAAGCATGTTTGTACTTGTAAATATCCTTGGTGTATTTTCACACTTAAATGAATGCAAACAAAGTATTTGGATGCTTTCTCTTAATATTACAACACAAAAGAACTCAATCTCTATCACCCTAGTTGTAAGAGCTGTTAAAACGCGTAAATGCATTCAAAAGCTTGAGTTCAATCTTGTTTGTATTTGTAAATATCCTTGGTGTAGTTTCACGGTCAAATGAATGCACACAAAGGATTTGGGTGCTTTCTCTTAATATACAACACAAAAGAACCGAATTTCGATCATCCTAATCGTAAGAGCTGTCAAAACGCGTAAGTGCATTCAAAAGCTTGAGTTTAAGCTTGTTTGTACTTGTAAACATCCTTGGTGTATTTTCACACACAAATGAATGCAAACAAAGTATTTGGATGCTTTCTCTTAATATTACAACACAAAAGAACTCAATCTCTATCACCCTAGTTGTAAGAGCTGTTAAAACGCGTAAATGCATTCAAAAGTTTGAGTTGAAGTTTGTTTGTACTTGTAAATATCCTTGGTGTAGTTTCACGGTCAAATGAATGCAAACAAAGTATTTGGGTGCTTTCTCTTAATATACAACACAAAAGAACACAATTTCTATCACCCTAATCGTAAGAGCTGTTAAAACGCGTAAGTGCATGCAAAAGCTTGAGTTTAAGCTTCTTTGTACTTATAAACATCCTTGGTGTAGTTTCACACTCAAATGAATGCAATCAAAGTATTTGGAGGCTTTCTCTTAATATATAACACAAAAGAACTCAAATCTTTTTCAACCTACTAGTATAAGCTTTTAAAACGCGTAAAATGCATTCAGAAGCTTGAGTTGAAGCTTGTTTGTACTTGTAAGCATCTTTGGTGTATTTTCACACTCAAATGAATGTAAACAAAGTACTTGGATGATTTCTCTTAATAGACAACACAAAAGACCTCAAATCTCTTTCACCCTACCCGTATGAGCTTTTAAAACGTGTAAATGCATTCAAAAGCTTGAGTTGAAGCTTGTTTCTACTTTAATACATTCTTGGTGTAGTGTGATACTCAAATGAATGTAAACAAAACATTTGGGTGCTTTCTCTTAATATAGAACACAAAAGAACTCAATATCTATCACCCTAGTCGTAAGAGCAGTTAAAACGCGTAAATGCATTCAAAAGCTTGAGTTGAAGCTTGTTTGTACTTGTAAGCATCCTTGGTGTTGTTTCATACTCAAATGAATGCAAACAAAGTATTTGGGTGCTTTCTCTTCATATACAACACAAAAGAACTCAAATTCTATCACCCTAATCGTAAGAGCTAATAAAACGAGTAAATGCATGCAAAAGATTGAGTTGAAGTTTGTTTGTACTTGTAAACATCCTTGGTGTATTTTCACACTCAAATGAACGCAAACAAAATATTTGGATGCTTTCTCTTAATATACAACACAAAAGACCTCAAATCTCTTTCACCCTACCCGTATGAGCTTTTAAAACGCGTAAATGCATTCAAAAGGTTGACTTGAAGCTTGTTTGTACTTTAATACATTCTTGAAGTAGTTTCATATTCAAATGAATGTAAACAAAACATTTGGGTACTTTCTCTTAATATACAGCTCAAAAGAAGTCAATCTCTATCACCCTAGTGGTAAGAGATATTAAAACACGTAAATGCATTCAAAAGATTGAGTTGAAGCTTCTTTGTACTGGTAAACATCCTTGGTGTAGTTTCACACTCAAATGAATGCAAACAAAGTATTTGGATGCTTTCTCTTAATATACAACACAAAAGAACTCAAATATCTATCAACCTACTCGTATGAGCTTTTAAAACGCGTAAATGCATTCAAAATCTTGAGTTGAAGCTTTTTTGTACTTGAAGACATTCTTGGTGTAGTTTTATACTCAAAAGAATGCAAACAAAACATTTGTTTGTTTTCTCTTCATATACAACACAAAAGAACTGTTAATACGCGTAAATGGATTACAAAGCTTGAGTTGAAGCATGTTTGTACTTGTAAATATCCTTGGTGTATTTTCACACTTAAATGAATGCAAACAAAGTATTTGGATGCTTTCTCTTAATATTACAACACAAAAGAACTCAATCTCTATCACCCTAGTTGTAAGAGCTGTTAAAACGCGTAAATGCATTCAAAAGCTTGAGTTCAATCTTGTTTGTATTTGTAAATATCCTTGGTGTAGTTTCACGGTCAAATGAATGCACACAAAGGATTTGGGTGCTTTCTCTTAATATACAACACAAAAGAACCGAATTTCGATCATCCTAATCGTAAGAGCTGTCAAAACGCGTAAGTGCATTCAAAAGCTTGAGTTTAAGCTTGTTTGTACTTGTAAACATCCTTGGTGTATTTTCACACACAAATGAATGCAAACAAAGTATTTGGATGCTTTCTCTTAATATTACAACACAAAAGAACTCAATCTCTATCACTCTAGTTGTAAGAGCTGTTAAAACGCGTAAATGCATTCAAAAGTTTGAGTTGAAGCTTGTTTGTACTTGTAAATATCCTTGGTGTAGTTTCACGGTCAAATGAATGCAAACAAAGTATTTGGGTGCTTTCTCTTAATATACAACACAAAAGAACACAATTTCTATCACCCTAATCGTAAGAGCTGTTAAAACGCGTAAGTGCATGCAAAAGCTTGAGTTTAAGCTTCTTTGTACTTATAAACATCCTTGGTGTAGTTTCACACTCAAATGAATGCAATCAAAGTATTTGGAGGCTTTCTCTTAATATATAACACAAAAGAACTCAAATCTTTTTCAACCTACTAGTATAAGCTTTTAAAACGCGTAAAATGCATTCAGAAGCTTGAGTTGAAGCTTGTTTGTACTTGTAAGCATCTTTGGTGTATTTTCACACTCAAATGAATGTAAACAAAGTACTTGGATGATTTCTCTTAATAGACAACACAAAAGACCTCAAATCTCTTTCACCCTACCCGTATGAGCTTTTAAAACGTGTAAATGCATTCAAAAGCTTGAGTTGAAGCTTGTTTCTACTTTAATACATTCTTGGTGTAGTGTGATACTCAAATGAATGTAAACAAAACATTTGGGTGCTTTCTCTTAATATAGAACACAAAAGAACTCAATATCTATCACCCTAGTCGTAAGAGCAGTTAAAACGCGTAAATGCATTCAAAAGCTTGAGTTGAAGCTTGTTTGTACTTGTAAGCATCCTTGGTGTTGTTTCATACTCAAATGAATGCAAACATAGTATTTGGGTGCTTTCTCTTCATATACAACACAAAAGAACTCAATTTCTATCACCCTAATCGTAAGAGCTAATAAAATGAGTAAATGCATGCAAAAGATTGAGTTGAAGTTTGTTTGTACTTGTAAACATCCTTGGTGTATTTTCACACTCAAATGAACGCAAACAAAATATTTGGATGCTTTCTCTTAATATACAACACAAAAGACCTCAAATCTCTTTCACCCTACCCGTATGAGCTTTTAAAACGCGTAAATGCATTCAAAAGGTTGACTTGAAGCTTGTTTGTACTTTAATACATTCTTGAAGTAGTTTCATATTCAAATGAATGTAAACAAAACATTTGGGTACTTTCTCTTAATATACAGCTCAAAAGAAGTCAATCTCTATCACCCTAGTGGTAAGAGATATTAAAACACGTAAATGCATTCAAAAGCTTGAGTTGAAGCTTCTTTGTACTGGTAAACATCCTTGGTGTAGTTTCACACTCAAATGAATGCAAACAAAGTATTTGGATGCTTTCTCTTAATATACAACACAAAAGAACTCAAATATCTATCAACCTACTCGTATGAGCTTTTAAAACGCGTAAATGCATTCAAAATCTTGAGTTGAAGCTTTTTTGTACTTGAAGACATTCTTGGTGTAGTTTTATACTCAAAAGAATGCAAACAAAACATTTGTTTGTTTTCTCTTCATATACAACACAAAAGAACTGTTAATACGCGTAAATGGATTACAAAGCTTGAGTTGAAGCATGTTTGTACTTGTAAATATCCTTGGTGTATTTTCACACTTAAATGAATGCAAACAAAGTATTTGGATGCTTTCTCTTAATATTACAACACAAAAGAACTCAATCTCTATCACCCTAGTTGTAAGAGCTGTTAAAACGCGTAAATGCATTCAAAAGCTTGAGTTCAATCTTGTTTGTATTTGTAAATATCCTTGGTGTAGTTTCACGGTCAAATGAATGCACACAAAGGATTTGGGTGCTTTCTCTTAATATACAACACAAAAGAACCGAATTTCGATCATCCTAATCGTAAGAGCTGTCAAAACGCGTAAGTGCATTCAAAAGCTTGAGTTTAAGCTTGTTTGTACTTGTAAACATCCTTGGTGTATTTTCACACACAAATGAATGCAAACAAAGTATTTGGATGCTTTCTCTTAATATTACAACACAAAAGAACTCAATCTCTATCACCCTAGTTGTAAGAGCTGTTAAAACGCGTAAATGCATTCAAAAGTTTGAGTTGAAGTTTGTTTGTACTTGTAAATATCCTTGGTGTAGTTTCACGGTCAAATGAATGCAAACAAAGTATTTGGGTGCTTTCTCTTAATATACAACACAAAAGAACACAATTTCTATCACCCTAATCGTAAGAGCTGTTAAAACGCGTAAGTGCATGCAAAAGCTTGAGTTTAAGCTTCTTTGTACTTATAAACATCCTTGGTGTAGTTTCACACTCAAATGAATGCAATCAAAGTATTTGGAGGCTTTCTCTTAATATATAACACACAAGAACTCAAATCTTTTTCAACCTACTAGTATAAGCTTTTAAAACGCGTAAAATGCATTCAGAAGCTTGAGTTGAAGCTTGTTTGTACTTGTAAGCATCTTTGGTGTATTTTCACACTCAAATGAATGTAAACAAAGTACTTGGATGATTTCTCTTAATAGACAACACAAAAGACCTCAAATCTCTTTCACCCTACCCGTATGAGCTTTTAAAACGTGTAAATGCATTCAAAAGTTTGAGTTGAAGCTTGTTTCTACTTTAATACATTCTTGGTGTAGTGTGATACTCAAATGAATGTAAACAAAACATTTGGGTGCTTTCTCTTAATATAGAACACAAAAGAACTCAATATCTATCACCCTAGTCGTAAGAGCAGTTAAAACGCGTAAATGCATTCAAAAGCTTGAGTTGAAGCTTGTTTGTACTTGTAAGCATCCTTGGTGTTGTTTCATACTCAAATGAATGCAAACAAAGTATTTGGGTGCTTTCTCTTCATATACAACACAAAAGAACTCAAATTCTATCACCCTAATCGTAAGAGCTAATAAAACGAGTAAATGCATGCAAAAGATTGAGTTGAAGTTTGTTTGTACTTGTAAACATCCTTGGTGTATTTTCACACTCAAATGAACGCAAACAAAATATTTGGATGCTTTCTCTTAATATACAACACAAAAGACCTCAAATCTCTTTCACCCTACCCGTATGAGCTTTTAAAACGCGTAAATGCATTCAAAAGGTTGACTTGAAGCTTGTTTGTACTTTAATACATTCTTGAAGTAGTTTCATATTCAAATGAATGTAAACAAAACATTTGGGTACTTTCTCTTAATATACAGCTCAAAAGAAGTCAATCTCTATCACCCTAGTGGTAAGAGATATTAAAACACGTAAATGCATTCAAAAGATTGAGTTGAAGCTTCTTTGTACTGGTAAACATCCTTGGTGTAGTTTCACACTCAAATGAATGCAAACAAAGTATTTGGATGCTTTCTCTTAATATACAACACAAAAGAACTCAAATATCTATCAACCTACTCGTATGAGCTTTTAAAACGCGTAAATGCATTCAAAATCTTGAGTTGAAGCTTTTTTGTACTTGAAGACATTCTTGGTGTAGTTTTATACTCAAAAGAATGCAAACAAAACATTTGTTTGTTTTCTCTTCATATACAACACAAAAGAACTGTTAATACGCGTAAATGGATTACAAAGCTTGAGTTGAAGCATGTTTGTACTTGTAAATATCCTTGGTGTATTTTCACACTTAAATGAATGCAAACAAAGTATTTGGATGCTTTCTCTTAATATTACAACACAAAAGAACTCAATCTCTATCACCCTAGTTGTAAGAGCTGTTAAAACGCGTAAATGCATTCAAAAGCTTGAGTTCAATCTTGTTTGTATTTGTAAATATCCTTGGTGTAGTTTCACGGTCAAATGAATGCACACAAAGGATTTGGGTGCTTTCTCTTAATATACAACACAAAAGAACCGAATTTCGATCATCCTAATCGTAAGAGCTGTCAAAACGCGTAAGTGCATTCAAAAGCTTGAGTTTAAGCTTGTTTGTACTTGTAAACATCCTTGGTGTATTTTCACACACAAATGAATGCAAACAAAGTATTTGGATGCTTTCTCTTAATATTACAACACAAAAGAACTCAATCTCTATCACCCTAGTTGTAAGAGCTGTTAAAACGCGTAAATGCATTCAAAAGTTTGAGTTGAAGCTTGTTTGTACTTGTAAATATCCTTGGTGTAGTTTCACGGTCAAATGAATGCAAACAAAGTATTTGGGTGCTTTCTCTTAATATACAACACAAAAGAACACAATTTCTATCACCCTAATCGTAAGAGCTGTTAAAACGCGTAAGTGCATGCAAAAGCTTGAGTTTAAGCTTCTTTGTACTTATAAACATCCTTGGTGTAGTTTCACACTCAAATGAATGCAATCAAAGTATTTGGAGGCTTTCTCTTAATATATAACACAAAAGAACTCAAATCTTTTTCAACCTACTAGTATAAGCTTTTAAAACGCGTAAAATGCATTCAGAAGCTTGAGTTGAAGCTTGTTTGTACTTGTAAGCATCTTTGGTGTATTTTCACACTCAAATGAATGTAAACAAAGTACTTGGATGATTTCTCTTAATAGACAACACAAAAGACCTCAAATCTCTTTCACCCTACCCGTATGAGCTTTTAAAACGTGTAAATGCATTCAAAAGCTTGAGTTGAAGCTTGTTTCTACTTTAATACATTCTTGGTGTAGTGTGATACTCAAATGAATGTAAACAAAACATTTGGGTGCTTTCTCTTAATATAGAACACAAAAGAACTCAATATCTATCACCCTAGTCGTAAGAGCAGTTAAAACGCGTAAATGCATTCAAAAGCTTGAGTTGAAGCTTGTTTGTACTTGTAAGCATCCTTGGTGTTGTTTCATACTCAAATGAATGCAAACATAGTATTTGGGTGCTTTCTCTTCATATACAACACAAAAGAACTCAATTTCTATCACCCTAATCGTAAGAGCTAATAAAATGAGTAAATGCATGCAAAAGATTGAGTTGAAGTTTGTTTGTACTTGTAAACATCCTTGGTGTATTTTCACACTCAAATGAACGCAAACAAAATATTTGGATGCTTTCTCTTAATATACAACACAAAAGACCTCAAATCTCTTTCACCCTACCCGTATGAGCTTTTAAAACGCGTAAATGCATTCAAAAGGTTGACTTGAAGCTTGTTTGTACTTTAATACATTCTTGAAGTAGTTTCATATTCAAATGAATGTAAACAAAACATTTGGGTACTTTCTCTTAATATACAGCTCAAAAGAAGTCAATCTCTATCACCCTAGTGGTAAGAGATATTAAAACACGTAAATGCATTCAAAAGCTTGAGTTGAAGCTTCTTTGTACTGGTAAACATCCTTGGTGTAGTTTCACACTCAAATGAATGCAAACAAAGTATTTGGATGCTTTCTCTTAATATACAACACAAAAGAACTCAAATATCTATCAACCTACTCGTATGAGCTTTTAAAACGCGTAAATGCATTCAAAATCTTGAGTTGAAGCTTTTTTGTACTTGAAGACATTCTTGGTGTAGTTTTATACTCAAAAGAATGCAAACAAAACATTTGTTTGTTTTCTCTTCATATACAACACAAAAGAACTGTTAATACGCGTAAATGGATTACAAAGCTTGAGTTGAAGCATGTTTGTACTTGTAAATATCCTTGGTGTATTTTCACACTTAAATGAATGCAAACAAAGTATTTGGATGCTTTCTCTTAATATTACAACACAAAAGAACTCAATCTCTATCACCCTAGTTGTAAGAGCTGTTAAAACGCGTAAATGCATTCAAAAGCTTGAGTTCAATCTTGTTTGTATTTGTAAATATCCTTGGTGTAGTTTCACGGTCAAATGAATGCACACAAAGGATTTGGGTGCTTTCTCTTAATATACAACACAAAAGAACCGAATTTCGATCATCCTAATCGTAAGAGCTGTCAAAACGCGTAAGTGCATTCAAAAGCTTGAGTTTAAGCTTGTTTGTACTTGTAAACATCCTTGGTGTATTTTCACACACAAATGAATGCAAACAAAGTATTTGGATGCTTTCTCTTAATATTACAACACAAAAGAACTCAATCTCTATCACCCTAGTTGTAAGAGCTGTTAAAACGCGTAAATGCATTCAAAAGTTTGAGTTGAAGTTTGTTTGTACTTGTAAATATCCTTGGTGTAGTTTCACGGTCAAATGAATGCAAACAAAGTATTTGGGTGCTTTCTCTTAATATACAACACAAAAGAACACAATTTCTATCACCCTAATCGTAAGAGCTGTTAAAACGCGTAAGTGCATGCAAAAGCTTGAGTTTAAGCTTCTTTGTACTTATAAACATCCTTGGTGTAGTTTCACACTCAAATGAATGCAATCAAAGTATTTGGAGGCTTTCTCTTAATATATAACACAAAAGAACTCAAATCTTTTTCAACCTACTAGTATAAGCTTTTAAAACGCGTAAAATGCATTCAGAAGCTTGAGTTGAAGCTTGTTTGTACTTGTAAGCATCTTTGGTGTATTTTCACACTCAAATGAATGTAAACAAAGTACTTGGATGATTTCTCTTAATAGACAACACAAAAGACCTCAAATCTCTTTCACCCTACCCGTATGAGCTTTTAAAACGTGTAAATGCATTCAAAAGCTTGAGTTGAAGCTTGTTTCTACTTTAATACATTCTTGGTGTAGTGTGATACTCAAATGAATGTAAACAAAACATTTGGGTGCTTTCTCTTAATATAGAACACAAAAGAACTCAATATCTATCACCCTAGTCGTAAGAGCAGTTAAAACGCGTAAATGCATTCAAAAGCTTGAGTTGAAGCTTGTTTGTACTTGTAAGCATCCTTGGTGTTGTTTCATACTCAAATGAATGCAAACAAAGTATTTGGGTGCTTTCTCTTCATATACAACACAAAAGAACTCAAATTCTATCACCCTAATCGTAAGAGCTAATAAAACGAGTAAATGCATGCAAAAGATTGAGTTGAAGTTTGTTTGTACTTGTAAACATCCTTGGTGTATTTTCACACTCAAATGAACGCAAACAAAATATTTGGATGCTTTCTCTTAATATACAACACAAAAGACCTCAAATCTCTTTCACCCTACCCGTATGAGCTTTTAAAACGCGTAAATGCATTCAAAAGGTTGACTTGAAGCTTGTTTGTACTTTAATACATTCTTGAAGTAGTTTCATATTCAAATGAATGTAAACAAAACATTTGGGTACTTTCTCTTAATATACAGCTCAAAAGAAGTCAATCTCTATCACCCTAGTGGTAAGAGATATTAAAACACGTAAATGCATTCAAAAGATTGAGTTGAAGCTTCTTTGTACTGGTAAACATCCTTGGTGTAGTTTCACACTCAAATGAATGCAAACAAAGTATTTGGATGCTTTCTCTTAATATACAACACAAAAGAACTCAAATATCTATCAACCTACTCGTATGAGCTTTTAAAACGCGTAAATGCATTCAAAATCTTGAGTTGAAGCTTTTTTGTACTTGAAGACATTCTTGGTGTAGTTTTATACTCAAAAGAATGCAAACAAAACATTTGTTTGTTTTCTCTTCATATACAACACAAAAGAACTGTTAATACGCGTAAATGGATTACAAAGCTTGAGTTGAAGCATGTTTGTACTTGTAAATATCCTTGGTGTATTTTCACACTTAAATGAATGCAAACAAAGTATTTGGATGCTTTCTCTTAATATTACAACACAAAAGAACTCAATCTCTATCACCCTAGTTGTAAGAGCTGTTAAAACGCGTAAATGCATTCAAAAGCTTGAGTTCAATCTTGTTTGTATTTGTAAATATCCTTGGTGTAGTTTCACGGTCAAATGAATGCACACAAAGGATTTGGGTGCTTTCTCTTAATATACAACACAAAAGAACCGAATTTCGATCATCCTAATCGTAAGAGCTGTCAAAACGCGTAAGTGCATTCAAAAGCTTGAGTTTAAGCTTGTTTGTACTTGTAAACATCCTTGGTGTATTTTCACACACAAATGAATGCAAACAAAGTATTTGGATGCTTTCTCTTAATATTACAACACAAAAGAACTCAATCTCTATCACCCTAGTTGTAAGAGCTGTTAAAACGCGTAAATGCATTCAAAAGTTTGAGTTGAAGCTTGTTTGTACTTGTAAATATCCTTGGTGTAGTTTCACGGTCAAATGAATGCAAACAAAGTATTTGGGTGCTTTCTCTTAATATACAACACAAAAGAACACAATTTCTATCACCCTAATCGTAAGAGCTGTTAAAACGCGTAAGTGCATGCAAAAGCTTGAGTTTAAGCTTCTTTGTACTTATAAACATCCTTGGTGTAGTTTCACACTCAAATGAATGCAATCAAAGTATTTGGAGGCTTTCTCTTAATATATAACACAAAAGAACTCAAATCTTTTTCAACCTACTAGTATAAGCTTTTAAAACGCGTAAAATGCATTCAGAAGCTTGAGTTGAAGCTTGTTTGTACTTGTAAGCATCTTTGGTGTATTTTCACACTCAAATGAATGTAAACAAAGTACTTGGATGATTTCTCTTAATAGACAACACAAAAGACCTCAAATCTCTTTCACCCTACCCGTATGAGCTTTTAAAACGTGTAAATGCATTCAAAAGCTTGAGTTGAAGCTTGTTTCTACTTTAATACATTCTTGGTGTAGTGTGATACTCAAATGAATGTAAACAAAACATTTGGGTGCTTTCTCTTAATATAGAACACAAAAGAACTCAATATCTATCACCCTAGTCGTAAGAGCAGTTAAAATGCGTAAATGCATTCAAAAGCTTGAGTTGAAGCTTGTTTGTACTTGTAAGCATCCTTGGTGTTGTTTCATACTCAAATGAATGCAAACATAGTATTTGGGTGCTTTCTCTTCATATACAACACAAAAGAACTCAATTTCTATCACCCTAATCGTAAGAGCTAATAAAATGAGTAAATGCATGCAAAAGATTGAGTTGAAGTTTGTTTGTACTTGTAAACATCCTTGGTGTATTTTCACACTCAAATGAACGCAAACAAAATATTTGGATGCTTTCTCTTAATATACAACACAAAAGACCTCAAATCTCTTTCACCCTACCCGTATGAGCTTTTAAAACGCGTAAATGCATTCAAAAGGTTGACTTGAAGCTTGTTTGTACTTTAATACATTCTTGAAGTAGTTTCATATTCAAATGAATGTAAACAAAACATTTGGGTACTTTCTCTTAATATACAGCTCAAAAGAAGTCAATCTCTATCACCCTAGTGGTAAGAGATATTAAAACACGTAAATGCATTCAAAAGCTTGAGTTGAAGCTTCTTTGTACTGGTAAACATCCTTGGTGTAGTTTCACACTCAAATGAATGCAAACAAAGTATTTGGATGCTTTCTCTTAATATACAACACAAAAGAACTCAAATATCTATCAACCTACTCGTATGAGCTTTTAAAACGCGTAAATGCATTCAAAATCTTGAGTTGAAGCTTTTTTGTACTTGAAGACATTCTTGGTGTAGTTTTATACTCAAAAGAATGCAAACAAAACATTTGTTTGTTTTCTCTTCATATACAACACAAAAGAACTGTTAATACGCGTAAATGGATTACAAAGCTTGAGTTGAAGCATGTTTGTACTTGTAAATATCCTTGGTGTATTTTCACACTTAAATGAATGCAAACAAAGTATTTGGATGCTTTCTCTTAATATTACAACACAAAAGAACTCAATCTCTATCACCCTAGTTGTAAGAGCTGTTAAAACGCGTAAATGCATTCAAAAGCTTGAGTTCAATCTTGTTTGTATTTGTAAATATCCTTGGTGTAGTTTCACGGTCAAATGAATGCACACAAAGGATTTGGGTGCTTTCTCTTAATATACAACACAAAAGAACCGAATTTCGATCATCCTAATCGTAAGAGCTGTCAAAACGCGTAAGTGCATTCAAAAGCTTGAGTTTAAGCTTGTTTGTACTTGTAAACATCCTTGGTGTATTTTCACACACAAATGAATGCAAACAAAGTATTTGGATGCTTTTTCTTAATATTACAACACAAAAGAACTCAAATCTTTTTCAACCTACTAGTATAAGCTTTTAAAACGCGTAAAATGCATTCAGAAGCTTGAGTTGAAGCTTGTTTGTACTTGTAAGCATCTTTGGTGTATTTTCACACTCAAATGAATGTAAACAAAGTACCTGGATGATTTCTCTTAATAGACAACACAAAAGACCTCAAATCTCTTTCACCCTACCCGTATGAGCTTTTAAAACGTGTAAATGCATTCAAAAGCTTGAGTTGAAGCTTGTTTCTACTTTAATACATTCTTGGTGTAGTGTGATACTCAAATGAATGTAAACAAAACATTTGGGTGCTTTCTCTTAATATAGAACACAAAAGAACTCAATATCTATCACCCTAGTCGTAAGAGCAGTTAAAACGCGTAAATGCATTCAAAAGCTTGAGTTGAAGCTTGTTTGTACTTGTAAGCATCCTTGGTGTTGTTTCATACTCAAATGAATGCAAACAAAGTATTTGGGTGCTTTCTATTCATATACAACACAAAAGAACTCAATTTCTATCACCCTAATCGTAAGAGCTAATAAAACTGGTAAATGCATCCAAAAGATTGAGTTAAAGTTTGTTTGTACTAGTAAACATCCTTGGTGTATTTTCACACTCAAATGAACACAAACAAAGTATTTGGATTCTTTCTCTTGATATACAACACAAAAGACCTCAAATCTCTTTCACCCTACCCTTATGAGCTTTTAAAACGCGTAAATGCATTCAAAAGGTTGACTTGAAGCTTGTTTGTACTTTAATACATTCTTGAAGTAGTTTCATATTCAAACGAATGTAAACAAAACATTTTGGTACTTTCTCTTAATATACAACTCAAAAGAACTCAAATCTCTATCAACCTACTCGTATGAGCTTTTAAAACGCGTAAATGCATTCAAAAGCTTGAGTTGAAGCTTTTTTGTACTTTAAGACATTCTTGGTGTAGTTTTATACTCAAATGAATGCAAACAAAACATTTGGGTGTTTGCTCTTAATATACAACACAAAAGAACTAAATTTCTATAACATTAGTCGTAAGAACTGTTAATACGCGTAAATGGATTACAAAGCTTGAGTTGAAGCATGTTTGTACTTGTAAACATCCTTGGTGTATTTTCACACTCAAATGTATGCAAACAAAGTATTTTGATGCTTTCTCTTAATATTACAACACAAAAGAACTCAATCTCTATCACCCTAGTTGTAAGAGTTGTTAAAACGCATAAATGCATTCAAAAGTTTGAGTTGAAGCTTGTTTGTACTTGTAAATATCCTTGGTGTAGTTTCACGGTCAAATGAATGCAAACAAAGTATTTGGGTGCTTTCTCTTAATATACAACACAAAAGAACTCAAATCTCTTTCAACCTACTAGTACGAGCTTTTAAAACGCGTAAAATGCATTCAAAAGGTTGACTTGAAGCTTGTTTTTACTTTAATACATTCTTGGAGTAGTTTTATACTCCAATGAATGCAAACAAAACATTTGGGTACTTTCCCTTAACATACAACATAAAACAACTATTTATCTATCAAATTAGTCGTAAGAGCTGTTAAAACGCGTAAATGGATTCAAAAGCTTGAGTTGAAGCTTGTTTGCACTTGTAAACATCCTTGGTGTAGTTTCACACTCAAATGAATGCAAACAAAGTATTCGGATGCTTTCTCTTAATATACAACACAAAAGAACTCAAATATCTTTCACCCTACTCGTAAGAGCTTTTAAAACGCGTAAATGCTTTTCAAAAGCTTGAGTTGAAACTTGTTTGTATTTGTAAACATGCTTGATGTATTTTCACACTCAAATGAATGCAAGCAAAGTATTTGGATACTTTCTCTTAATATTAAAACACAAAAGAACTCAATCTCTATCACCCTAGTTGTAAGAGCCGTTAAAACGCGTAAATGCATTCAAAAGTTTGAGTTGAAGCTTGTTTGTACTTGTAAATATCCTTGGTGTAGTTTCACGGTCAAATGAATGCAAACAAAGTATTTGGGTGCTTTCTCTTAATATACAACACAAAAGAACACAATTTCTATCACCCTAGTCGTAAGAGCTGTTAAAACGCATAAATGCATTCAAAAGATTGAGTTGAAGCTTGTTTGTACTTTTAAACATCCTTGGTGTATTTTCACACTCAAATGAATGCAAACAAAGTTTTTGGATGCTTTCATTTAATATACAACACCAAAGAACTCAAATCTGTTTCACCCTATCCGTATGAGCTTTTAAAACGCGTAAATGCATTCAAAAGCTTGAGTTGAAGCTTGTTTGTACTTTAATACATTGTTGGTGTAGTTTCATACTCAAAACAATGCAAACAAAACATTTGGGTGCTTTCTTTTAATATACAACACAAAAGAATTGAATTGCTATCACCCTAGTCGTAAGAGCTGTTAAAACTTGTAAATGCATTCAAAAGCTTGAGTTGAAGCTTGTTTGTACTTGTAAACATCCTTGGTGTATTGTCGCACTCAAATGTATGTAAACAAAGTGATTGGATGCTTTCTCTTAATATACAACACAAAAGAACTCAAATCTCTTTCACCCTACCCATATAAGCTTTTAAAACGCGTAAATGGAGTCAAAACTTTGAGTTGAAGCTTGTTTGGACTTTAATACATTATTTGTGTAGTAATACTCAAATGAATGCTTAAATGCATTCAAAAGCTTGAGTTGAAGCTTGTTTGCACTTGTAAACATCCTTGGTGTAGTTTCACACTCAAATGAATGCAAACAAAGTATTTGGGTGCTTTCTCTTAATATACAACACAAAAGAACTCAAATCTCTTTCAACCTACTAGTACGAGCTTTTAAAACGTGTAAAATGCATTCAAAAGGTTGACTTGAAGCTTGTTTTTACTTTAATACATTCTTGGAGTAGTTTTATACTCAAATGAATGCAAACAAAACATTTGGGTACTTTCCCTTAACATAAAACACAAAACAACTATTTATCTATCAAATTAGTCGTAAGAGCTGTTAAAACGCGTAAATGGATTCAAAAGCTTGAGTTGAAGCTTGTTTGCACTTGTAAACATCCTTGGTGTAGTTTCACACTCAAATGAATGCAAACAAAGTATTCGGATGCTTTCTCTTAATATACAACACAAAAGAACTCAAATATCTTTCACCCTACTCGTAAGAGCTTTTAAAACGCGTAAATGCTTTTCAAAAGCTTGAGTTGAAACTTGTTTGTATTTGTAAACATGCTTGATGTATTTTCACACTCAAATGAATGCAAACAAAGTATTCGGATACTTTCTATTAATATTACAACACAAAAGAACTCAATCTCTATCACCCTAGTTGTAAGAGCTGTTAAAACGCGTAAATGCATTCAAAAGTTTGAGTTGAAGCTTGTTTGTACTTGCAAATATCCTTGGTGTAGTTTCACGGTCAAATGAATGCAAACAAAGTATTTGGGTGCTTTCTCTTTATATACAACACAAAAGAACACAATTTCTATCACCCTAGTCGTAAGAGCTGTTAAAACGCATAAATGCATTCAAAAGATTGAGTTGAAGCTTGTTTGTACTTTTAAACATCCTTGGTGTATTTTCACAATCAAATGAATTCAAACAAAGTTTTTGGATGCTTTCATTTAATATACAACACCAAAGAACTCAAATCTCTTTCACCCTATCCGTATGAGCTTTTAAAACGCGTAAATGCATTCAAAAGCTTGAGTTAAAGCTTGTTTGTACTTTAATACGTTGTTGGTGTAGTTTCATACTCAAAACAATGCAAACAAAACATTTGGGTGCTTTCTTTTAATATACAACACAAAATAATTGAATCGCTATCACCCTAGTCGTAAGAGCTGTTAAAACTTGTAAATGCATTCAAAAGCTTGAGTTGAAGCTTGTTTGTACTTGTAAACATCCTTGGTGTATTGTCACACTCAAATGTATGCAAACAAAGTGATTGGATTCTTTCTCTTAATATACAACACAAAAGAACTCAAATCTCTTTCACCCTACACGTATGAGCTTTTAAAACGCGTAAATGGAGTCAAAAGTTTGAGTTGAAGCTTGTTTGGACTTTGATACATTATTTGTGTAGTAATACTCAAATGAATGCTTAAATGCATTCAAAAGCTTGAGTTGAAGCTTGTTTGCACTTGTAAACATCCTTGGTGTTTTTTCACACTCAAATGAATGCAAACAAAGTATTCGGATGCTTTCTCTTAATATACAACACAAAAGAACTCAAATATCTTTCAGCCTACTCGTAAGAGCTTTTAAAACACGTAAATGCTTTTAAAAGCTTGAGTTGAAACTTGTTTGTATTTGTAAACATGCTTGATGTATTTTTCACACTCAAATGAATGCAAACAAAGTATTTGGATACTTTCTCTTAATATTACAACACAAAAGAACTCAATCTCTATCACCCTAGTTGTAAGAGCTGTTAAAATGGTAAATGCATTCAAAAGATTGAGTTGAAGCTTATTTGTACTTGTACATATCCTTGGTGTAGTTTCATGGTCAAATGAATGCAAAGGAAGTATTTTGGTGCTTTCTCTTAATATACAACACAAAAGAACACAATTTCTATCATCGTAATCGTAAGAGCTGATTTCTATCATCCTAATCGTCAGAGCTGTTAAAACGCATAAGTGCATTCAAAAGTTTGAGTTTAAGCTTGTTTGTACGTGCAAACATCCTTGGTGCATTTTCACACTCAAATGAATGCAAACAAAGTATTTGGATGCTTTCTCTTAATATTACAACACAAAAGAACTCAATCTCTATCACCCTAGTTGTAAGAGCTGTTAAAACGCGTAAATGCATTCAAAAGCTTGAGTTGAAGCTTGTTTGTACTTGCAAATATCCTTGGTGTAGTTTCACGGTCAAATTAATGCAAACAAAGTATTTGGGTGCTTTCTCTTAATATACAACACAAAAGAACACAATTTCTATCACCCTAATCGGAAGAGCTGTTAAAACGCGTAAGTGCATTCAAAAGCTTGAGTTTAAGCTTGTTTGTACTTGTAAACATCCTTGGTGTAGTTTCACACTCAAATGAATGCAAACAAAGTATTCGGATGCTTTCTCTTAACATACAACACAAAAGAACTCAAATCTCTTTCAACCTACTAGTATGAGCTTTTGAAATGCGTAAAATGCATTCAAAAGCTTGAGTTGAAGGTTTTTTGTACTTTAAGACAATCATGAAGTAGTTTTATACTCAAATGAATGCAAACAAAACATTTGGGTACTTTCCCTTAACATACAACACAAAAGAACTATTTATCTATCACATTAGTCGTAAGAGCTGTTAAAACGCGTAAATGGATTCAAAAGCTTGAGTTGAAGCTTGTTTGGACATGTAAACATCCTTGGTGTAGTTTCACACTCAAATGAACGCAAACAAAGTATTCGGATGCTTTCTCTTAATATACAACACAAAAGAACTCAAATATATTTCACCCTACTCGTAGGAGCTTTTAAAACGCGTAAATGCTTTTAAAAGCTTGAGTTGAAACTTGTTTGTATTTGTAAACATCCTTCATGTATTGTCACACTCAAATGAATGCAAACAAAGTGTTTGGATACTTTCTCTTAATATTACAAGACAAAAGAACTGAATCTCTATCACCCTAGTTGTAAGAGCTGTTAAAACGCGTAAATGCATTCAAAAGATTGAGTTGAAGCTTGTTTGTACTTGTAAATATCCTTGGTCTAGTTTCACGGTCAACTGAATGCAAACAAAGTATTTGGGTGCTTTCTCTTAATATACAACACAAAAGAACACAATTTCTATCACCCTAATCGTAAGAGCTGTTAAAAAGCGTAAGTGCATTCAAAAGTTTGAGGTTAAGCTTGTTTGTACGTGTAAACATCCTTGGTGTATTTTCACACTCAAATGAATGCAAACAAAGTATTTGGATGCTTTCTCTTAATATACAACACAAAAGAGCTCAAATCTCTTTCACCCTACCCGTGTGAGCTTTTAAAACACGTAAATGCATTCAAAAGCTTGAGTTGAAGCTTGTTTGTACTTTAATACATTCTTGGTGTAGTTTCATACTCAAATGAATGTAAACAAAATAATTGGGTTCTTTCTCTTAATATACAACACAAAAGAACTCAATATCTATCACCCCAGTCGTAAGAGCAGTTAAAACGCGTAAATGCATTCAAAAGCTTGAGTTGAAACTTGTTTGTACTTGTAAGCATCCTTGGTGTTGTTTCATACTCAAATGAATGCAAACAAAGTATTTGGGTGCTTTCTCTTAATATACAACTCAAAAGAACTCAATTTCTATCACCCTAATCGTAAGAGCTAATAAAACGCGTAAATGCATTCAAAAGCTTGAGTTGAAGCTTGTTTGTGCTTGTAAACATCCTTGGTGTATTTTCACACTCAAATGAATGCAAACAAAGTATTTGGATGTTTTCTCTTAATATTCAACACAAAAGACCTCAAATCTCTTTCACCCTACCCGTATAAGCTTTGAAAACGCGTAAATGCATTTAAAAGCTTGAGTTGAAGCTTGTTTGTACTTTAATACATTCTTGGTGTACTTTCATACTCAAATGAATGTAAACAAAACAATTGGGTACTTTCTCTTAATATACAACACAAAAGAACTCATTCTCTATCACCCTAGTCGTAAGAGCTATTAAAACGCGTAAATGCATTCAAAAGCTTGAGTTGAAGCTTCTTTCTACTTGTAAACATCCTAGGTGTATTTTCAAACTCAAATGAATGCAAACAAAGTATTTGAATGCTTTCTCTTAATATACAACACAAAAGACCTCAAATCTCTTTCCCCCTACTCGTATGAGCTTTTAAAACGCGTAAATGCATTCAAAAGCTTGAGTTGAAACTTTTTTGTACTTTAAGACATTCTTGGTGTTGTTTCATACTCAAATGAATGCAAACAAAACATTTGGGTGCTTTCTCTTAATATACAACACAAATGAACTAAATTTTTATCACACTGGTCGTAAGGGCTGTTAAAACACGTAAATGGATTCAAAAGCTTAAGTTGAAGCTTGTTTGTACTTGTAAACATCCTTGGTGTTGTTTGATACTCAAATGAACGCAAAAAAAGTATTTGGGTGCTTTTTATTAATATACAACACAAAAGAACTCAATTTCTATCGCCCTAATCGTAAGAGCTTATAAAACGCGTAAATGCATTCAAAAGCTTGAGTTGAAGCTTGTTTGTACTTGTAAACATCCTTGGTGTATTTTCACACTCAAATGAATGCAAACAAAGTATTTGGATGCTTTCCTTTAATATACAACACAGAAGAACTCAATCTCTATCACCCTAGTCGTAAGAGCTGTTAAAACGCGTAAATGCATTCAAAAGCTTGAGTTGAAGCTTGTTTGTACTTGTAAACATCCTTGGTGTATTTTCACACTCAAATGAATGCAAACAAAGTATTTGGATGCTTTCTCTTAATATACAACACAAAAGACCTCAAATCTCTTTCACCCTACTCGTATGAGCTTTTAAAACGCGTAAATGCATTCAAAAGCTTGAGTTGAAACTTTTTTGTACTTTAAGACATTCTTGGTGTAGTTTCATACTCAAATGAATGCAAACAAAATATTTGGGTACTTTGTCTTAATATACAACACAAAAGAACTCAATCTCTATCACCCTAGTCGTAAGAGCTGTTAAAACGCGTAAATGCATTAAAAAGCTTGAGTTGAATCTTGTTTGTACTTGTAAACATTCTTGGTGTAGTTTGACACTCAAATGTATGAAACCAAAGTATTTGGATTCTTTCTCTTAATATACAATACAAAAGAACTCAAATCTCTTTCACCCTACGCGTATGAGCTTTTAAAATGCGTAAAGGCATTCAAAAGCTTGAGTTGAAGCTTTTTTGTACTTTAAGACATTCTTGGTGTTGTTTCATACTCAAATGAATGCAAACAAAACATTTGGGTGCTTTCTCTTAATATACAACATAAAAGAACTAAATTTTTATCACACTGGTCGTAAGGGCTGTTAAAACACGTAAATGGATTCAAAAGCTTAAGGTGAAGCTTGTTTGTACTTGTAAACATCCTTGGTGTTGTTTGATACTCAAATGAACGCAAAAAAAGTATTTGGGTGCTTTTTATTAATATACAACACAAAAGAACTCAATTTCTATCGCCCTAATCGTAAGAGCTTATAAAACGCGTAAATGCATTCAAAAGCTTGAGTTGAAGCTTGTTTGTACTTGTAAACATCCTTGGTGTATTTTCACACTCAAATGAATGCAAACAAAGCATTTGGATGCTTTTTCTTAATATACAACACAAAAGAACTCAAATCTCTTTCACCCTACTCGTATGAGCTTTTAAAACGCGTAAATGCATTCAAAAGCTTGAGTTGAAGCTTGTTTGTACTTGTAAACATTAATACACACTCAAACGAAGGCAAACAAAGTATTTGGATGCTTTCTCTTAACATACAACACAAAAGAACTCAAATCTCTTTCACCCTACTCGTATGAGCTTTTAAAACGCGTAAATGCATTCAAAAGCTTGAGTTGAAGCTTGTTTGTACTTGTAAACATCCTTGGTGTATTTTCACACTTAAACGAATGGAAACAAAGTATTTGGATGCTTTCTCTTAATATACAACACAAAAGAACTCATATCTCTTTCACCCTACCAGTATGAGCTTTTAAAACACGTAAATGCATTCAAAAGCTTGAGTTGAAGCTTGTTTGTACTTGTAAGCATTCTTGGTGTTGTTTCATACTCAAATGAATGCAAACAAAGTATTTGGGTGCTTTCTCTTAATATACAACTCAAAAGAACTCAATTTCTATCACCCTAATCGTAAGAGCTAATAAAACGCGTAAATGCATTCAAAAGCTTGAGTTGAAGCTTGTTTGTAATTGTAAGCATCCTTGGTGTATTTTCATACTCAAATGAATGCAAACAAAACATTTGGGTACTTTCTCTGAATATACAACACAAAAGAAATCAATCTCTATCACCCAAGTCGTAAGAGCTATTAAAACGCATAAATGCATTCAAAAGCTTGAGTTGAAGGTTGTTGGTACTTGTACACATTCTTGGTGTAGTTTCACACTCAAATGAATGCAAACAAAGTATTCGGATGCTTTCTCTTAATATACAACACAAAAGAACTCAAATCTCTTTCACCCTACCCGTATGAACTTTTAAAACGCGTAAATGCATTCAAAAGCTTAAGTTGAAGCTTGTTTGTACTTTAATACATTCTTGGTGTAGTTTTATACTCAAGTGAATGTAAACAAAACACTTGGGTACTTTCTCTTAATATACAACACAAAAGAACTGAATCTCTATCACCCTAGTCGTAAGAGCTGTTAAAACGCGTAAATGCATTCAAAAGCTTGAGTTGAAGCTTGTTTGTACTTGTAACGTCCTTGGTGTATTTTCACACTCAAACGAGTGCAAACAAAGTATTTGGATGCTTTCTCTTAATATACAACACAAAAGAACTCAAATCTCTTTCACCCTACCCGTATGAGCTTTTAAAACACGTAAATGCATTCAAAAAGTTGAGTTGAAGCTTGTTTATACTTTAATACATTCTTGGTGTAGTTTCATACTCAAATGAATGTAAACAAAACATTTGGGAGCTTTCTCTTAATATACAACACAAAAGAACTCAATATCTGTCACCCTAGTCGTAAGAGCAGTTAAAACGCGTAAATGCTTTCAAAAGCTTGAGTTGAAGCTTGTTTGTACTTGTAAGCATCCTTGGTGTTGTTTCATACTCAAATGAACGCAAACAAAGCATTTGGGTGCTTTCTCTTAATATACAACTCAAAAGAACTCAATTTCTATCACCCTAATCGTAAGAGCTAATAAAACGCGTAAATGCATTAAAAGGCTTGAGCTGAAGCTTGTTTGTACTTATAAACATCCTTGGTGTATTTTCACACTCAAATGAATGCAAACAAAGTATTTGGATGCTTTCTGTTAGTATACAACACAAAAGAACTCAATTTCTATCACAATAATCGTAAGAGCTAATAAAACGCGTAAATGCATTCAAAAGCTTGAGTTGAAGCTTGTTTGTACTTATAAACATGCTTGGTGTGATTTCACACTCAAATGAATGCAAACAAAGTATTCGGATGCTTTCTCTTAATATACAGCACAAAAGAACTCAATCTCTATCACCCTAGTCGTAAGAGCTGTTAAAACGCGTAAATGCATTCAAAAGCTTCAGTTGAAGCTTGTTTGTACTTGTAAACATCCTTGGTGTATTTTCACGCTCAAATGAATGCAAACAAAGTATTTGGATGTTTTCTCTTAATATACAACACAAAAGAACTGAATCTCTATCACCCTAGTCGAAAGAGCTGTTAAAACTCGTAAATGCATTCAAAAGCTTGAGTTGAAGCTTGTTTGTATTTGTAACATCCTAGGTGTACTTTCACAGTCAAATGAATGCAAACAAATTATTTGGATGCTTTCTCTTAATATACAACACAAAAGAACTCAAATCTCTTTCACCCTACCCGTATGAACTTTTAAAACGCGTAAATGCATTCAAAAGCTTAAGTTGAAGCTTGTTTGTACTTTAATACATTCTTGGTGTAGTTTCATACTCAAGTGAATGTAAACAAAACATTTGGGTACTTTCTCTGAATATACAACACAAAAGAACTCAATCTCTATCACCCTAGTCGTAAGAGCTATTAGAACGCATAAATGCATTCAAAAGCTTGAGTTGAAGCTTGTTCGTACTTGTAAACATTCTTGGTGTAGTTTCACACTCAAATGAATGCAACCAAAGTATTTGGATTCTTTCTCTTAATATACAACACAAAAGAACTCAAATCTCTTTCACCCTACCCGTATGAGCTTTCAAAACGCATAAATGCATTCAAAAGCTTGAGTTGAGCTTGTTTGTACTTTAATACATTCTTGGTGTAGTTTCATACTCAAATGAATGTAAACAAAACATTTGGGTATGTCTCTTAATATACAACACAAAAGAACTGAATCTCTATCACCCTAGTCGGAAGAGCTGTTAAAACGCGTAAATGCATTCAAAAGCTTGAGTTGAAGCTTGTTTGTACTTGTAAACATTCATGGTGTAGTTTCACACTCAAATGAATGCAACCAAAGTATTTGGATGCTTTCTCTTAATATACAACACAAAAGAACTCAAATCTCTTTCACCTTACTCGTATGAGCTTTTAAAACGCGTAAATGCATTCGAAATCTTCAGTTGAAGCTTGTTTAAACTTGTAAACATCCTTGGTGTCTTTTCACACTCAAACGAATGCAAACAAAGTATTTGGATGCTTTCTCTTAATATACAACACAAAAGAACTCAAATCTTTTTCACCCTACCCATATGACCTTTTAAAACACGTAAATGCATTCAAAAGGTTGAGTTGAAGCTTGTTTGTACTTTAATACATTCTTGGTGTAGTTTCATACTCAAATGAATGTAAACAAAACATTTGGGAACTTTCTCTTAATATACAACACAAAAGAACTCAATATCTATCACCCTAGTCGTAAGAGCAGTTAAAACGCGTAAATGCATTCAAAAGCTTGAGTTGAAGCTTGTATGTACTTGTAAGCATCCTTGGTGTTGTTTCATACTCAAATGAATGCAAACAAAGTATCTGGGTGCTTTCTCTTAATATACAACTCAAAAGAACTCAATTTCTATCACCCTAATCGTATGAGCTAACAAAACGCGTAAATGCATTCAAAAGTTTAAGTTGAAGCTTGTTTGTACTTTAATACATTCTTGGTGTAGTTTCATACTCAAGTGAATGTAAACAAAACATTTGGGTACTTTCTCTTAATATACAACACAAATGAAGTCAATCTCTATCACCCTAGTCGTAAGAGTTATTAAAACGCATAAATGCATTCAAAAGCTTGAGTTGAAGCTTGTTCGTACTTGTACACATTCTTGGTGTAGTTTCACACTCAAATGATTGCAATCAAAGTATTTGGATGCTTTCTCTTAATATACAACACAAAAGAACTCAAATCTCTTTCACCTTACTCGTATGAGCTTTTGAAACGCGTAAATGCATTCAAAAGCTTGAGTTGAAGATTGTTTGTACTTGTAAACATCCTTGGTGTCTTTTCACACTCAAACGAATGCAAACAAAGCATTTGGATGCTTTCTCTTAATATACAATACAAAAGAACTCAAATCTTTTTCACCCTACTCGTACGAGCTTTTAAAACGCGTAAATGCATTCAAAAGCTTGAGTTGAAGCTTTTTTGTACATTAAGATATTCTTGGTGTAGTTTCATACTCAAATGAATGCAAACAAAACATTTGGGTGCTTTCTCTTAATATACAACACAAAAGAACTAAATTTTTATCACACTAGTCGTAAGGGCTGTTAAAACACGTAAATGGATTCAAAAGCTTAAGTTGAACCTTGTTTGTACTTTTAAACATCCTTGGTGTATTTTCACACTCAAACGAATGCAAACAAAGTATTTGGATGCTTTCTCTTAATATACAACACAAAAGAACTCAAATCTTTTTCACCCTTCCCGTATGAGCTTTTAAAACACGTAAATGCATTCAAAAGGTTAAGTTGAAGCTTTTTTTGTACTTTAATACATTCTTGGTGTAGTTTCATACTCAAATGAATGTAAACAAAATATTTGGGAGCTTTCTCTTAATACACAACATAAAAGAACTCAATATTTATCACCCTAGTCGTAAGAGCAGTTAAAACGCGTAAATGGATTCAAAAGCTTGAGTTGAAGCTTGTTTGTACTTGTAAGCATCCTTGGTGTTGTTTCATACTCAAATGAATGCAAACAAAGTATTTGGGTGCTTTATCTTAATATACAACTCAAAAGAACTCAATTTCTATCACCTTAATCGTAAGAGCTAATAAAACGCATAAATGCATTCAAAAGCTTGAGTTGCAGCTTGTCTGTACTTATAAACATCCTTGGTGTATTTTCACACTCAAATGAATGCAAACAAAGTATTTGGATGCTTTCTCTTAATATACAACACAAAAGACTTCAAATCTCTTTCACCCTACCCGTATAAGCTTTGAAAACGCGTAAATGCATTCAAAAGCTTGAGTTGAAGCTTGTTTGTACTTTAATACATTCATGGTGTAGTTTCATACTCAAATGAATGTAAACAAAACATTTGGGTACTTTCTCTTAATATACAACACAAAAGAACTAAATTTCTATCACACTAGTCGTAAGAGCTGTTAAAACACGTAAATGGATTCAAAAGCTGAAGTTGAAGCTTGTTTGTACTTGTAAACATCCTTGCAGTAGTTTCACACTCAAATGAATGAAAACAAAGTATTCAAAAGCTTTCTCTTAATATACAACACAAAAGAACTCAAATCTCTTTCACCCCACCCGTATGAACTTTTAAAACGCGTAAATGCATTCAAAAGCTGAAGTTGAAGCTTGTTTGTACTTTAATACATTCTTGGTGTAGTTTCATACTCAAGTAAATGGAAACAAAACATTTGGGTACTTTCTCTTAATATACAACACAAAAGAACTCAATCTCTATCACCCTAGTCGTAAGAGCTATTAAAACGGATAAATGCATTCAAAAGCATGAGTTGAAGCTTGTTCGTACTTGTAAACATTCGTGGTGTAGTTTCACACTCAAATGAATGCAACCAAAGTATTTGGATTCCTTCTCTTAATATACAACACAAAAGAACTCAAATCTCTTTCACCCTACTCGTAAGAGCTTTTAAAAAGCGTAAATGCATTCAAAAGCTTGAGTTGAAGCTTTTTTGTACTTTAAGACATTCTTGGTGTAGTTTCATACTCAAATGAATGCAAACAAAACATTTAGGTGCTTTCTCTTAATATACAACACAAAAGAACTAAATTTTTATCACACTAGTCGTAAGGGCTGTTAAAACACGTAAATGGATTCAAAAGCTTAAGTTGAAGCTTGTTTGTACTTGTAAACATCCTTGGTGTTGTTTGATACTCAAATGAATGCAAACAAAGTATTTGGGTGCTTTCTCTTAATATACAACACAAAAGAACTCAATTTCATTCACCCTAATCGTAAGAGCTAATAAAATGCGTAAATGCATTCAAAAGCATGAGTTGAAGCTTGTTTGTACTTATAAACATCCTTGGTGTATTTTCACACTCAAATGAATGCAAACAAAGTATTTGGATGCTTTCTCTTAATATACAACACAAAAGAACTCAAATCTCTTTCACCCTACCCTTATGAGCTTTTAAAACGTGTAAATGCATTCAAAAGCTTGAGTTGAGCTTGTTTGTACTTTAATAAATTCTTGGTGAAGTTTCATACTCAAGTGAATGTAAACAAAACATTTGGGTACTTTCTCTTAATATACAACACAAAAGAACTCAATCTCTATCACCCTAGTCGTAAGAGCTATTAAAACGCATAAATGCATTCAAAAGCTTGAGTTGAAGCTTGTTCGTACTTGTAAACATTCTTGGTGTAGTTTCACACTCAAATGAATGCAACCAAAGTATTTGGATTCTTTCTCTTAATATACAACACAAAAGAACTCAAATCTCTTTCACCCTACCCGCATGAGCTTTTAAAACGTGCAAATGCATTCAAAAGCTTGAGTTGAGCTTGTTTGTACTTTAATACATTTTTGGTGTAGTTTCATACTCAAATAAATGTAAACAAAACATTTGGGTATTTCTCTTAATATACAACACAAAAGAACTGAATCTCTATCACCCTAGTCGTAAGAGCTGTTAAAACGCTTAAATGCATTCAAAAGCTTGAGTTGAAGCTTGTTTGTACTTGTAAACATCCTTGGTGTATTTTCACACTCAAACGAATGCAAACAAAGTATTTGGATGCTTTCTCTTAATAGACAACACAAAAGAACTCAAATCTTTTTCACCCTTCCCGTATGAGCTTTTAAAACACGTAAATGCATTCAAAAGGTTAAGTTGAAGCTTTTTTTGTATTTTAATACATTCTTGGTGTAATTTCATACTCAAATGAATGTAAACAAAATATTTGGGAGCTTTCTCTTAATACACAACATAAAAGAACTCAATATTTATCACCCTAGTCGTAAGAGCAGTTAAAACGCGTAAATGCATTCAAAAGCTTGAGTTGAAGCTTGTTTGTACTTGTAAGCATCCTTGGTGTTGTTTCATACTCAAATGAATGCAAACAAAGTATTTGGGTGCTTTATCTTAATATACAACTCAAAAGAACTCAATTTCTATCACCTTAATCGTAAGAGCTAATAAAACGCGTAAATGCATTCAAAAGCTTGAGTTGCAGCTTGTCTGTACTTATAAACATCCTTGGTGTATTTTCACACTCAAGTGAATGCAAACAAAGTATTTGGATGCTTTCTCTTAATATACAACACAAAAGACTTCAAATCTCTTTCACCCTACCCGTATAAGCTTTAAAAACTCGTAAATGCATTCAAAAGCTTGAGTTGAAGCTTGTTTGTACTTTAATACATTCATGGTGTAGTTTCATACTCAAATGAATGTAAACAAAACATTTGGGTACTTTCTCTTAATATACAACACAAAAGAACTAAATTTCTATCACACTAGTCGTAAGAGCTGTTAAAACATGTAAATGGATTCAAAAGCTGAAGTTCAAGCTTGTTTGTACTTGTAAACATCCTTGCTGTAGTTTCACACTCAAATGAATGCAAACAAAGTATTCAGAAGCTTTCTCTTAATATACAACACAAAAGAACTCAAATCTCTTTCACCCTACCCGTATGATCTTTTAAAACGCGTAAATGCATTCAAAAGCTGAAGTTGAAGCTTGTTTGTACTTTAATACATTCTTGGTGTAGTTTCATACTCAAGTGAATGGAAACAAAATATTTGGGTACTTTCTCTTAATATACAACACAAAAGAACTCAATCTCTATCACCCTAGTCGTAAGAGCTATTAAAACGCATAAATGCATTCAAAAGCTTGAGTTGAAGCTTGTTCGTACTTGTAAACATTCGTGGTGTAGTTTCACAACCAAAGTATTTGGATTCCTTCTCTTAATATACAACACAAAAGAACTCAAATCTCTTTCACCCTACTCGTATGAGCTTTTAAAAAGCGTAAATGCATTCAAAAGCCTGAGTTGAAGCTTTTTTGTACTTTAAGACATTTTTGGTGTAGTTTCATACTCAAATGAATGCAAACAAAACATTTAGGTGCTTTCTCTTAATATACAACACAAAAGAACTAAATTTTTATCACACTAGTCGTAAGGGCTGTTAAAACACGTAAATGGATTTAAAAGCTTAAGTTGAAGCTTGTTTGTACTTGTAAACATCCTTGGTGTTGTTTGATACTCAAATGAATGCAAACAAAGTATTTGGGTGCTTTCTCTTAATATACAACACAAAAGAACTCAATTTCTATCACCCTAATCGTAAGAGCTAATAAAATGCGTAAATGCATTCAAAAGCTTGAGTTGAAGCTTGTTTGTACTTATAAGCATCCTTGGTGTATTTTCACACTCAAATGAATGCAAACAAAACATTTGGGTACTTTCTCTTAATATACAACACAAAAGAACTCAATCTCTATCACCCAAGTCGTAAGAGCTATTAAAACGCATAAATGCATTCAAAAGCTTGAGTTGAAGGTTGTTTGTACTTGTAAACATTCTTGGTGTAGTTTCACACTCAAATGAATGCAACCAAAGTATTTGGATTCTTTCTCTTAATATACAACACAAAAGAACTCAAATATCTTTCACCCTACTCGTATGAACTTTTAAAACGCGTAAATGCATTCAAAAGCTTGAGTTGAAGCTTTTTTGTAATTTAAGACATTCTTGGTGTAGTTTCATACTCAAATGAATGCAAACAAAACATTTGGGTGCTTTCTCTTAATATACAACACAAAAGAACTGAATCTCCATCACCCTAGTCGTAAGAGCTGTTAAAACGCGTAAATGCATTCAAAAGTTTGATTTGAAGCTTGTTTGTACTTGTAAACATTCTTGGTGTAGTTTCACAGTCAAATGAATGCAACCAAAGTATTTGGATGCTTTCTCTTAATATACAACACAAAAGAACTCAAATCTCTTTCACCTTACTCGTATGAGCTTTTAAAACGCGTAAATGCATTCAAAAGCTTGAGTTGAAGCTTGTTTGTACTTGTAAACATCCTTGGTGTATTTTCACACTCAAACGAATGCAAAAAAAGTATTTGGATGCTTTCTCTTAATATACAATACAAAAGAACTCAAATCTCTTTCACCCTACCCGTATGAGCTTTTAAAACACGTAAATGCATTCAAAAGCTTGAGTTGAAGCTTGTTTGTACTTTAATACATTCTTGGTGTAGTTTCATACTCAAATGAATGTAAACAAAACATTTGGGTACTTTCTCTTAATATACAACACAAAAGAACTCAATCTCTATCACCCTAGTCTTCAGAGCTATTAAAACGCATTAATGCATTCAAAAGCTTGAGTTGAAGCTTGTTCATACTTGTAAACATTCTTGGTGTAGTTTCACACTCAAATGAATGCAACAAAAGTATTTGGATTCATTCTCTTACTATAGAACACAAAAGAACTCAAATCTCTTTCACCCTACTCGTATGAGCTTTTAAAACGCGTAAATGCATTCAAAAGCTTGAGTTGAAGCTTTTTTGTTATTTAAGACATTCTTGGTGTAGTTTCATACTCAAATGAATGCAAACAAAACATTTGGGTGCTTTCTCATAATATACAACACAAAAGAACTAAATTTTTATCACACTAGTCATAAGGGCTGTTAAAACACGTAAATGGATTCAAAAGCATAAGTGGAAGCTTGCTTGTACTTGTAAACATCCTTGGTTTTGTTTGATACTCAAATGAATGCACACAGAGTATTAGGGTGCTTTCTCTTAATATACAACACAAAAGAACTCAAATCTCTTTCACGTTACTCGTATGAGTGTTTAAAACGCGTAAATGCATTCAAAAGCTTGAGTTGAAGCTTGTTTGTACTTGTAAACATCCTTGGTGTATTTTCACACTCAAACGAATGCAAACAAAGTATTTGGATGCTTTCTCTTAATATACAACACAAAAGACCTCAAATCTCTTTCACCCTACCCGTATGAGCTTTTAAAACACGTAAATGCATTCAAAAGCTTGAGTTGAAGCTTGTTTGTACTTTAATACATTCATGGTGTAGTTTCATACTCAAAGGAATGTAAACAAAACATTTGGGTGCTTTCTCTTAATATACAACACAAAAGAACTCAATATCTATCACCTTAGTCGTAAGAGCAGTTAAAACGCGTAAATGCATTCAAAAGCTTGAGTTGAAGCTTGTTTGTACTTGTAAGCATCCTTGGGGTTGTGTCATACTCAAATGAATGCAAACAAAGTATTTGGGTGCTATCTCTTAATATACAACTCAAAAGAACTCAATTTCTATCACCCAAATCGTAAGAGCTAATAAAACGCGTAAATGCATTCAAAAGCTTGAGTTGAAGCTTGTTTGCACTTGTAAACATCCTTGGTGTATTTTCACATTCAAATGAATGCAAACAAAGTATTTGGATGCTTTCTCTTAATTTACAACACAAAAGAACTCAAATCTCTTTCACCCTACTCGTATGAGCTTTTAAAAAGCGTAAATGCATTCAAAAGCTTGAGTTGACGCTTTTTTGTACTTGTAAGCATCCTTGGTGTTGTGTCATACTCAAATGAATGCAAACAAAACATTTGGGTGCTTTCTCTTAATATACAACACAAAAGAACTACATTTTTATCACACTAGTCGTAAGGGCTGTTAAAACACGTATATGGATTCAAAAGCTTAAGTTGAAGCTTGTTTGTACTTGTAAACATCCTTGGTGTTGTTTGATACTCAAATGAATGCAAACAAAGTATTTGGGTGCTTTCTCTTAATATACAACACAAAAGAACTCAATTTCTATCACCCTAATCGTAAGAGCTAATAAAATGCGTAAATGCATTCAAAAGCTTGAGTTGAAGCTTGTTTGTACTTATAAACATCCTTGGTGTATTTTCACACTCAAATGAATGCAATCAAAGTATTTGGATGCTTTCTCTTAATATACAACACAAAAGAACTCAAATCTCATTCACCCTACCCGTATGAGCTTTTAAAACGCGTAAATGCATTCAAAAGCTTGAGTTGAGCTTGTTTGTAATTTAATACATTCTTGGTGTAGTTTCATACTCAAATGAATGTAAAAAAAACATTTGGGTACTTTCTCTTAATATACAACACAAAAGAACTGAATCTCTATCACCCTAGTCGTAAGAGCTGTTAAAACACGTAAATGCATTCAAAAGCTTGAGTTGAAGCTTGTTTGTACTTATAAACATCCTTGGTGTATTTTCACACTCAAATGAATGCAAACAAAGTATTTGGATGCTTTCTCTTAATATACAACACAAAAGAACTCAAATCTCATTCACCCTACCCGTATGAGCTTTTAAAACGCGTAAATGCATTCAAAAGCTTGTGTTGAGCTTGTTTGTACTTTAATACATTCTTGGTGTATTTTCATACTCCAATGAATATAAAAAAAACATTTGGGTACTTTCTCTTAATATACAACACAAAAGAACTGAATCTCTATCACCCTAGTCGTAAGAGCCTTTAAAATGCGTAAATGCATTCAAAAGCTTGAGTTGAAGCTTGTTTGTACCTGTAAACATTCTTGGTGTAGTTTCACACGCAAATGAATGCAACCAAAGTATTTGGATTCTTTCTCTTAATATACAACACAAAAGAACTCAAATCTCTTTCACCCTACTCGTATGAGCTTTTAAAACGCGTAAATGCATTCAAAAGCTTGAGTTGAAGCTTTTTTGTACTTTAAGACATTCTTGGTGTAGTTTCATACTCAAATGATTGCAAACAAAACATTTGGGTGCTTTCTCTTAATATACAACACAAAAGAACTGAATCTCTATCACCCTAGTCGTAAGAGCTGTTAAAACGCGTAAATGCATTCAAAAGTTTGATTTGAAGCTTGTTTGTACTTGTAAACATTCTTGGTGTAGTTTCACAGTCAAATGAATGCAACCAAAGTATTTGGATGCTTTCTCTTAATATACAACACAAAAGAACTCAAATCTCTTTCACCCTACTCGTATGAGCTTTTAAAACGCGTAAATGCATTCAAAAGCTTGAGTTGAAGCTTTTTTGTACTTTAAGACATTCTTGGTGTAGTTTCATACTGAAATGATTGCAAACAAAACATTTGGGTGCTTTCTCTTAATATACAACACAAAAGAACTGAATCTCTATCACCCTAGTCGTAAGAGCTGTTAAAACGCGTAAATGCATTCAAAAGTTTGATTTGAAGCTTGTTTGTACTTGTAAACATTCTTGGTGTAGTTTCACACGCAAATGAATGCAACCAAAGTATTTGGATTCTTTCTCTTAATATACAACACAAAAGAACTCAAATCTCTTTCACCCTACCCGCTTGTTTGTAGTTTAATACATTCTTGGTGTAGTTTCATACTTAAATGAATGTAAACAAAACATTTGGGTACTTTCTCTTAATATACAACACAAAAGAACTCAATCTCTATCACCCTAGTCGTAAGAGCTATTAAAACGAATAAATGCATTCAAAAGCTCGAGTTGAAGCTTGTTCGTACTTGTAAACATTCTTGGTGTAGTTTCACATTCAAATGAATGCAACAAAAGTATTTGGATTCATTCTCTTACTATACAACACAAAAGAACTCAAATCTCTTTCACCCTACTCGTATGAGCTTTTAAAACGCGTAAATGCATTCAAAAGCTTGAGTTGAAGCTTGTTTGTTATTTAAGACATTCTTGGTGTAGTTTCATACTCAAATGAATGCAAACAAAACATTTGGGTGCTTTCTCTTAATATACAACACAAAAGAACTAAATTTTTATCACACTAGTCGTAAGGGCTGTTAAAACACGTAAATGGATTCAAAAGCATAAGTGGAAGCTTGTTTGTACTTGTAAACATCCTTGGTTTTGTTTGATACTCAAATGAATGCAAACAGATTATTAGGGTGCTTTCTCTTAATATACAACACAAAAGAACTCAAATCTCTTTCACCTTACTCGTATGAGCTTTTAAAACGCGTAAATGCATTCAAAAGCTTGAGTTGAAGCTTGTTTGTACATGTAAACATCCTTGGTGTATTTTCACACTCAAACGAATGCAAACAAAGTATTTGGATGCTTTCTCTTAATATACAACACAAAAGAACTCAAATCTCTTTCACCCTACCCGTATGAGCTTTTAAAACACGTAAATGCATTCAAAAGCTTGAGTTGAAGCTTGTTTGTACATTAATACATTCTTGGTGTAGTTTCATAGTCAAATGAATGTAAACAAAACATTTGGGTGCTTTCTCTTAATATACAACACAAAAGAACTCAATATCTATCACCTTTGTCGTAAGAGCAGTTAAAACGCGTAAATGCATTCAAAAGCTTGAGTTGAAGCTTGTTTGTACTTGTAAGCATCCTTGGTGTTGTGTCATACTCAAATGAATGTAAACAAAGTATTTGGGTGCTATCTCTTAATATACAACTCAAAAGAACTCAATTTCTATCACCCTAATCGTAAGAGCTAATAAAACGCGTAAATACATTCAAAAGCTTGAGTTGAAGCTTGTTTGTACTTGTAAACATCCTTGGTGTATTTTCACACTCAAATGAATGCAAACAAAGTATTTGGATGCTTTCTCTTAATATACAACACAAAAGACCTCAAATCTCTTTCACCCTACCCGTATGAGCTTTTAACTCGCGTAAATGCATTCAAAAGCTTGAGTTGACGCTTGTTTTTACTTTAATACATTCTTGGTGTAGTTTCATACTCAAATGAATGTAAACAAAACATTTGGGTACTCTCTCTTAATATCCAACACAAAAGAACTAAATTTCTATTACACTTGTCGTAAGAGCTGTTAAAACACGTAAATGGATTCAAAAGCATAAGTTGAAGCTTGTTTGTACTTGTAAACATCCTTGGTGTAGTTTCACACTTAACTAAATGCAAACAAAGTATTCGGATGCTTTCTCATAATATACAACACAAAAGAACTCAAATCTTTTTCACCCTCCCGTATGAACTTTTAAAACGCGTAAATGCATTGAAAAGCTTAAGTTGAAACTTGTTTGTACTTTAATACATTCTTGGTGTAGGTTCATACTCAAGTGAATGTAAACAAAACATTTGGGTACTTTCTCTTAATATACAACACAAAAGAACTAAATTTCTATTACACTAGTCGTAAGAGCTGTTAAAACACGTAAATGGATTCAAAAGCTTAAGTTGAAGCTTGTTTGTACTTGTAAACATCGTTGGTGTTGTTTGATACTCAAATGAATGCAAACAAAGTATTTGGGTGCTTTCTCTTAATATACAATACAAAAGAACTCAATTTCTATCACCCTAATCGTAAGAGCTAATAAAACGCGTAAATGCATTCAAAAACATGAGTTGAAGCTTGTTTGGAATTATAAACATCATTGGTGTATTTTCACACTCAAATGAATGCAAACAAAGTATTTGCATGCTTTCTCTTATTATACAATACAAAAGAACTCAAATCACTTTCACCCTACCCGTATGAGCTTTTAAAACGCGTAAATGCATTCAAAAGCTTCAGTTGAGCTTGTTTGTACTTTAATACATTCTTGGTGTAGTTTCATACTCAAATGAATGTAAAGAAAACATTTGGGTACTTTCTCTTAGTGTACAACACAAAAGAACTGAATCTCTATCACCCTAGTCGTAAGAGCTGTTAAAACGCGTAAATGCATTCAAAAGCTTGAGTTGAAGCTTGTTTGTACTTGTAAACATTCTTGGTGTAGTTTCACACTCAAATGAATGCAACCAAAGTATTTGGATGCTTTCTCTTAATATACAACACAAAAGAACTCAAATCTCTTTCACCTTACTCGTATGAGCTTTTAAAACGCGTAAATGCATTCAAAAGCTTGAGTTGAAGCTTGTTTGTGCTTGTAAACATCCTTGGTGTATTTTCACACTCAAACGAATGCAAACAAAGTATTTGGATGCTTTCTCTTAATATACAACACAAAAGAACTCAAATCTCTTTCACCCTACCCGTATGAGCTTTTGAAACACGTAAATGCATTCAAAAGCTTGAGTTGAAGCTTGTTTGTACTTTAATACATTCTTGGTGTTGTTTCATACTCAAATAAATGTAAACAAAACATTTGGGTACTTTCTTTTAGTATACAACACAAAAGAACTCAATCTCTAACACCCTAGTCGTAAGAGCTATTAAAACGCGTAAATGCGTTCAAAAGCTTGAGTTGAAGCTTGTTTGTACTTGTAAACATCCTAGGTGTATTTTCCAACTCAAATGAATGCAAACAAAGTATTTGAATGCTTTCTCTTAATATACCACACAAAAGAACTCAGATCTCTTTCACCCTACCCGTATGAACTTTTAAAACGCGTAAATGCATTCAACAGCTTGAGTTGAAGCTTGTTTGTACTTTAATACGTTTTTGGTGTTGTTTCATACTCAAATGAATGCAAACAAAACATTTGGGTGCTTTCCTTTAATATACAACACAAAAGAACTCAATCTCTATCACCCTAGTCGTAAGAGCTATTAAAACGCGTAAATGCGTTCAAAAGCTTGAGTTGAAGCTTGTTTGTACTTGTAAACATCCTAGGTGTATTTTCCAACTCAAATGAATGCAAACAAAGTATTTGAATGCTTTCTCTTAATATACCACACAAAAGAACTCAGATCTCTTTCACCCTACTCATATGAGCTTTTAAAACGCGTAAATGCATTCAAAAGCTTGAGTTAAAGCTTTTTTGTACTATAAGACATTCTTGGTGTAGTTTCATACTCAAATGAATGCAAACAAAATATTTGGGTGCTTTCTCTTAATATACAACACAAAAGAACTCAACTCTCTTTCACCCTACCCGTATGAGCTTTTGAAACGCGTAAATGCATTCAACAGCTTGAGTTGAAGCTTGTTTGTACTTTAATACATTCTTGGTGTTGTTTCATACTCAAATGAATGCAAACAAAACATTTGGGTGCTTTCCATTAATATACAACACAAAAGAACTGAATCTCTATCACCCTAGTCATAAGAGTTGTTAAAAAGCGTAAAGGCATTCAAAAGCTTGAGTTCAAGGTTGTTTGTACTTGTAAACATTCTTGGTGTAGTTCACACTCAAATGAATGCAACCAAAGTATTTCGATGCTTTCTCTTAATATACAACACAAAAAAACTCAAATCTCTTTCACCCTACTCGTATGAGCTTTTAAAACGCGTAAATGCATTTAAAAGCTTGAGTTGAAGCTTGTTTGTACTTGTAAACATCCTTGGTGTATTTCCACACTCAAACGAATGCAAACAAAGTATTTGGATTCTTTCTCCTAATATACAACACAAAAGAACTCAAATCTCATTCACCCTACCCGTGTGAGCTTTTAAAACACGTAAATGCATTTAAAAGCTTGACTTGAAGCTTGTCTGTACTTTAATTCATTCTTGGTGTAGTTTCATACTCAAATGAAGGTAAACAAAACAATTGAGTACTTTCTCTTAATATACAACACAAAAGAACTCAATCTCTTTCACCCTACTCGTATGAGCTTTTAAAACGCGTAAATGCATTCAAAAGCTTGAGTTGAAGCTTGTTTATACTTTAAAACATTCTTGGTGTAGTTTCATACTCAAATGAATGCAAACAAAATATTTGGGTCATTTCTCTTAATATACAACGCAAAAGAACTGAATCTCTATCACCCTAGTCGTAAGAGTTGTTAAACCGCGTAAATGCATTCAAAAGCTTGAGTTGAAGCTTGTTAGTACTTGTAAACATTCCTGGTGTAGTTCACACTCAAATGAATGCAACCAAAGTATTTGGATGCTTTCTCTTAATATACAACACAAAAGAACTCAAATCTCTTCCACCCTACTCGTATGAGCTTTTAAAACGCGTAAATGCATTCAAAAGCTTGAGTTGAAGCTTGTTTGTACTTGTAAACATCCTAGGTGTATTTTCCAACTCAAATGAATGCAAACAAAGTATTTGAATGCTTTCTCTTAATATACCACACAAAAGAACTCAAATCTCTTTCACCCTACCCGTATGAACTTTTACAACGCGTAAATGCATTCAACAGCTTGAGTTGGAGCTTGTTTGTACTTTAATACATTCTTGGTGTTGTTTCATACTCAAATGATTGCAAACAAAACATTTGGGTGCTTTCCTTCAATATACAACACAAAAGAACTCAATCTCTATCACCCTAGTCGTAAGAGCTGTTAAAACGCGTAAATGCATTCAAAAGCTTGAGTTGAAGCTTGTTTGTACTTGTAAACATCCTTAGTGTATTTTCACACTTAAATGAATGCAAACAAAGTATTTGGATGTTTTCTCTTAATATACAACATAAAAGACCTCAAATCTCTTTCACCCTACTCGTATGAGCTTTTAAAACGCGTAAATGCATTCAAAAGCTTGAGTTGAAGCTTGTTTGTACTTTAATACATTCTTGGTGTTGTTTCATACTCAAATGAATGCAAACAAAACATTTGGGTGCTTTCCTTTAATATACAAAACAAAAGAACTCAATCTCTATCACCCTAGTCGTATGAGCTGTTAAAACACGTAAATGGATTCAAAAGCTTTAGTTGAAGCTTGTTTGTACTTGTAAACATCCTTGGTGTAGTTTGACACACAAATAAATGCAAACAAAGTATTCGGATGCTTTCTCTTAATATACAACACAAAAGAACTCAAATATCTTTCACCCTACCCGTATGAACTTTTAAAACGCGGAAATGCATTCAAAAGCTTAAGTTGAAGCTTGTTTGTACTTTAATACATTCTTGGTGTAGTTTCATACTCAGATGAATGCAAACAAAACATTTGGGTGCTTTTTCTTAATATACAACACAAAAGAACTAAATTTTTATAATAATAGTCGTAAGGGCTGTTAAAACACGTAAATGGATTCAAAAGCTTAAGTTGAAGCTTGTTTGTACTTGTAAACATCCTTGGTGTTGTTTGATTCTCAAATGAATGCAAACAAAGTATTTGGGTGCTTTCTCTTAATATAAAACACAAAAGAACTCAATTTCTATCACCCTAATCGTAAGAGCCAATAAAACGCGTAAATGCATTCAAAAGATTGAGTTGAAGCTTGTTTGTACTTGTAAACATCCTTGGGGTATTTTCACACTCAAATGAATGCAAACAAAGTATTTGGATGCTTTCTCTTAATATACAACACAAAAGAACTCAAATCTCTTTCACCCTACCCGTATGAGCTTTTAAAACGCGTAAATGCATTCAAAAGCTTCAGTTGAGCTTGTTTGTACTTTAATACATTCTTGGTGTAGTTTCATACTCAAATGAATGTAAACAAAACATTTGGGGACTTTCTCTTAATATACAACACAAAAGAACTGAATATCTATCACCCTAGTCGTAAGAGCTGTTAAAACGCGTAAATGCATTAAAAAGCTTGAGTTGAAGCTTGTTTGTCCTTGTGAACATTCTTGGTGTAGTTCACACTCAAATGAATGCAACCAAAGTATTTGGATGCTTTCTCTTAATATACAGCACAAAAGAACTCAAATCTCTTTGACCCTACTCGTATGAGCTTTTAAAACGCGTAAATGCATTCAAAAGCTTGAGTTGAAGCTTGTTTGCACTTGTAAACATCCTTGGTGTATTTCCACACTCAAACGAATGCAAACAAAGTATTTGGATGCTTTCTCTTAATATACAACACAAAAGAACTCAAATCTCTTTCACCCTACCCGTATGAGCTTTTAAAACACGTAAATACATTCAAAAGCTTGAGTTGAAGCTTGTTTGTACTTTAATACATTCTTGGTGTAGTTTCATACTCAAATGAAGGTAAACAAAACATTTGAGTACTTTCTCTTAATATACAACACAAAAGAACTCAATCTCTTTCACCCTACTCGTATGAGCTTTTAAAACGCGTAAATGCATTCAAAAGCTTGAGTTGAAGCTTTTTTATACTTTAAAACATTCTTGGAGTAGTTTCATACTCAAATGAATGCAAACAAAACATTTGGGTGATTTCTCTTAATATACAACGCAAAAGAACTAGATCTCTATCAGCCTAGTCGTAAGAGTTGTTAAAACGCGTAAATGCATTCAAAAGCTTGAGTTGAAGCACGTTTGTACTTGTAAACATCCCTGGTGTTATTTCAAATTCAAATGAATGCAAACAAAGTATTTGGATACTTTCTCGTAATATACAACACAAAAGAACTCAATTTCTATCACCCTAGTCGTAAGAGCTGTTAAAAAGCGTAAATGCATTCAAAAGCTCGAGTTGAAATTTGTATATACTTCTAAACATCCTAGGTGTAGTTTCACAGTCAATTGAATGCAAACAAAGTATTTGTATACTTTCTCTTAATATACAACAAAAAAGAACTCAATTTGTATCACCCTAGCCGTAAGAGCTGTTAAAACGCGTAAATGCATTCAAAAGCTTGAGTTGAAGCTTGTTTGTACTTGTAAACATCTCTGGTGTTATTTCACACTCAAATGGATTCAAACAAAGTATTTGGGTACTTTCGCTTAATATACAACACAAAAGACCTCAATTTCTATCACCCTAGTCGTAAGAGTTGTTAAAACGCGTTAATGTATTTAAAAGCTTGAGTTGAAGCTTGTTTGTACTTGTAAACATTCTTGGTGTAGTTTCACACTCAAATGAATGCAAACAAAGTATTTGGATGCTTTCTCTTAATATACAACACAAAAGACCTCAAATCTCTTTCACCCTACCCGTAAAAGCTTTGAAAACTCGTAAATGCTTTCAAAAGCTTGAGTTGAAGCTTGTTTGTACTTTAATACGTTCTTGGTGTAGTTTCATACTCAAATGAATGTAAACAAAACATTTGGGTGCTTTCTCTTAATATACAACACAAAAGAACTCAATATCTATCACCCTAGTCGTAAGAGCTGTTAAAACACGTAAATGGATTCAAAAGCTTAAGTTGAAGCTTGTTTGTACTTGTAAACATCCTTGGTGTAGTGTCACACTAAAATGAATGCAAACAAAGTATTCGGATGCTTTCTCTTAATATACAACACAAAAGAACTCAAATCTTTTTCACCCTCCCGTATGAACTTTTAAAACGCGTAAATGCATTCAAAAGCTTAAGTTGAAACTTGTTTGTACTTTAATACATTCTTGGTGTAGTTTCATGCTCAAGTGAATGTAAACAAAACAATTGGGTACTTTCTCTTAATATACAACACAAAACAACTCAATCTCTATCACCCTAGTCGTAAGAGCTATTGAAACGCATAAATGCATTCAAAAGCTTGAGTTGAAGCTTGTTCGTACTTGTAAACATTCTTGGTGTAGTTTCACACTCATATGAATGCAACGAAAGTATTTGGATTCTTTCTCTTAATAAACAACACAAAAGAACTCAAATCTGTTTCACCCTAGTCGTATGATCTTTTAAAACGCGTAAATGCATTCAAAAGCTTGAGTTGAAGCTTTTTTGTGCTTTAAGACATTCTTGGTGTAGTTTCATACTCAAATGAATGCAAACAAAACATTTGGGTGCTTTCTCTTAATATACAACACAAAAGAACTAAATTTTTATCACACTAGTCGTAAGGGCTGTTAAAACACGTAAATGGATTCAAAAGCTTAAGTTGAAGCTTGTTTGTAGTTGTAAACATCGTTGGTGTTGTTTGATACTCAAATGAATGCAAACAAAGTATTTGGGTGCTTTCTCTTAATATACAACACAAAATAACTCAATTTCTATCACCCTAATCGTAAGAGCTAATAAAACGCGTAAATGCATTCAAAAACTTGAGTTGAAGCTTGTTTGGAATTATAAACATCATTGGTGTATTTTCACACTCAAATGAATGCAAACAAAGTATTTGCATGCTTTCTCTTATTATACAATACAAAAGAACTCAAATCACTTTCACCCTACCCGTATGAGCTTTTAAAACGCGTAAATGCATTCAAAAGCTTCAGTTGAGCTTGTTTGTACTTTAATACATTCTTGGTGTAGTTTCATACTCAAATGAATGTAAAGAAAACATTTGGGTACTTTCTCTTAGTGTACAACACAAAAGAACTGAATCTCTATCACCCTAGTCGTAAGAGCTGTTAAAACGCGTAAATGCATTCAAAAGCTTGAGTTGAAGCTTGTTTGTACTTGTAAACATTCTTGGTGTAGTTTCACACTCAAATGAATGCAACCAAAGTATTTGGATGCTTTCTCTTAATATACAACACAAAAGAACTCAAATCTCTTTCACCTTACTCGTATGAGCTTTTAAAACGCGGAAATGCATTCAAAAGCTTGAGTTGAAGCTTGTTTGTGCTTGTAAACATCCTTGGTGTATTTTCACTCTCAAACGAATGCAAACAAAGTATTTGGATGCTTTCTCTTAATATACAACACAAAAGAACTCAAATCTCTTTCACCCTACCCGTATGAGCTTTTAAAACACGTAAATGCATTCAAAAGCTTGAGTTGAAGCTTGTTTGTACTTTAATACATTCTTGGTGTTGTTTCATACTCAAATGAATGTAAACAAAACATTTGGGTACTTTCTTTTAGTATACAACACAAAAGAACTCAATCTCTATCACCCTAGTCGTAAGAGTTATTAAAACGCGTAAATGCGTTCAAAAGCTTGAGTTGAAGCTTGTTTGTACTTGTAAACATCCTAGGTGTATTTTCCAACTCAAATGAATGCAAACAAAGTATTTGAATGCTTTCTCTTAATATACCACACAAAAGAACTCAAATCTCTTTCACCCTACCCGTATGAACTTTTAAAACGCGTAAATGCATTCAACAGCTTGAGTTGAAGCTTGTTTGTACTTTAATACGTTTTTGGTGTTGTTTCATACTCAAATGAGTGCAAACAAAACATTTGGGTGCTTTCCTTTAATATACAACACAAAAGAACTCAATCTCTATCACCCTAGTCGTAAGAGCTGTTAAAATGCGTAAATGCATTCAAAAGCTAGAGTTGAAGCTTGTTTGTACTTGTAAACATCCTTGGTGTATTTTCACACTCAAATGAATGCAAACAAAGTATTTGGATGCTTTCTCTTAATATACAACACAAAAGACCTCAAAACTCTTTCACCCTACTCGTATGAGCTTTTAAAACGCGTAAATGCATTCAAAAGCTTGAGTTAAAGCTTTTTTGTACTATAAGACATTCTTGGTGTAGTTTCATACTCAAATGAATGCAAACAAAATATTTGGGTGCTTTCTCTTAATATACAACACAAAAGAACCAAATTTCTATCACACTAGTCGTAAGAGCTGTTAAAACACGTAAATGGATTCAAAAGCTTACAAAGTATTTGGATGCTTTCTCTTAATATACAACACAAAAGACCTCAAATCTCTTTCACCCTACTCGTACGAGCTTTTAAAACGCGTAAATGCATTCAAAAGCTTGAGTTGAAGCTTTTTTGTACTTTAAGACATTCTTGGTGCAGTTTCATACTCAAATGAATGCAAACAAAATATTTGGGTGCTTTCTCTTAATATACAACACAAAAGAACCAAATTTCTATCACACTAGTCGTAAGAGCTGTTAAAACACGTAAATGGATTCAAAAGCTTAAGTTGAAGCTTGTTTGTACTTGTAAACATCCTTGGTGTAGTTTCACACTCAAATGAATTCAAACAAAGTATTCGGATGCTTTCTCTTAATATACAACACAAAAGAACTCAAATCTCTTTCACCCTACCCGTATGAACTTTTAAAACGCGGAAATGCATTCAAAAGCTTAAGTTGAAGCTTGTTTGTAGTTTAATACATTCTTGGTGTAGTTTCATACTCAAATGAATGCAAACAAAACATTTGGGTGCTTACTCTTAATATACAACACAAAAAAACTAAATTTTTATAATACTAGTCGCAAGGGCTGTTAAAACACGTAAATGGATTCAAAAGCTTAAGTTGAAGCTTGTTTGTACTTGTCACAATCCTTGGTGTTGTTTGATTCTCAAATAAATGCAAACAAAGTATTTGGGTGCTTTTTCTTAATATAAAACACAAAAGAACTCAATTTCTATCATACTAATCGTAAGAGCTAATAAAACGCGTAAATGCATTCAAAAGCTTGAGTTGAAGCTTGTTTGTACATGTAAACATACTTGGTGTATTTTCACACTCAAATGAATGCAAACAAAGTATTTGGATGCTTTCTCTTAATATACAACACAAAAGAACTCAACTCTCTTTCACCCTACCCGTATGAGCTTTTGAAACGCGTAAATGCATTCAACAGCTTGAGTTGAAGCTTGTTTGTACTTTAATACATTCTTGGTGTTGTTTCATACTCAAATGAATGCAAACAAAACATTTGGGTGCTTTCCATTAATATACAACACAAAAGAACTGAATCTCTATCACCCTAGTCGTAAGAGTTGTTAAAAAGCGTAAAGGCATTCAAAAGCTTGAGTTCAAGGTTGTTTGTACTTGTAAACATTCTTGGTGTAGTTCACACTCAAATGAATGCAACCAAAGTATTTGGATGCTTTCTCTTAATATACAACACAAAAAAACTCAAATCTCTTTCACCCTACTCGTATGAGCTTTTAAAACGCCTAAATGCATTTAAAAGCTTGAGTTGAAGCTTGTTTGTACTTGTAAACATCCTTGGTGTATTTCCACACTCAAACGAATGCAAACAAAGTATTTGGATTCTTTCTCCTAATATACAACACAAAAGAACTCAAATCTCATTCACCCTACCCGTATGAGCTTTTAAAACACGTAAATGCATTTAAAAGCTTGACTTGAAGCTTGTCTGTACTTTAATTCATTCTTGATGTAGTTTCATACTCAAATGAAGGTAAACAAAACAATTGAGTACTTTCTCTTAATATACAACACAAAAGAACTCAATCTCTTTCACCCTACTCGTATGAGCTTTTAAAACACGTAAATGCATTCAAAAGCTTGAGTTGAAGCTTGTTTATACTTTAAAACATTCTTGGTGTAGTTTCATACTCAAATGAATGCAAACAAAATATTTGGGTCATTTCTCTTAATATACAACGCAAAAGAACTGAATCTCTATCACCCTAGTCGTAAGAGTTGTTAAACCGCGTAAATGCATTCAAAAGCTTGAGTTGAAGCTTGTTTGTACTTGTAAACATTCTTGGTGTAGTTCACACTCAAATGAATGCAACCAAAGTATTTGGATGCTTTCTCTTAATATACAACACAAAAGAACTCAAATCTCTTCCACCCTACTCGTATGAGCTTTTAAAACGCGTAAATGGATTCAAAAGCTTGAGTTGAAGCTTGTTTGTACTTGTAAACATCCTAGGTGTATTTTCCAACTCAAATGAATGCAAACAAAGTATTTGAATGCTTTCTCTTAATATACCACACAAAAGAACTCAAATCTCTTTCACCCTACCCGTATGAACTTTTACAACGCGTAAATGCATTCAACAGCTTGAGTTGGAGCTTGTTTGTACTTTAATACATTCTTGGTGTTGTTTCATACTCAAATGATTGCAAACAAAATATTTGGGTGCTTTCCTTCAATATACAACACAAAAGAACTCAATCTCTATCACCCTAGTCGTAAGAGCTGTTAAAACGCGTAAATGCATTCAAAAGCTTGAGTTGAAGCTTGTTTGTACTTGTAAACATCCTTAGTGTATTTTTACACTCAAATTAATGCAAACAAAGTATTTGGATGTTTTCTCTTAATATACAACATAAAAGACCTCAAATATCTTTCTCCCTACCCGTATGAACTTTTAAAACGCGGAAATGCATTCAAAAGCTTAAGTTGAAGCTTGTTTGTACTTTAATACATTCTTGGTGTAGTTTCATACTCAGATGAATGCAAACAAAACATTTGGGTGCTTTTTCTTAATATACAACACAAAAGAACTAAATTTTTATAATAATAGTCGTAAGGGCTGTTAAAACACGTAAATGGATTCAAAAGCTTAAGTTGAAGCTTGTTTGTACTTGTAAACATCCTTGGTGTTTTTTGATTCTCAAATGAATGCAAACAAAGTATTTGGGTGCTTTCTCTTAATATAAAACACAAAAGAACTCAATTTCTATCACCCTAATCGTAAGAGCCAATAAAACGCGTAAATGCATTCAAAAGATTGAGTTGAAGCTTGTTTGTACTTGTAAACATCCTTGGTGTATTTTCACACTCAAATGAATGCAAACAAAGTATTTGGATGCTTTCTCTTAATATACAACACAAAAGAACTCAAATCTCTTTCACCCTACCCGTATGAGCTTTTAAAATGCGTAAATGCATTCAAAAGCTTCAGTTGAGCTTGTTTGTACTTTAATACATTCTTGGTGTAGTTTCATACTCAAATGAATGTAAACAAAACATTTGGGGACTTTCTCTTAATATACAACACAAAAGAACTGAATCTCTATCACCCTAGTCGTAAGAGCTGTTAAAACGCGTAAATGCATTAAAAAGCATGAGTTGAAGCTTGTTTGTCCTTGTGAACATTCTTGGTGTAGTTCACACTCAAATGAATGCAACCAAAGTATTTGGATGCTTTCTCTTAATATACAGCACAAAAGAACTCAAATCTCTTTCACCCTACTCGTATGAGCTTTTAAAACGCGTAAATGCATTCAAAAGCTTGAGTTGAAGCTTGTTTGCACTTGTAAACATCCTTGGTGTATTTCCACACTCAAACGAATGCAAACAAAGTATTTGGATGCTTTCTCTTAATATACAACACAAAAGAACTCAATTCTCTTTCACCCTACCCGTATGAGCTTTTAAAACACGTAAATACATTCAAAAGCTTGAGTTGAAGCTTGTTTGTACTTTAATACATTCTTGGTGTAGTTTCATACTCAAATGAAGGTAAACAAAACATTTGAGTACTTTCTCTTAATATACAACACAAAAGAACTCAATCTCTTTCACCCTACTCGTATGAGCTTTTAAAACGCGTAAATGCATTCAAAAGCCTGAGTTGAAGCTTTTTTATACTTTAAAACATTCTTGGTGTAGTTTCATACTCAAATGAATGCAAACAAAACATTTGGGTGATTTCTCTTAATATACAACGCAAAAGAACTAGATCTCTATCAGCCTAGTCGTAAGAGTTGTTAAAACGCGTAAATGCATTCAAAAGCTTGAGTTGAAGCACGTTTGTACTTGTAAACATCCCTGGTGTTATTTCAAATTCAAATGAATGCAAACAAAGTATTTGGATACTTTCTCGTAATATACAACACAAAAGAACTCAATTTCTATCACACTAGTCGTAAGAGCTGTTAAAAAGCGTACATGCATTCAAAAGCTCGAGTTGAAATTTGTATATACTTGTAAACATCCTAGGTGTAGTTTCACAGTCAATTGAATGCAAACAAAGTATTTGTATACTTTCTCTTAATATACAACAAAAAAGAACTCAATTTCTATCACCCTAGCCGTAAGAGCTGTTAAAACGCGTAAATGATTCAAAAGCTTGAGTTGAAGCTTGTTTGTACTTGTAAACATCCCTGGTGTTATTTCACACTCAAATGAATTCAAACAAAGTATTTGGGTACTTTCGCTTAATATACAACACAAAAGACCTCAATTTCTATCACCCTAGTCGTAAGACTTGTTAAAACGCGTTAATGTATTTAAAAGCTTGAGTTGAAGCTTGTTTGTAGTTGTAAACATTCTTGGTGTAGTTTCACACTCAAATGAATGCAAACAAAGTATTTGGATGCTTTCTCTTAATATACAACACAAAAGACCTCAAATCTCTTTCACCCTACCCGTAAAAGCTTTGAAAACTCGTAAATGCTTTCAAAAGCTTGAGTTGAACCTTGTTTGTACTTTAATACGTTCTTGGTGTAGTTTCATACTCAAATGAAGGTAAACAAAACATTTGAGTACTTTCTCTTAATATACAACACAAAAGAACTCAATCTCTTTCACCCTACTCGTATGAGCTTTTAAAACGCGTAAATGCATTCAAAAGCTTGAGTTGAAGCTTTTTTATACTTTAAAACATTCTTGGTGTAGTTTCATACTCAAATGAATGCAAACAAAACATTTGGGTGATTTCTCTTAATATACAACGCAAAAGAACTAGATCTCTATCAGCCTAGTCGTAAGAGTTGTTAAAACGCGTAAATGCATTCAAAAGCTTGAGTTGAAGCACGTTTGTACTTGTAAACATCCCTGGTGTTATTTCAAATTCAAATGAATGCAAACAAAGTATTTGGATACTTTCTCGTAATATACAACACAAAAGAACTCAATTTCTATCACCCTAGTCGTAAGAGCTGTTAAAAAGCGTAAATGCATTCAAAAGCTCGAGTTGAAATTTGTATATACTTGTAAACATCCTAGGTGTAGTTTCACAGTCAATTGAATGCAAACAAAGTATTTGTATACTTTCTCTTAATATACAACAAAAAAGAACTCAATTTCTATCACCCTAGCCGTAAGAGCTGTTAAAACGCGTAAATGCATTCAAAAGCTTGAGTTGAAGCTTGTTTGTACTTGTAAACATCCCTGGTGTTATTTCACACTCAAATGGATACAAACAAAGTATTTGGGTACTTTCGCTTAATATACAACACAAAAGACCTCAATTTCTATCACCCTAGTCGTAAGAGTTGTTAAAACGCGTTAATGTATTTAAAAGCTTGAGTTGAAGCTTGTTTGTACTTGTAAACATTGTTGGTGTAGTTTCACACTCAAATGAATGCAAACAAAGTATTTGGATGCTTTCTCTTAATATACAACACAAAAGACCTCAAATCTCTTTCACCCTACCCATAAAAGCTTTGAAAACTCGTAAATGCTTTCAAAAGCTTGAGTTGAAGCTTGTTTGTACTTTAATACGTTCTTGGTGTAGTTTCATACTCAAATGAATGTAAACAAAACATTTGGGTGCTTTCTCTTAATATACAACACAAAAGAACTCAATATCTATCACCCTAGTCGTAAGAGCTGTTAAAACACGTAAATGGATTCAAAAGCTTAAGTTGAAGCTTGTTTGTACTTGTAAACATCCTTGGTGTAGTGTCACACTCAAATGAATGCAAACAAAGTATTCGGATGCTTTCTCTTAATATACAACACAAAAGAACTCAAATCTTTTTCACCCTCCCGTATGAACTTTTAAAACGCGTAAATGCATTCAAAAGCTTAAGTTGAAACTTGTTTGTACTTTAATACATTCTTGGTGTAGTTTCATACTCAAGTGAATGTAAACAAAACATTTGGGTACTTTCTCTTAATATACAACACAAAACAACTCAATCTCTATCACCCTAGTCGTAAGAGCTATTGAAACGCATAAATGCATTCAAAAGCTTGAGTTGAAGCTTGTTCGTACTTGTAAACATTCTTGGTGTAGTTTCACACTCATATGAATGCAACGAAAGTATTTGGATTCTTTCTCTTAATAAACAACACAAAAGAACTCAAATCTGTTTCACCCTAGTCGTATGATCTTTTAAAACGCGTAAATGCATTCAAAAGCTTGAGTTGAAGCTTTTTTGTGCTTTAAGACATTCTTGGTGTAGTTTCATACTCAAATGAATGCAAACAAAACATTTGGGTGCTTTCTCTTAATATACAACACAAAAGAACTAAATTTTTATCACACTAGTCGTAAGGGCTGTTAAAACACGTAAATGGATTCAAAAGCTTAAGTTGAAGCTTGTTTGTAGTTGTAAACATCGTTGGTGTTGTTTGATACTCAAATGAATGCAAACAAAGTATTTGGGTGCTTTCTCTTAATATACAACACAAAATAACTCAATTTCTATCACCCTAATCGTAAGAGCTAATAAAACGCGTAAATGCATTCAAAAACTTGAGTTGAAGCTGGTTTGGAATTATAAACATCATTGGTGTATTTTCACACTCAAATGAATGCAAACAAAGTATTTGCATGCTTTCTCTTATTATACAATACAAAAGAACTCAAATCACTTTCACCCTACCAGTATGAGCTTTTAAAACGCGTAAATGCATTCAAAAGCTTCAGTTGAGCTTGTTTGTACTTTAATACATTCTTGGTGTAGTTTCATACTCAAATGAATGTAAAGAAAACATTTGGGTACTTTCTCTTAGTGTACAACACAAAAGAACTGAATCTCTATCACCCTAGTCGTAAGAGCTGTTAAAACGCGTAAATGCATTCAAAAGCTTGAGTTGAAGCTTGTTTGTACTTGTAAACATTCTTGGTGTAGTTTCACACTCAAATGAATGCAACCAAAGTATTTGGATGCTTTCTCTTAATATACAACACAAAAGAACTCAAATCTCTTTCACCTTACTCGTATGAGCTTTTAAAACGCGTAAATGCATTCAAAAGCTTGAGTTGAAGCTTGTTTGTGCTTGTAAACATCCTTGGTGTATTTTCACACTCAAACGAATGCAAACAAAGTATTTGGATGCTTTCTCTTAATATACAACACAAAAGAACTCAAATCTCTTTCACCCTACCCGTATGAGCTTTTAAAACACGTAAATGCATTCAAAAGCTTGAGTTGAAGCTTGTTTGTACTTTAATACATTCTTGGTGTTGTTTCATACTCAAATGAATGTAAACAAAACATTTGGGTACTTTCTTTTAGTATACAACACAAAAGAACTCAATCTCTATCACCCTAGTCGTAAGAGTTATTAAAACGCGTAAATGCGTTCAAAAGCTTGAGTTGAAGCTTGTTTGTACTTGTAAACATCCTAGGTGTATTTTCCAACTCAAATGAATGCAAACAAAGTATTTGAATGCTTTCTCTTAATATACCACACAAAAGAACTCAAATCTCTTTCACCCTACCCGTATGAACTTTTAAAACGCGTAAATGCATTCAACAGCTTGAGTTGAAGCTTGTTTGTACTTTAATACGTTTTTGGTGTTTTTTCATACTCAAATGAGTGCAAACAAAACATTTGGGTGCTTTCCTTTAATATACAACACAAAAGAACTCAATCTCTATCACCCTAGTCGTAAGAGCTGTTAAAATGCGTAAATGCATTCAAAAGCTAGAGTTGAAGCTTGTTTGTACTTGTAAACATCCTTGGTGTATTTTCACACTCAAATGAATGCAAACAAAGTATTTGGATGCTTTCTCTTAATATACAACACAAAAGACCTCAAAACTCTTTCACCCTACTCTTATGAGCTTTTAAAACGCGTAAATGCATTCAAAAGCTTGAGTTAAAGCTTTTTTGTACTATAAGACATTCTTGGTGTAGTTTCATACTCAAATGAATGCAAACAAAATATTTGGGTGCTTTCTCTTAATATACAACACAAAAGAACCAAATTTCTATCACACTAGTCGTAAGAGCTGTTAAAACACGTAAATGGATTCAAAAGCTTACAAAGTATTTGGATGCTTTCTCTTAATATACAACACAAAAGACCTCAAATCTCTTTCACCCTACTCGTACGAGCTTTTAAAACGCGTAAATGCATTCAAAAGCTTGATTTGAAGCTTTTTTGTACTTTAAGACATTCTTGGTGCAGTTTCATACTCAAATGAATGCAAACAAAATATTTGGGTGCTTTCTCTTAATATACAATACAAAAGAACCAAATTTCTATCACACTAGTCGTAAGAGCTGTTAAAACACGTAAATGGATTCAAAAGCTTAAGTTGAAGCTTGTTTGTACTTGTAAACATCCTTGGTGTAGTTTCACACTCAAATGAATTCAAACAAAGTATTCGGATGCTTTCTCTTAATATACAACCCAAAAGAACTCAAATCTCTTTCACCCTACCCGTATGAACTTTTAAAACGCGGAAATGCATTCAAAAGCTTAAGTTGAAGCTTGTTTGTAGTTTAATACATTCTTGGTGTAGTTTCATACTCAAATGAATGCAAACAAAACATTTGGGTGCTTTCCCTTAATATACAACACAAAAAAACTAAATTTTTATAATACTAGTCGCAAGGGCTGTTAAAACACGTAAATGGATTCAAAAGCTTAAGTTGAAGCTTGTTTGTACTTGTCACAATCCTTGGTGTTGTTTGATTCTCAAATAAATGCAAACAAAGTATTTGGGTGCTTTTTCTTAATATAAAACACAAAAGAACTCAATTTCTATCATACTAATCGTAAGAGCTAATAAAACGCGTAAATGCATTCAAAAGCTTGAGTTGAAGCTTGTTTGTACATGTAAACATACTTGGTGTATTTTCACACTCAAATGAATGCAAACAAAGTATTTGGATGCTTTCTCTTAATATACAACACAAAAGAACTCAACTCTCTTTCACCCTACCCGTATGAGCTTTTGAAACGCGTAAATGCATTCAACAGCTTGAGTTGAAGCTTGTTTGTACTTTAATACATTCTTGGTGTTGTTTCATACTCAAATGAATGCAAACAAAACATTTGGGTGCTTTCCATTAATATACAACACAAAAGAACTGAATCTCTATCACCCTAGTCGTAAGAGTTGTTAAAAAGCGTAAAGGCATTCAAAAGCTTGAGTTCAAGGTTGTTTGTACTTGTAAACATTCTTGGTGTAGTTCACACTCAAATGAATGCAACCAAAGTATTTGGATGCTTTCTCTTAATATACAACACAAAAAAACTCAAATCTCTTTCACCCTACTCGTATGAGCTTTTAAAACGCGTAAATGGATTTAAAAGCTTGAGTTGAAGCTTGTTTGTACTTGTAAACATCCTTGGTGTATTTCTACTCTCAAACGAATGCAAACAAAGTATTTGGATTCTTTCTCCTAATATACAACACAAAAGAACTCAAATCTCATTCACCCTACCCGTATGAGCTTTTAAAACAGGTAAATGCATTTAAATGCTTGACTTGAAGCTTGTCTGTACTTTAATTCATTCTTGGTGTAGTTTCATACTCAAATGAAGGTAAACAAAACAATTGAGTACTTTCTCTTAGTATACAACACAAAAGAACTCAATCTCTTTCACCCTACTCGTATGAGCTTTTAAAACGCGTAAATGCATTCAAAAGCTTGAGTTGAAGCTTGTTTATACTTTAAAACATTCTTGGTGTAGTTTCATACTCAAATTAATGCAAACAAAATATTTGGGTCATTTCTCTTAATATACAACGCAAAAGAACTGAATCTCTATCACCCTAGTCGTAAGAGTTGTTAAACCGCGTAAATGCATTCAAAAGCTTGAGTTGAAGCTTGTTTGTACTTGTAAACATTCTTGGTGTAGTTCACACTCAAATGAATGCAACCAAAGTATTTGGATGCTTTCTCTTAATATACAACACAAAAGAACTCAAATCTCTTCCACCCTACTCGTATGAGCTTTTAAAACGCGTAAATGCATTCAAAAGCTTGAGTTGAAGCTTGTTTGTACTTGTAAACATCCTAGGTGTATTTTCCAACTCAAATGAATGCAAACAAAGTATTTGAATTCTTTCTCTTAATATACCACACAAAAGAACTCAAATCTCTTTCACCCTACCCGTATGAACTTTTACAACGCGTAAATGCATTCAACAGCTTGAGTTGGAGCTTGTTTGTACTTTAATACATTCTTGGTGTTGTTTCATACTCAAATGATTGCAAACAAAACATTTGGGTGCTTTCCTTCAATATACAACACAAAAGAACTCAATCTCTATTACCCTAGTCGTAAGAGCTCTTAAAATGCGTAAATGCATTCAAAAGCTTGAGTTGAAGCTTGTTTGTACTTGTAAACATCCTTAGTGTATTTTCACACTCAAATGAATGCAAACAAAGTATTTGGATGTTTTCTCTTAATATACAACATAAAAGACCTCAACTCTCTTTCACCCTACTTGTATGAGCTTTTAAAACGCGTAAATGCATTCAAAAGCTTGAGTTGAATCTTGTTTGTACTTTAATACATTCTTGGTGTTGTTTCATACTCAAATGAATGCAAACAAAACATTTGGGTGCTTTCCTTTAATATACAAAACAAAAGAACTCAATCTCTATCACCCTAGTCGTATGAGCTGTTAAAACACGTAAATGGATTCAAAAGCTTCAGTTGAAGCTTGTTTGTACTTGTAAACATCCTTGGTGTAGTTTGACACACAAATGAATGCAAACAAAGTATTCGGATGCTTTCTCTTAATATACAACACAAAAGAACTCAAATATCTTTCACCCTACCCGTATGAACTTTTAAAACGCGGAAATGCATTCAAAAGCTTAAGTTGAAGCTTGTTTGTACTTTAATACATTCTTGGTGTAGTTTCATACTCAAATGAATGCAAACAAAACATTTGGGTGCTTTTTCTTAATATACAACACAAAAGAACTAAATTTTTATAATAATAGTCGTAAGGGCTGTTAAAACACGTAAATGGATTCAAAAGCTTAAGTTGAAGCTTGTTTGTACTTGTAAACATCCTTGGTGTTGTTTGATTCTCAAATGAATGCAAACAAAGTATTTGGGTGCTTTCTCTTAATATAAAACACAAAAGAATTCAATTTCTATCACCCTAATCGTAAGAGCCAATAAAACGCGTAAATGCATTCAAAAGATTGAGTTGAAGCTTGTTTGTACTTGTAAACATCCTTGGCGTATTTTCACACTCAAATGAATGCAAACAAAGTATTTGGATGCTTTCTCTTAATATACAACACAAAAAGAACTCAAATCTCTTTCACCCTACCCGCATGAGCTTTTAAAACGCGTAAATGCATTCAAAAGCTTCAGTTGAGCTTGTTTGTACTTTAATACATTCTTGGTGTAGTTTCATACTCAAATGAATGTAAACAAAACATTTGGGGACTTTCTCTTAATAAACAACACAAAAGAACTGAATCTCTATCACCCTAGTCGTAAGAGCTGTTAAAACGCGTAAATGCATTAAAAAGCTTGAGTTGAAGCTTGTTTGTCCTTGTGAACATTCTTGGTGTAGTTCACACTCAAATGAATGCAACCAAAGTATTTGGATGCTTTCTCTTAATATACAGCACAAAAGAACTCAAATCTCTTTCACCCTACTCGTATGAGCTTTTAAAACGCGTAAATGCATTCAAAAGCTTGAGTTAAAGCTTGTTTGCACTTGTAAACATCCTTGGTGTATTTCCACACTCAAACGAATGCAAACAAAGTATTTGGATGCTTTCTCTTAATATACAACACAAAAGAACTCAAATCTCTTTCACCCTACCCGTATGAGCTTTTAAAACACGTAAATACATTCAAAAGCTTGAGTTGAAGCTTGTTTGTACTTTAATACATTCTTGGTGTAGTTTCATACTCAAATGAAGGTAAACAAAACATTTGAGTACTTTCTCTTAATATACAACACAAAAGAACTCAATCTCTTTCACCCTACTCGTATGAGCTTTTAAAACGCGTAAATGCATTCAAAAGCTTGAGTTGAAGCTTTTTTATACTTTAAAACATTCTTGGTGTAGTTTCATACTCAAATGAATGCAAACAAAACATTTGGGTGATTTCTCTTAATATACAACGCAAAAGAACTAGATCTCTATCAGCCTAGTCGTAAGAGTTGTTAAAACGCGTAAATGCATTCAAAAGCTTGAGTTGAAGCACGTTTGTACTTGTAAACATCCCTGGTGTTATTTCAAATTCAAATGAATGCAAACAAAGTATTTGGATACTTTCGCTTAATATACAACACAAAAGAACTCAATTTCTATCACCCTAGTCGTAAGAGCTGTTAAAAAGCGTAAATGCATTCAAAAGCTCGAGTTGAAATTTGTATATACTTGTAAACATCCTAGGTGTAGTTTCACAGTCAATTGAATGCAAACAAAGTATTTGTATACTTTCTCTTAATATACAACAAAAAAGAACTCAATTTCTATCACCCTAGCCGTAAGAGCTGTTAAAACGCGTAAATGCATTCAAAAGCTTGAGTTGAAGCTTGTTTGTACTTGTAAACATCCCTGGTGTTATTTCACACTCAAATGGATTCAAACAAAGTATTTGGGTACTTTCGCTTAATATACAACACAAAAGACCTCAATTTCTATCACCCTAGTCGTAAGAGTTGTTAAAACGCGTTAATGTATTTAAAAGCTTGAGTTGAAGCTTGTTTGTATTTGTAAACATCCTTGGTGTAGTTTCACACTCAAATGAATGCAAACAAAGTATTTGGATGCTTTCTCTAAATATACAACACAAAAGAACTCAAATCTCTTTCACCCTACTAGTAAGAGCTTTTAAACGCGTAAATGCATTCAAAAGCTTTTTTGTACTTTAAAACATTTTTGGTGTAGTTTCATACTCAAATGAATGCAAACAAAACATTTGGGTGATTTCTCTTAATATACAACGCAAAAGAATTAGATCTCTATCACCCTAGTCGTATGAGATTTTAAAAAGAGAAGATGCATTCAAAAGCTTGAGTTGAAGCTTGTTTGTACATGTAAACATCCTTGGTGTAATTTCACACTCAAATGAAGGCAAACAAAATATTTGGATGCTTCCTCCTAATATATAACACAAAAGAACTCAAATCTCTTTCACCATATTCATAAGAGCTTTTACACGCGTAAAGGCATGTAAAAGCTTATGTTGAAGCTTGTTTCTACTTGTAAACATCCCTGGTGTTATTTCACACTCAAATGAATGCAAACAATCATTTGGATACTTTCGCCCAATATACAACACAAAAGAACTCAATTTCTATCACCATAGTCGTAAGAGCTGTTAAAACGCGTAAATGCATTCAAAAGATTGAGTTGAAGTTTGTTTGTACTTGTAAACATCCTAGGTGTAGTTTCACAGTCAAATGAATGCAAACAAAGTATTTGGATACTTTCTCTTAATTTACAACACAAAAAAACTCAAATCTCTTTCACCCTACTCGTATGAGCTAATAAAACGCGTAAATGCATTCAAAAGCTTGTGTTGAAACTTGTTTGTACTTGTAAACATCTTTGGTGTATTTTCACACTCAAACGAATGCAAACAAAGTATTTGGATGCTTTCTATTAATATACAACACAAAACAACTCAAATCTCTTTCACCCTACTAGTATGAGCTTTTAAAACGCGTAAATGCATTCAAAAGCTTGAGTTGAAACTTTTTTATACTTTAAAACATTCTTGGTGTAGTTTCATACTCAAATGAATGCAAACAAAATATTTGGGTGATTTCTCTTAATATACAACGCAAAAGAACTAGATCTCTATCACCCTAGTCGTAAGAGCTGTTAAAAAGTGAAAATGCATTCAAAAGAGTGAGTTAAAGCTTGTTTGTACATGTAAACAACCTTGGTGTAGTTTCACACTCAAATGAAGGCAAACAAAGTATTTGGATGCTTCCTCCTAATATATAACACAAAGGAACTCAAATCTCTTTCACCATATTCGTAAGAGCTTTTAAATGCGTAAATGCATTCAAAAGCTTATGTTGAAGCTTGTTTGTACTTGTAAACATCCCTGGTGTGTTATTTCACACTTAAATGAATGCAAACACTCATTTGGATACTTTCGCCTAATATACAACACAAAAGAACTCAATTTCTATCACCCTAGTCGTAAGAGCTGTAAAAAAGCGTAAATACATTCAAAAGCTTGAGTTGAGGTTTGTTTGTACATGTAAACATCCTAGGTGTAGTTTCACAGTCAAATGAATGCAAACAAAGTATTTGGATACTTTCTCTTAATATAAAACACAAAAGAACTCAAATCTCTTTCACCCTACTCGTATGAGCGTTTAAAACGCGTAAATGCATTCAAAAGCTTGTGTTGAAGCTTGTTTGTACTTTAAAACTTTTTTGGTGTAGTTTCATACTCAAATGAAGGCAAACAAAACATTTGGATGCTTTTTCTTAATATACAACACAAAATAACTCAATCTCTATCACACTAGTCGTAAGAGTTGTTAAAACGCGTAAATGCATTCAAAAGCTTGAGTTGAAGCATGTTTGTACTTGTAAACATCCCTGGTGTTATTTCATACTCAAATGAATGCAAACAAAGTATTTGGATACTTTCTCTTAATATACAACACAAAAGAACAGAATTTCTATCACCCTAGTCGTAAGAGCTGTTAAAAAGCGTAAATGCATTCAAAAGCTCGAGTTGAAATTTGTAGGTACTTGTAAACATCCTAGGTGTAGTTTCACAATCAAATGAATGCAAACAAAGTATTTGGATACTTTCTCTTAATATACAACAAAAAAGAACTCAATTTCTATCCCTCTAGCCGTAAGAGCTGTTAAAACGCGTAAATGCATTCAAAAGCTTGAGTTGAAGCTTGTTTGTACTTGTAAACATCCCTGGTGTTATTTCACACTCAAATGGATGCAAACAAAGTATTTGGGTACTTTCGCTTAATATACAACACAAAAGACCTCAATTTCTATCACCCTACTCGTAAGAGCTTTTAAACGCGTAAATGAATTCTAAAGCTTTTTTGTACTTTAAAACATTTTTGGTGTTGTTTCATACTCAAATGAATGCAAACAACACATTTGGGTGATTTCTCTTAATATAAAACGCAAAAGAACTAGATCTCTATCACCCTAGTCGTAAGAGCTGTTAAAAAGCGAAAATGCATTCAAAAGCTTGAGTTGAAGCTTGTTTGTACATGTAAACATCCTTGGTGTATTTTCACACTCAAATGAAGGCAAACAAAGTATTTGGATGCTTCCTCCTAATATATAGCACAAAAGAACTCAAATCTCCTTCACCATATTCGTAATAGCTTTTAAACGCGTAAATGCATTCAAAATCTTATGTTGAAGCTTGTTTGTACTTGTATACATCCCTGGTGTTATTTCACACTCAAATGAATGCAAACAATCATTTGGATACTTTCGCCTAATATACAACACAAAAGAACTCAATTTCTATCACCCTAGTCGTAAGAGCGGTTAAAAAGCGTAAAAGCATTCAAAAGCATGAGTTGAAGTTTGTTTGTACTTGTAAACATCCTAGGTGTAGTTTCACAGTCAAATGAATGCAAACAAAGTATTTGGATACTTTCTCTTCATATACAACACAAAAAAACTCAAATCTCTTTCATCCTACTCGTATGAGCTAATAAAACGCGTAAATGCATTCAAAAGCTTGTGTTGAAACTTGTTTGTACTTGTAAACATCTTTGGTGTATTTTCACACTCAAACGAATGCAAACAAAGTATTTGGATGCTTTCTATTAATATACAACACAAAAGAACTCAAATCTCTTTCACCCTACTCGTATGAGCTTTTAAAACGCGTAAATGCATTCAAAAGCTTGAGTTGAAACTTTTTTATACTTTAAAACATTCTTGGTGTAGTTTCATACTCAAATTAATGCAAACAAAATATTTGGGAGATTTCTCTTAATATACAACGCAAAAGAACTAGATCTCTATCACCCTAGTCGTAAGAGCTGTTAAAAAGCGAAAATGCATTCAAAAGCGTGAGTTGAAGCTTGTTTGTACATGTAAACAACCTTGGTGTAGTTTCACACTCAAATGAAGGCAAACAAAGTATTTGGATGCTTCCTCCTAATATATAACACAAAAGAACTCAAATCTCTTTCACCATATTCGTAAGAGCTTTTAAATGCGTAAATGCATTCAAAAGCTTATGTTGAAGCTTGTTTGTACTTGTAAACATCCCAGGTGTGTTATTTCACACTTAAATGAATGCAAACACTCATTTGGATACTTTCGCCTAATATACAACACAAAAGAACTCAATTTCTATCACCCTAGTCGTAAGAGCTGTTAAAAAGCGTAAATGCATTCAAAAGCTTGAGTTGAGGTTTGTTTGTACATGTAAATATCCTAGGTGTAGTTTCACAGTCAAATGAATGCAAACAAAGTATTTGGATACTTTCTCTTAATATAAAACACAAAAGAACTCAAATCTCTTTCACCCTACTCGTATGAGCGTTTAAAACGCGTAAATGCATTCAAAAGCTTGTGTTGAAGCTTGTTTGTACTTTAAAACTTTTTTGGTGTAGTTTCATACTCAAATGAAGGCAAACAAAACATTTGGATGCTTTTTCTTAATATACAACACAAAAGAACTCAATCTCTATCACACTAGTCGTAAGAGTTGTTAAAACGCGTAAATGCATTCAAAAGCTTGAGTTGAAGCATGTTTGTACTTGTAAACATCCCTGGTGTTATTTCATACTCAAATGAATGCAACCAAAGTATTTGGATACTTTCTCTTAATATACAACACAAATGAACTCAATTTCTATCACCCTAGTCGGAAGAGCTGTTAAAAAGCGTAAATGCATTCAAATGCTCGAGTTGAAATTTGTATGTACTTGTAAACATCCTAGGTGTAGTTTCACAGTCAAATGAATGCAAACAAAGTATTTGGATACTTTCTCTTAATAAACAACAAAAAAGAACTCAATTTCTATCCCTCTAGCCGTAAGAGCTGTTAAAACGCGTAAATGCATTCAAAAGCTTGAGTTGAAGCTTGTTTGTACTTGTAAACATCCCTGGTGTTATTTCACACTCAAATGGATGCAAACAAAGTATTTGGGTACTTTCGCTTAATATACAACACAAAAGACCTCAATTTCTATCACCCTACTCGTAAGAGCTTTTAAACGCGTAAATGAATTCTAAAGCTTTTTTGTACTTTAAAACATTTTTGGTGTAGTTTCATACTCAAATGAATGCAAACAAAACATTTGGGTGATTTCTCTTAATATAAAACGCAAAAGAACTAGATCTCTATCACCGTAGTCGTAAGAGCTGTTAAAAAGCGAAAATGCATTCAAAAGCTTGAGTTGAAGCTTGTTTGTACATGTAAATATCCTTGGTGTAGTTTCACACTCAAATGAAGGCAAACAAAGTATTTGGATGCTTCCTCCTAATGTATAGCACAAAAGAACTCAAATCTCTTTCACCATATTCGTAAGAGCTTTTAAACGCGTAAATGCATTCAAAATCTTATGTTGAAGCTTGTTTGTACTTGTAAACATTCCTGGTGTTATTTCACACTCAAATGAATGCAAACAATCATTTGGATAGTTTCGCCTAATATACAACACAAAAGAACTCAATTTCTATCACCCTAGTCGTAAGAGCTGTTAAATAGCGTAAATGCATTCAAAAGCTTGAGTTGAAGTTTGTTTGTACTTGTAAACATCCTAGGTGTAGTTTCACAGTCAAATGAATGCAAACAAAGTATTTGGATACTTTTTCTTAATATACAACACAAAAGAACTCAAATCGCTTTCACCCTATTCGTATGAGCGTTTAAAACGCGTAAATGCATTCAAAAGCTTGTGTTGAAGCTTGTTTGTAGTTTAAAACTTTTTTGGTGTAGTTTCATACTCAAATGAAGGCAAACAAAACATTTGGATGCCTTTTCTTAATATACAACACAAAAGAACTCAATCTCTATCACACTAATCGTAAGAGTTTTAAAACGCGTAAATACATTCAAAAGCTTGAGTTGAAGCATGTTTGTACTTGTAAACATCCCTGGTGTTATTTCATACTCAAATGAATGCAAACAAAGTATTTGGATACTTTCTCTTAATATACAACACAAAAGAACTCAATTTCTATCACCCTAGTCGTAAGAGCTATTAAAAAGCGTGAATGCATTCAAAAGCTTGAGTTGAAATTTTTATGTACTTGTAAACATCCTAGGTGTAGTTTCACAGTGAAATGAATGCAAACAAAGTATTTGGATACTTTCTCTTAATATCCAACAAAAAAGAACTCAATTTCTATCCCTCTAGTCGTAGGAGCTGTTAAAACGCGTAAATGCATTCAAAAGCTTGAGTTGAAGCTTTTTTGTACTTGTAAACATCCCTGGTGTTATTTCACACTCAAATGGATGCAAACAAAGTATTTGGGTACTTTCGCTTAATATACAACACAAAAGACCTCAATTTCTATCACCCTAGTCGTAAGAGCTGTTAAAACACGTAAATGTATATAAAGCTTGAGTTGAAGCTTATTTGTACTTGTAAACATCCTTTGTGTAGTTTCACACTCAAATGAATGCAAACAAAGTATTTGGATGCTTTCTCTAAATATACAACACAAAAGAACTCAAATCTCTTTCACCCTACTCGTAAGAACTTTTAAACGCATAAATGCATTCAAAATGAAGCTTGTTTGTACTTGTAAACATCCCTGGTGTAAACTCACACTCAAATGAATGCAAACAAAGTATTTGGATACTTTCTCTTAAAAAGCGCAAATGCATTCAAAAGCTTGAGTTGAAGTTTGTTTGTACTTGTAAAGATCCTAGGTGTAGTTTCATAGTCAAATGAATGCAAACAAAGTATTTGGATACTTTCTCTTAATATACAACACTAAAGAACTCAATTTCTATCACCCTAGTCGTAAGAGCTGTTAAAAGCGGTAAATGGATTCAAAAGCTTGAGTTGAAGCTTCTTTGTACTTGTAATCATCCTTGGTGTAGTTTCACACTCAAATGAAGGGAAACAAAGTATTTGGATGCTTCCTCCTAATATATAACACAAAAGAACTCAAATCTCTTTCACCCTACCCGTGTGAGCTTTTAAAACGCGTAAATGCATTCAAAAGCTTGAGTTGAAGCTTGTTTGTACTTTAATACATTCTTGATGTAGTTTCATACTCAAATAAATGTATACAAAATATTTGGGTGCTTTCTCTTAATATACAACACAAAAGAACTCAATATCTATCACCCTAGTCGTAAGAGCAGTTAAAACGCGTAAATGCATTCAAAAGCTTGAGTTGAAGCTTGTTTGTACTTGTAAGCATCCTTGGTGTTGTTTCATACTGAAATGAATGCAAACAAAGTATTTGGGTGCTTTATCTTAATATACAACTCAAAAGAACTCAATTTCTATCACCCTAATCGTAAGAGATAATAAAACCCGTAAATGCATTCAAAAGCTTGAGTTGAAGCTTGTTTGTACTTGTAAGCATCCTTGGTGTTGTTTCATACTGAAATGAATGCAAACAAAGTATTTGGGTGCTTTATCTTAATATACAACTCAAAAGAACTCAATTTCTATCACCCTAATCGTAAGAGATAATAAAACCCGTAAATGCATTCAAAAGCTTGAGTTGAAGCTTGTTTGTACTTGTAAACATCCTTGGTGTGTATTTTCACACTCAAATGAATGCAAACAAAGTATTTGGATGCTTTCTCTTAATATACAACACAAAAGACCTCAAATCTCTTTCACCCTACCAGTATGAGCATTTAAAACGCGTAAATGCATTCAAAAGCTTGAGTTGGAGCGTGTTTATACTTGTAAACATCCTTGGTGTAGTTTCACACTCAAATGAATGCAAACAACGTAATCGGATGCTTTCTCTTATTATACAGCACAAAAGAACTCAAATATCTTTCACCCTACTTGTAAGAGCTTTTAAAACGCGTAAATGCATTCAAAAGCTTAGGTTGAAGCTTGTTTGTACTTGTAAACATCCTTGGTGTATTTTCACACTCAAATGAATGCAAACAAAGTATTTGGAAGCTTTCTCTTAATATACAACACAAATGAACTCAAATCTTATTCACCCTACCCGTATGATCTTTTAAAACGGGTAAATGCATTCAAAAGCTTGAGTTGAAGCTCATTTGTACTTTAATACATTCTTGGTGTAGTTTCATACTCAAATGAATGTAAACAAAACATTTGGGTGCTTTCGCTTCATATACAAAACTATAGAACTCAATCTCTATCAGCCTAGTCGTAAGAGCTGCTAAAACACGTAAATGCATTCAAAAGTTTGAGTTGAAGCTTGTTTGTACTTGTCAACGTCTTTAGTGTAGTTTCACACTGAAATGAATGCAAAAAAAGTATTTGGATGCCTTCTCTTAATATACAACACAAAAGAACTCAAATCTCTTTCACCCTGCCCATATGAGCTTTTAAAACGCGTAAATGCATTCAAAACCTTGAGTTGAAGCTTGTGTTTACTTTAATACATTCTTGGTGTTGTAATACTCAAATGAATGCAAACAAAACATTTGGGTGCTTTCTCTTAATATACAACACAAAAGAATTGAATCTCTATCACCCTAGTTGTAAGAGCTGTTAAAACGCGTCAATGCATTCAAAAGCTTGAGTTGAAGCATGTTTGTACTTGTATATATCCTTGGTGTAGTTTCACAGTCAAACGAATGCAAAAAAAGTATTTGGGTGCTTTATCTTAATGTACAACACAACAAAACTCAATTTCTATCACCCTCATCGTAAGAGCTATTAAAACGCGTAAGTGCATTCAAAAGCGTGTGTTGAAGCTTGTTTGTACCTCTAAACATCCTTGGTGTATTTTCACACTCAAATGAATGCAAACAAAGTATTTGGATGCTTTCTCTTAATATACAACACAAAAGAACTCAAATCTCTTTCACCCTACCCGTATGAGCTTTTAAAACGCGTAAATGCATTCAAAAACATGAGTTGAAGCTTGTTTGTACGTTAAACCAATTGGGTGCTTTCTCTTATTATACAACACAAAACAACTCAATCTCTATCACCCTAGTTGTAAGAGCAGTTAAAACGCGTAAATGCATTCAAAAGCTTGAGTTGAAGCTTGTTTGTACTTGTAAACATGCTTGGTGTAGTTTCATACTCAAATGAATGCAAACAAAGTATTTGGATGCTTTCTCTTAATATACAACACAAAAGAACTCAAATCTCTTTCACCGTACTCGTATGAGCTTTTAAAACACGTAAATGCATCAAAAGCTTAAGTTGAAGCTTTTTTGTACTTTAAAACATTCTTGGTGTAGTTTCATACTCAAATGTATGCAAACACAACATTTGGGTGCTTTCTCTTAATATACAACGCAAAAGAACTCAATCTCAATCACCCTAGTCGTAAGAGCTGTTAAAACGCGTAAATGCATTCAAAAGCTTGAGTTGAAGCTTGTTTGTACTTGTAAACATCCTTGGTGTGGTTTCACACTCAAATGAATGCAAACTAAGTATTTGAATGCTTCCTCCTAATATATAACACAAAAGAACTGAAATCTCTTACGCCCTTCTCGTAAGAGCTTTTAAATGCGTAAATGCATTCAAAAGCTTATATTGAAGCTTGTTTGTACTTGTAAACATCCCCGGTGTTATTTCACACTCAACTGAATGCAAACAATCATTTGGATACTTTCTCTTAATATATAACACAAAAGAACTCAATTTCTATCACCCTAGTCGTAAGAGCTGTTAAAAAGCGTAAATGCATTCAAAAGCTTGAGTTGAAGTTTGTTTGTCCTTGTAAACATCCTAGGTATACTTTCACACTCAAATGAATGCAAACAAAGTATTTGGATGCTTTCTCTTAATATACAACGCAAAAGAACTCAATCTCAATCACCCTAGTCGTAAGAGCTGTTAAAACGCGTAAATGCATTCAAAAGATTGAGTTGAAGCTTGTTTGTACTTGTAAACATCCTTGGTGTGGTTTCACACTCAAATGAATACAAACTAAGTATTTGAATGCTTCCTCCTAATATATAACACAAAAGAACTGAAATCTCTTACGCCCTTCTCGTAAGAGCTTTTAAACGCGTAAATGCATTCAAAAGCTTATGTTGAAGCTTGTTTGTACTTGTAAACATCCCCGGTGTTATTTCACACTCAACTGAATGCAAACAATCATTTGGATACTTTCTCTTAATATACAACCCAAAAGAACTCAATTTCTATCACCCTAGTCGTAAGAGCTATTAAAAAGCGTAAATGCATTCAAAAGCTTGAGTTGAAGCTTGTTTGTACTTGTAAACATCCTTGGTGTTGTTTCATACTCAAATGAATGCAAACAAAGTATATGGGTGCTTTCTCTTAATATACAACACAAAAGAAGTCAATTTCTATCACCCTAATCGTAAGAGCTAATAAAACGCGTAAATGCACTCAAAAGCTTGAGTTGAAACTAGTTTGTACTTGTAAACATCCTTGGTGTACTTTCACACTCAAATGAATGCAAACAAAGGATTTGGATACTTTCTCTTCATATACAACACAAAAGAACTCAAATCTCTTTTACCCTACTCGTATGAGCGTTTATAACGCGTAAATGCATTCAAAAGCTTATGTTGAAGCTTGTTTGTACTTTAAAACTTTCTTGGTGTAGTTTCATAGTCAAACGAAGGCAAACAAAACATTTGGGTGCTTTCTCTTAATATACAACACAAAAGAACTCAATCTCTATCACCCTAGTCGTAAGAGTTGTTAAAACGCGTAAATGCATTCAAAAGCTTGAGTTGAAGCTTGTTTGTACTTGTAAACATCCCTTGTGTTATTTCACACTCAAATGAATGCAGACAAAGTATATGGGTACTTTCTCTTAATATACAACACAAAAGCCTTCAATTTCTATCACCCTAGTCGTAAGAGCTGCTAAAACGCGTAAATGGATTTAAAAGCTTGAGTTGAAGCTTGTTTGTACTTGTAAACATCCTTGGTGTAGTTTCACACTCAAATGAATGCAAACAAAGTATTTGAATGGTTTCTCTAAATATACAACACAAAAGAACTCAAATCTCTTTATCCTACCCGTAAGAGCTTTTAAACGAGTAAATGCATTCAAAAGCTTATGTTGAAGCTTGTTTGTACTTGTAAACATCCCTGGTGTTATTTCACACTCAAATGAATTCAAACAAAGCATTTGGATACTTTCTCTCAATATACAACACAAATAAACTCAATTTCTATTACCCTTGTCGTAAGAGCTGTTAAAAAGCGTAAATGCATTCAAAAGCTTGAGTTGAAGTTTTTTTGTACTTGTAAACATCCTAAGTGTAGTTTCACAGTCAAATGAATGCAAAAAAAGTATTTGGATACTTTCTCTTAATATACAACCCAAAAGAACTCAATTTCTATCACCCTAGTCGTGAGAGTTGTTAAAACGCGTAAATGAATTCAAAAGCTTGAGTTGAAGCTTGTTTGACTTGTAAACATCCTTGGTGTATTTTCACACACAAACGAATGCAAACAAAGTATTTGGACACTTCCTCCTAAGATATAACACAAAAGAACTCAAATCTCTTTCACCCTACTCGTAAGAGCTTTTAAACGTGTAAATGCATTCAAAAGCTTATGTTGAACTTTTTTGTACTTGTAAACATCCCTGGTGTTATTTCACACTCAAAAGAATGCAAACAAAGTATTTGGAGGCTTTCTCTTAATATACAACACAAAAGAACTCAATCTCTATCAAATTAGTCGTAAGAGCAGTTAAAACGCGTAAATGCATTCAAAAGCTTGAGTTGAAACTTGTTTGCACTTGTAAACATCCTAGGTGTAGTTTCACACTCAAATGAATGCAAACAAAGTATTTGGATGCTTTCGCTAAAATACAACACAAAAGAACTCAAATCTCTTTCACCCTACTCGTATGAGCATTTAAAACGCGTAAATGTATTCCAAAGCTTGAGTTGAAGCTTGTTTGTACTTTAAAACATTCTTGTTGTAGTTTCATACTCAAATGAATGCAAACTAAACATTTGGGTGCTTTCTCTTAATATACAACACAAAAGAACTCAATCTCTTTCACCTTAGTCGTAATAGCTGTTAAAACGTGTAAATGCATTCAAAAGCTTGAGTTGAAGCTTGTTTGTACTTGTAAACATCCCTGGTGTTATTCCACACTCAAATGAATGCAAACAATGTATTTGGATACTTTCTCTTGATATACAACACAAAAGAACACGATTTCTGTCACCCTAGTCGTAAGAGCTTCTAAAACGTGTAAATGCTTACAAAAGCTTGAGTTGAAGCTTGTTTGTACTTATAAACATCCCTGGTGTTATTTCACACTCAAACGAATTCAAACAAAGTATTTGGATACTTTCTCTTAATATACAACACAAATGAACTCATACTTTCTCTTTGGATACAACACAAACGAACTCAATTTCTATCACCATAGTCGTAAGAGCTGTTAAAACGCGTCAATGCATTAAAAAGATTGAGTTGAAGCTTGTTTGTATTTGTAAACATCCTTGGTGTATTTTCACACTCAAATGAATGCATACAAAGTATTTGGATGCTTTCTCTTAATATATAACACAAAAGAACGAAAAATCTCTTTTACTTTAACCGTATGAGCTTTTAAAAAGCTTATATGCATTCAAAAGCTTGAGTTGAAGCTTGTTTGTATTTTAATACATTCTTTGTGTACTTTAATACTCAAATGAATGCAAACAAAATATTTGGGTGCTTTCTCTTAATATACAACACAAAAGAACTCAATCTCTATCACCCAGGTCGTAAGAGCTGTTAACAAGTAAAGCACTCAAAAGGTTAAGTTGAAGCTTGTTTGTACTTGTAAACATCCTAGGTGTAGTTTCACACCCAAATGAATGAAAACAAAACATACAACACAAATGAATGCAACATTCTTGGTGTAAAATGTACAACACAAAAGAGCTCGAATCTCTTTCACCCTACTCGTATGAGCGTGTAAAATGCGTAGATGCATTCAAAAGCTTGAGTTGAAGCTTGTTTGTAATTTAAAACATTCTTGGTGTAGTTTGATACTCAAATGAATGCAAACAAAACATTTGGGTGTTTTCTCTTAATATACAACACAAAAGAACTCAATTTCTATCGCCCTAGTCGTAAGAGTTGTTAAAACGCGTAAATGCATTCAAAAGCTTGGGTTGAAGCTTGTTTGTACTTGTAAATATGCCTGGTGTTGTTTCACACTCAAATGAATGCAAACAAAGTATTTGTATACTTTCTCTTAATGTAAAACACAAAAGAACTCAATTTCTATCACCCTAGTCGTAAGAGCTGTTAAAAGCCGTAAATGAATTCAAAAGCTAGAGTTGAAGCTTTTTTTGTACTTGTAACCATCCTAGGTGTAGTTTCACACTCAAAAGCATGCAAACAAAGTATTTGGATGGTTTCTCTTAATATATAACACAGAAGAACGAAAAATCTCTTTCACCTTACCCGTATGAGTTTTAAAAAACGTAAATGCATTCAAAAGATTGAGTTGAAGCCTGTTTGTATTTTAATACATTCTTGGTGTAGTTTCATACTCATATGAATGCAAACAAAATATTTGGGTGCTTTCTCTTAATATACAACACAAAACAACTTAATCTCTATCACCCTAGTCGTAAGAGCTGTTAACAAGTAAATGCATTCAAAAGCTTAAGTTGAATCTTGTTTGTACTTGCATACATCCTAGGTATAGTTTCACACTCAAATGAGTGCAAACAAAGTATTTGGATGCTTTCTCTTAATATACAACACAAAAGAAGTCGAATCTCATTCACCCTACTCGTATGAGCGTCGAAAACGCGTAGATGCATTCAAAAACATGAGTTGAAGCTTGTTTGTAATTTAAAACATCCTAGGTATAGTTTCACACTCAAATGAATGCAAACAAAGTATTTGGATGCTTTCTCTTAATATACAACACGAAAGAACTCGAATCTCTTTCACCCTACTCGTATGAGCGTTGAAAACGCGTACTTGCATTCAAAAACATGAGTTGAAACTTGTTTGTAATTTAAAACTTTCTTGGTGTAGTTTCATACTCAAATGAATGCAAACAAAACATTTGGGTGTTTTCTCTTAATGTACAACACAAAAAAAACTCAATCTCTATCGCCCTAGTCGTAAGAGTTGTTAAAATGCATAAATTGCAGTCAAAATCTTGAGTTGAAGCTTCTTTGTACTTGTAAAGATCCTTGGTGTAGTTTCACACAAAAATGAAAGCAAACAAAGTATTAGGATGCTTTCTCTTAATATAAAACACAAAAGAACTCAAATCTCTTTCACCCTACTAGTATGAGCGTTTAAAACGCGTAGATGCATTCAAAAGCTTGAGCTGAAACTTTTTTGTTGTTGTAAACATCCTTGGTGTATTTTCACACTCAAATGAATGCAAACAAAGTATTTGGATGCTTTCTCTAATTATACAACACAAAAGAACTCAAATCTCTTTCACCCTACCCGTATGAGCTTTTAAAATGCGTAAATGCATTCAAAAGCTTGAGTTGAAGCTTGTTTGTACTTTAAAACATTCTTGGTGTAGTTTCATACTCAAATGAATGCAAACAAAACATTTGGGAGCTTTCTCTTAATATACAACACAAAAGAACTCAATCTGTATCACCCTAGTCGTATGAGTTGTTAAAACGCGTAAATGCATTCAAAAGCTTGAGTTGAATGTTGTTTGTACTTGTAAACATCCCTGGTGTTATTTCACACTCAAGTGAATGCCAACTAAGTATTTGGATACTTTCTCTTAATATACAGATGAACTACAACGACATTAACCTCTCCTATTTCATCATGTTGGGCGGTCAACAGATGCCAGTTTGCAACCAAGAGCTACGAAAAATAATTCTGTCGCCGATGCAAACAGAGGACCTATGGAAGAATCTGCAAATGAAATGGAATGGACAAAATCGGCCTGCCCACCTACCACAGATGGAAGACCTAACGGGTCTCAACCCAGTTGTTTGGGAAATAATAATGTGGGAGAAAAATGGAAGAGGAGGAAATGGAGTATCTAATTCCACAGGTGTATTTGGAGATAGTGGATCCAACGCCATCACTTCCTTTCGCGAAGGAAGCGTATCTATTGAAATCAAGTCTAATGACGTTAGAGCTGGGGAGTTATACGGACGCCATGGTAAGCGTCCAAAGAATAAACCCTGCTCCACCAATGGAGATGTCGATATCACAGCCGGAAATGGAGGGCAGAGGAAGAAGATTTATAAATCAGTGGATTCAGAAACCGAAAGAACACACAGAAATAAGCCTCAAGCGGGAACACGAAGTAAGAGTTCAGGAGTATCTCGGAGGAAAGAAATGGGGGCATCAGGAGCCTGACGGGTACCTGAACACTGAAGTTTTTTATGTTTATCATAGGCTGGAACGCAAGGGGAATTGCAAGACCCTCCTTCTACCAAAACTTTTTGCAAATTAACCAAGGTCACTCACCTCACCTTTTCATCCTTACAGAAACTAAGAGTTGGTAGAGAAAATTGTGAGAATATTGTGAGGTCACTTCCTTTTAATAAGGGTTACTCAGTTGATCCTGTGGGTTTTTCTGCAGGCATTGTGGTGCTTTGGAACTCAACTAGAGTTCATTTTCAGCCCAAAAGCAGTTCACAGCAAAGACTACATGGACTCGTTCAGGTACTCTCCTTAAAACACGATTTCTTTTGGTCTGCCATTTATGCAAAGGAATCATGATTCTAAATTTCGTAAACAACATTAAGGTGAATTGTCATGTATATCTTCTGTAATTAAACTACCATGTGCTTGTAATGAAAACAAAAAAACAAGAAGAGATATTGTACTACGACTCCTAGTAAGTTGGGGTGATCCAATGTGGGATGGAATTCGAATGTAAATGTCGGGGGAAAAACGTTTCTCTGAATTAACAGGGCCCCAATAAGATGAATTCGAAAACATTGGCTATCTTTCTTAAGGGAAAAAAATAATCAATCTAACTTATCATAACATGTCATTAGCAAAAACAAAAAATAGACATGTGATCACACAAGTTAAGTATGAATTGAGTAGTTATCATCATGATGCTCAATAATTAATTGCCACATAGTTTAGGATAGTATACAAAATCAAAGATATTGACATAATTGATAAATAACCTTCAAGCTAAGGCAGGAAAGACAAGCAATAACTTGCAAAGTTTAAAATAGTATAATTTTCATGTGGATAGTTCATCTTTAAATCATCCCAAATGTGGCATCAGCTATTACGAAGGCAAATGAAATTGAATTATGAGAGGTTTGTTCAGGACCACACAACTTACAAGTATATCCTTCATCTTTTACTTTGATTTCAAAGGAGCAACAGAAACGGTATTCATGTACTACAACAAGAAAGCAAAGATAATTGAAATCTCACATTCAATGGTTTTTACACATGGACATTGATAGAGAAAGGGGTTGTCTTAGTTTTAGATCCTGTCAAAAAGTAACAATGCAATAAAGCACATTAAATGTGCCATCAAGATGAGAACTGAAGACATACCTTCAGCAAAACCAGTATAGCTTACGCTTACAGTGTGCTCTGGGTAATGTTATCGAAGGACCTGATGCTAAATGTCCAAATATCACCAACCTAAACAATCCAAAATAAAAACCACATTAAGTCATCCCAAATGTGGCATCAGCTATTACGAATGAAAATGAAATTGAATTATGAGAGGTTTGTTCAGGACCACACAGCTTACAAGTTCATCTTTTACTTTGATTTCAACAGAGCAATAGAAATGGTAGTCTTGTACTACAACAAGAAAGCAAAGATATTTGGAATCTCACATTCAATGTGTAGACGCCAAAAAAACGCCTTCAGATTCCTCCGCAAAAGCCCGATGATGAAAGGAGTAATTTATAAACTTGAACTGTTATTTTTGCTTTAATAGTTAAGGTAAGGTCTCAGGTTTTTCCTCCAAACACTCCTTCATTCCATTCCATTCAGAAGCCCCGTTCAAGAGCTTTCCAACGACGCGTCTCACGCCTTTTTTCAACTCTCGGTCGCCAAATTGCGAATTTAGGGGTAGAACCGTCTATTACCGTCCAAGGGTAAAACGGTTTTTTCATATTTTTCGGAATACAAAAGTTCCTCCGGAAAATAAAAATAGACTGGATGTCGTCATTATGACGACATCCAGCTGGCTGCTGAGAGCCGTCAGCGGGCCTCGAATAAGTCCCAGGGCTGCTAGCGGCCCACGCCAGGGCTGCTAGCGGCGCCGACCAGTTTCCCAGGGCCGCTAGCGGCGCTGACCCTGCTTTGGGCCCGACTCATTGTTCAAGCCCGTCTCGTTTTCCAGCTCAATTTCTGTCGTCCAACCCTACTTCCCCACGCCTATATAAACACCCATTCACCCTCAGTTCAAAACACACCGTCAACAGTTGACAACCTCTATTCTCAGGAGTATTGACACCGAGCATCCCCCTCCTTCTTCCAAACTTGTAATCTATTTTTACTATTCTTGTCAAATATAGCCTACAGTTCAGGTACAAATTCCTGAGGGCTCAAATTAAATTAATTGCCTAATTGTTTATTTTCTAGTAGTCATAATGTAGATATCATGCTAGAATAACGTTTTATCGCTTCCTAAATATTGTCTGTATAGCCGTTTTAATCCTAAACTTGTCAAATCAAATGCATGTCTAAATAAGGATTAAATCAATGTTGTTATTCTTGTGATGAACCATTTAATAGTCTAAGTCTAGGTTGTTAATCCGGTTTTGCATGGGAATTATGTCTTTAAATTATTAAGCACACTTGAGTTAGTAGAGACCGTCATAATAAGGGCGAGTTGGGTGCCTAACACCTTCCCACCTCGTACCTTCGCCCCCGAACCTATTATTCTTGGGTACTCATATGTTCTATATGAGCGGGAGTCTTTCTAAAAACACGATTAGTTTACAAATCGCGCAATTGGGTTGTCCCTTCGGTTTGTCCCTTCGATAAAATGCCGATAGCAGATTTGTGACACCTTTTATGGTTTTTATTCAATTCATGTCTTTACAAAATCCTTTCTAACTCGGTGGTCCCTTGAACTTATCTAAACCCCCAACTTACAAATTTTCTATAAGGACGCACTCCGTGGCCGTAGAAATCCCGGGTCCTTACAGTGGCGACTTCACTGGGGATTTATTTAAGAGGGTGAGACTCGAATGTTAAGTTTGCTTAATTGTTTAATAACATATTCCATATTTTGCATCATTTGCATCATTTGCATGTGCCTTGGCACAACCTTTTGACCCTTTTCGACCCTCGAGGAAGTTAGTGTCGCAACTCGTAGACAACCCGTATATCTAAAGGAATATACTGTTGTCCTATCGTGCAAATCGACGCTTCCTCACCCATGACTCATCAATCCTTGTTGATGAAAAGAATTACAATTGATGTGTTGACCATCCGCCGAACGGAAATTGTAATTTGTCGTGGTAACCTCACAGGAGCAAAAAGCCTCTAACCCATATTCGTGCATCCGCTTGCTTGTTGTGCATGTGTCGTTGTAATGACCGTCTAATCACATGTTTTCCTGTAAGCTACATTGTTATTGTGCTTGCATGAACGCATGATTATCGTAATTATGTGCCAACATGTACTTATTACGTGCTAGGAGTCATTTCTTTTTATTTTAGCTAGTTCTTAATGCCCAAAGATCATGCGAGAACTCAAATTCAATGAACACTCATCATTTTTCCCGATGATATATTTTCATATAGCGTCGAAGCCATGAACAATTTTTCTAAGACCTTTTAGCACAAAAAAATTATAGGATGGTCCGTCTTTTTTTATTTTTCTCATTTTCGTTCATCGACTTCGTTTTTCCTTTGATATGAGGGAAAATAACCGGGCATTTAGGCTTAGGTTGTCATTTTCCACTCCTTTGCATTGCATTGCATTACATTATACATATTAAACGCTCCATGCTAGGATTCATAACTAGTCGTCATGTTTGCATTGTCCTCATTTTGCATATGCATTTATACAAAAATCTGAGTGTTGCATTCATCAATGTCTCCATTTGTTCATTACGTCTCATGCACTAGAAGTCTAGAAAAGTCATTCATTAAGTGCTCTAGGGTCATTCTAGGAAGCATCCATACATTGTTATACATGTCAAGGTCAGTCCGCCATGTATCTTACATATTGTTGTCGTAACTCTGTCATTGCATTTTCATCATCATGCATTGAGCTATGGAGGGTCTTCTAAAAATCATGCGTTTTTGTTTTCAAGTCCTTTCTTTGGCGTCTTCCTAAGTTGAGACTTGTGTTCAGGATTGGAGGCTCGAGGAAGAATTACGGTGGCAATGGTTGGGCTCGATCACCCGGAAGATTGGTTCGTATACAAGCTACCTCCAAGACACCACCATATTCCAAAAGGCCATCACCCCATAATCCATCACCACGACAAAGCTCGCCACCACTCAATACATCCCTTACCTCACCAATCACACCCCTAAAATTCAACATGGTCAAAACCACCGACGAGAGACTTGATGAGCTCATGAGTGAGTTAGAAAGGGTGAGACTCAAGGTTGAAGATTTGGAAAAGAAGAAAGAGGATGAAGCAAGAATCCTCTCTGACTCCAACTCTGAGGAAGAAGGACCAAATGCCAAGCTGGCTAAGATTATTTCTGTGCTCGAAAACAGCGGCCTGTTTGCCAACTACCATGCTAATGTTGGTAAAGTCAATCCCAAAGTGAAGGGCAAGCTTCCAGCCAAGTTCTCCATGCCCGAGGTTTCGACATTCACCGGCACTGATAATCCATAGGACCACCTCAAACCCTTCACTACTGCCATGGGTTTAAAAGGAGTTGACAAAAATATCTACATTCACTTGTTCCCACAAACTCTTGATGCCCCAACTCGCTGTTGGTTCTACGCCTAGAATTTGGAGGACTACCGCACTTCGTCAGATTTCACTACAGTCTTCCTTGCACGCTACAAGGAAAATGTTGCTCTACCTATGACCCTTCAAGAGTTAAAGATCACCAAACAAGAAAAAGATGAGGGATTCACTGCCTTCCTTAGGCGTTGGAAGCTAAAGATAGCCGAACTGGTTGAGCGACCTTCACAAATTGATCAAATCCGCCAACTCATCAAGAACCTGCAACCTGTTACAAGGAACCCCTCAAGTATCAAGCAATTGACTCCTACAACCGGCTCTATGCTGTGGGCATCCTAATTGAAGATAACCTTCTTAAGAATTCCACTTAAGTCGTGAACGATGCGAGTATCTACAGGGGGCTGTCCTTCGTGTCCCTGTGAAATAGCCTGTGCTCGAGAAGTTGAATAGAGTCGAAGTTTCCTAGTGTGCAAGTCTAGTTGAGTCCAGTCAAGTTTAATGATGTCTAGTTTGTCTTTTAAATTCGTCCATAGAGTCTAGCTTACTTCCCGTGTAATACTTTTCTTCGATTCAATAAAGATTGCATTTTGATTCCCATCATTGTTCTTTGTTCAATTCTATGACAAACTTAAGTTGCCTATGACGGAATAAAAAAAATAAAAAAAAATTTTCAAAAGAAAGCCTTCATTGTGGAAAACATCAAACAAAACTCCTTAATGATCATCCCCATAGAGGACATACAGTTGGACCGTCCGTGCTGAGGACAGGAGGCATTCATTTGACACCTCATATCAATATCCTTTACCACCCTATACATCATTAGCACTTGCAACCCTTTGAGCCTTAAACACATAGTCTTTTATTTCTTAACCACATCATCCTTACCCGGGGAATGGCTGTGTGCGACATGGGAATAGAAGCAACCGTCTAGGCAAGGTGGACCGACATACAAAAAGAGCCACCGAGAGAAATACCAAAAAGAAGAGAGAACTCGAAAGTTCAAGAGCAAAAACAAAAATAAAATAAAACAGAAAAAATTCAAGAGTAATCAAAGATCCAAAAGAGTGCAATCTTTTCAAGCACAACCAAACAATGGCCTTACCTAAACATTGGTCCCTTAGCCACCTTGTCGAGATCACACACTTCTATACCATCTAGCATACTTTGGGGAGGGGATTTACATTCGGTTTATTTGAGCCTTTATCCTTTCTTTGACACCTCAACCCAGCCTGACATTACAACCCAAAGCCCTCCAAGAGGTACGACCATTCAATTGTAAAGCCCTGAACTACGTTGGCCTAATTCCACAAAATGGATACGTAGGAAACCTCAAGGAGTTAGAACATTGTTTCTCATGTAAGCGCTCTTTGGTCAGTCGTCTAGAGGTCATACTCATCACCTTTCTCGTAGGCTTGCACATAGACTTCCCAACTGGGGGCTTTTTCAGAATGAGTCGGTTCTTTGTCCGCTACGTTCCAATTTGTCCATTTCGTCCCCATACCTTAAGTTAGGATATTTTTTACCGCCTCATCAACACCCATAGATCCTTGAATAGGTGATAACCATCAAGAACCACACATCAAACTGGGGGTTCATTCTTCCTTGACTGCACCCAGTTTTGTCCACTTGTCTCATACTCTGTCAAGATAACCACCATAATAAAATGCTTGATCACAAAAACTTTTCCCATATGAAGACCCTCTTCAGACCCTATAGGAGAGTCGTGCATGTTAGGCTAGGGTGCATGCAGCTGTGAGTCAATAGAGTCTGCATACATCATATTTGCATAAATACTAGAGTCGCCTTCAAAGGCATGCATGTGTACATAATTTCTTTGTGCCTTGAGTCCCTGTGTGTTACCAAATCAAATCCCCTTTGCCCCGTACATATTACTATGTCATGTCTTATGCATCTTGTCATGGTCAGTCGGGCATGTCTATTGCATCTTTTCCCTATGTGCATATTTCCACTGCAGGTTTGAGTCTATCCGCTCTCCATCAAAACCAGCAAGCTCGAACTCATGATCAAGACCAGAAGAGACCTTCCGACTACAACAAAGAATGGAGATAACCTTCCAACAATAGCCCTGCACGCACGAGCCCAACCTGCTGTCCCACGACCTTTTTCAGCCCAGAATTCGTTACTCCAGTTCGTTCGCGGCAAATATCAGTACCATGCGCGTGGGAGCAAGACTCTTCGGCCCACAAATTCAAATTGGACAGTTGGCCATTTTATGGTACCAACTATTTTCAGGTAAAACTACCCTGATTATTTTTGCAGGTCCCGGATACTGACACTCGGATCTACACTACGACAAATCTTATCGCCCAGAGCGCCCAAAAATATTTTAAACCCGGAAAACCTATTGGCCTTACTAAACAACACAATATTAAAAAAATTTGGGGTCAGTCCCTCAGCGAGGTTACAAATTTTTGGGATCAGTCCCTCTGCGAGGTTACAAATTTTTAGTGTCAGTCCCTCTGCGAGGTTACAAATTTTTTGGGTCAGTCAATGACCTCTTAAGCTATTGCAGTTAAACTGTCCCTTCTACGAGGTTACTTATTTTTATGTTAGTCAATGATTGCTTAAACTGTTGCGGTTATACTGTCCATTATTTTTTATACGTTTCAGTCAATGATTGCTTAAGCTATTGCATTTAAACTGTTCATATGTCCTAACCACTTTATGCCCGATTATTTTTAATCGCGCTTATCTCGTGGACTTTTTCGTTTCTTATAACAAGGACGGAATCTCGTCACCCGCCGAGCGGTGTTTAGTCACTGTTTGTCGAAGCATTCCGCATTGATCATTCTCAAAGTATTACTAACTTTTTCATTCACTCTGAATACAGGTCCCCAGCAGACGTTTAGACCATCTACGAGCGGTGTTCTATCCTGCTACCATAACCTCTATTTTCTCTTGTGTTCACAGAGATGAAATCTTAGCACACTACGAGCGTGTCCCAACTCAGATTTGTCTTTATATGCATGCATACTGTACACTCACACACACCATGTGCACATCAGCATCATGCATGTCGCCTTCAGAATACTTTGATCTTCGCTTTTACTCAAGCTCGATCAAAGTGGGGGCTTCTGTAGATGCCAAAAAAGCGCCTTCAGATTCCTCCGCAAAAGCCCGATGATGAAAGGAGTAATTTATAAACTTCAACTGCTATTTTTGCCTTAATAGTTAAGATAAGGTCTCAGGTTTTTCCTCCAAACACTCCTTCATTTCATTCCAATCAGAAGCCCCGTTCAAGAGCTTTCCAACGACGCGTCTCACGCCTTTTTGCTACTCCCAATCGCCAAGTTGCGATTTAAGGGTATAACCGTCTTTTACCATCCAAGGGTAAAACGGTCTTTTCATATTTTTCGAAATACAAAAATTCCTCCGGAAAATAAAAATAGACTGAATGTCGTCATTATGACGACATCCAGCTGCCAAGCGCCGATGACGACATCCAGTTGCCAGGGCCGCTAGGGGCGCTGACCCTGCTTCGGGCCCGGCTCATTTTTCAAGTCTGTCTCGTTTTTCAGCTAAATTTCTGCCGTCCAACCCTACTTCCCCATGCCTATATAAACAACCCTTCACCCCTCAGTTCAAAACACACCGTCTACAGTTGACAACCTCTATTCTCGGGAGTATTGACACCGAGCTTCCCCCTCTTTCTTGAGGGCTCAAATTAAATTAATTGCCTAATTATTTATTTTCTAGTAATCATAATGTAGATATCATGCTAGAATAACGTTTTATCGCTTTCTAAATATTGTCTGTATAGCCGTTGTAATGCTCAACTTGTCAAATCAAATGCATGTCTAAATAATGGTTAAATAAATGTTGTGATGCTTGTGATGAACCAATTAATAGTCTAAGTCTAGGTTGTTAATCCGGTTTTGCATGGGAATTATGTCTTTAAATTATTAAGCAAACTTGAGTTAGTAGAGGCCGTCATAATCGAGCGAGTTGGGTGCCTTACACCTTCCCACCTCGTACCTTCGCCCCCGAACCTATCATTCTTGTGTACTCATATATTCTATATGAGCGGGAGTCTTTCTAAAAACATGACTAGTTCACTTATCGCGCTATTGGGTTGTCCCTTCAGTTTGTCCCTTCAATAAAACGCCGATAGCAGATTTGTGACCTCTTTCATGGTTTTTATTCAATTCATATCTTTACAAAATCCTTTCTAACTTGGTGGTCCCTTGAACTTATCTAAACCCCCAACTTACAAATTTTCTATAAGGACGCACTCCGTGGCCGTAGAAATCCCGGATCCTTACACAATGGTTGTTACACTTGGACATTAAATACGATAAAGCAAAACCAACCAATGCAACTAAACAAGTCTCAATACTCACAACCCATTCAGGTGGGTTGAATACACCAATTCTGGAATAACTAATAGGTCATGTTTATTTCAACTGTTTTGATGTTGTCTCCAGTTGTCCCCGGTAAAACAATCCTTGAAATATAATAGTCCCAAAGATTTGGATCCTGTTTGAGTGGGTTTCAGCCATGGAAGAATACCAAGCCCAAATTAGGTGACTTAGCAAATAAATGTCTGAAAATTTTCTGAATTTGTTTCTGTTTCAAGTTTTAAAATTTACTAATTAGGTGACTTAGGAAATGCTCTGTTAGTCACAAACATATATGTAGTTGGTTCTAGTAAGAAAATGATTTTAAATTTGGCCAATCTTGACCACTATAGTGAGGCCATTTAAGTTTATTGATGTTAGAAGATCCTGGAGCAGTGTGGATTAGTTTGATTTCAGCATTGGACCTGATACTTAACTGCTTCACATATTGCGGCTTATAGATGTATTGAAAATTTAATGTTTGAAGCAAGCAAACTACTCTACAACTAATGTAAACAAGTTCAACTTCCTTTGGATAAAACATCTCCAGTTAACAGACGCTATTTTCATCTTTAGTACATATTAAATGCAGGTGTCAACCATTCATGTTGTAGTTTTATTGAATTACCTAATGTCCTCTATGTTTCTGCTTTTTGTGCTTGAACAGACTGTGAATTTAGATTTTCAAGTTTTACAAATTTATAAGCATAAAAGTCTTTACTGCTTGAAAATAGATTTTCAGGGAATAAAATACTATTAACAATAGCCAAAATCTTTAAGTTGATCATTGTGCCACAAGACCAGGCTGAATTAGTCTAACTAAAGTAGATGACAGCTTTTTATAGATCATTTTTTTCTGGATATCAGGGAAAAAGATATCAGGGTTCAAATAGAATAACAAATTGAAAACCCACAGAAGCAAATTAGTAACCCTAACTTCAAACCCTAACATAAAACCCTAACTTAAAACAATTTCATATTCAGCACCTAACTAACCCTAACTTAACTTACAATTGAGTTCGAAAAATTCAGCACAAAACAGCAAATTCATCCACTGAACAAACCTAATTCGAAGTACAACACAAAAATACATCTATTGCAAATCCAGCAACTTTGAACCTCCAAAATTCACAATATGAACAAAAATTGAAACGAAAACCAAATAAAACTTATAAATAATGAAATTGCTTACCCTGAAATTGCAAATACGAGCCACAATTAATGAAATTGCTTCTTCCCCAATCTGCAACTACGAGCTACAATTGACTGTGAAATCGAGCACTGGGGGCGAGAGGAAGATCAGAGGATTTGAAGCTAGATCGATGGCGTGAGAGAGAGAGGAAGACGAAGATCAATGGCGTGAGAGTGAGGAAGACGAAGATCGATGGCGTGAGAGAGAGGGGAAGATGAAGGTCGATGATGGCGTAAGAGTGAGAAAGAGAGAGAGAGGGGTCGTCGCGTGCGTGAGAGCTATCAGTATAGGAGGGTTTAATTTGTTTGAAGAAGAATGTGCGACGGTTCGTGATAATGACCAACGCAAAAGGTAGACTTTGTGTGGCGGTCAGTCAAGTCAACCGTCGAACATTCTTACCCGAATTTTGTTTTTTTAATTTTTCACTTTTGTGTGACGGTTGTAGATTAAAACCGTCACACATTCTCTACACTTATTTACAAAAATGCCACCGCCTTATTATGGGTGACGGTTCATACTATCAACCGTCACATATTAGGCGATGCACATGGGGGTTTTTGTACTAGTGCATCTTTCTATGGAACAGGACAACTAGGTAGACATACACACATTGCACATATCAACTACTATAATTATCAAAGAAGAACAGGCAATGAGTACTTAGGCATAAGGCTGCCTATATCTTAACCTTCCTAAATTGTAATTACTAATCCCATACCCTGCTGGAGCGCAGGGTTGGGATTTATGAGCAAATCTGTTGCTATTTGTCCTCTCCATAGGATCTCCCATTCCCATATTTCTTAGTGAACCACATTCACACAGAAATAAAAAATTCACGTTGCTGATGAAAAAATAAAGTAGCAACATTGAATCAGGAACAAGAAGGTCAAATAATCTTTATATTCTCTAGGGTTTTCCTGTATCAAGATGAGAACTGAAGACATACCTTCAGCAAAACCATCATAGCTTACGCTTACAGTGCCCAAATATCACCATCCTAAACAATCCAAAATAAAAGCATATTAGTTACAAAAGATGTGAATAGATTCTGTAGCCATCCAAATGATAGTCTGCTTATACACTACCAATTTAGTAGCAAAGCTATACGCTTGTATAAGGATTATTTCAATGTAAAAGGGTGTGTCTGTTGATATCTATCCGCAAACATGTAATCTTATAACTTGATTTCATTATCCATCCATACTGAGAAAAGCCCAACCAAAAATAGGTAGCCAGCTACTTGCCAGATAAAGACGTAGATGGCTGAGGTGCTAAAAGTCTAAAGCTAAAATCTTTCCTTATGTCATTACAGTTATATATCCAATTCTGGGAGGATTGATATGTTTCATTATCTGATCCTAGTAGCTCTTCAAGAATCAACTAAACCTCTATTGTAAACTAAACTATATCCAATTCACCCAAACATGCATTTCATCTAAACTAATTGAATACGCCATATATACTAAAAAGATCAATTTCTCAACTCAAACAATGTACTGTTACAGTTCCATACTTCCATTACTCCAAATGCAAGCAATTTTCACTTCTCTCTGCCCTTTCCTAAACCAAAAAATCAATAATTTGGTTCAAATATCCACTTTTCAATCTCAATTAATAGAGAAATGCACCTCTAATTTAAACCTATGTAGGCATAATCAGGTATTATCCATCCATACTAAATAATTATTGTTCAGCCCATCAAATAACCTGAGTTCATCACAACAATTGCACAAGCATTGTTATCCAGATAATCAAGCAGCACTTCAGGAGTCAACTAAACATCTATTGTAAACGAAACTATATCCAATTCACCAAAACACGGAATCTAAACTAATTTAAGGATTTGTTAATTTAATTCATCAAATCTCAACTCAAACACTGTCAGTTCCATTACGTACTCCAAATGCAAGCACTTTCCACTTCTCTTAGCCCAAAAATCCACTTCTCAATCTCATTTATGTTTACAAATGAAAATAAATAAAAGCTTAAACCACAAACCACAATTTACAGTATCAAGCGAACTCCAAGAAACAGAAATTTAAACCTTAGCAAAAAATATATATATATATATAAACAGAAATTGAATAGTCTATTACGCCAACTAAATTGGTGAAATACCTTGATATGATAAAAATTAAAAGAAGCACCGTAGCTAATACCCAAATAACTGAGACGATAACACGAGAGAGAGATTATACATTAGTAAACACTAACTCGAGTTATAGTTTAAACAGTAAAATCGAAATGAAAGGGGAGATTTTATACATAAAACCATGAAGATTCTAGGTTTCAATATCAATGACCTAAAATTCGGCCATCGAGTGAGAGATTTTGTTTAGCTTGCTGGACGAGACGCATAAATTGGGCCTCAGTGAGAGACTTGAATTCGTTTCGATCTATTGATTTTGCGATTGAGCTGAGAGATTTAGGGTTCGTCTAATTTTGCTGGGAGGGAATGCTTTGCGTTTGGGTTTGTGTCTTAAAGTGTGAAAGTGTCGTCTGAGGGAGAAGGAGAAGGTATATGGGGGAATGAAAAAAGGAAAAACAAATGGGCTGTTGTGGCCCACCTCCTTATTATCCGACCTTAATGACGTTATTTCGTTGGGTAAAGTTTATTTCTTGTTTACGTTTTTTTTTAATTAAATGAGAAGTCTATTTCTTGTTGTGTTGCTGGTCATGTAATGTTGTTGACGAAATAATGAAGTTATTTCCATGTAAGTTAACACATTTGAAGTACTTAGTATCAGGGACGGACAACAAGTGGCAGTGGAAGCGGGCTTGAGGAATGAAGCTTATAGACAACTCTGACGTGACCAATGAACACATGTTTCGGGAGGAAAAGAACTAAAACATCCTAATGCTAGTTGTATGAACATCTATGATGATGATTTCCATGGAAGATCATATGAATGTTATTATTATTAAATTGTGACATAATGATATTAAGTTATGCATTATGACCAAAAAACCTAAAATGGACATATATATACTTACTTGATGATCCTTAGATCAACACACACAAAAAGCTTCACGGTTTGAAACTCATTCATTTATTTGACTGACGCCGAATTATAATATTAATATTTTCGGAATAACTTATAAATTACAATATTAATATTAATTTCAAGGTTATAATATTATCAAAATAATGTTTTTACTAAAATAATTTTGTGATAATGTCTTTATCCTGATATGTTAGTTCCCAATGCCTACTCTAATTTTATAGTTGCAATATTTGATCAATAACGTTCAACACTGGCATGAATATCAATAAACCTCTCTTGTTTGTTCATCCCTCTCTCTCCTACTTTCTCACTCTTCCACCTCGCCATGAACTTATTCCCATAAGCTTCACCCAAGAACATGTTTATCCATGAACCAATTGAGTTGTTCACACCTCTCTCTCCTCACAATGGCAAACAAAATGGAATTAAATCAAATTTGTGACAAACTATTACAAAATGGGTCTCATTATGTAGAGCATGAAAAAATATAATTGCCTGTATTTATTTTTATATTTTATTGATTTTTGTATATTATTTTATCACCATTTGAAATTCAAAATATAAAAATTAATGTGACCTAGGGGATCATGACAAATAGCGCGCGTGTCAGCTTTGCTGGTCTGACTCACTCCCTAGGTTCATCATCCTCTCTCCTCCATCATGAACACCACTTGTTCATTGATATTCATGCTCAAGAAAAAAAAAAAGAAGCTAAAAAGCATTAGTGGCCCACTGCTTGACATACACCATATGTCACTATAATATAAAATAAAGTACACTGCTACCTGACGACCTATAAAACAAATTTCGCACCCAAAAAAAATTAATCAACTTTTGGGAATAACACCCAAAATAGGAGTTTTACTATAAAATTAAAATATTTACTAATTTCCATGTAAGCGTAACTATAGTTGCGATAAGCTTATTAAATAGGAGATATTTTAACTAAAAAATACAAATAAGGATAACTAAAGTTGCGAACTGACCAGCGTGATGTGGGTTTGACAAGTGCATGTCCAACAGTAACTTGAATTGACTACTCAATGACAATATTCAAAAACTTGGTCTTTTTATATCTCCATGCCTCAATTGCCAATATAATTTGTCTTCTTAATTGCTACCAATGACAATTGAAACTGGTAAGTTCATTATTTTTGTCTCAATTTCCTTTGTTTCTAATTGAATTTGATGGCCTTTACCCTCCTGATTGCTTCTTAGATCATAACAAGGAGATTTGAAATTGATGAATTTAGGTTTGAGCATGTATTTAAAACTGATGAATTTTGTTTTATTTTTTTTTTTTTACTTTGTCAAATTTTGATGATAAAAAGCATGGCAAATCCGAATGGGATTACTTGTGCTTGTGGAAAGCCTCTAAAGCTTGTGATATCAGGGACTAGGCTAAACCCGCAAAGGAGGTTTCTTGCTTGCTGTGAGTATGACCATCAAACACGTAGAAAGGGTTGTGGATACTTTGCTTGGTTTGACGAAGGCAACACCACATGGCAAAGAGATGTTATTAATAGGTTGCTTAGTGATGAGAGGACTTTGCAAGCCACTTTGAATGAGCAAGGGGAACAAATCAAGGCACTTCTATCTGACAATACTAAGTTCCTGATTGAGAAAGAAAAGAAGAGGGGGAAGTGCAAACAAATGAAGGAAGAGCTGAAGAAGGCTAAGAAGACAGGAGGAAACATTGTTTGGCTCATGATCATGATTTTCGTGGTTTTTGTGGTGATGACAGGGAAGTTTTAAATTCAATAAGTTAGTTTGTAATATGCTTGTTTGCTCATCTGGCACAATCCAGTAAAATCAAGGCAGTAAAGACCAAATTTGTAAGGATTTGAGCCATTTTATTAGATGGTTTATGAAAAGATGCAACAAGGTATTAGTTCCTTTTAAAAAAGGCTAAGGCAAATGTACTCATATATGATGTACGTTGACTGACAAACAACAATACTAACTAAAAGACTAATTTTAGCAGCAATTAAATTATTTGATTTGATTTTAAGTTGTTTTTTTTTGCTAGTCAATTTATCCTATAGTCAATTAAATTATTTGATTTGATTTTAAGTTGTTATTATTTGTTTTCCTATAGTTTTAGTTAGTACTCTTCTATCTTTGTCAACATAGCTTAGCAAAATCCCAAAAATAATAGGAGTAAAAAGAAACATAGTACTACATCATACGGATTTATAATTATAGTCTATAGCCTTTGAACAATAGACTCTTTTGCAAGCCAAGCCCATTTTATTTTTCAAAGCTGAGGCCCAATTTCTTACTTTTCCAATATGCCACTTGATAGGGGTCTCATTAGTTTGGTCATAATCCCACAAGCTCTCATCTCTCTCTTCTTTCCCCTATCGCTTTCTCATTCTCATTCGCTTTCTCATTCCACTCCCCACCCATACCAGCCGGTCATGTCCTCCACCCACAACTTCAAATTTCTCTCTCTTCTCCTTCTCTTACATTCACATCTTCTATATCTCAAACCCCTTAATCTCTCTTACATTCGTTCTTTCAATCAAGCTAAACTAAATCGAGGCAAATGACTTCCATTGTTTAACAATTTGGAAGAGGTACGGTCTAAAACTATTTACTTGTTGTTGATTTGATTCAATTAATTTCAATGTTTGTCCATGGGACTTCTATATTTGTATGATTACTGTATATTTAATCCGATTTCTTCAAAATTTGGTTAGGGTTTGTCAAGTGTTCACAATGTTTGCTTAGGGTTTGTCAAGTATTTGGCAATTTCGCTATTCAAGATCTTCACCGAAACCTTATTTCGACGTTGAATCGAGGTATGAAACAAATCGTTTCTGGAATTTACATTGTGCATGTTTGATTTTATGAACTTTGTTGGTTATAATAGTGTTCAATTAAATTGGGCATCTGTCCTGTCATGTAAACTGAATAATGATCTGCAAGTGATTAGATGAGATTAGAGTTCTTATTGCTTATTGTTATGTGATGTATGCTAATTGCTTTGTTTGATTAATTGTTATGTGTTGCTGGTATGTGATGTGTGATGTGGCTATGGTGTGACATGAAGGCAATCATGAGTTACAGATGTTAGATTCCCATAATATGAAACGGGTTTGGCTTCAATTAAGGCCAATTAGGAGTTTGAGATTTTGAGGAGTTGATGGGTTTATATACAAGTACGAAAAATTTGTTGCATTTAGTTGCAAGTGGTATTGAGTGCTGATTAGTGACTAGGGAGAGGGGTTATTTCTTGCTGGCTTTATATACGGGATGGAATTTTTAAACTTGTTCGTTGATTGTTGACATGCTGTATGTTTTTCAACCAAAGTTAGTTGAATAATACCGTGATTTTATTGTAGTTAATACGGGTACAATGCCACCAAAGACAAGAGGGAAATGATCAAAAAATCTAATAAGAAATGAAAAGTACCCATTCGAACCGAATGATTTAGGGGTTGTTTATAAGGATAAGACTCAAAGGGTGAATTTTGAAAGACTTCAGGAGCGTAAAATGTTTCGAACTAGATATATGCATGATGAAGTAATTCATGTTTTGGGTATTGAGAATGACATCCGTAGGTTCCTCCATATTTTTTAATGGAATCAATACATGAAAAGAAAAGCTAACATATATAAAAGAGTCACCCTTGAATTTCTTAGTTCATTTGAAGTCAATTTTGAATACAACGACAGTGATCATGAGAAGACCATCAAATTTCGGTTGTTTAATATTGATTATGAGTGGGACTTGGCTAAGTTCAATGAAGTCTATGGGACTCGTAATACTGGATTTTGACTGTAGAAAAGAAAGGTGGGTTTAATGAGGATGTTGTTTGGGAAAAGTTGACTTGTGAGCCAAGATTTGTAGAAAAAGGTTCAAAGGCAATAAGTATAAGAAATCCTACTTTCCGTTATTTTCATAGAATGATATCTCTCACCTTATTTGGGCGAGCTGGTGGTAATGATGGCAAGGTGACTCAAAATGACCTTTTCATTATATGATGTTTGATTTATGATATGCCATTCAACAGTGGTGCGTTTATGGCAAATCATATGGCTGGGATTGTGAACAAAAGCGGTGACATTGTTATTGGTGGGTTGTTAACTCCTATACTAGATCATTGTGGAGTGGATGTGAATTCTCTCAAAGACTTTGATGAGGAGGTACTTGGAAAGAATCGAATTGATCTGGAATCTTGTATTGCCATGAAATGGGTGTACAAGGAGGAGGACCACTATAGATGAAAATTTAAGGATGGAAGCAATATTCCAATTCCTTGGCCCGACAGAGCAACACTTGTTGATCTGCAAAATTGGCAAATGTTAACTATTGACATCCCTGAACCTAGTTTCGAAAGCACGGAGGATGAAAGGGATGAACAAATTACTGCCAATAAAGATATTCCGCGCTTCCATGAAGTAGGAAATCATTTGTTGAATGGCACATCAGTACGTGGAATAATGAAAGAGCTAGAGGGACAACGTAGATTATAGAAGGACATGCAAAAGAACCAAGAAATAATGGAATCCCGGTTGTAATCAATTGATTACACCTTGAATGCGATACAAGCTTGGCATGAAGCTCAAGGACATTTTGGTCCTCCACGTGCTTAACAGTGCAATCATTGATATGTATTTCCTAACCTCTTGGCTGATATAGCATATGTTGCTATTTTAAGGTGTTTGTTTACTAAGTGAATGTTGCTGAATTCTTATTAGTCAGTAGTGGACCTTTTCGCTAGCACCTCGTGGAATTTGTTTTGGTTGTTTGTGATGTATGTTTTGTCTAAGTTTGGTTAGTAGTATATCATTAGCAGTGCCTTGCTTGTGGCATAGCTTTTCTTTTTTCTTACATTCAATTGCAAATTAAGTGAAATGAAGGATTACAACATTAAGTAGAAGCTTACATGATTAATTGAACCAAGGATATTGAAACAACTTCGCATACAACATTAAGTAAGTAGGTTACATGATAAACTGAAAAGGAAATTGAAACATCTTAGCATAGACTAGATCAGACATTTTTGGTGAAATGGTTGAAGAAAATAAAAGTTAGGAGAATCCCAAATCCCCACAAACCGTACTTCACAATTAGCGCCACTTACTCGGCAACTTGGTCCAGCTTTTTGGCCAACCCGGTATTATTCTCCTCTGTTGTCATAACTGCCTCCGTTGCATGGACTTGTTGTGTGACTTCGTCGCCACGGTTCGGCGTTGCTAGTGCGGCAGTTGTTATAATGTGTTGCACTCCCACCCAACACCAAAAATCACACTTGCCACATTTAAAGTAAGGGATATTTGAGTTTTTCTCAGAATTTGAAATGTTAATAACCACCAAAAGTGGATTGTCAGTACATTTAGGGCAAATTTGGTGCCGCATTTTTAAACCACGAGGAGGTAACCAAGGACGTGAGGCGGAAGAAGATGAACGAGATGGCATGTTATGGTAATGGTTGTAATTGGAAAGGTAAATGCTAGTGTGAGGTGAGATGGTAGAGGGCGAAAGATGGTGAAGAAAACTATGAGTTATGTTGGCCAAATATAGAGAGTAGATTTAAGGCATGGAAGAATTGGAGTGAAAATATGAAGGCAAAGGAGAAAAATGGAGGGAAAGGGGAAAAATGGAGGAAAAGGGGACAATAAAGATTTAAGTATTGTAGTCTATAAATGATACCTATCAATTAGTACCCTTTGACATGACATTTTTATCATTAAGCTTTTCTTACAAAGGAAATGGGATCAAGAGAAGAGGGAAAACGAAAAAAGTACAAAATGAAAACAAGAGGTGAAGAAAGTTCCCAATCCAATTCCATTCAATTTAACAATGGAAGATCAAATGCCATTAGTCCTAAATAAGAAAGTATTTATTTATCAACCCAGCCATTTTTGGACAATTGCTATTACTTGGAATGAATATTAAAATTATTGCGATTACAAAATATCTTACAATCCCTTGATATTTAGACATTGAAAAAGCTTTGGTACAAAGGATAGCATATTATGATGACATAAAAACTGAAGTAGGATGATTTTTTGATCGATTGGGAGTCCACCTTGAAGAAGAGGCCGTAAAGGATCTTTGCTATGGTGAAGGAAAAATATTCAAGAAAATGAGTGTTAAACTTCATAATCTCCACTCCATCTATGAATCCTACCAAATCAAGAGGGCTAGAGAAATGGAAGAGGCCGCCAATATTAGTATAGATGAAGAAGTTAAAGTGTCATTCCAAGATGACGACCTTAAAGATCTTTTCCTCTAAGTATAATATTTTCTATTATCATTACATTAAGCAATTATGATTTCTAATCTCCTTTTCAGTTTATCATGTAAGTGTAGAGATTAATGGTGTAATCTTTTGTTTCAGTGCAAACCATTATGACATTAATTCAATGAAGTTATCAAACTTGAAGCTATTGTAAACTACATAAGTTCTCAAATTTCTCTAGATAATTCTTAACTTCTCATACATAGGACAATACATCTATGATACTCATACACTACTTAACTTCTAATCCCAATACATTTAAACCACTGAATTACTGGTTGACAGCTTCACCCCTCCCTTGCTTGTACGCCCGATACATTGACTCTAGTTTGTTGAGCTCAGGATCGCCCCCAAACAGCTTCCACATATCTGGAGATGGAATAAATTTTCGAATGCGATGGATTAGGAGATATAACTCATGTTGTATCTCCTTTAGATGATTAGTCATCTTCTCCATTTCATCTTCCATGATATCCTTATTGCTACTCATAATAGAATTAGATGATGGCTCCTCCATTTATACTCTTTATGAACTGAATACTAGATCCTAAAAGCCAAAGCATACTACTTATGCTTCAAATAAATCAACTACGAAATCATAGTTTTTTTATTTTTTACTGGTTAGATACCAGCACATGGTTTTGTATATAGCACATGGTTTTGACAAAGTATTAGCTAAAGTATAAAAATATTAACTAAAGTATCAAAATATTAACTAAATCTGAACCAAAATACCAGCGATTTGAAGCAACACTGAGAGCCTGCAAATGGAGGTGACATGCTATGGGACCTAGAGTTTCAAATATTAACTAAAACCTTACAATATTGACTAAACTACTAAAATGTTTACTAAATCCTTGCCATTCTTTGACATCCGAATTGACATGTCAGAAAAGCTATAATTATTTTAGCTAGCTCTTCTACTTCTACCTAGCTATAGTTTAGCTAGCTGAACTATGGTGCAAGTATTGGGGGTAATAGGACTGATGGCAAAATGAAAAGGAGAGGGAGAGCTTCTGATTTCTGAATAAAAGAGGCAAGAGGAGAGAGAGAAACGACCAACATATTTAGTGCTTATTTTGTAAATACCATAGCTTAATTATTAATAATAAATAATATTTATATAAATTACCAATATTTATTTTTTTTCTCCCTCTATAATTAGAGATCCAATTTGCGATATTTTTCACATCATCCAATAATTAAATCAAATAGAAAACGAGGTGAGAGAAAATTGGAATTTGGAGGCAACAAAGTGGGTGAAAATCAAGAGGGTGCTACAAAGTATAAAGGGTAAGAACTAGTTGAAATGAAATGATGTGAAGGAGAGAGAAATAGGTGCCCAAACAAAGGTCTCTCTAGGAAAAAAAAAATATCTGACCAATATCTTCTCATTAGATCTCACCAATTGAGTTGTCACCCTGTCATTGGTCAAGCAAAATTCAAAATGTTACTAGAACAACTTAGTTTTAGTAGAATCATACCTTAACTAAACTATTTCTTTCCTTCACTAAATTTTGAACTTTCTAACTCAACATCCATACCTTTACTAGTGAATTGTATGTTAACACCTCTATAAAACAAACAACACACTATTCATTTATTACCCTACTTCACTTTTCTTCTCAAATCAGTACTAAAAATCAATGGACATTCACTACTCCTCTCTCTCCTCTCACCCAGCTACCATTATTTCCCATGACAACAATTCGATGGAAGTACTTGTGACACAATTCACCCTCAACTACCCCCTTCAACCCAACAGCACCCTCATCATTTACATCATCAATGATACCATCAATGACACCATTAATTGCACCATTAATGACACCAACTGGGAACCAACCACCACTGTCACAAACAACACCACCACTGTCACAATCAACACAACCAATGCCACAAGCAACAACACCACCATTCATGGCCGATTCAGAGCACATCAAGAAATTGGGTAATCCCATGCCTTAATTTATGATTTGCTTGTTTTGTCCATAGTTTTTGGTTTGATAATTTGTGATTTGCTTATTATAGTTACTTAAATTTATTTAATTAATTATCGTCATGATTGTTCAAAGTTAGTAGAAGTTGAAAATAGATACGGAGATCTAAAAATAATTTAATTTATTCATTCCTTGTTTAAAGAACAAAAAGATTAAAATTTTTTAGGTTTTCTCACACTAAATGGGATGCAAACTATTATCAAAAAAGCCTCCTTTATGTTATCCTTCATGAGAAGAATAAAGGGGGACCAAGTGGATTTATGGATTGATGTTGCCCTTCATGAGAATTCGAAGAATAAAGTGGTTTATTTGGATTTAGTGTCTATTTTAGATTGAATGGGAAATTGTCTCCAAAGTCACCATCTTGCAAATGATGTTTTTTTTTTCTTTCCATGAAGCAAATGATGTAGTTTTAGTCTGTATAAAAACTAGCTTTTAGTTATAGTTTTAGTTGAGTTATTTACCTGTCCTCACAGAGGACCTAGCTTTTGGTTTGTTCCTATTTTAAGATGTCAACACCCTCCTGCGTTGCAACCTTACTGCCTTCTTCTCCTACATTGAATATGTTGTCTTATTTACTTATCAATTTGTTGTCAGCTCCATATAAATCTCAATGTAGGTCAGTAATGTCTGTTGTTGTCTTCTTGCCTTTTCAATGTAGGTGAGGAATGTCTTATCAGTGCTTACGTGCTTATACTATGTTAAATTTTGCTGCTTTATGTCTAAATATTGAAAGGATTAGTTGAGGTGATTCTTGGGCGAGTGACATCAAGAAGGAAATGTTTGCAGGCAAATTGTTTTGGCTTGATACATCAAACTAGATACTAAAAAATATCCATGTTAACTAAAAATTATAAAACCTTAACTAAATTAGCATTGATTGAATTAATTGAAACCATTAAGGAATGAATGGTAATAATTTTTGTGATTGTGCTAATATCTTGTAGAGGAGGAGACCGTTGCTATGTACTCCCTACAGTCCCTTCGGAAGATGTACACAGATAAGAAGAGGAAGGTTGCAAGGCTCGAAAGCGAAACCACGGCTTTTCTGGAACGCATCTTTTGTGCTAACAAAAAGAAAGACATTGATAATTTACTACAAGTTGCGGGAGATCCTTTGATTCTTATCATCAACTTGCTCGATTCAATCATTCCTCTTGAGGAGTGCTATTCCACTCCCAACCCAAAGGTGGATGTTGCTCGTGCAGCTAGGGCCGAGCAAAGGGTGGTGGCTATGCAAAAGACAAGGTCAGCAACAAAGGGGAAGCCAAAGGCAAAGGGGAAAGCAAAGAAGCTGGCCAACGAATTTGTCGATTTGGCCGCGGACTCTCAGCAGATCTAACTCCAACAACCATGGTTGGTGGTCAACTGTGCTACACCCTCAGTATTGGTTTCGTGGTTCAAGCTCTTTCTTTTTTTTTGGTTTTGTGATGTGCAAGCGAATCATCTAAAATTATGTCTTTTAATTTTTGTTGGAACTCCATCACTTGAACTATCTCCCTTACTTTAGTGCTTTTAAGATTCTGTGCTTGTACCCCGAATCCTATGTTGCTATGAATGAATGAAAGCAATTGACATTTTGGTACTATATCTGGCGCCATGTTTGTTGCTATATACCTCCACTTATTACCAGCGGAAAATATCACAAGTGGGAAATGTATGTCAGTGGTATTTATCTTGTTTAACCATGACTTGCTGCAGCCCAAATGAGTTACAACAGGCCCAACACATATCATTTACAAGTACTCCTAACTCCTAGTACAATTGTTGTTTCCTGTTTTTCATCAGTCCATGGGCTGAAATTCGACGAAAAAAGGGAGTACAAGGCATATACACCACCACCTTCAAGGCTTTAACGCTCTCATTAGCAATCCCTCCGGCCAACACCACAATCGACACCTTGGACCCAAACAACCAGTGGGAAATATCACGAATTATTAACTTGTGGAAACATCTGTCTGGGTAATAATATACAAAAGCAAGCTGTAACAAATACAATCTTCCTATTATTTACAAAATCGTCTTTAATGGCAAACATAAAGTTGAAAGTGGTAATTTAACTAGGTAATTTTTATGTCTTGTGCTTTCTTCAACACCTCCTCCTTCATTGTATTGAGATCATTGTCGACTAGTTCAATCGCCACAGACCATTTAATGGTGGTGGTACCGGACCTCTACATGTAAGGTAAAAATTTACATTAGCATATGGAAACAGGCGTAAATTTCCAATATAAGTCCAATCATTGACAACTACTTACGAAATACTTTTCCAGCTCAACTCTACTACAAGGCCAATGCTCTATAGATACCACCATGTAGACTCCACAGTCATTGCTGTTTGACAACAAAAAAATGTTAATTGCCAACTAAATTCAGCCAACTACAAACAATGATAGACAGAATTTCCCATACTAGTTACGTTGTTGAGGGACATCCCCATTTTCAAACTTCCATGTTGAGAAATTAATATCCTCTTTCCAAAGCGCAAAGAAAGCTTCCAGTGACCATGTAAGATTTAGGTGCCTGGTTGAGGTGTTGGGGTTCGTTCTGTCAGAAAGAGAGTCCAGCCTCCATATATATTTTTTTTTCAAAATCAAAGTGGTATACCTACCAATGGACATCATTACAGACCGGCAAGAAAAACTACAAAAATAAACATACCAACTATTAAATCTACACTAAAGCATCAAGTATCAAGTATATAACTATAAGTTGGATCATACATGTTTGCAATTTCTGGGACTAGCCCCTAACTTGGCCAATACACTTTCTCTATTCTTCAACTTTGCACTTCGATATATCTTGCCAACAAAGGTTATCGGTCTTTCGAACCACGCTATCCTCTGGTATAAACCAGTTCCAAATACAATTGAATTGAATGTTTCTCAAGGGATTACAAACTATATTTGTATGTATGTACGTAAGTGATTATCAGCTCTTACCCCCATTTTTGCATCAAAAACAAATCTCTGCCTGTTTGACCGAGACCACATCACATTCTTCATAAAAGACCACCCCATAATGACCTTTTCATTCAGGGACTTAATTAGCCAAACATAACCAATATCCACATTTGTTTGTATCCACATAATCATATATCCATTCAAAACCTTGTTCTAATTATAAATACAATAACTTATTGGCGATTGGACGCAACATCCGGCCTTGCTCAAGGTTTTTATTTCGCCAGCTTGAAAATAATATTCTTCCGTATGCACAATGTAATCACTGCAATATCAAACGAAAAATAAATATATTTGCTGGAAACACTAATATTGGACCATATAGAATCAAATATTCACTTACTCAGTTGTATAAATCAACTTTATAATTTGCCTATCATCAGTGGTAGTATGTTCCCGAACATGTTTCCACAAACTTCTATCACTTGGATCCCCAACAACCTCATTACCAATGACGGTGTAATCTAGTCTAACATCAGTTGCACCCCTAAACTGCCATTCACTAAATTCATTGGGGTCCTGAACCTCTTGAACTTCAACATCAAATAGTACAGAGGAGTTCTGGTCCGTGGGAGTATGACTTGGAACAGTGGAACCACCTTCAAATCTAGAGCTAGACTTTGAGAAATCCATGTTCTCCATGCCAGGTGTCTCTGCCCCTACAATGGTCTCTGAACTATGGTGATGGATCGGGGAATTTAGGCGTTTGAATTGGCACATTTTCTTCAATAGGAGTCTTCTTCGGTTTCTTTGGTTTCTCCTTTGGCTTCAAAAGATAAGCAGTTTCAAAACTGAAATCAGGACCCTGCCCGTTTACATAATCCTTGTTCATCACAGATGGCCTTGAAGGATAACGAAGGCTCTTCGCGTCAACCTATTACCAAATATGAAAGCAAGGGATTAACTAGTTGAGTATGCTGAAATGTAACTAGTGTCGTATCCTGAAATGTAACTAGTTCAGTATGAACAGAATGTAAATTGGTACTTACTTTATGAACAACTACATTGGGGTGCAACTCATTATAAACATCTTTGTACAAAATTCCATCCATTTCTTTTGGATGACGCTCCCCATATTTAACATCCAAAATCTACAAACAAACCAAGTTTAATTAATTTTGCTTACACCGCTAAAAATATCCATAACTCAAACTAAATATATACTCGCCGGAGCTTTTCCAAATTCTCCTGTTATTTCATCAAAGTCCTGTTTCACCGCCTCCTTCATTGATGTATCAGTCCACGAACATAACCTTGACAACCTCTGTTGCTTTCCTCCCTACCCAATAAAATTGTTTATATCCAGGCGATCGAGGTAGAAAATCTGCAATTGATGAATATATTACGGTTAATGGACAATAACTATGCATAAAGAATTGCAAATTTTGTGTCATGTTATATAACTGTATGCTACTACCACTAACAACATCAAACACCTACCATATCCACCATATACACAACCATTTTCTTTTCCCTCCTCAACTGTAGTTGTAGACTTCCCCTTCTTTCTATTGGCTTCCTCCTGTTCCTTTGCTTTTTTCTCCCTATTCTCTCTCACTTTACGCTTACTAGCCAACAACTCATTCAGAACAAAGGCTCCCCAGTTATAATTCCTAGGATGAAGTACGTTCAAAAAAATCTTCAACAACCTTGGGCTTATATTATAACCTTGAGTTGGGGCTAAGAACGTGCCCAACACATACAAAAGAAAGTGTACCTTAAATGTCCAACCATCTACATCCTGCTGGATACAACTTAACACTGCGCTAGGTATAATCCCTCGATATTTGTCTTTACCTTCCAAAGTACCTAGCTTCAAATAGTGTCGCTTAAACATCCTATAAACATCTCTATCTTTCATTACATCATCAATAGGAATATCCCCAGGTGGAACGCCCAAAATCCGACACACGTCATTTGGAATTATCTTGATTGGAACATTTGGTCTTATATGCAATTTCGATGTCTTGTCATCTAAACGTTGCATCAACTAATATGCCAAGCGACGGTCCAACTTCAAGTTATCCATTGCTAGCAAAGACGAAAACCCAAATGTGTCTACCCAGCCCCATTGTTTTTCCGTAAGTTTAACTTTAAGACAAGCTACCTTCTCCGGCAATCCCCTCATGTTAGGTGGCTGCCAAAACATCCATATTATGTTAGATAAAAGTGACATAGGAACTCCCACACAGATAATCCTTATGTTAATAAAAGTGCATACCTTGGGTCGTTCATCTGCATTCTTTATTCTCTTCTTTGCGGTAACTTTCCCATTTACCTTTCTTTCTTCTCTTCTCTTCTCTCTAATTTTATTTCTTCTCTTCTGATTGTCACCAAATCCATTACCATTGCTGCCTAAATTACTGTCAGTAGATTCGTCCTCAACATAATCAACAACTCCTTTGTCTTTATCTACATTAAATAAACATGAGTTCTAAAATACATCCAAACAACAAACATCAACAACAAGGTATCATATAAGAATAATTCCCATATAGCATTCAATAACATAAAAATCACATTCTTTCTTAAGCATCAAGCATACCCCATACATTACTCGCTATAATCAAGCTAATGTAAAAGGTACATACATCAAGTGTCATAGATATATAATGAAGCAGCAGAATCCAGAATGTACCTTACATGTACACCTTTCATCTAGACTAAACTACGTCCTCTAAGCACCTGACTGCCATATTTGTATGTTAATATGCATAGTATCAATGACCACTGAATATGCTTGCTGAAAACAAAAACTTTAGAGAATGTTCTGAATGATACTGTAATGATCACAATCCTCAATCATAAATGGTATAATGAAGGAATCAATCTTGTATCAACTTCCTCACATAAGTCTACTCCCTCAATATGGTTTTCCTCACACAATTCAACTTCCTTACCTAATTCAACTTCTAATTACATTTTCTATGCTAATTCAACTCATCAAGTGCTCGTCCTATTGTTAGATAAACAAGGTCGCAACCAGGGCCTACCACCTAATTCAACTTCTAATTACATTTTCTATGCTAATTCAACTCAATGAAGTGCTCCTCGAACATATTGTTAATTAAACAAAGCCACAACCAGTGCCTATCACGTATATAGATTGTTTGGGCTCAACTAAGCACAAGGTACTCATGTCCAAAATACAACTAAGAAAAGAGAACATATGGCATTATCCCCTTCAAACATCAAATGGTTCAAAAAAAAGGAAGGAATTCAGCTTTGCAAAAACCAATAAAGTTTACAATAATAGACTAGTTTCAATTATCCGAACAAATGCAGAACTTAACCAATAACAATTAATTCCACTTTGACAATTGCAACAATTAAAACCCAAAAATAAGGGTTGAGCACAAAACAAATACATGCAATTGCGTTTACTTGCGTACAATTGTAACAATTTGAACCCCAATTAACATGACTATCACATAAACATAAACAATTCGAACCCTAATTCCATATTTAAATTTCACTCAAATGTGGATTTAACACAAAACACTATACATGTAATTACAAATTAGGGTTGAGAACAAAACAAAATACATGCAATTACAAGGAGATTGGAAAATTAGTGCATTTATCTTAAATTTGATGGGAAACATACCTGTCATCCTTTTCAACGGAACAAGCTAAAATCGACTGAAACGAGTCACCTAAGACCTTATATAAACAGAGTAGGTGGTTCAAGATATACTGAGAGAGTACACGGTGGAAGGAGGAGAGAGCAGGTGAAAGTGATTGTATTGTGACGGAGCAGAGAGAAGGATCCGATGATTGGTGATGGGAGTCTATAGTTCCCGCCGCAACTAAGATCCGATGAGAGTCGATGATGGGAGAGAAAGGGCAGAGTGCGAGAGTCACAGAGTGAGAGAGTCATAGGGTGAGAGAGTGAGAGTGAGTCCGAAGATGGGAGAGAGAGTGGCTAAGTGAGGGAGGGACTAAATGGTTTAAAGGAGCATTTTATTTAAAAGCATAAATTGCTATTACAATATTGCCCTTTAGTCTATTTTATAAATCAATTCAATTAAACTGGTCTCTCAATCAATTTTTTCACTAAAACTCCAAAATAGACAAAAAAAACTCATCTATTGAATAGATGAGTAACAACATCCTTCTCTTAATATACCACACAAAAGAACTCAATTTCTATCACCCTAGTCGTAAGAACTATTAAAACGCGTAAATGCATTCCAAAGCTTGAGTTGAAGCTTGTTTGTACCTGTAAACATCTTTGGTGTAGTTTCATACTCAAATGAATGTAAACAAAGTATTTTGATGCTTTCTCTTAATATACAACACAAAAGAACTCAAATCTCTTCCACCCTACCCGTATGAGCTTTAAAAACGCGTAAATGCATTCAAAAGCTTGAGCTGAAGCTTGTTTGTCCTTTCAAACATTCTTGGTGTAGTTTCATACTCAAATGAATGCAGAAAAAATATTTTTGTGCTTTCTCTTAATATACAACACAATAGAACTCAATCACTATCACCCTAGTCGTAAGAGCTGTTAAAACGCGTAAATGCATTCAAAAGCTTGAGTTCAAGCTTGTTTGTACTTGTAAACATCCCTGGTGTTATTTCACACTCAAATGAATGCAAACAAAGTATTTGGATACTTTCTCTTAATATACAATACAAAAGAACTCAATTTTTGTCACCCTAGTCGTAAGAGCTATTAAAATGCGTAAATCCATTCCAAAGCTTGAGTGTAAAATTGTTTGTACTTGTAAACATCCTTGGTGTAGTTTCACACTCAAATGAATGCAAACAAAGTATTTTAATTCTTTCTCTTAATATACAACACAAAAGAACTCAAATCTCTTCCACCCTACCCGGATGAGCTTTTAAAACGCGTAAATGCTCAAAAGCTTGAGTTGAAGCTTGTTTATGCTGTAAAACATTCTTGGTGTAGTTTCATACTCAAATGAATGCAGAAAAAATATTTTTGTGCTTTCTCTTAATATACAACACAAAAGAACTCAATTTCTATCACCCTAGTCGTAAGAGCTGTTAAAATGCGTAAATGCATTAAAAAGCTTGAGATGAAACTTGTTTGTACTTGTAAACATCATTGGTGTAGTTTCACACTCAAATGAATGCAAACAATGTATTTGGATGCTTTCTCTTAATGTACAACACAAAAGAACTCAAATCCCTGGTGTTGTTTCACACTCAAATGAATGCAAACAAAGTATTTGGATACTTTCTCTAATGTACAACACAAAAGAACTCAATTTCTATCACCCTAGTCGTAAGAGTTGTTAAAACGCGTAAATGAATTAAAAAGCTTGAGTTGAAACTTGTTTGCACTTTAATACATTCTTGTTGTAGTTTCATACTCAAATGAATGCAAACAAAACATTGGGGTGCTTTCTCATAATATACAACAGAAAAGAACTCAATCTCTATCGCCCTAGTCTTAAGAGCTGTTAAAATGCGTAAATGTATTCAAAAGCTTGAGTTGAAGCTTGGTTGTACTTGTAAATATCTTTGGTGTAGTTTCACACTTAAATGAATGCAAACAAATTATTTGGATCTTTTTCTGTTAATATACAACACAAAATAACTCAAATCGCTTTCACCCAACTCCTAAGAGCTTTTAAAACGCGTAAATGCATTCAAAAGCTTGAGTTGAAAGTTGTTTGTACTTGTAAACATCCCTGGTGTTGTTTCACACTCAAATGAATGCAAACAAAGTATTTGGATACTTTCTCTAATGTACAACACAAAAGAACTCAATTTCTATCACCCTAGTCGTAAGAGTTGTTAAAACGCGTAAATGAATTAAAAAGCTTGAGTTGAAACTTGTTTGCACTTTAATACATTCTTGTTGTAGTTTCATACTCAAATGAATGCAAACAAAATATTGGGGTGCTTTCTCATAATATACAACAGAAAAGAACTCAATCTCTATCGCCCTAGTCTTAAGAGCTGTTAAAATGCGTAAATGTATTCAAAAGCTTGAGTTGAAGCTTGGTTGTACTTGTAAATATCTTTGGTGTAGTTTCACACTCAAATGAATGCAAACAAATTATTTGGATCTTTTTCTGTTAATATACAACACAAAATAACTCAAATCGCTTTCACCCAACTCCTAAGAGCTTTTAAAACGCGTAAATGCATTCAAAAGCTTGAGTTGAAAGTTGTTTGTACTTGTAAACATCCCTGGTGTTTTTTCACACTCAAATGAATGCAAACAAAGTATTTGGATACTTTCTCTAATATACAACACAAAAGAACTCAATTTCTATCAACCTAGTCGTAAGAGCTGTTAAAATGCGTAAATGCATTAAAAAGCTTGAGATGAAACTTGTTTGTACTTGTAAACATCATTGGTGTAGTTTCACACTCAAATAAATGCAAACAATGTATTTGGATGCTTTCTCTTAATGTACAACGCAAAAGAACTCAAATCTCTTCCACCCTACCCGTATGAGCTTTTAAAACGTGTAAATGCATTCAAAAGCTTAAGTTGAAACTTGTTTGCACTTTAATACATTCTTGGTGTAGTTTCATACTCAAATGAATGCAAACAAAACATTTGGGTGCTTTCTCATCATATACAACAGAAAAGAACTCAATCTCTATCACCCTAGTCGTAGGAGCTGTTAAAACGCATAACTGCATTCAAAAGCTTGAGTTGAAGCTTGTTTGTACTTGTAAATATCTTTGGTGTAGTTTCACACTCAAATGAATGCAAATAAATTATTTGGATCCTTTCTCTTAATATACAACACAAAATAAGTCAAATCTCTTTCACCCAACTCGTAAAGGCTTTTCAAACGCGTAAATGCATTCAAAAGCTTGAGTTGAAGCTTGTTTGTACTTGTAAAGATCCTAGGTGTAGTTTCACACTAAAATAAAATGCAAACAATGTATTTTGATGCTGTCTCTTAATATACAACACAAAAGAACTCAAATCTCTTTCACCCTACTCTTATGAGCGTTTAAAACGCGTAAAATACATTTAAAAGCTTGAGTTGAAGCTTGATTGTACTTTAAAACATTCCTGCTGTAGTTTCATAGTCAAATGAATGCAGAAAAAACATTTTGGTGCTTTCTCTTAATATACAACACAAAAGAACTCAATTTCTATCACCCTAGTCGTAAGAGCTGTTAAAACGCGTAAATGCATGGAAAAACCTTAATTGAAACTTGTTTGTACTTGTAAATATCCCTGGTATTATTTCACACTCAAATGAATGCAAACAAATTATTTGGATACTTTCTCTTAATATACAACACAAAAGAACTCAATTTCTATCACCCTAGTCGTAGGAGTTGTTAAATAGCATAAATGCATTCAAAAACTTGAGTTGAAGTTTGTTTGTACTTGTAAATATCTTTGGTGTATTTTCACACTCAAATGAATGCAAACAAAGTATTTAGATGCTTTCTCTTAATATACAACACAAAAAAACTCAAATCTCTTTCACCCTACCCGTATGAGCTTCTAAAACGCGTAAATGCATTCAAAATCTTGAGTTGAAGCTTGTTTGTACTTTAAACCATTCTTGGTGTAGTTTCATACTCAAATGAATGCAAGCAAAGTATTTGGATGCTTTCTCTTGATATACAACACAAAAGAACTCAAATCTCTTTCACCCTACTCGTATGAGCTTTTAAAACGCGTAAATGCATTCAAAAGCTTGAATTGAAGCTTGTTTGTACTTGTAAACATCCCTGGTGTTGTTTCACACTCAAATGAATGCAAACAAAGTGTTTGGATACTTTCTCTTAATATACAACACAAAAGAACTCATTTTGTATCACTCGAGTCGTAAGAGATGTTAAAATGCGTAAATGCATTCAAAAGCTTGAGTTGAAGCTTGTTTGGACTTGAAAACATCCTTGGTGTATTTTCACACTCAAATGAATGCAAACAAATTATTTGGATGATTTCTCTTAATAAACAACACAAAAGAACTCAAATCTCTTTCACCCTAGTGGGTCAAACGCCTAAGTCATAGACAATGCTCCGAAGGATAATTCCTGTTTATGGTGTTGTAATGTCTTTCGACATCTTGCGATGATAACATGCAATTGGATGATATGAAGGCAAAGCCATAATGAACACGTAAAGGGACTTGAACCAAGAAACATGAATTAATAATCAACATGGATAAGCTTTCGAATTACACCCTCTTATTAAATCCCCAGTGAAGCCGCCACTGTAAGAACCCTCGCCTTTTGGCGGTATTTGAAATATTTAGTTGGAATTAATATACAACACAAAAGAACTCAAATCTCTTTCAGCCTACTCGTAAGAGCTTTTAAAACTCGTAAATGCATTCAAAAGGTTGAGTTGACGCTTGTTTGTACTTGTAAACATCCTAGATGTAAATTCACACTCAAATGAATGAAAACAAAATATTCGGATGCTTTCGGTTAATACACAACACAAAAGAACTCAATTTCTATCACCCTAGTCGTAATAGATGTTAAAACGCGTAAATGCATTCAAAAGCATGAGTTGATGCTTGTTTGTACTTGTAAACATCCTTGGTGTAGTTTCACACTCAAATGAATACAAACAAAGTATTTGGATGCTTTCTCTTAATATACAACACAAAAGAATTCAAATCTCCTTCATCCTACTCGTAAGACCTTTTAAAACGCGTAAATGCATTCAAAAGCTTGAATTGAAGCTTGTTTGTACTTGTAAACATCCCTGGTGTTGTTTCACATTCAAATAAATGAAAAAAAAGTATTTGGATACTTTCTCTTAATATACAACACAAAAGAACTCAATTTCTATCACCCTAGTCGTAAGAGCTGTTAAAACGCGTAAATGAATTCGAAAGCTTGAGTTGAAGCTTGTTTGTACTTGTAAGAGAAGGCATCCAAATACTCTGTTTGCATTGGTTTGAGTGTGAAACTACACCAAGGATGGCTACAAGTACAAACAAGCTTCAGCTCAAGCTTTTTCAAGCATTTACGCGTTTTAACAGCTCTTACGACTAGGGTGATAGAGATTAAGTTCTTTTGTGTTGTATATTACGAGAAAGCACCCAAATATTTTGTTTGCATTCATTTGATTATGAAACTACACCAAGAAAGTTTTAAAGTACAAACAAGCTTCAACTCAAGCTTTTGAATGCATTTACGCGTTTTAAAAGCTCATACGAGTAGGGTGAAAGAGATTTGAGTTCTTTTGTGTTGTATATTAAGAGAAATAATCCAAATACTTTGTTTGCATTCATTTGAGTGTGAAACTACATCTAGGATGTTTACAAGTACAAACAAGCTTCAACTCAAGCTTTTTAATGCATTTACGCATTTTAACAGCTCTTACGACTAGGGTGATAGAAATTGAGTTCTTTTGTGTTGTATATTAACAGAAAGCATCCGAATACTTTGTTTGCATTTATTTAAGTGTGAAACTACATTTAGGATGTTTACAAGTACAAACAAGGTTCAACTGAACCTTTTGAATGCATTTACGAGTTTTAAAAGCTCTTACGAGTAGGGTGAAAGAGATTTGAGTTCTTTTATGTTGTATATTAATTCCAACTAAATATTTTAATTAGCGCCGAAAGACGAGGGTTCTTACAGTGGCGACTTCACCGGGGATTTAATAAGAGGGTGTAATTCGAAAGATTATCTATGTTGATTATTAATTCATGTTTCTTGGTTCAAGTCCCTTTATGTGTTCATTATTTCTTTGCATTCATATCATCCATTTGCATGCGTTATCATCGCAAGATGTCGAAAGACATCACCACACCATAAACAGGAATTATCCTTTGGAGCATTGTCTATGACTTAGGCCGGTGATCCACTATGTCTGAATTACCTTTGCACATATTCGTGTTCCGCACTTCCGCCCCATGGCATATACATGTTTTCATTCGAGATATGTAAAATGGTATGTCTACTTTTACTATGCATCCCGTAGATGACGAAACGCATCCGGTCGTGGGTTACCATATCCAACCATAGATTGTGTCAACCATTGCATTTAGTCCCATGGTCCATTCAAGGTGCTTAATTGATTGCTTGCCTGTTTGTGATTGTTTGTTTCCTTCTTATGTGATTTGTTGCCATAGATTGCTAGATTAGATTCCCTTTAGGATCTTAGTGGTCTAGAGTATAGGAAGTTTTCTATTTGTGTATGTGACTAACTTTGTAAACTAACTTAAGATGGAGTCTAGAATCTTTGCTTTTTAGGAAGTAGGATCCATGAATCTTTCCGACGATGCTAATAACCATATTAGGAAGACATATCTTCCAAGAAAATCAATTTCGAGCAAGTAATATATTTCGACCAATGATCTTTCCCAAAAAGAAAATAAAAAAGAGTCATATCTTTCATGAAGCAAGCCAATAATATTTTTTCCTTTTCTTTAGTCCGAAATATATTTTCCATATCTAAGTCAAGAGTCTTATGGCAAGTCAAGAGTAGCGTCTTTATACTTTCCATTCCAAGTCAAGAGTATCTTTTCCCTTCCCCAAGTCGAAATTTTTTTGTTCCCATAGGAAGTCAAGAGTAATCTTTTGCTTCCAATATTTTGTTTAGGGTCTAGGTTCATCCTTTTTTCCTTTACTTATTTTGCAAGTCAAGAGTAATATTCTTTCGTTCTTGAGTCAAGAGTATTTTTGCTTTTTTCTTTTAATAAAAAGTCAAAGGATCATTGGTTAAAATATGTTACTTGCATCGGCAAAATTTCCAAAACAAATTAGGTCTCCTTGATAAGTTACCATGTTGAGGGATTATTCTAGATTCTCTTCCCATCTTTTTACTAACAAAAAAAAAATCAAAAAAAAAAATTGCATTGCATTTCATTTTAAAAGCTCCATTCTAGGACATATAGAATCATTTTAGATTGCATTGCATGTCATTTTGCATCGTCTTAGATTGTTCCATACACCCACTTGCCATAAGTGGGTAACTTGATCATCCATTTCATGTTAGAAATTTTGTGCATACATATAGGACATAGCATATCACATTGCATATCATTTTAGGACATTCTAGATTCTCCCATATCATTTTAGGCATGTCTAGGACATTATAGTGTCTTGCATCACAATCGTTCACCTTACATAGTTGTATTCATCGAGTCGTAGACCACAAGGCATCTAGAAATAGTCATCATTGCATGTTCATGTCAAGCTTGCATCTAGAGTTCTCATCTTTGGACTTCGAGGGTTAATATAAGAGTGTCTTCTTCCAAAAGCCTTTTTCAAATTTCCTTCCCGAGTGTCCCTTACTAAGTTGAGAATTGCATCCAGGTTTTGAAAAGCCCAAGTTAGCTGGAAGGAACCTAAGCCAATATGTTTGGAGAAGGTGAGAAAACCCAAGCCCAAGTGATGGAGGAACTTTTGACCCAAATGACTGCCATGAATGCTAGGTTCGTTGAATTAGAGGCTAAGATTGTTAAGCTCGATCCTCACACCAAGGATCCCGAAGAGTCCATTTCAAATGATGGCAAGCCCAAACCTCCCACTAAAGAGGTCCAACAACTCCAAGCTAAACTAAATAGGCTCGAGTCCATTTTAAGAAAGAGTCGCATCTTTAGTGACATGATAGTCAATTCTGAAGGCTTTTCTCCCCACATCAAGGGAAAATTGCCCACCATGTTTTCCATGCCCGAAGTTCCCATCTTCAAAGGAACTGATGATCCACAAGATCACATTAGAGCTTTTACTACTGCATTGGGCCTTAGAGGGATTGAACACGATCTGTATGTTCACCTCTTTCCACAAACTTTGGACCCCGCTGTAAGGACCTGGTTTTTCAAGTTGCCATCTCAAAAGATCCAAAACTGGGAGGACTATCCACTTTGTTTCTGGAGAGATACGCTGACAATGTCTTGCCACCCATGTCATTAAGGGAGCTAGAGATCACCAAGCAAGATGATGAAGAAGGATTTACCAACTTCGTGAGAAGATGGAGGACCATGGTCGCCGAAATTATTGATCGCCCATCTGAAAGGGATCAAATTAGAATGCTTGTCCACAACTTGACACCCGAGTATAGTGAGCACATGAAATTCCAGCCGATCACCACTTATGCCCAACTTGTTGAAGTTGGCATGGCCATTGAAGATAACCATCTCCCCCTATTAAGGAACAAGAAAGACAACCATGGCTCTAATAATGGAGGCTCCTTCGATCAAGGAAATGAAGTCAATGTCATTGTAAGTAGGCATAAAAGAGAATACACACCTCTTAGCATAACACAAGATGAAGCATTCGACAAACTTCTCGATGAATGCTATATTTCTGCAATTGGTCCCACATCGGACCGAGAGCCCAATAAGAGAGGCAAGAACTGGAATCCTAATGCCTACTGCAAGTACCATCAAGGAAAGGGTCATATGACTTAAGAATGCCTGCACTTGAAGCGCGAGATCCAAGATTTGATCGGCGATGAAACCCATGCACCATGAACCCAAGAGTTTGAATTGGACGCCTAGCCCAGTCGCTAAGCCCAAGCTCAAATATCATAGTCATAGTCTAGTTGGAGAATTCCCTTTCCCCTTTCTTTCTTTGTCGACTCCAAGTCTTGTCTTAGGATTTCCTATAAAGCATTGTTATTGCTTTCCTTTGATTGAATAAAATTGGCCTGCATTTCTTTTTTCATTCATGGAATATCTCATAATTGCAAACCCAATGATGAATCTGAGTTGCCAAACTTAATTAATGCAAAGCACCTTAACTATTGAGAAGAGGACCTATAAAAGAAGAAGAAAAAAAAAAGGAAAAACAAAGAAGCAAAAGGGACACACATCCTGTAAGTCGTACTGAGGACATGAGGCATTCATTTGGCACCCTTCATTATTATCCTTTCACCCATAATGCAAATTACCACTTGGAGCCCATTTGAGCCATTAAACACAAGCCACATTCTTTCTTGAACCACATTATCCTAACCCGGGTATGGAAAGTGTGCAACAATTTCTAAGTGTCACCAAAATCTCAAGAGAGGCAAGAAAACTCCAAAAAAGAAGCAATTTTCGAAAATGCAAAAAAGAGAGAAACACAAGTTTCAAATGCATTAAGAGAGCACCAAAAATCAAGAGAGATTCCTCACCTCAAAATATCAAGTGACACCCAGCACACTGGGGGCTTTTATGAGAATTTGGGCCTTGTTATCCATTTTTTTGCAACCCGCACCTTGGCTGACATTACAACCCAAAATACCTCTTAGAGGTATCAATCTTCAAAGATGTGCGTGCAACATATAAAAATAAATTTAAAAAATAAGAGCCCACTAGGTTGAAAACCCGAAAGGGCGACCTAGGAAAAAGTTAGGGCATAATTATCTAAAAGCCCGCTAAGTTTATTCATTCAAAGGCTTAGGCAAAAATGGCAAACCTGCTCGGTCGATCATCCAAGACAATGATTAGGGCACTAAAAATCAAAGGTCCTCGAACTACCTTTTGGCTTGATTTCTCCATGGATACGTAGGTAACCTCTTTGAAGCCCGACCCTACTCTAATATTTCTAAATATCAAGACCCAGTTGCATTTACACACGGGATTCACTAAAGGTCCTAACTTAATAATATCACTTCATCAATGGCAACTCAAAATTTAGAGAGTTCCAAATTTCTGTGATTTTACCCCTTTTAGAGCCCAAGATTTGGATTTGAATTTGCTCTCCTGCATCGTTCCCTATCTCACAAAATTTCCTTATTTTATACTTTTTTGCACCAAGCCCAATTTCTTTCATAATCCCACATTTCTACCTTAGAATTCTCCAACTTGCATTGACTTTGTGCTCAAACTTTTTGGCTTTCGTAGCCATATTTTCTTGGATCAATAACTCCAACTAAGCATCCATCACTCATGGCATCTTCATGGGGTTTTCTCATGGGATCGCTTTATGCATACTGGGGGCTTCTTTTTCTCCCACTCATGGTGAAAGATGTTTGAATACTCAAAATCTCACCCGCATGAGCTTTCTCGCTTTAGGACCCAACCGGTAAACTGGGGCTTCGCCCTTGCCTTAGAGGCACCCATCATGCATCTATTTCATAGCTTAAGAGGGACACTTTTGGAAACAAAAATCCTTTTGCAAAGAAAATGAAATCTCTCGTTTATCCCTTGAAGCCGAGTCTTCTAAGCATTGCATATATGTCATAACTATTGAGTCAGATGCATGGTTATTCATAACTAGGTTGCATGGAGCTATAGGCTAGTTAGCGTTGCATTTGCAAACTTTGAGTGTCACTTTATTCATTTGCACTTAGTAAGCACTTTTTGCCTCCGAGGCACATGCATAGCACACACGCACGCATTGAATGCGCTTAAGTCTAAGTGTCCTTATTTGGAGTCCGTCTCTAACACGTCCTTTTGGGTCTGTCCCATTGCAGTGAGTAAGGTCCGTCCTTTTGGGTCCGTCCCGTTGCATTAAGTAAGGTCCGTCTCTAACACGTCCTTTTGGGTCCGTCCCGTCGCATTTAGCAGGTCCGTCCTTTTGGGTCCGTCCCGTTGCATTGAGTAAGGTATGTCCTCTTGGTTCTGTCCCGTCGCATTGAGTAAGGTCCGTCCTTTAGGGTCCGTCCCATCGCTTTTAGCAAGGTCCGTCCCGTCGCATTTAGCAAGGTTCGTCCTTTTGGGTTCGTCCTGTTGCATTGAGTAAGGTCCGTTCTTTTGGGTCCGTCCCTTCGCATTGAGCAAGGTCCGTCCTTTTGGGTCTGTCCCGTCGCATTGAGCAAGGTTCGACCTTTTGGGTCCGTCCCGTGGCATTGACCAAGGTCCCTCCTTTTGGGTTCGTCTCGTCGCATTGAGCAAGGCCCGTCCTTTTCGGGTCCGTCCTGTTGCATTGAGCAAGGTCCGTCCTTAGGGTCCATCCCATAGCATCCCCATACTCTCTATGTCTTCCTATTTGAGTGAACTAACATGCAAATTACAAAGCAAACCACAGGCATTAATTCAGCAAAGCAAGGCATGGGAGTGACGCAAAGCTCTTCGACGTCTGGACTATTGCAAATAGTACAGCGTCTGCATTCGCAAAGCAGGTAGCCCTGACCACAGGAGGCCAGGATTTACTTTTATCGCATATTTTTCTAACATAAAGCATTTTCAAAACACTGCAGGCATTTTTGGCAAATACTTTGACCGTCGCTTTTCCAAAGCTCGGCTAAAGTGGGGGCTTTTGTAGACACCAAAATGTGTCCTTCCTGGCGTAATGCCCGATGATGATAACCTATAATCATGTTAAAGAAACGAATGTCATTGCTCGAAGTATTTGTGCTCATTTAAATCCATTATCCATCCCCACTCAGGATCTCATTAATTTTGATACCCATAAAAAGGACTTTCCGTAAGCTTTCCAATGCCATCTCATTTGTCCCAATCGGACACCGGAGTCAAAAGTTATGATTTAATGAAGATATGGACTAAAAACGATGTTCTCATACCCGCATATCACGGTTCAAGACTGATTTTTAGCAATGAAAGGATTAATTAGAGTACTAGCCCACTAGGCCTGTATTTCCCTTTGAATTAGCTTCCAACGATGTATTATGGGCTAAAATTCCATTAGAAACGAAAAAGATATGATCCGATCTTTGATTAATGCGCTGAAACGGACACTTCTCTAGTGTTTGGACCATAACTCATAGGATACGTATGCTATTCGATCCCACAATATGTCAAGAGAAATCCCTTTGAACAAGGAATCCAACGCACCAAATATCAGGCCAATCAGAGCTCAAAAGAGTTCTGCAGCGGGATTTTTGTGGCAACGGCGGCCAAGTACAAGCAAGCTTCAACTCAAGCTGTTGAATGCATTTACGCGTTTTAAAAACTCTTACAAGTAGGGTGAAAGAGATTTGAGTTCTTTTGTGTTGTATATCAAGAGAAAGTATCCAAATACTTTGTTTACATTCATTTGAGTGTGAAACTACACCAAGGATGTATACAAGTACAAACAAGCTTCTACTCAAGCTTTTTAATGCATTTACGCGTTTTAAAAGCTCTTACGAGAAGGGTGAAAGAGATTTCAGTTGTTTTGTGTTTTATATTAAGAGAAAGAATTAAATACTTTGTTTGCATTCATTTGATTGCGAAACTACACCAAGGGTGCTTACAAGTACAAATAAGCTTCAACTCAAGCTTTTGAATGCATTTACGTTTTAACAGCTCTTACGACTAGGGTGATAGAGATTGAGTTCTTTTGTATTGTATATTAAGCGAAAGCACCCAAATTATTTTCTTGCATCCATTTGAGTGTAAAACTACAACAAGAATATTTTCAAGTACGAACAAACTTCAACTCCTGTTTTTGAATGCATTTACGCGGTTTAACAACTCTTACGACTTGATAGAAATTGAGTTCTTTTGTGTAGTATATTAAGATAAAGCATCAAAATACTTTGTTTGCAGTCATTTGAGTGTGAAACTGCAACAAGGATGTTTACAAGTATAAACAAGCTTCAACTCAAGCTTTTGAATGCATTTACGCGTTTTAAAAGCTCTTACGAGAAGGGTGAAACAGATTTCAGTTGTTTTGGGTTGTATATTAACAGAAAGCACTAAATACTTTGTTTGCATTCATTTGAGTGCGAAACTACACCAAGGATGCTTACAAGTACAAATAAACTTCAACTCAAGCTTTTGAATGCATTTACGTTTTAACAGCTCTTACGTTTTAACGTTGAGTTCTTTTGTATTGTATATTAAGAGAAAGCACCCAAATTCTTTTCTTGCATCCATTTGAGTGTGAAACTAAAACAAGAATATTTACAAGTACGAACAAGCTTCAACTCATGCTTTTGAATGCATTTACGCGTTTTAACAGCTCTCTTATGAACAGGGTGATAGACATTGAGTTCTTTTGTGTTGGATTTTAAGAGAAAGCATTAAAATACTTTGTTTGCAATCATTTGAGTGTGACATTACACCAAGTATGTTTACAAGTACAAACAAGGTTCAACTCAAGCTATTGAATGCATTTACGCTCTTTAACAACTCTTACGACTAGGGTGATAGAAATTGAGTTCTTTTGTCTTGTATATAAAGAGATAGCATCCAAATACTTTGTTTGCATTCATTTGAGTGTGAAACTACACCAAGGATGTTTACAAGTAAAAACAAGCTTCAACTCAAGCTTTTGAATGTATTTACGCGTTTTAAAAGCTCTTACGAGTTGGGTGAAAGAGAATTGAGTTCTTTTGTGTTGTATATTAAGAGAAAGCATCCAAATACTTTGTTTACATTCATTTGCGTGTGAACTACACCAAGGATGTATACAAGTACAAACAAGCTTCAACTCAAGCTTTTGAATGCATTTATGCGGTTTAAAAGCTCTTTCGAGAAGGGTGAAGGAGATTTAAGTTTTTTGTGCTGTATATTAAGGGAAAGCATGCTAATACTTTGTTTCCATTCATTTGAGTGTGAAGCTACACCAAATATGTTTAAAAGTACAAACAAGGTTCAACTCAAGCTTTTGAATGCATTTACGCGTTTTAACAGCTCTTACGACTAGGGTGATAGAAATTGAGTGCTTTTGGGTTGTATATAAAGAGAAAGCATCCAAATACTTTGTTTGTGTTCATTTGAGTGTGAAACTACACCATGGCTATTTACAAGTACAAACAAGCTTCAACTCATGCTTTTGAATGCATTTAAGCGTCTTAAAAGCTCTTACGAGTAGGGTGAAAGAGATTTGAGTTCTTTTATGTTGTATATTAAGAGAAAGCATCCTAATACTTTGTTTGCATTCATTTGAGTGTGAAATTACACCAAGTATGTTTACAAATACAAACAAGGTTCAACTCAAGCTATTGAATGCATTTACGAGTTTTAACAGCTCTTACAACTAGAGTGATAGAAAATGAGATCTTTTGTGTTGTATATTAGGAGAAAGCATCCAAATACTTTGTTGTCATTCATTTGAGTGTGAAACTACACCAAGGATGTTTACAAGTAAAAACAAGCTTCAACTCCAGCTTTTGAATGTATTTACGCGTTTTAAAGCTCTTACGAGTAGGGTGAAAGACATATGAGTTCTTTTGTGTTGTATATTAAGACAAAGCATTAAAATACTTTGTCTGCATTCATTTGAGTGTGAAACTACACCAAGGATGTTTACAAGTACAAACAAGCTTCAACTCAAGCTTTTGAATGCATTTACGCATTTTAACAGCTCTTACGACTAGGGTGATAGAAATTGAGTTCTTTTGTGTTGCATATTAAGAGAAAGCAACCAAATACTTTTTTTGCATTCATTTGAGTGTGAAAATACACCAAGGATGTTTACAAGTACAAATAATTTCAACTCAAGCTTTTGAATGCATTTACGCGTTTTAACAGCTCTTACGACTAGGGTGATAGAAATTGAGTTCTTTTGTGTTGTATGTTAAGAGAAAGCATCCAAATACCTTGTTTGTATGTTAAGAGAAAGCATCCAAATACTTTGTTTGTATTCATTTGACTGTGAAACTACACCAAGAAAGTTTACAAGTATAAAAAAGCTTCAACTCAAGGTTTTAAATGCATTTACGCGTTTTAACAGCTCTTACGACTTGGGTGATAGAAATTGAGTTCTTTTGTGTTGTATTTTAAGAGAAAGCATCCAAATACCTTGATTGTATTCATTTGACTGTGAAACTACACCAAGGATGTTTACAAGTAAAACAAACTTCAACTCAAGCTTTTGAATGCATTTACGCGTTTTAACAGCTCTTACGACTAGCGTGATAGAAATTGAGTTCTTTTGTGTTGTATTTTAAGGGAAAGCATCCAAATACCTTGTTTGCGTTCATTTGATTGTGAAACTACACCAATGGTGTTTACAAGTACAAACAAGCTTCAACTCAAGCTTTTGAATGCATTTACGCGTTTTAACAGCTCTTACGACTAGGGTGAGAGAAATTTAGTTTTTTTGTGTTGTATTTTAAGAGAAAGCACCCAAATACCTTGTTTGTATTCATTTGACTGTGAAACTACACCAAGGATGTTTACAAGTAAACCAAGTTTCAACTCAAGCTTTTGAATGCACTTACGCGTTTTAACAGCTCTTACGACTAGGGTGATAGAAATTGAGTTCTTTTGTGTTGTATTTTAAAAGAAAGCATCCAAATACTTTGTTTGCATTCATTTGTGTTTCAAACTACAACAAGGATATTTACAAGTACAAACAAGCTTCAACTCAAGCTTTTGAATACATTTACGCGTTTAAACAGCTCTTACGACTTGGGTGATAGAAATTGAGTTCTTTTGTGTTGTATTTTAAGAGAAAGCATCCAAATACCTTGTTTGTATTCATTTGACTGTGAAACTACACCAAGGATGTTTACAAGTAACAACCTTCAACTCAAGCTTTTGAATGCATTTACGCGTTTTAACAGCTCTTACTACTATGGTGATAGAAATTGAGTTATTTTGTGTTGTATATTAAGAGAAAGCATCCAAATACTTTGTTTGCATTCATTTGATTGTGAAACTACACCAATGATGTTTACAAGTATCAACAACCTTCAACTTATGCTTTTGAATGTATTTACGCGTTTCAACAGCTCTTACAACAAGGGTGATAGAAATTGAGTTGTTTTGTATTGTATTTTAAGAGAAAGCATCCAAATACTTTGTTTGCATTCATTTGAATATGAAACTACACCAAGGATGTTTACAAGTACAAACAAGCTTTAACTTAAGCTTTTGAATGCATTTACGCGTTTTAACAGCTCGTACAACAAGGGTGATAGAAATTGAGTTCTTTTGTGTTGTATTTTCAGAGAAAGCATGCAAATACCTTGTTTGCATTCATTTGACTATGAAACTACACCAAGAATTTTTACAAGTACAAACAAGCTTCAACTCAAGCTTTTGAATGCATTTACGCGTTTTGACAGCTCTTACGAGTAGGGTGAAAGAGATTTGAGTTCTTTTATGTTGTATATTAAGAGAAAGCATCCAAACACTTTGTTTGCATTCATTTGAGTGTGAAACTACACGAAGGATGTTTACAAGTACAAATAAGCTTCAACTCAAGCTTTTGAATGCATTTACGCGTTTTAACAGCTCTTATGACTAGGCTGATAGACATTGAGTTCTTTTGTGTTGTGTATTAAGAGAAAGCATCCAAATACTTTGTTTGCATTCATTTGAGTGTGAAACAACACCAACGATGTTTACAAGTACAAACAAGCTTCAACTCAAGCTTTTGAATGCATTTACGCGTTTTAACAGCTCTTACGAGTAGGGTGATAGAGATTTGAGTTCTTTTGTGTTATATATTAAGAGAAAGCACCCCAATGCTTTGTTTGCATTCATTTGATTGTGAAACTATACCAAGAATGTTTACATGTACGAACAAGCTTCAACTCATGCTTTTCAATGCATTTACGTGTTTTAACAGTTCTTACGACTAAGGTGATAGAAATTGAGTTCTTGTGTTGTATATTAAGAGAAAGCATCGTAATACTTTGTTTGCATTCATTTGAGTGTGAAACTACACCAAGGATGTTTACAAGTACAAACAAGCTCTAAGCCAAGATTTTATATGCATTTACGCGTTTTAAAAGCTCTTACGAGTAGGGTGAAAGAGATTTGAGTTCTTTTGTGTTGTATATTAAAGAAAGCACCCCAATGCTTTGTTTGCATTTATTTGATTGTGAAACTATACCAAAAAATGATTACAAGTGTGAACAAGCTTCAACTCATGCTTTTGAATGCATTTACGCGTTTTAACAGTTCTTACGACTAGGGTGATAGAAATTGAGATCTTCTGTAGTATATTAAGAGAAAGCATCGAAATACTTTGTTTGCATTCATTTGAGTGTGAAACTACACCAAGGATGTTTACAATACAAACAAGCTCTAAGTCAAGCTTTTGAATGCATTTACGCGTTTTAAAAGCTCTTACGAGTAGGGTGAAAGAGATTTGAGTTCTTTTGTGTTGTCTATTAAAGAAAGCACCCCAATGCTTTGTTTGCATTCATTTGATTGTGAAACTATACCAAAAATGTTTACAAGTGCGAACAAGCTTCAACTCATGCTTTTGAATGCATTTACGCGTTTTAACAGCTCTTACGACTAGAGTGATAGAAATTGAGTTCTTTTGTGTTGTATATTAAGAGAAAGCATCCAAATACTTTGTTTGCATTCATTTGAGTGTAAAACTACACCAAGGATTTTTACAAGTACAAACAAGCTTCAACTCAAACTTTTGAATGCATTTACGCGTTTTAACAGCTTTTACGACTAGGGTGATAGAAATTGAGTTCTTTTGTGTTGTATTTTAAGAGAAAGCATCCAAATACCTTGTTTGCATTCATTTAAATGTGAAACTACACCAAGAATGTTTACAAGTACAAACAACTTTCAACTCAAGATTTTGAATGCATTTACGCGTTTTAGCAGCTCTCTTACGACTAGGGTGATAGAAATTGAGTTCTTTTTTGTTGTATATTAAGAGAAAGCATCCAAATACTTTGTTTGCATTCATTTGAGTTTGAAACTACAACAAGGATATTTACAAGTACAAACAAGCTTCAACTCAAGCTTTTAAATGCATTTACGCGTTTAACAGCTCTTACGAGTAGGGTGATAGAAATTGAGTTCTTTTGTGTTGTATATTACGAGAAAGCATCCAAATACTCTGTCTGCATTCATTTAAGTGTGAAACTACACCAAAGATGTTTACAAGTACAAACAAGTTTCAACTCAAGCTTTTGAATGCATTTATGCGTTTTAAGAGCTCTTACTGTAAGGTGAAAGAGATTTGAGTTCTTTTGTGTTGTATATTAAGAGAAAGCACCCCAATGCTTTGTTTGCATTCATTTGATTGTGAAACTATACCAAGAATGTTTACAAGTACGAACAAGCTTCAACTTAAGCTTTTGAATGCATTTACGCGGTTTAACAGTTCTTACGACTAGGGTGATAGAAATTGAGTTCTTGTGTTGTATATTAAGAGAAAGCATCCAAATACTTTGTTTGCATTCATTTGAGTGTGAAACTAGACCAAGGATGTTTACAAGTACAAACAAGCTCTTAGTCAAGGTTTTGAATGCATTTACGCGTTTTAAAAGCTCTTACGAGTAGGGTGAAAGAGATTTGAGTTCTTTTGTGTTGTATATTAAAGAAAGCACCCCAATGTTTTGTTTGCATTCATTTGATTGTGAAACTATACCAAAAATGTTTACTAGTGCGAACAAGCTTCAACTCATGCTTTTGAATGCATTTTCGCGTTTTAACAGCTCTTACGACTAGGGTCATAGAAATTGAGTTCTTTTGTGTTGTATTTTAAGAGAAAGCATCCAAATACCTTATTTGCATTCATTTGACTGTGAAACTACACCAAGGATATTTACAAGTACAAACAAGCTTCAATAAAGCTTTTGAATGCATTTACGCGCTTTGACAGCGCTTACGAGTAGGGTGAAAGAGATTTGAGTTCTTTTGTGTTGTATATTAAGAGAAAGCATCCGAATAATTTGTTTGCATTCATTTGATTGTTAAAATACAACAAGGATGTTTACAAGTACAAACAAGCTACAACTAAAGCTTTTGAATGCATTTACCCATTTTAACAGCTCTTACGACTAGGGTGAAATTTGAGTTCTTTTGTGTTGTATATTAAGAGAAAGCATACAAATACTTTTATTGCATTCAATTGAGTGTGAAACTACACCAAGGATGTTTACAAGTACAAACAAGCTTCAACTCAAGCTTTTGAATGCATTTACGCGTTTTAACAGCTCTTACGACTAGGGTGATAGAAATTGAGTTCTTTTGTGTTGTATTTTAAGAGAAAGCATCCAAATACCTTGTTTGCATTCATTTGATTGTGAAACTACACCACAAATGTTTACAAGTACAAACAAGCTTCAACTCAAGCTTTTGAATGCATTTACGCGTATTAAAAGCTTCTACGACCAGGGTGAAAGAGATTTGAGTTCTTTTTTGTTGTATATTAAGAGAAAGCGTCCAAATACTTTGTTTGCAATCATTTGAGTGTGAAACTACACCAAGGATGATTACAAGTACAAACAAGCTTCGACTCAAGCTTTTGAATGCATTTACGCGTTTTAACAGCTCTTACGACTAGGGTCATAGAAATTGAGTTCTTTTGTGTTGTATTTTAAGAGAAAGCATCCAAATACCTTGTTTGCATTCATTTGACTGTGAAACTACACCAAGGATGTTTTCAAGTACAAACAAGCTTCGACTCAAGCTTTTGAATGCATTTACGTGTTTCAAAAGCTCCTACGAGTAGCGTAAAAGAGATTTGAGTTCTTTTGTGTTGTATATTAAGAGAAAGCATGCAAATACTTTGTTTGCATTCATTTGAGTGTGAAACTACACCAAGTATGTTTACATGTACAAACAAGCTTCAACTCAAGCTTTCGAATGCATTTATGCGTTTTAAAAGCTCTTACGAGTAAGGTGAAAGTGATTTGAGTTCTTTTGTGTTGTACATTAAGAGAAAGCACCCCAATGCTTTGTTTGCATTCATTTGATTGTGAAACTATACCAAGAATGTTTACAAGTACAAACAAGCTTCAACTTAAGCTTTTGAATGCATTTACGCGTCTTCAAAGCTCTTAGGAGTAGGGTAAAAGAGATTTGAGTTCTTTTATGTTGTATATTAAGAGAAAGCATCCTAATACTTTGTTTGCATTCATTTGAGTGTGAAATTACACCAAGTATGTTTACAAATACAAACAAGGTTCAACTCAAGCTATTAAATGCATTTACGAGTTTTAACAGCTCTTACAACTAGAGTGATAAAAACTGAGTTCTTTTGTGTTGTATATTAAGAGAAAGCATCCAAAAACTTTGTTGTCATTCGTTTGAGTGTGAAACTACACCAAGGATGTTTACTAGTAAAAACAAGTTTCAACTCAAGCTTTTGAATGTATTTACGCATTTTAAAGCTCTTACTAGTAGGGTGAAAGAGATTTGAGTTGTTTTGTGTGGTATATTAAGAGAAAGCATTAAAATACTTTGTTTGCATTCATGTGAGTGTTAAACTATACCAAGGATGTTTACAAGTACAAACAAGCTTCAACTCAAGCTTTTCAATGCACTTACGCGTTTTAAAAGCATTTACGAGTAGGGTGATAGAGATTGAGTTCTTTTGTGTTGTATATATATTAAGAGAAAGCATCCAAATACTTTGTTTACATTCATTTGAGTCTGAAACTGCACCAAGTATGTTTACAAATACAAACAATCTTCAACCCAAGCTTTTGAATGCATTTACGCGTTTTTACAACTCTTACGACTAAGGTGATAGAAATTGAGTTCTTTTATGTTGTATATTAAGAGAAAGCATCCAAATACTTTGTTTGCATTCATTTCAGTGGGAAGCTACACCAAGGAGTTTTACAAGTAGAAACAAGCTTCAACTCAAGCTTTTGAATGCAATTACGCGTTTTAACAGCTCTTACGACTGGGGTGATAGAAATTGAGTTCTTTTATGTTGTATATTAAGAGAAAGCATCCAAGTACTTTGTTTGCATTCATTTGAGTGTGAAACTACACCAAGGAGTTTTACAAGTACAAACAAGCTTCAACTCAAACTTTTGAATGCATTTACGCGTTTTAACAGCTTTTACGACTAGGGCGATAGAAATTGAGTTCTTTTGTGTTGTATTTTAAGAGAAAGCATCCAAATACTTTGTTTGCAATCATTTAAGTGTGAAACTACACCAAGTATGTTTACATGTACAAACAAGCTTCAAGCCAAGCTTTTGAATGCATTGACGCGTCTTGACAGCTCTTACGAGTAGGGTGAAAGAGATTTGAGTTCTTTTGTGTTGTATACTAAGAGAAAGCACCACAATGCTTTGTTTGCATTCATTTGATTGTGATACTATACCAAGAATGTTTACAAGTACGAAAAACCTTCAACTCATGCTTTTTAATGCATTTACCCGTTTTAACAGCTCCTACGACTAGGGTGATAGAAATTGAGTTCTTGTGTTGTATATTAAGAGAAAGCATCCAAATACTTTGTTTGCATTCATTTGAGTGTGAAACAACACCAAGGATGTTTACAAGTACAAACAAGCTCCAACTCGAGCTTTTAAATGCATTTACACGTTTTAAAAGCTCTTACGAGTAGGGTGAAAGAGATTTGAGTTCTTTTGTGTTTTATATTAAGAGAAAGCACCCCAATGCTTTGTTTGCATTCATTTGAGTGTGAAACTACACCAAGAATGTTTACAAGTATGAACAAGCTTCAATTCATGCTTTTGAATGAATTTATGCGTTTTAACAGCTCTTACAACTAGGGTGATAGAAATTGAGTTCTTTTGTTTGTATATTAAGAGAAAGCATCCAAATACTTTGTTTGCATTTATTTGAGTTTGAAACAACAACAAGGATATTTACAAGTACAAACCAGCTTCAACTCAAGCTTTTTAATGCATTTACGCGTTTTAACAGCTTTAATGACTAGGGTGATAGAAATTGAGTTATTTTGTGTTGTATATTAAGAGAAAGCATCCAAATACTTTGTTTGCATTCATTTGAATGTGAAACTATACCAAGGAATTTTACAAGTACAAACAAGCTTCAACTCAGACTTTTGAATGCATTTACGCGTTTTAACGGCTTTTACAAATAGGGTGATAGAAATTGAGTTCTTTTGTGTTGTATTTTAAGAGAAAGCATCCAAATACCTTGTTTGCATTCATTTAAATGTGAAACTACACCAAGAATGTTTACAAGTGCAAACAAATTTCAACTCAAGCTTTTGAATGCATTTCGCGTTTTAGTAGCTCTTACGACTAGGGTGATAGAAATTGAGTTCTTTTGTGTTGTATATTAAGAGAAAGCATCCAAATACCTTGTTTGCATTCATTTGAGTATGAAAGTACAACAAGGATATTTAAAAGTACAAACAAGCTTCAACTCAAGCTTTTGAACGCATTTACGCGTTTTAACAGCTCTTACGAGTAGGGTGATAGAAATTGAGTTCTTTTGTGTTGTATATTAAGAGAAAGCATCCAAATACTTTGTTTGCATTCATTTAAGTGTGAAACTACACCAAGGATGTTTACAAATACAAACAAGTTTCAACTCAAGCTTTTGAATGCATTTATGCGTTTTAAAAGCTCTTACGAGTAAGGTGAAAGAGATTTGAGTTCTTTTGTGTTGTATATTAAGAGAAAGCACCCGAATGCTAACAAGTACAAACCAGCTTCAACTCAAGCTTTTTAATGCATTTACGCATTTTAACAGCTTTTACGACTAGGGTGATAGAAATTGAGTTCTTTTGTGTTGTATATTAAGAGAAAGCATCCAAATAGTTTGTTTGCATTCATTTGAGTGTGAAACTACACCAAGGAATTTTACAAGTACAACCAAGCTTCAACTCAAACTTTTGAATGCATTTACAAGTTTTAACGACTTTTACGACTAGGGTGATAGAAATTGAGTTCTTTTGTGTTGTATTTTAAGAGAAAGCATCCAAATACCTTGTTTGCATTCATTTAAATGTGAAACTACACCAAGAATGTTTACAAGTACGAACAAGCTTCAACTTAAGCTTTTGAATGCATTAACGCGTTTTAACAGTTCTTACGACTAGGGTGATAGAAATTGAGTTCTTGTGTCGTAAACTAAGAGAATACATCCAAATACTTTGTTTGCATTCATTTGAGTGTGAAACTACACCAAGGATGTTTACAAGGACAAACAATCTTCAAGTCAAGCTTTTGAATGCATTTACGCGCTTTGACAGCTCTTACGGGTAGGGTGAAAGAGATTTGAGTTCTTTTGTGTTGTATATTACGAGAAAGCATCCAAATAATTTGTTTGCATTCATTTGATTGTTAAAATACAACAAGGATGTTTACAAGTACAAACAAGCTTCAACTGAAGCTTTTGAATGCATTTACCCGTTTTAACAGCTCTTACGACTAGGGTGAAAATTGAGTTCTTTTGTGTTGTATATTAAGAGAAAGCATCCAAATACTTTGATTGCATTCAATTGAGTGTGAAACTACACCACGAATGTTTACAAGTACAAACAAGCTTCAACTCAAACTTTTGAATGCATTTACGCGTTTTAACGGCTTTTACGACTAGGGTGATAGAAATTGAGTTCTTTTGTGTTGTATTTTAAGAGAAAGCATCCAAATACCTTTTTTGCATTCATTTAAATGTGAAACTACACCAAGGATGTTTACAAGTGCAAACAAGCTTCAACTCAAGCTTTTGAATGCATTTACGCGTTTTAAAAGCTTCTACGAGTAGGGTGAAAGAGATTTGAGTTCTTTTGTGTTGTATATTAAGAGAAAGCGTCCAAATACTTTGTTTGCATTCATTTGAGTGTGAAACTACACCAAGGATGATTACAAGTACAAACAAGCTTCAACTCAAGCTTTTGAATGCATTTACGCGTTTTAACAGCTCTTACGACTAGGGTCATAGAAACTGAGTTCTTTTTGTGTTGTACTTTAAGAGATAGTATCCAAATACCTTGTTTGCATTCAATTTGACTGTGAAACTACACCAAGGATGTTTACAAGTACAAACAAGCTTCGACTCAAGCTTTTGAATGAATTTACGCATTTTAAAGCTCCTACGAGTAGGGTAAAAGAGATTTGAGTTCTTTTGTGTTGTATATTCAGAGAAAGCACCACAATGCTTTGTTTGCATTCATTTGATTGTGATACTATACCAAGAATGTTTACAAGTACGAACAAGCTTCGACTCATGCTTTTGAATGCATTTACGCGTTTTAACAGCTCCTACGACTATGGTGATAGAAATTGAGTTCTTGTGTTGTATATTAAGAGAAAGCATCCAAATACTTTGTTTTTATTCATTTAAGTATGAAACTACACCAAGGCTGTTTACAAGTACAAACAAGCTTCAACTCAATATTTTGAATGCATTTACGCGCTTTAAAAGCTCTTACGAGTAGGGTGAAAGATATTTGAGTTCTTTTGTGTTGAATATTAAGAGAAAGCCCCACAATGCTTTGTTTGCATTCATTTGATTGTGATACTATACCAAGAATGTTTACAAGTACGAACAAGCTTCAACTCATGCTTTTGAATGCATTTACGCGTTTTAACAGCTCTTACGACTAGGGTGTTAGAAATTGAGTTCTTTTGTGTTGTATATTAAGAGAAAGCATCCAAATACTTTCTTTGCATTCATTTGAGTGTGAAACTACAACAAGTATGTTTACAAGTACAAACAAGCTTCAACTCAAGTTTTTGAATGCATTGACGCGTTTTGATAGATCTTACGAGTAGGTGAAAGAGAGTTGAGTTCTTTTGTGTTGTATATTAAGAGAAAGTATCCAAACGCTTTGTTTGCATTCAATTGAGTGTGAAACTGCACCAATGATGTTTACAAGTACTAACAAACTTCTACTCAAGCTTTTGAATGCATTTACACATTTTAACAGCTCTCTTACGACTAGGGTGATGGACATTGAGTTCTTTTGTGTTGTATATGAAATGAAAGCGTCCAAATACTTTGCTTGCATTCATTTCACTGAGAAACTACAGCAAGGATGTTTACAAGTACAAACAAGCATCAAGTTTTAACAGGTCTTATGACTTGGGTATTAGAAATTGAGTTCTTTTGTGTTGTGTTTTAAGAGAAAGCATCCAAATTCTTTGTTTTCTTTCATTTGAGATTGAAACTTCACCAAGGATGTTTACAAGTACAAACAAGCTTCAACTCAAGCTTCAGAATTGAATTACGCGTTTTAAAAGCTCTTACGAGTACGGTGAAAGAGATTTGAGTTTTTTGTGTTGTATATTAAGAGAAAGCATCCAAATACTTTCTTTGCATTCATTTGGGTGTGAAACTACAACAAGTATGTTTACAAGTACAAACAAGCTTCAACTCAAGCTTCTGAATGCATTGACGCGTTTTGATAGCTCTTACGGGTAGGTGAAAGAGAGTTGAGTTCTTTTGTGTTGTATATTAAGAGAAAGTATCCAAACGCTTTGTTTGCATTCAATTGAGTGTGAAACTGCACCAATGATGTTTACAAGTACAAACAAACTTCAACTCAAGCTTTTGAATGCATTTACACATTTTAACAGCTCTCTTACGACTAGGGTGATGGACATTGAGTTCTTTTGTGTTGTATATTAAATGAAAGCGTCCAAATACTTTCCTTGCATTCATTTGAGTGAGAAACTACAGCAAGGATGTTTACAAGTACAAACAAGCTTCAACTCAAGGTTTTGAATGCATTTACGCGTTTTAACAGGTCTTATGACTAGGGTATTAGAAATTGAGTTCTTTTGTGTTGTGTTTTAAGAGAAAGCATCCAAATACTTTGTTTGCTTTCATTTGAGATTGAAACTTCACCAAGGATGTTTACAAGTACAAACAAGCTTCAACTCAAGCTTCAGAATTGAATTACGCGTTTTAAAAGCTCTTACGAGTAGGGTGAAAGAGATTTGAGTTCTTTTGTGTTGTATATTAAGAGAAAGCATCCAAACACTTTGTTTGCATTCATTTGAGTGTGAACCCCACACCAATGATGTTTACAAGTACGAACAAGCTTCAACTCAAGCTTTTGAATGCATTTACGCGTTTTAACAACTCTTACAACTAGGGTGATAGACATTAAGTTCTTTTGTGTTGTATATTAACAGAAAGCGTCCAAGTACTTTGTTTACATTCATTCGAGTGTGAAACTACACCAAGTATGGTTACAAGTACAAACAAGCTTCAACTCAAGCTTTTGAATGCATTTACGCGTTTTAATAGGTCTTACGAATAGGGTATTAGAAATTGAGTTCTTTTGTGTTGTGTTTTAAGAGAAAGCATCCAAATACTTTGTTTGCTTTCATTTGAGTTTGAAACTACACCAAGGATGTTTACAAGTACAAACAAGCTTCAACTCAAGCTTTAGAATGCATTTACGCGTTTTAAAAGCTCTTACGAGTAGGGTGAAAGAGATTTGAGTTCTTTAGTGTTGTATATTAAGAGAAAGCACCCCAATGCTTTGTTTCCATTCATTTGAGTGTGAAACTACACCAAGAATGTTTACAAGTACGAACAAGATTCAATTCATGCTTTTGAATGCATTTATGCGTTTTAAGAGCTCTTACGACTAGGGTGATAGAAATTGAGTTCTTTTCTGTTGTATATTAAGAGAAGGCATCCAAATACTTTGTTTGCATTCATTTGAGTTTGAAACTACAACAAGGATATTTAGAAGTACCAACAAGCTTCAACTCGAGCTTTTGAATGCATTTACGCGTTTTAACAGCTCTTACGACTAGGGTGATAGAAATTGAGTTCTTTTGTGTTGTATATTAAGAGAAAGCATCCAAATACTTTGTTTGCATTCATTTGAGTGTGAAACTACACCAAGGATGTTTACACGTACTAACAAGCTTCAACTCAAACGTTTGAATGCATTTACGCGTTTTAACAATTCTTACGACTAGGGTGATAGAAATTGAGTTCTTTTGTGTTGTGTTTTAAGAGAAAGCATCCAAATACCTTGTTTGCATTCATTTGAGTGTGAAACTACACCGAGGATGTTTACAAGTACAAACAAGCTTCAACTCAAGCTTTTGAATGCATTGACGCATTTTGACAATTCTTACGACTAGGGTGATAGAAATTGAGTTCTTTTGTGTTGTATTTTAAGAGAAAGCATCCAAATATCTTGATTGCATTCATTTGAGTGTGAAACTACACCAAGGATGATTACAAGTACAAACAAGCTTCAACTCAAACTTTTGAATGCATTTACGCGTTTTAACAGCTCTTACGACTAGGGTCATAGAAACTGAGTTCTTTTTGTGTTGTATTTTAAGAGATAGTATCCAAATACCTTGTTTGCATTCAATTTGACTATGAAACTACACCAAGGATATTTACAAGTACAAACAAGCTTCGACTCAAGCTTTTGAATGAATTTACACATTTTAAAAGCTCCTACGAGTAGGGTAAAAGAGATTTGAGTTCTTTTGTGTTGTATATTAAGAGAAAGCACCACAATGCTTTGTTTGCATTCATTTGATTGTGATACTATACCAAGAATGTTTACAAGTACGAACAAGCTTCGACTCATGCTTTTGAATGCATTTACGCGTTTTAACAGCTCCTACGACTAGGGTGATAGAAATTGAGTTCTTGTGTTGTATATTAAGAGAAAGCATCCAAATACTTTGTTTGTATTCATTTGAGTATGAAACTACACCAAGGCTGTTTACAAGTACAAACAAGCTTCAACTCAAGATTTTGAATGCATTTACGCGCTTTAAAAGCTCTTACGAGTAGGGTGAAAGAGATTTGAGTTCTTTTGTGTTGAATATTAAGAGAAAGCCCCACAATGCTTTGTTTGCATTCATTTGATTGTGATACTATACCAAGAATGTTTACAAGTACGAACAAGCTTCAACTCATGTTTTTGAATGCATTTACGCCTTTTAACAGCTCTTACGACTAGGGTGTTAGAAATTGAGTTCTTTTGTGTTGTATATTAAGAGAAAGCATCCAAATACTTTCTTTGCATTCATTTGAGTGTGAAACTACAACAGGTATGTTTACAAGTACAAACAAGCTTCAACTCAAGTTTTTGAATGCATTGACGCGTTTTGATAGCTCTTACGAGTAGGTGAAAGAGAGTTGAGTTCTTTTGTGTTGTATATTAAGAGAAAGTATCCAAACGCTTTGTTTGCATTCAATTGAGTGTGAAACTGCACCAATGATGTTTACAAGTACTAACAAACTTCAACTCAAGCTTTTGAATGCATTTACACATTTTAACAGCTCTCTTACGACTAGGGTGATGGACATTGAGTTCTTTTGTGTTGTATATGAAATGAAAGCGTCCAAATACTTTGCTTGCATTCATTTGATTGAGAAACTACAGCAAGGATGTTTACAAGTACAAACAAGCATCAAGTTTTAACAGGTCTTATGACTAGGGTATTAGAAATTGAGTTCTTTTGTGTTGTGTTTTAAGAGAAAGCATCCAAATACTTTATTTTCTTTCATTTGAGATTGAAACTTCACCAAGGATGTTTACAAGTACAAACAAGCTTCAACTCAAGCTTCAGAATTGAATTACGCGTTTTAAAAGCTCTTACGAGTAGGGTGAAAGAGATTTGAGTTCTTTTGTGTTGTATATTAAGAGAAAGCATCCAAATACTTTCTTTGCATTCATTTGGGTGTGAAACTACAACAAGTATGTTTACAAGTACAAACAAGCTTCAACTCAAGCTTCTGAATGCATTGACGCGTTTGGATAGCTCTTACGAGTAGGTGAAAGAGAGTTGAGTTCTTTTGTGTTGTATATTAAGAGAAAGTATCCAAACGCTTTGTTTGCATTCAATTGAGTGTGAAACTGCACCAATGATGTTTACAAATACAAAAAAACTTCAACTCAAGCTTTTGATTGCATTTACACAATTTAACAGCTCTCTTACGACTAGGGTGATGGACATTGAGTTCTTTTGTGTTGTATATTAAATGAAAGCGTCCAAATACTTTCCTTGCATTCATTTGAGTGAGAAACTACAGCAAGGATGTTTACAAGTACAAACAAGCTTCAACTCAAGGTTTTGAATGCATTTACGCGTTTTAACAGGTCTTATGACTAGGGTATTAGAAATTGAGTTCTTTTGTGTTGTGTTTTAAGAGAAAGCATCCAAATACTTTGGTTGCTTTCATTTGAGATTGAAACTTCACCAAGGATGTTTACAAGTAAAAACAAGCTTCAACTCAAGCTTCAGAATTGAATTACGCGTTTTAAAAGCTCTTACGAGTAGGGTGGAAGAGATTTGAGTTCTTTTGTGTTGTATATTAAGAGAAAGCATCCAAACACTTTGTTTGCATTCATTTGAGTGTGAACCCCACACCAATGATGTTTACAAGTACGAACAAGCTTCAACTCAAGCTTTTGAATGCATTTACGCGTTTTAACAACTCTTACAACTAGGGTGATAGACATTAAGTTCTTTTGTGTTGTATATTAACAGAAAGCGTCCAAGTACTTTGTTTACATTCATTCGAGTGTGAAACTACACCAAGTATGGTTACAAGTACAAACAAGCTTCAACTCAAGCTTTTGAATGCATTTACGCGTTTTAATAGGTCTTACGAATAGGGTATTAGAAATTGAGTTCTTTTGTGTTGTGTTTTAAGAGAAAGCATCCAAATACTTTGTTTGCTTTCATTTGAGTTTGAAACTACACCAAGGATGTTTACAAGTACAAACAAGCTTCAACTCAAGCTTTAGAATGCATTTACGCGTTTTAAAAGCTCTTACGAGTAGGGTGAAAGAGATTTGAGTTCTTTAGTGTTGTATATTAAGAGAAAGCACCCCAATGCTTTGTTTCCATTCATTTGAGTGTGAAACTACACCAAGAATGTTTACAAGTACGAACAAGATTCAATTCATGCTTTTGAATGCATTTATGCGTTTTAAGAGCTCTTACGACTAGGGTGATAGAAATTGAGTTCTTTTCTGTTGTATATTAAGAGAAGGCATCCAAATACTTTGTTTGCATTCATTTGAGTTTGAAACTACAACAAGGATATTTAGAAGTACCAACAAGCTTCAACTCGAGCTTTTGAATGCATTTACGCGTTTTAACAGCTCTTACGACTAGGGTGATAGAAATTGAGTTCTTTTGTGTTGTATATTAAGAGAAAGCATCCAAATACTTTGTTTGCATTCATTTGAGTGTGAAACTACACCAAGGATGTTTACACGTACTAACAAGCTTCAACTCAAACGTTTGAATGCATTTACGCGTTTTAACAATTCTTACGACTAGGGTGATAGAAATTGAGTTCTTTTGTGTTGTGTTTTAAGAGAAAGCATCCAAATACCTTGTTTGCATTCATTTGAGTGTGAAACTACACCGAGGATGTTTACAAGTACAAACAAGCTTCAACTCAAGCTTTTGAATGCATTGACGCATTTTGACAATTCTTACGACTAGGGTGATAGAAATTGAGTTCTTTTGTGTTGTATTTTAAGAGAAAGCATCCAAATATCTTGATTGCATTCATTTGAGTGTGAAACTACACCAAGGATGATTACAAGTACAAACAAGCTTCAACTCAAACTTTTGAATGCATTTACGCGTTTTAACAGCTCTTACGACTAGGGTCATAGAAACTGAGTTCTTTTTGTGTTGTATTTTAAGAGATAGTATCCAAATACCTTGTTTGCATTCAATTTGACTATGAAACTACACCAAGGATATTTACAAGTACAAACAAGCTTCGACTCAAGCTTTTGAATGAATTTACACATTTTAAAAGCTCCTACGAGTAGGGTAAAAGAGATTTGAGTTCTTTTGTGTTGTATATTAAGAGAAAGCACCACAATGCTTTGTTTGCATTCATTTGATTGTGATACTATACCAAGAATGTTTACAAGTACGAACAAGCTTCGACTCATGCTTTTGAATGCATTTACGCGTTTTAACAGCTCCTACGACTAGGGTGATAGAAATTGAGTTCTTGTGTTGTATATTAAGAGAAAGCATCCAAATACTTTGTTTGTATTCATTTGAGTATGAAACTACACCAAGGCTGTTTACAAGTACAAACAAGCTTCAACTCAAGATTTTGAATGCATTTACGCGCTTTAAAAGCTCTTACGAGTAGGGTGAAAGAGATTTGAGTTCTTTTGTGTTGAATATTAAGAGAAAGCCCCACAATGCTTTGTTTGCATTCATTTGATTGTGATACTATACCAAGAATGTTTACAAGTACGAACAAGCTTCAACTCATGCTTTTGAATGCATTTACGCCTTTTAACAGCTCTTACGACTAGGGTGTTAGAAATTGAGTTCTTTTGTGTTGTATATTAAGAGAAAGCATCCAAATACTTTCTTTGCATTCATTTGAGTGTGAAACTACAACAGGTATGTTTACAAGTACAAACAAGCTTCAACTCAAGTTTTTGAATGCATTGACGCGTTTTGATAGCTCTTACGAGTAGGTGAAAGAGAGTTGAGTTCTTTTGTGTTGTATATTAAGAGAAAGTATCCAAACGCTTTGTTTGCATTCAATTGAGTGTGAAACTGCACCAATGATGTTTACAAGTACTAACAAACTTCAACTCAAGCTTTTGAATGCATTTACACATTTTAACAGCTCTCTTACGACTAGGGTGATGGACATTGAGTTCTTTTGTGTTGTATATGAAATGAAAGCGTCCAAATACTTTGCTTGCATTCATTTGATTGAGAAACTACAGCAAGGATGTTTACAAGTACAAACAAGCATCAAGTTTTAACAGGTCTTATGACTAGGGTATTAGAAATTGAGTTCTTTTGTGTTGTGTTTTAAGAGAAAGCATCCAAATACTTTATTTTCTTTCATTTGAGATTGAAACTTCACCAAGGATGTTTACAAGTACAAACAAGCTTCAACTCAAGCTTCAGAATTGAATTACGCGTTTTAAAAGCTCTTACGAGTAGGGTGAAAGAGATTTGAGTTCTTTTGTGTTGTATATTAAGAGAAAGCATCCAAATACTTTCTTTGCATTCATTTGGGTGTGAAACTACAACAAGTATGTTTACAAGTACAAACAAGCTTCAACTCAAGCTTCTGAATGCATTGACGCGTTTGGATAGCTCTTACGAGTAGGTGAAAGAGAGTTGAGTTCTTTTGTGTTGTATATTAAGAGAAAGTATCCAAACGCTTTGTTTGCATTCAATTGAGTGTGAAACTGCACCAATGATGTTTACAAATACAAAAAAACTTCAACTCAAGCTTTTGATTGCATTTACACAATTTAACAGCTCTCTTACGACTAGGGTGATGGACATTGAGTTCTTTTGTGTTGTATATTAAATGAAAGCGTCCAAATACTTTCCTTGCATTCATTTGAGTGAGAAACTACAGCAAGGATGTTTACAAGTACAAACAAGCTTCAACTCAAGGTTTTGAATGCATTTACGCGTTTTAACAGGTCTTATGACTAGGGTATTAGAAATTGAGTTCTTTTGTGTTGTGTTTTAAGAGAAAGCATCCAAATACTTTGGTTGCTTTCATTTGAGATTGAAACTTCACCAAGGATGTTTACAAGTAAAAACAAGCTTCAACTCAAGCTTCAGAATTGAATTACGCGTTTTAAAAGCTCTTACGAGTAGGGTGGAAGAGATTTGAGTTCTTTTGTGTTGTATATTAAGAGAAAGCATCCAAACACTTTGTTTGCATTCATTTGAGTGTGAACCCCACACCAATGATGTTTACAAGTACGAACAAGCTTCAACTCAAGCTTTTGAATGCATTTACGCGTTTTAACAGCTCTTACAACTAGGGTGATAGACATTAAGTTCTTTTGTGTTGTATATTAACAGAAAGCGTCCAAGTACTTTGTTTACATTCATTCGAGTGGGAAACTACACCAAGTATGGTTACAAGTACAAACAAGCTTCAACTCAAGCTTTTGAATGCATTTACGCGTTTTAATAGGTCTTACGACTAGGGTATTAGAAATTGAGTTCTTTTGTGTTGTGTTTTAAGAGAAAGCATCCAAATACTTTGTTTGCTTTCATTTGAGTTTGAAACTACACCAAGGATGTTTACAAGTACAAACAAGCTTCAACTCAAGCTTTAGAATGCATTTACGCGTTTTAAAAGCTCTTACGAGTATGGTGAAAGAGATTTGAGTTCTTTAGTGTTGTATATTAAGAGAAAGCACCCCAATGCTTTGTTTCCATTCATTTTAGTGTGAAACTACATCAAGAATGTTTACAAGTACGAACAAGATTCAATTCATGCTTTTGAATGCATTTATGCGTTTTAACAACTCTTACGACTAGGGTGATAGAAATTGAGTTCTTTTCTGTTGTATATTAAGAGAAGGTATCCAAATACTTTGTTTGCATTCATTTGAGTTTGAAACTACAACAAGGATATTTAGAAGTACCAACAAGCTTCAACTCGAGCTTTTGAATGCATTTACGCGTTTTAACAGCTCTTACGACTAGGGTGATAGAAATTGAGTTCTTTTGTGTTGTATATTAAGAGAAAGCATCCAAATACTTTGTTTGCATTCATTTGAGTGTGAAACTACACCAAGGATGTTTACAAGTACTAACAAGCTTCAACTCAAACGTTTGAATGCATTTACGCGTTTTAACAATTCTTGCGACTAGGGTGATAGAAATTGAGTTCTTTTGTGTTGTGTTTTAGGAGAAAGCATCCAAATACCTTGTTTGCATTCATTTGAGTGTGAAACTACACCAAGGATGTTTACAAGTACAAACAAGCTTCAACTCAAGCTTTTGAATGCATTGACGCATTTTGACAATTCTTACGACTAGGGTGATAGAAATTGAGTTCTTTTGTGTTGTATTTTAAGAGAAAGCATCCAAATATCTTGATTGCATTCATTTGAGTGTGAAACTACACCAAGGATGTTTACAAGTACAAACAAGCTTCAACTCAAGGTTTTGAATGCATTTACGCATTTTAAAAGCTCCTACGAGTAGTGTGAAGGAGATTTGAGTTCTTTTGAGTTGTATATTAAAAGAAAGCATCCAAATACTTTGTTTGCATTCATTTGAGTGTGAAACTACACCAAGGATATTTACAAGTACAAACAAGCTTCAACTCAAGCTTTTGAATGCATTTACGCATTTTAACAACCCTTACGACTAGGGTTATAGAAATTGAGTTCTTTTGTGTTGTATATTAAGAGAAAGCATCCAAATACTTTCTTTGCATTCATTTGACTGTAAAACTACAACAAGTATGTTTACAAGTACAAACAAGCTTCAACTCAAGCTTTTGAATGCATTAACGCATTTTGACAGCTCTTACGAGTAACAATCAAATGAATGCAAACAAAGAATTGGGTTGCTTTCTCTTAATATACAACACAAATGAACTCAAATCTCTTTATCCCTACTCGTAAGAGCTTTTAAAACGCGTAAATGCATTCAAAAGCTTGAGTTGAAGCTTGTTTGTACTTGTAAACATCCTTGGTGTAGTTTCAAACTCAAATGAAAGCAAACAAAGTATTTGGATGCTTTCTCTTAAAACACAACACAAAAGAACTAAATTTCTAATACCCTAGTCGTAAGACCTGTTAAAACGCGTAAATGCATTCGAAAGCTTGAGTTGAACCTTGTTTGTACTTGTAAACATCCTTCGTGTAGTTTCACACTCAAATGAATGCGAACAAAGTATTTGGACGCTTTCTGTTAATATACCACACAAAAGAACTCAATGTCTATCACCCCAGTCGTAAGAGCTATTAAAACGCGTAAATGCATTGAAAAGGTTGAGTTAAAGCTTGTTTGTACTTGTAAACATCATTGGTGTAGTTTCACACTAAAAATGAATGGAAACAAAGTGTTTGGATGCTTTCTCTAAATATACAACACAAAAGAACTCAAATCTCTTTCACCTTGTGAAACTACAAAAAGAAATTGAGTTCTTGTGTTGTATATTCAGAGAAAGCATCCAAATACTTTGTTTGCATTCATTTGAGTGTGAAAATAAAACAAGGATATTTACCAGTACAAACAAGCTTCAACTCAAGCTTTTGAATGCATTTACGCGTTTTAAGAGCTCTTATGACTAGGGTGATAGAAATTGAGTTCTTTTGTGTTGTATATTAAGAGAAAGCATCT